>CM073574.1:37138987-38553987 GCA_037074715.1 Magnolia kwangsiensis | reverse complement strand
TAAGAATCATCCATTCTTGCAAAGGATTGGTCTCAACTCAAGAGATTCACTAAGTCTCAATTTAGGGGAAAATCTAGGGTTTGAAATTTTGGGATAATTGGGATTTGGGACTCTTTAGGGTTAGGGATTTGGATTAAGGGGTTTTTTTAGCCAAAAGAGAAGGAAATAAAGGAAAAAGAGAACCTAGGATGAGTCGTGCACGCTAGGCGAAAAATGGGCCTAGACGCACGTGCATGACAGGCCGTCCGCATGTGTGTGGGGCCCACAAAGTCGAAAACCGACTTCTAGGCTGGAATCGGCCAAGGATGGGTTGCCTCCATACCAAGTTTCGAGTCGATCCGTCGCAAAGCGTACATAGTACTCCGCTGAAGTTCCGGCCCCTCAGATGGGCCAGAATCTGAAAATCTATTTATGCACTGTTGTAGGAGAAAACTTGGATATGAAAGTGGATGAATCTGAAGGTGGAAGGGGTGTAGATGGCGATGGGTGTGGTGCGTAAGAAGGTGAAGATGATTTGGAGCAGATGTGGCTTCGTGCCACGGTAATTAGCCCTTCGAGGAAGGGAGGGCTTCGCACCCAATTCAATTCTTCAACCCAAAGAGAGAGAGAGAGAGAGAGAGAGGAAGAAACGCAGGAATTTTTATTCATAAAATATCATTGCAATACCTACATTGTATTGCTATATTTATAAGAAAACCCTAAAACCAAAAAGGACAAAATTACTCTTGCGCCATGTGCGCGCACTAATACCAAAGCTAAAGCAAATAAAATAACCAATGTTTAAAATAGCGGTAGCGTGTTGCGTAGTGTTCAACCCTCTGTAGCGAGTTGCGAAATAGCGTAGCGTAAGCTACACAATACTTCTATTTTTTAATTTAAAAATATACATATATATGATAAATATTAAATACACATCCACCCCTTCATGCACCTCAGTGGGCCCCACGTGGGCCACACCATAGAAAACAATGCACATCCACCCCTTCACGCACCTCAGTGGGCCCCATGTGGGTCACACAGAAAATAATGCACATCCACCCCTTCACACACCTTAGTGGGCCCCCCATGGGCCATACCACAGAAAAAGAAATGAAAAAAAGTATAAAGAACAAAAAAAGACAGTAACCGACATTTTAAAAAGGAAAAAATGAGAAAAAAGCTCAAAATACCAAGTTATTTTCATTGTACATTGAAAACAATTCAAAAAAAAGGAACGAGCATACCTATTTTTGTCTCAAGATAAGATTGAATCAATGAAAACTGCAAAAGTAGAAGCTCCACAGCCGATCACAACCGGAATAAGAGAAATCCAATTTCTCCGTCATTTCTTCTCCATTGTTGACGAAACTGCACCAAATGGAGCTCCTTGTAGTCTCCAACAATCGGCCAAAGAAGCCCCTTCGAAGGGCTTTTCGATCGCAAGATTGAAGAGTGGGGAGAGGCGCAGCGTCAATTTGCTCGGTTTGGGTCTAGAAGCCCTTTCGAATAGGGTTTTCTTTTTTAACTTAAGTGCTTGCTTGTGGTGTGAGTTCACCACTGTTTAATACAGTGAGGTAAAAAAAAAAAAAAAAAAAAAACACAACAGGTAGCGCGCATTACACGCTACGCGTCCGTAGCGTACACTATGACCCTTGTAGCACACTACAAGGGATATGCGCTATTTGCTGCGCTACATAGTGATTTTGCAATGCTACGCCACGTAGCGTACACTACGTATGCTACTCACAACACTGAAAATAACTAATCTAAGCAATCAAAGTCGTTCATGATGTTTCTAATAACAAAAATAGTCAAAACTCAAAATCCTAGATCATCTAAAGTAGTGGGCCATGATCCTGAGATCCAATGGAAGAATCTATGTGATGATCGGGTCCCACTCCAATGCTCCATAACACAGCCCCCTAATTCTGAGGCCCTCCAAAGATGTCAACATCGATCCAAATCGAACATGGGGCTCACCTCCTCCCCGAATACCTACATAGAGGGGGCGTGTGCATGATGTCCCCATAAAGGGATATGGAAACATGTATCGATGGCACCAATTTAAAAAAAAAGAAAATTTAGAGAACAACAAATTTATTAAAAAGCTCACAGCATGCGAGAAAAGAATACAGCCCAAAGCACAAATCAAAAGGATGCAAAAGAGGGCCAGTGGAAGCAGCCTTTACATAGACAACCCAACTATAAACAAGGCCTCCAACTTTTCTAATAACCTTATCCACACATTCATGCTCATTCCAAAAAAAAAAAAAAAAAGCCCATTCATAGTTCCCCAAATGACCCAAAACACAACCATTATGATCGATCTCCACATAGCTTTACCGGATTTGCCAACTCCTCCATGACAAGCCATAGCAAGTCAGCCATTGTCTTCGGCATCACCCAGTTGGTGTGAAGTCAGCAAAGGAAATTATCCCAAATTCTACCAACAAAAGGGCAATGAATGAAGAGGTGATTAATCAACTCAGTCTCCAAGCACACCAAACAAAATATTGGGGAGAACTAAGGATCTTCTCGGCAGATTGTCAACCATAAGAATTCTCTTCCGACCCACAAGCCAAACAAAGACAGCCACTCGAGCCCACCCAATTAGAAAAACCTGACATGCTTCTAGACACCCTCCCACCCTTGGACTTTTCATAGGAAAACCACACTGTAGTGCCATTTGGTAAACTGAAAAATAAGGACTAAAAATTAATTTGTGTGCTGAAAACTTAAAAGTGTTGAATTTTAGTACTCGTTAGTACTGAAAAAACTGTTTGGTAATTTATTTGGAAAAAAAAAAAAAAAATCTTGAGATGAGCTAGAGCAAGAGCAAGAAGAGGTGGCAACAGAAGGGGCTAGACAATTGTGAGAAAGGCAAGGGTAGGGTACTCTCTCAGAATGCATCTTCCTCCTCTCCTCAGGGGTAATGTTCAAAAGGGAAAGTAGGGATATCCATCAAGAGTGATACGCCTGAAGGAGATGACCAGTGGATTACGATGGCCAATAGGAAGAAGTTTAAACAGTCAGAGACGGGCAGGGCGCCAATCTATCAAATTTCCTCACCTTATTCATCTAGACTTTTCCAGAGGGATGGTTGCCGGTTAATTTCGTGAGGGTTTGTGGTTAAGGCAGTGATGGATGTTGTCATCCCTCAAGAGTGTCGGCGAGCGGGAGAAGATTCGCATTCGTTAGAATGAGCTCTGATGAAGAGTTGGCAAGAGCAGTGGAGTTGTTGCATGGTGAGAGCTTTGGAGGGAAAATGATGCAGGACATGAAATTAAATATGACATGAGAGATTTCAAGCTTAGATCATAACAATTTTAAACAATCACAAAATTCCACATCCCACATACGATCAAACATTCAATCAAGGGGAATCCACGAAAGTCCACGCCTACACAAGTTTAGGACTAGATCAAGTAAAATTATAAACCAACCAATACCCAAGGAAGTGTAAAATTCATCCACTCTTGCAAAGGATTGTTCCCCAATTCAAGAAATTCACCATATTTCAATTAGGGGAAAAATCTAGGGTTTGCAAAAGTTGGAAATACTTGGAATTTAGGATTATCCAGGGTGAGGGCAAGGGATTTAAGGCGAGAGAGGAGAAAAGGATGAGAAATCCAGAACCTGAGACGATCCACGCATGTGGACAGCACCCTGGCCCAAGCGCACGTGCATGAGTCCTTGTCCGCACGTGTGGGGCCCACAAAATCGGAAAACAACTCCTAGGGTTTGGTCGGTCAGGGCAGGCCCACTTTCACACCAATTTTCATGTCGATCCGCTACCCGGCGTGCGTGGTGCTCCGCCGAAGTTTCAACCTACTGGAGGGCCAAAATCTGAAAATCTATTGTTGAAGAGAATTTGGGTACAAAAAAAAAGGTGAATCTGAATATGGGAGAGTTGTGAAAGATGATGGATGTGGGGTGTAGGAGGTGGAGACGATTTGCGATGGTTGTGGCTTCGCGCCACGGTAGTTAGCCCTTCGAGGAAGGGAGGGTTTCGCACTCAATTAGATTCTTCAACTCAGAGAGATAGAGAAGAAGAAAAACGCAGAATTTTATTCATAAAGCTTCAATGAAAAATACCTACATGGGGTTACCTATTTATAAGAAAACCCTAAACCCCAAAAGCCATGTCATGTGCGCACATTAATACCTAGAGATGAAATAACAAAAATAACAACTAATCTACGCAATCAAAACCGTTCATGATGTTTCTAATAATGATAATAACCAAAACTCAAAATCCTAGATCATCTAGGGTAATGGGCCACAATCATGAGATCCAATGGTGGAATTCACATTATAATCGGGTCCACTCCAATGCTCCATAGCACAGCCCCCTAACTATGAGGTCCTCCATAGAAGTCGTCAATCCAAATCGATAGTGGGGCCTTCCTCCTCCTCGAGTACGTGCGTAGGGTGGGGGGCGTGCGCGTGCGCATGATGTCCCCATCAAAAAATTTTGTCAGTCCAAAGGGCTAGGTTTGGTCCTGAACAATCCCATAGGGGGAGTTAGCCAGTGGGATTTGTATTGTGGAGAGGATACCTCTGAGAGGCTCGGACAGGAGGCCTATTGTGGAGATACCTGCTTCAGCTATCTCTAGCAAAGGTGAAGGGAGACCCTCTTTCAACGATGTAGTGCAAGGAAAGGAAGGAGCGGGAAGTAGGTTGAGGGGAAGGTCGCAACGAGGGAGGACATTCCTGATAAAGGGGTTCCACCTGAGGTGAGGAAAGATACACACATTAGGGGGCTTCAGAAATTGGAATCACACGGAGGAGAAATGGTAATCAAGTTGAGCCAAGAAGCTATTGCGAAATCCCGGGGTTGATTATAGGGCTTGGTAGTCCTTTCCACTCACCCAGGGGCTACAATGCCTGATATTTCCCATTGGTTGGACGAGTGTTGTCATTGGACGCGAGAGATGTACTCAATCAAACACATCGGGCATAATGAAGTCTGGCTTTGGCCAGGCACCAACGTGAATATCGACACCCTTTTTGCAACTGCTTCAGTGCACTGAGAAGGTCCTATTGGTAGGATCTGGAGATGGGAAGAGTTCTCGCTCTTCGGTTATGAAGATTCTTGGTTTCTTATTTGGGGAGTACCTTTGGAGTTTTAGTACCCGGATTTTTTCACCGTTACCGCATCTCGTCTGGGTGAAGTGATGCAAATCGATCCCGCGACGGAGTCTAGTGAGGAGAGGGGGGTGATTCGGGTTCATATGAGAAGGAAGAAGGGATCTCCCTCGCCAAATTCATTGAAGGTGGTGCTCGAGGATAGAAGCATACCGCTATCGGTACAGAAGGAGGAATCATGTCTCCTCTATCATCATTGGGGGGAGGCTTGGAGGATGCAGGAGGCTGGAAAAGCCAACGGCAGCCATGGAGAAATTGAATCAAGGATTCCTCACAATTTTCGGTAATAAAAAATGTGAAAAACAATGATCTGCAAAACAAATTCTTTTCCCACAGATTCCTACAATCCAAACAGGCAACATGACTCCAATTTTCAAAACATCATAAATGATTTTTCTCAATTTTTCAAGGACAATTCTTTTCTGATGATTTTGAGAGGGAACAATCTTTGAGCTATGCAGGAACACCAAGCTCCTGCCAATACTATAGAAAAATCGACTGAGCACAAAAGAAGATGCTTGAGCATTTGATACAACCAACATTGCAAATACAAAAAGAATTAGAGCTTTTTTAACACATTAAAGAAAAAATAGAAACAAGGTTACTAGCTTGTTTATTATCATGTTCTCACGAAGACGCCAAAAAGATAAAGAACTTACATTTTATTATATTCCCTAAGTTGACTGTCAGCCAGTTGAAGTTTTCCAACTTCATCCTGACCTTGCTCATTTAGTTCGTGGATAGCTTCAGTCACATCATGCAAGTCTTTCTTTAACTTTTCGATTTCTTTTTCATGTTTCTTCTGCTCTTCTTTCTTTTTCTCTAGATCCTTCTTGCTACTTTTGATTTTTGAATTAATGCGAGAAGTTTCCTCCTTGAGTTTCAGGAGCTCTGGTTGCTGAAAACAAGAACATGCAAGAATGAAAGATAATACAACTTGTATCCATCAGGCATGATGCATCAGTAATGAATGCACAGTGCACGTCATGATGAAAGCAGCAGCATCAGATTGTAAGGAAAGATTGTATGAAAGGCAAGCGCAAAATTTGATTAAATCTAGTAACAAACTTTCTTTACCAGACAGAGGATACATGGTTTTATAGTCATACAGGCAGTCACATATACATAGTTTTATAGTCATACAGGCAGTCACATTTATACATACTGGTGGATATGACACGTGCATCGCATCTGAAGATAGAGGAAGCGGTTTGCAAGACGTGGGATAGGGAATGAGAACCCGTTGTAAAATGCAGGCTACTCCTGTGGTTCTGGTTTGCCACAATTTTGAAGATGGTGGTGACTCATCCCCTATTCCTCTCCTCACACATGGCATTCATGTACATCTATGCAGACAGTCCAAACTGTGATAAACTTTGGTGATAGATCATGTCTCCAACATCATGCTGATAAATAAATCTTAAACATGCAATTGATGGCCATCAAATGGATGGTTAAACGTAAATTATACGCGGACTGAAATCCAAGAGGCAAAATCAGATAGTAACCATCATCTTTTCAGGGTTAGTTTTTGGTTGTAATAAATCCACAATTGGTTCAGAGATTTGGACCGTCTGGATTGCCTTGAAACAATGTCATGTGTACAGTTGAAGAGTCAAAACCATTTTGTAAAATGGGGGTTTGTAGAGTCTAGCCTGAAAAAGTAGGTCTCAGCATACAGCTTCACCTCTCAAGTACCTAAATGCCCTTTCCCCTTTACTTTGGTTTAAAACCTTCCCATGTACTAAAGTAATGAATAGTTCTAGCAAATTGAAAAATTAATTGTCTTCAAATGTTTCCCTCACTTCTCTCATATAGTAGAGATTGTTCCAGAAAGACCCCTGCTCATTTGAATACAAATTGCAACCATACTTCTTAGATTGGAATTTGCACCCAAACCGTGTCAACTATTTCCTAAAATTGTCCATCCCCTTAAATTCAACCTTCTGCGCCCCCCCATACATTAGAGAATTTTCCAGAAAGACCCCTGCTCATTTGAATACAAATTGCAACCATACTTCTTAGATTGGAATTTGCACCCAAACCGTGTCAACTATTTCCTAAAATTGTCCATCCCCTTAAATTCAACCTTCTGCGCCCCCCCATACATTAGATGTGTGGGCTAACTAGTTAAATATACAAAGAAAACTTTTATATGAAATTCTTTATGCAGAAACTGTGTTTTGGTGCGTGATATGGAAAACCCAAAGCAATGCTCATCAACCCTCCAGGCTGCAGAGAGAGCTGTACACTAACCGAGTTAGCTCAGTTAACTCGATCGACTCAACTCGGCTCGAAACTGGGTTCAAGTCGAGTCAAGCTGATTTTTTAAGCTTGAAAAAATTTCGAGCCGAGCCCGAGCTAGACCAAACTTGACTCGACTCGGCTCGGAACTTGACTCGGTTTGAATCGATTCAACTCGGATCGGGTTCACTTAATATAAATATTTTGTATATATTTATATACTTAAATAAATTATATATTATATATTATATATATTAAAAACCCTAAAACCTAAACTCGAACTCAGCTCGTAGGCCCCAACTTGAACTCAGCTCGAAAGATCTGGCTCAAGCTCGGCTTGAACTCGGGTCGAGCAGCTGACCGAGCCGAGAAGAGCTGCACAGTTAGGCTTGAGGACCAAGCCGAGCCGACTTCGAGCTGGGATAGTCTGCTGGCTGAGCTGGGCCAAGCTCGACTCGGTTTGACTCATGTACAGCTCTAGCAGCAAAGAACTGTTAGGGGATACAAAAAGGGCAAGCACTGAGAATAGATTTGTGTTGGTAGGGAATACAGATATTGAAGCAAGGTGGTATTTTCATAAGCACTAGTAGTACAACATGTTTTGAGATGAAGATTGACACTCAGATCTATGGCCTACCACAAACTCATTATTCAGTTTTCGGCTTTAGAAAAAGAAAGATGTGAAAGAAGATTGCTTAACTATTATCAAAGATAATTAATGCATATATTGCAAAATATAAGTTCTAGAAGTGGAAGCCCACACGGCACACAGACGTATTTTTGTAAGCTTAACAAAAAGAACTGAATCCTTTGTAGACCTAATTTACAAAACTAACACAAAGAAGAAACTCAACATACTAATAAAATCCACAAAATAAGGTACAGAAAAACATTTTCCCAAGTTCTAAATAAATAAGCATCACAACAAGAGCCATAGTCATCCAAAAAGTGACCAATACTTCAATGACCATCAGCATTCTA
Organism: Magnolia kwangsiensis; assembly: GCA_037074715.1. NCBI lineage: Eukaryota > Viridiplantae > Streptophyta > Magnoliopsida > Magnoliales > Magnoliaceae > Magnolia > Magnolia kwangsiensis. The sequence goes on along the minus strand of CM073574.1, from coordinate 38,545,635 downwards.
TATCCACCAGCAATTGGTGGTCACAGCAATCTATGCACCATTCAGGTGTCTAAATGTGATGTGATGCAATAATAGTAAGTACTGGGAACAAATCAAAAAACATTAACCAAGAAGAGGCAGTAAAAAGATAACTGTTAAAATATCATATGCGGACATGAAAATTCCAGAAACTAACCTTTTTATCAAGTTCAACTTTTTTCTTCGCAATCTTCTTTTCGCACTGCATCACCTCTTTCAAATAACCAGCTTGTTCTTTCTTCTTAGCACTTGCTTCAAGTTCACATTCCTCCTGTACCTTCAAAACCTCTTGAAGGTTCTCATTTTCTCCTTCAAGTTCATCATTCATCTTCTTCATATCCTTTTCAATGTTTAAAAGTTGCCATAAGAAGTGCTCTTTCTTCAGAGCTTTCTGCAGAAGAATATAATGACCAAAGTCCAATAAGCAATTTTGTGAAGAAATTTCAATGTAAAGAGTCTGTGGAGAGCCTGTTCTAGATAAGTCAGAACATCAATCTCTATTACAATGCAATCTAACAAAACTTTAACACTGGTTTTATGGGATGTATTTGAATTAATAGCATCGATATTTGTTGGTAAATTGAAAGAAAGGAGTTTTCATGACAATTTATTGGGTATAAATGTAGCAAACAAAGCATGAACTATATATTTAAATAAGATGCCGAGTCCTAAGAAGCATGCACTAAAAAACCTCTACAGAGTCTAGTTTACTCTTTAATGAACCAAGTTTCCTATCTTGAAACTATCACATTTCAAACCCAAGCAAGCTGCAAGAAATGAAATATCAACAGTTACGTTGCTGGAAATGAATATGAAACCAATGCATAAATGTAAATTAGGAGGGAGAAAGGATTAAAACATGCTCCTGCAAAGATCCGATAGTAGATGCAAATGCTATACAGAAGAGCAGGCTTGAGCAGCTGATATAGTGCAATTTAGTGGAGCTTTCAAGCAAGATGCCCATTATCATGAATCCATGGAAGGTGCACAAGCTCCAGACCCCTCAGACATTGAATAAATATCAAAAGGCCAAAACAACATTACAGCCAGAAACAAAAACTTCTCATAGTACCAATTGCTCTTGCAAGCGGATATGTTTTTCAGCCTCTTCTTTCTGTTCTTTCTTCTGCTTTCTCTCCATGACAACTGTTCTCTTTTTCTGATAAACAAGAGCTGATTTTTCTTCAGCCCTAGCCTTCTGTTCCTCGAGATCCTCATAATCTTTCTTAAGTTCATCAGATCCAGATATCTGCTCAAGAAGTCCAGTAAGTTCCTTGGGATTCTTTGAGGCAATTGACTCGACATCACCCTACAAGAAAAAACCTTTTGGGTATAAATTCCTCATAATCCAATGCATCATGCCATCTCAAGCATAGCAAGAAGCTAAACAGCTACAGTGCAGCCAGAATGCAGTCCAGTACAATGAAAATGAAAAAAGAATTCTCGAATGGATTGACTATGCTCACAGTTACTTCGACACAGGAACATGTGTGGGTGTCAAACCCAAGCAAATATGTTTGTGTCAGACATGGGCCATAATGGAGTATCAGATACATGCCCCATGCCAGTGTCAGACTGCCAAAATGACTGTCGGCTTCAAGTCAATCACAGAAACAAACTTCAAGGTAAAGCAGACCCTAGAAACCCGAAATTGTGACTTTGTTCATGAAAATGTATCATGCTGGTTTTAAAATGCACAAGATATAAGGAAAATGTGTCTATACGACTTGAAATAAAATGTTTCTAAAATACAAAGCTACTATGTGCAACTTGTGGTAAGTGCTGTGGTATAGAGATGTGTTTGGGGAGTTGAACGCAGTTAAGGGCAGTCATCAGGCAGAGTTGGCTAATCTGGATGGAGAAGAGGAAGCAGGTCCCCTGTCCCCGACGACCATATCCAGGAAAATTGAAGTCTCTGAAGCCCTGTTTATCAGAAAAAGAAGTAAAATTTGGTGCTAGCCTCTATCCTCGTGTACTTGTTGTCACTGTTGAGATGCCCTGTCAAGGTTGCTGTGAAACTGTAATCTATCCAGAAGAGGTTCCTCTGGGATGATCAAGACAAGGTATTACATAACAGGTAACAGCCGGCATATTGGCCAGCTTGCTGGCTGGCCAATACGATATGGGCCGTATCAGCCGATAGGCCCGATACGGCCTTGTAACAGCCCAAAAAAAATTTCGTTGGAAAACAAATCTCAAAAATTATTGGTAAAAAATTCTAAAATATGAGATAATCCTAAATATGTATTCTCTTTTGGTTTTGGACATGTATTTGATGGTGTAACGGGCAACTTTTTTGTAAATGTTGTCTATCAGAGTATCAACTTTATCATCATCATCTAAGCCTTGTACCAATTCATTGGGGTCAGCTACATGATCCTGTTCTGCCATTCCACTTTGTCAAGGGCTAGGCCTTCAGTCGGACCATACGTCATCAAGTCTTTTCTTACTACCTCCATCCATGTCCTTTTGGGCCTTCCCCTTGCACTTTTAGAGGCTTTAACTTGTATCCAGTCACTCCTAACCAATGGTCGAAATATCAGTATTGCGCATTGTATCTCACCCTTGGGATAAAGATACGCATTGGTTATCACACGGGATATATCGTTTGTATCGTGTAATTTATCGTACTTTTTTGGGAAACATGGGGAAACGTTGGGAAATTTGTTGAATTTTTCAATGAAACTTCAGGGATTATTTAAAAAGACCCTAATACACACTTTTAAATCATAAAATCTCAAAAAAAAAGTGGACATAATAGGTTTCCTAACCAATGTTCGAAATATCCAGTCACTCCGAAGTCCTAACCAATGTTCGAAATATTGGTATCGCGCATTGTATCAAACCCTTGGGATATAGATACGTATCGGATATTGCATGGGAAATATCGTTTGTATCGCGTAATTTATTGTACTTTTTTGGGAAACATGGGGAAACATTGGGAAAATTGTTGAATTTTTCAATGAAACTTCAAGGATTATTTAAAAAGACCCTAATACACACTTTTAAATCATAAAATCTCAAAAAAGTAGATATAATAGGTTTCCGTTGTATAGGGTCCTAAGCTATGCACTATTTGATTGAACTAAGACAACTATATTCAATATCCACCCCATCCATCCGTTTTTTCATATCATTTTAGGACATTATCCAAAAAAATAAAGCAGATCCAATAATCAGGTGAACCATACCATAAGAAACAATGATGATTGACCATTAATGGACCACAAAAGTTTGGATCAAGCTGATAATTGTTTTTTCTCTTCATTCAAACTTATGTGAAGTTACTAATAGATTAAGTGCCTAATAAAATATAGGGAAAATCAAGGTGCATCCTAAGAAGTTTTTAATGGTACCGTGTTCAACCACCATTGTTTCCTTGAGTATAGTTCACTTGATAATTGGATTTTTTAATTCTTGGGATCATGCTGCAAGATGATCTGAAAAAACAAATGGACGAAATGGATATAAAATACACACGTCAAGTTGGGCCCCACGATAGGGGATGTACATTCTTGGGTGAGGCCGGGGTCTCACCTAATCCGCTCCCGGCACTGGATCTTATTGTACTGAGTAAATCTTGGGCCCACCATAAATGTACGTGGTTTATCCACGCCGTCCATCCATTTTTTCAACTCATTTTAGGGGTTGAGCACAAATTTGAAACATGTCCAAAGCTAAAATGGAGGAATGGTGATTTCCACCGTTGAAACCTTCCTAGGGCCTACAATGAAGGAAAAGAACAAATATCATCCAACCAGTTCATAAGGTCACAAAGACATGGATGAAGGAAAATAACAAATATCAGCTTGATCCAAAACTTCTTTGACCCCCAAGGATTTTTCAACGTAGACGTTCAATTCACAGTGTTTTATGTGGTGTGGTCCACTTGAGCTTTGGATATGCTTTATTTTTTGGGCTAAAACTATAAAATTATCTAGTAAAATAGATGGACAGAGTGGATAAAATACATGAATTAGAGTGGGCCCCACGGAGTTTACCCGGTACACTATAGGACGGATTTCCTGCAAAAGCCTTTCACACCAAGTTCCTGCGTTGGAAACCTAGGTGGGGCCCAGCATGATGTTTGTGAGAAATCCACGTTGACCATCCATTTTGTGAGTTTATTTTAGGAGATGGGACCAAAAATGAGCCGGATCCAGTACCAAGTGGGCCAAAAACATGAGGATTGAACGTCCACAGTTGAAATATTCATGGGGCCACAGAAGTTTTGAATCAGGGAAATATTTGCGTTCTCATTTCATCCCAGTAGGAATGGCGTTATGAAGGGAATGGATGGCATTTGAACATCACTGTCGACCCCGGGGAGGTTCCCACGGTAGGAATTTTCCCACTCACCTTTTCCTTTAATGCAGCACGCTTGAGTCTTGGATCCTACTCAGTTTTGGTCTCAAATCCTAAAATGATCTCACAAAACGGATGGATGGGGTAGATTCCTCACAAACATCACGGTGGGCCCCACCTAAGTTACCAGAGCAAGAACTTCATGCGAAAGGCTTTCGCAGGAAATCCGCGTCCTACGCTAACACTCATGGAGCTCAAGTTGTATGAACAGTTCAAAGTTATATGGGCCCCACAATAATGTATTTATTATATCAACACCGTTCAACCATTTGGAGAGATCATTTTAGATCATGAGCCCAAAAATGAGTCATATCCAAAGCTCAAGTGGATCACACCACAAATAGCAGTGGGACAGTGATTCTCACTGTTAAAACATTCGTAGGGCCCACCATAACTTTTATTTTCCATCCAATCTGTTCATGTGGTCACACAAACATGGATGAAGAGGAAAAACAAATATCATATTGATCTAAAACTTCTGTGACCTCAAAAGGGTTTCAATGGTAGACGTTCAATCTCCCACTGTTGTTTGCAATGTGGTCCACTTGATCTTTGGATCTGTCTTATTTTTCGGCTGAAGCCTTATGACGAGCTCGCCAAATGGACAAGCGGTTTGGATATAACGCATACCTTATGATGGGACCCACAGAACTTGGTGACGTCAACACACCAGTCAACTCAATGGTGTGCGGTGCACCAACCAACCCAAATTCATGTAAAAATGGCTCAACACCCTTTTTTCAACACGGAGAGGGTTCCGGCCTTTCGAAACCTTAAAATCTCTCCCAAATCCATGATTTCTCGAATCTCAGCAATGATTTCTCAGATCTTAGCGATGATTTCTCCATATTTCGGAGAGGAATTCTCCATATTTCACCCAAATATTCAGATTTCTACGGATTTCAACAGATTTCTCTTACATGACCCGAAAATGTCGACCACGGTCTGCCAAATCCAGTAGAAAGCTACGATCTTAGGCAGATTGATCAAGTAAGAGATTTTTTTCTATATATGTATTGTTTTATATATTTTTGGAATTTCTAAATGGGATGCTGATAAGATGCCGCCGGATTTCGCGCGGTTACAATCCTACACAAAAATCTGCCATATCAGGCATTATCATGCAATATATCGACGATATTTCACAATATTTTGTGATATATCACACGATAAATGGAAGTTTGGCAATTTTCAATATTTTTTTGCATTTTCAGGGGGTTTTGTATCATTGACTGTCAATACCAATATTATCAGCCGATATTATTGATATTATGAACACTGCTCCTAACTGGCAGGGTTCTAAATCCTTTTGGGCAATGTCAACTTGACTTCCAAAAATTGACCAAATAAGCCCAATCAAACACAAGTATACCATGACTTTGGTAGATTAGGGCCACATATAAGTACAACAAATGAAGTAGGTAAAATTGGAAGGGGGAAAAAAGGTGATAGTTTACCCCACTGATATTTCCCAAAATGGTCATTCCACTTTGGCTTATGAAATCTCGCTCAAATTTTGTGTTTTGATCCTCAAAATAGTCTTATATCTAGTTTAAACTTAATTTGTAAGGTTGCTTCATGGTTGAAATAAACAAACAATGACAAAATGAATAAAAAAGAAGTCCTCCTTGTGCAGCTATCTTGAGTGCGGGGAGAAGATTCAGGGAGAGGTTGCGGTTCTCTATAGGCGAGGGGAGAAGGATCAGGTTTTGGAAGGATGTTTGGCTAGGCAAAAGGAGGTTATGTGAAGAGTACCAAAACATAGCCCCCCCACCCCCCCAGCGGGTGGTACCTATTGGGATAGGGGGAAGAAAAGTTCAAACTTATCTAGGCGGCTATCGGACATCTCGCCCTCTTGGGATCCGGACTCGTTGGTGTGGCTTAAAGACAAATCTGGAAAACCCTCCATCCAGTCCTCTTATAGATTGCTCATCAGGTCTTCGTAACAGGGGGAAGGTTCGCATACCTCTTGCCTTGGGTCTTATGGGGCTCCCCCCGGTAGTGGATCTGGTGTAGTTGGTGGTATGGAAAAAGGTGTTAATGGTCGATAACCTTTAGAAAAGGATGATGGTAATCACCGGCATCTGCTTGTTATGTCGGAGGAGTGAAGAATCGATCACCCATCGCTCCGTTCCTTGAGCGTTTGCGAGGGAGATATGACATAGATTTCTAGGAATTTTTGGGGTAGCTTGGGTGATGCTAAAGTCAAAGGAGTTCCTTCGATCATGACATGGGGGAGGGGTTGGCAAGAGAGATAAGAAGTTGTGGAGGATGGCTCTATTCGCTCACTTGGTGGAGGAACAGTCGATGCTTCCATGATCTGTGCAAGAATGCATTAGGATTTTTAAGAAGGAATAAGGTGGATGCGATGGAATGGGATTCGATCTCAGTTGGCTTTGGCGACTATGATCTTTCTTACATATCTTGGGCTACATTGTAATTCTTTTACCTTTTTTTTTGAAAGATAACTTGATTATAAAAACAAGAAAAGGAAATACAAGAGAAGAAAAAGACATCTGCTGAGAGAGCAGACGACTCTAAGCAACAAAGAAACTGAAATCATAGTCCTTAAGAGGAGGTACAACAGTTGCCCATTCTAGGATTAAACATTTCGCCCTATCTGAGACTGAGCCCGCACAGTTTGAAGAATTCTTGAAACATCTCTCGTTTCTTTCCATCCAAACAAACCACCAAATATCGAGGATAGACATTCTCCAAATGCACTTCCTCTTCTTGTCCAAACTGTTACCATGCCATGCTGGGAGCAAGGAATCCACCGAATCAGTAAACACCCAGGAAATGTCAAACCGCACACAAATTTGCCCAGATTTTGGAGATAAATGGGCAATGAAGCAGCAGGTGATCGATCGTTTCTGCATTCTTCATACAACTTAAGCAGATGTTAGGGAGCTGCATACCCCTTTTTTTCAAGTTATCCACTGTTAGAATACCTTTTTTACCAACCAGCCAGCCGAAGCAAGCTACCTTAGGGGGAACCGAATATCTCCAAATGAATGAGAAAGGAAACTCTAATTCTGAGTACGGCCGGGATAGCGCATAGAGAGATTTGATGGAGAAGATACCTTGTTTATCTATCCTCCAAACTAGAGAGTCAGCACTCTGGGGATTGGGTGAAGATTGGTAGATGCAAAGGAGAAGGTTCGCATATTCGAGAATCTCTCAATCTTGGAGGTTCCTCCGACGGGCCCACATTCCACACAGTCTTGCTAGAGGATTCTGAAAAATTGTTAGCTACGGCGACGGATTTGTCGAGGGCTAACCTGAAGATGTTAGGGAATCGAAATTTGAGGGCCAAATCCCCCACCCATATGTCTTCCCAAAATCTGATGTTGACACCATTGCCAATGCTGAAGCCGATGCCATTAAGAACTATTTTCTTCATGCTTAGGATGCCCCTCCACAGGTAGGATGCCTTGTAAAGGGAGGAGCTCCTGGTCCACCAACCGCCCTCAAATAGCCTATATTTTCTCTTAACTATGATGTTCCAGAACTTGTTATTCTCAGTCCCCAGCCTCCAGATCCATTTCCCTAGGAGGGCACGGTTCATTATCTTCATGTTTTTTATCCCAGCACCACCCTCCTGAAGAGGTTTGCACACCTCTTTCCAATTCAAAAGATGGAATCTCATCTTGCCTTCCTTGCCGCACCAGAGAAAGTTTCTTCTTAGTCTGTCTATGGAGGCAAAGACCGGAGATGGGCACCTATACAAAGACATAAAGTAGAGGGCAAGTTTGAAAGAGCTGATCAGCGTTAGACGACCACCCAGAAAAAAGATAGCGGCACTTCCATCTCGCAAGGTATTTTTCAAATCTGGCGATGATGTTGTCCCACAAGTGTGTAGGAGGATGGCCGATGCAGAGGGGCAAGCCGACAAAAGAAGACGGGAGAGAGGTTAGGGCGCAATGGAGGGTCTTAGCATATATATTGATCTTGTCATCTTCCATATTAACCCCTATCATCTTGGATTTCGCCATATTAACCCTTTGACCTAACACCGCTTTGAAATACCTGATTGTTGTACGCAGATTTTCTATCTTTTCGAGAGAGGCTTCGGAGAATAGCAGTGTATCGTCCACAAACTGCACATGGGATAACTGAGAGGACATCCCCAGTATACTGATGCCAGAAAGGATACCCTCGGCTTGGGCTTTATGGAGCATTCTGGATAGGACCTCCCACCATGTAATTCTTTTACCTTCAATATCTTAAATCGATAATTCATGAAAGTGGAGCGATTGAGAAGCATATCGGCAAATTCAAGCTAGGTAGAAAAAATAGGGAAGTGCTTCTAGAATTTTAAGTGATCGTCGTGTACCAATCGAACTAAGAGGGAAACTTTATAAAATGGGTATAAGATCAGCCATGCTTTATTCGACAAAATGTTGGACAGTTAAGGAACAACACATTCATAGGATGAGGTAGCTGACATGAAGGCGGTGAGATGGATGAGTAGTAAGAAAAGGATAGAATTAGAAATAAGCATCTAAGGGGATTTGGCAGTAGCATCAAGGCTTTTTAACAAGATTTGGGCTGTTCCGGTTCCTTTGAAAGTCAGGGCCTTCGCCTAGATGGGCTCTCTTGATGAAATCATCATTATTAATCATCTCAAAAGTAGAGGTATGGAAGTGGCTAACAGGAGTTGTATGTGCTGTGAGGAAGAATCCGTAAACCATTTGCTGATTCACAGTGGTGTATCAAAGAAAATTTGGGCTGCAATTCTGTCCAATTCTGTTATAAGTGGACGTTCCTGGCTTTGATTAAAGAGGTATTGGGAGCTGGTCATCTTCAGTGTGAGGTCCCAAAGGATGGACTCACTGGAATATGGTGTTGTATGCAATTCTGTGGTGTATGTGGATGGTAGAGGAATAACAAACTTTTTTTCCAATAAAGCTCTATTCATGCAGCTGATTACCAAGAAAATTTTTAAACAGTTTTTTACTCAGCAAGGGTGAAACACATCTTAAGGGTGTCCCTTCCTACAATAAAAGCTCTATGGAATGATGTCTTCATAGCTGATGGTGCCAATCTAAGATGCCGGCTGTCTAGAAAGGCCCCATGGTTAACAGCTGCTCATGGGGTAAACTCGGGCCTACCAGTGTCAAAGCATCCTACAAGATAGTGATAGTGAATCAATAGCAGAATTTTTTGGTCTGACTGGGATTAGAAATTCCAATTTTGTGGAAGCTGTTAACAAAAGTAGATATGCCCACCTAGGCCAACGCAGCTCTTCTTCTCTTATTATCTTTTGTTTATGTTGATTAGGATATGTTAAGTATTTTTGCTTTTGTTGCTTAAAGGATGTAATAGCCATATTGGATTTAACTAGTTATAAAAAGGGAGACATGGGCATCCAACTCAAATAGGGATTTCCTCTTTTCTCTTCTTTTTTTCTTCTCTTTTTTTATTCCTTACCACGTGCTACAGTACTGCTATAGTAACAGGCAAATTGCACAACAGAAGCATTAGCTTTTCTTCAAGCTTGCAAGATTGCAAAAGATTTTCTACAGGCCTATTTATTTTTGAAGGAGATTCTAACAATGTTACTTTCATCATGAATACAAACAATATGGCATTCCAAACTCATGCGAACGCATTCCTTGTATTCTAGCAATGTCATATCTTGGGTCAGCAACATATCATGCCCCTGTAAAGTAGCATGCTTAATTGAGTATGTGTGTGATGTGTCTTAGCTGGGATGTTTCCTTTGTTCAAGTGCTCAGAGAGGCCAATGTAATGCCGGATAGTCAAGTAGGACAAAGTTGTTAGTTATAGATAGAAAATGGTAAGCTTCCCCTTTTTCCCGTTTTCCTTTTCCCTTGTAGGGGCTACAGCATCTAGTTGCATCCCCCTGGGTTTTCTTTCTCTTGTTTTGGGGTTCCAGGCGCTGGTTTTTTCCTCCTCTTCTTCTTCTTCTTCTTTTTTGATTTTTTGGTTTTCTCTTCAATTAAATTCTGATTATTACCAAAAAAAAAAAAAATGTGCAACTTGAAGTAAGTGCTGGTGATAACAAGTGAGAACCACCCAACTAGCAAAAGACCATTGATCAATACTATGGAGATACTCACATAACAATGAAGTAGAGGTATCTTTTTCATAGGTGGTGAATAGAGGGAATTTTTTTGTTGTTTTATTTTACCTGTTCGTTTCCATAAGTTTCTATAGCTTGCTCAATTTTTCTTTAACAATGCAAAATCAAAATGTTTGTGAAGCTTATGCATGCACCTTGAAGCTTACGACTCACCTCGCTGGGGGTCAAAGCACTTCACCTCCTCTTCATGCCTTCTAAAACATCATTTCCAAGTTCCCGACACAAGTTCATACCTCGTAGGAGAGATGTATTCAATACTAGCAGCATGGAGCTATATTTTACAAACATATCTATCTTTGGGGTTTCCATTCCGGCATTGCCACACTCACAAGTGCACAGTAGTCAGGATATGGAAGTTCAATGCAAAGAATCCATCAACTGTTGGATCTTACATATGAGCATGTAGAGAAACAAAGCAACTTTTTAATGTTGAAACAACCAACGCTCAGAAGCAATATGCCATCATGCATGGAATCATGATAGACGGAAGAAATGACAATCGCCATTTGACCTATTGAATAGAAATAAAGCTGGACATAGCCATTTTGGAATTCAGATGAGGTGAGCCAGCATGACACCGATGAAGCAAGCCAACATTTTTCACTTGGGGTTAAATCCAGTACCCTTTCTATAGTTATCTACATTGTAAACAATATCTGACATAAAGCAAATAAAGAAGCAGCTATAGGCATCAATGTACCAACCATATCAAACTGAGAAGAAATCATGACAGCATAGTAAGGAACGACTATTAAATATAATTTTGAAATTTTAAAAAATGAACAAGCAGTAATCAGGGGCCACTGCATTACAGCCATCTTGAAGATAATCTCTTGATTTCACCCACTGAGCGACAACCAACAAACTACTTATCAAAATGGACTTGTGCTTGCTGAACATGAACCATGGGCCCTTTTGGCCTTAACTATCGGTTTCCAGGCTACAAGTCAGATGGTTAAGATTGCACGATTTGTGGAGCGCCAGCCATTGATGGTGAGAATACCGAGGAAGAATGGTTCTAACCACCACTGGAAGTAACAAATAAACAGTTAAGGAACCACCTTTCGGTGGTTTAGCACTAACAATCAAGTCCTCTATCAAAAATTACTCCATTTTTTTCAAAAAGAAAAAAGAACCATAGAAAACAAAAATCACCTGAAAAACAAGGAAATTCCGCGCCTTGATAAGAATTCCAAGTGACTTCAACTTCCCATTGTACTCATCCCATGTCACGACCTTCCCATCAATCCTATACTCACTGCCACCAGCACTCGTGATCGTCCGCGTGAACTGCAGCTCCGATCCGTTCCCCATCTGATAAACAAGCCGAACGAACGCCCTCCGCCCCTTCTGCTCCTTCTCCTTGTCATCATAAGCGTAGATCAGGTCCTTAAGCTGCGCACCACGAAGCTGGCCGGACCGCACACCAAGGACGAAGCTGATGGCGTCCATGAGATTGGATTTGCCGGCGCCATTGGGGCCGATGATAGCCGTGAAGTCATAGAACGGGCCAATGGTCTGGAAGCCTTTGTAAGATTTGAAATTCTCGAGCTCGAGGCGGTGGATCTTGCCGGGGGCGATTAGGGATGGCATCGCAGCATGAAAAATGAAAAGGAAAACCAAAAAACCCTAATAAAAGGGTTTTGTAGGATTTTGAGCGCTAGGGTTTTGGAGATGGGTTTCGAAGCTAGGGTTTTGAGGGGAGAACTAGAAGGTTTTGCGGGACGATTTGGAGTTAGGATTATATGGAAGAGTGTAGGGAATTAGGGTTTTCCGAGACAGGAATGTGTGGTTTTGGAGGAAGAAAGAAATGGCGGGAGAAGGGGGATTGCAGTAACATACCTGAAAAATGAAATCTAGCGAGGGGGAAATGACGAGAATATAGGAGATAGAATTCTCGGACCGGACCGTGGAGAGAGGTTTGATATAATACATCCCGACGTATTACAATAGTATACATCGGCACTTTGGCCGCTTCAATCCGGGTCCTTTTCAATGATCAAAACCGTCTATCCGATGGATCTTACCGTGGAGGGATGATAAACAAAATAAATCTTGGATTTAATCTTTCAACTGTTTTATTAATTAAAGATTATAAAAACCGACCATATTCAAAGGAAAACAGTCAAGTGATCAAAGGGTTGAAATTTTTCTAATCTAAGAGAACTTAATGTTGGATCTTATACATCCAAGGCAACACTGGTCTTTGAAATGGATTGGAATATTGAAATATTAACCAGGTCCGAAGGATAAAGTCCCGATGTATCGTGAAGCAATCCGTCTGGATGTAATCTAGCACTACTGTTGAGATATTGCGGGGTCGTGTACCTTCCATGCGTCCTAAGCACGCGTTGGGAAGCGGATTGCGAGCGCGACTTCGATGCGACCCAGAACCAGCTGCGTGAGACCCTTACCCTAGGGCCCACTTAGATGTATTTATTGTATATCCACGCCGTCCATCTGTTTTAACATATTATTTTAAGAACTTAATTTAAATTTCAAGTTAATAATAAATTAGGTGGGCCACACAATAGAAAGCAGTGGTCATTGAACCCCCACCATTAAAAGCTTTCTAGCAGCTACCCTAATGTTTTTTCACCATCCAATCTTTTGATTAGGCTACACAAAGAAAATTAAAGAAAAAAAAATAAATATCAGCTTGATCCATAACTTTTGTGGCCCACAAAATATTTTTAATGGTCAGTAACCACTGTTTCCTGGGGTGGGTCCAACTGAAATTTATATCCGATTCAGTTTTGGAAATATGGCCTAAATTAAACTATAAAAACATATGAATGGCATAGATATAAAATTCATACGTCGAGGTGGTCCCCCATGTCCATGTTCTCACCGACATCGCCGGTTCCGACGTCGCTGGCAAGTTATAATCGCCGCAAACGCCGATTGCCCATCCACGATAATCCGCCAAGCAGGGATACGGAGTCCACCGTGATGTATGCGTTTTATCCACGCCGTACATACGTTGCAACAGATTATTTTAATGGATCAGGCAAAAAATAAGGTAGATCTGAGGCTCAGTCTGACCACACAGTGGGGATTGAACTCCCACCACTAAAGACTTCATGGAAGCAGTAGAAGTTTTGGATCAAGCAAACGTTTCTGTTTTCCTTTCTTGCAGCTCCCAATATTACCTTATGAATAGTTTAGATGGTGAATAAATGTCACGGTGGACCTTAAGAAAGCTTCAACCATTCATATCATTATCACCCCTCCTTGTGGTATGGATAACGTGAGCTTTTAATTTTCCTCTGTTTTTAGTAGAGTAAATGATCACCGTGGCCAAAACCTTTTGTCCAGCGGTATTTTATGAAGAAATACAAACTTAAGTTATCAACTTAAACTAGCACGGGCAGACAGCGACTTTGAAGACGAAACTACCCCTCCTTTGCACTGTAAAGATGAGCGCTGACGCTCCTCCAACTGGGAGTTTACGAACGGCTTAGAAGAGATCAAAGTTACATGGCCCCACAGCTATGCATTTATTATATCCACGGCATTCATCCATATTTGGAAATCATTTCGGAACATTATTCAAAAAAAAAAACAAAACATATCCAAAGGTCAATTAGACTAATGTTCCAAAAAAAAAAACAAAACATATCCAAAGGTCAATTAGACTACACCATGAAGAGCAGCAGGGAAATCGACTTTCGCCGTTAAAAATTTCATAGGGCCCACCACATCATTTATTTTTCATCTAATCTATTCATAAGGTCACAAAGGCCTGGATGATGAGGAAAAACAAATTTCATAATGATCCAAAACTTTTGTAACCCCTAAATGGGTTTCAATGGTAGACGTTCAATTCCCACTACCTTTTACAGTGTGGTCCACTTGATAGCTAGATCTATCTTATTTTTCATCTCAAGCCTTAATATGAGCTCGCCAAATAGATGGACGGTTTGGATATAACACAAACCTCATGGTGAGACCCACAAAAATCGGTGAGATCACATCAGGAAAGAAAAAAAAAAGTCAGCATGTTGGGTCAGATCCTATGGCTATGGATTATAACCGTTGCATAACTATAATGCTATCTACTTTTTTCTTTTTTTATTTTTATTTTTTACATGGATAACTTTATTCTACCTACAATTTTCTCTAATACATATTTATATAAATATGTGTGTGTGTGTCTCTATATATATATATATATATATATATATATATATATATATATATATATATATATATATATATATATATTTCTCTCTTTTTTTTCAGTTCTTTCTTTATTCATTTAACAAGAACATCTTCTAAACTAAAATTAGTTACATGACATACCGCATTATTTTAGGGTAGGAGAAGCTAATTTAGCCAACCAACTTAATTATTTTCTAAGATTCCATCAGGTTAATGGTCAAAAATACATTTCATTCACTTTGCAGTCAATTTCAATCACTTCACTGTCAAACTAGAAATTGAGGGGGGCAAGTATGAAATTGAGTGGGCAAATTGAAAATTGAGCGAGGGCAAGGTAGGAATTGAGCGAGGAAACCTATAAATTGAGCGAAGCAAGGTAGGAGTTCAGCGAGGGAATCTAGAAATTGAGCGAGGGAAGCTATAAACTGAGTGAGGCAACCTAAAAATTAAGCGAGACAACCTAAAAATTGAGCGAGGGAACTTACAATTTGATCTAAGCAACCTATAAATTGAGCGAGGGAAGTTAGAAATTGAGCGAGGGAACCTACAATTTGATCTAGGCGACCTAAGAATTGAGCGAGAGAAGTTAGAAATTGAGCGAGGAAACTTAGAAATTCAGTGAGGCAACCTAGGATTTGAGCGAGGGAAGCTACAAATTGTGCGAGATAACCTAGAAATTGAGCGAGGCAACTTAGGATTTGAGCGAGGCAACATAGAAATTGAGCAAGGGAACCTAAGAAATGATCGAGGCAACGTAAAAATTCAGCGAAGAATCTTAGGAATTGAGCGAAGGAAGCTAAAAATTAAGCGAGAGAACCTAGAAATTCAGCGAGACAACTTAGGATTTGACTGAGGGAAGTTAGAAATTGAGCGAGACAACCTAGAAATTGAGCGAGGCAAGGTAGAAATTCAGTGAGGAAACCTAGGATTTGAGCGAGGCAACCTAGGAATTGAGTGAGGGAAGTTAGAAATTGAGCGAGGGAAGCTAGAATTTGAGCGAGGGAACCCAAAAAGTCAACGAGGCAACCTAGGATTTGAGTGAGGGAAGCTACAAATTGTGTGAGGGAACCTAAAAATTGAGCGATGCAACCTAGGATTTGAGAGAGGCAACATAGGAATTGAGTGAGGGAACCTAGGAAATGAGCGAGGTAACGTAAAAATTCAGCGAGGAATCCTAGGAATTGAGCAAGGGAAGCTAGAAATTAAGTGAGGAAACCTATAAATTCAGTGAGGCAACTTAGGATTTAAGCGAGGGAAGCTAGAAATTGAGCGAGGCAAGGTAGAAATTCAGCGAGAAAACCTAGGATTTGATCGAGGCAACCTAAGAATTAAACAAAGGAAGTTAGAAATTGAGCGAGGAAAGCTAGAATTTGAGCAAGGGAACATAGAAATTCAGTAAGACAACCTAGGATTTGAGCGAAAGAAGCTGCAAATTAATTTTTTATTTTATTTTTTTTTACAAGGAGAACTTTTTTCCCCTTGGATTTTTCTCTAATATATAATTATGTAAATATGTACATATAAGTATATAAAAATATTTTTTCTATCTTTTAATTCATTTCTTTATCTATTTATTTAACAAGCATATCTCTTAAACTAAAATTAATCACTTAACGTACAACATGTAATTTTGGGGTAGGAGAAGCTAATTTAGTCAACCTAAAAATTGAGCAAGGAACGCTACAAATTGAGTGAGAGAACCTATAAATTGAGCGAGACAACCTATCAATTGAACGAGGCAACCTAGGAATTGAGCGAGGGAACCCAGGAATTGAGCGAGAGAACCTATAAATTGAGATAGGAAACCTAGAAATGCAACGAGGAAACCTAAGATTTGAGCGAGGCAAGTTAGGAATTGAGCGAGGCAAGTTATAAATTGAGCGAGGGAAGCTGGAATTTAAGCAAGAGAACTTAGAAATTCAGCGAGGCAACCTATAAATTAAGCTAGGCAACCTAGGAATTGAGCGAGACAACTTGAAAATTCAGCAAGGAATCTTAGCAATTGAGCTAGGGAAGCTAGAGGAAGCTATAAATTAAGTAATTTTTTCGTTGCCTCACTCAATTGCTAGGTTGCCTTGCTCGATTCATAGGTTCCTTCTTTGAATTTCTGCCTCCCTTGCTTAATTCCTAGGTTGCCTCACTCAATTTTTAGCTTCCCTTGCTCAATTCCTAGGTTCCCTCGCTCAATTCCTAGGTTTTCTTACTCAATTTTTGGGTTGCCTCGCTGAATTTCTAGCTTCTCTCGCTCAATTCCTAGGCTGTCTCGTTCAATCCATAAGTTCCCTTCTTGAATTTCTAGCTTCCCTCGCTCAATTCGTAGGTTGTCTCGCTGAATTTCTACGTTGTATTTCTCAATTGTTAGGTTGCCTCGCTCAATTCCTAGGTTCCTTCGTTCAATTTATATATTGCCTCAATGAATTTATAGCTTCCCTCGCACAATTCCTAGGTTCCTTCGTTCAATTTATATATTGCCTCAATGAATTTATAGCTTCCCTCGCACAATTTATAGCTTCCCTCACTCAATCCTAGGTTGTCTCGCTGAATTTTGAGGTTCCTTCACTCAAATATTAGCTTCCCTCGCTGAATTTCTAACTTCTCTCGCTCAGTTCGTAGGTTACCTCACTCAAATCCTAGGTTTCCTCGCTGAATTTATACATTGTCTTACTCAATTTCTAGGTTCCCTCGCTCAATTTATAGGTTCCCTCGCTCAAATCCTAGGTTGTCTCGCTGAATTTCTAGGTTCTCTTGCTTAATTTCTAGCTTCCCTCGCTCAATTCCTAGGATTCTTTGCTGAATTTCTATGTTGCCTCGCTCATTTTTTAGGTTCCCTCGCTCAATTCCTACATTGCCTCACTCAAATCCTAGGTTGCCTTGCTCAATTTCTAGGTTCCCTCGCACAATTTGTAGCTTTCCTCACTCAAATCCTAGGTTGCCTCGCTGAATTTCTAAGTTCCCTCGCTTAAATTCTAGCTTCTCTCGCTCAATTTCTAACTTCCCTCGCTCAATTCACAGGTTGCCTCGCTCAAATCGTAGGTATCTTCGCTGAATTTCAAGGTTTTCTCGCTCAATTTATACGTTGCCTCGATCAATTCTTAGGTTGCCTCGCTCAATTTCTAGGTTGCCTTGCTAAATTTCTAGCTTCCCTCGCTCAATTTCTAGCTTCCCTCGTTGAATTCCTACCTTGCCTCGCTCAAATTCTAGGTTCCCTCGCTCAATTCTTACCTTGTCCCCGCTCAATTTTCAATTTGCCCACTCAATTTCATGTTTGCCCCACTCAATTTCTAGTTTGGTCTTGAAGTGAATGAAATGTATTTTCGACAATCTCAGATTATCAATGAAATTGTTTCCACTTTGCCGTTGTACCATGTGTAGTAGTGTATGGATATTCTCATATTCACCGAATGTTATTGTGGGGTTCCATGAATCTTTGTTATTCACATATGTTGGGAATTTGGTACATGCACCTTATTCTTCTAGTTACCGGATATCATCTAGTGTTGCATGTGAAGGATCCACTGTTGCTTCCTAAACTGAACCCTTTGCTGCAAAGTATTGCTAGTTATGAATATCTCGTTATATGCCATCTTAGTAAACTTGCACTTGGGGTTGATTAGTACTAAATAAACTTCATCCTGGTGCTAATATCAAACTGTCTTTAACAAGGAATTTTAAATTATGAATAACTTCGAAAATGGCCCTTTATGGGATATCTGAATTTTTTCGAAGTGAAATAAGATGTGATGGTGCAGATGATGCATGCTGAAATATTACAAGAAAAGAATTGAGGAAGAATCACCTTACACTTATAAAGAATAGAAGAATCACCTGTTTAGTTATGTGTTGAATTGGCACTATCCCAGTGATTTATAAGAGTCAGCCACTCAGTGACAATGCTTTGAAATTTGGCAAGGCTTATTGGGAGAAATTCTAATTCATTTCACGGAGGCTGCTAGTAAAGCAAGCCAGAATTGACCCACAATTACCTAAAGTCGTGAGTCCAGAATTTTGGGATTCACCGATAACAAGCATTTCATTATCCACTCAGTCATTATAATAGTTTCAAAGCTGCTTGTAGGCAAGGATGAACTCGAACAATAAGGATGAATCTGGACAAATCTTCACATGGCAATGATGCCCAAATATACTCTGAGGACATTTATCTGGTCTATATTCCTGAGGAAGCCAAGTTGGGAACTTGATATGGTTTGCATCAGCAATATGGACAGCTGAACAGTTGAGAACATCAAACTTTAATTAACGTCCACATCTTCAATATAGACATTTGGATCTGCCAGATCTTTGATTTGGTTAATAGGTTAATCAGATCATTGAACCAGGCACAACTAGACAGGATGATTAGAAATTCAAAAAATCAAAATCCAAGCTCCCTCTTTAAATTTCTGAAATCTAAGAAACACATTTGAAAATCCAAGATTATTAGAAATCCTCTGAAATAAGTTCTAGTTGTCTAAGTGGAGGTAGATTTCACTGGTTGTTGAGACTATACTCATAGTTCTTAGATCATCATCTTGAAATAGAATGTCTCACGAGTGCTTCACAAACGTCCAACAATGGGCTGCCTACCTAAAATCAACCCTCCTTTACCTAGGCTGAGGCTTGCTTGTATCTTCTAAAATCCTAGGTTATTTGACATGGAAATCATTTTTTAAAATGGCATAAAATTTTAAGGATTTATGGATTTCGTGCATCAAGCAATTTCTTTCATGAATGATTACAATGAAGCACTGATTAGAGAAAGCTAATAAGGTCTACAATCCCTTAATGCCTTCAATCTAAGCAGTCATAAGAAAAGACAAAAAAATAATAATTAATAGCACATATCTCCCTATCATTGCAATTCTCATACATGATACATCAACCAAGAACAAACAATTCACGTCCACAAAACCTTACATTCGGTAAAGGATTGATAATAAGTCTAGATAATCACTATACCACATCTTTCCCTGTCCCTGCGATTCCCATACAAGATTAATTAACCAAAAACAAACAATTCCTGTTCAGTAAAAGACTACTAATAAGTCTAGATATTGCTTATTTTGTTCTCAGCTACGTTACCTACGTATGGCACCTTGCGCAGCTCAAATATGGCATTTACACCTAAAATTGAAGTGTTGTAAATGGGTACAACACCCACTTCTGAGTGTCAAAGTAAGTAAGGTTCATGAAACCAAGTACCTCTTCACTGAACCAACTACGCCCCAACTGCCTGAAAATTCATCTCCCAAACTTCCATACAATGCAGTGCTACATGTAGGAAGATCATTGCCAACTTTTCGGAACTTAAACAATAACATTCTTTTAGCTTCAATTACCATAATAAATTGAACAGAAAAAATTATCACCAGCACAAAGCCCGTCTTCAATATTAAACTACCAATTACCAACAACTTCAAATCATAACATGAACACTTCTTGCTATTTCAGTTTCTCATTGTGTGTCCAAGCAAGGAGATACTCATACCACGGTTTGGCCTCCCCTGCAACAGAGAGCTCTCTCAAAGGAAGAATTAGAAGACCAACAACTCTTCCGGCAATTGTAGCATTATCATCTTTCCTTGGGAGAGGAAAACTCAATCATGTGGAAATATGGTCCCTCAGGTTGGTTCTTGATCTAATCATTCTATAAGCTGATTGGAATTCCAGAATCCTTCTATAAGTTGGTTCTTATGACTTCACTTTGGGTTGTTTGGGGGGGAAGGTACAATTGTTGCTTTCGCAACCTCCATAGTTCAGTTAGTATAGTTGTAAGGAGAATCGAGATTGATTTAGAAGGTTGGACGTCCAACTTTAAGCCGGTCGACGCTTGTAAACTGTTTGCAACAAAGGTTTTTACACACCAATGCCAACAAGAACCATCTCCCAAAACTTACAAACAGTTACAACACATGTAACCACCCCCCCCCCCCCCCCCCCCCCCCCCGACCACTACTAGCAACAACTTTTCCACTCCCAAATTCAATACCTTCACAAATAACAAGAAGCAATCAATTTCTTAGAGAAAAAAAATGAAAAATGATCCAAGGAATTCATATGGATTGACAACACATGTAATTCCAATTTTTTATTTTAGAACCTGCTCAACATTGGACCCATTGTGAACGGAACATAGCTAAATCAAACTGATGGATCAAAAGGGCCAATAACTTCAGAGGATTTACTCTCCTGGGATTGTGTGATTGGTTAACTTCTAACAGAACCCATATATCATCTTAGAGTCTAATGCAATTAAGTTTTCGTTTGTTTTTGGATATTCACTCCTGCGTTGATTGGTTTTCAAATCTCGTATCATCGAATTAAGTGAACTTCTATCATGAAACTACAATAAAAGAGATCCATAAATACATAAAAATGCAAAGAAAATATTGCAGTGTCAAGCGAACGCATCAAGCCTGACCCAGTCGACCCCGACACACTGTTTAATTTACCCGGTCGACCCCGAGACGCTGGAAATGAAGCTGATACGCTTGCACCCGGTCAGCCCGGTCGATTACCCTATTTATCCTCTCCCATCTCTTTTATGAAGAGTCAAACCCATCTCTTCTTTCACTGTCCTAAAACCCCAAAACCCATCCCTAATTCATTCAATTCTCTCAAATACTTCTCTACAAATCCTCCACAACTCCAAAAACCCGTCCTTATTTTATTTTATACTCTTAAATCCTTCTCCACTTCCACCCAAACCTAAAAACTTATCCCCATTTGCTTTCATTTTCTCAATTCCATCTCTACTTCCACACAAATCCCATAACCCAACTTCATTTGCTTCAATTTCCTCATTTTAAGCTCTTATTTCACCCAAATCGACAAAAACAAAAACCTAACCTAGGAATTGAGCGAGGTAACGTAGGAATTGTGCGAAGGAACTTAGGATTTGAGTAAGGTAACGTAGAAATTGAGCTCGGGAAGTCAGAAATTGAGCGAGGAAACCTAGGATTTGAGCGAGGGAAGATAGAATTTAAGCGAGGGAACCTAGAAATTCAGTGAGGCAACCAAGGATTTGAGCGAGGGAAGCTAAAAATTAAGCAAGAGTACCTAAAAATTTAGCGAGGCAACCAAGGATTTGAGCGAGAGAAGCTAGAAATTAAGCGAGGGTATCTAGAAATTGAGTGAGCCAAGGTAGGAATTCGTCTAGGCAACCTAGGAATTGAGCGAGAGAAGCTAAAAATTGAACGATGAAACCTAGGATTTGAGCGAGACAATGTAGGAATTGAGCGAGATAACCTAGGAATTGAGCGAGGCAACATAGAAATTGAGCGAGGGAAGCAAGAAATTAAGCGAGGAAACCTAATATTTGAGCGAGAGAAGCTAGAAATTAAGCGAGGCAAACAAGGATTTGAGCGAAGAAAGCTAAAAATTCAGCGAGGCAACCAAGGATTTGAGTGAGGGAAGCTAAAAACTAAGCGAGGGTATCTAGAAATTGAGCGAGCCAAGGTAGGAATTCATCGAGGCAACCTAGGAATCGAGTGAGAGAAGTTAGAAATTGAGCAACGAAACCTAAGATTTGAGCGAGGCAACGTAGGAATTGAGCGAGGGAACTTAGGAATTGAGCAAGGTAACATAAAAATTGAGCGAGGGAAGCTAGAAATTGAGCAAGGAAACCTAGGATTTGAGTGAGGGAACCTAAAAGTTCAACGAGGCAACCTAGGATTTGAGAGAGGGAAGCTACAAATTGTATGAGGGAACCTTGAAATTGAGTGAGGCAACCTAGGATTTGAGCGAGGCAACGTAGGAATTGAGTGAAGGAACCTAAGAAATGAGCGAGGCGGCGTAAAAATTCCACGAGGAATCCTAGGATTGAGCGAGGGAAGCTAGAAATTAAGCGAGGGAGCCTAGAAATTCAGCAAGGCAGCCTAAGATTTGAGAGAGGCAACATAGAAATTGAGTGAGGGAACCTAGAAAATGAGAGAGAAAACGTAGAAATTCAGTGAGGCAACCTATAAATTAAGCGAGAGAACCTAAAAATTCAACGGGGCAACCTATAAATTAAGCGAAGCAACCTAGGAATTGAGCGAAGCAATGTGAAATTTCAGCTAGGAAACCTATAAATTGAGCTACGGAAGCTAGAGGAACCTAGAAATTTAGCGAGGTAACCTATAAATTGATCTTTGGTGAATTTGACCGAGCAGTTAATGAAATTCATAGGTTGCCTCGTTCAATTTATAGGTTGCCTCGCTAAATATTTAGGTTCCCTCTCTTAATTTCTAGCTTCCCTCACTTAATGTTTAGCTTCTTGTAGCTTCTCTGGCTCAATTTTTAGGTTTTCTCGCTGAATTTGCACGTTGCCTCGCTCAATTCCTAGGTTGCCTCGCTCAATTTATAGGTTGCCTTGCTGAATTTCTAGGTTCTCTCGCTCAAATTCTAGCTTCCCTCGCTCAATTTCTAACTTCCCTTACTCAAATCCTAGGTTGCCTCGCTCAAATCCTAGGTTTTCTCGCTACATTTTTGGGTTCCCTCGCTCAATTTTTAGGTTCTCTCGCTCAATTTCTACGTTGCCTCGCTCAATTCCTAGGTTACCTCGCTCAATTTATAGGTTCCCTCGCTCAATTACAAGGTTTCCTTGCTCAATTGCAAGGTTGCCTCGCTCAATTTGTAGCTTTCCTCGCTTAATTCCTAGGTTCCATCGTTTCCCTCGCTCAAATCCTTACGTTGCCTCGCTCAAATCCTAAGTTGTCATGCTCAATTCCTAGGTTTTCTCACTCAATTCCTAGGTTACCTTGCTCAATTCCTAGGTTGCCTTGCTTAATTCCTAGCTTGCCTCGCTCAATTCTTAACTTGCCTCGCTCAATTCTTAGGTTACCTCGCTGAATTACTACCTTGCCTCACTCAATTTTTAGGTTCCCTCGCTCAATTTCTAGCTTCCCTCGCTTAAATCCTAGGTTGTCTTGTTGAATTTCTAGGTTTCCTTGCTTAATTTTTACCTTTCCTCGCTCAATTCCTATGATTCCTCGCTGAATTTCTACGTTACCTCACTCATTTCGTAGGTTCTCTCGCTCAATTCCTACATTTTCTCTGTCACATCCTAGGTTGCCTCGCTCAATTTCAAGGTTCCCTCACACAATTTGTAGCTTCCCTCGCTCAAATCCTAGGTTGCGTCATTCAATTTTTAGGTTCCCTCGCTCAAATTATAGCTTCCTTCGCTGAATTTCTAACTTCCCTTGCTCAAATCCTAGGTTGTCTCACTAAATTTATAGGTTCCCTCACTTAATTTCTAGGTTCCCTCGCTCAATTCTTAGGATTCCTTGTTGAATTTCTACATTGCCTCGTTCATTTCATAGGTTCCCTCGCTCAATTCCTACATTGTCTCTGTCAATTCCTAAGTTGTCTCGCTCAATTTTAAGGTTCTCTTGCACAATTTGTAGCTTCCCTCGCTTAAATCCTAGGTTGCCTTGTTGAATTTCAAGGTTCCCTCGCTCAAATTCTAATTTCCCTCGTTGAATTTCTAACTTTCTTCGCTCAATTCCTAGGTTACCTCGCTCAAATCCTAGGTTTCCTCGCTAAATTTCTACCTTACCTTGCTCAATTTCTAAGTTCCCTCGCTCAATATCTAGCTTCCCTCGCTCAAATCCTAAGTTGCCTCGCTGAATTTTTAGGTTCCCTCGCTTAATTTTTAGCTTTCCTCGTTGAGTTTCTACGTTACCTCGCTCATTTCCTAGGTTTCCTCGCTTAATTCCTACGTTGCCTCGTTCAAATCCTAAGTTGCCTCGCTCAATTTCAAGGTTCTCTTGCACAATTTGTAGCTTCCCTCGCTCAAATCATAGGTTGCCTCGTTGAATTTCTAGGTTCCCTCACTCAAATTATAGCTTTCCTCGCTGAATTTTTAACTTCTCTCGCTCAATTCCTAGGTCGCCTCACTTAAATCCTAGGTTTTCTCACTAAATTTCTACCTTGCCTCGCTAAATTTCTAGGTTCCCTCGCTCAATTTCTAACTTCCTCTCAAATCCTAGGTTGCCTAGCTGAATTTCTAGGTTCCCTCGCTGAATTTCTACGTTGCCTCGCTCATTTCCTACGTTCCCTTACTCAATTCCTACGTTACCTTGCTCAAATCCTAGGTTGTCTCGCTCAATTTCTAAGTTTCCTCGCACAATTTGTAGCTTCCCTTGCTCAAATCGTAGGTTGCTTCGCTGAATTTCTAGGTTCCCTTGCTCAAATTCTAGCTTCCCTCGCTCAATTTCTAACTTCTATCGCTCAATTCCTAGGTTGCCTCGCTCAAATCTTAGGTTTTCTCGTTGAATTTCTACGTTTCCTCGCTCATTTCCTAGGTTCCCTCGCTCAATTTCTAGGTTGCCTCGCTGAATTTTTAGATTCCCTTGCTTAATTTCTAGCTTCCCTCACTCAATTTATAGGATTCCTCACTGAATTTTTACGTAGCCTCGCTCATTTCCTAGGTTCCCTTGCTCAATTCCTATGTTGCCTCGCTCAAATCCTAAGTTGTCTCGCTCAATTTCTAAGTTCCTTCGTTTAAGTCTAACTTCCCTCGCTCAATTCATAAGTTCCTTCACTCAATTTCTAGGTTCTCTCGCTCAATTCATACCTTGTCCTGTTCAATTTTCAATTTGCCCACTCAATTTCATGTTTGCCTCGCTTAATTTCTAGTTTGACTGCGAAGTGATTGAAATTGACTGCAAAGTGAATGAAATGTATTTTCAACCATTGACCTGATGGAATCTTGAAAATAACTAGGTTGGTTGGCTAAAGTAGCTTCTCCTACCCCAAAATCATACGTGGTACGTCAAGTAACTAATTTTAGTTTAGAAGATATTCTTGTTAAATGAATAAAGAAAGAAATGAAAAAAAAAAAAGAGAAATACACACACACACACACACACACACACACACATATTTATATAAACATGTATTAGAGAAAAATGTAGGTACAATAAAATTCTCCATGTAAAAAATAAAAAATTAAAAAAAAAAAGTAAGAAGGAAAAAAAGTGCATAGCATTATAATTATGGCTACGGTTATAATCTGTAGCCATAGGCCAACCTCTAACCCCATCGACCAGGTCAAACCCCAACTCGCTGACTTTTTTTTTTTTCCTTTTTTCTGTTGTAATCTCACCGATTTTTGTGGGTCTCATTATGAGGTATATGTTATATGCAAACCGTCTATCTATTTGGCGAACTCGTATTGAGACTTGAGATGAAAAATAAGACATATCTAGCTACCAAATGGACCACATAGTAAGAGGTACTGGGGAATTGAACGTCTACCATTGAAACCTTTTTAGGAGTTACAGAGGTTTTGGATCATTATGAAATTTGTTTTTTCCCTTCATCCAGGCTTTTGTGTCCTTATGAATAGATTGGATGGAAAATAAATGTTATGATGGGCCTTACAAAATTTTTAACGGTGAAAATCAATTACCCCGCTGCCCTTTGTGGTGTGGTCCATTGATCTATGGATATGATTATTTTTTTTGGATAATGCTCCCAAATGATTTCGAAATATGTATGAACATTGTGGATATAATAAATACATAGCTGTGGGGCATTGTAACGTTGATCTCTCTTAAGCTGTTCGTACAACTCTCAGCTGGAGGAGCGTCAGCGCTCGTCTTCACAGTGAAAAGGAGGGGTAGTTTGGTCCTTAAAGTCGTTGTCCGCACGTGCTAGTCTAAGTTGGTAACTTAAGTTTCTAGACCTTCATAAAAACCGTTGGATAAAAGGTTTTGCCTACAGTGGTCATTTTCTCTTTTTAGTATCATGCCAAAATGACCTGGAAAAATAAATGCCAGCATGGATAAAAACCATACATCACGATGGGCTCGTGATGGCTTCACAAAGCCCTTGTCTGGACGAATTGTGGTGCAGGCAGGGAAGGACGCAATCCGCTTCCCACGCTTTGTGGTAATTGCTATAGAGACGTCGCGCTGAGACTCTTACGTGCAGGTTTTGGGTAGCACGTGTGTTCATCATCAAGTGGTAGTTAGAATTATGTTTGCCCGAATGCATCCGATGTACTGTAATAGGCTGCGTCGGACTTAGCCCTTGGATCGGGAGTCGTCTTCAGTGATCGAAGCTGTCAGTGTGACTAAATACAATAAACAAGTGGCTTTAGAAAAAAAAAAAAGACATGTAAGATAGGAAAATGGTAGGCTTTGGAATCGATGGCCTACTAAGCAATAGTGAAGAAGACTGCCTGTACTCAAAGGAATTAAATGGTAAGAATGCTAGTAATACTATTAGCATCCTTTATTTATGGTGATTATCTTGTAAGCGATTTGGATCGGTTAACATAACCCTAAAAGTAAGGGATATAACCCTGACTTATCCTTTAAAAAAAATAAAAAAACCTTTTTTTTTAACACACGCTCACATACCACCACATACTCACGCCATGGTGGGATTTCACCACCTATGGGTACTCCAACCCTCAACCAGGTGTTGAAAATCTTGAGAGTCTACCACGCCATGGTGGGATTTCACCACCTATGGGTACTCCAACCCTCAACTAGGTGTTGAAACTCTTAAGAGTCTACCACTGGAGCAAGAGTAAGGACCCCACCCTGGTTTATCCTAATTCAAAGAGTAGGGATGTATTCGGACGGTGGCAGATTGGGTACTGCCCCTGTGAGTATGGCTCCAGAAGGTAGGTCATGTCAGGGTCTGTAGACCCACTGTGATCTATATATTTTATCCACGATGTTCATGCACTTTTGATAGGTCATTAGGTATTATCCAAAAAAGGAATCAGATCAAGGCTCACCATATGAAGCAATGGGGATTTAAAGCCTATTGAAAACTTCTTGAGGTGTTGATATCCGTGGTTTCCCTTCATATAGGTCGGTGTGACCTTATGAGTGGGTTGGACTATAAATAAACATCACGGTGGGCCTTACAATGTTTTCAGCCATGAGAGTTTAATCCCCACAACTTAATGTGGTGTGGTCCACTTGAGCCTTCGACATGCCTCCTTTCTGAGCTGATTCCTCAAAATTATCTATAAAAATAGATGGATGGCATGGATAAAACATATAGAATACAATGGACCACACAGCCTTTGACATGACTATTTATCTCTAGACTCTAGCTACGAAATATTGGGGGTGGTACCCAATTCCGCCCTACCCTAGCAAACTTTCACTTGACTCTTGTATTTGTTTAGTAGTGCATAGGCCTTCTAAAAAAAAAATTTGTTATGTTAGATTAGCCCTTATGAGAGAAGCATGGGATGGCCATTTAAATAATATGCTTGGTGTAGCTGTACAGCAATTGTCCAATTTTATGGCCCAATCGTTGATAGAGCATAGGAGATAACCATCTCTATAATATGTAGCAACAAGAGCGACTACATATTCATACAATTAACTACTAGAGAACGGGGTCCATTCAGATTTTATGATATTGTTGGGCTAAAATTTTGACATGTGGCTACGCGTGTAGTGAATAACTTGATTTTAATTGTGCGAGTCCAAGTATATATAGGCCAGATGTGTCAAAGTCTTATTCGACGCTAATTGAATCCAACACATAGTGATCTCAAGTACAAAAGTAGTCATATTGGGACCAAATTTTAAAATGTGAAAATTGACTTGACTACTTGACCACAAATTAATAAGAAATCGGACAATTTGTGAAGATGAGACTTAGTCCCTTGGACGGGTTATTCTTACCTTGAAGACAACAAAATTTATCACAATGAAGGTGGCTTTGTTGTTGTTTAACAAAATAAACATTTAGATAAAATGTAAAATATAAGGTAAGTGTCAATTTTATTAAACTAAACATGAATGTAATACAATCGATAAAAATAATAATAATAATTTATTGATGTCAATTCAAGTGAGCGAAAATGGCCGTGGCCGATTGATAGTCTCTTGGACTTTAAAGGTCGTGATATAATCATCAAAACTTAGATGGCCATGAAATAGTCATGACCTGGTTAGCAGGTTGTGGTTAAAAGAGTCATTAAAGACTTAAATATTTAAGTGTTATGATAATGAGGTCGTGGGAAAAACTAAACTAAGCCCAACTTATTGCAATAATGTGATAGATTGAAGTGGATAAATTAAACTAAAGCTATGTTAATGAATTTGAATTTGTTGAAGCATGGTGCTAGACAAAAATCTATAGGCTAAACTTGGCAAAGCTAACCTAAGACAAGCATTCATGTGGGACAAAAGATTTGATGAGCGGTGTTGAGTTGAAACAGGGGCTTATCATGTTCGGATTGGTGAGAGTTAAGAGCTCTTCATTCTTTATTGTTTTGTTATAGACTTGGGTCAGGTAGTGGCCTTGCATATGGTTCATTGGCTTTCGGAGTTGAAAGACTGATCGACTAGTGGGCTCAGTTCATTACACTTATGTTTTAAGAAGGATCCAGCCAACCATTACGTCATCGTGTGTGCTCATGTTTTTATTTCTAAACGGCTCTCTCTTTTTAATACATCGCTTGAATGTCTAAAGTTATGTGTAGCCAATTAAACGTAGTCATGTGTCACTGGACATCGTTGACTTAGCAATATGGAAAAATTATGCACGGTCTCTTAGTGATGTAGAGCAGGTCGCGGACAGTTTCATGGCCAATATGGATAAGAAAAGGCCCGGTCGACGACAGAAGTGATTCAGATCATCAGACCTTAGATCGGGTGTATCTCACAATCCGAAACGAACTATCGAGTTTAAATATGTATGATTTTGGGGTAGAACGAGCTACTTTGCCAACTGACCCTACTATGCCAGGTTGCGCAAGTTGGATTTGCAAAACACTCCCGGATCAACGATTGTTTCCTTATTTTAATTCCGTTTTTACTATAAATAGTAAGTTTTAGTTTAATTATAACTCTTTCATCCGTAAAGCTTTAAGAGTTGTGTTTAACATGAAAAGTGTTTAGAATAATTAGGAGAATAGCTTGGTGAAGCTAAATAGGACACTTATTATTTTTAGCCGAAAACCTTGGGCACTAGTAGACATCACGAACATATATAAATAGTAAGTTTACTATTTATGGTAAGTTGCGAATTCTAGGAGTTTTAGTTATAATTTGCTTCTTATTTCTCTCTTATTGCTTACTACCCCTATTTAAAGGGTTGTGAACTCGTTTATTTCATTCATTAATCAAATTCAAATTTATTAGAATTTATTTCTATTTTCTTGTTTTCTTTCCTCGTGGATTCAAGAAGTCTCTGAGGAGTCCAGAGAAGCTCAGTTGTCATGCCCCAAACTTAGAAACTGGGCTCACAAAATTTTTGATTGCTGAATCCGGTGCTGACAGCCTCCATAGTACCCCATTCTTAAGTCTCAGCACCCATATGCTAGGTTCCAATCCTGGGATCTTACGAGAAATTTTTTTTTAACATCATTTTAATTCATAATGAGAATAATCATAAGCATAACCTACGAACAATAACCATAAGAACACCATTACAAAATCAACTATGATAAAAAACTTTGAATACAGTGCGTATGAAGGGAAATACAAGATAATAATAATAACAGAAACTCCAAAAGCTTGACTGTACACTCCAACTGTGGTGAAGCTATGACTGTGTCCTAGCATCACCTGCAAGCATCGATCGTGCATAAGCTTATAGAAAGCTTTAAGGGTGGTGTAAGTGTGTGCACAATTTAAGTGTGCTCAGAATGCAAGTCAAAGTAATGCGAAATCATGTTGATGAGTACATGAATGTAAGCAGCCGTACTAAGGCTACGTGGTGCAAGATACGAATGTTATCGGCCATATCATGATCATATGATGCATGATGCAACTCAAACATACCAATCTTCATTCAAATCCACATACAACTCATCAAATATCAGTATAGTTCTA
Source organism: Magnolia kwangsiensis (assembly GCA_037074715.1). Lineage (NCBI taxonomy): Eukaryota > Viridiplantae > Streptophyta > Magnoliopsida > Magnoliales > Magnoliaceae > Magnolia > Magnolia kwangsiensis. The sequence continues at coordinate 38,515,182 of CM073574.1, read as the reverse complement.
ATTCTGAATAATCACTGGGGTTTGATACACTCCAAATGACACTGTCCCTCTTCCACCCGCACAGTCCAACTGAACGCAAGAAACCTCACTATCCGCCTAGTCAATAATCTGCTAATACTTATCCGGCACGTCAATAGCAGACCCATTCACGAGCTGGTCAAACTCATCCTAGTAATGTCCCCTACCCTTGGGCGATAGGGCCCACCTCTTTCCAACCGACCATGATACATTGGGAGACACGACCTCCTGGTATTTGGCCCCCGTGTACTCATATATCCACTCGTTCTCGACGTTGGAGTCATCCTCTGGTACTATCAGATTTAGAAATTTTCACCAAGGGACATCTATAACGCCTCAATGCTAGAAATAATATTTTCGGTATCCAATCCAGCCACCCACCATGTGTCTATGGAGGCCATAGCCCTGATGTCGCTAGGGCGTATACTAATCATAATCACACAAATGCAAAAGTGCATGAGTCACGCAGTCCAATCATGCATTAATCTTGCATATATTGTATGCTCATGTGGGATAATTTCGCCTATCAGGGAGTCCTATAAACTACCTGTACTATGACATATGCAGTGACCAATCACGTCTCGTAACAATCATACGGATGATGTGTATGAGCATGTATCATGATGCTATGCTGTCACAAACTCATAATCGGCAACGGTAGACGGTATTGGCAATTGGCACCGATAATCGACGTTAATAATCAACTTCGGCACAAGGCAGGATCCATAGATAGACGAATGATGATGGACCAATTAAAATCATTGAGGCCCAAGCATTTGGGTTAACCCACTAGAAAATGATGAGAATGGGCCTAAAAGGCCTAAGGAAAGGTCACAATGTGAACATTCAACCATCATTTTCCATCAATGTAGTCATTTAACCAACATTGCTCCCATGGAATGGTGCTCATATAACCAATTAGATAAGGGCCCACCGCCTAGCACAAGGGCCTTAGTTACATCAAATGGGTCGAATCAATCAAATGGGCCGATCAATGGTCGATAAAGATGGGCCGAATCAACTAGGCTGAGTCAATTGGGTCGGATCAAATGGGTCGTATCAAATGGACCAGGTCAAACAAGCCGAATCAAATGGGTCGGGTCGAATGGACCGCATTATTAGGCCGATTCAAATACACCGTTCATCCAAAGTTAGGGATCATTTTAGAGCATTATATAAAAATGAATCATATCCAAAGGATCATCTGGACCATAGCACAATAACAGCGGTGATAATGATCAAAATATCATTTGGACTGCATCACAAATAGCAGCGGAGAATAACAGTGGAGATAGTGATTTTCACTATTTAGGAAATTACATGAGGGGCCACCATAACATTTGTTTTCTATCCAGGCTATTCATACAGTCATAAAGACCTGAATGGGAGGAAAGATAAATTTCTTATTGGTCTAAAACTTCTGTGACCCAAAAGGCTATAGTGTTGAACGTTCAATTCCCACTGATATGGCAGTGTGATCCACTTGATAGTTAGATCAGTCTTATTATTATTATTATTTTTTTTTTCAAACCCAGTGAGGAGCCCACCAAATGTATGGACAGTTTAGATGGAAAATATCCATCGTGGTGGGGCGCTGACCGTCCAGTAGATGGACGGTCAGATATAGTAAAGTGGATGGATGGTTTTGATGGAAGATATCCATCATGGTGAGGTGCACGTGGCACCGTCTAGATGGACGGTGCAAATGAAACACATACACTATGGTGGGTCCCACCAGATGGATGAATGGCGTGGGCATACAAATACATACACAGGGTGGGTCCCACGTAGGTGGGCCACCAACTCCTCTCTCTCTCTATATATAATAATATATAATATATTAATTATTATATTACTTTTTAAAAAATGGATCACCGTCCAGACCCATGTTTGGACGGACAGTGTGGATTTAACAACTTCAGCAGCATTTGCTGCAAGGGACCCACGTCTTATCTTTCTACGGACGGTCTAAATTGAAGCAGGTGGGTCCACGTGGTGTGGCCCACCATATCATTTAATATATAATAATATATCATATATATATATATATATATATATATATATATATATATATATATATATATAAGTGTGTGCGTGAGGGTCTGAAAGTGCCAGCATCCAGACCCTCTGGATGCTGGATGGATGGTTTTGATGCAATACATGCATCATGTGGTGGGGCCCACATTCACCACCTTGGTGACATCAGTACAGACACACCATGCTAGCCGCCCTTGCTAGGGATCGACACCAAGACCTCAAGTGCTGAAACGAGGTATCTCCACTTGATCTGCCAGTTATGGATCTTGGTGAGCACTACGCGGTGGAATCCGACCGTCCATGATGGATGGTGTGGATAGAACATAAATTAGTGGGGTCCACTTCATTAAAACGGATAGAGAGAGATGGGGAGAGAGGGAGAGAGATTGTGATGGAGTGGAGGGACCCCGCCACTATGGGCCCTCCATTTCTTACATTGTATGCTTCAAATGGGTCCCACCACATGTGGTCCCAAAGAGAAATTAACGGTGGATCACCCACCTATTGCACTCCTCCTTTAGCTCCTTGGACTTGTATGCTTCTTGCCTTCAACTTTGATGGAGATTGATGGGTATTGAAAGGTTAAGATGGGAGATGAGAAGGTGGGCCACACTTAGTTGATTTGAGAGAGCTTGGGAGGGCTTGTACGTGTAGTATTTGGGTTGCTTGGGAGATTTTTGAGAAATGAGAGAAATGGAGAAAATTAATATCTAAAAGGATGGATGGAGTGGCGGGTGTAAGGAAAGGAGATGGGGAAGCATGAGCTTAGTTGAAAATTGTGTAAAAGAGGGATGGTGAGGGGAGAGAAAGGGTTGACTTGTAGGAAAAGGAGTGGGTTGGTTGTACTTGGGGTAAGGTGGTGTACTTGACTTGATTTGATGGGACATGTTGTAGAGATTCCATCGAAATTCACAACGCACGACGTTTCTTCAGAATGAATGTGGACCCGCATCTCCTGGCTTGGGTATCGGTTAGGTGCGCGAGTTGCGGCGTTAGAACCGTGGCGACGATGCGGTCACTAAGGTACAAATTTCAGGTCCAGTCAACTTCGGTATACAGGACTCGGCTTAGGTTCGGGCGCAAACGTTGGATACAGGTCGAGAGTTGCCTAAATTCGACCGGAAGGACCGCGAAAGCCTACAGAACGGTACAAACTAGGATACGGGTCTTACATCAGTAGATTCAAAGTAGTTATCCTTGAAGAAGACAGTGATCGACCTCATCACGTTCATCTCTGGGTTAATTGGTATCAGAGCAAGGATCCCTCTCGGGTTGATGGCAAACAACGAAGGTATGAGTCAAAATCCTATGAACGGTGATTTAAAGATTCATGATCTTGTGAAAAGAATAGAAGTTTTTCACCGAAAGGGTCAATTGACCATGCAAGGGCTATAGGCAACCCACGATCGTCTTGCGGATGCGATATTCCTCCTCGAGCTCTAGGCAGTGCTCTATCGCTTATGGTTTATACGACACAACCTTGATTTCTATAGAGCACTAGCAAACTATAGAGCTATACCAAATGATTCAAGTTCTAGCAATGAGGACCTTGATGAAGGTTTTGCCTGATGACCAATCCATGGAGGCGATCATCTAGAACGTGCTGAAAGAGACTATCGAGGTAAAACTAAACTTCCTAGTTTTAATAGTTTATTATGTATATAAGATTTCCTCCATTAGCTAGCCGAAGTAGAGAGATATTTTGATTATATGAACATGTCAGATCATAAGAAAGTAAAATTGGCAATGTTTAAATTAAAATCTGGTGCTTCTGCATGGTGGGAACAATTACAACTCTCACGAGTATGCCAGAATAAGGCACCCATCTCATCATGGCCACGGATGAGACGTATTTTTTATCACGATTTTTCATTGGTGATCATGAGCAGATATTATTCCAGCAATACCAAAATTGTTGACAAGGAAATCGATCTGTCACAAATTACACTAAAGATTTCTAGCGGTTAGTAACACGAAACAAATCTGTTTAATCTAAGTCACAAAAGGTGGCACGATTTATAGGTGGGTTGTGACTGACAATTCCGGACCGAATTCAGATGTACTCAGTCGGGACCATGGATGAAGCAATTCAATTAGCAGGTAGGACATAAACACAACTTGCGAGGGTTCTTGCTCGACCCTATCCTTCAATTCGACCTCCCATGACGGGTCCCACGCAAGATCCAGTGCTAGCACGAGGAAAAAATCAGTAGGAGAATGTCCTCAACTTCTTGCAACATAAGTCGTGATACAGGGAGCGACTCATCTAGACCTCAATGTGCAACACCCATAATAGTGGGCCCGAATAGGATTCCAAATCCTTATGCTCAGCCAAGGTTTCTAGCGGTTAGTAACACGAAACAAATCTGTTTAATCTAAGTCACAAAAGGTGGCACGATTTATAGGTGGGTTGTGACTGACAATTCCGGACCGAATTCAGATGTACTCAGTCGGGACCATGGATGAAGCAATTCAATTAGCAGGTAGGACATAAACACAACTTGCGAGGGTTCTTGCTCGACCCTATCCTTCAATTCGACCTCCCATGACGGGTCCCACGCAAGATCCAGTGCTAGCACGAGGAAAAAATCAGTAGGAGAATGTCCTCAACTTCTTGCAACATAAGTCGTGATACAGGGAGCGACTCATCTAGACCTCAATGTGCAACACCCATAATAGTGGGCCCGAATAGGATTCCAAATCCTTATGCTCAGCCAAGGTCAAATAATTATTACCATAGTGGCCAACCGGGCCACTTATCAAATAACTGTCATCAATGTCCCATGACACACTTGACCATAAACAAAGGGGGGCACTGAATGTGAGGCCGCAAAAGAAGATCCTAACTTTGATAAACATGAATAAGCCACCGAGGAAATAGCAGGTAGTGATGAAGTAACGGGCAAGGATCGTGGTGAATCTCTAGTTATGAGGTGATTACTGTATACCTCATGGAAGGAATTACATCCACAGTGACACAATATATTTCGTACGTGGTGCACTGTCAACGGAAATGTCTATGATGTGATCATAGACAGTGGTAAAAGTGAGAACATCGTCTCAAGAGTAATGGTAAACAAGTTACAGCTACCAATGACAAAACATCATTCCCCGTACTCAATTGGTTGGATAAAAAAGGCGAACGAGACCAATGTAGTTGAACAATGCACTATCTCGTTTTCAATTTGTCAAGGTTATTATGATCAAATACTTTGTAATGTGGTCAACATGGAAATATGTCATATGTTACTCGGTCGACCCTAGCAGTCGGACCATGATGCGACCCATCAAGGACGAGATAATGTCGATATATTCGTCAATGATGGTCGAAAGATAATCATTGCCCCTATGACACCAGAGAGCCACCTTGAAGTCTCTAAAGTGGAGGGTAGTTCTCTCTTAACCATTCAGGATTTCATGGAGGAATCCAGGAAATCGGCGAGGTATACGTCGTCGTGATTAAGGGTGAGGAAGCGGAACCCCCAAACATTCATCCAAGTTTAAGATTATTGCTAAATGAATTCAATGAAGTCTGGCCTAAAGATTTACCTGATTGATTACCCCCCATGAGGGATATTCAACATCATATAAACCTCGTCTCTGAGGCTAGCCTGCCCAATCGTCCTCATTTATTGGATGAGTCCGAAGGAGTGTGAGATACTTTAGGGGCAAGTGGAAGAATTGATCTGTAAGGGTCTCTTGAGAGAGAGAGAGCATGAGCTCATGTACCGTACTAACATTATTAAAGCCCAAAAAAGATGGAAGCTGACACATGTGTGTCGACAGTTGGACAATCAATAAAATTACCATCGAATATCGATTCTCAATCTCGCGATTGGACGACATGCTCGATATGTTAGAGGGGGGCAAGGTGTTCTCTAAACCAAACCTGAGGAGCGGGTACCATCAGATTCGTATCTGACACTGTGATGAGTGGAAAACAGCATTCAAGGCCAATGAATGATTGTATAAGTGGCTAGTCATGTCATTCGATCTATCGAATGCACAATGTACTTTTATGTGTTTGATAAATCAAATTCTTAAACTGTTCGCTGGTCGATTTGTGGTAGTATATTTTGATGACATACTGATATATAGTCAGGATGAGACGAAGTATAAGAAACATCTTAGGCAGGTGCTACAGGTCCTACAAATTAACAAGTTGTACCTTAACTTAAAGAAGTATAACTTTTTAATAGACAACTTGTTATTTTTAGGATTTGTTGTAACGTCCATGGGCATCCACATGGACGATGAAAATGTGTGAGCCATTAGGGAATGACCAATCCTAACAAACATTCATGAGGTGATGAGTTTTCACAGGTTGACGACCTTCTATCATCGATTCATGCGAAATTTTAGCACAATAGTCGCGCCTATTACGAATTGCATGAAAATATGACCGTTTCAATGGGTCGATGAAACTGACAAGACCGTTTGTCCACGACACCGGTCTTGGTGCTTTCTAAATTCGACAAGCTGTTTGAAGTAAAGTGTGACGCTTCATACATCGAAATTGGAGGAGTATTATCACAAAAGGGTGGGCCGGTAGTTTTTTACAGCGAGAAGCTCAGCAAAGCCTAAGAGAAGTGGTAGATGTATGAGCTTGAGTTGTACATAATTTGTTAAGGTGTTGTGACATTAGCGACATTATCTGATTTAAAGAGAGTTTGTTCCGTACACTGACCACAAAGCATTAAAGTTTATTAATATGTAGACTAACGTGAATCATATGCATGCTAGATGAATTGCATTTTTACAGAAATTTACATTCATTTTGAAGGACAAATCGGGATAGAGGAACAAGGTGGTTGATGCACTTAGCCATTGTGCATCGCTGCCTGTTACGATGAGCAACGAGGTGGTCAGCTTCGACTATCTCAAGGAATTGTATCTCGAGGACAATGAATTCAAAGATTCTCGGGTGAAGTGCCAAGAAGATCACCCCATTGACCTTCAAATACAGGACGATTTTCTCTTCAAAGGGAATCGATTATGCATCTTCCAAAGTTCTTAAAGAGAGCAGATTATATAGAATTTATATGGAGGTGGCTTCGGTGGACACCTTGGGAGAGACAAGACGCGAGCTCTTGTGGAATACCAGTATTATTGGCTGTAATTAGTACGTGATGTGGGAAAAGCAGTACAATGTTGTCATGTTTGTCAAACCTTCAGGGGGCAATCTCAGAATACGGGCCTCTATACCCCATTACTTATGTCTCACGGTCTTTGGAAGGATTTATCCATGGACTTTGTGCTTGGTCTCTCACGAACACAGCGCGACATGGATTCATTGTTCGTGGTGGTAGATCGTTTCTTCAATATGACGCACTTTATCCCATGCAAGAAGACCTTTGATGCAACACACGTGTCGAATCTATTCTTCAGGGAAGTCGTACGGCTACATGAGGTCCCTAAGACCATTACTTCTGATCGTGACACGAAGTTTATTAGCCACTTTTGGTGGACTCTGTAGACTTAATTTGATACACGACCTCAAGTCAACAGTGCCTACTACCCATGGACTAATGGGCAGACCGAAGTTGTTAATCACACGTTGAGAAACCTCTTTTACTATATTTCGTGAGAAAAACTGAAGTAGTGGGATTTGGCCTTGTCTTAAGCAGAGTTTGCATTCAACAACATAGTGAACTGCTCGACAGAAAAATCATTATTTCAGATTATCTACGGACGAGTGTCTCACCACACGCTTAACTTGGTCCCCCTGCCCAAGCTCCCAGGCACGAGCATTGAAGCAGAAAATATGGCAAACAAGATCATGGACATTCATGCAGAAGTGCAGACCAAGCTACATGCCTCAAACGAGAAGTATAATGAACAAGCGGACAAGTATCAGTGACAAAAAGTGTTCAAGGTGAGCGATCGCGTTATGGTTCATCTACGCAAAGAGAGATTTCCAACCGGGACGCACAACAAGTTGAAGAATAAGAAGATTGGACCTGTCCTAATCATCCGAAATGATCAATAACAATGCTCATGTTGTTGATCTTCTAAATGACGTGACGATCTCACGGACTTTCAACATTGCGGACCTGGCTGAGTATCATAAAGCAGAATAGGACGAGAACTTGAGGACAAGTTCTTTTAAAGTGGAGGGGACTGATGTAGAGTGGGTCGTGGATAGTTTCATGGCCAAGATAGATAAGAAAAGGCCTGGTCGACGACAGAAGTAATCCAGACTGTCGGACCTTAGATCGGGTGTATCTCACAATCCTTAATGAGTTATCAGGCGTAAAATATATGATTTTGAGGTAGAGCGAGCTACTTTAGCCAACCAACCCCGCTATGTCGGATTACGTAAGCCAGATTTGTGAAATACCCCCAGATCGACGGTCGTTTTCCTATTTTAATTCTGTTTTACTATAAATAGTAAGTTTTAGTTTAATTATAACTCTTCAACCGTTCAGATTTAAGAGTTGTGTCCAACATGAAAAGTGCTTAGAATCATTAGGAGAACAACTTGGTGAGGCCAAATAGGACACTTACTATTTTTGGCCGAAAACCTTGTGCACTAGTAGACATTACGACCATTTATAAATAGTAAGTTTGCTATTTATAGTAAGTTACAAATTCTAGGAGTTTTAGTTGTAGTTTGCTTCTAATTTCTCTCCCATTGTTTGGTACCCCTATTTAAAGGGTTGTGAACTCATTTATTTCATTCATTAATCAAATTTTGAATTGATTAGAATTTATTTATATTTTCTTGCTTTATTTCTTTGTGGATTTAAGAAGTCTTTGTGAGAAGTCCATGGAATCCTCATGGATTCAGAATAGTTATCCTTTACGAAGACGATGATCGACCTCATCCCATTCATCCCTTCGTCAATTAGTCATTTTCATGTGTGCAACCTATGTGTTATCGCCATGTGTTATTATAAGGATGATTGCCTATAGAATTTGGATCATACCTACGTCTCTAGGTACTATAACATTCTTGTTATGACACGTGTCTATGGTAAATGTGTATTTTGTGTTCTCATGATATATTTTCTACGCTCTGCAAATCCCTTTTATGACTTTTGTACAAGTGTGCTGACGCATGACGACGTCCTACTTGTTACAGTTGTCCATAATAGGTCAGCATAAATGAGTACATTGAATAATATTTTTTAAGATAAATGGGAGTATTTAGTGAAAATTTAAATTTTATATACATATAAACCAATAACTTTAATTTTTAATTTTACTTGTATTGTTTGATGCATTTTGTCCCTCTTTTGAAAGCCTTTATTGTCTTTTTACCTTTCATTATCCATGGAGTGTTATAAGTATTTTCCCTTGTGTTATCAATCATCCTATTCTCACCTTATAATTCGGGCTTCTCACTGGTTTACTTGTAACTATTCATCACTATTTGGAAGGTTCGAATTGGCTTAGTGACAGTGATGGGTAACAACCATTTTCATAATAGTCTCTCTCTCTCTCTCTCTCTCTCTCTCTCTCTCTCGTATTATTCATCCCACTCGAGATTGAATGAATTATTAATTTGGGGGACATTGAATCCTTCGAATATTTCTTATAAGCTTGTTGAATCTAGCTTAATAACTGGCCAAAATATTTGATACCTAGTTAGGTTGTTACATATGCTTGTGGACATACCAATTGTCACCAATGCATAGAAGATCTCCCCGTGTTAATGGGCTTACTCACAAAGTACACCACTACATGTTGAGAAAAATACAGAAATAATATTTTATGTAAAATATGAAAATTGAAAAACCAAAATGATCTGGAAATAAGGATAGACTGAAGTACGTTTGGAATGTTGTCCTTAAAGCATTACTTGCCCCTACTCAAGTAAATTGAGTATGCTGAAAAGGTTTTAGGCAAATTGCTCATAGGATACGACGAGCTTGGTGTAGGTCCGCATTCAGTAAACACGAAGACCCACTAACGGAACTCGGTTGCACAGTATCTAGCAGAAAAATAAAAGGAAAAATCCCAGTAGAGAAAGAAGAAGAAGAAGTTTGTATTAGACCACTGCATTGGTTTATTCTTTAGCTAATGGTTCAGATGAATCGTTCTAAACCACACTGCTGGTCTGATCTTCAAGTAATGGTTCAGATGAACCCTACTGTCTTGTAGAAATTTATGGTCTATAGGAGTGGAGTGGCTATGGTTCGTATGAGTTATGTTGGGTGAGTTGTGATGGATTAGAAACCCATCCAAGCCTAATTTATATAGGCAATGGTGGCTGGGGGTTATGGTCCAAGGAAATAAATCTCATTGACAGTTTTCTAGCTGTTGGAGAATCTAACCGTTATTGATAGTTTCTAGCTATTGTGCATGTAGTGTAATGGCTACTGCATGCAGCTGTTTCTCAAGTAAAACCTTATTTGAGTTATATATCCAAAAGAGAGTCGCAATAAAACAATAATCTATGCTGCATATAGCGTGAGGAGGCAAGATTTTAGAGCCAATTTATTTTTATCAAAATTGATGGTATTGTAATGTAAATAAGTTATCATTACAATTTTATAGTGTTTTTTGAAACATATATTTTGACACATAATTCAAATATCAAATGTCGATGTAATAGAAAACATTTTAAAAAAATTATTATGATTGCAATCTTACATTGTAAAACTATCATCTTATTATTTTTATCCAAATAAAACAAACATATAAGCAAAGTTAGCATTATAGTTAAATACTGCCGCTGTCACCAGACAAGTGCTTTGTAATTTTATTTACTTTGTAACCGGTGAAACAAATGAACTTTCTGTGAGAATTGTGGCTTTAAAGATTCTAGGGGAACTTAACATGCATTTGTGTTATTTTTTGGAATCTCTAAAACTTGCATGCTTATAAATGGTAGCAGTGCCAGGGGGGATTTGGTTTTTTTTTTTTTTTGTAATTTTTAATACATGAGTAGCCCTCTCCCATTTTCTTTGCTTTAGCGCGAGCCCATATTTTTTGTGACGTGGCGCCCACTATAATTTCTATATAACATCCATCCATGCACCTACAATGCCTTCTTCTGTTAAGATGTCGGCCAGACAGGGTAGGCATAATTTTGAGTGGGCCACCAAACAAGAATACGGGCCGACGAGTAGCCGACTTTTGGCTATATTTTCTTTATTCATGCACACTCAATGACTGTTTTTTTTTTTTCTCTTTCTATTTTTTTCTCCATCTCTATCTCCATCGCTATCGTTCTTTAAGTGAGGAATGGCCCACTTGAATTTTAGATTGGGATATTTTTTTCCGTCTCCACTTCGTCTCAATGAATTACACCCTATGAATGGGCCTGATGAAAGACATAGTGGAATGGGAAAGGGTTTAGGCACCACGCAAAGCAAATCAAATGCTCAAGTAGACTACACCGCATGAATCAGTCGTGATTATGATACCTGCCGTTGAAACCTTCCCAGGGACCACTTTGATGGCTAATTACCGGGAACGGATTGGCTACTCCCCCTGACACCGGGCAATGGCTGATGGTCGGTGCTTGTGGGCCCCACCATGATGTATGTGTTTCAATTCCGTCCATCTATTTTTACATAAAATTTTATAAAGTGAGACTAAAAATTAGATATATAAAAATCTCAAGTGGACCACATTACAAGAAACAGTTTTGAATGAGCGTCGACCATTAAAAAATTTTGGTGGCCATAAAAGTTTTGGATCAAACTGATTTTTGTTTTTCCCTTCATCTGGGCCTGTATGATCAAATCAACAGATTGGATGTCAAATAGACAGTACAGTGGACCTTAGGAGGATTTTAATGGTGGATATCCAATCACTATTGTTTTCATGTGGCGTGGACCACCTGAAATTTATATACCTCTAATTTTTGGGATAAAGCATTAAAATGATCTTTAAAAATGGATGAATGGAACGGATGAAATACACACATCATGGTAGGGCCCACAGAGCACCGAACATCAGCCACGGGGCTGGTGGCAGGGAGAGTAGCCATTCCGTTTCCCTAATTACCGTCCATCCTATTCATAGGGTCACATAGACCTGAGGGAAAACACCAATATCGGTTTTATCCAAAACTTCCGTGGCCCCAAAAGGTTATGGGCAGTAGGTGTTTAATTTCCACTGCGTGGTCTACTTCAGCCTTGGAAGTGCCTAATTTTTGGGTTTGTGCCGTAGAATGATATGATAAAATGGATGGACGGTGTGGATAAACCCTGTACATCACGGTGGCCTTTCAAACCCACTGTCCGTACCCAGATAGGAGCCAGAGGGGCTGGTAGCTATCCGCGTACTTCGATTCTTTGGATGAAGGGCATGACCTGGCTGTTTGCTCGGGAAGACAATTGAGTGGCTATCATTCCGCAATCGTCTGCATGTCCGACGTGGGATAGATCCCAGCCATTCATCAGGTGGTCGCCACGAAACGGGTCATCCCAGTCATATTAGTTATCAGATTTTCCGCACCTCTACGTTCAACCTGTACCATTTTAGTCAATTTCGACAGTCCATCTCTCTTCCTGAAATTGTGCCCAACCTGATGGCCTAGACAGTCTTGCTTATTTATTTATTTAATTTTAATTTTAATTTTATTTAAATGAATCAGCGCACAGACAGTCCCACCAGGCGAACGGCCCCGATTCTCCCACGCGTGCAACAAATGTAGGATTCCAAAAGATACTCTTGCGAGTAGCCATTACGTCTCTTCGATAAAGGAGGGAAGAAGAAGCGCCACTGGTTAGAGACATGGCTTCGAGCTCTTATCTAATTCCCGCATTTCTCTGCAACAATGGCGGAAATTCCCGCCTCAGATTCCAGCGCGCTGGAGCTTTCAAGCCCAAGAAGAGCTCGTTCATGGCACCTATCAGAGCGAAACAGGGAGAGAACTCGATGCAATACAGAAAGCTCGGGGATTCCGACCTTCAAATAAGCGAAATAACGCTTGGAACTGTAAATTCCCATATCATTTCAACCACTCTTGAATGTTTTTAAATTTTTTTTCCATTGATTTGTTGAATTTTTGTTTTTGAGTAATGGATGTTTTTAGTTTTTGGTAAGAGGTGTGCACCATGCTGAGGCAGTGGGAGAGCAGACGCGTAAGAGGTATGCGTTTCCAAATCAAATTGGAAACGGCTCTCCTCACCGTCTCTTGTTTTTGCTGTTTATAAAAGGGGAATACATGTAGAGAGAGAGAGAGAGAGAGAGAGAGAGAGAGAGAGAGAGAGAGAGAGAGAGAGAGAGAGAGAGAGAGAGAGAGAGAGAGAGAGAGAGTCATCTTCTGGTGTATTCCGTGGTGGGAGATTTTTATCAGTAGAAGAGTGGGAGAGAGAGGTAAGCCTTGAATTTCTGATTTCTCTTGTTTTAGTAAAGAAGGCTTTGTGTAGCTGCCCTGCGGATGTAGGCAAATTGCATAACCACATAAATATTTGTGACTGTTGTCTCTTTTTTTCCTTCTTGGGCCTGTTTGGATGCCAGCAAGTTCTTTAAGTTGTAAGTGACTTAGAGGTAAGTTACTTACAGTTGAAAGTCACTTACACGTTCTCCTGTTTGGATGTAAGTCACTTAATTTATTGTGTTTGGGTAACCTGTAAATTAGTTACAAGTGAGAAGCTCTATGTTCACACCAACAAGAGCTTAGAGTGGGGAATCATTTCAAAATGTTATAATCACATTAGAAATGTTGGCACCAAATATACTAATTTATCAAGCCCACTTAGATTAATATTTAAGCCAATTCTTAGGTTAAATCAATCATGAAGTGGGTCATAAAAATGAGGCTATGGATTCAAAATATCTTCAAGGTAGAAAACTGGTAATGCTACGATGCTCCAAAACTAAAAAAAAAATACAAGTCAATGGCCTAATACAACTCATCTTCAACTTACAAGAAGAGGAGAAGCATTGTACAATAGTGATGGATTACATAGTTGGATGCCTGGTTAGATACATCTTCTTGTAATAAACACGCACTATTTGACCCGACAATATTACAAGTGATACCTAAATTTCAGTAAGCTAAGTTGATCATCTGATCGATTATCATGACCAACATCTGCAACATAGATGATCCCAACCATCCAATTGGTGGCTTGTAAATAAACAAATGCAGCACATTAGATAGGGCCATGTATACTAGAGTTCAAATGAATACTGTCCTAATGCTACAACTAGAATTCATAGTTCCTTGATCCACTCTATTGACCTGATGGGTCCCACTTAGATTATATGCTCCTAAACAAATCATCCATTGCTTGTTACTTGGTGAATTGTTCTCTGTGACCATACAAGTTGCAAGATCTCTAAAGAGGTATGGTTTGGAAAACCTATTAATGATGTACTTTTGATTGTGATGTTTATGTGTGGATTCCCAGAGAGTAAAAGACTAAGCTGGATGTGAGATCCAGAAAGTGTATTTTTCTTAGAAATTTTTACAAAAAAGTATCCAATTAATATGAATTTACGTTTTGGTACCTTTTTTCAAAAAAGGTTTTTGAAAAGCTACCTCATTAATCCATATAATTTTCATTCCACTACCCTTTCGTTACATTTCTTAAACAGTCGGTTGGGTGCATGTGCAAGCAAATGGGTCGACTGCTGGGGTGGGCCTCAAGCGATGTTTATGTAAAATCCACCCCAACCACAAGATGCATCACCTCATGGTAGGCCATGGGACCAGAAAATTACTCCCATATGTGATTTAGGTGGACGGCATGATTGGAAACAGTTTAAAGGACAACGATCACCCTCTAAACAGTTTCGCTTGGTATGGCTGACCTAAATCATAGATTGGCTTGAGTTTTTGGATGGTGTGACATCTAATGGTTGGAGTGGATTTCATACACTCATCACAGTGAGGCCTATAAGAATCAAGGGTGGACTTCTCTCCTAATTGTTTTCTTTGGTGTGGCCCACTTGAATCGCTAGTTAACCTATTTATTGGCTTTGGCCCTAAACTGGGATTGCCCATCTAGTGGTCAGAATGGATTTTGCATACACATCACAGTGGGTCCTGCAAAAAAATCAAGTCCCCGTTCCTCTCCGAATGGTACAGAGAGATCATTTAGAAAAAAAGGAAACTTTATGGGAGGACCTTCTTGATTTTGATGGAGACCATTGTGATGTTTATGTAAGATCTACTCAGACCATTAGCTATTTGCCCCATGTTAGGCTCTGAGACCAAAAAATCAGTTTGACTTGTCATTTTGATGGGCCACACCGAAGGAAAGAGTTAGGAATGAGACATTCACCCTTGATTTTTATAGGGCCCATTGTGATAATTATATAGAATCCACTCCAACCATTAAATCGCACACAAATTTAGGAACGTGGACGAAAAATCATACCCATCCAGGATTCACGTGGGCTGCACTAATGAAAACAATTTGGAGGGCGAGCGGTCCTGTACACTGCTTCCAATCATGTGGTCCGCCTGAATCACATTCGGAGATGCTTTTTTATCCCTTGTCCTAACACGTGGTGACACAACTTGTGGTTGGTGTGGATTTTAAATAAACATCATTGTGGGGCCCATCTAAGCCACCCACCCATTTGCTGGCATGCCCTTGGTGACGGAAGGAAGTGGAATGAAAATTATATTGATTAATGAGGAGCTTTTTGAAAACCTTTTAAAAAAAAAGTATCGTAATATAAATTCCATATTAATTACGTAGTTTTTTAAATATAAAATTCCCTTTTTCTTAGCTATGTAGATGGACCAGAGGATAATGCTTCCGTAAATTAGTAATGCAAAAAGACAATGAATTGCCAAACTTAGAGCCACGGGAGATAATTGAATTAAAATCATCAAGCGTTGTTCAAAATTGGCTTACTGACTCAAAAGATCAACAAGTTGATGATATTGTTGAAGATGAAGCCGATGAAGAGTATGAAGATGAGATACTAGTTGCCGAAACTCGGAGTGTTCAAGGCTTAACCGAAGAGAGCTATAAAACCTTAAATTTAGCTTAAGAATTATGCTCTGGTTTGTGGCTTTGTGCTTATATGACATAAGAGCATGAGTCTTGTTTATACTGAGAAACATGTGAATTTGTGGATGCTAGTTAGTGGAGTGCATGCATGGAGGATGAGATGGAAGCCTGCACAAAAAACAGGACTAGGGAATTACTTGAATTACCCAAAAGCTAAAAGGCTATTGGTTGTAAAAGGGTTTACAGGTTGAAGAAAAATACTAATAGAAATGTTAAAAGATGCAAAGCTTGATTGGTGGTAAAAATGTATGCTAAAAAATTAGGTATTGACTTTAAATGAGATCTTTTCTCTAGTTTTTCGATTGAGTATTATTTGTGCTGTGTTGAATACGATAGTGGTACTTGACTTATAGCTTGAGCAGTTAGATGTAATTTTTTTGTTTTCACAAGAATCTTGACGAAGAAACTTATATGACTCAACTCAAAGGTTTTATTAAAGAAAACAAGAAAAATCTCGTTTGTCAGCTAAACAGATCACTTGGTGGTTTAAAGCAGGAGCTAAGATGTTGGTACAATTAGTTTGATTCCTTCATTGTGAGCTTGGAATTTTAGAGATGTGAGGCAAATCATTGTGTGTATATTCGTAGCTATGGTAATGGTGGCTTCATTATTTTGTTGTTGTATGTGAATGACAAGCTGGTTGTAGGTACTAATAGAGATACTATTGGGCATCAAAATCCCGTTTGATTAGGGATATTGATATGAAGGATTTGGGTGCTATTAATCAAATTCTTGGGATGACCATATTTAGAAGCGGGAAGAATAGGAAAGTTTGGATGACTAAGAAGTAGAGCTGGGCAATCCTGACCCGATCCGACAGCCTGGATCAGTGTGGATCGAGCAGGGCAATCCAGATCCGAAAGATTTTCGGGTTGAGTTCGGATCCATACCGATCTAAACTGATCCAATTTGGACCGGGTCTAGAAGGTTCTTCATGTGGCGAAGGTTATGCTCCCTTCTCTTCTTCGTTGGACGGTTATGATCATCCGACCAATGTCATTTTTAGGACAGGCTCCAATCTCCATCGAGAAAAAGCTGAAAGATTTGGATGCTCATAATCGAACGATACGTATTCCATCTGTGTTCTTGATGAGTTACCACTGTTTAGAAAAGCCGGTGGTGAACTATCACTGATAGTAGTGTCCTATCTATTTATTCCATCTTCTATCCTTCCTTCTTCTAAACAAGAGAATAATCTAAGCTAGGTTATCATCATCCTTGAATAGCATTTTGTATTGAAGAAATGTTAAGCAGAATGATTAGATCCGTTCATTTTTTTTCTTATCCTTTTTATTACTATTTTTAGCTTGGATTTTGTTATTGATTATTCACGTATATTTCCAATCTAAAATCAGGTGATATTGACATCATTATCAGGAAGTTTCGTATCTCTCGTCTTAGTGCAAGATTTTGTTCATGTGGGGCCCATCGCTCTCTGTTCCAGACCCTCGATCTGTTCAAGCCCACAGTAGAAGGGGGAATTACCATTAAGTCTCCTTTTTCACCCATCCTAACTCTCTAATCTTCGGCCATTGTGTTTTTCTTGATAGACTTTCGTGCGCCATAGATAAGATCCTCCAATCTTGAAGTGCTTGAGTGTAGGACTGAATGAGCTATTTGACTCATGCGTGTAGGACTGAATGAGCTGAATTAGAGAAGGAATGGCGAACCAGGGCGTGAAGAAGAGAAGGGAGCATAATTTGGACCGATCCAAACCATGCCCAATCCGATCCGACTCAGTTTTCCTGACCGAGTCGGACTCGGATTGGATCAGGCCATTACATTTCGGATCGGTTTGAGTGAGGTGACCCGGACTCGGTCCCGGATTTGATCGAGTTCGGGTTAGGCCATTGAGATTTCGGATCGGATCGAGTTGGACCCAATTCGATTCGATTCAGACTGATGCCCAGCTCTACTAAGAAGGTCATGTTGAAATAATTCTGCGTATCTTCAATATTCAGAATTGTAATCCAATTAGTACTCGGATCAGTATCCTTGTATAGTAGTGGAGAAGGTAGATATGTGTCAAGTACTAAATTCATTATAGTAGGGAGCCTTATGTTTTCCATAATATGCACCAGACTAGACATTGCACAAGCAATGAAAGTAATCAATAAATGCATGGTGAACTTGGGTGAAGACCACTTGATTATAGTGAAGTGAATTATTTGTTACTTGGGGTACTTCTGATGCGGCTATTTGTTATAGTGATGAAACTTTAGAGTTGGTTGGGTTCGTGGATCCAAATTTTAGAAGCGATTGTGAATTTGTGATAAAATAAAATCTACCACAGGTTATGTTTTTCCTTTGGCCGGTGGTGTGATTCGTTGGATGTTGAGATTGCAGTCAGTAGTGGCCTTGTCTACTACGGAAGCAGAGTACATGTCAGCTACATAAGCATGCAAGGAAGGTATTTGGTGGAGGAAGTTGTTAAGTAGAAAGTGGTGATGGTTCCTTGTGATAGTAAGAATGCTTTACACTAGGCTAAAAATATGGTATTTCATGCTTAGATTAAGCACATTGATGTTCAGTATCACTTTGTTCGTGATGTGGTGGAGACGAACATATGCCATTACAAAAGATTCACACCAATGACAACGTGATGGATATGCTGATGAAACCTATTGCAGGGGATATGTTTGTTTGGTGCAAGACTTCTTTTGGGCTTGTTATTACCTAGTGATTGGTGATGTTTGCGAAATTAGTATTGATTGTTTTTCACACTATTAGTGAAACTATTCTTCAAGCCGGAGAATGTTGAGGCAGTGGGAGAGCATACACATAAGGGTATGTGTTTCCAAATTGGAAACGACACTCCTTCCTCTCCTCTTGTACTTTGTATGGTGAAGCCTAGTTTTCCTAGGACTTTGCCATGCGCTCTCTCTTGTGTGTGGTGTCTATAAAAGGAGAATACATGTAGAGAGAGGAGCATCTTCTGGGGTATTCCTTGGTGAGAGATTTCTAGTAGAGTGAAAGAGTGGAGAGAGATGTAAGCACTGTATTTATGATTTCTCTTGTTTAAGTAAAGAAGAAAGCTCCATTTGGCTGCCCTTGGACGTAGGCATATTGCCAAACCATGTAAATATCTGTGCTTCTTGTCTCTTGTTTTTCTCTTTGCCTTTTGGGTTTTGGTTTAACTCTTTTCTTTTGTAGTTTTGCTTTGCTTGCATCAATTGCGTGGGGGTGTTTTCCTGCAACATTGCAGTGGTATTAGGAAATACTAGTTGAAACTCTCATTGTTCATTTGCATTGAGGCTCTCATTGTTCATTTGCATCGAGGCCCACTAAGTTGAAAAGTAGCCCGATGTCGGGCTTGACCCTTCATCCACAAAGAGTAATGCTTTGAATGTAGATTTCATATAACCAACATGGTGGGCTCCTTATTCAAGTCAACGGAATGTGTTCAGTCTCAACCTTTTCCTTGTGGGTGGCCTACCTTAGTTTTGGATTAGGCTGATTTTTGGTTACTAGGGGCAACTTGATGTCACACATCTGATGGATGGGTTGGATGATGTTATGTATACATCATGGGGGCCCCACTTTCGCTCGGTGTCAAATACCATAGGAGTGGGGCCCCCTTTAGACAAAATGTTATTTAAAAAGGAAAATGGAGGAAAATGTTCTCTCTCTCTCTCTCTCTCTCTCTCCCTCTCTCCCTCTCTCGTCTCTTTTTTCTTTTGAATGCATGAGGTGAGTTTAAAATCTTGAAATTTATAACTTGAACAATGGGCATTTTTATATTGGATAACAATTGTAATTTTTTTTTTTCCTCTTAAGAAATTCGTGGAGAATATATAAATATAATGCAAGAATTCAAATGTTGTTTTCTTTATTTATTGGATTTTCTGAAGAGTGTATATATAAATATAATATTATTCTGCATTCTAGGTTACTTCTAATCCTGGCTATGAATAAGAGGAGGCCTAGAGTTTGGTCGCTGTCGTACACTTGTCACCGACTCTATGTTTTGTGCACCTGGGAAATGTGTACAAGATCCGAACCGAAGGTAGGCTCATTGTTGGATGGGATCTGTCCAAAAATAGAAACCTAGTGGACAATACGAACCCTTACATCAGAGGGTTATTCAGAAAGGAAACAAAAATGATTTCCTTTGAGAAGACAGTCTCATGTTTGATCTACAAAGAAGACTGTGGATTCCAGGAAGTGATCATTAGCCTTTTCCACCATTATAACTGTTGTCTAATGAATTGGAGGTTCCTATATGTGAAACAAATGCACCCCTTAAAATGGAATCCATTTCTCAATAGTACTGATGGAAATAATCATTACAATTTTCATCTTTTGGTTTGTTTTCCTTTCCTTTCCCCCTTATCAAACAAGCCCCAGTACTCCAATTGAATGGTTATGACTGTCAGATTGGTCTATCAAGGTAGTCCCATAAGGGTAGTAAGAGTACACCCTTTAGGGGAAAGAAAATGATAGACAACCAAGTTTGGCGGCTTTGGCCCTATGAGTAATGGGTGGCCAGATTAGTTTGGGTTTTTGGTTGTGCAGTTTCTAAGCCTGAAAATGGATGTGAAAGAGATGATTTGGTTGGTTTTGGATTTGGATGTTTCATTGAAACTTTTATTTTATTTTATTCTGTTTTGGTTTATGCGTAAAGAAATGACTATAAAGGTTCTGAAAGTTGATTTCTCTTAATTTGGTTTTAGGATGTCCTGAATGGAATATTCCTTTGTAATTGGCAGCCTTTTTTTTAAAATTTTTCCCTTTCCTTTTTTTAGATGACATTTGGGGAGCAAAACACAGAGAAAGAGGCACATGAAATGCTTAGTTACGCATTTGAACATGGGATCAATATCTTAGATACTGCAGAAGCTGTAAGTTCCATCCATTGCATCCAGTGGTTTAATGTCTTTTTTCTTTTTTCCTTTGGATTTTTCTGCAATGTCTCATCATGGGCCAGTACAGCCCTACGAGAACAAAGAAGTACCAGCTGGAAGGCTTATGATCCAGTACTTATTCTTTGTATATCTTATTCCCTTACGAATTCCTTTGTGGAACCAAGCTGGATCCACCTAATCATGGTGGAAACTAGATAGGAGCAGTTGACAACTTATCACAAATGAACTTATAATCACCATGATCGGAATCAAAGCCATACAATTAAGGACCTGAAAAATAGAAGGCAATAGCATTTTTGCTGCTACGTGCATTCTGCATGGCCTTTATCAGAGTGATTTGATCATCCAATCATGGTGGTTTTGGGGCCATGAGCAACCCCCCCCCTCCCTTTCTGAAAAAAAGCAAGCATAGTGGCAATCTGGGTGACTAGCCATTTCACTCAATTCAAGTTTTGGTAATTTTCCAACACATGCTTAACCTCCAAACACTGCCACATTTTAATATGTATGGCTGCCCGTTCAATTGACAGTACCCAGTTCCAATGAGGAAGGAGACGCAAGGAAGAACAGATCTTTATATTGGTCGTTGGATGAAGTCTAGGCCCCGTGATAAGGTTTGTATATATAAAGTGAATTCCTCTTTACAGTATGATAGTTATTCACTGAGACATTAGATAGGACTGATGCATAATTCACCTTTCTGGAACTTGTTCTTCAAACAATTTTGTGAAAAAGAGAAACTGTATCATGCATCTTTTATTGATCAATAACAACTTTTTGGGTCAAGCACACAGGCGTGCACTGACACAGACACACAGACACACACACACACACACAAGGCAGAAAGAAAGAAAGAAAGATGGGCAGAGATTACTGAACACATCAAGATCTGTTTCATACATATTACGTATCCTTTTTGCTCATCCCATACCCTCATTCGTTACTGACTTTCTGTCCATGAATAGTAGCTAATGGAACACAATCTAACATTTTAAGGAATTCAGAAGGTTTTCCTTTTATAAGCAATGAGAAATTAAAGCATAAAACCAAAAAGAAACTGAAATGTTTCTTGCAACGCCAGACACTTTTACTGGTATTGACTAACGTATTCGGCACATGCAGATGATTGTTGCCACAAAGGTTTGTGGTTACTCAGACCGGTCAGCTTATATCCGTGACAATGCAAAGGTCTTGCGGGTTGATGCTGCTAACATTAAAGAGAGTGTGGAAAAAAGCCTTAAGCGCCTCTCTACTGACTACATAGATTTACTGCAAATACATTGGTCAGTCTTATGTTGCTAAATGAATGCTTCGTAAATTCATTTAAAAATGATTTCCATGTTTTTCAGTTCAGAAGAATGTGCAACATCTCGAGTATTTAGTTCTCATTTTGTAACTTCCTCTAATGTGCTCTCTTGAAGTGGCATTTTGCTTCAGGCCGGATCGTTATGTGGCATTGTTTGGTGAGTTCTTATATGATCCTTCAAGGTGGAGGGAAAGCGTGCCATTTTCCGAGCAACTCAAGGCTTTTCAGGAACTAATTGACGAAGGGAAGGTATCATCCAATGGACAACTTAAATTGCTCCATCAGTTTGGCAGTCTGTTTGAAGTGGTGTACAAAACAAACACGTTTGCACATCAATGGCATGTTTGGAAGTTTCCCTTTTAACCACTTGCTCTAAAAGCTCGAACTGTTAGAGTATGACGAATTAATTCCTTTATCTCATTGCCCAGGCCCTACATCTCATGGGTTAGGACCTCGGCCGAACCCCCCTCGTGGGCCCCAAATCACATGGGTACCGCCTGCCCTTGCATTAATTTCGCCGAAAAAGTGGAACCTGTCCCTATTTGGGGGCTCATCCAAACAGCCCTTAAACTTCTCAATAACATCAGAATCAGGATTTTTGTAGAAATTGGTTATTGGCTTGAACAGATTTACCATTCTGGTACTTCAAAACTATAAATATTCAGTCATCAATCTGATAAAAGCGATGATTTCGGATGTTGTTTGTGCCTGCTTTCTCTGTCGAATATCGTCCACACAATTCAGGAAGTTTGTAGTAGTCTCGTAATTCATTCACTGGTTTCAGGTACGCTATATTGGTGTTTCGAATGAAACTTCGTATGGAGTGATGGAGTTTGTTCATTCTGCAAAGGTCGAGGGACTGCCAAAGATTGTCAGCATCCAAAATAGCTATAGTCTGCTAGTTAGATGTAAATTCGAAGGTAGTTTGTTGTAGGCATTTGACCTTTCATTATTATCACTGAATTTTGAGTATAAACTTGGAAAGGAGGACATTTCTCATTTTCCATTACAATAGCTGTTCTCCTTAGCCAGGAATTCTCTTTGGCTGGAATTGAAACACGGTATCATCCTAAATCACCAACAGCAATTTCATCATCGTAACAATACTGATGTGCTTTATAGAAAACATTGACATTACCATGAGTGCATGAAATCAGATAAAAAATCCTGTGCTAAACAAAGAACTACACAGTCTCAAAGCAAGGTTTAAAAACACAGCAGTTGCATTGTCCTCGATTGGGGGCCTGGGGCCCATACCTGAGCTGAGAAGATCAGAACTCAGTTGAGTATTGAGAATTCTCTGCATTTAGAAAGTTGTTAACTGCGATTTTTTTGAGTTTTTTTTTTTCCACAGTATTTTTTAATTCAAAAGAAAATGATTGCAATATCAGTAATAGAAGTTGCCCATAACTAGACCCAATCTGGGTTGAGTCGACTTGATGATTTTGTGCGTATTCTGTCTTGGATGTCCAAGAAGAGAGACCATCTTCTTGGGGATGGTCTGTCAGTAACTCCAATTCTATTGAATCTATGCAGTTGATCTGGTTGAAGTTTGCCATCCAAACAACTGCAACATCGGCCTACTTTCTTATTCTCCACTAGCTGGAGGATGTCTTACTGGAAAATATTTGGATAGTAATTCTGAAGCCGCAAAAAAAGGACGGCTAAACCTTTTTCCAGGATACATGGATAGATACAACAAATCCATTGCTAAGGTATGTCTTCCGATACCGTCGCTACAATTGAAATGCTTCTACTCTTAAATATTAGTATAATCTTAATTATATATTTTTATATCTTGCATTTGGTTTTAGGTGTCATTTTTTAAAAATAATTTATATAGTTGTGGGGGCGGCAATGGGCCAGTCCAGGCTAGGTTTGGGCTAAGTCCAGGCCTGTCTGCACTCTTAAGATCCAAGGTTTGAGCCCAGCCCAAGCCCGGCATGGACCGGCACATCTGGCTTAAGCCCGAGCCTCAAAAAATTGATTGGGCCTGAGTCTGACCTGACATGACTCAGCCCGGCCCTAAAATTGATACAATCCTTAATTCCTACTTAAATGTTCCTAATCTAATTGTTGATCAAGTGGGACACACATACACAAAGAAATATACATTTTAGAAGAATGGAACCAATGGTCTACATTCAAGATGGATGGGTTGCTAACCAAGGATTGGAATGGCATGTTTATAGGATATCACACAAGTACATATAAAGTCAGGTCGGGCTGGGCCAGATCGGGGTAAAATAACTTTAGCCTGAGCCCGACTTGAAAATTGATTGGGCCATGCATGCAAACCCAGGCCTGGCCCACGGGCCAAGCTAGTAGGTCCAAGCCCAGCCCAAGCTGGGTCAGGCTTGCCGGGTTGGGCAGTCTACCTGGCCCATTGCAGCCCTTAGTCACTTTCCTGTTTATGTGGACATTTTTTTTCTTGTATATTTTCGACTCATCTGAACTAACATTTAATTATTAATGAAGGTCATGACTATGATTTGCTTTTATTATTAATGGGGGTGACTAATCCACCGTAAACATGGCATACATGTACATCTATCTGGATTGTCGAAATTGTGGTGCCTCTTACTGATGGGATGATGCTAACCATGCAACTGTGTCCATCAAATGGACAGCTAGAAAATAAAATTTTACCAGTCAGAATTCAATGGGCAAATCAGATGGTTAAGCATGTCCGATCAGCAGGATTTTGGTGCTATGCTCTATCAACAATTGGCTTACGATTTGGCTGGTCTTGACAGCAGCATGTGTGTGCCATGTGTACAACATAACGGTTTATTCACACAGCAATCTAGCCCATTTATAAGCTAAATGAACTTCTGATATAATCAAATAGCTGCACAGATGTGCTCAACCAGTTACCATCATGTTAGGCAAGCCAAGCGTCCATGTCCAACTTGCATGGCTGGATACTGCTCTGCAGGGAGTACTTTTCAATAGCTTTATATAACAACCAAATTCAATGTCTATTCAAGTTACCATGACCATTACTTTTCCTTTGACAAGCAAACTACCCTGAAAGAGGGATGATTACAACCCAACATGCTTGTTAGCATGCTGCCATGCCTTCCGTGCCAACGCGTGACATGTGCATGACATCCAATCCATGCAAGAGGTGGGTCCCACCATGAAGATGACCTGACATGGGATAGGCTGATCCACTCATCATGTGGGAGACACCATCCAGATCAATAGACAGTTCATGATCTAAAACAAAATTACTGGTGAAGGCTGCCTGATGAGTGGCTAAGCCATATTTTCATGCCAAGTTATCTTCATGGTGGGGACTGGCAGACCACCTCTTGCACAGCTTGGATGCCATGCACATTAATAAGACAGAAGCAGCATGCTAACTTTGTATGTTGTGGGCAGCATGTAATCATTCTTCTTCCCAAAAATCTAAAATTTTGATTTGAATTCTATTCAGGTGAAATCCTCCCCCCCCCCACAAGATTTAATAATTTTTTAAGGATATGAAAAATAGAAGAAACTGAATTCAGAATATTTCATGTTACACTCAATCAACATTTCCACTTCAGATTGTTTTAGCTGTAGTCTCCAGCTCGTTAGATGAGCTGGTAGAGACAATGCAGTGTTTGTGAATGATCTAGGGTTCAATCCCTGGTATCATCACCTTTCAAAAAGAAAGAAAGAAAGAAAGAAAAAAAATGATTGTTTAAGATGCATTTGTTAAGCCCTTGTTTGGGTGTACTATAGAATTTGATTGCAACTAGGGCTGTCAATGGGGGCTCGGGCCTGGCAAAATCAAAATTTTGAATAGGCGTGGTTCGAACAGTTCAAAATCCAGGCTGAAGCCAACCCTATGTCTGGCCTATCGATACCCTTGCAATGATTACTTTAACCGGGAGGAAATTGCCAAATTGCAAGTACCTTCATATTCATAATAAGGAAATAGCAATCAAAATTGCACTTAAATTCCTTTTCAAGGGCAACTTGAATGTAAACAGGATTGCTATTTTGACCTTAGTCTAAATATCTATATGAATATGAATTGGGAGATGATGGATAGAGCATGAAGAACCAGAATATAGTAGAGCCATCTCTCCATATTACACATGGCAGGTATCCATCAATCCGAACTGTCCAACTAGTGGGACTTTGGATGGATGATGTTTCGAAAATCATACTTATTAGAGGGCCATGGCCATCATTTATCTTTTACTTTGCAGCACTTAATATAGACCATTAACTGTTTTTCTTTCACACCGTTGATTTGAAGGCCACTGTTTAGTGTGAGGATTATCTGATCTATGCATATCTCGAATCAATTTCCACAATGGTGAGTCCCACTAGATGGACAATCCTGATTGAAAGATAACACTCCCAAATGTGATGCAGCAATATGGCTCTCCGCCTCTCCCATATTCTCGTTCATCTGGTTCATGATATCATTTCCCATATGAATGTTAAGGTAGATCACTGCAATTTGATCATTTCCATTTTCTTCAACAGATTATTGCAATCCAAATCGATGGTGCTTCCAAATGCAGCTTAAGATAATAATAAAAATCTCAAACTAGTAGCATTTCTGGATTTCAGGAAGCGACTGAATTGTATGTCCAATTGGCTAAGAAGCATGGCCTGACACCAGTTCAACTCGCGCTTGGATTCACTCGGGACCGACCATTCATGGCCAGCACGATCATTGGGGCGACTTCCCTCGACCAACTGAAAGAAGACATGGATGCTTTCGTGACGGCACCGCGGCCGTTGCCCCCCAAAGTTGGAGCAGGAATTGAGGATATCTTTAAGAGATTCAGAGATCCAGCAATCCTTTGAGGCCTGATGGTGTAGAAATTCAGGCAAAGCTGTTCTTTATTTTCTTTTATTTGGATTGAGTTGCATGGGAATAAGGAGGAAGTTGAGATGCCATTGTAGTGTTCTGGTCCTTAGTATAGCTCATTCTGGGCTGGGCTTGGTCTGAGTCTTGAGGCTTATGGCTTTGATCAATGCCTGAACTTAAGGCTCACTAACTAATTGAGCTGGACCTGAGTTTGCATATGCCAAAAGGCCTGATCAGTCACCTAGTCATTTAATGGATCGGCAGAGTATTTTGCTGGCTGCCTGCCTTGGTTCAAGAAAATTCCTTAGGGCTTGTTTGGTAGCAGCAAAAATCTAGTCATGGATAAATCTTGGTCAGGCTCTTCCAGTCTTGTATTTGTCATTAGAAACCTTTCATATTATGTGAAGGGCCCTCCATGTTTTATACATGTCATTTGATCCATTCAGAAGATGCATCTGACCAGAATGTATGGACACCCCAAAATCAGGCCATTCCAAAATTCAGGTGGGCCATGAAATGAAATTTTAGATGTTTTAGGCATGATTTTACATTGTGTGGTCCGCTTGAGTTCAGATTGGCCTGATTTTTGTGCACCAATGAAAACATTGGGGGCTCATATAATGGACCAATTGGATGTCATGAACACATCATGGTGGGCCTTACGCATCACTTTATAGTTAAGTTTATGCTACAAAGATTTGCAGTGGATCTGACAAGATCCTAGGGTTCCATAATATGATAATACCATTTTGATTCTTACCTAGATCTCATGCAATAAATCATGATTTATGGAGTTGAAGATGCATCTAATGTTGTTGTTGTTGTTGTCATTGTTGGATCCTTGATGAAGCCTCAAGCCTTTTGGTTTTCCTTTCTCTCTTTTACAACATTAAAAATAGGGAAAACGTGAAAGAGGGCTGGAGTTCAAGACTTTTGTAAACAGGTCTCCTGAAAACCCCAACCCATAATAAGCTGATTCTCCTAGTAATGTAAAGTCAATGTCTCATCATTACTATTTTATTATGGTCAAATCAAATATAGAAATTGTTGGTTAAATGCAAATGTATTCAAGAGACGAGTAAAAAATTTTTATTTATTGCACTTTCATATAATAATATAAAAATTTTAAATTTAAAAACAACTTCAGCATATTTTGGTGATGATTTAATATTAAAGTAAGAATTAAAATAAAGTAAAATTGCCTTCATTATAATTTTATTGCGGATAAACCAAACACAAAAATCAACAATCAAATGCAAATGTTATCAAGAGATCAATAAATTAATTTATAATCATTGCACATTTCATTTACCTTATAGTGGTAATCCGTGAAACAAGTGTGCCCTAAGTCTTTACATGTTTAGAAAGTCTACAATCATTATAATTCTATAATTCCACCACATGAGCAAGTGGATGGTGGCTAGCCTATATCATATAGAACACAATCGTGTCTTAAATGGTCCCACCAGCATGCTCAAACACCTTAGATCCAATGGCTTATCTGTTATATGCGGCACAAAAATTTAAGCCTGGGGCAGGCCCATCCGTGATTCAGGTGGGCCATACTAAGGAAACAATTTGAAGGGTGATTGTTGCTTGCACACTATTTCCAAATCAAGTGGTTCATCTAAATCACGAATGATAGGTATTTTTAGGCCCTTGACTTAAGGTGTGTTTGGTCCATGGAATTGAATGGTATTGAATTGTACTAGATGGGTTTAACGTCATTATTGTACAATGATTGCATGTCCGGAAATACAATGGCATTGTAGCCATCTAATCCCATGTTTGGGATAATTTTTGCCACTGGAAACACCGTATTAAGCAAAATCATGTTTGGTGTATAGTGGAATTGTAATCAACGAACCAAATTCACAATGAATGTCATTCACTTGTACACATATAATCAAAATAGCACGTGTAAATGGTGTATAGTGATGGATGACATGAATAAATGCGTTCATTAATGTAAGGCCCGCATGTGTTAATGTAGGCGGGCCCGCATGTCTAGTGTATTTCAAAATTCATTGAAATCATGCATGGAACCAAATGCAATTTCATAGGACTAAATGCAATTTCATCCCACCTAATTATAACCTTTTCCATCCTCTCCAAATGTTGCGTGGAATTACATTTGACCAAATGCAATTCTATCTCACCTAATCTCATTTAATAGCCTGTGCCAAACAGCCCCTTAATCTGAGATGATGCTCCAGATGGTTGGGATGAATTTTACATTGCAGTGTGCCCCAAAGCAAACGACCCATTTGGTCACAGGATATCTAACCAGCCGTTAAAAATTGTGTAAGAGAAGGCAACAAAATGATAATAAACACTGTTTGACAAGTTGCTTTGAAAATATTTTTAATAAGGAATCGGAATGTAAATTCTGCATTAATCAGGTATTTAAAAAAATTTCTAATAAACAACATAGGGTGGGCCCTTATATGGGCGATTAAATTTTGGATAGATGTACGACACGTGTGCAGTTTCTGAGCGCGTATCATTGCTGCCTGATATCTCATTAGTAATTCCTCGTTTGTCTCACGTGTCAGGCTTTAGCTTCCTCGCTCGCGTGAAAGAGAAGGGGCCTTGTACCACACCTTTAGACATGGCATATTAGTAACAGATCCAGACCATTGATCCGGTCCATTGTTATGTGATATTTTCCACGCAGAACACCCATTCTTTTATGTTATTCAAGCTGGCAATAAATGAACGTGGAATATAAACCGTAGGTCATTTTTTGTCCATTTTCTAATATGATATCCGTACATATGATAAGTGGACCAGTGTATTTATTTTCTGCATGGTATGTTCTCAGTGCGATCTACCTGATGAGTGGACTAAAATCTCTAACGCATTCCAAATTCGGCACGTGTGTCGCAAAAATCTAAAGCGAGCGAGAACACCAGGCATTGATAATCGTTTCTCAATCTCTCACGTGCTGTAAGAATTCTACGGAAACATTCTCTCTACGTGTCAAGAAGACAACACCGCTTTCCACCTGAAAATCTGAAAAATGAAAAAGGCCGATTCACGTGACTTAGGTGGTCTCTGCGCGCATGGAGAGTCGATGGGCGCGGGTGCTTTTAGAGAGGGTGGACGATTAAATCATCGATCTGGACCGTCCACTAGGTTCAAACCACATTCATAGTCTTCCTTAATAAAATTCAAACCAATCAGAGGAAATTTCCTATTCCATTGGTTAAAAAAAATTTCTGATATGATCAAAGAGGCCCAGTGGTCACTATCGATGGCCTATTCAATATAGTCCACTTGGCTTGGAAAACCAACGGTTATGTAAAGAAAGGCCAATTTTTTACGGTTAGCTTCATCAAATCACAGCAAAATTTTCATGGTAGACCATGATCTGTAGGAAAAACCTAATGAACGGTTCAGATAAATGACACGTGTCATGTGGTTCTAGAGTGCACCAATAACGTCATTCCACACTCGGGGCAACACTAGTTGTCCCTGGTAATTAAAAAAAATAAAAATAGAGGCTCCACTACGAGTTTTACACCATTTGAAAACTGGTGGTAACTCTTCGAACATACACATATCATAGTTTTAAGGCAATGAAGACCGTCCAAATTTCTTTTGGATGGATCGTAACCGAGAAAAAAAAAAAACAGCACTAAGAACATAATGAGTTCCACGTGTGAAGAGGATGAGTCACCACCATTTTGTAAACGGTATAGAACTAACATAGAAGTCTAGTTCGTAAAAATTTTGAAATTTTTTTTTTTTTTTTTTTAAATTTTTATTTGAGCGTTTTTGGATATAAGAAAAACTCTTTATTTCTTAATTTTTGTTCATCTTTTTTCCCTCAAGAAACAAACATTAATATAGGATTCTCCAATCGATCCGATCCGTTGAATTCAAGAAATTGCAATTTCTCCGACAAATTCGACCACTTTGAGGTCCTGATTTGGGAACATTCTGCCTGGAATTCGATCATTCAGTCCACATTTTGGTGGGTTATTGGAAAGATTGGAAATTGGATCGAATTGGCGATCTCTTGAGCTCTCGAAGGAAGATCTCTGATTTCTTTTCTTTTCTTTCTCTGTCGTCCGATCTTTTATTTTCGAAGGTTTATTGGAATTTGATGAAGAAGACTGGGGTACCGAAGATGGAATGGCAGATCATCCCGAGCGTGAGGTCGAGCAAGTCAGTTCTTCGCTTTCTAACCTTTTTTCTCCTTTTCTTCCTTGTTTTTGTCGAATCGTAATTCATTCGAATTGCATTTGTTTATTTCGTCTATAGAAATTCATGTTGGAATATAAGTTTTCTCAACGGATCGATCTGTTGTTCGCATGCATATGTTGTGTTCGATGCTTGGATTACGTTCAATTGCAATGATCCAATTCAATATCGAAGAAATGATGAAAGTGGGGTGGGACGGCTTTAATTCGTAAATACAATTGAACCCATATTCCAATTCGACGCGTTTCAGCTTGGGCCTGAGAGGATCTTGATTTCAATTTCGGGGTTAGCACTGCTTTTGTTTTTTCCGCCTTGTTCTATTGAATTATTGCTATTCAATTCGATTGAGCATCCAAATGGAGCCTTTGGATTGCGAACAGCAGTCTAATAGAGAGGAAATAAGAAAAATTAATGATCTTGCCTTGATAGCTAGTATTGTTCCTTTTGGGACCACATTGAAAGTAATGTAGTTAAAATATGGAGCCTAGACTCTCGATATGTATTCCAATGAAGGAAATTCAATTTGGTTATTCACTTTATTAGTATCATTAGGCCAATGATTGCAATTTGTGTTGAGGGTGCATTCGTTCGGAATTGCATATGAAAGCATGAGTGGGTGAATTCTCTTGTATTTGTTATGCATGGAAAGTTTCCTTTGGAACTACAACTGGTACCATAGAGAAGCGACCATAAATTGGAGAGTCTTGACTCTTCTTTGGAAAGCCCTGGATGGAGTTCTGGTTGAATTTTATCAAACATGATCTGAACAAAATGATTGGCTTTTTGTGGCTGTTCATATATTATGAGGTGCATTATGTATATTTAATTTTTTTTACACAATGATATGCATTTAGGGCCTGTTTGTTTTGGTGTAAATACCCGTAAATCAATGGTAAAAGTAAAATAATAACTTATGGTGGGTGTTTGCAAAGAGTGGGAACTGCACATAGAAAATCGGGTCAAACCCACCATTGTTTCATTACCGAAACTCTGTGGGCCCCACTATGATGTATGCTTTATATCCACACCGTCCATTCATTTTCTCAAATCATTTTAGGGCATGAGCAAAAAAATGGGGAAGATCTGAAGCTCAAGTGGACCACACCACAAAAAACAGTGAGTTCAATAGCGGTGTCATTATTCCCAATACTTACTGTGGTGTGGTCCACTTAAGCTTTGGATCTGCCTCATTTTTGGGCTGATGCCCTAAAATTATATGGAAAAATGAATGGACGACGTGGATAAAGCACATACATCACAGTGGGCCCCTCTACCTCGTTTTCTAAGTCTGGACCTACCAAAAGCCGTAGATGTCTACATCTGACAGTTTTTGAAAATTTCCATGGTAAGTAATAAATGCTTAATTCACTTAAATTACAAGTAAATACACCATATCAAACAAGCCCAAAGTTGTTCATTGTCAACTAAAGTTCCACCTTTTCTGGTGCATCTGAACTCATGAAAAACGAAAATGATTGAATCACTTTTGAAGTGAAAGTAGTCCTTTTTGGCATTTTGATGTGCTATATGCACTGAATTGATTGACAGTTGTTGATCAAACTTGACTTTCTCTGTCATTGCTCATATATCTATCAAAAGAAAATGGAAATTTTATATTGATTGACTACTAGGACACAAGTAAATTTTAGCTTTCTATTTTTTTTTGCATACTTTAATTAGCAGTTTTTTTCCTCATTATTTCTGGATGCTTTTGTTTTGCTTAAAATATTTTCATTTGTCTCTTTTGAAGGGACTTATTGCTTTGAAGAAGGGTACTCAGTTAATCAAGTATAGTCGGAAAGGGAAGCCTAAGTTTTGTCCTTTCAGAATTTCTACCGTGAGTTTCCTTCCTTCCCCCCCCCCTCTCTTCAATTAAGAAATTTAAGTTATTGTGCAATCTGTAATAATTTTCAGTTTCTGGCCCGCTTTTCTGAGACACGGATACAAAGCATCATGCCCACAATGTGTAGACTCTGACATGATTGACTCGGAATAAAGAGGAGAATGGAAATACAGAGACATACATGTGTACTGATGAGTATATAACTGTTACATAGATTATGAAATCTGTCATGTATTAGCCAATTAAACAAATTACCATAAACTTTTAACTTCGAGGCATGTACCATCCTCAACATACCAAGTGTGTAAGCTGAGTGCTAAAATTCACATTGAAAATATGAGAAGTAATGAAAAAAACATCAAATATGCACAGCGATATTTTATATTTAATACTACTACTACTGCTATTGTTATTAATGTTATTATTATTTTTGAGCAAAATAGGTATTGAATTACTCCCATCATTGTCTATTTCTTTTTTCTTTGTTTTCCCCTCCTGCTTCCTTTTCTTTGATGTTTCATTTCCACAACAGTCATGATATTTTCTAGTCATGTGCATGGACGTGGTGCCTAAAGATTGGCATTTTGAGTTTTAAAAAAACAACATTCAATTGTTTGTATACATCTTAAGAGATTTTAATATGAGGAATGCTAATTCCAAAAACCACTTCTTCAAATATGAAATATAAACACACCACATGTGGCAAGGTGGCGCATGGGTGATGTTCTAGGACATTTGCAGGGTGGTTCCCACATGGAATGTTCCTCAGCCCAAAAAATCTGACAGACCAATTTATCAGGTGGGAAACACATGTAGAAAGAATTGGACATTTAGAAAAATGATAACCGATGGTAATGTGTCGCTCATCCAATGAGTGGGCTAGCCTAGTTTTAGGATTGGACACGTGCACTGGGGGTCCGTCTGATGGATGTCCCAGATCCTGCACACATGTGGCATGTTGGTGCCTGTGTGCATTCCTTTAAGATTCATGAAGATGAGGCATCTTGATTGAGCATTCCTGTATATTTAATTGCTTAATCAACAAGATAGACCCATTTATTCTTTCTCAACTCATTGCTTTATGGTAATGTTTCCTTTAATGACATGCATTAGGCTTTGATAAATCTTCTATTTTAGACAGTATTTCTCCGGTGCATACAAATTATTATTTTTTCATTTATAGTGGTTCGATATTCCATTTGTATGTGGTGGTTGCATCAAATGCAGACATTTGATTGATGTCTGATATTTCAAGTTATATACCAACTAAAACTATCAGTAAACACAAACCTTCAGTGTATATGGTTGAAAATTCTCAGCTAAATTTGTGCATACTTTTGCTAAGCATAAATGCTTCAGGGCATTTGAGTTCTCTTCTAGATATCTGGGCAGTATGTGTGTGTGTGCGTGCTACCGTTTTTTTTTTTTTGGTGTATATGGCATGTGGCTTTACCAGTTCTTTTTAATATACTATTATATTCACAGGATGAAACAGCACTGATTTGGTATTCACATGGAGAGGAAAGGACTTTGAAGTTATCTTCTGTCTCACGTATTATCCCAGGACAGAGAACTGTGAGATTAACCTTACTGTGGGCCACATGATTTTTTAAATGATTGTATATGATTTCACCTGGCTTCTCATATGGTGCTCTATTGGCTTATCCTACTCTGCAGGCTGTTTTTAAGAGATATTTACGCCCTGAAAAGGACTATTTGTCATTTTCTCTTCTCTATAACAATGGCGAACGATCTCTTGATCTGGTAAGTGAAATTATAAGCATTTCTCCTTTTTTCATACTCTAATATGAAAGTGAATGTTGATTGGTTGATGCTAAGTTCTAAATTACGATGATTCCCCAATTATTTGTATTCACTAGATTTGCAAAGACGAAGCTGAGGCAGAGGTGTGGATTGCAAGCCTTAAGGCATTGATTTCTACTGGCCAACATAAATGTTCTAAGACTAATGGTCATTTTGATGTGAGTTACCTAACCTATGAGCCATTTGTTCCCGAATCTCTTATTCTTTATCCAGTTTTATTTTATTTTCTTTTTAATTTTTTAATTTTTTTTAATTTTTAATTTTTTAATTTTTTTTGCATAACAATTTCAACATCTGATAAAACTCCCTATGTTTTTTGTTATTGCAACTGTAGCTGATTCTTTTTTTTTTTTTCCTGAAGGATGGTGGGAACTTCATTCAAGATGGTCGTCCTTCTGGTGTAAAACTAGAGGTTCCTTTAAGTATAGCTCGTACTTCTAACGTGAATTCCTTCATTGATTGTTTTTCTCGGGAACCTTCTCAGAATTTGGTGAGGTCAGATGTGGGGTCAGACTGTGCAAATATGCAACCAAGAACAAGCAACGCAGGAGATGGCCGTCTTAGTGTTTCAAGTGCTGCTCCTAGCTATTCTAGTCAAGGATCTGGACCTGATGACTGTGAATCTTTAGGTGATGTTTATGTCTGGGGAGAGGTTTGTTGTTTTGCGAGTTTAGCTGATGGAATTGCAAATCCTCTCTGTTCAAAAACTGACGTGCTACTTCCTAAGCCCTTAGAATCAAACGTGGTTTTAGATGTTCATCAGATTGCTTGTGGTGTTAGGCATGCTGCCCTAGTGACGAGGCAAGGTGAGGTATTTACTTGGGGTGATGAGTCTGGAGGACGTCTTGGCCATGGAATAGAAATGGATCGTGTCCGACCCCAACTTGTCGAGTCTTTGGCAGTTAGTAACATGGAGTATGTTGCATGTGGTGAGTATCACACATGTGCTATATCAGTGGCTGGTGACCTATTTTCTTGGGGAGATGGTACCTATAATGCCGGACTTCTTGGTCATGGAACCGATGTCAGCCACTGGATACCTAAAAGATTATGTGGTCCTTTAGAAGGATTTCAAGTGCTGTCTGTTGCATGCGGTACATGGCATTCGGCCTTAGCAACTTTGAATGGAAAATTGTTTACATTTGGCGATGGGACATTTGGTGTTTTGGGCCATGGTGATCGAGAAAGCTGTTGGTACCCAAGACAAGTTCAATCCTTGAGCGGACTAAAGACCATTAAGGTTGCCTGCGGAGTGTGGCATACGGCCGCAATTGTAGAGGTTACAGGACAGTACGGTGGAAACATTATATCTAGAAAATTGTTCACATGGGGTGATGGTGATAAAAACCGTTTGGGTCATGGGGACAAGAAAGCACAGTTGGTTCCCACTTGCGTCTCGTCACTTTTCGACTACAACTTCCACCAGCTGGCCTGTGGACATAGTATTACTGTTGCCCTCACTACGTCAGGGCATGTTTTTACAATGGGAAGTACCATTTATGGCCAGCTGGGAAATCCACGTTCTGATGGTAAGGTACCTTGCTTAGTACAAGATAAATTGGTGGGTGAATTAGTCGAAGAAATCTCCTGTGGTGCATACCACATTGCCGCCCTGACATCAAGAAGCGAAGTATTCACATGGGGGCATGGTGCCAATGGAAGACTGGGACATGGGGACGTCGAAGATCGGAAAATGCCTACTCTTGTTGAAGCTTTAAAAGACAGGCATGTTAAAAGCATATCTTGCGGCTCAAATTTCACTGCTATTATATGCATTCACAAGTGGGTTTCTGGCGCAGACCAGTCACTCTGCTCGGGGTGTCGACAGGCGTTTGGATTTACTCGGAAAAGGCACAATTGCTATAATTGTGGACTTGTTCACTGCCATGCTTGCAGTTCGAGAAAAGTTCTTAAAGCTGCATTAGCTCCTACTTCAGGCAAACCACACCGCGTATGTGATTCTTGCTTTGCAAAGCTTAAAGCATCCGAAGCTGGTGCTTCATCGGCTGTCAATAACAAGATTGTAGCCTCCCACCGCATTATTGACACCAAGGAGAGGTTGGAACGGGGAGAAATAAGGCCTTCGAGGATTTTGTTATCTCCTAACACAGAACCCGTAAAGTATCTTGAAGAGAAATCTATCAAGCAAGGGTCTAAAACTGACTCGCTTTCCCTATTGCGAGTGGCCCAAGTTCCATCACTGTCACAGCTAAAAGATATTGCTTTTCCAACTTCCTTGAGTGTACTTCAAAATGCTTTGAAACCAATCGTTACGTCAGCGCCGCAACCAGCAGTCAGTTCGAGTTCTGCATCACCCTACTCTATGAGGCTAAGCCCTCCTCGCTCAGCAACTCCGGTATATTCTAAAAGCATCATTGACAGCCTCAAGAAGACAAACGAACTTCTAAACCAAGAAGTCTTGAAGTTGCAGGCCCATGTAAGTAACAATTTCCTTTCCACCCACGACTTCTGATGATTTGTTTCAATGTCCCTGGAAGTACGGGCATGCGGGATTCTTTTCTACCTGCATTAATATCTGATGCGTTCTGGGCAGGATCTAAAACACATTGCGATATTGATTTGGTGTGGAAAAAAGTTGGAAAAACTATATCCCGCATAATGCTATTCGGTTTTCTGCACTGCCACAAATGCTTGGTTGAACAGACAACCATTTATCCTGCCAAAATATTCATTTTGTGGGCCATTTGGGTACATCCAAAAGCACCCTTAACTTTCCCATATCTTCCCTTTGATTCATGGGGAAATGATGTGTGAGCACAGTTATTTTGATTACTTAGTGGTAGTAATGTAGTTTCTTCTTCATGTACTGAGTGTCTTCTAGGTTAAAACTCTGAGACACAAGTGTGAATTTCAAGATGATGAGCTGCAGAAAGCAGAAGAGAAATCTAAAGTAGCTGCTTCATTCATGGCTGAGGAGTCGTCTAGGAATTCTGTTGTGAAGGAACTTCTCGAGTCTCTAGTGGGCCAGGTATTTTTTCTCAACCTTTGCAAGTCATTAAAGTTACACTCTCATTGCCCAATTTTCTATTTTGAATATATAACATGCATTTTACTAAGTTATGGGACATACATGCATGCACACATATACATGTGTGCATGCACACGTGTGCATGGGTGTGTCTGTGTATGTGCATACATGCGTGTGTATAGGGGAAGGCACAGCTAGTGAGCCATTCTTATTCCACTAGTGATTCATGGCACAGATCATGAAAAACAGAAACTTGCCTGGTGCAGTTCCCATTTCCTACCCCAATATAAAAGTTGAACCTATCCCAGTCTGTAGGGACATCCAAAGTAGATCAGCATGTCGATAGCATTATGTATGGCAACGTTGCAACTCTGCTGCTGTCTCTCTGGGTTAGCTATCCCTGCCTTGTATTCCAAGTGTTTTCAGATGACCTTCTTTTAAATTTACAAAATTATGCTCATCTTTCACTTTGTTTTTGTCCGTCGTCATTAATGCTACTGACATTTTGCAATGTCTCATGCTTTGAGCATGCATTCAAATCATCATCGTCATCATCATATAAGCCACATCCCAATTAATTGGGGTTGGCTACATGAATCCTGTTCCACCATTCCACTCTATCAGTGGCTACACCTTCAATTAGACCATAGGTCATCAAGTCTTTTCTTATTGCCTCCATCCACATCCTTTCGGGACTTCCCTTTGTCCTTTTAGAGTGTTCACCTTGTACCAACTCACTCCTAACCGGCTTGGTTCTTGGTCTCTGTTGCACATGAACAAACCATCTTAAGTCTAATTTCCCTCATCTTATTATCTACCAGCACTACTCCTAAGTTCCCTTGAATGCATTCATTTCTCCTTCCTCATCTTGCCACTCATCCATCTCTCCTCATTTCTGCTACACATCCTATGAACATGTTGTTCTTTAACTTTCCATCCCATAAAGCATGGCTGGTCTTATAGCTATCCTATAAAATTTCCTTTTCAGTTTGAGTGGTTTATGACGATTGCATAGAACTCCAGAGGCACATCTCCATTTCTTCCAACCAGCTTGAATTCTATGGGCAACATCCTTTTCAATCTCTCCACTCCAATGAATTATTGACCCAAGGTGTCGAAAGTGGTCATTTTGGGAGACTTCTCGTCAGAAATCTTAACTAATTCCTCATTTTCACTCCTATTATTACTAAAATTGCATTCCACATTCTCTGTTTAGCCTAACTAATTTTACACCCTTTAGATTCCAAGGCATCTCTCCAGAAATTTAGCTTTGTGTTCACACCCTTTTTCATCTTGTCAATTAAAACTATTTCATCTGCAAACAACATACACCATGGGATTTGTTCCTGCTGAGCATGCATTCAAATGAATACATTTTGAGAGCTTCAGTGGAGTATAATAGTTCAGTGCAACATTATTCTATGCATTTATGCTTTGTATTTTACAAAGGATACCAACACTTGCTAATTATTCCATTCTATTGCTACTTTTACCTGTTATTCAGCTGGGTGAGATGGCAGAGAAAATACCCCAGGAGGTTTATGACATTGACAACTTAAGAACCATACATACTCAGTTAGAAGATTTACTGAAGAGCAGCGAGAGCCAGACATTGGAAAACTCTTCCTTGGCAGCTGATTCTTCACTCAATAAATCTCTCTTGATCAATGAAAGGATGGATGATTGTAGCAATGGTGGAGGGATTACAGACTTACCACAGAATGCTGATGAAGGCAGATCGAGTGTTTCCAATGCCAAGGAGGATATGCCTAACCAGAACATGGAGAATGACCCAAGATCGCCTAGAGTGTCAATGACGAGTTATAGTAATGAAGGAGAAGTTCAAGTGGTTGAGCAATTCGAACCGGGAGTCTATGTAACTCTTGTTCAACGTCGAAACGGGACCAGAGCTTTCAAACGAGTCAAATTCAGGTATTCACCTACCCAAGCTGTTCTTTTTTTTTTTTTTGAAGCTTCATGAATAGATCGCTAACCTAATATCTTGCATGTTCGGATTTTCATTTCTTTCATGAGAAAATATGTGTTTATTCATTTTAGCTTTGCTAAGTTCACTCGCATGTGCATAAAGCTCATACATGCCACACGTGCCAGGATGGCACGATAGGTTTTGAGATCCAATCCATCCATGAGAAAGGAACCACTATTGATGCCCTAGCTAAAGAATGAGGTTGATCCACTGGTCATGTGCCACCGTCACGGTTCACCAAACAAACGTATGGCTCTGAAAAACCTGGCTGAAGTTTTCCAACCCATCTGCTTGTTTCCAATATTAGGGACTACTTGCTGAGTGGACCAGATCTATTATTGGGAAGACATGTAGAAGGTTGGACCAGCGACGTGGATTAGATCTCACACCTATGTGCCATGCTGGCGCATGTGGTGTGTACATGTGCTTTATTGCACAAGCTTATGCGCTTAGCAAAGCTCTCTTCATTTATGTGCTTTGATTAATTGGAGTTCAACTAAATCTTTAAGGAAATTGAAAAATTGTTATCGGCACCCAGTCTGACTGATTAATACACCCACCCTTTTTGTTTTTTCATTATACAATAACACAATTTTGTGCCAACAAAGGTTGTAATTTTAGTTCATATCACTACCAATGGTAGATAAGAAGTGCGAGGGAGAGATTGAAGAAGCAAACCGCCACACGTGTTTAATCCAGGCCATTCATCAGGTAAGAGGCCACCATGAACATGCCCTGGCAGAAAGAATCAGCCGGCTTCACTCATCAGGTGCATGGGACTAGGGCTGTCAACGGCTCAGGTGCAGGTTTGGTCCTATGATACCCATACTAGGTCTTGCCAGGTCCAGGTCAGGTCTTGAAGACCTAGACCTGGATCCAATCTAGTTCAGGTACCCATCAGGTCCTTTTGATCTAGATTTCATGTTGGGTTCTGTACAAACAAGAGCACTTACATGTTGGGCCCATCCGATGGATGGATTAGATGGGAGACACGTGCCACCCTGATACACACTAGTCCCTGTTACATGTGTGTGGCTTATGAAACCTCATTTCTTTTGCCAGAATAATTTATATCTTTTTTTTTTTTGGTCAGCTTGTTATTACACCCACTGTCAGTTCACACTTCACT
Source organism: Magnolia kwangsiensis (assembly GCA_037074715.1). Classification (NCBI taxonomy): domain Eukaryota; kingdom Viridiplantae; phylum Streptophyta; class Magnoliopsida; order Magnoliales; family Magnoliaceae; genus Magnolia; species Magnolia kwangsiensis. The sequence goes on along the minus strand of CM073574.1, from coordinate 38,474,222 downwards.
GTTAGCCACCCCCACTAGGGAATCGATACCTAGACCTCAATGTTGAAATGAAGTATCTTTCACTCAGTCTACCACTTGAGCTATATATCTATATCTATATTTGTAGTCTCTCTCTACACACACACACACACGCACACACAACATGTATAATTTTACTATTATGACTAACTGGATCTAACCTGGCCCTACTTTAACTGGGTCCAAAAGGTGAGATCCAAATCTGACCTGATTTTCTTAATGGGCCTGAAAATGGGACCTAGATCCATTAAAATTAGGTCGGGGCCATCAGGTAACCATGGTTCCGAATACCCATTGACAGCCCTATGCGGGATGCTCAGAAAATATAGAAAAATGGACAATTAGAAAATTTGACCAACAGTAATATTCAATGTACAAGAATGGCTTGCTCCACCCGATGACTAGCTAGGATCCGTGTGCCACATTGCCACGTGTACGGTAAACTGCCTCTTCAATCCTTCTGTGTGAATTGCCTCAGCATTTCTCAAGCTGAAATTGTAAATTCACCAAGATCATACTCTCTACAAGACGTTAAAGAATGGGGAATTATTTGATACTCTTGGTTGCATACCGCACTTGGTATGCAGGCACTTAGACATGGTACACTGGACATACATTAACTCAAATTAAACTGATTAAACTGTGGAATCCACTGTAGCAAGGGTGAGTTTGGATTGTAAGTTACTTCACATAAGCTACTTATACCTCAAGTAGCTTATCTTGCTTTCTACCTATTCAGCAGATAGGTATGTTTGGTAAACAACATACTTATCAACCAAAAAGTTGAAAAGTATGTTTGGTTTCCTATATCACACAAGGACTAATCCCTTAATTTTGTTTGATCCACCCTTAATATCCACCATCTATCATGTGGGCCAACTGTTGATGTAAATTGTTCATTATGTTGGGCCCACCTTGGCCCTGTTTTCAATGTGAATTGTCCATCATGTGGGCCCAACCTTCAATATGGACCATCCACCTTGCGAGGCCCATATTCGATGGGGGCTATCCATCATGCAGGGCCGCCTTGGATGTGGGCTGTCTATCATGCAGGGCCCCCTTGGATGGGTTGGCCGTTATGCGGAGTTCACCTTTAATGTGGACTGTCCATCATGCAGGGCCTACCTTAGATGTGGGTCATTCATCATTAGGGGTTGACCTTTGTTGTGAACTGTGGCCCACCATCAATGTCAGTGTCAGTCATGTGAGGCCCACCTTCAATATCCACTGCCCATCACGTGGAGCCCACCTTTGACGTGGACCGTCCATCGTGTGGGCCCCACCTTCAATGTGGGCCATCCATCATGTGGGGCTCGGCTTGGATGTGGGCCATTCGTCATTAGGGGCCAACCTTTGATGTGGGTCATCCATCATGTGGTGCCCACCTCCAATATCCACCGCCCATCACGTGGAGCCCACCTTTGATGTGGACTGTCCATCATGTGGGCCCCACCTTCAATGTGGGCCGTCCATCATGGTCATTCATCATCAGGGGCCAATCTTTCATGTGGACTGCCCATTATATGGGCCCACCATCATGTGGGGCCCACCTTCAGTGTTCACTGCCCATCTTATGGAGTCCACCTTTGATGTGGACCATCCATTGTGTGGGCCCCATCTTCAATGTGGGTAATCCATCATGCGGAGCTCGCCGTGGACATGGGCCATCCATCATTATGGGCCAACCTTTGATGTGGACCATTTATTATGTGGGCCCAAGTTAGTATGGGTCATCCATAATGTCGGTCCCACCTTTGATGTGGACCATCCATCATGTGGGGCCTCCTTTGATATGGACCATCCATCACATACAGAGATGAGAGGGGGAGAGAGAAGTAGAAAAATAAAAAGGTGAAAAGCAAAAAAAGGAAGGGATAAGTAACTTTCATCACTTATTTTTTTTTCGCACAAACTCACGCACTCACACCCCCCCACACATCACATAAGTGGCGCTTGCCAAACTAAAATAAATAACTAACTTATATAAGTTAAGTTAAATAAGTAACTAACCTATATAAGTTAAAAAAGTTCACTTGCTGGATGGTATCCAAATAGGCCCTTAGTTAAAATAGAAAAACCAGATTGGTTGAACAATCATAACCTTGGATTCTTAGACACTTGGTTTTGAAAGTAAGGCCATTGGACTTATTTCATTTTAACCAACCAATAAATGTTAATCAATCTAATAGCTGGACAATCAAATAAAAGTAATTTTTGGTTCATGGTACATCTAAGATGATATGTATACGTATGGCCTATGGGGCAGTTTAGTTTGAATTACTTATATCCTACCTATGCAATTTCACAGTAGTTTCCAACTGCATGTGTTGGCTGCTGTATTTGATCTGTTTCCAATGCATTTTGCAGTAAGAGAAAGTTTGGAGAGAAGAAGGCAGAAGACTGGTGGAAGGAAAATAAAGAGAGGGTGTATAAGAAGTACAATAACCGGGGGGCGGACACGGCTGTGATGGGATCATCAGCGACCGCAGGGCCCACCAAGGAAGATGCTGCTGGTGCGCCTTAGCTTCCTAGACTGGATTATAAAATCACAGGCAGAGGAAATTTTGACACAGGCAGTAACAATCTTGATTTGTGTCACGGTTTTAGTGGGCCTCGCAATTTTGCCATTTGTATGAGTGTCGAGAGTGTAGATTTGAGAAGCGACTTTTTTTTCTAATGATGGCATCCTTTTGTAACCACTAAAGAGAACTCAAATTTTATGGTGAGAGGGAGAGGCGGAGGGCCGAACAAGATCATTTGATATTGAGGCAAAACAGTATTGTATTTTTTCATTCTTTTATTTGTTCTGTACCAGTCTTTTCTTCTTCTTGTTTGAAATGTGCTTTGTTACTGTTGTGTATTGTACAGTAGATAGTCTTTTCCAGCACAACTTTATGCATTGTAAAGGTATTCTCTTGACATTGAATTCTTTGTAACTGAAAAAAATCATTGAATCACTACTACATGTGCCAATCTGCAAGATCCGAATCTAGGAGATACAGGTAGCTTGTCAGGTGGACCCCAAGTTTAGATGGTGTGGGGATTAAATCAGGCTTGTCTGCTCATCTGATGGGCCACATAAATGTGTTCAATCTGGATCATTGGTTGGATTTTAACCATCACATTCTTTTGCAAACGTGCAGTGTGCCACCGGATAAGCGGAATGGTCTATTATTTTGCCTGGGGAATGTGCACAGTGCAGCCAACCTGAAAATGTGTATGGTGTGGCCTACCTGGGTGTGGCTTTGGTCCTCGCACCTCACCACAGGTGCTGGCAAAAAAAAATCAGGTAGAATTCGAAGTGTGTTTTTTTCTTTTTTGGTGTAACTAGAAATGAGTTATGTGCAGTTTTCTAGCAGTCACCATTCTCATGCATGCTAACTTGGTTTGAGATCCAGGCCTCTCATCAAATGGGCCCTGCCATGTAGATTCTGCAGGTCAAAAGCCAATTGGTTCTGTTGATCTGGTGGGCCACACGACTAGGTTGATGAGCAAATCAGCCTGGTTTTTGGCTCAAGGTATCTGTCTGTCCGGTGGCGCATCCGACGAGAAGTTTGGATTCCTCACGTGTGAAAAGTTGGCTTGTGTGAGAATGAACTTGGCAGCTTTCATTTGAGCATGCAGATCATAATCACATAACTTTTCCCGTTTAGGATATTAGATTCTCTAAGGGTGTGTTTGGCTGTACACATGAATTGAATTGCAAACATTCAGGTATTCAAAAGGAGACTGAATTTGATGGTCTTTCATGTGCTACTTGAATGTGACGGAATTGAAATTGGGTTTTTATTCAAAGAGGGAGCTCTCCTCTGAGGGTATGGGACATGGGTGGACGGACAGCACACGTGTAAAAAATCCTGGGCGTTCAACATGTAGTCCGCACTGTGAACATGGGTGAACTTTTTTTGAACACCCAATTTTTGCCCACCTTATCAATGGACCAATATTTTCTTTAGTATTGGGAAATCACTTAACTTTTTCTTCTATGTGCAAATCAATAGGATTTACAATATAAAAGATGCATGATCTAGGGGATGGAAATCACTTTTAACACAAACAAGTGAATCATCAAACATGTATGATGCAAGAGACACCCAGACTTTTTATGTGGAAAATCTTTCAATGTGAATTAAAAAACTAAGGGACCTAGTCTGGCACTGATGACTGGATACCGGTAGGCCGCGTCTCCCACTGTGTTGAGGTTGGTTGGAAGGGTGTTTGATCTTACCTGCCCTGATGCAGAGGGATATATACTAGGTTGAGTTTGACCAGCTCGTGAAATGGGTTTGCTATCGACGGATCAAGTAGTTTTTGTGTACCATTGACGAGGCGGATAGTGATGTCTTTTGCACTTGTTTGGTCTTATGGGTGATGAGTGGTAACCAGTGTCGGAAGTGTACTAAACCCCGGTGATGATCCAATTGAGAATTATTCTGACATGTGGACTAGTGGAGGATTGATGCATTACATTGCATATTAGCATATGACATTTGGCCATGTAGGCTTTCTCTTCACATTGCATAGCCTAAGTATGGCTGATAGCATTTATAGACTTGCCAGTTTATCCCTCCATTTCTGCTTACTCTGATTTTTGTATGTTTGGCACATGTATTGGCGCACACACGCATATACTCTCTAAGCTTCGTAGTAAGCTTATGCATGTTGTTTACGTGTAGGTTATGCTAGACTGCAACAACATTGAAGCAGGAGCATGTGCCTGATCTTTTGAAATTTTCTTATATCATGTATTTCTCTTTTAGCATTATACTTAAAGATTATATTAGTAGATATGTGGTGATGATATTTTGTGACTTGGGTACACTTGTGGTTATGCTCTGTTTTTTTTTTTTTTTTAAAATAAAAAAATAAAAAATTCACTTTGGAAATCCTCCTTGTAAGATCCTATGATTGGAACCTAGCGCATGGGAGTTGAGAATCGAGAATGGGGTACTACGGAGGCTGTTGGCATCGAATTCGACAAACGAGAATTTTGTGAGTTGAGTTTGGGGTGTGATAGGAGATGTTCTATAATCAAAATAATGAAAGTACAATCATCAAGTGACCTCTCTTGGATATTTCAACTACATTACCCAAAGGTGAATCACGAGCAACATGAAAGAAATGAATTCTCACCAACTAGGGATTGTAGAAAATCCCTAGCACAACCCTTGGAAAAGATAATAGAAGGAACCAAAGTTGTAAATGGAGCTTCACGAACCCGAATGCGAAGATTTCGGTGGTAAAAGGCTCTTGATCTTCTTCTTTTGTAAAATCCCCATTCTCTTCTTCTTGCTCTTTTTTTTTTCCTTTAAAGAAAGAAAACCCCAAATGTTGCTCTAACTATCTCCAAGCAAAAGGTCATTTTCTCTTATTTTAGTTGCTTGGCCGAAAGACCAAAATAACCTCACACACATGCATGTGGCACTAAAATGCTACTTAAGCCCACACATGTGGGTCTTACTTAACATAAGCAGGGACCCTAACAATTTCTCCCTCCCGACTCATGAGGATGGTTCCGCCATGCCCAAACCTGCCATACTTCTGTAAAACTCATGCTTGTCTTTGGGCAAGGCCTTGGTCATCATATTAGAACCATTCTTGTTGGTATGAGTTGTAGTAACTTTTCTTTAAGAGCTTTCTGAATCCAATGATATCCTACATCTATATGCTTGGACTTGGAATGGAGATTTAGGTTTTTACTAAGGTGGATGACACCCTGACTGCACAATAAACAATATAACTATCTTGCATCAAGGCAAGTTTTTTGAGGAATCTCTTCATCCACAACATTTCCTTATAAGCTTTTGTCACTGTAATGTATACAACTTTTGTAGTAGATAAGGCCACACATTTTTGCAACTTGGACTTCCATGACATTAGTCCCCTTACAAAAGTAAGTATATAACCCGATGTAGACTTTCTTGAGTTAATGTTTCCTACCATATCTACATTAGTGTAGCCTTCTAACACAGACTTTCCACCTTCAAAGCATAAACATACCTAAGATGAACCCCTTAGATATCAGAGAGTCTGTTTAAATGCTTCCCAGTGCTTTTTGCCAGGATTTGTAATAAATTTACTAACAACACTAATCGCATGTGCGATATCGGGCCTCGTGAATAACATAACATACATCAAAGTTCTTATTGCTAATGCATAGTAAACTTTCTTCATTTTTTCTTTTTCTTTCTCACTTGAGGGACTTTGCTTACTTCTTAACTTGAAATGACACGCAAGTAGAGAATGGATAGGTTTTGCCTTGTCCATATGGAACCTTTCAAGCATTTTCTCAATATACATTTCTTGGGATAACCAAAGCTTGCCAACCTTCCTATCACGAGGGATCTTCATGCCCAAAATTTATTTTACAGGTCCTAAGTTCTTCATAGTAAATGATCACTTAACTCATTTTTTAATCTATTAATTTTGCCAATATCTTGACCAGCACATATCATCAATGTAGAGCAAAAGAATAACAAAATCACCATAAGAAATGTCTTAGTAAATACATAATGATATAAAGTGGTTCTTTTATATCCATGATCCAACATAAATGAATTAAACTTTTTGTATTAATGCCTTGGGGCATGTTTTAACATGTATAGACTCTTCTTCAACTTGCAAACTATATGCTCATTGCCTTTGATTTCAAAACACATTGGCTGCTCCATATATATATATATATATATATATATATATATATATATATATATCTCCAAATCATAATGAAGGTATCTCCAAATCATAATGAAGGAAAGTTGTCTTGACATATAGTTGCTCAACCTCTAGGTTCATACTTGCAGCCAAACCTAATATGATCTATATGGATGGCATCTTCACCATAGGTGAAAAAATCTCATCAAAGTCAATGCATTTCTTTTGCCCAAATTCTCTTACAACCAACCTTGCCTTGTACCTTAGTTATGAGTTCTTCTCTCTAGTCTTCAATCTGAATACCCACTTGTTCTTGATTACTTTATTGTTGTTTGACAACTTCACCAAGTCATGGGTATAATTCTTATACAAAGAATCCATTTCCTCTTACATAGCTCTTAGCCACTCCCCTTTACGTTCATTGGTTTGAGGTTCTTGATAGTTCTAAGGTTCATCCCCATCTTTAAATATGACATACTCATGAGTTGAGTACCTCTTGGATGGTTGGCTTGCTCTAGTGGACCCTCTCAACTGAGGTTGAACTAGTGATTCTTGAGGAGGATGTTTCCCATGTTCTTCATGATCAGCATCACCAACTATTTCTTCTTGGCCCTGTGCATCTTTACTATTATCATGCACCATGGGAGGAGGAACTTGATTTGCATCAATGAGATCATCAACATTAGGTTGAGGCTTTTCAACTTTTTCAAAGTTTTCAATTATTTGGTCTTCAAGAAAGACCACGCCCCCACTTTTGTTCATTTTCTTGTCAATTGGATCCCATAATCTATTGCTAAAATTTTCATCTGCATAGCTCAAGAATTGCCTTGTCATTAAGTTTGGACCGCTTATATTTGGGAACATGCATAAATGCTCGACAACTAAACAACTTTAGGTGTTCACAAGAAATATCTTTCCCGGTCCATACCCTTTTTGTAACATCTCCATTTAAAGGATTTGAATGAGATATATTAATTAAGTAGCAAGTACTTCGCATAGCTTCTTTTCAAAATGATCTCGACAATTTGTTTTATAAAAGCATACACCTGATTTTCTCAACAATAGTGTGATTCATCCTTTCTGCTACACTATTGTGCTGTAAAGTCTTGGGAACATATTCCTCATGTCGAATTTCATGACCTTTACAATATTGTTCAAATGGCCCAATATATTCATAACCATTATCTGTACGAATACACTTCAATAGTTTACATATTTCCCTTTCCACTATAGCATGAAAATGATTGAACACATCCAACACTTGATCTTTAGTCTTCAAGACATATGCCCATATCTTTCTTTAAGACATATGCCCATATCTTTCTAGAATATCATCTATAGATGTAATAAAGTAAGAAGCATTGCCTAGAATTTTTACTTTTATGGGACCACAAATGTCAGAATGAACTAATTTCAAAACATTTATTTTCTTTTGGAGATGATTTTTATGAAATGAAATTCTATGTTATTTTCCAACCAATCAATGAACGTAACTATTTAAAGGCATACCGTATCTTCTATATGGGGAAGGAGTTACTTTTTAACGAGAATTTGTAGGCCCTTCTAGCTCATATGACGATCAACTGCTTGTGCCATAAATCAATAGAAGAATCATTCTTCATTGTGTTTACCTTGGCCCTGACGCTTAAGTATTGTACGAAGTGTAACATTTCTTGCCTCTTGCCACCCTAAGAGACTATAATGCCCTAAAAATCGGCACCTGAGTACAAAGACCTTCCCAAGTGTTAACCAAATGAGAATGCTAGTTAACTCAGTGGTTCCATTAGTTCTAAGTTACACATGTTATCAACTCAATCAGAGCAGGTAATGATAAAACAAGGAATCATACATTTTCTAAATACTCTTGTTAAATGCACGAATGAGATTATGTAATGATGCATGCACCCTTCAATCTAACACTTTCTCACAAGCGACTTCAACTCGTATTTCGTAAATGCCAACACTCTCTCATAAGCGACTCCAACGCCAAATCGTAAAATCATATCTAATGCAATGCGGTGTATGCATATGTTAGCCCGGTAATTATTAAGTTCTATTCATTTAGCATATTGATGAAGCTAAGATACAGACGTTATATCATGAGTCATTATCTGAATCACGTGGCTCGTTGCGGCATGTAACAGCTCCTAACCAGTATCTCTTGATCCGAATTTAGGTATCACCCGTTTATACCATGAATCAACAATTTCAAAGGAACGACATTATACCCAAATGTATGAGGATCAACTCGATATGATTCATCACCCAAATATTGAGTACGATCACTCAATTCCGAAGTGCAGACTTGTAACATAAAATCAAAATACATAAAGGAAATGACTCATCACCCAATTGCATTCATGCCTGGGTCATTCGAACGGTACTTTGACACGAAACTATCGGCCGAGTGATTTGATGGGGGCTGTTCGAACAACAATATTTCACCTCCATTTCTGCTCGCTTGGTACTACGGGGAGACTCGTCAACGCAGCATAGGCCGACAGTTCGGACGCAATGTCCCATACCACCATTCACGGCTCATGAGTCTTAGTGAAATCGTACGTATTAATTGTTATGAATAGACTCATCCACTGGGAATGGGTTATCTTAGATTCTATTTGATCATGTTATACTTATGAACATACATGATTAGTCAGCTAGTGAGCTAATTTGATTGAACTGGAAAAACCTCGACGCAACAGGCATTGGGTGCAAGCATCTCGTGTAGTCCGGCTATTATCAGTTGTCCACGATCGAACAAGCCTAGGGTGGACAACCTAATTGGGGCACCCCTTAATTTAGACGATTTACTGATTGACCCAACATCGTAGCAATCCTAAGTATTTTTATGAACTGAACTTTACATCACACAATTATAGCATATGTTCTACTACATAACCACTTAGGCATTTCATCGAACATATAAGCATCCATAGGGTACTATGTTCACTAAGGCATTAAATCAAACATGCGTGCATGCATAAAGTAATACAATCACTTAAGCATTAAATCAAGCATGTGAGCATCGACAAAGCAATACATTCCATCACTCAGAAATTAAATTAAACATGTGAGTGTCTATATCTAACCAATAACATATATTATATTAAATTCAAAATATTAACATGTTAGCATGCACAAATTTATCTACAAGTAACTACTCATTAACTGAGACCCTCAAGGGTCGATAAAAGATAACCTAGAGATAATGGTCCACACCTTTACAATGATTTGCCCGACTCAAAGTGCTCTTAAGATTTAGGAAAAATTACAAATTCCTATACAAACACGAAGAACTATACGAGATTTATCCAATTCATCCTAGAAAAATCTACGTTGGGAAGTAAGATTCATTTTTTACTACCTCCCAATCGTAAGTATGGTAGATTCGGCGGAGGAAAACGATCGATGCTAGGGCTTTGATTAGATGAAACCGATGAAAGGAAGCACCAAAACCTCCTCACTTCCACTCTCACTCTTCTTCTCTTCTTCTTTCTCTTTCTCTCTTTTTTCTTTGGTAAAGGAAAATTCGTATGGGGAGAGGGGGTGTGAAATGAATGGGTATTTATAATGTCAGAAAGTGTACAAATGACCCCAATGATCCTTTGTTTAGTATTCTAATCCTAAGGGAGGTTGTTTCCCACTAATGGGACCCGGCGGAAGGCATATGAGTCAATCTAAGCCATGTGATAAGTGTCTAAATAAGAGATCTATATTTACATACAACCATTTGATGATCGGATGTGCCAATTAATCAGGAAGGCCCTAACCTAGATCGACTGTCACCGATGATCAATTGGGGTATTGGATATACGGATGTGTGGGAAAATGTCTTTAGACGGTACCCTGACTTTGATCATGAATTGACAGTCCGAAAGTTACAACTTTTTGAAAGAACAAAGGGATTGTTTCATTTAAGTTCCAAATTTTCATATAAGGTATTCGCACAACACAAGCACTCATCTTGCAAGTTCAAGTTAAATGATTCTAGACGCGATTTCGGCTCGATGTCCCTCGATGGACGTTACACCCACTAAGATGAACGCATTTCTATAGCCTCGGGTTTATTGGCCTATTAACGAGTGGTCTAGAGTTTGTTCAGATAATCAAGACATTTTTGAAATGAATTGGGTAGCGAGATTTCTTATGCGAAATGATTATGGTTTAGACTAACTAAGTTCATAGTGTGACTTATTCACAATTAACAGAAATGAGGATTAAGTTATAATCACCCTAAGTCGTTGGTTATTAGGCTAAAAGGATGAGTGAGTTAGTTTGGTTTGTTAATTAAGATCTGACTCCTAATTGTCTCAGCTTTTGGTAGGTCTTTATTTAGTTGTGGTTGTCTTGATTGGTTAGCGATAGGTCAACTAGATTTGGGCTATATGTGAACAAATCATATGGCTAAACTCGATGTTTAAGTGATCGGGTAGATTCGTTAGCTTCCTACGATTGATTAATTAGATTTGTACGGTTCTTTACTACTATTACCCGTGTATAGGCTAACATCGAGTGTTAATGGTCAGTAAGTAATAACATAAGTTAATTATATTGAAAAATTTTAAGGGTTTTTGGAAATCCAAAATAGCAAAAATATAAGACATTACAGAGACCCTTTTGTAAGCCTCCAAAATGATTGTCAAAGCCTTATCCATCCAATCTTCCCGCAGAAATTAAATTAAGGCAAAGATTTGGTACATGCCTCACGTCCTTGAGAACCAACATGCCACCAACATTTATTTCAACATGCACATCCCCCATCCTCATAAATTTTGAAGAGCCATTATTACCCATCCTCACAACACCATAGTCTCCTGACTTGTAAGATGTGAGGATGTCCTTATAAAGAATAACGTGATATGAAGTACCGGTGTCAATGACCCAATATATGTCTTGACATATGAAACTAAGACATTCTTGTTCACAACTTGAGAAGATAATAATATTACCGTCTAAGACAACCACAACTGTGTGTTTCTGTTCTTGCTTTTCTTTTCCATTTTCTTTCTTCTTGTCCTTCTTAGGCTTTCGACACTCATTTTAGTAGTGGCCCGGCTTACCACAATTATCACAAGCAACATCCTTTGTTGACTTGGACTTGCCTTTTGACTTCTTACGGTAGTGTGATTTTATGCTTTTGCTTCTCCCATATTTTCTATGACAAGTGTTTTTGATTGAGTGAATTCTGATGATTTTCATTTTGTTTCTTCATTCAACAAACTACTTGTTACTTGGCTCATTATAACAACTCTATCTGATGCAGAGTTACTTAGAGACATCATTAAGGTCTGCCAACTGTCGGGCAAAGAATTGAGTAGTAAAAAGGTCTGCAACTTATCATCTAACATCATCTTTATAAAAGAGAGCTGATTCACAATACTTTGAATTTCATTCAAATGCTCTACAATTAAGCTTTCTTCTTTATACTTCAAATTCACAAGCTTCCTAATCAAGAAAGCCTTGTTGCCCACGGTCTTTCTCTCATACAACTCTTCCAATTTCTTCCAAAGTGATTATGTTGAAGTTTTCATAAACACATGATAAAAGATACTATCATTTAACCATTTTCGAATAAATCTAAAGGCCTTCCAGTCTAGTTTCTTCTACTCATCATCGGTCATATCTTTCGGTTTGGCCCAAACACCTTCAATGAGTGTGTACAAATCCTTGCAATACAATAAATCTTCCATCTTGGCTTTTCAAATCATCTAATTGTTTTTGTTCAAACTAACCATTTAACTTGTGCTTGCACACATGATTCACACATGAAATAATTAGAATCAACCAGAAACTTTGATACCACTTGTTAGAAAACCATAAAACTCTCTTTTATACAAAAATCAATGAAACTAACAGTATAAAAGATTTAGTGGATGAAAACCACTCCTAACACAAACAAGAAAATCATCAAACATGTACGATGCAAAAGACACTAAGATTTTTTATGTGGAAAACCCTCTAATTTGAAGGGAAAAACTAATCCAACAGAAATCCATCATAATCAAAATAATAGAAGTACAATCATCAAAATACTTCTCTTGGATATTCCAATTGCATCATCTAAAGGTGGGTTACAAGAAACATAAAAGAAAAGAATTCTCACAAACTAGAGATTGTAGAAAATACCCAACAAAACCCTTGGAGAAGACAATTGAAGAAACCAACGTTGTGGATAGAACTTTACGAACCCAAACGCTGATATTTCAGTGGTAGAAGGTTCTTATTCTTCTTCTCTTGCAAAATTTCCTTTCTCTTCTTCCTCCTCTTTTCATAAACAAAGAAAACCTCAAATGTTGCTTTAACCATCTATAAGCAAAAGACCATTTTCTCTTATTTTACTTGCTTGGCTAAAGGACCAAAATATCCTCACACGCATGTGTCACTAAAATGCTACTTAAGCTCACACATATGGGTCCCACTCAACATGAGGATGGACCCCAACATTTAATTCATGGCATGTTCATAGTATACCTTGATGAATGGCTTGGATCTCTAATACGTGTTTTGCATCCTTGCTTGAAGAACCTTTGTTGAATCAATACCTATCGGAATTCAGCACTAATACCCTCGGTATGAATGGAAAGTAATGTAAAATTTTTTTCCCATAAACCTAAAAAAAATAAAAATAAAAAAAACTAAAACCTAAAAAAATAAGCTTACATGGATGACTATCCACACCCCAACCTAAAATCTACATTGTCCCTAATGTAATAATAATGTAATGCAGAGAACAATAATAATAAAAAAAAGGTGGATAATACCTACCATGAAGAACTCACCTGCTAGGTGACACTAAAAAAATTGAATATGATACAAATCTTACATAAATGCTCCGTCAGACTAGGAGCATCAATCTTAATATTCTGTCTCATGAAGAGGGATAAACTCCTCTCCCAAATGAAAGTTTTCCACATAAGGCTTTCATATCTGACCATTAACCTTGTACACATTGCCATTCTTTGGATTCTCAATTTTAATAGTCCCATGAGTATAAACATTCTTCATAATGAAGGGGCTTGTCCATCTTGATATTAATTTTTTTGGAAAGAACTGGAGACATGAATTGTATAATAAGACATTTTGCTGAGGTTTAAAATTTTTTCTCAAAATGTTTTTGTCATGAAAAGTTTTGATCCTTTCTTTGTAGATTTTAGAATTTTCATAGGAGTCTCTCCTCAGTTCCTTTAATTCATTCAACTCTAATTTTCTTTATCCATTTGCTTAGTCCATATCAAAGTTTAATTTCTTTATTGCCCAATAGGCTATATGTTCCAATTTCACAGGCAAGTAGTAAGCCTTCCCATACATCAATATATATGGGGACATTCCAATCGGGGTCTTATAATTAGTCTTATAAGCCTATAAAGTGTCGGATAGTCTGAGGGACCAATCCTTCCTATCTGGCCTTTTAATTTTCTCTAAAATGTATTTGATTTGTCGATTATAAATCTCAGCTTGCCCACTCGTTTGTGGGTGGTATGGGGTACGTACTTTATGCTTGATGCCATATTTTTTTTATCAAAGCCTCAAATGTGTCATTGCAAAAGTGAGACCCGCCATCACTAATGATGGCCTTTAGAACTTCAAATCTAGAAAAAATATTTTTCTTGAAGAATCGTATGACCACTTTGTTGTCATTGGTCCTACTTGAAACTGCCTCAGTCCACTTTGAAACATAGTCCACACTAACAAATATATAAAGAAATAAAAAAAAAGATGGAACTGAGCCCATAAAATTAATACCCCAACAATCAAATATCTTCAATAGTAAAATTGGGGATAAAGGCATCATATTGCACCGGGACACTCTTCCTAATCTTTGACATATATCAAAAACAACACAGAAAGCGTGTGTATCTTTAAACATGGTGGGCCAGTAAAAACCACATTGTAGGATTTTTGCAGTGGTTTTCTTAGTAAAAAATGGCCACCACATACTTCTATGTGGCAAAAGGAAGTAACACTCTCAACTTCATCTTCTGGGACACAACGTCTAAAAATTTGATCAGTCCTATATTTATATACATACGGATCATCCTAGAAAAAGTTCCTAACATTGGTTTCAAAACGTTTCCTATCTTGTGACTTCCGATGATATGATATTTTTCTTGTTACAAGATAGTTCACTATATCCTCATACTAAGGCAATTTGGAGATCACAAATATTTGTTTATCAGGGAAAGTGTCTTGGATATGTGAAATGACCAAGCTATATGTCCTAGAGGGGGGGGGGGGGGGGGGGGGGGGGGGGGGGTGGGGGGGGTGGGGAGGGGGAGGGTGAATAGGACTATGCCAAATTAAAATTAAATACCGCGGAATAAAATAAAGAAATAGCCTTACAATAATAAATCAATTCATAATGCTGAAATTAAATCAATCTCAATAAACAAGCATTGAGAGGTTGATACAAATTTAGTTCTAAGGACAACCTTACACCATAATAAACAAGGGCTTATGGTAGGACAACCTTATTTCTAGAACGTCTTTTGAATCAAGAACTCAATCTGAAAATAAATAGTAAGGAATTACAAACTTAGGAATTGATTATTCTAGGGACAACCATGCACCATAAAAATGACAGGGCAACCTTACTAGAATAATTACTGAAATTGAAGCACAGATTGATAAAAGTATAGCAAGAGATAAAATGCTGAAATAAAACTCTAGATTATTACAACATTCCCCACACTTGCTTGAAATGTAAATTGTTACAGCATTCACATCCACATGTACATTCCACACAACTGAATGATGAAAGAAAAAGAATTAAGAATGCATTCAATCCACAAGACAAGGAGTTATAGTGGTTCGCCTGTGTGTACACCAACTGTTAAAAAAACAGCCACACAGAATGCTACTCCACTCCTAATATCTTCACACAGGGATATTAACGTTCACTATCAAAATAGGTTTCACAGGTTCACCTAAAACCTTCACAATTGTGTCTTTGTAGCTTGGGCTTACGCAATCCAAAAATCCACACTATTCTGAGTTTTCTGTCTCTCCTCAGATAACTAACAAATGAAATTTTTCTGGTGAATTCCAAACAAAAATCAGAAGAATGGAAATTTTACAGAATTGTAAAATACCTGGATTTCTCCTCTTATAGCAGCCCGAAATAACTAATTGGAGTAGATGTTCGGATATGAAAGTTCAATGTCCAATACTCACTTTATAATGGTTCTAAGTTCTAATTGATTTTAAATTAAATCAGACTGGGCTAGCTCTATTTGATTTTAATTCCCAAAAGAAGGAAAGCAATATTTCCTCTTTTCAAATCAGATTGGAATAATGAATCAAATCAAATAGTAAAAAGCTAACAAAAGAAAATAGAATTATGCATAATATAGCTTAAGAATAGACACAAACTTATCTCAGAGTGGAGCTTTGAATTTACTTAATCTTTGATGAATAACTCTGAAATTCGTGTGCTATTTATAGCTGCAGAAATTCATCTTCGACTGGTCCTAGGGTCACCACGACTAGTCAAAGAAGAAACAGATTTTTGAATTTTTAGGCCCGATCGGATAAAACCGTTACACGACCGGTCATGAGCAGTCCACGACTGGTCGAAGGCCGTTCATGACTGGTCGAGACCCTCACACGACTAGTCGTGCGACCCTTGAATTAGTTGCTAGAGTTGGAGTTGTGGCTCCACGACTGGTCGAAAGTCGAGTCGAGACCATCCCACTACCGGTCGAGCAGACTTCAGGATTAGTCGTAGCCGAACAGAGAAATCCGATAATTTGTAACAAAACTTCGACTGGTCTTGAAATTTCTACGATTGGTCGAACTAGTGGTTGGACTAGTCGAACAAGGTCCAGGACTAGTCTTAGAATAGACCAAAATTATTTGTAAAAGATTGAATTATGTATCCAAAGTGACATACTCTAAAGGTCAACCTATGGTCAATCAAACCCTAACAAGGACATTGAACCTTCATTTGCTTAGACTTTGATCTTTACGAAGCCTGAGTTCTTCTTGTAGCTTGAACACTTCACAAGCTTTGAAGTCAACGTCAGTATGAGTTGTGCTCAGTTCCATGCTAGAGTCATGATCTTGAATATACGTGAACTTTGAGTCTTGAACTTGAACTTTTCTTGAATATCGTCAAAATTGTAGCTTGAACTAGCTTGAGGAGTTCATCATCATGTTTCGAAGTGTAGCCGTGGTGTCTCGAACATATTTAACAAGATACAAACACAAGACATATATAGAAGTTTCGACACACAAAATTTGACAACCAAAGAGGATTCAAACCATAGCACTTACAATCTCCCCCTTTGTCAAATTTGTGACAAAACACACTCCTATAGTTCAATGCACAACATAAGCATACATCATAAGTAGACATTAATAAAGAATCATGCACCAGTTGTACCAAGCATAATACATCATCCTATAAGATTACAAACTCAAGTTTACCAACTCAACTCAAGTTTACCAAGTCCCCCTAAGTAGTACACCTACCAATCAATCATCATATGCCAATCATAAAACAATCCCACAATTAATTCTCCCCCTTTTTGTCAAAAATAGGACAAAGGAAGAATAAAAAATAGAATAAGTAATAAATGAGTCAGAATATCATATCATAAAAAGTTATCAAGTCAAGTCAAAGAACCTTAGCCACACAAGTAGAGATAAATCAAAGTCTGATAGTTATTACAAACCAAAGAGTAAAATCCTCAATCTGATCCAGAAGAAGGAGCAGGTATGGTAGGATCAATTTGATGAAGGCCTTTTTGTAAGAGCCTAAAATACTTGCATATATTTTAAAATTGAGCATTGTGGCCAACATTTAACTATTCTACCTTCTCCTCTAATGCACTCAGACGTGCATCAAAATCAGATGGCTCATAGTCAGGATCATTCCCAGAGTCAGAATCAATTTTATTAAAAATATCGTCCATATTGATATTATCTGGAGGAAGAGCATTACCCTCTTCATCATTCCCAGCTTCAGCAGCAGCTTCACCCGCACCAATATTAACTTGTCCTCGAGCCAAATCTAACTTCATTTTGTTTATGTTGGAGTTGTTGAATATAAGGTGTTGGATAGGAGCCTCTCCAACAGGCATAACTACAACATGTGAGTGGCTAATACATTCATCAGATACCCAAATGGAATATCACTATGACCAGGATGAATACGAAATTGAATGATAGAGTAACAAATCAAAAAGGGCAAACAGATATTAGCACCAGTAACGATTGAGTACAAAATGCGAACCATAAGCAGAGTCAACTCATTCTTGTTACCAGAGTGAGGATATAGATTAGAGGTGAAGATACGATGTAAGACTCTGTATCTGGGCAACAAGTATCTGGTTGCGAAGGCATTCCCAGTGTGATTCCATGGTGCATCCATGTTACACAATGTTCTAGTATAAATGTATTTTTCAGATTCCGACACTTTCTCAGCAAGTGTGCTAGGATGAATACCATCATCATTTACTGAAATATCCATAAGGCCTGAGATTAAGTGTCAATCAATAGGAAAAGACCCTTCTCTAGTAGCAATAGTAAAAGTCAATTGCTCAGTAGAAAATTCAGTAATGCACGCAACCATGGCCTGCGCTATGGACTGGTATGCTGGCCCGCCCCAGCGTAAAATGTTTTCCCATCCTACAGATTGAAGGAGATGAAAAAGATTGAAAGGAGCGATATGGTTGAAATCAACGGCCTTTTCTACAATCACATTTCGCATACGCAAATCAGGAATATATGTTGGATCATCTTCGGGAGCCCTAAGATGGCGTCTAGTGATAACATTTGATCTAGAAGAAGAAATACCTCTAGAATTCTTCTTTTTAACTCTAGGGTCCATTTTCTTTAAGAAATACAAGGAATTTCAAGAAAATAGAGATGAGTTTATCTAAAATCAGCAAATGAGGAAGAAAACCCAAAAAACTTGAAGAAAGAGATGAAATAGACAACAACAATCAAGAAATTGAAGAGAAAAGATAATGATTCTTCAAGAAAAATAAACAAAATGCTCTAACTTGAAGGAATCGAACATAGGGGTTCGACTAGTCATAGCTCGACTCATTAGAGAGGAGGGTTAGAATGAAGAAGAAGAAGGTCTTTCCCCAAATAAATACAATCAGCGTGCTACATGACTGGTCGTGGATCGTCCTCGACCGGTCGTGGCACGACTGGTTGAGTACGTCCTCGACTGGTCGTGTACCATAAAAAAAATACAATTTTCATCAAAATTTGAAATAAAAATCATTAATATATTAATATATATACACTATAATACAGAGATGCATAATCAATCATTTTAAATTGCACATACCAGGATCAAATTTTAATTTATTAAACCTGCTTTTGTCGAGCGGTTTAGTGAATATGTCAGCAAGTTGAGTTTCAGTGGGTATGTATTCTGAGTATATTACTTTTTCTTCCACTAATTCATGAATATAATGAAATCTAATGTCAATGTGCTTAGCATGTGAATGCTGGATTGGGTTTTTTTGAAATATTTATCGCATTGGAATTATCACAGTATAAAACCATTGAATCATGTGCGATACCATAATCACTCAACATTCATTTCATCCAAACCAGCTATGTACATGCATTTCCAGCTGCAATGTATTCAGCCTCAGCAGTTGAGAGTGATATGAAACTTTGCTTCTTGCTAAACCAAGAAACCAAGCAGTTTTCAATGTAAAAACAACCACCACTGGTTGATTTTCTGTCATCGATATTACCAGCCCAATCAACATCTGAATACCCAGCCAATTGAACACTAGTATCATAAGGATACTAAAGATCCAAATTAACTAAACTTATGACATATCTAATAATTCGCTTAACAACAGTTAAGTGAGATTCTTTAGGATTAGACTGATATCTAGCGCAAATTCCAATACTTAAACAGCATCAGGTCTACTAGCAGTTAAGTAAAGCAAACTACCAATCATGCTACGATACAATTTAGGATCTACATCTTTACCTGTAGAGTCTTTTGAAAGTCTTAGAGTTGTACTCATAGGAGTATCAAAATTCTTACCATTCTCGAATCCGAACCTCTTAATCAAGTTAAAAGCATATTTAGTTTGAGAAATAAAAATTTCATCAAGTTGTTGTTTTACTTGCAACCCTAGAAAATAATTTAATTCCCCAACCATGCTCATTTCGAATTCAGATTTCATTAGATCTGCAAACTCAACAGTCATGTTAGTACAAGTTGATCCATAAATTATATCATCAACATAGATTTGAACCATTAGAATATCATCGTTATGTTTCTTAACAAAGAGCATCTTATCGACACTGCCCATTTGAAAATTGTGACTCAGTAAAAACTTTGTCAATTTTTCGTACCATGCCCTGGGAGCTTGTTTCAAACCATAGAGAGCTTTTTTAAGGCGGTATACATGATTAGTAAACTTAGGGTCTTCAAACCCTGTAGGTTGTTCAACATATACCTCTTCATGTAAATCGACATTTAAAAAGGCACTCTTCACATCCATTTAAAAAATTTTAAACTTCCTAAAACATGCGATGGATATAAAAAGTCTAATTGATTCAATGCGAGCAACTAGTGTAAACGTTTCACAGTAATCGATGCCTTCAATTTGAGAGTACCCTTGTACAACCAGTCTTGCCTTGTTTCGAATTATATTTTCCAGTTCATTAGACTTATTTTTGAAAATCTACTTTGTTCCAATTATGTGTTTATCTTTAAGTCTAGGAACAAGATACCAGACATCATTACGAACAAATTGATTAAGTTCTTCCTGCATCGCAACTATCCAGTTTTCATCAGAAAGTGCTTCTTTTACATTTGCCGGTTCAATCTGGGATATAAAGCATACGTAATTACATATGTCTTTAATTTATCCATGAGTGCGCACACCAGTGAGAGGGTTTTCAAGAATTTGAGTAGTTAGATGATCTTTAACAGTCCTTAATTCAGAATTAATTTCACTTGATGAAGTATCTGATTTTTCAACTACAAGAACTTCATCATTATCTGAACGAGGGGCAGGTGTATTCAAGTGATCATCAATGACCACATTAATTGACTCTTGAATCACACCAGTCCTGTTGTTCAATACATGATAAGCATGACTGTTTAAAGAATATCCTAAAAAGGTCCCTTCGTCACTTTTAGTATCAAACTTTTCCAAGTTTTCACGGTCACGCAAAATGTAACACTTGCGGCCAAAAATATGAAAGTATTTGACAGCAGGCTTTTTGTCAAATCACATTTCATAAGCCATTTTATTATTTGATTTACAAGTATAAACACGGTTAATAATGTAGCAGACAGTATTTACTGCTTCAGCCCATAGATTTCTAGGGAGCTTCATGCTATTCAACATAACATTTTTCATTTCTTGAAGCATTATTTTTCCTTTCCACAATACCATTTTGTTGTGTTGTTTTGGGCGTAGAAAATTCACGTGATATTCCCTGTTCGCTACAAAATTTCTCAAAATCGTTATTTTCAAATTCGGATCCATGATCACTACGGATCTTACTGACTTGAGAATATTTTTTAGTTTGGATTCGTTTGATGATCTTTTTCACTTCATCAAGGGCTTCTGATTTGTCTCTTAAAAATAAAACCCAAGTGTATCTTATATAATCATCTACGATAACCAAGATGTATTTTTTACCGCCTCGACTTTCCGTTCTTGTTGGTCCTATAAGATCCATGTGGAGAAGCTCGAGTGGGCTTGATGTGACATTGGAGTTCACTTTTTTGTGAGAGCTCCTAGTTTGTTTACCGTACTGGCATTCACCACATATTTTGTCTATTTTTTGTAACTTAGGTAGACCTCTAGTTAGTTCTCCTTTGCTCAATCTGTATAAATTTTGATAGTGCACATGTCCAAGGCGTTTATGCCATAATTCTGTCTCATTGGTGTGGACCATGTGGTACGTTTGGTTAGATGAGCTACCATCACTTACTATATAGCAGTTTTCAGAAGTTATGCGACCAGTTAATATTACAGAACCCTTTCTGTTTATGATCTCACAACCTTGATTGAAAAATTTCACATTATGGTTGTTATCACATATTTGAGATATGCTTAACAGGTTGTGTTTTAGCCCCTCAACATATAAAACATCTTTAAATAAAGGAAGGTTGTAAAGTTGAACCGTACCTTTGCCAATAATCTTTCAATTGCTTCCATCACCAAATGTGACTGACCCATCAGTCATATCTTTAAGATTAGTGAATAAAGCTTTGTCTCCTGTCATATGTCTAGAGCATCCACTATCTAGGTACCACTTTCAATGACTTGTTGCTTTAAAAGTAATGTGGGCAACCAAGCAGACACTCTTAGGAACCCATTTCAGAACAGTTTTGGATTTAGGAGTATAGTTGGTCTTCTTTTGATTGTAGTTGTAAGTTTGACCTATTGAGTTAGATTTTAAGAGCTCCTTAAGTAAATCAACTATCTTTTCAGCTAGAAGATTTCTGATCTGATTTTTAAAATTGACATAGCTGCTTTTGGGTTTTTGAAAAGTTTTTGTATTTTTAGGAAAACCTCGATAAGTACTTTTCTCTTTTGAGTTTGAGGCTTCTCCTTTCACAAATTTGAGAGGAGTATCCTTCTGTTTAGGAGGTATATTCTTATCATAGCCCAACCCGGATCGATCGCCACATTTTCTTGATCCGGATAATAATTTTTCTAATTTTGGATCACTTTGGGCATATCTCCATGTGTCCTTCAAACTCAGAAGAGAAGATACTTCATTCTTAAGTTTCTGATTTTCAGATTTTAAATCTTCAATCAGAGAGGTTTTGAATTCCAAATCACATTTTGATTTTTCAAAACAATATGAAATTTGTGATTTTTCTAAAACAAGAGTCTTGAAATATTCTTTGAGTTTAGAATACTTTTCTTTTTGAAGTTTAAGTTTGACAACAATTTTATAACTTTCCTTATATAAGGCATTATAAGCATCTTGAAGATCTTCTTCATTTTCATGATCACTATGTAAATTTTCTTCACTAGTTGAATCATCGTGATCTGAGAATGTAAACTTGGCTAGAGTCATAAGGGCTTTTACATCATTGCCCGACTCGATTTCAGAATCTTTTGATTCAGAAGAGGTTTCAGAATCAGATGATTCGTCCCATGTAGCCAACATACCCTTCTTCTTGGGTTTGTCCTTTTTAGGACATTTGTTTGCTAAATGTCCATATTCTTGACAGTTGTAACATTGACTATCTTTCAAAGACTTCCAAGTTCTAGACTTTGGTTTATATTGTTTCTTTTCGTTTGTCTTTTGGAAATCGACCATTTTCTTACTTTTGAAAATCTTGTAAAACGTTTTAGCTAAAAGCGTCATATCATCTTCTGGATTTTCTAAATTCGAGTTTTCTTGAGAAATACCTTTAGAAGATGTTAAAGCAATAGATTTACCTTTACGAGATTTAAAATTCAATTCATAGGTCTGTAAAGAACTAAGTAGTTCTTCTACCCTCATGTTATCCGTATCACGAAGTTCTTGGATCGCGGTTACTTTTGAGTTGAACCGTTCAGGAAGAGAGCGTAGTATCTTCGCACACACTTTACTTTATGGAATTTTATCACCAAGACCCCACATTGAGTTTACAATGTCATTCAATCTAGTGTAAAAGTCCATAAAGATTTCATTTTCCTCCATATGAATTTCTTCAAATTTAGTTGAGAGGAGTTGGACTTTAGATTTCTCAAAAATTGATGTACCCTCGTGTGTCATTTCTAATATATCCCAGGCTTGCTTTGCAGTATCACAGGATATGATTCTTTTGAATTCATCCGGTGATAGTGCGCAAGTGATAGCATTTAGTGCTTTAGCATTGACACTACTCTCACTTTTCTGAAGTGTAGTCCATGAGAAATAAGGAGAAACTCTCATTATTTTTGAACCGTCGGTTCCAGTTACTTCAGTGGTAGAGGGTTTCCATTCGGTCACTGTGGCTTGCTACACACTCTCATCCATTGATTTGAAGAAGATCCTCATTCTGGCTTTCCAATAAGCATAGTTGGAGAAATCAAATGGTGGAGGCCCAGTGACTGAAAGGCTATCTTTTTATATAACTTAGATCGTTAGCTCAGGAAATAAATAAAAAAAATAATAAGAATGACCTATTAGGCTCTGATACCACTTGAAATGGCCAAGCTATATGTGCTAGAGGGGAAGAGGGGTGAATAAGACTATGCCAAATTAAAATTAAATACCGCGGAATAAAATAAAGAAATAGCCTTACAATAAAAAATTAATTTACAATACTGAAATTAAATCAATCTCAATAAACAAGCATTGAGAGGTTGATACAAATTCAGTTCTAAGGACAACCTTACACCATAATAAACAAGGGCTTATGGTAAGACAACCTTATTTCTATAACGTCTTTTGAATCAAGAATTCGATTTGAAAATAAATAGTAAGGAATTAAAATCTTAAGAATTAATTATTCTAGGGACAACCATGCACCATAAAAATGGTAGGACAACCTTACTAGAATAATTATTGAAATTGAAGCACAGATTGATAAAAGTATAGCAAGAGATAAAATGCTGAAATAAAACTCTAGATTATTACAACATTCCTCACACTTGCTTGAAATGTAAATTGTTACAGCATTCACATCCACATGTACATTCCACACAACTGAATGATGAAAGATAAAGAATTAAGAATGCATTCAATCAACAAGACAAGGAGTTATAGTGGTTCACCTGTGTATATACCAACTGTTAAAAAAATAGCCACACAGAATGCTACTCCACTCCTAATATCCTCATATAGGGATATTAGCGTTCACTATCAAAATAGGTTTCACAGGTTCACCTACAACCTTCATAATTGTGTCTTTGTAACTTGGGCTTACACAATCCAAAAACCTACACTATTTTGAGTTTTCTGGCTCTCCTCAGATAACCAACAAATGAAATTTTTCTGGCGAATCCCAAACAAAAACCAAAAGAATGAAAATTTTACAGAATTGTAAAATACCTGAATTTTTCCTCTTGTAGCAGCCCGGAAGAACCAATTGAAGTAGATGTTTAGATATGAAAGTTCAATGTCCAATACTCACTTTATAATGGTTCTAAGTTCTAATTGATTTTAAATTAAATCAGACTGGGCTAGCTCTATTTGATTTTAATTCCCAAAAGAATGAAAGCAATATTTCCTCTTTTCAAATTAGATTGGAATAACGAATCAAACCAAATAGTAAAAAGCTAATAAAAGGAAATAGAATTATGCACAATATAGCTTAAGAATAGACACTAACTTATCTCAGATTGGAGCTTTGAATTTACTTAATTTTTGATGAATAACTCTGAAATTCGTGTGCTATTTATAGCTGTAGAAATTCGACTTCGATTGGTCCTAGGGTCACCACGACTAGTCGAAGAAGAAACAATTTTTGAATTTTCGGGTGCGATCGGATAAAACCGTTACATGACCGGTCGTGAGTAGTCCACGACTGGTCGAAGGCCATCCACGACTGGTCGAGACCCTTACACGACTAGTTGTGCGACCCTTGAATTAGTTGCTGGAGTTGGAGTCGTGGCTCCACGACTAGTCGAAGGTCGAGTCGAGACCATCCCACGACCGATCGAGCAGACTTCAGGACTAGTTGTAGCCGAACAGAAAAATTCGATAATTTGTAACAAAACTTCGACTGGTCTTGAAATTTTTAGGATTAGTCAAACCAGTGGTTGGACTAGTCAAACAAGGTCCAGGACTAGTCTTAGAACAGACCAAAATCATTTGTAAAAGATATATGAATTATGTATCCGAAGTGACCTACTTTAAAGGTCAACCTAAGATCAATCAAACCTCAACAAGGATATTGAACCTTCATTTGCTTAGACTTTGATCTTTACGAAGCCTGGGTTCTTCTTGTAGCTTAAACACTTCTCAAGCTTTGAAGTCAACGTCAGTATGAGTTGTGCTCAGTTCCCTAACTTATTCTAGAGTCTTGATCTTGAATATACGTGAACTTTGAGTCTTGAACTTGAACTCTTCTTGAATATCGTCAAAATTGTAGCTTGAACTACCATGAGGAGTTCATCGTCGTGTCTCGAAGTGTAGCTGTGATGTCTCGAACATATTCAACAAGATACAAACACAAGACACATAGAGGTTTTGACACAAAATTTGACAACCAAAGAGGATTCAAACCATAGCACTTACAATATGTATCTCCTCAGTGGAATCATCTAACACCAATTTAGAAAGGTGATCGATCACTACGTTTTCTACCAATTTCTTATCTTTTATTTCTAAGTTAAATTCTTAGAGTAGGAGGATTCATCTGAAAAGTCTCGATTTTTTCATCATTTTTAGATAACAAATATTTTAGAGCCAAGTGGTCCATGAAAATGACTACTTTGGATCCCAGTAAGTGTAAGACCCGTATCTTAGTCCGTACCGTTACATAGACTTCCGCGGTCTTACCGGTCGAATTCCGGCAACCTTTGACCCTTAATCGATATTGGCACGCGACCCTGATTCGTATACCGACAACCCGAGTCGACTCAACCAAAGACCATTAGCATAGCGACCGCGCCGTCGTTGCGGTTCCGATGACGCGACTCGCGCGCCTAGGCGATACCCTGGTCAAGAGATCTGGGCCAACGTTCTGTGCGGAAAAAATGCCGCGCGTTGCGAAATCCAAGAGAATCTCTATGAGGTGTCACATCAATCCCATCAATCAATTAATCTCATTACATCGCATGTCAAGTATACATCACCTTTCACCCATACCCAAGCAACCACAAAAGTCAAGAATCTCTTATAAAGCCCATGCTTTTCTTACACAAAAGGCCACAAAAGTCAACAAAGTCTTACACACCCATCTCTCTCCCATCCATCACTCCATCACCCATCACTCTCTCTCTCTCCCTTTACAACTCTTTCTCTCTTTCTCATTTTCAAAGCTATCTCCAAGCAAAAAAAATCCCATGTATGAGCCTCTCCCTCTCTTCCAAAAACTCTAAGTGTGGCCCACCTCTCCATCCCAAGATCTCCCATCCTAGCCATTCATTTCTCATCTCCTCCATTGAAATCGAAGCTAAGGTGCTAAGGAACCCGTAGGAGCAAGAAGATCGAACGGTGGGTGCTAGATAATAGTAGTTTTTCATGATTTTAAGATGGGCCAAGTGAGGCTAACCGATCAATGGTTTGGATCTTACTTGGGACCCTAAAATGTGGCCGATCGCCCACTTTGATCATCATGATCATTCCATGATGGGGCCATTCTCCATGGACCCCATCATGATGTTTATTTTATTACATTAGGAAGGTCATCTAGACCGTCCATATTGGTGAAAAAAGGATCCCCACCGTTGATTTTCGATTTAGGTGGTCCCATATGTAAAGGGACCCATTTGATGGTATAATTTCTTCAGGGGAGGGCTTATAGTGCGGAGCCCTCCATCACACGCGTGTCCCACTCTCCATCTCTCTCTCCCTTTTTATTTCTTTTTATTTTATTTTATGAGGATATAATAGGGTTGTGTGGCCTACTTGAATGGACCCCATTATGAGGCATGTATTCTATCCTAACCTTTTTGCAAGTGGGACCTACTTCGTATGAATTGTATCCGTAGCATCCTCCATGAGGTGGCCCACCTAATCAGGGCCCACCTCAATGCATTTTATTCCATGTCCAAACCGTCCAGCGTCTGGGATGCTGGACGTCTCGGTAGAAGGAAAAACACAAAATTAGCTTGGTTTTCAAGCTTTAGGGGTGTTCTACTCACTTAGGCCCCACCTTGATGCATATATCCAATCCAAGCCGTCCATCCTCTTACTAACATCATTTTAGCAGTTGAGTAGAAGAATGAAGCTAATCCGCTCATTGGGCGGGCCATACTTTTCAAAACAGTGGTTCTCACCGTTTATAAATCATTTTAAATTTTTCTTCAGGCCAAAAATATTCAACATTGGACTCTTTTGGCTTGTCTTAAGCCAGGGAAGCCAATGGATGGGGTGGATTTGCTTGGTGCGGGCCCCACACTCGAAAAACCTCGAAATCAGAGGTTTTCAAAAATAAAATAAAATATATCTAAGCAGCAGCAGCTGCCGCTGCCAGCGCTGACAACGCCTGCTGCACGGTGAGTGGGCGGGCGGCGACCAGCCCCACGGCCCAGCCGTGGGCCCCACCCTGATGTATTTTTTTGTGTATCCGCATTGTCCATTTTGTGGGCCATTAGGGCGGTAGGCTGCCCTCCAAATTTTGGCCCCATCCACTGATCAGGTGGCCCACACCATAGGAAACAGTGTGAATTGAGTGTCTACCATTGAAACTCTTTTACGGGCCACAGAAGTTTTAGATCAAGATGAAATTTTTTTTCCCCTTTCATCTAGGGTTGTGTGACCTTATCAACGGGTTGGATCTCAAATAAACATTGAGGTGGGCCCCACGTGGAGCCCACAGTGATGTATTTGTTTAGCTTCCACCGTCCACTGGACGGTGGAGCCCACCTAAGGCATGTGTTATATTCACGCCACCCCCTCTCCCTGGCTATATGACAAATAAATGTTACTGTGGGCCCCCCCTGGCCCACACGCTGGATGGATGACAAATAAATATTATAGTGGGCCCCTTGGCCCACACGCTGGATGATAAATAAATATTGCAGTGGGCCTAGGCCCATGCGACCACATGAACAGTTTGAATAGAAAATAAACACTATGTTGGGCCCAAGGTCCAATGGAAAATAATTATTTCAGTGCGCCCTTTGCCATTTTGGATAGAAAATAAACATTACAGCGGGCCCTTTGCCATTTTGGAAAATTATAAACATTATAGTGGGCCCCTTGCCAACCAGTTTGAATGGCAATTAAACATTTCAGTGGGCCTCTAGGCCCATGGGATTGGACCCATTTGATGTATTCCCAGGCCCATGGGATTAGGCTCATTTAATGTAATTTAAGGTCCATGGGATTGGACCCATTTGATGTATGATAAAGCCCATGGGAGTAGGCCCATTTGATATGTATAAGGCCCTTGGGTCGAGAATCGTTTGATGCCATCTAAGGCCCACGAGTTATGACCCATTGCAATGCACATAAGGCCCATTGGTGTGGTCCATTTATGTGGCCCATTTGATGAATAAAAAGCCCATATGACATGACCCATTTGATGTAGTTAAGGCCCAATGGGATGTACTTAAGGTCCATTGCAATGTGTGATCCCAACACAGAGTATGTAACGATGTTCACGACGATCGTGCCTTGGGAGCAATGTTGGTTTGACGTCCACATTGCGAGTGTAATGCTGGTTGGATGTCCACATTACGACTCTCCTTAGGGCCCATTATTAGGCCCGTACTTATTGTGTATAGGCCGTCCAGGCCCATCTGCATTGTAAGGATAGTTCATTTCATTATAACATGTTTAGTATAGTTTCATAACTCATGATCATACGCATCATATGTATGCTTGATATAAGGAGTGACTGATCATAGCATATGCCTTCGGGCAGATTGTTTATGGGACCCCGATTAGGCGGTGTTGCCCTACATGAGCGCACGATACGAGTAGGATTTACGGCATGATTTGATAGTATGATTCATGCATTTCACATTGTATGACATGATTATTGTACGCCCTAACGACATCAGGGCCGTAGCTTCCACAGACGTATCGTGGTTGGCAGGATCGGATACCGAAAATCTTGTTCTACATGGGGTGCTATAGATATTTTTGGGTGAAAGTCCCTAAACCCTTATGGTACCAAGAGGTTGCTCCAACGTCTAGATCGAGTGGGTAGATGAGCGTTGAGTGTCGATTAACAGATGACTGCGCTCTCCACTGTGTCGTGATCGGTTGGAAGGGAGTGCAGCCTTACCCGCCCGAGTGTAGGGGGCAATGCTAGGCTGAGTTTGACCAGTTCGAGGAATGAGTCCGCTATCGACGAGTCGAGCCCGATATTAGCAGATGGATAGTGAGGTCTCTTCCACTTACCTTATTGTATGCAATGTGGCGACGATCTGGTTTAGAGTGTACTAGACCCCGGTGATATCCCAGAGTTGAGCTGTATTAATATGTGGACTTAGATGAGGATTGTATGCTTGACTTGCATCTTGCATCGCATAGCCTTGGTACAGCTCATGATATTTATGGATCCATCTGCACATTTCGCATTACTCTGATATTGCATAATCATATTACTACCTCACGCACACACTTTCACCACCCTCTAAGCTTTTTATAAGCTTATGCACGACTGTTGCGTACAGGTAACGTTGGGGCGCAGCAGCACTGAGGCAGGAGTACTTTACAGATCATTTTGAAGTTCTTGTTCTTCATCATTATATTTTCCTTTATGCTCATTATACTTGTAAAGTTTTTGATCATAGTGGAAATGTAATGGAGTTTTTGGTTGTTGTTTGTGGGTTATGCCTTCGGTTATGCTTATTACGAATCAAACTGACGTTGAAAATTCTCCTCGTAGCATCCCAGGATCAAAACCTGGTGAATGGGTGCTAGGAGCTGAGAATGGGGTTCTACGGAGGCTGTCGGCGCCGGATTCGACGATCGAAAATTTTGTGAGCCCGAATTTTGAGTTTGGAGCGTGACAGAAGTTGGTATCAGAGCATAACTTGGGAATAACTAAGAACAACATTTCATATTTGCTATGAGTATAGAATGACTAAATTCTGAAGTTCGGATAACTTAGCGACCTTCCGTTACAGACCCTTAACGTGCGTGCCTTCGAAAGTTTTGAAGTTGATAGGCGCCTTCGCTCTTTCCTGTAGGACATGATGCGTGGGAGAGTGACCCGATCGACTCCCGCACCACCACCTGAGGATCCCGCTCCACGACCTGCGGCTCCCACACTACCACTTACGATACCCGTTCCACCACCAGAGATTTCTACTGCCCATCCTGAGTATGCTGCTCCTCCACCAGAGCATGGTGTGAACCCGACTGTATCCGTGAGTGCCTCTCAGTTGCAGCAGATGTTATAGGCTGTGACGGCTGCACTTCAGGGGTAGGGCAGGCAGCCAGTTGTTTCACCAGCACAGGCAGAGCAAGATCGTGCAAGTGCCCTCCTTCGAGAGTTTCGACGGCTCGATCCCCCGCATTTCCAGGGTGAGCCAGACCCAATTATGGCTGAGAGTTGGCGTGCCGATGTGGAGAAGATATTTGAGACGATGGGATGTATGACCGAGCGGTGAGTTCGATTAGCCATATTTCTTTTCCATGGTGAGGCTGAGCACTGGTGGGCATCAGTCTCTCGAGCAGCAGGCGTTGATTTTGTGTGAACTTGGGAGGATTTTATGGATCGGTTTGATCGACAGTATTTTTCAGATCACATCCGATGACAACGAGCGTTGGAGTTCGAGGCCTTGGTGTAGGGCGATATGATAGTGGCTCAGTACGCGGCTCGCTTTGTAGCGCTGTCCACATTTGCACCATATCTAGTTGATGACGAGGAGCGGAGAGCCTGTCGCTTCGAGGATGGCCTACGTTACGGTCTTCGCAGCCGTGTTATTGGGCATGAGCTTCCGACTTTTGAGGAAGTGGTGCGGAAGACACAGATTTTTGAGGCTGAGTGGGCCGGTTCTCAGTCTGATCGTGGTTAGAGGAGAGACCGGAAGAGACAGACTCCTTCCAGTAACCCTCAGCAGCGGCGACCATAGCAGCAGAGGCGTACATGTCGCCCAGCCTTCCGAGCACCAGCAGCACCAGCAGTACCTCCACCACCACCTCTGATACAGTTCACCAGTACTTATTTTAGGTGTGGTGCGACGGGACACCGTTCATGGGAGTGTCCCAGTCCCCAACAACAACAGAGAGGTCCACAACAGCAGATAGGTCCACAGCAGCCTCCACCACAGCCGCAACAGAGACCCCCACAGCAGCAGCGACAACAGCCTCCACCATCGAGGCAACCTCAGCAGCAGCATCAGCACAAGCCTCCAAGGCCATAGCAGCAGAGGCAGCAGTTTTGACCGCCTCAGCGACCCCATCAACAGAAGCAGTACGCGCAAAGGGGACAGACACTTCCCCAGTCGGCTCAGGCTAGATTTTATGCGGCTCAGCAGGATCGTAGTCATCTGGAGGAGTCGTTGAGGGTATACTTCCAGTCTCTGCGTGCATTGCACGTGTGTTATTCTATTCCGGTGCATCGCATTCTTTTATGGCCGAGAGCTTCTGCCGATCGACTGGCTTACCGTTGGAGTCTTCTTGTGAGAGCCTATCAGTATCGACTCCCTTGGGGAGGACTATAGTGTTGAGCTGATTTTGCTCGTCTTGCCCCGTTTTGGTTGGGGATACCTTTTTGCCTGCCGATCTGTTTGTGTTGTTGATGTCCGAGTTCGATGTCATCTTGATCATGGATTGGCTCAGCAAGTACTATGCCATATTGGACTGTACCGCGAGGACAGTCACGTTTTGTATACCTGGCATGCCGCAGTTCCAGTTCGTTGTAGAGCCCAGAGGAGAGCGGTTATCTTGTTTGATGTCATGTACCATAGAGGAGCCTATAGCTGTGAGCATCAACCATTTGCCCGTAGTATGCGATTTTCCCGATGTATTTCAGGAGATTCCGAGATTACCGCCTCGTCGACTCACCGAGTTTCAGATTGATCTTGCGCTTGGTACAACGCCTATTTCGAAGGCCCCGTATCGTATGACACCGTTGGAGTTACGGAAACTACAGAAGCAGTTGGACGAGTTGCGAGAGTTGGGTTTTATCCGTCCGAGCAGTTCGCTGTGGGGAGTGCCGGTACTCTTCGTGAAGAATAAGGATGGCTCATTGAGGCTCTGCGTTGACTACCGCGAGCTCAATAAAGTCACGATTAAGAACAAGTACCCACTCCCTAGGATTGATAATTTGTTCGATCAGCTGCAAAGTGCACAGTTTTTTTCGAAGATTGACCTGCGTTTCGGATATCATCAGATTTGAGTTCGAGATGAGGACATTCCAAAGACAGCATACAGGACGCGTTACGGTCATTTTGAGTTCTAAGTCATGTCCTTCGGGCTGACCAATGCACCCGCGGTCTTCATGCAACTGATGAATGAGGTCTTTCGCCCTTATCTCGATCAGTTTGTTGTAGTCTTCATCGACGATATCCTCATCTATTCGAGGAACCGTGAGGAGCAAGAGCAGCATTTGGAGATCACTTTGCAGACCCTTCACGTACACCAGCTGTATGCGAAGCTGGAGAAGTGCGAGTTCTGACAGGAGGAGGTGAAGTTCCTCGGTCACGTGGTGATGAGGGAGGGCGTCGCAGTGGACCCCTCGAAGGTCGAGGTAGTGCGTCAGTGGGGCCAGCCCACGACTACGACAGAGATCCGTAGTTTTCTTGATTTGGCGGGCTATTACCGGCGTTTCATTGAGGGTTTTTCTCGTATTGCAGCCTCGCTGACCAGGTTGTCTCGAAAGGGTGCTGAGTTTATTTGGAGTGAGGCCTTCGAGAGAGCATTTATGGAGTTGAAGGACCGTCTGACGTCCGCTCCTATCCTCACTCTTCCCTCTGGGAGTGACGATTTTATTGTATTCACTGATGCCTCGCATATTGTTTGGGTGCTGTTCTGATGCAGCACGGGAGACCAATGTGTTGTCAGCTCAAGGTCCATGAACTGAACTATCCTACACATGATCTGGAGCTGGCTACAGTTGTCTTCGCACTGAAGGTGTGGAGGCACTATCTTTATGGGGTCAGGTTCAAGCTTTTCTTTTATCACAAGAGCTTGAAGTATCTATTCTCGCAGTCTGAGTTGAATAAGAAACAAAGGCGCTGGATGAAGCTCCTGAAAAATTATGATTTTGACCTTCAGTACCACCCGGGTAAGGCGAACGTGGTGGCAGATGCCCTCAGCTGTCAGCCACGAGGCCTAGTGGTGCATATGATGATTCAGGAGTGGCGGATGCTTGAGGATATAACGGCGTATGATTTTGAGTTCGGCCTGCAGTCTTCCATCGTGCAGTTATCGAGCCTGTTGATTCAACCCTCTCTTGTCGTTAGGGTGATCGAGACTCAACAGGCTGATGTGTCTTTACAGAGTTATATGGCTGAGGCGGCATCTGAGAGTCAGGCAGATTGACATATTGGTACAGACAGTGGACTTTACTTCAGAGGCCGATTATGTGTCCCAGATATTCCAGAGTTGCGTAGAGAGCTTATGACCGAGGCACATCGATCGCGATTTTTTATCCACCCTGGCTCGACGAAGATGTACCGTGACATGAGGCGACAGTATTTTTGGGCAGGGATGAAGCGCCAGATCGCCAGTTTTGTGACCGAGTGTGACATGTGCCAGCGTGTCAAGGCCGATCATCAGAGACCCCTTGGTCTATTGCAGCCGTTGAGCGTCCCGATGTGGAAGTGGGAGCACATATCGACTGATTTCATTATGGGTTTACCGAGGACTCAGGGCGGTCATGACGCTATTTGAGTTATTGTGGATCGTCTGACGAAGTCGGCACATTTTCTTGCGATGCAGGTGACTTGGTCTATGGAACGGCTTGCGAGATTATTCATCGAGGAGATCGTGAGACTGCATGGTGTTTCGGTATAGATCGTTTCTGACTGAGACTCGAGGTTCATGTCTCAATTTTGGAGGAGCTTCCAGTGAGCGATGGGGACTGATTTGCAGCTCAGCACCACGTACCATCCTCAGACCGATGGCCAGACCGAGAGGGTCAACCAGATCCTTGAGGATATACTTCGGGCTTGCGCGATTGATTTCGGGGGTAGCTGGGATGAGCATCTACGATTCGTTGAGTTCGCTATTAGGCGACCATCGGCATGACTCCTTTTGAGGCACTATATGACAGACCATGCAGATCACCGAGTTGCTCGGTCGAGGTTGGAGAGCGTCGTCTCCTAGGTCCCGAGCTTGTGCAGGAGACGTCAGAGGCTATAGATATCATCAGGCAGAGGATGCGCACAGCTCAGAACCGACAGAAGAGTTTTGCTGATCGTCGGCGCGTCGTCCCTTGGAGTTTGATATAGGGGACCATGTGTATCTCAAGGTCTCGCCCATGAAGGGCGTAGTTCAATTTAGAGCGAATGGTAAACTTGCCCCGAGATTCATAGGACCTTTTGAGATCACTGGGTGAGTTGGCGCCGTAGCCTATCTGCTTGCCATGCCATCACAGTTGTCTGGAGTCCACAACGTTTTTCATGTCTCCATGTTGAGGAAGTGTGGGTCAGACATTGTTCCTGTTATTGATTGGCAGCCACTGTAGGTTCGTGAGGACGCTTCTTACATTGAGTAGCCAGTCCGTATCCTTGATCGGAAGGAGCAGGTCCTCAGAACCAAGGTCATTTCATTGGTGAAGGTTCAGTGGGGTCACCATTCTGTAGAGGAGGCTTCTAGAGAGCGTGAGGCTGAGATTCGAGAGCGTTATCCTCATATCTTTGATGGTTGATCATGTGATATATTTTATATGCTATCTTTGATTTTATATACTGATGTTATGTTTCTTATTCCTCGCGAGTTATGCCTAGTTGTGATGATTGTGTAAATTTTGAGGATGAAATTTTTATTAGGAGGGGAGAGCTATAAGACCCGTATCTTAGTCCGTACCGTTCTGTAGACTTCCGCGGTCTTATCAGTCGAATTCTGGCAACCTTCGACCTTTAACCGATATTAGCGCGCGACCCTGATTCGTATGCCGACAACCAGAGTCGACTCAACCCAAGACCATTACCATAGTAATCCACACCGTCGTTGCGGTTCAGATGCCGCGACTCGCGTGCCGAGGCGATACCCTGGTTAAGAGATTTGGGCCAACGTTCGGTGCGAGGAAAACGCCGCGCGTTGCGAAATCCAAGAGAATCTCTAAGAGGTGTCACATCAATCCCATCAATCAATCAATCTCATCACATCACATGTCAAGTACACATCACCTTTCACCCATACCCAAGCAACCACAAAAGTCAAGAATCTCTTACAAAGCTCATGCTTTTCTTACACAAAAGGCCACAAAAGTCAACAAAGCCTTACACACCCATCTCTCTCCCATCCATCACTCCATCACCCATCACTCTCTCTCTCTCTCTCTCCCTTTCAACTCTTTCTCTCTTTCTCATTTTCAAAGCTATCTCCAAGCAAAAAAAATTCCACGTATGAGCCTCTCCCTCTCTTCTAAAAACTCTAAGTGTGGCCCACCTCTCCATCCCAAGATCTCCCATCCTAGCCATCAATTTCTCATCTCCTCCATTGAAATCGAAGCTAAGGTGCTAAGGAACCCGTAGGAACAAGAAAATCGAACGGTGGGTGCGAGATAATAGTAGTTTTTCATGATTTTAAGATGGACCAAGTGAGGCCAACCGATCAATGGTTTAGATCTTACTTGGGACTCTAAAATGTGGCCGATCGCCCACTTTGATCATCATGATCATTCCATGAAGGGGCCATTCTCCATGGACTCCATCATGATGTTTATTTTATTACATTAGGAAGGTCATCTAGACCGTCCATATTGGTGGGGAAAGGATCCCCACTGTTGATTTTCGATTTAGGTGGTCCCATGTGTAAGGGGACCCATTTGATGGAATAATTTCTTCAAGGGAGGGCTCATAGTGGCGGAGCCCTCCATCACACGCGTGTCCCACTCTCCATCTCTCTCTCCCTTTTTATTTCTTTTTATTTTATTTTATGAGGATATAATAGGGTTGTGTGGCCTACTTGAATGGACCCCATTATGAGGCATGTATTCTATCCTAACCTTTTTGCAAGTGGGGCCCACTTGGTATGAATTGTATCCGTAGCATCCTCCATGAGGTGGCCCACCTAATCAGGGCCCACCTCAATGCATTTTATTCCATGTCCAAACCGTCCAGCGTCTGGGACGCTGGACGTCTCGGTAGAAGGAAAAACACAAAATTAGCTTGGTCTTCAAGCTTTAGGGGTGTTCTACTCACTTAGGCCCCACCTTGATGCATATATCCAATCCAAGCCGTCCATCCTCTTAACAACATCATTTTAGCCGTTGAGTAGAAGAATGAAGCTAATCTGCTCATTGGGCAGGCCATACTTTTCAAAACAGTGGTTCTCACCGTTTATAAATCATTTTAAATTTTTCTTCAGGCCAAAAATATTAACATTGGATTCTTTTGGCTTGTCTTAAGCCAGGGAAGCAAATGGACGGGGTGGATTTGCTTGGTGCGGGCCCCACACTCGAAAAACCTCGAAATCAAAGGTTTCTAAAAAAAAATAAAATCTAAGCAACAGCAGTTGCCGCTGCCATCGTTGACAGCGCTGCTGCACGGCGAGCGGGCGGGCGGACGAGCAGCCCCATGGCCCAGCCGTGGGCCCCACCCTGATGTATTTTTTTGTGTATCCGCACCGTCCATTTTGTGGGCCATTAGGACGGTAGGCTGCCCTCCAAATTTTGGCCCCATCCACTGATCAGGTGGCCCACACCATAAGAAACAGTGTGAATTGAGTGTCTACTATTGAAACTCTTTTACGGGCCACAGAAGTTTTAGATCAAGATGAAATTTGTTTTCCCCTTTCATCCAGGGTTGTGTGACCTTATCAACAGGTTGGATCTCAAATAAACATTGAGGTGGGCCCCACGTGGAGCCCACAGTGATGTATTTATTTAGCTTCCACCGTTCGCTGGACGGTGGAGCCCACCTAAGGCATGTGTTGTATTCATGCCACCCCCCCTCCCTGGCTGTATGACAAATAAATGTTACTGTGGGCCCCCTCCTGGCCCACACGGTGGATGGATGACAAATAAATATTATAGTGGGCCCCCTGGCCCACACGCTGGATGACAAGTAAATATTGCAGTGGGCCTAGGCCCATGCGACCACATGAACAGTTTGAATAGAAAATAAACACTATGTTGGGCCCAAGGTCCAATGAAAAATAATTATTTCAGTGGGCCCTTTGCCATTTTGGATAGAAAATAAACATTACAGCGGGCCCTTTGCCATTTTGGAAAAATATAAACATTATAGTGGGTCCCTTACCAACCAGTTTGAATGGCAATTAAACATTTCAGTGGGCCTCTAGGCCCATGGGATTGGACCCATTTGATGTATTCCCAGGCCCATGGGATTAGGCCCATTTAATGTAATTTAAGGTCCATGGGATTGGACCCATTTGATGTATGATAAAGCCCATGGGAGTAGGCCCATTTGATATGTATAAGGCCCTTGGGTCGAGAATCATTTGATGCCATCTAAGGCCCACGGGTTATGACCCATTGCAATGCACATAAGGCCCATTGGTGTGGTTCATTTATGTAGCCCATTTGATGAATAAAAGGCCCATATGACATGACCCATTTGATGTAGTTAAGGCCCAATGGGATATACCTAAGGTCCATTGCAATGTGTGATCCCAACACAGTATGTAACGATGTTCACGACGATCGTGCCTTGGGAGTAATGTTGGTTTGACGTCCATATTGCGAGTTTAATGCTGGTTGGATGTCCACATTACGACTCTCCTTAGGGCCCATTATTAGACCCGTACTTATTGTGTATAGGCCGTCCAGGCCCATCTGTATTGTAAGGATAGTTCATTTCATTATAACATGTTTAGTATAGTTTCATGACTCATGATCATACGCATCATATGTATGCTTGATATGAGGAGTGACTGATCATAGCATATGTCTTTGGGCAGACTGTTTATGGGACCCCGATTAGGCGGTGTTGCCCTACATGAGCGCACGATACGCGCAGGATTTGCCGCATGATTTGATAGTATGATTCATGCATTTTACATTATATGACATGATTATTGTACACCCTAGCGACATCAGGGTCGTAGCCTCCACAGACGTATAGTGGTTGACAGGATCGGATACCGAAAATCTTGTTCTATATGGGGTGCTATAGATATCCCTGGGTGAAAGTCCCTAAACCCTTATGGTACCAAGAGGTTGCTCTAACGTATAGACCAAATGGGTAGATGAGTGTTGAGTGCCGATTACCTGATGACTGCACTCTCCACTTGTCGTGGTTGGTTGGAAGGAGGTGCGGCCTTACCTGCCTGAGTGTAGGGGGTAATGTTAGGCTGAGTTTGACCAGCTCGAGGAATGGGTCCGCTATCGACAAGTCGAGCCCAATTTTGGCAGACGGATAGTGAGGTCTCTTCCACTTACCTTATTGCGCGTGATGTGGCGGCGATCTGATTTAGAGTGTACTAGACCCCGGTGATATCTCAGAGTTAAGCTGTATTGACATGTGGACTTAGATGAGGATTGTATGCTTGACTTGCATCTTGCATCGTATAGCCTTGGTATGACTCATGATATTTATGGATCCATCTGCATATTTCGCATTACTTTGTTATTGCATAATCATATTATTACCTTGCGCACACACTTTCACCACCCTCTAAGCTTTCTATAAGCTTATGCACGACCGTTGCGTGCAGGTGACGTTGGGGCGCAACAGCACTGAGGCGAGCACTTTGCAGATCATTTTGGAGTTCTTGTTCTTCATCATTGTATTTCCCTTTATGCTCATTGTACTTGTAAAGTTTTTGATCATAGTGAAAATGTAATGGAGTTTTTGGTTGTTGTTTGTGGGTTATGCCTTTGGTTATGCTTATTACGAATCAAACTGACGTTGAAAATCCTCCTCGTAGCATTCCAGGATCGAAACCTGTCGAATGGGCCCTAGGAGCTGAGAATGGAGTTCTACGGAGGCTGTCGGTGCCGGATTCGACGATCGGGGATTTTGTTAACCCAGTTTCTGTGTTTGGGGCGTGACAGTAAGTACGACCGAAACTTATCTAAAGCTTGGAGTAAGAGGATCCATATCAAAAGTCTCAGCCTTGCATCCTTCTTAGATAGCAAATATTTCAGTGCTGAGTGGTCAATGAAAATGACAACTTTGGATCACAGCAAGTACAACCTAAACTTATCTAAAGCAAAAACTATTGCAAGTAACTCTTTTTCAGTTGTTGAGTAGTTCACTTGAACCAAGTTTAGAGTTCTACTCGCATAGTGAATAACGTAGGGCCGTTTATCTTTCCTGTGGCCCAAAACAGCCCCTATGGCGTAATCACTTACATTACACATTAGTTCAAAAGGAAGTGTTCAATCTGGTGGACGCATGATAGGTGCAGTGGTAATGGATGATTTAATTTTATTAAAGGAACTTACTTGCACACTCATCTATCCACTTAAATGGGACATCCTTTTGGAGAAAATTAGTCAAGGGTCTAGTAATGACACTAAAGTTCATAATGAATCTTCTATAGAAACCAGCATGCCCTAAAAGTGATCAAATATTTCTAACAGTTCGGGGGATAGGTAGATTAACAATAATGTTGAGTTTTGAGCGATCTACCTCAATTTCATTTTTGAAAATAACAAGGCCTAAAATAATTTCCTTTTAAACCATGAAATTATGTTTCTCTCATTTAAAACAAGATGCTTCTATTCACACCTAGATAAGATAAGAGAAATTGTTGAGACATTCCTCAAAACTACTTTAAAATACAGAGAAGTCATCCATGAAAACCTCAAGAAACTTTCCAACCATATTTGAAAAAAATACTTAACATACACCGTTAGAAAGTCGTTGAGGCGTTACACAATCCAAATGACATTTGTTTGAACGCAAACGTGCCAAATGGACAAGTGAACGTGGTTTCCTCTTGGTCTTCTATGGTTATCTTTATTCGGTTATATCCAGAATATCCATCAAGAAAACTATAGAAGGAGTGACCTGTTACCCTCTATAAAACTTGATCAATGAATGGTAGAGAGAAATGGTCATTCTTTGTGACCTGGTTTAATTTTTTATAGTCAATGCAAACATGCCAACTTGTGGTGACATGTGTTGGTATGAGTTCATTATTAGAATTCCGTACAATAGTTATTCTGAATTTCTTTGGGACTACTTGTGCTGGACTCACCCCAAACATTATCGGATATTGTGTAGATGATTTTCACATATAATAATTTATCACCTTATTTTTGACAACTTCCATTATGTTTGGATTGAGACGCCTTTGAGGTTGTTTAATTGGTTTGACGTCCTCATCGAGGTGGATCTGATGAGTGCATATGAAAGGGCTTATACCATTGATGTCAGAAATGGTCCGGCTCAAGGCGCCTTTGTAGTCTTTTA
Organism: Magnolia kwangsiensis; assembly: GCA_037074715.1. Lineage (NCBI taxonomy): Eukaryota > Viridiplantae > Streptophyta > Magnoliopsida > Magnoliales > Magnoliaceae > Magnolia > Magnolia kwangsiensis. Next base: position 38,433,501 of record CM073574.1, on the reverse strand, counting down.
GAATAATTAACAATTTAATCTCTTGATCCTTGTCTAAAAATGAAGAGATTATTACAGGATAAATTTTATTTTCACCCAAGTATACATATGTAACACCCCGGATTTTTTGCCAACCTGGGATTAGACGTCCTTAGGCAATGGGTCAACCAAAACACCTTGGTAACCGCTCAGAACCCAATTCCATAGCCAAAGAAATCACTTAGGATTAATTCCTTTAGAAACTAAGTGTAAGTTAGCTAGTGCTACGCTGGAGTAGCTGTGAAATTGTCCCTGATCGCTTTAAATACATTCTGCAAGACCCAAAACTTGTAGAATGGTTGATGCTACGTTACCCTAAAATTCAGGATCAAACTCTAAACCGGTTTGTTCTCGGGAACCCTTTGAAACTTTGTATTGGATCTAGACCGCGCGTCGAAAGTCCGATATCTACCATCTTAGACCGTTATGACCGCTTGGCTGGACTTGACAATCATTTCGAAAATCAAGCCCAACCGACGTTCAGAGGCTATTTCATTGAGCCTGGAGTGAAGAGAGTGAGAAAAGGGTTAGATTTAAAAATTTTAATTCAAATATGGCACGTGACTTGACGCGTTATTATTAAGCATTCTGACCGTCAGAATTCACCCAAATTACACCCTCGGATCAGGAAAAATTTCTCTTTCATATCACGAGACTTGTAGACCTGATCTAGGTGCGATGACCGCTGAATTGAAACTGGACCGCCACGTGCGATCTGCGAGCTTTGCTGGACTGAAAACTGGGTGTGAGCAGGATCCAGTATCCATGAGCTTAAGTCCGACCGCATTAAGCCAGAGGACCTCCAGAAGTGCTTCTTTGAAACAGAACAGTCCCGATTTGGTTATATCTCAAGTGAGCTTTGTTCCCAAGCCTAATTTGGGAAGGTTTTAGGCTATAAAAGGGCTTTAAATCCTCTCACAACCCTCCCATCCGAATTTGCTAGAAACCCTAGGTAGAGAGAGAGAAAAAGTGAGAGATTGTGAGAGAGTGTGGGAGAGATCTTCCTGCCACTTGCTGCTGCTGCTACACGTGCTAAAGCAACGCACTCCAATCACTTTGCCGGTGATTCCAACGCATTTCTATGTAAGGAAAACCCTAACCACTGCTAATTTAAGATTCTGTCAATTCCAATAGCGAAGTAGCTTATACATCTTGTGCATTAGGTCGCCTGTTCGCCATAGACGAAGCGTATACGCTTCGTTCGAAACGATACACATCTAAAGTGGGTGCGGATCTTAGACGCTTTGATTGGCTGATTTCAACGCTTTCAATGTCATTTAATAGTAGATTATCGACGACAACGCCGTTTGACATGTACAACATGCTGTCCGTTTTCTGTTTCGTAAATGTACGGAAAATATGAGATTTAGAGCATTTTAGTCATTTGTAGGAAATACTGTATACATGCATATTTTGCTGAAATAGTTGCCATGGATATTTGTCGCATTAGGATATTAGGAATGTGTGCATAATTGGTTTGGCGAAGAGATTCACCCAAATGCACACTTTGAGCTGACATACACTATGTAGACTTAAGTGTGTAGACTAAGTGTTTGTATAAATGTTTGTATTAGTATGTATTGAGTATATGGTGTTGTGAATGAGTTTTGAGATCGAATTCTCAAGTAATATGCTGATGTAAATGATTTCCATCATGTTGGCTATATGTATTGATTTCATTATATGTATGAAATGCATGTGTTGGATGATTTTCTTAAGTTGTATGCTATAACACGTGTCAACATGCTTACAATGTTGTATTTCATTTCTGTTACTCACAATGCTTACTGATGTTGATGCACTAATGCTTGGGGCTATGACCGGTAATGGATCGAATTCGTGGTTGGTTTCTAGGTACCACAAAGGACGCGTCGATGAACGCGAGTCGTGTTTCAGGTTGGCGGCAGTGGTTAAGCCACACGAAGTGTTTCATGCACTTCATGTCGTTCAGTTTGAGATGCGCTCGTACTAGTCGAGCCCGTCAAGTAACCCGACTGACCATTGTATGTTCACCATGTATGAGTCATAGCTGCTTGAACCTAGAATACTGAACTTACCATTGAAAACCCTGTTAACCATGGTACCTTGATCCATAAAGACTCATGAGTCGGGCATGGTGGTATGGGACACCGTAGTCGAGCTGTCGGCATACGCTGGGGCCACAAACCTCCCCGTAGTGACCAGTGAGCATCCTACTCTGAGTAGATTATGGTGGTATGAGACACTATATTCTTGCTGTCGGCCTACACTGATTGGTGATGAGCCATTTGTAGTGACCTTGAATTTATCCTGACACCGCATGGGGGCGACGAGTCCTGATGTAGTCTTAAGGATAATTAGGCCTGTATTGATAAGGGGATGGGGGAGCGGTGCAACGAGTGCGAGCAACAGCCCTGACAGCCCTTGCAGCGACCTATAAATATAACATTGTATGAGATTATTAGGAGTGACGACCTTAGACAGGATCTGTGTTGGGATTGATATAAGCAAAGTACCTTAGTTTTTCAATATTGCTGTATGAAAAGGACTAATAATAACTCGGTAATCATATCAACATCACATTGCATGTGCCTGGAAGATGTGAAGCACTGAGCGGTACGCAAGCATGTCGCGGACGCAGATGGTGCCGTATGAGGGAGAATGTCAGTGAGGGCATCCATCATGTCATGTCATATTGCATTAACAATAGTATCTAGGAATGTTTGATTAATTGCTTTACTATTATCGCATGATTGATTTGAGAACATGTTAATCTTTGCTCTATGATTCCACTGAGTTAATTACTCACTCCCACGTTACGGGACGGTGTTGCGCACACCAAACAGTTCCTATTTTAATTACAGATGATGGCGATGCTTGCGAAGCAGAGCCGGACTTGATGATGATGAGAAGGATCCCTCCTATATGCATGTTCTGATTGACGGGATTACAGGGTTATTGATTAGATGCCAATATACTTGGTATTTTACCTTTTTCTTACACACCCATGTATATTCTTTTTATCATTTTTGGAGTATACATGTATATGTTTAACCTGGTAACATGTTCACACTCTGGAGACCCACAACAGTTCATATACTTTATATATCTATTACATTCTTCCGCTTGCTAGTTTAACTGTCTCTGAAGTATGATATGCTGTTTTGGTCTAATCCCACTCATATTTTTTGCACTAATATGAACAACATTCATCCATCATTGAAAATGTTGCATAAATGATGTTCTGGAACTCGGGAGTGGAGTCTTTGCTCGACCCCCGATTTTTGGGATGTTACAACATACTTAACTCATTTAGTAGTGATTTTAGATCAAGCTTTTGAACATTGGTTGGTAATGATAGAGGTTGTGAGTCTTTGATAGATAAAATTTGAGTGAGCGGTCTCCATTGCTACATACCAATGTCCTGAGTGGTAGTGCTCTCATTATCATCACGAATTTTAGCAAACACTTTTTCTAAATTAGAATTTTTTAAATCTCCAAAGACTTGAATCAATTCCTTAGTCAGACTAGGTTCCAATTCCTATTCTTCTATCAAGCAGTCCATGAAATTTAGCTCATAGATTTCATTATTGTCAATGAGTTGCTTACATAGATTAAAAATATTTAACTCTAGAGTCATGTTACCAAAAGACAAGTTCATCATTCTATTCTTTTAACATTTGAAGTTGCTAGGATTGGGCAACCTAAAATGATGGAAACTTGAGCGCTAACATTTACACATGCTTCAGTGTCTAGTACAATAAAATCTATGGTGAAGTAAAATTTCTTCATTTAGACTAACACGTCCTCTAAAATTTTCCTTAGTACCTTAATGGAGCGGTCAGCGAGTTGGAGTGTAATCATGGTTGGTTTAAGCTCGCCTAACCCCATTTGTTGGTAAACCAAATAAGGTATTAAGTTGACACTTGCATCTAAATCTAGCAAAGCATACTCAATTTGAAAATTCTCAATAATATAAGGAATAGTGGGACTTCCCGGGTCATTGTATTTGGATACGATCCTTTGTTGAATGATAACGCTCACTTTCTCAGTATGTAATGCCTTTTTGGGCACATTTAATTTCCTCTTTATAGTGCACAAGTCCTTAAGATATTTAGCATATAATGGAATTTATCTAATGACATCAAACAGAAGAATATTAACAGTAACCTTTTGGAGCACATCCAACACCTTTTGATATTTCATGGGGATAGTTGAGTTCCGAAGTCTAGATGGTAATGGAATTGGAGGTTCATATGACTTAGTTTTTTTTATCCTTTTATTTTTTCAGTTCTTGAACTATACCTAGTTTATTATTCTCTTAAGATGGTGGCTCATCCTCCAGTATTTCTATCGGTTGCGTTATCTTATTATCGACCTCTTTTTCACTTCTTAAGGTAATAATAGCCTTAGCTTGTTCATGATGTAGCTCACTTAGATTTGAGTCTCCAATAAAATATATGTTTCTAGGATTTGACACAGGTTGAGAAGGAAGAGTGCCTTTTTCTCTAGCGTTTAGTTGAGTCTCAATCCTAGCCACGACCATTTTTAATTCCTGATTTGATTGGATTAGAAACTGATTCATTTGAGCTTGAGAGTTCATGAATGCGGTCAATGCATCCTCTACAGATGATCGCTTTGATGGGGGCACATACGGTGCATTGTTAGATGCCCCAAATAAGTTGTTTTGTAGAGGCATTTGAGGTGCATTGGATGCATTAATTTGTGGTCCATTCCTCTAACTAAGATTAAGATGGTTATGCCAATTTGGATTATACGTGTTTCTCATTGGTTGCATAACTGACATTTCGTATTTATTTATAACATTTGCTTGCTTATGCTCATGCGTGATATTTTGTACAACTGGGATTATTGGACAATTCTTTGTGTCATGGTCTGCACCACCATAAATGCTACAAAAATTATCTAAGGAAGTGTTTTCTTTAACCATATCAACCTTCCTAATTTTCAAAGCTTCGACCTTTCTAGCCAATGTAGCGAATTTTGTATTAAGGTCGTCTTCCTCTATTAGAACATACATCCCCGCTTTCTCTCTAAGAATGGGTCTAGTTTAGTCCGGTTTAGTAGAGACATGTCATGTCTGCGTATTCTCTGCTAACATGTCTAAAAAATTTCAAGCCTCATTATGATCTTTGTCAAGAAATGTTCCATCACACGTCATCTCTATGAACTGACGGGAATCAATGGTGAGTCCCTTTCGGAACGCATCAATCACGTGCCATGGTTCATAACCATGATGCGGACAAGTAAGTAGAAGGTCTTTGAAGTGCTTCCAAGCTTGAAAAAACAGTTCATTCCCCTTTTAAGAGAACGACATGATTTCATGTTTAAGTGCATTTGTTTTGTGCTCGGAAAAGAATTTTTTCAAAAATTCTCTACTTAAGGCTTGCCATGCAGTGATGGTATTAAGTCTTAGAGAGTTGAGCCATGCTTTGGTGCGATCCTTTAGAGAAAATGAGAATAACTTAAGCTTAAGTGCATCTCTATTGCTATTATTATTATTTTTTTTTACACACGCACACACACCCCACACACTCATGCTGGTGGAATTTCACCACTCATTGCCATTATTTACCTGCAATGTTGCAATTACTTCCTCAAAGTCCTTGAGGTGCAAGTATGGGTTTTCACAATCCAAGCCATGAAACTTAGAAATTTATTAAATCATACCAGGTGTTTAAAATCAATGTTCCCTGTGTGAGCAGGGAATACAATGTAAGATGGTAAAGTTGATCTCTTAGGGTGTAGATGTTCACGTAAAGTCCATGGTTGATGTAACATATTCATATGAACTTCATTCTCATCCTCAAGAGGAGGATTACGTTGATTTTCTCTATTTTGATTTATAGTTAGATATATTAGATTTGGATCTGGATTATCAATTGGGTTTGCCATGGAATTAAAGTAATGTTGAGTTCATCTTTTAAGTGAATGATCAAGGCCTGGAACTAGTCCGCCTTTGGAGGAGAGTCGATTGTTTTGATCCTTACTCTAACGGGATATAAACCATCCACACTTCACAACAAATACCACTAATTTAAATAACAAGTATGATACTTAAAAAAAAAAAAAAACTTAACTAACAACCGAGGCGGCAGGGTTGACCATAAGGGTTTAATTCATAAAACAAAATAAATCAACAACCGAGACAGCGGAGCTGACCATAAGAGTTCAATCCACAAAGAAAAATAAATCAACAACCTAGGCAGCAGGGCCGACCATGAGGATTCAATTCACAAAGTAAAAATAAATCAACAAGCCATGTGGCAGGGCTGACCATGATAGTTCAATCCACAAAGCAAAAATAAATTAACAACCTAGGCGGCAAAGTCAACCATAAGGATTCAAACTATAAAATAAAATAAAAAATAAATCAATAAAAGTAAAACTAATGCAGAAATTAATTTATGCTAATATGAAAAATAGATTCAATGAATGATCTTTGTGATCAAACAACAATTGTTGGACAACCATAGCACTTAGGTGATAAAATTTCAAGTAGGGCAACCTTATGTCACAATTAGTGCTTGAAAGACTTGACTGAATTTACTTTTAAAGAAAAACAGAAAATCTATAGAAATTTTGGAGGGTTTAGAAGAGAACTTACCTTAGAAAAGAACTTACCTTAGTTATCTTGCACAGATTTAATATATCTCAGTCTCCCCGGTAACGACGTCAAAAACTTGATTGCTTGCCTCAAAGTACAGAGGTTCATAAGTAATATCCGGTGAATATAAGGTCGATCCCACAGAGAGATGAATTGCGAGAATGAGAAAATCAAATACAAAACAAACTAAGTAATAAAAACTAAATTGATGATTTGATTTTGAGAGTTTTGAACGGATGTAATTGATCAACTTAATTAAAACAATACCCATGCTTCAAAGTTCCATATATAGGTTAATGTTTCAAAATCATAATGACTTGGATAACACAACTAGGATCCGAGCATTATGATCGGGCTAATCGAAAAATAAAATAATTTAAACATTTTAAATAAATAATATAAAAGATTAGAAAATCATAGATTTGCACCATTGATATATATTCTCAAGCGCCAGTGATTTTAAGAATTTATATCTATAAAATAATGAATATCAAAGAAATGTAATAGGTTGAAAACCTTTCCTATTTAGGAAATCTAATTGATTTAAGGTAAGCCTATCCATTAATGTGGATCTTATATGATAGAAACATATGTATCTCACATGAGGATAAAAAATTAAAACTAAATAATTGATAACATGTATACACTATTCATCTTATCATTAAAAACAATCAATCATCAAAACTTAAAGAATTATTAAACCTATGTGTTTTTCTTTTAGCTTGGGCTAGAAGAAATTAGAAAAATATAAGTATAATAAAGAAAGAAAGTAACAAGAAAGAATAAATATCTAAGAGCTTATAAAGAAAAATAAATTAAAACTCTAAAACTCTCTAAAAATTCTAAATCTTACTTTGGGATGTCTTGAATGATGCTTAGTAATGTCCTGGGAAGCCTTATTTATAATTGGGGAACTCCAAATTTCGCACGAAGTTGGAAAACTTTAGAAACTACCTCAAATTTACGTAGTTTGCTAAAATAGATTTCATTTTTCACAGTTTTTCAAAATAGACTTTAGAGTTTTAGAATACTTTTTTTAGGACGATTTCAGAATTATTCACTTTAAATCTTTGATTCTCTTTATTCCTCACTTAGTTTTCTTAGATCTTTGGCATGTGAATTCTTCAATCTTGGTCTCCTAAGATCTATCCCTTGCGTTGGTGATTCTTGAGCATCAAATCTATGCTTTTAGCACCATTTTCAATCAAAGTTCTTAAATTCACCTTGCAACACAAGCATGAGTAAAATAAAATATTAAGCTAATTCATGTTCATAAAACCAAGATATAAATGAGAAAAATTATGTAATATTTGAGTCTCAACAATTCCGGTCACTTTCATGTCCAAGGTGGATCAAAGAAGGCTCGATCGGAGGCAGAAGTCAGCAAGATCATCAGAACCTTAAAATAGACATATCTCGCAAACCAAAATGAGTTACTCAACATAACATATATGATTTTGGGGTAGGACGAGCTACTTTAGCCAACCAACCTAGTCATGCCAGGTTACCTATGCCAAATTTATGAGATTCCATCAGATCGGTGGTCGAATTCCATATTTATTTGCGTTTTTATTATTTTTAGTAAGTTTTAGTTTGATTATAACTCTTCATTCGTTGGGCTTTAGGAGTTATGTCCAACATGAAAAATGTTTAGAAAAATTAGGAGAATAATGTGGTTAAGCCGCATAGGATGTTTACTATAAATAGTAAATTTACTATTTATAATAAGTTACAAATTTTAGGGAGTTTTAGTTGTAGTTTAATTCCGAAACTTATTCCAAAGCTTGGTATCTCTATTTAAAGGGTTTTCAATTTGTTTTTATTATCAATAAATCAAATTACGAATTTTATAGAATTTATTTCTATTTTTCTAATTTTTTTCTCTCTCGTGGATTCGAGAAGTCTCTTTGAGGAGTCTAGAGAAGCTCCATGGATTTGTAGTTATCATTGAGGAAGACGGCGATCCACCTCATCACTTTCATCCTTACGTCAATTGGTATCAGAAAGAGGACTCCCCTCAGGCTGATGACAAACAATAAAGGTTTGAACTAAAATCCTATGGACGGTGATCCAGGGATTTATTATCTTTCGGAAAGAATTGAAGCTTTCCATCGGGAGAGTCAGTTAACTATGCAAGGGCTGCAGACAACCCTCGACTATATTACGGATGTGCCAATTCTGCCCCTAGCCCTACGCGATGCTTAACCACCCGTGATCGCTGTACGAAACAACGTCGATTTCTGCAGAGCATCCACCGATAAAGGTGAATCGTAGGCCACCATTGTGAATATGAAGAATCCATTGTACATGACAAAAGAAGAGATAAATTTATAACAACGACACAATATCTTTCGAACAAGGTACATTGCATACCAAAAAGTTTACGTTGTAATTATCGATGTCAGGAGCGATGAGAATTTTATGTCGAAAATAATGGTGGAAAAGCTACAATTGAAAACATAAAGGCACCTATCTCCATACACGATTGGATTGATTAAGGAGGTCAATAAAACAAAGGTAACCGAACGATATCGTATATCTTTTTTCATTGGTAAATATTATAAGGACGAAGTAATGTGTGACGTAGTCGACATGAAAGCTTGTCACATGTTACTTGGTCGACCATGGCAATATAATATTGATGCTATGCATAGAAGTTGAGATAACATATTTATATTTATTGAAGATGTTAAAAAGATTATCCTTATCCCTATGGGAATGGAGAACCAACCCAAGACTTCTAAGGTTGAGGAACGGTCTTTCATACCTAAACATAATTTCGTTAAACAATCTAAGGAAACAAGATGCATTAGTTGAAAAAGAAAAATTTATGGAGCTTGTGAACATCCCAGATGATTTAAAACCAGTGTTGCAAAAGTTCAAGGTGATTGTGCTCAATGAACTCCCTAATAAATTGTCTGTCATATGAGATATACAAACCTTTGAGGAAGAAGTTTGTGGTGAAGGATGAACGACTAAGGATTGTGGCGAATCTTTGGTCGTGAGACGATTACTGTACACCCCACGGAAGGAGTTACACCTACAACAACACAATATATCCCGTACGCAGTGCACTGTCAATGGCAAGATCTGTGATGTACTCATAGACAGTGGTAGTAGCGAGGACATTGTCTTAAAAGTAATGGTAGACAAGTTGCAGCTACCTACGACAAAACATCATTCCCCTTACTCAATTGGTTGGATTAAAAGAGTGAATGAGACCAAGGTAACTGAACAATGCACTGTCTCGTTTTCGATTGGTAAAACTTATAAGGATCAGATACTTTGTGACGTGGTCGATATGAAAGCATGCCATATATTACTTGGTCGACCATGGCAGTCAGATCATGATGCGACCCACCGAGGATAAGATAATGTTTACGACTTCATTAAGGATAGTTGATAGATAGTCCTTGTCCCTATGACACCAGAGAAACACCCTAAAGCTTTTAAAGTGGATGGGAGCTCCCTCTTGACAATTCGGGATTTCGTGGAGGAATCTAAAAAAATTGACGAGGTATACGTCGTAGTGGTAAAGGGCAAGGAATCGAAGCCCTTAAACATTCCTCCAAGTTTAAGGCCATTTCTAAACGAATTTAAAGAAGTTTGGTCAGAAGATTTACTCGATGGATTGCTCCCCTATGAGGGACATCCGACATCACATAAGCCTTATCCCTGGGGCTAGCTTGCCAACTGCCCTCACTGTCAGGCGAGTAAAAAAGAATGTTAGATCTTGTAAGCATAAGTGAAGAAACTGATCCATACTAGTCAAGTTAAGGAGAGCGTGAGTACATGTATTCTTTCAGCTCAAGAGCCTAATGCAAAGTATAAGAAAATGAATAATAAACATCGACATCAGAAGTTATCTGAGAATTGTGAGCTAAGTCCTTTGAGTAACTCGAGGATGATTTTTTTCCAAGTGAAGGAGTTTGATGTAGGATGTGGCACATATATATTATTAGCATGGTTGGACCCAAAACAAGGAGGACCGTAAATTGATCATAACTTTTGATCCGGGTATTGTTACTGCGCACCTAACCAAGTATCAAGAACTAAAGCAGCACGAGAACTCGGGGATGAGTTCTTTTGAAGTAGAGGGGACTAATGTAGAGTGGGTCGCGGACACGTTCAACTCTAAGATGGATCAGAGAAGGCCCGATCGGAGGTAGAAGTCGTCAAGACCGTCAAAACCTTAAAACATGCATATTTCGTAAATTGCAATGAGTTACTCGACGTACCATATATGATTTTGAGGTAGGACGAGCTACTTTAGCCAGCCAACATGCATAGCTAGGTTTCCCATGCCGAATTTGAAAAATTCCATCAGACCGACGGTCGAATTCCATATTTATTTCCATTTTTACTATTTTTAGTAAGTTTTAGTTTGATTATAACTCTTCATCCGTTGGGCTTTAGGAGTTGTGTCCAACATGAAAGGTGTTTATAAAAATTAGGAAGATAATTAGGAGAATAATGTGGTTAAGCCACATAGGACACTTATTATAAATAGTAAATTTACTATTTATAGCAAGTTACAAATTTTAGGGAGTTTTAGTTGTAGTTTAATTCCGAAACTTATTCCAACGCTAGATATCCTTATTTAAAGGGTTATAAATTCGTTTTTATTATCAATCAATCAAATTACAAATTTTATAGAATTTATTTCTATTTATTTCGTATTTTTTTTCTTGTGGATTCGAGAAATCTCTGTGACGAGTTCAGAGAAGCTCCATAGATTCAGACTAGTTATCCTTAAGGAAGACATTGATCGACCTCATCCCGTGCTTATAAGAGAAACATTGATAATCAAGCAGACTGTGATAGATGATACAGACATCTGCGGCAGAGGAGTAATTCAAATTAAACTGTCTAAATTATGGGTTACTTGTATAGAAATATCATGAACCAAAGATGAGTATTATTTGATTATCTGACAATGGGATAGGTGAACATTTATTAGACAATTAAAAAAAAATGCAATTTCCTATTTCAACAAACAAATGTCCATAAATAAGAGATTATGAATTTTCGACCAATTTGATTATTGGGACTGTGGCTAATGATGGATTGGATAATTAAGTTGGTTTAATTTGAATTAATGTATGCCACCTGTACAATTTCGGAATGCCGGCATATAAAGTGTAATACCCTGACAGAATATGGAATAACTCCCTGAATGATAATTGCAATTCAATAGATGGTCCATCCAAACGCACCCCACAGATTGACCATCTCTACAAGTTCCATTCACCACATAGTTGTAGTAGTTGTAGACTTGAAGGATGCACTTCACCAAACGCAGCGAATAGAAGAAATAAAGGACCGCTGCCAATGCGATGAAGTGTAGCTTACTCTCTGCATGGTGGCCTAATGTACCCAATTTCGTTTTAAAGACCATCTCCCATAGTCAACCGCTCATCACCACCGTACACGTAGCATATGATGATCCATGTGGCCCATCGATAGTGGGCCGTAGTAAAGCAGTGCAGGCCATGATCTGATGGCCGAAGACACATCACCCCAACAACCGATCTCTGATCACGTGTGTGCTGAAGATTGGGCGTGGCACAATTTCAAACTGTCTCGCGGGACAACTTCTGTTTTCCCTTTCCTTTGATACTCGTGCAGAGTGGGATGGATGATACGCAGGCACTTAGAAATTACAAAGAAATTGTATACGTTGCATACCCTTATGAGTGTCAGTTTGGATGAATCACGAACCAAATATTAAGTTTATTTGATTATCTGGTTATCAGATTGGTGGACATTTATTGGACGGTTTAAAACGAAAGCATCTTATTTCAACAAACAAGTGTCCAAAAATCAGAGACTGCTTTCTTAACAAATATGATTTTTTGGATTTTTATTTAAGTGTACTATCCTTACATAATTTATTGTATTTACTTTGAGTTAATTTATGCCACATGTACATCTTCGATTAGAGTGCATGTGTATCAAGCGTCATGTGCTGCCAGAGTATCGAATAGCTTCCCACCCCTAAAAGCGCGTTTTCAACTGTCCTCAACCGTCCTTAATTAATGCATCTAAAAAAAGCTCCCAAGTGAGAGTGATATTTCGTGTGACGGTTGGTACACAGGCGCTGAGAAATTACACTTGTCACAGAAATAACTCGAATCAAACCGTCAAAATGGTGGGCCACAATTTCGATATGCATAATAATTAAAAATTATGCTGATTTAATTTTCTAACTATATTATTGGTGAATACTATTGGACGGTAGAAACGTCTCAATGCCTCCTTTACAACATACAAAGGGATAATAACCAGAGGTTAGGATCTTCAGTACATCTAATGTTTAAATGATCCATCTACATTGGTCCCTATGATTTGGACGGTTTAAATTGAGTTAATATGTTCCACGCATACAACTTCTAAGTGCCTAAGTATGAACTTTCACAGTCTGCAAGAGTATCACATAACTCGCCGTCAGAAGTTGGTTGACGCATGCACATCTCCACCACACGTGGTATGAGTGACTCAATCCACCTATCGCCATGTACGTTGCAAGGAATGGGCATCCGAGACTGTTAATCCAGTGGCCCCTTCATGGATGCCACACGAATCAAAAACCACATCCTGTGATGATCCTTTCCATCAATTTGAAGACCAGCCGTTGGATGGCAAAGATGCATTCCATCCCGTCAAGGGGCTACTAGATGGACGGTCCAGATTCACCATTGGCACTGTCTTAGGTAGTATGAAGCTTGGTGGAGTTGAATTATTTTGTATTTATAAATTGTTGGCTTTGATGTGGTCATCAGATGGTCAGTTAAAATAAAAAAATTTAGCGGTCAAGATTCTACAAACAAATGTTCACTAAACAGATGTTACGAGTGTGTAATCGATCTGATTTTTGGGTAATGTTCCATCTGAAGTAGGGCCCACCATCTGGAAAGTTTTGATCAGTACGAAAATGACGTTTTCAGCGGCTGGCGTCCATGCGTATAGATAGTAATGCTACGCAAGGGAGAATATCAAATGCTGTTAGCGGATTAGGTGCGGCCGCGGCCATACCCAAGATAGTGCACCCTTACCGTGGGGCTCACATTGATGTATTTAATATATATCCACTCCTTCCATCAGCTTTTCCATATAATTTTAGGGCATGTACCCAAAAATGAAGAGATCGAAATCTCATATGGACCATACTACAAGAAACAGTGATGATCGAACGTTCCACCGTTAAAAACTTCCTAGGGCCCACCGTAATGTTTAAATAATTTTTATTATCCATCCAACCTGTTTATAATGTCAAAAAAACATTGATGAAGGTAAAAAACAAATATTATCTTGATACAAAAGTTTTGTAGCCCACAGGAAAATTTTAATGGTCAGTCACCTGAGATACGGATCTGGTTCATTTTTGGGTTGCTATCATAAAATGATCTGAAAAATCAAATGAACGGCGTGGATATGGAATAAATACATCAAGGTAGGCCCCACAGTAAGGGCCGTACCGTCTTGTGTGAGGCCGGGGCCTGGCCTCATTCTATACTGTGATTTTTACCTCATTTCAACGGTCATGACTTCCTCCAAAGGCTGTACACTGCATTCCGGTTTTCAGTTTGAACAAGTGGGGCATATGGGCTAACCTTTCACTAATCCAAACAGTTCATATAATGGGCCCCATGATATGATAATCCAAACAGTTCATTTTATAATAACCTAATTATTAGATTTATTTTTTTTGGATATTTATTGGACCATCCAAAATGAAACATCCAACGGTCTAATTTAAAAAAACAAGTGTCCACGAATCAGACGTTAGGACAGTTCAAAAGATCTGATTTTCAAAATGTAATTTTAAAGCCAGTGTTTTACCACTTCAAATGCCTACGTATGAAGCGTCACAGCATATAACTCCAGTTGAAAATTCGGAGGATTTCTTCGAAATCAGGGATTACTTCCCATCGAAGGAATCCTACTCTCTCTCAACTACTTTAAAACGATATAATTTTCGATTGCCGTTCTACACATCATCTCTTTCTAGATGTGTCTGGTCTATCAAATATTCCAAATTCTCTGCTGAAAAGCCAGAATCCTCTCATCCGAAGATTCTTGAAGCCAGTCCCAAATTTCAATCTCTCTTCTTTTTGTCGATCTAAAAACAGAGACTCTAGGGTTTCTGTTACTCTCCTATGTCTTTAGTATGAGAAGAAAAATCAAATTCTAATTAAAAAACCTATCAGAAGTCGAATTCTAGGGTTTCTAATCTGTGTAGTGAGAAGGTAGAAAAATGGGGCAGCAAACGTCCAAAGAGGAGTTGCTTTATCAGCAAGTCAGCTATGGAAATGTTGAAGGGATCAAGCTTATCCACAGCGAGGGTGGGGGTCTCGAGGTAACCTGGATTGGATTCTGTGGATTTTAATGTAGTTGTGATTTTCTTCATCTTGATCAACTTCAAAGTAGGTTTTATTTCTTTTCTTCGCATTATTCATGATTGATTTGTGTTTTGAATTTTTCGGGTGTAATTTTACTCCGGTGGTTGTATGATTGCATGATACACGACTCGGTTATGGTGTGTGCATGTATGTGTCCATGCATGAGGAAATTTACATTGCTCCACAAATGTGGGGCCCCACATTTTGGCGATTAGGTTGAAGTAAGATGGTGGCTGCCAGGGAGAGATGTGTTGGTTCTACAATATAGATATAGTAGAAAACGAAAATTGGGAGACGAGATTAAAATGGAAATGGAAAACAGGGAGAGCCAAGGCATGCTACTGTCGTTTTCTTAAAGATAGATTTTTCCCCACAAGGATCAAATCCTCGAAGCACTAGATCTCAGTACCTCCAGTCTTGCGATACTACAGCTCTCCCTGATGATAGATGGCTTAGATCAAGTGCACGCATGATCAAAGCCACCTAAGACTCGAGTTGGCTCTCTGATTTGCCCACACAGAGGAGTAGAGAAGAATAGAAGAATAGAAAGAGGAGATTGAAAATTTTCTATTGCTGTGTAAAATGAAATGGTAGGATACTAAAGAGGCAATCCTGTCGTCAGGTTGGCCATACTTAGACTCAAGAGAGGATGTTAAAAATGACTGGTAGTCACACTCAATGTACATGTGTGGCCCACCTGTGTACTGGACTTTCCTGATTTTCAGGCCATGCCACAGACATGGTGGTGCTGACAGATGAGCAGTGTGGATTTTGCGCATGTGGAACACGGTCATGTTTGGGGAGAGAAGGAATTGAGATCCGACTCTCATGAGCAGACATGGCAGGGGCCCATGGTGTTCATCTGCTGGGCCCACTGTGCTGGACTCCTGCAAGAGAATTCCCCTTCTGAACTCCATTGCAGCAGGTCATATAACATCAAGACCCTAGAATCCATCTTCTGCAATACCTGTACATGTTACAACTAGTATGATGAGTTCGTTTTGCCTATGTAGCAACTCAAGCTCATCAACATGTGTCATTCCACTGAGGCCCACATGCAGAGCTGTTTGAGTGATCAGAACTGTCCATATCTTGGGTGCTAGTCCAGACATAACATAGTAAGAAATGTGTGCTGAATGGATGATTCTTACAATTGATATCTATAGCCGAATGTTGACCAATGTAAGGAATTTTTTTAATGGTTCATATTCAACTCAATAAATCAAAGGTCACGATCATGTTTTCTGCATGATTATTGGAATATAGACCATTTAAAATAAAGCCTAGAGGATGGATTCTGATTATCCAACCTTTTTTGCATGTAGGCTCCATGGGGATCCTGAGTCATGACACAGATAAAATGATTTCCTATTATGAATGACAACACCCTTTATTAGAGCATGCATATAGCCTGGATGTCTACACATCTCTTGATTTGTGGACACATGTGTGGAGGAAGTCATGTGATGTTTTCGATTTTCTGCAGTGGCTTGATAGAGAAGGTAAGACCCCTCTGATTGTCGCATGCACAAAGCCTGATCTTTTTGATGTTGCCAAAACATTGATTGAACTTGGAGCCAACGTGAATGCTTACCGTCCGGGTAAGAATCTCATAATTCCCTTTGGTTCTACTTTATATACTTCTTGTTATTAGTTCTTGTTTTCTCAAAGAATAGTATTTCAGTTCCAGTATGATTTCTTGCAGTGGGTTGGCTAATTCTGTTAGAAAATTCAGTTTGCACTGTGAAGTTTCTGCTTTTGGCAGTGGATGGGATCAGCTCTGCCAAAATTGCTAGTAGGAGCTGTTCTTTTCTCACTTGCCATTTGGGTGGAGAAAGCAGGGAAACAGAACCTGCCTATTGTGGTTTTCTGTTTTGCGGAGCTGCCCCAAACATGTATTAGATTGGTTCTGTGGAAGTGCGGTCCCAATCCCAATTTTTTCGGAACATCAAAGGCAGTTCTTTGGATACCCATTCCATTGATCAAACTACTGCCACATGTGGACTATGGAAGGCGCTGGTTCCTTATTATATGTATGCTTATGCCATGTGAGTGGTATGAGCAGATCTAGAAATAATCTAATAAGGCCATGCAAGTGCAGTAAATACCATGTTTTTTTTTTCATTGGTAAAAATACTGTGGGCTATTATCATGGAATTTTCAAAGATCCGTGCTAAGGTTTTAACAGAATCTTGTTTATAAGCTGATATTACTTTGTGATTCTGTCTTTACTACTCGTACACAATGGTAAGCTCAAATTCTACACAAGTGGATTTAAGGCTGGTTCCAAATGCTTGCAGACAATTCCCTGGAAGATTCAGTAACCATGCTTGCAATACCATTGACCACTGTGGCAGTGTGTAGATCTGATTATCCGATTTTCAGTTTATTTTACTCTAAAACAGCTGAGAACAAATTCTGAAATATGATCTAAGCTACTTTTCCTTTCTCCTTGATCAACTAATAATAACATTGAGAATGAGTTTAAAGTTGTACCTGATAGTTCCAGGGCTTATTTTTCTTTATGTATATCAGGGTTTCGTGCAGGAACTCCATTGCATCATGCTGCAGCGAGAGGCCTTGAGCAGACCGTTAAGTTACTTCTTTCTTATGGAGGTACATATTATTTATTTCATATTAATTTTGAATTCTTCATTTGAGAATTTGAGATGAGGTGTGGACTCTGGATTATGAGTTTTATACCCAGCTAAGCTTTTCAGCTATGTTGCTGTTGGCGATATTGTTTTAACGGATGAATTGGTGTTGAACATTTCAGCAAATGCTTTAGTAATGAATGATGATTGGCAGACCCCTCTTGATGTAGCTAGAGCAAAGGGGCATCCCAATGTCGTTCGTGTCATCGAGGTATGCTGGCAGTCTGTAAAATCTACCAAGAGTTTGCGACTCTATGTTTAATAGATGTTCCGCTCTCTTCTTGCACATGCATGGCCATGCATTCTATGTATGGAGTCGTCAGCTTAAGGCATTTTTCTACTAAATGTTTCCAGAGTCGCATATGCTTATTCTCGGGTTGGCTGCGGGAGCTTAATGGGCCGGGCTTTCTTAAAGCATTTGTTCCTCAATGGGTTTCACAGAAAGTGTGGGTGTCATCGAACTGTATTTTCTTCATATATATTTATTTATGGTTATACCTTTTCCATATATATTTTTTTTCTTTTGCTTCATATAGTTTTTGTCTTGGTATAGCCAAATGATTTTATTTGCCTCACAGTAACTGTGAGTTCATCACTATTTTCATAGCTAGGCAGTTCCTAATGCAAGCAGGTAGACATTGACACTGATTAACGTTGAATTATTTTCAGTTGGGCAGTGGTTATCCCCCGTGATTCGCGTAATCCTTCTAATCCTCAGAAATTTGAGCTTGCAGTATATCCTGATCCCCAGGTATCATGGAGCACAATTCTGTTTTCTATTTGATTTTTCTAAATCTACATGTTATTCCAGCATTTTGAGTCATATGTTGCGTAGACACTTGAAAAAAGGGAAAACATGAAACTTGCTGCTTTGAATCTGTCAATGGTTGTGAGAGTTTTGGAAATTTTCAATTAATTTTGAAATGGAAAATTTAAATATTGATACTGTGCCAAAGATGAGTGATAGTTCTTCCCAATTCGGATAAGTCTAGTTGAGCCCAGCTTGTGGGGTAAGGCATATGCTGTTGTTCATTTTTCGGTGATGTTGTTTTCCTTACTCTACTTCATTTACTTCATTAATGGCACCAGTTCTGTCAATTAGTAGGTTCTTATGTTAATTGTGTATTGTATTCCATTGATAATGAATAGTTAGTATAGATTCAATTGATGTCTATAGATTGCTTTTCTGTTTGTCAAGATAGATTGTAGGAAGAGGACATATTACCATATTTGGGTATATGCGTTTCATTGTATTATGGTAATGGCCTATAAGGCTATGCACTTTTTTGATGAATGGGAAGCCTTTCAGAAAATATTTATCATAAAAAGGACATTTTCCATCCCTTTTTCAACTAAACGAAAAATTCTTCGAAAAAGGTGTTTTCGACATCTTTTAGAAAAAGCCTATGATTTTGAATGAAATATTTAGTTAAATTTTTAGAGATTTTTAATGACTAAAGCACTTTATCTAATTTCTCAAAATAATATCAATTTTCTTTTTTGTTTTTTCCACATCAAATATCAAGGCTCAAAGAGAAGAGCATGTGGGAAGGCCAAGCGGAGGAAGATGCAGAAGGAGAAGGAGAAGAAGAAGAAGAGAGAATCAGGTGGGTGAAAATAAAACATTGGAAAGTGGAATAAGAAAAACAAGAAAACTGGTAGCATGAATGTTACTGTATGTGATTATGATAGGCATTTCTTTTGCTAATATTTTCAATCTTGTCAGAAAAATGTTTCAGGCAACAAAATACATGGAAAAAAAATGTGTTTTTATTGCTAGTTTGTCCGACATGCTTCTTAATATGCATATCCAAATGGAACCGTACCCATTATTATTACTGAAATTAATTAGGTTAAAAGGTAAAAGGAGGCATCAGATAAGCGGCAAAGAAGATAGAACACAAAAGGAAAACCTTGTGGCTCCTTTGACTAAATTGTTGGTTGGTTACACCATTTGCCAATTGTCACCTGGATCACTGTTGGATATTTTAGTCCCAAGGATAAGTATTAAAAACCGATATATTTCAATTTTAGTTAGACGATAATTGAATTTAAGTAAGAGCCACTATTTTCAGATTTTTTTTGAAGGATAATTGATCTGCGCTATTTTCAGATTTTAAGTATCATCTTTGGGAAGGTATAGATCTCTCTCTCTCTCTCTCTCTCTATATATATATATATATATATACATACATACATACATACATGTATATATATATATATATACATGTATATACACACACACACACACACACAAGACTTTCCTTTGGCCTTTTTTCTGATGCAATGTATATTTTTTTCTTTTTATAGAAATTTATATATTTTTTATTTAGTTGTAAATTTTCTGCAGATCAATTTACTAATTAAATTCTGCATAGCTGATCACAATCTTAGAACCAACAAACAGAAAATCAAGCATGGCTTTAGTTCAAACTAACAACTGAAAGTGGGCTGGATTTGCTCAAACTTGCACCAATTTTAAAGTGAAAGATATCTCAGCTTGTTGCAGCCTGCACTGGTCTGGTCTAGAAAGCAAATAATATCTCTTTCTGTACCTTTAAGAAGTGCCACATTCTGTGCTAGTTCTCTTTAAATTTTAATTTATACAGTAATTAATAGTCATTCAGGTCAGCTCCAGCATTTCTCTAATTTTCTGAGGGTTCTTGATGAATGAACAGATTGCTCAGCCTCATACAGTTATTAAGCTTTGGAAGGCTAACATTGAGGAACCAGATTTTGACCAGTCAGATCCTTCACTGGTTGTTGTTGACAAGGCCACCAGTGAGTTCTCTGCTCCAAAATGTTCTCTAGGAATCATTTTCTCGCTGACATAAGGTGTGGATTGAATTATTGAAAATCAATTAGGTTCATCTATATTTCTGCTGAGAAATTTTGTAAAAGTGTGTCGCGGTGTACATTCTCCTACTCTGTACCAGTAACATGATTTCGAATCTACCTTTAGTGTTCAATTTTAGCACTTCTACATGTATAAATATAAAAAGTTCTATTTCATGCAGTTATTTATTTATTTTACTATTATTATTCTTGGATGTGAAATTTATGTTCAACTCTTTTTCTTGTCAAAGGTATTAAACTTTGATTTATATGAATCCTATACAGAATCCCAATTTAAGTTCTTATCTGCGAATGAGGGTGACAAGCAGCAACTTGAGTGGTTCTATGACGCCTGCAGAGGAATGCAACAGGTATCACCAAAGAACAAGGGATTTGCAAACAATTAACTTGATTCTGTTACAAACATTTCATACTAGCATATGTGCAAATATATATACATTAAAAAGTTTGCAAATCTTAATGGGTAATGATTCTGACATGGGTAGATGGTGCTTGCCGGCCTCTTCTTTCAACCCCCATTTTTTGTTTGACAAATCAGATAGCCAGCATTTATGTCAGATTCAGAAGTGGAAATATTAGTAGTTGGCTGTTTAGGAAGCTGCCATCATTGATTTCTGCATGCACTGCCCCTATGATTTTGGGAAGGCCACTTAGTGCGTTGATTGAACATATATCTCAGATTCATTTCCATCCCCATTTCTCTGTGATGGGATACAGAATTCCTGGATACATAAAATGGGACCCACTATCTATGCCCATCCTTCTCGATTTGCTTACTCCCAGTTTCCATTGTGGGAATTGTGGTACATGAAAGTGCCATTTCAGTTTTCAAAATGGAAATCAGGGATATATGAAAGTCATTCAGGTGGGTGCAGATAGCATTTCTCCAAATGAATTCAGACGCACATGTTTGACCTGTTCGAAAAATGACGGAATGTTTTTCCTTTTGCAGCTCAACATTCCAGCAACAGAAACAATATCAGCTCCAGAAGATACAGAGTATACAATGAACTTCAGTGGCTCTCAGTCAGCTACTGAGGAGAGTCTGCTAAGCTTTCCTTCCGACTCAGTTTCAAAAACAAGCCACCCAAATGGTTTGGGTAACTCCATGGACAATGCTGGCCAAATTGGTTTGGTCCTGCCGGATGGACCACCAACTTCAAAGATTAGTGGCAGTGGCTGGTTGGATGAACCATCTACTAGTAGTACCTATAATGGATGGGGAGTGCCTGAAGTAGTTGGGCCAAGTGAAAATCCAGATCAACATCACCAAAGCCAGCTAAGTACACCTGCAATTCAAAATAATCCTCCTTCAGCTCCACCAATTCCTGGGGAAAGCTCAGATGATGGTCCAATTGTATATCCAACAATCGATTCCAGCCCTGTCGATGTATCTATGCCAACTGTGGAGATGAGGTCAGCACCAAGCAAACTGAAAGAAGATGGTGATGCTTCTGCATCGTGTGTGATTTGTCTAGATGCCTCGAAAGAGGGGGCATGTGTCCCCTGCGGTCATGTTGTTGGTTGCATGTCTTGTTTGAATGAAATCAAAGAAAAAGGATGGGGGTGCCCACTTTGCCGTGCTATGATCGATCAGGTTGTAAAGCTCTACCATGCCTGAATAATGAAGCCAGAAATGCTGAACTGAGTTTGTTCAGAACCTGTTTGAATCTAAAGGTTGTACAGATGGTTCTTTCGGCTGTGTTGTATGTTTTTATCAGGGGACTTTAAGAGGGGTATTTCTGGATGTTATTGTGTGAAGAATGGTTTTGTGTGGGATGGGAGTCAGTGTTGGACCATCCAGGCTGTTCAAATGATGGCGCCATTATGGATGGGAGACACCTCCAAAATCTCCCAATTAGCTGATCCTAACACTCTTCTTCGGCTGTGTTTAAATGTGGGCCATTAGCTGTGTTGTCTATTTGCAAGCCATTGATTGGGTCGCTGGGACCTAAGGATCATCTTATGGAGGTGATATTGGGCCATGGCCCTTCGATCATGTTCTGCCAGGTTTGTCATACCCTATATTCTCTCAAGTAGCTATTCACAAATTTTCAAGTTTTCTTATTGCAAAAATTACCCTGATATTAACGTGAGAATTATTAAAATTTTAAATAATTCATTAGATACTATAATACATATATCTTCAAAATTGTTTACAAATTTATAATATTTTCAAGTTTTTATTTTACTGAGATCTGTCCAATTATATCCCGAGAAAAAGAAGATATTTGTTGGAGTGGCAATGGGTCGGGCTGCAGCTGGCCCTAAGCCCTCATCTGGCTCCCCATATAGCTGGCTCTATAAATGTAGGGAAGCGCGGAAGGTGAGCCCTTAAGATCTAACGGTCTATACCAGTTTTGGAACCCTCACAAAGCAGAAAATTAACTCTCCAACAGCCCGCCTATCTACTACTGAAGTAGATAGATCTATTCACACCTCTGATCCTACGGTATAAGTGGCCCTGGATCACGATCTATGGATTAGAGTGTCCTAAGGACAAGCTAAAATGGATAGATTACTGTGCACACTATATCTTTTTATATATTCTCGGTGTTTCTTATGATTGATTGCCTTTTACGAGAGAAAAGCTATCACTTTATATGGGAAAGGAAGGAGATGGGATGAGACTAGATTATCCGGTCTTCTCTTTATCTCCTATCTAAAATCAAATTCATAATTGAATTTGAAATTTCAATAGAAAGAAAAAAGCTGGTAGAAGCCTAAACATATGGGACCCACCCACTAGTGATTACTCACTAGTGGGCCTCACTGGCCTACGTTCAACATCTCTCACTCAATCACATTATGAGATAGGCATAAAAATTTGTCCATCAACTCGTCTAATAATAATTAAAGACTAAAAATTGCGATCAAAAGAATCAGAAGCATGAAACCAGCTGGATCATCGTAATCTTCTTAAAGGTGCTTAAGTACTAAATGACCATATAACTAGTACTCAATAACCCAAGCTTTGCAATGCCTGTCCTAGTTCGCATGACCACCCTGGATGGAATTAACTCTCGATCTGGAGTACTTGGCCAACATATGCACTTATCCAACTTATTGAGTTATTCTGAAAACTTAATTTTTCACAAACTTCGAATAAAACCAATTTAAAGTAATACTTATATATATATATATATATATATATATATATATATATATATATATATATATATATATATATATATATATATATATGCTTTTTAAGAAAAATATTGTTTACAAAAATGTAATAAAAGCAACTTGATACTGCTGGCGAATAAGTTTTCAAGTTCGTATTTATAGTTTTAGAAACGTGGTGTAGCTGTTAAGGGATCTTCCCTACACAGATGTATAATTTAGAATTAATCAAGCCGTTTTTCTAGTATAACTGAGTCTGGCCAATGAAGGACCATTCGTCATAGTACACTAAAGTAGTGACAGTCAATCTCATCCTCATATACACAAGAAGAGAGTAACTATGGACAGAAAGGGTCACCTATGAGACTAGTTACTCGCACATTGCAATGATTAGATCGAATCAAAGTAACCTGTAGGTAAAAGGTCCCAGCAAGTGGCTACAATCCACGTCGTAAAGTAGATAATACTAGGTGAATGTCGGGTCTACAATATGCAAATCATTCTACATGAAGTATGACTCATCTCATAACCTCATAACCTGTCTATAAATTCAGGCCATAACATTGATCGCATGAAAAATGAATGGTGTAATTATGTTATTCGACTTTATCAGTCTCATCTTCAATCTTAAAAGATTGTAGGCAGATACAACTCACTCATATCCTCATACTTTATTATTCACAATAAAGAGAAGTTCATACCTCGATGTATAAATATGATCCCAAATATATCTCTCTTATACATTCAAGGTTAGTCAACCCGTGCGAGTGGATGACTGGCCTGCCGACAAAAATAGAAATCATATATGATCTCAAGGTAAATTCTGATGATCTACTTACCTAGTTTATCTTAGTGTTCAATATTGAATAAATGGAATGTGTTATTCATTAATGAAAAATCAAAAGTACTACAAAATAAATACATTACTCAAGCTTTTCTCAATCCCATCTGCCCGACGTGAACTTGAAATAGATCTCTAGCTATAGGTTTCGTCATGGGATCAACCATCATCTCCTTAGTAAGAATGTAGCTGAGGGTGACATTCTTATCTCTCACTTGATCACGGACGTAATGATATTTGATTTCAATGTGCTTAGATTTCTGGTGGTGTTTAGGGTCCTTTGTCAAGTTAATGACAGAAGTATTGTCTATCTTTAGTGATATAGGCTGACGAATACTCGGTACAACACCCAGACTCAATAGAAATCTGCGAACCCATACACACTCTTAAAATGCAACACAACATGCAATGTGCTCGGCTTTCATGAATGAAAGAGCTGTAGATATCTATTTTTTACTCGACAATGAGATAGCTCCTCCTCCGAGTAAGAATACATATCCTGAAGTAGACTTTCTCTCGTCGGCGTCATTGCCCCAAGCAGCATTAGAATATCCTTTGAGTTCGAGGCTTGTGCCTTTATAATACAACATTAGGTCTTTCGTTCCTTTTAAATAACAGAATATACGTTTAACGACTTGCCAATGAGACTGTCTCGAGTTACTCTGATAATGGTTGACTATGCTGACTATATAGCTAATATCTGGTCTGGTGCAAAGCATAGCATACATTAAGCTCCCTACTGCGCTTGCATAAGGTACTAAGGACAGCCAATTCCTCGGCTTCAGTCTGGTGACATGATTTTCTGTCTAGCTTAGTAACTTTATTTATAGGGGTTTCAACAACTTTTGAATTTTTCATCCTGAACCGCTCTAAAATCTTTTATATATAGGTGGCTTGAGACAAGACTAAAAATTTCTTAAGGCGATTCCTGATGATTTTTATCTCAAGAATAAAGTTAGTTTCACCAAGGTCTTTCATCTCAAAGTTCTAGAATAGTCAATTTTTAGTTAATATCAACAATTGCACGTCATTACCAGCTAACAGGATATCGTCTACATATAGAGATAGTATCAGAAAGGATCTTCCAGACCATTTTATGTATACATAATGATCTTCTTCACTCATTGTGAATCCAAAAGTGGTGATGGCTAAGTGGAACCTCATGTACCACTGTCTTGAAGATTGCTTCAGCCCATATATAGATTTTAACAACTTGCAGACTTTCTTTGGATGCTTTTTGTCCACATAACCCATGAGTTATTGTATGTATATCTCTTCATCCAAGTCACCATTTAAGAATTCAGTCTTTTCATCCGTTTGATATAACTTTAAGTTTAAACTTGCGACAATGGACAAGATTATGCGGATTGAGGAGAACTTTGCAACAGGTGAAAAGGTCTCCTCATAATCAATGCCTTCTTTTTGTGTAAAACCTTTAGCAACTAATCGTGCTTTATGCTTGTCCACTATACCATTTGCCTTTCTTTTGATCTTTAGTATCCATTTGTTATTTATCACTTTGCGATTAGAAGACAGATCAACAAGTTCCCAGACTTTATTCTTTTCTATGGAAGCGATCTCTTCGTCCATAACATTCATCCAATCGACTGAGTTAGAAGATAATAATGCATCCTGATACGAATCAGGTTCATTATCATCAACTGCAACGCAAGAGAATATTTGCCCCTCAATATCGAAGTATTTTCGGAGAATCAATCCTTTTTCGCTTCGACGTAACTCAGGAGCCTGCTGAGATGTCCTCCTATTGTCCTGACGAACTATAGGAGCATTATCATCTTAAGAAGCAGAACTCTCACTCTCTTGAGATACATTGGGTATTTCAAAAAGTTCTATTGGAACCCTTTGTTGCATTCGGCTTGGGTATCTATCTTCAATGAAGGTTATGTCCTGGGATTCTATTTCAATCTATTGTTCATGGTCCTCATAAACTAGAACGTATCATTTTGAATGTATAAGGTACTTTATGAACACGCATTCAATAGTTTTACTATCGAGTTTACCTCTATGCAGAGTAGGTAGCAAAACATATCCCAAAGATCTCCAAGGGCGTAGGTTGGCTAGAGAAGGAATCCTCCCAGACTACATCTCATATGGGGTCTTAAGAATGAATTTGGATGAGACTTTATTAAGACATAGACGACTGTTAGCAGTGCGTTTCCGCAGAATCTGATAGAGAGATTGGCTTGTGCCATCATCGATTTAACCATGTGTAATAGTGTCTTATTCATTCTCTTTGCAATACCATTTTGTTGTGGAGTGTAAGCCATTGTGTACTGCCAAACTATGCCAACGTTTTCATAATATGATTTAAATGTTTCAAATGTATACTCACCACCTCTATCAGATCGAAGGATTTTAATCTTTTTCTCAAACTGATTTTTCACCTCAGTTTTATATTTAAGAAAATAATCAAAAGCCTCAGATTTATATGAGATAAGATACACATATCTATAGCGCGAGTAATCATCAATGAAAGTGATAAAGTATTGACATCCATTTCTAACATCTATATTAAAAGGTCCACAGATATGTAAATGAATTATCTCTAGTGTGCCCTTAGACCTATCCGGTTTAGGAAATGATTTTTTTGAAGTCTTCCCGAACACATAATGTTCATAAAATGACAAATTAACTTTTTATAAGGAGTCTAACAGACCAGAACATATTAGTCTTGTCATACGATTCTTTCCAATGTGACCTAACCTTGTATGCTATTTTTAAGATTCAGATACTACAACTTCATTTGACATAGTAGATAAAACAAGAGGTGCATTATCAGTATCTATGTCCAGAATAAATAAATCTGAAATTAAATTTTTTCATGCAAAGATGAGGTTATTTAGTCTCAAAGAAACTCTTGTCTCAAAAAATTGAATATCAAAGCCATCATGTAATAACCTAGGAACAGAAATTAAATTCTGACGCATGCCTGATGTATGAAAAGTATTACGGAGGATTATTGTTCGCCCTATGCGTGTACGAAGATGGTAAACGCCAATCCCTAGTACGTCTTCAACAACGTTATTGCTTATATACACCTTGTAACTTCCTATGGCTACAGGTCGGAATTTCTCGAGTTCTCGACGACTCCGTGTCACATGCTTTGTTGCGCCTGAATCCAAAATTCACTCGTTAGATATAGTATCAAGGAAAGGATTTCAGAACAAATGCCCACATACAAAGTATCTAATGACTTAGGAATTACCGCCTTTTTATAGGTACACTGCCGAGCATAATGGCCGAAATTTTCGCAGACAAAGCAGACTAAATTTATCTTTTTCTGCTTCTTCTTTCCATTCCCCTTCTTAAGATTTGGAGGAAGTGTTATAGTCTTCTGTTCTTGGTTATTTTTTTCACATTCTTGTGAGCTTTGAAACGTTTCTTGTTAGCTTTTTGCTTATGCGTCTTTGCTACAAAGGCCTTGGCCGAACCTGGCTGAATTGCATTCATTTCAATCTCATGTACCAAGTGGCTACAAAAGTGTCTGAATGTAGTGATAGAATCAATATGATTTAGAATTCTTTTAATTGGGGCCCAAGATTCAGGCAAGGAACGACGCATGACTATTATCTTTTGATTTTCAGTCAATTTACATCTAATATTCCTAAGGGCACCTATCATTTGCTCCATCTTACGGATATGATCTTTGATGGGGTAGCTGTCACGCCCCAAACTCGGAAACCGGGCTCACAAAATTTTCGATCGCCGAATCTGGCGCCGACAGCCTCCGTAGAACCCCATTCTCGGCTCCTAGCTCCCATTCGCCAGGTTCCGATCCTGGGATGCTACGAGGAGGATTTTCAATGTCAGTTTGATTCGTAATAAGCATAACCAAAGGCATAACCCACAAACAACAACCAAGCATTCCATTACATTTCCACTATGATAAAAAACTTTACAAGTACAATGAGCATAAACGGAAATATAATGGTAAAGAACAAAAACTCCAAAACGATCAGCAACGTGCTCCTGCCTCAGCGCTGCTGCGATCCAACGTCACCTGCACGCAACGGTCGTGCATAAGCTTATAGAAAGCTTAGAGGGTGGTGAAAGTGTGTGCGCAAGGTAGTAATATGAACATGCAATGTCAGAGTAATGCGGAATATGCAAATGGAACCATAACATCATGAGCCGTACCAAGGCTTGTGCGATGCAAGACATGAATGGTATTGGCCATCCCAAGGCCATGCGATATGCGATGCAACTCAAGCATACAGATCCTCATCTATGTCCATACATCAATACAGCTCAAAATATGGGATATCACCGGGGTTTAGTACACTCTAAACAGATTGCCGCCACATCGCGCGCAATAAGGTAAGTGGAAGAGACCACACTATCCGTCTGCCAATATCGGGCGCGACTCGTCGATAGCGGACCCATTCCTCGAGCTGGTCAAACTCAGCCTAGCATTGCCCCCTACTCTCGGGCGGGTAAGGCCGCACTCCCTTCCAACCGACCATGACACAGTGGAGAGCGCAGCCAACTGGTATTCGGCACTCAGCGCTCATCTACCCACTCGGTCTAGACGTTGGAGCAACCTCTTGGTACCATAAGGGTTTAGGGACTTTCACCCAGGGATATCTATAGTACCCCATGTAGAACAAGATTTTCGGTATCCAATCCTGCCAACCACGATCTGTCTGTGGAGGCTACGGCCCCGATGTCACTAGGGCGTACAATAACTATGTCACACAAATGCGGAATGCATGAATCACGCTATCCAGTCATGCAACCAATCCTGCGCATACCGTGCGCTCATGTAGGGCAACACCGCCTAACCGGGAGCCCATAAACAACCTGTCCGAAGGCAAATGCTATGATCAGACAACTCTCACGTCAAGCATACATATGATGCGTATGATCATGAGTCATGAAACTGTACTAAACATGTTATAATAAAATGAACTATCTTACAATGCAGATGGACCTGGACGGCCTATACACGATAAGTACGGCCCAGTAATGGGCCCTAAGGAGAGTCGTAATGTGGACATCCAACCAACATTACACTCGCAATGTGGACGTCAAACCAACATTGCATCCCAGGTACGATCTTCTTAAATATCGCTACATAATCGGTATTGGGATTACACATTGCAATGGACCTTAGGTTCATCCCATTGGGCTTTTCATATATATGTCAAATGGGCATATCCTATGGGCCTTTTAATCATCAGATGGGCCACATAAATGGGCCACGCTAATGGGTCTTATGTGCATTGTAATGGGTCAAAACCCGTGGGTCTTGGATTGCATCAAATGAGCATAGTCTCATGAGTCTAGTATGTGACCAATGGGCCACACCAATTGGGCCCCACATGAAGATCAAGTGGGCCTCAACCCATAGACCTAACATGAGTCAAATGGGCTTAAACCCCTAGGCCTTAATCAAATAAAATGGGCCTAACTTATGGGTCTCAATTAAATCCAATGGGCCTAATCCCATGGACCCTTTTTATAATCAAATGGGTTTAATCCCATGGGCCTTACAATATATCAAATGGCCTAGTCTCATGGCCTTTAAATATATCAAATGGGTCCCGACTCATGAGCCTTACAAAATATTTATTTCCATCCAAACCATTCATATGGACACATGGCCTAGGGCCCACTACAATTCTGTTTGTTTGCAATCCATTATGTTCAAAAGGTCATACGGACCTTGGGCCCACATATATAATATGTATAGCAATATACATACATTATAACTACAATAGCAATTCATACATTAAGGGCTATTGCACCAGTTCTTTAATCATTAAAATGGAACTGAGGTGGGTCCCATGTAGGGCCCACCACTATATTCATAATATAAAGTAAACATTATAAACTATATATAATGGTGGGTCCCATAGAAATCACTGTGGCAGCTGGCAGCGGACCCCATTATCAGAATCAGATGGACGGCGTGTGTAAATCCCATGCAACAGGGCCCCACCGCTCGCTGGTGGGTGAAACAATACATCCTGGCGAGTCTCACCGTCCACGGGCTGTGGACGGTGCAAATGAAATACATACTTTACCGTGGGTCCCACAAATGTGGCCCACCGTAATATTTATTTGAAATCCAACCCGTTCATAAGGTCACTCAGACCTGTATGAAGTGAGATTATAAATTTCAGATTTATCCGAAACTTCTGTGGGCCCAAAAATTGATTTTAATGGTAGACTTCAATTCCACTGTTTCAAGTGGTGTGGGCCACCTGAGTTTTGGATCTGTTTCATTTTTGGAGGGGGGCCCACCACTGGGGTGGCCCACCTCATGAGCAGGTCGGATGACCAATAAACATTACAGTGGGGCTCACGTGCAGAGCCGTGGGTGGCCAGCGGCCGTCCGTTCGCCCGTCTACTCGGCTGCACGCAGCAGCGTGCAGCGCTGCTGCTGACAATGGCAGAGGCTGAGGCTTTGCCTCTTTCCAAAAACCGGGAAAAACGGTTTTTCCGAGGTTTTTCGCACAAGGGACCCGCTAAAATGAAATCCGCCCCGGCCATTGCGTTCAGTGGCGTGAGGCCGACCAAATGAGTCTAAAGTTTGAATTTTTTTTGATGCTTGGAAGTGAAATAAAATAAGAAATTAGTGTTTGAATGGTGGGAATGCAATATTTGGCGCTATGGCCCACCAGGAGATTGGATCAGCTCCAAACTTCTACCCAACGGTTAAAATACCGTGGGTAAGAGGATGGACGGCTTGGATCGAACATAAACATCAGGGTGGGACCTATGCAAGGGGACCACCCAAGTCTCTCTTTTTTTTTTTTTTTCTTTCCTTTAAAACGTCCAGCGTCCCAGACGCTGGACGGTTTATATTTTTCTTTTTTTTGAAAATGGTGGGCCCTGATGAAGTGGGCCACCACTGATGGGGGACATGGGTTCAATGTCTAAGGTGGGCCCCACTTGAATACATCTAAAAAAAAATATAATGTGAAGGCGGGATCCATTCAAGTGGGCCACACAATCAAATAGTATAAAAATAAAATAAAATAAAATAAAAGAAGTAAAAGAGAGAGAGAGAGATAGAGAGTGGGACACGCCTTGTGATGGAGGGACCCCGACATTATGGGCCCTCCCTTGCAGTGAATCATACAATAAACGGATCCCGTTGAACATGGGACCATCAAAAATGTAAATCAACGGTGGAGATCCATTCCCCACCGATATGGACGGTGTAGATGACCTTTTACAATGAAATAAACATCATGATGGGGTCCATGGAGAATGGCCTCATCATGGAACGATCATGATGATCCAAGTGGTCTATCGGCCACATTTTACGGTCCCAAGTGAGATCCGCACCATTGATCGGTGGGCCTCACTTGACACATCATAAAAATAAGAAAAACTAGAATGATCTAGCACCCACCGTCCGATCTTCTCGCTCCTCGGGGTTCCTTGGCACCTTGGTTTCAACTTCAATGGTTAAGATGAAGAATGGAGGGTTGAGATAGGAGATGATGGGGTAGGAAGGTGGGCCACTTAAAGCTTAGAGAGGCTTGGAAAATTCCATACGTATGGAGTTTTTTGAAAATCTTTTGTTGCTTGGAAATTTGAAGTGAAAAAAAGAGAGAAAGAGAGAGAGTGATGTAAGGGAGAGAGAGAGAGTGATGGTTGTGTAAGAAAAGCTTAACTTTTGAGGCTTTTGTGTAAGAGAGGTATGGGTGGTGAAGACTTTTGTGGCTTTTTGTGTAAGAGAGGTCTGAGTTTGGGAGACTTTTATGGTTGCTTTGGAAAAGGGATGGAAGTGATGTGTACTTGACATGTGATGGCTTGATGGGTTGATTGATTGATGGGATTGATGTAATTGATGTGACACATTGTAGAAATTTCTTTGAGTTTCGCAACGCGCGGCGTTTTCTCACATCGAACGTTGGCCCATATCTCTTAACCAGGGTATCGCCTCGGCGCGTGAGTCGCGGCATCAGAACCGCAACGACGGCGCGGTCGCTATGGTATTGGTCTCAGGTTGAGTCGACTCGGGTTGTCGGCACATGAATCAGAGTCGTGCGTTGATATCGGTTAAGGATCGAAAGTTGCTGGAATTCGACCAGTAAGACCGCGGAAGTATACGGAAAGGTACGGACCAAGATACGGGTCTTACAGTAGCCGACTAACATCCTATACTCTTGGAATTCTAATTCCACAGCCCAAACTTTCACATCTAACTTCTGCCCATAGGCATTTGTCAGTGCTTTCTAGATTCCCTTAGCACTGTTATGCACTTCATACGTAGGTATGAGTTATTTGTGCATAGTGCTAATAAGGACATTTCGAGCTGAACAATTCTGTTTTTGCTACTTATTGTAGCGAGTCATCGTAACCCTATGTTTTTGTAAATTCCTGTTTTCAGCCAATATGGGTTCCTCTTTAACCTCATCGGGTATGTGAGATATGTCGTCCTCGTCTAGAAGGTTTCATACCGTGCGGGACTAGTCTTCATAGTTTTTACCGTCGAATTGTTGTCCTTTAAGTTGTTCAGCGATTAACGCTTTAGCGGCCATCTCTACATCGCATCAAGTATCACTACTTAGCTATGATCTAAGGTGTTGACACTAATCATCAGCATTTCTACGTGTTATACAAATTTTCAAAGTCTAAAAGTAGTCAACATATTTTAACGAGATCTGAAAGTCCACATACCCGAATGGGTGGTATAGATCAATTAAGTTCTCTATTTAAGATGAATTTAATGCTTTTATAAGAATAAATTTGTATAACGTGTAACCTTCCATTATTGGTTGCATGCATCATTTGGTGGAGGAGAATTAACTCTTACTCAGGTTATGCACAACCTATTTATATGTGTAGGGAGCATTCTAGCACTAATTTTTTATATTATAATGAAAAAAATGGCTTAGATTTAATCACATCAAGCTAAATTATATCACACATATAAATATCATCATCAAAAAGAAAAATGAAGTGTTAAGATATGAAGAGAGTTCTATCTTCACCTGTGATCATGATCATTATGATGGATCCGATCATTACTATTAATGTTCAATATTGATGATTGATCCTATCATCAACATTAATCATTATAGTTAATGATTGTTTCAATCACTAATGATCTCTGAATCAACAGTGAAGAGAATGCTATAAAGGAGATCACATCCACACACATATATATGTATATGTCATAGAAAAAAAAATGTGAAATATACATATTACTTGCAAGAAAGCCGTAGGGTCTTGGGTTACTCCAAGTGGGCAATTGGACCATAGTTAAGTGATCTAATAATTGATATTATGGGCCACACTTTGTATATCTCATATGCCAATAATCAAGTTGATGTGATATTGACAAGATTGTTCAATCTAGGAAATATTTATTTTAGGGGAAATCCATAATGAGACTAGCAATCTCAATGGTTTACATCATTGAAACATGGGCCCACTTGATCAAAATTGAAAATCTGAGCAGTGTTCCAATCCTTCGCCCATCATATCACAAGCATACATGCATTCATTACACACATGACTTCACATGTGCATCATCATGTTTTTATCACATGTGCATCATCATTACCAGATGAGCAACACTCATCCCATGTACATGTGTCACATTGGTAGGCAACATGGAAATCAGATTGCATACTTAGAAAGCTTTCTTGGGCCTCCTGCAAATGTATGTGGATTATCCACGTCGTCCATCCATGTGGCTCACTTGATAATTATGTCTTTTTTTTTTTTTTTCTCATGCATAATTTTGAGCTCGCCAGATGGATGGACGATATGGATACAACACATACTTTGTGATAGACCTACAACTAATTCTTATAATGGCCTGTTATAAAGTAGGGTGTGGAATCCTATCACACACACATGCCAATGTGGCGTGTATGTAACAGATCCAGGCCATCTATTTGGTGGGTCTCACCATGGATGGGCCATTGCCGAAATCCAGGCCATCCATTCATAAGGTGTTCCACATTTGTAATACACAAGTTATCTGCCTGATGATCAGACCCATGCGTTGCTGATGTCAATAAAGAAGCTATATAGTTTGTATGAGATGCACCAGCCAATCCGCTTCTTACGTGGGTTGACTATTATAACAAGTGGGTCCCACCGTTCGGTAATCCAAACTATAGGTCTGGGTTGGTTGAATCATGGATAGGTCAGGGTCCACAAATCCTCCATATATAAGAAGATCCCTTTGAATCTAAATACACCATAGGGGTGTGTCTCATTATGAACACAACTCATGGTCCAGATATATCAAACATGGTAGCTGAGATGAAGGGTCCTTGTTCTAAAAGGCCTTCTTTGTGCCGGGGAATCACATGCAACGTGTCAGAAACATACTACATGCTGTATAAAAATTTCACATGTTACGTTTCCATCATCTGCTGATGTGTCACTTCAGTAGAACATATCAGCCGTGACAAGAGGGGCCATAGCATGAAGAAAGCCTGGAAGAAAAAAAATGGACCAAACCACTCATTAAGTGGTCCACAGATAAACATTGAGCTCAACCATGGACTGACCATGGGTTTCAATATAATAGCCGTCTGATGAATGGACCAACCATTTTGTTTTCTCCACACAATCTAAATGATGTGATCTACCTTATGAGCGGATCGGATTTTATAAGAAATGACATATTTGCTGGAAATGAATAATTGTAGGTGAAAATTCCATACAACTGAACGTTTCAGAAATAGAAAGATCAACGTTACCAATTAAAAAGAGACACTACGCGATAGGCTCGATGAGATACCGGTAGATCTGACCCACGAACAAAATGGGATCCAGCACCATCATGCTCTAGGAATAGATTAAATCCATACCATTAGTTAGCTTTTTCATGGGTGTACTTAGATTGTTCACCGTTGATCATATGGACAATCCATTTGAATACCTACCGCGTGATAACTGGACTGAACTGACCTTCTGGATGGGACCAAATGGATGTCATGCACATCCATGAGTTCAAATATTACATGTGCATATGCATCCATGTGGGCACAAATTCGGTGCATATGTGCACATCGAGAGTCATAGTGTG
Source organism: Magnolia kwangsiensis (assembly GCA_037074715.1). Taxonomy (NCBI): domain Eukaryota; kingdom Viridiplantae; phylum Streptophyta; class Magnoliopsida; order Magnoliales; family Magnoliaceae; genus Magnolia; species Magnolia kwangsiensis. Next base: position 38,397,968 of record CM073574.1, on the reverse strand, counting down.
TACACTTATCTAATGCCATACAAAAGCCATGAATAGGAATCTAATCATAAAAATAAGGGCCACTTACTTTTTAGATGAAAATAATCGAAGATCCGCGGTTGACTGCTCTGATACCACTGTAGGGAAGCGCGGAAGGTAAGCTCTTAAGATCTGACGATCTGCACGAGTTTTGGAACCCTCACAAAACATAAAATTAACGCTCCAACGATCTGCCTATTTACTACTGGAGTAGATGGATCTATTCACACCTCTGATCCTACGGTATAGGTGGCCCCGGATCACAATTTATGAATTAGATCGTCTTAAGGACAAGTCAAAATGAACAGATTACTGTACACACTATATCTTTCTGTATACTCTCGGTATTTCTTATGATTGATTGCCTTTTCTGAGAGAAAAGCTATCACTTTATATAGGAAAGGAAGGAAATGGGATGAGACTAGATTATCCGGTCTTCTCCCTATTTTCTATCCAAAATCAAATTCATAATTGAATTTGAAATTTCAATAGAAAGAAAAAAAAGTTGGAAGAAGCCTAAACATAATTGAATTTGAAATTTCAATAGAAAAAAAAAAAAACTTGGAAGAAGCCTAAACATATGAGACCCACCCACTAGTGATTGCTCACCAATGGGCCCCACTAGCCTTCGTCCAACAACAAAAAGAAGGGGGAACAGAGTTTGAAATTAGTCCAAATTAAAAATTTTTGGGGGCATCTCCTCCATCCATGAGTAGTCTAATCACACACATGTATTTATTTATTTTTATTTTTTTATCGCAGAAACATGAGATCGTATTCAAATATGCTTTTAAACTACTCATGTATAGTGAAGGGGATGACTCACAAATGTCTTTAAATTATCCATTACTATCTGTGGGTGAATTAATGATAGGGCCAATAGGTGGGGGTGGGTCATTGGCCTTGCTGGGCACAGAAAGGGCCAAGCCCAGATCTTGGGCCAAGTTTAATTAGAGTTGCACATGTATCGATCTGAGTTGAGCTTGGCCAGTAGCTAACCTAGCTTGAACTCGACTCGGCTCGGCTCAGTCCTCGAGTTGGCCAGCTCGGCTCAGTTCGGTTCGATTTGAACAGCAGCTTGGGCGAGTTCGAGCCTATGCGGCGTTTTCTCAAACACATACATCACATCTTCAAATTTTCAATGAATGAAAAACAGTAACAATATCATACAAGTATTTCATCAAACACTAGCAGGCAACATCAAAATCATGATTTGAGGGCAATTTTATAAGTGAAGTTTGTTTTTTTGTAATGATTTGTTTAATATCCATTCCTTCCTCTTCACTAGCTAATCTCCCAGAAAATGTTTACACACGAAACAATACTTCATTAGTCATTTCATCAAACACTTGGCGAGCAACATCAATATCAAAATAATCGAGTTGCCAAGTCGATTTGATCCGAGTCAATTCAAGTTGAGGTTTGACTTGAGTCAAGTCGAGCTTGTGCAAGCTCGAACTCGGCTCGAAATTTTTTCGAGTTCAAAAAATCAGCTTGACTCGGCTCGAACTCAGTTTCGAATCGAGTCGAATCAACCTTTTTCGAGTCGAGTCGAATGAGCTAACCGCACTAAATCGATTCGTGTACAACTCTTAAGTTTAATGACCTAAACCCTACAGGGCATGCTGACCAGCCCGTTGCCACCTCTAATAAGGGCCTAATAAATGAGCTAACATGTTGAATACAGATGACTAGTGGACTGTAAACAGTGATTGGTGAACATGTGCAACCAACTGCTCTGTGGATTGCCTGTGATCCTCAATTGCAGAAACTCCTACGACCAGGAGCTAAGTGGCCACCGTATTGTTTGTGAGAAATCCATGTCATCTATTTATTTTACTGGCTCATTTTAGAATATGAGCCCAGAAATAAGGCAGTTCCAAAACTCAAGTAGCTCACACAATAGGAAAAGGTGGGATTGAATGCTCATAGTTGAAACATTCATGGGGCCATAAAAGTTTTGGATCAAGCTATAAATATTTTGTGTTATGGGGATGATCTTATGAGCAATTGGGATGGCATATAAATGTCCTTATGGACTCCGAGGGGGTTTAGGAGGCATCTTGCTTTACCGAGAGATAATAAAGATAGCACACCGTATCTCAGGTCAAAAAATATATTTCACTACTCAATCAAGCACGAGGCCATACATGTTAACAAATGCCCCTATTTAGTTAAACGCGTGCAATTAGGTTTAGTGTAGGCATGTCAGAGTCATACTTGACTCAAGTTTGATTGAATGCGTTGTAACCCTAGGCGCTGAGATAGGCTGATTAAGACTAAATTCGTGGGATTAGTCGCCTTCCCAACCACCTATTGTTGCAGCTGATATGCAAGGGGTGTGGTTTATCCTTATGGATGGGTACTTTTTACCCAACGATGATTGAGGCTTTGTATTTCTCAATAGAATAATGACGAATGTAAAATATTAAAATTGAAAAGGCTAATGATGTCGATTTTATTAATTTGTATTCAATGATCAATACAAGCAGCGGATAAAGAAAATAAGAAGATAAATAAATAAAAAATAAATACCTGCGATCACCTATATGGACAAATAATTGAGGCGGATAGTCAACAAGATATGATCAGTAGTTTGATCTTCTAAGTAAGGACTCAGTCGATCGAGGATTATCATAATGGGTACTAGCTCGAACTTATGACCTCATGTGAGTCTACCATTGAGGCATGAGTAATGACTTTATTTTATTTTATTTTTATTTTTATTTTTTATAATACCCTTAAGCATACTGCAATGATGGCGTTAGACAATAGCGATTTAAGCTAACTTAAACTTCAGATGTTTTGCAACATGGCTGGATAAAAAGTGGATGAACTAGACTAAGATGAGTAGCGTTGCGCTGTGTACAAGAGATTGTATTTGGCGTGGGGCCTTGAGCTATTCGTCGTGTGCTCCTTATATTGCTCGGGAAGTGGCAAACCTTAGTTGGGTTCCTTGTTGGTCCAGGATCTTTAATGATTATGGTGTGAAACCATTTTCAATCTTCCCAGCCTGGCTAAAGAGATTTCTAAGGATCATGTATCAAAACATTTTCAGATCTTCTTGCCAGCATGATTGTATAGATTCATTGGCATTACAGGATCAATCTCACTAGACTCGGATTCCTCACTGCTCTTTTTAATTTTCATTCGTTGTGACAAGAATTTGCTTCTCGAACATTTATAATCATTATGAAAGTGCTGATTGTTTCTGGGAGGATATCTCGATTGGGTAGGATTGTGTGAGATGGTCTTGCCGAGCATATCTAGATCACGATATGATCCTTATCTTGGTGGGCTTTTATAAACTTGTTGAGCACGATCCCTCAATCACATGTGCCACTCATGTTATGACTATGTGCTACTTGTCATAGTGTCTTGTCTGCAGGCATGCGCACGACTCTATGTTGTTTTACTTTTGGCAGGTGACATGTCACTAAAGAATATGGAGCAAAAGATATCCTTCATAGCATTCCGTCCACCATTTAGTAGGTAGTACTGACATGTGGCGCAATTTTATAAATCCATTTGGACATGCCAGGACAGGTGTAAACAAAAGTAACTCAAATTAAAATATGATTCCTGTTCAGATGTATCATGAACAGAAAATGAAGATTATTTATTATCTGACTATGGGATAGGTGGGCATTAAATAAAAAGGCAATTTTCTTATTTCAACAAAACGACTGTTCATAAAGAAGCGTATAGGATTGTTCAACCAATCTGACTTTGGGACTGGTTAGCGATTAGATTTGATAATTAAGTTGGTTTAATTTGAATTAATGTATGCCACCTACACAATTTTGAAATGCCCGCATATAAAGTGTAATACCTTGCCAGAGTATCGTATAACTCCCCTAATAATAATTGCAATTCAATAGATGGTCCATCCAAACGCACCCCACAGATTGAATATCTCTACAAGTTTCATTCACCATCTAGTTGTAGGGCGCACTTCACAAGAAGGGAAGAAATAAAAGACCGCTTCCAATGCGGTGACGTGTAGCTTACTCGTTTTAGGTGGCCTAATTTACCCAATCTCATTTTAAAGACCACCTCGCATAGTCAATCCCTCATCACCACCGTACACGTAGCACATGATGATCCATACGGTCCACTGTCGGGGGTCCGTATTAAAGGACGGTCACAATCTACGGGTTAAAACAAAGCAATGCAGGCTATGATCTGATGGCCGAACCCACTGGACCATCACCCCAACAACTGATCACTGACCACGTGTATGCTGAAGATTGGGTGTAGCACAATTTCAAACTGTCTCGCGCGGCAACTGTTTTTCCTTTCCGTTAACAGACTCCTCTTTCAACTAAGGGCTATCAACGGGCCGTGCCTGGGTACTCTCAGCCCGGATTAGGAACTGTTTCGGGCCGGCCTTATTCAAAATTCTCAATTTTCAGGCCAAACCTGGCCGATGAATCTAGGGATAGAGTGCTCACGTGGTGTGGGTGTGTGAATATAAAAAATAAACTGTTTTCCCTTTCCTCTGCGCTTTGACACTCGTGCGGAGTGTGATGGATGATACGCATGCACCTAGAAATTACTAAGAAATTGCATTTTTCGCATAACATCAATTCAAATTAACTGTCCAGATTACGAGTTTCAGATTTGATGATTCATGAACTAAATATTAAGTTTATTTGATTGTCTGGTTATCAGTTTGTTGGACATTTATTGGACGGTTTAAATTGAATGTAGGCAAGGGTCCTATTTCAACAAACAAGTGTCCACAAATCAGAGACTATGATTACTTAGCCGATATTATTTATGGGGTTTTTACTTAGTTTAATATCCTACACAATTGATTGAGTCGGTTTACTTCGAGTTAATGTATGCCACATGTTCGCTTGTTTAAAGTACATGTGTATCAAGTGACATCTGCTGACCCTATCGAATAACTTCCCACACCTGCATTATCACCTACTCTCAACCATCCTCTGTCACGCTCCGAATCCGAAAATTAGATTCACATGAATTTCGATTGTCGAATCCGGTGCTAACAGCCTCCATAGTGCTCCATTCTCGGATTCTGATAATCAAATATCAGATTTCAATCCTGAGATCCTAAAAGGAGGATTTTCAGAATGAATTTTTTTTTTGTAATGGAGCATAACCACAAGCATAACCAAGTAACAAAACAACATCACCACATATCCACTATATCAAAATTTTTAAGTACAATACGGAAAGGAAAATACAAGGTGATCAAAAATCTCCAAAAGGTCCTGATATGCACTCTTGCCTCAGCGCTACTGCTGTCCAACGCTACCTGCATGCAACTATCGTGCATAAGCTTACAAAAGCTTAGAGGGTGGTGTAAGTGTGTGCGTAAGGCAAACGCCAAGTGTACAGTATCAGAACAATGCGGAAGTATGTGGTAAGTCCATAGAATCAACCATGCCAAAGCTATGCGATGAGATATGAATGTCATCGGCCACGCCGATACAATGCAAGGCCTATATAGCCGAATGTCATATGCGAAATGCAATCCAAGCAAGTCGGTACTCCTCAAGTACATATATCAGTACAGTTCCTCTCTGGATATCACCGGGGTCTAATACACTTCGCAGTGACTGCCACCTCCCTAGCTGCACAGTCAAGTAAGCAGAAAAGACCTCGCTATCTGCCTGACCAGTAGTATGCCAATACCTATCCGGCTCATCGATAACGAACTCATTTGCGAGCTGGTCAAACTCAGCCTAGCTTATAGCCCCCTCACTCAGGCGGAAAAGGCTACACCCCCCTTTTAACCGACCACGACACAGTGGGAGACGCGGCCTACTGGTATTCGGTACTCGGGCGCTCATGTATCCACTCGGTCTAGACGTTGGAGCATCTCCTGGTACCAAAAAGGTTCTAGGACTTTCACCCAAGGACATCCTAAGTGCCCACAGTGCTAGAATAGGTATTTTCGGTATCCAATACGGCCATCCACGATATACCTGTGGAGCCACGACCCTGATGTCGCTAGGGCGTGCAGTGATCAAGTCACACATATGCGAAATGCATGAATCACACGGTCAAATCATGCAAAAATCCAGCGTGTACTGCGCGATCATGTGGGGCACTCCGTCTCATAACGGGTCCCATAGGTGGTCTGCCCAATTGCATATGCTATGATCAGTCACTACTCAAATCAAGCATACATATGATGTGTATGGGCATGAGTCATGGGATTATACTAAGCATGTTATAAAGCAATGAATAGTAACGAGTGTGGGTCTATCAATGGGCCCTAAGGAGAGTTACAATGAGGACATTTAACCAACATTGTACATACAATGTGGACGTCAAACCAACATTGTTCCCTAGGCACGACCTGCCATATAATGCCTCAAAAGGAGTCATGCCAATGGTCGCATGATAGCTGTTGTTGTACGCGAACTCAGCCAATCGCAGGTGCTCGTCCCAACTACCGGCGAAGTTAATCGCGCAAGCCCGAAGCATATCCTCAAGGATTTGGTTGACCCTTTTGGTCTGTCCATCAGTCTGCGGATGATATGCGGTGTTGAGCTGCAAGTCAGTGTCCATCGCTCTCTAGAAGCTCCTCCAAAACTGAGACGTGAACTTCGGATCTCGGTCTCAAACAATCGAGACGGGAACACCATGCAATCTCACGATCTCATCAATAAATATCCTTGCGAGCCGATCTGTATGCCAAGTCTCACGAATCGCAAGAAAATGTGCCGACTTCGTCAGACGGTCCACAACAACCCAGAGGGCGTCATGACCGCGCTGAGTCCTCGGCGAACTCAAGATAAAATCTGTAGATATATGCTCTCACTTTCACATCGGGACGCTCAACGGCTGCAATAGACCAGGGGGTCTCTAATGATCGGCCTTGACTGTAAGACCCGTATCATAATCCGTACTGTTCCGTCGCTTCCCGCGATCCTTCTCGTCAAATTCAGGCAATTCGTGACCTGTAGTTGACGTTGCGCACGACCGTAAGTCGTATCTTATTCATTTGAGTCGGCTTAATCTAAGACTTGTATCATTGCGACCGCACCGTCGCTGCGGTTCCAACGCCGCAACTCACGCACCGATTCGATACCCAGACGATGAGATGCTAACCCGCATTCAGTTCGAGGAAAAACACCGTGCGTTGCAAATCTCAAGAGAATCTCTACGAAGTGTCAAATCAATCCCATCAATCAATCACCCATCAATCACTTTATGTCAAGTACAAGCACCCATGCTTCCTTTCTCCACAAGTCAAGCAACCACCAAAGTCAACTAACCTCTCACTTCACCCATCACTCACCTCACATCACTCCATCACTCTTACAACTCTCTCTCTCCCTCTCATTTCTCAACACACCAAACCCAAGTAAGGGAGCCCTCTCACGTCTAAGCTCTTCCCATGAGAAATGTGATTTTTGGTGGCCCACTTCCCACTCCCAAAAACCCATCATCCTAGCCATCCATCTCCCATCTCCACCATCAAAGTGAAGCTTTAGGAGACCGACATCCCGACGGACCAAGAAGATCAAGTGGTGGGTCTTTCCATAAGCTAGATTTTCATATTTCTATGATGGGCCAAGTGAGGCCCACCGATCAATGGTGTGGATCTCATTTGGGACCCTAAGATGTGGCCAATGGCCCATCTTGATCATCAAATCATTCCATAATGGGGCCATTCTCCATGGACCCCATCATGATGTTTACTTTTCTTGCATTAAGAGGTCATCTAGACCGTCCATTTTTAGTGGAGAGGGATCTCCACCGTTGATCTTTTCTTTGGATGGCCCCATGTGTAATGATACCTATTGATGTATGATTGGATGGTTGAAACGGAGGACCCATAGTGCCGGGGGCCCCTCCATCACGCGTGTCCCACTCCTTTACTCTCTCTTTCTCTCCCTCTCACTTTTATTTATTTTCTGTATGTTGATGAGGCCATGTGGCCACTTGAATGAGCCCCACCATGAAATATGTATTTTATATTAGCCGTCCATGGGTGGGGCCTATCTTAAATGTACATCCATTCGGGGTGGCCCACCTAAACAGGGCCCACCTTGAATGTATTTGATAAAGTCCAAAACAAAAAAAAAGGGGAAGAAAAAATGTCCAGGCGCTGGACGTCACCGGAAAGAAAAAAAAAAAAATGAGCTTTTTTTCCAAGCATTGGGGGTGGGCTACTTGTATAGGCCCCACTTAGATGTATGTTTCTAATCCATACCGTCCATCCTCTTTCCCGACCCATTTTAGACGTTGATCTGAAAAATGGTGTCGATTCGATATTCAGGCGGGCCATAGCATAGCAAACATTGTCTTTACCGTTAAAAATCGGCTAGGGCCCACCTTGAGTTAAAAAAAATACCGTTATTGGACTTGTTTGAATTGTATTGAGCCATGGAATCCAATGCCTGGACTGGATTCATCAGCTGCGGGCCCCACACGATAAAAACTCCAGAAAAATGGGTTTTAATATATTGTTTTTTAAAATCACACAGCAGCAACAGCTGCTGTGTTAGAAACTGGCAGCGCCAGCGGCGCTAGCGGGCGGACGGGCAGCAGCCCATGGCCCCAGCAGTGGGCCCCACCTTGATGTTTATGTTCCATCCAATCCGTTCATTAGGTGGGTCACCCCCTGAGGTGGGCCCCATAAAAATATGAGGTTGATCTTAGCCTCAGGTGGCCCACACCAGCTGAAATAGTGTGAATTGAATTCTACCATTGAAACCCTGTCTACATAAGTTTTGGATCAAGCTGAAATTTATTTTTCCTATTCATTCAGGTCTGAGTGACCTTATCAACAGGTTGGATGGGTTATAAATATTATGGTGGGCCCCACAGTGATGCATGTGTTTTACCACACCGTCCAACGGACAGTGGAACCCACCTATGTGTTTTTGCCACACCGTCCGGGCTGACGGTGCAGCCCACAGCGGTGCATGTGTTCTATCCAAATTGTCCACTGTTTGGACAGTGGGACCCACCATGATTTATATGTTCTATCCACTCTGTCCACTTGTGTGTAGATGTCTATATATATATATTATATTATATATAATGTTATATATATATTATATATACTATATATGTATATATGTGCATTGGTGGGCCTTCATGTGGGCCTCCACTATGATGGATGAGCAGCATCCAAACTGTCCTCCTATTTTGAGAGCTCATTTCATGACATGAGCCAAAAGAAAATGAGCCAGATCTATGGTTCAAATGGGCCCGCTTTGGTATGTATATAGGGCCCATGTTGATCCATTTATGGTCATTCATTTAGGCCCACCTTGGTGCACATATAAAGCCCATGGGACTAAGCCCATTTGATACATATAAAACCCATGGGATCAAGCCCATTTGATGTGCATGGGGCGCAAATGGAATGGCCCATTGGATATATTTAAAGCTCATGTGTGTAGTCCCACTTTGATGTATTTCATGGCCCATGAGTCATGGACCATTGCAATGTACATAAGGCTCCTTGGTGAGGCCCATTAATGTAGTCATTTGAAGAATGTAAGGCTCATGCAATTCGGCCCATTTGATGTATCTATGGCCCATGGATTGAGGCCCAACGGATGTCCTTAGGGTCCATTGCAATGAGTGATTTCCCATGGTTCATGTAATGATATTTATGGCGGGCCGCGCCTAGGGAACAATGTTGGTTTGACGTCCATATTATATGTACAATGTTGGTTAAATGTCCTCATTGTAACTCTCATTGGGGCCCATTGATAGGCCCACACTCGTTACTATTCATTGCTTTATAACATGCTTAGTATAATCCCATGACTCATGCCCATACGCATCATATGTATGCTTGATTTGAGTAGTGACTGATCATAGCATATGCCATTGGGCAGACCACCTCTGGGACCCGTTATGAGATGGAGTGCCCCACATGATCGCGCAGTACGCGCTGGATTTCTGCATGATTTGACAGCGTGATTCATGCATCTCACATACGTGTGACTTGATCACTGCACGCCCTAGCCACATCAGGGCCATGGCTCCACATGTACATCGTGGATAGCCATATTGGATACTGAAAATACTTATTTCAGCACTGTGGGCACTTAGGATGTCCTTGGGTGAGAGTCCCAGAATCTTTTTAGTACCAGGAGATGCTCCAACGTCTACACCGAGTGGATACACGAGCGCCCGAGTGTCAAATACCAGTAGGCCGCGTCTCCCACTGTGTCGTGGTCGGTTAGAAGGGGGTGTGGCCTTATCCGCCTGAGTGAGGGGGCTATAAGCTAGGCTGAGTTTGACTAGCTCGCAAATGAGCCCGCTATCGACGAGTCGGGTAGGTATTGACATACTACTGGTCAGGCGGATAGTGAGGTCTTTTCCGCTTGCTTGACTGTGCAGCTAGGGAGGTGGCAGTCACTGCGAAGTGTATTAGACCCCGGTGATATCTAGAGAGGAACTGTACTGGTATATGTACTTGAGGAGTACCGACTTGTTTGGATTGCATTTCGCATATGACATTCGGCTATATAGGCCTTACATTGTATCGGTGTGGCCGATAACATTCATATCTCATCGCATAGCTTTGGCATGGTTGATTCTATGGACTTACCACATACTTCCGCATTGTACTTAAAATTTTTGATATAGTGGATATGAGGTGATGTTGTTTTGTGACTTGGTTATGCTTGTGGTTATGCTCCATTACAAAAAAAAAATTCATTCTGAAAATTCTCCTTGTAGGATCCCAGGATCGGAATCTGACATTTGATTACCAGAAGCCGAGAATGGGGCACTACGGAGGCTGTCGGCACCGGATTCGGCAATCGGGATTCATGTGAATCCGATTTTCAGGTTTGGGGCGTGACATTGACACGCTGGCAGGTGTCATATTCAGCCACAAAACTGGCTATCTTGCGTTTCATTCCTGACCAAAAATACAGGTGTCTCATATCGCGATACATCTTCGTCGAGGCAGGGTGGATAGAGAAACGCGATCGATGTGCCTTGGTCATAAGATCTCGGCGTAAATCAGGAATATCCGGGACACATAATCGGTCTCTGAAGCGAAGTCCACCGTCAGAACCAATCTGCCAATCCGTCTGACTCTCAGATGCTGCCTCTGCTCGGTAATCCAGTAACGACTTGTCTGTCTGTTGAGCCTCGATCACCCTTACGACAAGAGAGGGTTGAATCGACAAGCTCGATAGTTGAACAATAGATGACCGCAGACCAAACTCAAAGTCATACTCTGCTATATCCTCGAGCATCCTCCACTCATGAATCATTATATGCGCCACCAGGCCTCGTGGCTGACGGCTGAGAGCATCTGCCACCACGTTCGCCTTGCCTGGGTGGTACTGAAGATCAAAATCGTAGTCCTTCAGGAGTTCCATCCAACGTCTCTGCCTCATGTTCAGCTCGGACTGAGAGAACAAATACTTCAAGCTCTTATGGTCGGAGAAGAGCTCGAATCTCACCCCATAAAGATAGTGTCTCCACACTTTCAGTGCAAAGACAACCGCTGCCAGCTCTAGATCGTGCGTAGGGTAGTTCAGTTCATGGACTTTGAGCTGACGGGATGCATAAGCTACCGGCTTTCCGTGCTGCATCAGGACAACACCTAAGCCAACTCGTGAGGCATCAGTAAATACAACAAATCCATCACTCCCAGAGGGAAGAGTGAGGACAGGAGCGGACGTGAGGCGGTCCTTCAACTCCATAAACGCCTGCTCACAAGCGTCACTCCAAACAAACTCAGTACCCTTCCGGGTCAACCTGGTCAACGGGGCTGCAATGCGAGAAAATCCCTCAATAAATCGTCGGTAGTAGCCCGCCAAACCAAGAAAACTGTGGATCTCGGATGCATTCGTGGGCTGGTCCCACTGACGCATGACATCAATCTTCGAGGGGTCTACAGTGACACCCTGCCTCGTCACTACATGGCCGAGGAACTTCACCTCCTCATGCTAGAACTCCCACTTCTCCAGCTTCGCGTAAAGCTGGTGTGCATGGAGGGTCTACAATGTAATCTCAAGATGTCGCTCATGCTCCTCACGAGTCCTCGAATATATTAGAATGTCGTCAATAAACACCACGACAAACTGATCAAGATACGGACGGAAGACCTCGTTCATCAACTGCATGAATACTGCGGGCGCATTGGTCAGTCCGAAGGACATGACCTGGAACTTAAAATGACCGTATCGCGTCCTGAAGGCTATCTTCGGGATATCCTCATCTCGAACCCGAACCTGATGATAACCGGACCGCAAGTCTATCTTTAAAAAGAACTGCGCCTCCTGCAGCTGATCAAACAAGTCATCGATCCTCGGAAGCAGGTATTTGTTCTTGATCATGACCTTGTTGAGCTCGCGGTAGTCTACGCAAAGCCTCAACGAGCCATCCTTATTCTTTACGAAGAGTACCGGCGCTCCCCACGGTGAACTGCTCGAACGAATAAAGCCTAGGTCATGCAACTCGTCCAACTGCTTCTGCAGTTCCCGTAACTCCAACGGTGCCATACGATACGGGGCCTTCGAAATAGGCGCGGTACCGGGCCCAAGATTAATCTGGAACTCAGTATACCGATGAGGTGGTAATTCCGGAATCTCCTGGAACACATCAGGAAAATCACAAACAACTGGTAGCTGGTCGATACTCAAAGCAGCTGGCTCCTCCATGGCACACGATAACAGGCAAGAGAGCTGCCCTTCTCTGAGCTCGGCAACAAATTGAAACTCTGGCACACCGGGTTGCAGGCGTAGTACTCGGCAAGCCAATCCATGCCCAGGATAACATCAAAATCGGACATCGAAAATACAAAGAGGTCGGCAGGCAAGAAGATATCCACAATCAAAATGGGACAAGATGCGCAAAATTAGCCCATCACTGCGGTCTTCCCTAATGGTGTCGATACTACCAAATCCTCACGGGCAGACTCCAACGGTCAACCGGTCGATCAGCAGAAATCATCGACGATAAATGAATGCGATGCACCAGAATCGAATAGTACACGTGCAATGCATGCAGAAACAGGAAGAGTACCCTCGACGACCCCTCCTGATGACTGAGGGTCCTGCTGGGCGGCATAGAATCTGCCCTGAGCCTGCTGGGGAGGTGCAGGTCTCCTCTGAGGTCTCTGTTGCTGCTGTGGTCGTTGTGAGGGCCTAACCTGCTGCCTCTGCTGCTGTGGGGGAGGTACAGGAGGCTGGTGCTGTGGTCGCTGCTGCTGTTGTGGCTGTCGTGGAGGTGGATGTGGTGCCTTCGGCTGCTGTTGCTGCTGCTGCTGCGGATGGGGACACTCGTGCCTACGATGCCCTGTACGACCGCACCCAAAGCAAGTACTTGTAAACGATTCCGAAGATGGTGCTGGGGGTACTGCTGGTGCTCGGAGTGCTGGGTGGGTCGTGCGCCACTGCTGTGAACGATGCTGCTGATGGAAACTACTAGAGGGTGCCTTCCTCTTCTATCTCCCCTCTGATCACGGGCTCTCTGCACACCAGCCCAATCTGTCTCATATATCAGGGCTCTCTCTACTATCTGCTCAAATGTCGGAAGCATGTGTCCAATCACACGACTCCTGAGGGCAGGACGTAAGCCGTTCTCAAAACGGAGGGCCTTCCGCCCCTTATCATCAACAAGATATGTCGTAAATCTATATAGTGCGACGAACTGAGCCTCATACTGGGACACAGACATGTCCCCCTGGACCAAAGTCTCAAACTTTAGTGCGCGCTGCTGTCGCATATGCTCAGGAAAGAACTTCCGGTCAAACTGGTCTATAAAGTCCTCCCAGGTCCACTCAAAATAGGCGGCTACCGATCGGGCCACAGATGCCCACTAATACTGAGCCTCGCCCTGCAGAAGGAATACAGCTAATGAAACTCGCTGCTGGGTCGTACATCTCATGGTGTCGAATATCTTCTCCACCTCGGAGCACCATATCTCTGCAGCAGTAGGGTCTGGCTCACCCGAAAAACGTGAGAGATCGTGCTGTCGAAAATCCTTGAGAAGAGCGCTCGCATGCTCCTGCTCAGCCTTGGCCGGTGACACTGTGGGACGCCTGCTCTTCCCTTGAAGAATGGCGGTCATCGCCTGCAACATCTGCTGCAACTGAGTAGCACTCACAGGTACGGTCAGATCCGCACTGGTCTCAGGAAAATGAGTGGCATCCTCAGGCTCAAAGGCAGGAATATCTGGTGGTGGAGCAGGAGTAGCAGGTGGTAAAGCAGGAGCTGCGGGTGGTGGTGCGGGAATCGCAGGTGGTGGAGCAGGATTCGCTCGGGTCGTTCTTCTAGCCATAACGTCTCCTACAGGAAGGAATAATGGCCTATCAGTCTTGAGAATTCTCAAAGGCACATACATTAAGGGTCTATGTCGGAAAATTGCTAAGTCATTCAGACTCAGAACCTATTTATTGTAGATATGTGATGTGATCCTCAGGTATTCCCAACCTAGATCTGATACCAACTTCTGTCACGCCCCGAATTCGAAAATCGGATTCACACGAATCCCGATTGCCGAATCTGGTGCTAACAGCCTCCATAGTGCCCCATTCTCGGCTTCTGATAATCAAATACTAGATTCCGATCCTGGGATCCTAAAAGGAGGATTTTCAGAATGAATTTTTTTTTGTAATGGAGCATAACCATAAGCATAACCAAGTCACAAAACAACATCACCACATATCTACTATATCAAAATTTTTTAAGTACAATGCGGAAAGGGAAATACAAGGTGATCAAAAATCTCTAAAAGGTCCTGATATGCACTCCTGCCTCAGCGCTGCTGCTATCCAACGCTACCTGCACGCAACTATCGTGCATAAGCTTACAAAAGCTTAGAGGGTGGTGTAAGTGTGTGCGTAAGGCAAACGCCAAGTGTACAGTATCAGAACAATGCGGAAGTATGTGGTAAGTCCATAGAATCAACCATGCCAAAGCTATGCGATGAGATATGAATGTCATCGGCCACACCGATACAATGCAAGGCCTATATAGCCGAATATCATATGCGAAATGCAATCCAAGCAAGTTGGTAATCCTCAAGTACATATATCAGTACAGTTCCTCTCTGGATATCACCGGGGTCTAATACACTTTGCAGTGACTGCCACCTCTCTAGCTGCACAGTCAAGCAAGCGGAAAAGACCTCGTTATCTGCCTAACCAGTAGTATGCCAATACCTACCCGGCTCGTCGATAACGGATTCATTTGCGAGCTGGTCAAACTCAGCGTAGCTTATAGCCCACTCACTCAGGCGGATAAGGACACACCCCCTTCCAACCGACCACGACACAGTGGGAGACACGACCTACTGGTATTCGGCACTCGGGCGCTCATATATCCACTCGGTCTAGACGTTGGAGCATCTCCTGGTACCAAAAAGGTTATGGGACTTTCACTCAAGGACATCCTAAGTGCCCACAGTGCTAGAATAAGTATTTTCGGTATCCAATACTGCCATCCACGATATACCTGTGGAGCCACGACCCTGATGTCGCTAGGGCGTGCAGTGATCAAGTCACACATATGCGAGGTGCATGAATCACGCGGTCAAATCATGCAGAAATCCAGCGTATACTGCGCGATTATGTGGGACACTCCGTCTCATAACGGGTCCCATAGGTGGTCTGCCCAATGGCATATGCTATGATCAGTCACTACTCAAATCAAGCATACATATGATGTGTATGGGCATGAGTCATGGGATTATACTAAGCATGTTATAAAGTAATGAATAGTAACGAGTGTGGGCCTATCAATGGGCCCTAAGGAGAGTTACAATGAGGACATTTAACTAACATTGTACATACAATGTGGACGTCAAACCAACATTGTTCCCTAGGCACGACCTGCCATAAATATCATTTCATGAACCATGAGAAACGTACATTAATATGGACCCTAAGGACATTCGTTGGGCCTCGATCCATGGGCCTTAGATATATCAAATGGGTCGTATTACATCGGCCTTAACAATGAGCCTTATGTACATTGTAATGGTCCACGATCCATGGGCCTTAAAATGCATCAAATGGGCTTACACACATGAGCTTTAAATATGTCAAATGGGTCACTCCATTTGCGCCCCATGCACATCAAATGGGCTTGATCCCATGGGCTTTAATATATATCAAATGGGCTTGAATCCCATGGGCCTTATATAGAGTAAATGGGCCGGATCCCATGGGCATTGCATATGTCAAATGGGTCAAACCCATGGGACTTATATATGCCAAATGGGCTTAATCCCATAGGCCTTATGCATGCCAAATGGGCTTAATCCCATAGGCCTTATATGTGCACTAAGGTGGGCCCCAATGAATAGCCATAAACGGATCGACATGGGCCCTATACACATAACAAAGTGGGCCCATTTGAACCATAGATCTGGCTCATTTTTAGCCCAACCGTAAAAAAAAGAATTAAAAAAAAATAAATGGACAGTTTAGATGCAACACATGCATCATGGTGAGGGTCCACATGAGCTAAGGATTGGCTCATTCCCTAGCTCTCAAAATGGATGGACGGTTAGGATACAACTCATACATCATGGATGGGCCCACTGACCGTCCAACAGCCCCAAAGATGGCCGGACGAGGTGGACATTACATACATTCCAGCGGGCTCCACCGTCCGTATGGACAGTGGATTTGTGCACGTACATCACTGTGGGACCCATGTGGGGCCCACCATATTGTCTACATGCCATCCGTACCGTCCATTAGGTCACGCAGACCTAAATGAAGGGTGAAAACAAATTTCAGCTTGATCTAGAACTTCTGTGGGGCCCAAAAGGATTTCAATGGTAGAATTCAATTCATGCTGTTTCTTATGGTGTGGGCCACCTGATTATCGGATTAAGGTGATTTTTGGGTGGGGCCTACTTAAGGTAGGGACCCACCTAATAAACGGCTTAGATGGAATAAAAACATCAAGGTGGGGCCCACGGCTGGGGCCGTGGGGCCCTGCTCGTACGTCGCCCGTCGCTGGCGCGTGCCAGCGTCCTGATAGCTGCTGCTGTTTAAGTTTTTTTTTTTTGAAATCATGAAATTTCATGGTTTTTCAGGTGTGTGGCCCACCACAGGTAAATCCACTCCATCCATTGAATTCCCCAGCCTACAATAATTCCATCGAGACCAATATTGGACCTCTTTCAGTGCGTAAGAGAAATTTTTATGAGATTCCAACGGTAAAGATGCAGTTTTCAATGCTATGGCCTACCAGATACTCTGATCAACATCATTTTTCGGCTCAACGCCTAAAATGAGTTGGGAAAGAGGATGAACGGCATGGATTAGAGGCATACATCGAGGTGGGGCCTATGCAGGTGGCCCACCCCCAATGCTTGGAAAAGCTCATATTTGTGTTTTTTCTTTCCAGTGACGTCCAGCGCCTGGACGTTTTTCTTCTCCTTTTTTTTTTGTTTTGAACTTTATCAAATACATTCAAGGTGGGCCCTGTTTAGGTGGGCCACCCCGAATGGATGTATATTTAAGATGGGCCTCGCCCATGGACGGCTAGTATAAAATACATATTTCATGGTGGGGCTCATTCAAGTGGCCACATGGCCTCATCAACATACAAGAAAATAAATAAAAATGAGAGGGAGAGAAAGAGAGAGTAAAGGAGTGAGACACGCGTGATGAAGGGGCCCCGGCACTATGGGCCCTCCGTTTCAATCATCCAATCATACATCAAAGGGTCCCATTGCATATGGGTCATCTAAACAAAAGATCAACGGTGGAGATCCCTCTCCATCCAAAATGAACGGTCTATATGACCTCATTAATGTAAGAAAGTAAACATCATGATGGGGTCCATGGAGAATGGCCCCATCATGGAATGATTTTGATGATCAAGATGGGCCATTGGCCACATCTTAGGGTTCCAAGTGAGATCCACACCATTGATCGGTGGGCCTCACTTAGCCGATCGTAAAAATAAGTAAACTACCCTATAGAAGCACCCACCTTATGATCTACTCGGTCCGTTGGAACGCCTATCTTCTAGAGCTTCACTTTGATAGTGGAGATGGGAGATGGATGGCTAAGATTAGAGTTTTGGGATGGGAAGTGGGCCACCAAAATCACTTCTCTCTCATGGAAGAGAGCTTGAACGTGGGAGTGCTTCTTGGTTGCTTGGGATTTGTTGAGAAATGAGAGAGAGAGAGGTGTGATGTAAGGAGAGATGGAGTGATGTGAAGTGAGTGATGGGTGAGGTGAGTGATGGGTGAAGTGAGAGGTTAGTTGACTTTGGTGGTTGCTTGACTTATGGAGAAAGGAAGCATGGGTGCTTGTACTTGACATGAAAGGTGATTAATGGGATTGATTGATGTGATTGATTTGATACTTTGTAGAGATTCTCTTGGGAATATAAATGCGCGGCATTTTCTTGAAATAAACGCCGACCCACATCTCTTAGTCAGGGTATCGGATCGGTGCGTGAGTCGCGGCGTTGGAACCGCGGCGACGGTGCGGTTGCAATGATACAAGTCTCGGATTAAGCCGGCTCAAATGTATAGGATATGACTTACGGTCGTGTGCAAAGTCGATTACAGGTCACGGGTCGTCGAAATTTGACGAGAAGGATCGCGGGATTAACGGAACAGTACAGATTGGGATATGGGTCTTACATCCTCTCTCTCTCTCTCTCTATATATATATATATATATATATATATATATATATATATATATATATATATATATATATATACATCTGCTGACCCTGTCGAATAACTTCCCACACCTGCATTATCACTAGGGCTGAAAGTTGGGTGGGTTCAACCTGACCGACCTGTGACCGACCCGACATTGGGTTGAGGTTTCGGGTCGCCCGACCCAACCCGAACCCATAAATTATAATTGAATGTGGATTGTTTGTGTCGAAGGCACACTAGTGATGTTAGGTCTCATTTGTCCATGTCATTTCCAATGACTCAAGCTAACAAGATATGCTGGATTTCTCCCTCCCAAATAGATTGCGTGTTACGCTACATGACTCTTAAAAGAGTAGTTGTCCTATATTTTAGCCTTTTTTTTAAAGAAAAAAATGAAGTTCTTTATGACGAATAATTATATATATAATTAATAAAATCATAGATACAAAAAATAAATCTTATATTGAAAAATAATAAACTAATGTAATAACAAAAATATTAATACATATACCCGACTAACCCGATCAACCCGACCAAGCCCGCTTGGGTTGGGCTTAGGTTGAGAATTCCCAGCCCGAGGTTGGGTTGGATTGGGTTAGGGTTGAGGTATAGAAACCTTGGGTTAGGTTAGGGTTAAGCACCAACCCGGCCCAAACCGTCCGACTTTCAGCCCTAATTATCACCTGCTCTCAACCATCCTATATATATATATATAAAAGTTTTTCTATATAACTGTCAGCCTTTGGTGTTATTTACCAATGAATACCAGTTTTAAAATATTTAAATTAATAAGCTTATGCTTTCCACCCTTGGTTATACCAATGCCTGACATTTATTGGTGCGGTAGTGTTTTATACGGTTTAAAATCTATATTTTCAAAAATAACAAAACTACCTTCTCAATAAATTCAACCAACTCTTTTACTAAGAATGAAGGCTCCGGCATATTGTATGTGACTTGTGGGGTTCATAAAGATATCCTTGACAAATACACTTCATTCGCATGCTTTTAAAGACCACAATAGGCTAGGATTCTAAAAAGAAGACTGATCTAAAACTCATGTTGGCTATACCAACAAAATGTTGGGGGCCGTTGTACAAAACTTTAGGATCTAGTCTCTCAAAAACACTAGAATTATAGAATAATAAAGCAATGAAATAAATCAAAGTACAAATGACATGACACAAGAGATTTTTACGTGGAAAACCCTCAAAGAGGTAAAAACTACGGGACCTCGTCCAAAGCAACAATTCACTATGAAGCAGAATGTTATAACCGATCACAAGCACACACTGCTTGGATTAAACCTTCTTCACTCACGCAGGAGTGGATGAAGAATAAAAGAATAAAGAAAAACTGAGAGATCTCACCGATCACGAGAACGTAGAAGTGCTGAGACGTCGACTACGAAGTATATCACCTCTACGAGCAGAATCTCCCTTCTATAAGCTTCTTCTCTGTCACTCTTTTTTTTTTCTCTCTCTCTCACCTTTGATAGCCCTAAACCCTTTAGTAAACCCTTACAAAGATTTATGAAACTCTCTTCTATTACCCTAAAATAACCCTAGGACCTCTATTTATAGTTTAGGAAACTCTCTTTCGCACCTTTTGTGAAATCGCCTCAAATTTACGCAGTCCGCATCAAATTCGGACTAAATCTGCGTAACTCTCGACTAGTCGAGCAGCCCACTCGACTGGTCGAGCCTGACCCTCGACTGGTCGAGTACCATGGGATTCCAAAACCAAAAACTTACTGGACTTTGAGTCGAGCACGCCCACTCGACCAGTCGAGTGGCCCACTCGACCAATCAAGCAGCTCACTTGATCGGTCGAGCAGCTCGGACTGAGTAGGAAAAATTTCATCAAATCTCTCCCTTTTTGACTCAGGAGGAATTCACTTTCTTCATGCCATCTAGGTTTCTACAAACCTCAAACTTGCCCTTAAACAAATTCTTGGTCATGACGTCTGATCCATTATCGTCTGTGTGGACCATCTCAAACTGAAACCTTTTGTTCCAAAGTATCCCTGATCCAGTGATACCAAATCTCTATGTGTTTCAACTTGGAGTGCTGACTTGAATTCTTTCTTAAGTATATAACACTTTAACTGTCGTAATAGACTACGTGCTGCTCCTGCTTTAGGTTAACTTCCTGTTGGAACCTCTTCATCCAAAGCATCTCTTTACATGCCTCTGTGACTGTAATGTACTCGGTCTTTATTTTCGATAATGCTACGACCTTCTGTAGGTTGCTCTGCCAAAAAATCGCTCCTCCTACAAACATGAACATGAACCCTGATGTAGACTTCCTGGAGTCTATGTCACCTACTATATCTGCATCAATATAGCCTTCTAACACAGGTTTTCCATCACCATAGCATAGGCTTAACCTGGATGAGCCTCTTAAATAACGCAGTATCTATTTCACTATATCATCAGTGTGGTTTTTATGCAAGGATCTCATCTCCTCTTACATAGCTTTTAACCACTCCCCCTTATACTAGTCGGCTAAGGCCGCAGAATAATCTTTTAGCTCCCCCATAAGTGAGCATTATGTACTCATGTAATGAGTACCTCTTAGATGGTTATCTATCCCTAGATGTCCTCCTCACCTGTGGCTCAACAAGTGGATCAGGTGGGGGCTGCTCTCCCTATCCATCTTCTGTAGGAACTTCGTCCTCTGCACATTGTTGTACTCATCCGTCATCAGGCACCATAGGAGGAATAACCGGATCCATGTCCTTTATCTCACTTGAACTAGACTGGGTCTTCTCTGGCTTACAAATGTCTTCTATACATTGATCTTCAAAGAAAACCATGTCTCTGCTCCTGATAAGCTTCTTCTCGGTTGGATCCCAATATTTGTAGCCGAAATTTTCATCACCGTACTCCAAGAACACACATTGCCTGATCTTCATATCGAGTTTGGACCTCTCATCCTTTAATACGTGAATGGATGCCCTGCATCCAAACACCCTGAGATGATTGTACAATGGATCTTGTCCAGTCCACACCTTCTCAGGTATTTCTCTATTTAACAGGGCTGATGGAGATCTGTTTATCAAATACACTGTCGTGTGTATTGCTTCTCCCCAGATCGTCTTGGGCAACTTTGAATGGGATAACATGCATTTGATTCTCTCTACAATGATACAATTCATTCGCTTAGCTACACCATTATGCTGGGGAGTCTTGAGAATTATCTGTTCATGCCGTATACCTAGGGACTTACAATATTCATGAAAGTCACCGATGTATTCACCACCATTGTCAGTGTATGCACTTCATTAATCTACCTGTCTCTCTCTCGACTATATCATGAAACAATTTAAACACACCAAAGACCCCATCCTTGGATTTCAAAGCATAAACCCAAACCCTCTTAGATGAATCATCTATAAAAGTGACAAAATACAATGCCCCATCCAAGGTTTTTATCTTCATAGGATCACAAATATCAGAATAAACCAAATCTAATGCAAGCACTTTATTAACATGAGAAGCAGATTTAATGAATGAAACTCTATGTTGTTTCCTTGATAAATAGTCAATATAGGTTTTGAGAGATATATGTGTCACGTTGGGAAGGAGCCACTTCTTTACTAGTAGCTGAAGCCATTTTTCACTTAAGTGGCCTAGATGCCTGTGCCACATGAATTCAGCCTTACACACATTGACACTTGCCTTGTAAAGGATGCAACACTTCTTTCCTTTAGCTACGATCAATGAACCCTTGATGAGCTTCCAATGCACACTAACAAATCGGCTTTCATTTCCATTATCATCCAACCTTCCCATCGACATCAAGTTTGAGGCGAAGGTCTATAATATCACATCCCTAAGAACCAATGTGCAACCTACATTGGTCTTTACATAAATATTACCGACTCCTACGATCTTCGATATGCCAGAATTTTCCATCTTCATGGTCCCAAAGTCACTTGACTTATAGCTTATGAAGAAATTCCTACGTGGAGTCTCATGAAATGAGGCTCCTGAGTTTATCACCCAGCCAATGTCCTGAATTGTAGTCGTGAGACATATATTGTAATCTGCTGAAAGAATAACTACAACGTCACCATCTGAAGCGACCGTAGCGAAATCTGATTCATCTTCTTTCTCCTTTTATTTTCTTTTTTTTTTCATTCTTTTTCTTATGACATTCATGCTTGTAGTGGCCATTTTTTCCACAATTCTAGCATTTAACATCCTTCTTGGTACTCGACTTGTCACTTGTTTTATCTCGGGGCCTTCCTGCCCTTTCTATTCTTTCCTCTCTCTCTATCTTGTATCACAAGGGCCTCTTGTTGAGTAGACCCCTAAGACTTCCTCATTCTCTCCTCATTGAAGAGACAACTAGTTACATGTTTCATGGACAGCTTTTCGTCTGGCACGTAGTTACTTAGAGACACCACCATTGTCTCCCAACTATCAGGCAATGAGTTAAGCAATAGCAAAGCCTGTAGTTCATCGTCCTAGACCATCTTCATAGCGGAGAGCTGGTTCAATATATTGCTGACTTCATTCATGTGCTCAGCCATAGAACCACCATCTTTGAACTTGAGATTCACAAGTCGTCTTATCAGAAAATTTTTATTGCCGGCTATCTTCCTCTCATACAGCCCTTGCAGTTTTATTTATAGGCTAGCAGTTGAGGTCTTCGTAGATACATGGTGGAATATGGAATCGTCTAACCATTGTCTAATAAATTCCACCGCCTTTCGGACCAACTGCTTCCAATAATCATCTGACATATCCTTTGACTTTGCTGATATGCCTTAAATTGAAGAATACAAGTTTTTACAATGAAGCAAGTTCTCCATCTTAGCCTTCCATATGGTCTAGTTAGAACCATTGAAACTGATCATCCTTGATAAGTCACATTCTATAATTTAAAACCGATCCCACTCCGTTCAATCAACATGAACACTTTGATACCACTTTGTTGGGGGCCGTCGCACAAAACCTTAGGATATAGCCTCCAAAAAATACTAAAATTATGGGATAATAAAGCAATGAAATAAATCAAAGCACAAACTACATGACACAAGAGATTTTTACGTGAAAACCTTTAAAAAGGTAAAAATCACGGGACCTCGTTCAGAGCAACAATTCACTATGAAGTAGAACGTTACAATCGATCACAAGCACACACCACTTGGATCAAACCTTCTTCGCTCATGCAGGAGTGGATGAACAATAAGAGATAAAGAAAAACTGGGAGATCTCACCGATCACGAAGATGTAGATGCGTTGAGATATCAACCGCGAAGTAAATCACCTCTACGAGCAGAATCTCCCTTCCACAAGCTTCCTCTCTCTCTCTCTCTCTCTCTCACCTTTGATAGCTCTAAACCCTTTAGCAAACCCTTACAAAGATTTATGAAACTCTCTTCCATTGCCCTAGAATAACCCTAGGACCCATATTTATAGGAAACTCCATTTTGCACCTCTTGTGAAACTACTTCAAATTTATGTAGTCCATACAAAATCTGGACTGAATCTGTGTAACTCTCGACTAATCGAGTGGCCCATGGGATTCCAAAACCAAAAACTTGCTGGACTTTAAGTCGAGCACCACTCGACCGATCGAGTGGCCCACTCGACCAGTCAAGCAGCTCACTCGACCGGTCAAGCAGCTCAGACTGAGGAGGAAAAATCCCATCACAAAACATCAGGAACAACAATGTCCACCATTGGAACCTTCCTAGAGCAGACCATGATGTTTATATGCCATCTAAACCATTCATAGAACTATTACCACTTGGATAAACTATAGGAATAAATATCACATTGATACAAAACTTCTATCTCAGCCAAGCATTTAATCCCCCATTGTTTTGTGTGATATGGCTCACATGAGTTTTGGATCTTCCTTATTTTTACATCTTGTCCTATTTTGGTCTTTCAAAATAGATGGACAATGAATTTGTCATGGACATCTTTATGGGCCTCACACAACCCCCGTCACAAAGATATCTCTGTGCCCATGTCATCGTGGATGACATGCAATTCACTCTGGTTGAAGGCAGATGGAAATTTAGTGTCGTCGCTTCTCACTAGTCCATGTCATCGCAGATGACACCATCTCCCAAAACACATCCATTTTCTCTCCCTTATACCTTGCGGACTACACAACATAATTTTTAACTTGTGAAACTTCTTTGGCCCCACCATGTTCTATGTGCTAGATCCACACCGTCCATCAATTTTTCTAAATCGCTCTAGAGGATTAGCCCAAAAATGAAGCACATTCAAAGCTCAAATGGATCACACCACATAAAGTGGTGAGGATTGAACAAATACAATTGAAACCTTCCTGGGGTCCAGCATAAGGTTTATTTTTCATCTAACCTTTTCATAAGGTCACACCGACTTGAATGAAATGAAAATACCAATATTAGCTTGATCATAGCCTTCTGTGGCCCAAAAAAGTTTTCAAAAATAGGCATCAAATTCCCCTTGTTTCTTGTAGTGTGGCCACTTGAGACTGGTATCCACCTCATTTTTGGTCTTATATCTTAAAATGATATGACAAAAATGGATGGATGATGTGGATCTGACACATACATTAGGATAGGGATTGTGGAAGTTCCACATGCCAACACTTCCGGTTCTCTTCTCTGTTCCCGAAATGTGCTTCACAACAAGCAACATAATTTCTTTACTCATGAAATTTACATACATGGCCCCGCATGATGTATTTCTCAGGTTACACCTTCCATTCATTTATTTAGATCACTATAGGATATGAGCCCAAAAATAAGGCAGATCTATATATCAAGTGGACACACCACAGGAAATAATAGGATTTGGGCTCCCACTGTTGAAAACTTCTTATAGCCACGGAAGACTCTTATTAAGCTAATATTTGTGTTTTACCTTAATTCAAGTCTGTGTGACCTTAATTCAAGTAGGTTATGTGACTTACACGAGTAGGGTAACGGGACCTATGTAGAGATGGATGGTCTTATTGGGCCCACTGTGATGTATATAATTTATCCATGCCGTCCATTCATTTTGAAAGATCATTTTAAGAAATGAGCCCAAAAATGAGGCATATCAAAGGCTCATGTGGACCCCACCATAGAAAGTAGTGAAATTGAAAACCTACCGTAGAAAACCTTTTAGAGGCCATAAATTTTTTTTATAGATTTAACTCATTTTTTGACCCATGACGTTAAATTAAATTCTAAATCCAATGGACCGATTGGATTCGATACATAAATCACGACAAAAACTTTATAACATGACAATCTCGACTTTTATGAACTCCACACATCACATGACAACCATAACCCATATGACATGACAACCATAACCCATATAACATGACAACCTCAACCCATGACAACCATGACCCATATAGCATGACGACCATGACCCATATAATATGATGACATCGACCCTCCCATATAACATGAAAACCATGACCTATACCCATATAACATGGTAAGAGTCATGGTTGTAATGTGGTAAGGGTCGTGATTGTGATGTAGTAAGGGTTGTGGTTATCGGATTGATGTAATTAATAACTTGATTATTTTTAAATAATAGGAGTTGAGTCCCACAATGGGGTGATCCGTTCCGTCCACCTTGTCCATCAGTTAGCCGTGGGCTAAAAAAGTCCTGACTTGGGCATTGTTCACTTCTAACAAACATTACAGTAAGCATAGAAAGTTTCAACAGTGGTTGCCATTATCACCATTATTTTATATTATGTGGCCCACACAAGCATTGGATCAGGCTGATATTTGGGTTTTAGCCCTAAAATGACAATGCAAAAAGGATGGACGGCATGAATTATACACATACATCAATGTGGGCCTCACGAGTTGGGCCTTGCCTACACCAAAAAAAATCTTCCGTGAACATTACTTTCTCATGATTAAATATAAAAATCATACAATTATTGAGCTAAGGATAAGAGTGTTTTGGTTTGAATAATTTTTAAAAGCTTGTTAGAAGGCCCCCCTCAAAATATTTGGAAGGTGAAACCTCTTTCAGGAAATTAACCATACAACGCGGCCAATACTGTCAAAATCTCTAACAGCATTTTTTCAGCCGGTCAAAGTGGACGAAACGGCTATTTTTCTGCATTTATAACGTATAAGCTTTTTAATTTAAATATTTTAAAATTGGGCATTTGCCGGGAAAGCCATGAAGGCAGGTGATTATATGAAAAACCTCCGTTTAAAAAAGGTTGCAGGCTAAAAGTGATATTTGTGTGACGGTTGGTACACAGGCGCTGGGAAATTGCACACGTGTGATAGAAATAACTCAAATCAAACCGTCCAAAAGGTGGGCCTCCATTTCGATATATACAATATTAAAAATTATGCTGATGTAGTATCTTAACATTACGATTTCTCAACATTATTGGATGGTGGAAAAGTCTCAATGCTTCCGATACAACAAACAAATGGATACTAACCATAGGTTAGGATCTTTAGTAAATATAATATTTGAGTGATCCATTAACATTGGGCCGGTGATTTGGATGGTTAAAGTTGAGTTATTGTGTCCCACGTATACAACTTTTAAATGCTTATGTATGAACTTTCACACTCTGCAAGAGTATCAAATAACTCACTGTGAGAAGTTGGTTGATCTGCATCACACGTGGCATGTGTGTGACTCAATCCACCTATCACCTCATACGTAGCAAGGAATGGGCATCGGATACTTCATCCAGTGGCCTGTTCATGGATGCCACACGAATTAAAAAACCACATTTTGTGATGATCCTCTCCATCATTTTGAAGACCAGCCGTTGGATGGCAAAAATGGATTCCATCCCGTCCAAGGGCTACTAGATGGGCAGTCCAGATTCACCATTAGAACTGTCCTAGGTGGTATGAAGCTTGGTGCTTCCGATACAACAAACAAATGGATACTAACCATAGGTTAGGATCTTTAGTAAATATAATATTTGAGTGGTCCATTAACATTGGGCCTGTGATTTGGACGGTTAAAGTTGAGTTATTGTATCCCACGTATACAACTTCTAAATGCCTATATATAAACTTTCACACTTTGCAAGAGTATCAAATAAATCATCGTGAGAAGTTGGTTAATCTACATCACACGTGGCATGTGTGACTCAATCCACCTATCACCGTATACGTAGCAAGGAATGGGCATCCGATACTTCATCCAGTGGCCCATTCATGGATACCACACGAATTAAAAAACCACATTCTGTGATGATCCTCTCCATCATTTTGAAGACCAGCTGTTGGATGGCAAATATGGATTTCATCCCATCTAGGGGCTACTAAATGGACAGTCCAGATTCACCAGTGGAACTATCCTACGTGGTATGAAGCTTGGTGCTTCCGATACAACAAACAAATGGATACTAAGCATAAGTTAGGATCTTTAGTAAATATAATATTTGAGTGGTCCATTAACATTGGGCCTGTGATTTGGCCGGTTAAAGTTGAGTTATTATGTCCCACGTATACGACTTCTAAATGCCTATGTATAAACTTTCACACTCTGCAAGAGTATCAAATAACTCACCGTGAGAAGTTGGTTGATGCATGCACACCTCCATCACACGTGGCATGTGTGACTCAATCCACCTATCACATTATACGTAGCAAGGAATGGGCATCCGATACTTCATTCAGTGGCCCATTCATGAATGCCACACGAATAAAAAATCACATTCTGTGATGATCCTCTCCATCATTTTGAAGACCAGCCGTTGGATGGCAAAAACGCATTCCATCTCGTCTAGGGGCTACTAGATGGACGGTCCAGATTCACCAGTGGAACTGTCCTAGGTAGTATGAAGCTTGGTGCTTCCGTTACAACAAACAAATGAATACTAACAATATGTTAGGATCTTTAATAAATATAATATTTGAGTGGTCATTAACATTGGGCCTGTGATTTGGACGGTTAAAGTTGAGTTATTGTGTCCCACGTATACAACTTCTAAATGCCTATGTATGAACTTTTACGCTCTCCGAAAGTATCAAATAACCCACCGTAAGAAGTTGGTTGATGCATGCACACCTGCATCACACGTGGCATGTATAACCCAATCCACGTATCACCATATACGTAGCAAGGAATGGGCATCGGATACTTCATCCAGGGGCCTGTTCATGGATGCCACACGAATAAAAAACTACACTCTGTGATGATCCTCTTCATCATTTTGAAGACCAGCCGTTGGATGGCAAAAACGCATTCCATCCCGTCTAGGGGCTACTAGATGGACGGTCCAGATTCACCGGTGGAACTGTCCTAGGTAGTATGAAGCTTGGTGTAGTTGAATTATTTTGGATCTCTAAATTGTTCGCCTTGACGTAGTCAATAGACGTCCGTTGAAATGAAAGAATTCAACGATCAAGATCTACAAACAAATATCCACTAACCAGATGTTAGGAGCGTCTAATCAATCTAATTTTTGGGTCATGCTCCATCTGAAGTAGGACCCACCATCTGGAAGGTTTTGATCAGTATGCACACGACGTGTTCAGCGGCTGGCGTCCATGCATATGTATAGTAACGCTACGTCAGGGAGAATATTAAATGCTATTATTATTATTATTTATCTCATTTCAACGGTCCTGAATGACTAAAGTCCACGTGGACTACATAAACTCAGATCGAACCGATCAAATTGACATAACCACACTAGATGATTGGTAATTAAAAAAAAATAGATTTCTTGGATGAACCGAAACTTTGTCAAATGGGAATTTTCTCATTGGATATCAACCGTTGACTATTGAATTTTAGTTGTCCATTAAATGTCCACCAATCGTCCAGTCAGTAAACAAAATCAATGTATCTTTCGGTATATGCGTCATTTCGATGGGGACCCACTACGGCGTGAGTGTGTGTTAATGGATCGTTGCTCTTGCTCGGCTGGTGGACTCTCACACCCGGTCAAGGGTTCGAGCATTCATAGGTGGTGAAAGCCCACTATGGCGTGAGTGTGTGGGGGTATGTGTGCATGTGTAAATTTTTTTTAAAAATATTATATAAAAAAAAAAAAATGGAAAAAGATGAAGACCCATGTTTTGAAAATTTAATTTAAGTTACATGTATGCTAGCGTATCGAGCGAGTGCAACGGACGCGGATTGGGTACCGCCCCTGCCTGTCGGCTAGGGCTATGGGGTGGGACCGTGATATGTGCGTTGATCGACATTGTCCATCCTTTTTTTTTTTTTTTTTCATATCATTTTAGGATATGACACCAAAAATGAGACAAATATAATGCTCAAATGGACCACATTACAAGAAGAAGCGGTGATAATAATGTTTACCGTTGAAACCTTCCTAAGGGCCACCGTGATGTTTATTTGCCATACAATGTGTTCATAACGTCACATATACCTAGACGAAGATTAAAAGAATCAGCTTTATTCTAAACTTCTGCAGCTCTTAAGTACGTTTTAATGGTGACCGGTCAATCCCCACTGTGTGGTCAACTTGAGCGTTGTACATGCCTTAACTTTTGGATTATATCTTAAAATGATATGAAAAAAATGGATGGATAATATAGATAAATCAATATATCAAGGTGGCCTCATTGGACTCGCCTTGACTTGAAATTGGATTTAGACGGAGTGGAGCTAGAATTTGGAGCTCAAAATTTTTTTGGATTGAATTTGAGCTTGGCCAGCTTGACTTAACTCGAATTGGACCTCAACTTGAATAGACTTAGATCAGATCAACTCAGTGACTCGGTTATTTTGATATTAACCTTGCTCACTTAAGTATTTGATGAAATGACTCAACGAAATATTGTTTCTGGTGCATATATTCTCTGCGGGATCGGCCAGTGGTGAAGAAGGAATGGATACGAAACAAATCACTAAAAAATTTTGATTTTGCCCGTTGAGTGTTTGATGAAATACATGTGCTAAACTGTTGCTACTGTTTTGCATTATGTAAGAAATTTAAAGATGCACTTTGTGTGTTTGGCAAAAAGTCACACGGGCTCAAACTCAACTCAAATTGGCCTGATCTACTGACCAAACCGAGCTGAGCTGGGCAATCAAGCTTGAGGACTGAGTCAAGTTCAAGTTTAGGTTAGCTACTAGCCGAGCCGAGCTGAGCTGTGCCAAGCTCGACTTGGTTCGACTTGTGTACAACTCTACTTATACAACACAACTTTTTAATGTATAAAACTTTTGTGGCCACACCATGATTTTTGTGTTAGATCTACACCATCATCGATTTTTCTACGCCAAGATTTCTGTGTTAGATCTACCCTGCCATCGATTTTTCTAGATCATTCAAAGGCATGAGCCCCCAAATGATGTACATTCAAAGCTCAAATGAACCACACTACATAAAGCAGCATGGATTGAATGAAGTACCATTGAAATCTTACCAGGCTAACTATGAGGTTTATATGCTATCTAACCTGTTTATAAGGTCACAAAAGACGAAGATGATAGGAAAAAAGCAAATATAAGCTTGATCATATTCTTTTGTAGCCCGAAGAAATTTTCAACGGTAGGCATCAAACTCCAACTGCTTGGTGTGGTGTGGTCCACTTGAGATTTTGGATCTACCTTGTTTTTGGGCTCACAACTTCAGAAATTCCATTGTTTGTTGGGTGGTGCAGCACAATGTGCTAACATGTGGAACTTTTGTGAGCCCCATCATGATGTATATGTTAGATTCACACCGTCCATCCATTTTTCCATATCATTTGAGGGCATGACGCCAAAAATGAGGTAGATCGAAGGCTCAAGTGGGCCAAATTATAGAAAACAGTGGGAATTGGATACTAATTGTTGAAAGCTTCTTAGGCCACATAAAGCATTGATCAAGCTGATATTTGTGTTTTCCTCTTGTACAAGTCTGTGTGACTTCACGAAAAGGTTCTACGGCAAATAAACATCACGAGGACTTGCAAAGGTTTCAAGGTAGTAGTTCAATCTCTGCTGGGAGAGAAAACCAAGTGTGTTTTATGAGCTGGTGGCATAAAAAATGACGTGGACCAATGAGAAATGACCACACATAATTTTCTTGTGCCTTCATCACAAATGATCCATGCTCAATCATGTTGAGAGAGAAAACCAGTGTGTACTGTGAGTTGGTGTCATTCGAAATGATGACGTGGACCAATGAGAAATGGGTACACATAATTTTTGTGCCTTCAATGCAGACAATTCGCACTCAATCCTTGTTGGGAGAAAACCAATGTGTTATGTGAGCTTGTGTGATGTGGACAATTAAGAGACGATCACACAAAATTTTCCTACGTTTTTAGCACAAATGATCCCCACTCAATCCCTGTTTAGAGAGAAAACCAGTGTGTTGTATCAGCTGGTGTCATCCAAAATGACATGGACCAATGAGAAACAACCACACATAATTATCTTGTGCCTTCAGCATAGGCGATCCACACTCAATCCCTCTAGAGAGAGAGCTAGTATGTTCCATGAGCTGGTGTCATCCGAAATGACATGGACCAATGAGAAACGACTACACATATTATCCCGTGCCTTCAACACAGACGGTCCGCACTCAATCCCTATTGAGAGAGAACCAATGTGTTTTGTGAGCTGGTGTCATCCGAAATGATTTGGACCAATGAGAAATGACCACACCTAATTTTCCTGTATGGATCCGCACTCTATACGTTAATTCCAACAGATAAATGAGATATGAACCTATAAGAACCCACTGTCTCTAAGTCTGTAGCCCAAAATTCAATTTGGTTAAATAATCCTAATCTCTAATTTATGGACACTTCTTTGTTGAAATATGAGCATATATTAATACTTTTCAATTTTAATTGTCCAATAAATGTTCTTTAAGCCTTGACGCAGGGATGAACGCGATGAGGTCGAGCACCATCTCCTTCAAGAGAATGACTGTTCCGAATCCACAAAACTTCTTTAGACTCTTCACAGAGGCTTCTCGAATCTACGAGAAAGCAAGCAAGAAAAATAGAAAATAAATTCTATAAAATTTGAAATTAATTAATTCATGAAATAAACGAGTTCACAACCCTCTAAATAGGGATACCAAGCAATGAGAGAGAAATCAGAAGCAAACTACAACTAAAACTTTTAGAATTCGCAACTTACTATTTATAGACGGTAATGATGTCTACTAGTGCGTAAGGTTTTCGCCCAAAAATAGTAAGTATCCTATTTGGCTTCACCAAAGTGTTCTCCTAATTTTTCTAAGCTCTTTTCGCGTTGGATGCAACTCCTAAAGCCCAACGGATGAAGAATTGTAATCAAACTAAAACTTACTATTTATAGTAAAAACATAATTAAAATAGGGAAATGACCATCGATCTAGGGCTATTTCGCAAATCTAGCTTTCGCAACCCAGCATAGCAAGGTTGGTTGGCTAATTTTTCTAAGCTCTTTTCGCGTTGGATGCAACTCCTAAAGCCCAACGGATGAAGAATTGTAATCAAACTAAAACTTACTATTTATAATAAAAACATATTTAAAATAGGGAAATGACCATCGATCTAGGGCTATTTCGCAAATCTGGCTTTCGCAACCCAGCATAGCAAGGTTGGTTGGCTAAAGTAGCTTGTTCTACACTAAAATCATATATTTTATGTCCGATAACTCATTCCGGATTGTTAGATACGCCCGATCGGTCCAATGGTCCGGATCACTTCTGTCGTCGACCGGGCCTTTTTTGATCCATCTTTGCCATGAAACTGTTCGTGACCCGCTCTACATCAAGCCTATAATCAAATAATTAAATAAACTTAAGTTTTGGTAATGATACTTCCAAAATGGAACCCATCTAACTATTAGATTTTTTGGATATTTTCCATGAATCAGAGGTTAGGACAGTTCAAAAGATCTGATTTTCAAAGTGTATGTTTTTCACGATTTGATATATTATATTCCTTGTTTACCATTTCAACTGCTTACCTATGAAGTGTCATAGCATATAACTCAAGTTTAAAATTCAGAGGATCTTCTTCGACATCAGATATTACTTCCCTTCGAAGTTATCCCACTCTCTCTCTCCTACTTTAAAACGATAGGATTTTCAATTTCCATTCTCCACCTAGCCTCTTTATATATGGGTCGGGTCTACCAAATTCTCTGCTGAAAAGACGGAATCCTCTCATCCAAAGATTCTTGAAGCCACTCCCAAAACTCCATCTCTTCTTTTCGTCGCTCTAAAAACAGGAACTCTCAAGGTTTCTGTTACTCTCGTATATATGTCTTTTTTATGAGGAAAAAAAAAATATCAAATTCTAATTCAAAAACCAAATCAGAAGTGGAATTAAAGGGTTTCTGATCTGTGCAGTGAGAAGGTAGAAAAATGGGGCAGCAAATGTCCAAAGACGAGCTGCTTTACGAGCTAGTCAGATATGGAAATGTCGAAGGGATTAAAGTCATCCACCGCGATGGTGGTGGTCTTGAGGTAACTGGGATTTGATTCTATGGATTTTAATGTATTTGTGATTTTCTTGATCTTGATCAACTTTAAAGTAGGTTTTTATTTCTTTTCTTTGCATTATTCCTGATCGATTCATTCTTTAAAATTTTCGCGCGGTGTAATTTGATTCGGGTGGTTGTACGATTGCGTGATGCATGCATGACTCGGTTATAGCCTTTCCATGTTTGTGTCCATGCATGAGGAAATATACATTACTCCACAAATGTGGGGTCCAACATTTTGGCCATTTGGTTTAGGAAAGCTGGTGGGTGCCAGGGAGAGTTATGTTAGTTCTAACCAATATTTCAAATAACTGTCATGTAGCGTGTAGCTTAGGCTCATAGTTTAGCTTTAATGCTACCCAGTTCATGAAAATAATAGTAAGTCAGTTATATTCTATGCTACATGATTATTTGCATTAGCTACATGTTACATAGACTATGTTACAAGCTATCTAGATATTAATACAAGTTATTTTTTACTACAATATTAACAACAATTAATTTTTTTAACTATTTATTACAAATTTCTATTTTAAATAAAAATTATTTAATCTTTTTTATGCTTTTAGTAAAATAAGATGTGTAATTGCAACATGTGTCGTCCAAGTGGGCCCCACCTATTGGGAGATTGAGAAATGGACTATGGTGGTTACAGGGTAACCAACTACCCATTACTCTAGTAGTTTCCAAAGTGCATGTGCAGTTTTCTCTTGTGGTTTTGTTAATCGTCGTGGCTGCATTTTTATAAAATGTGCTAATGACTCTTGACAAAGAGAGGATAAATTTTGAGCACTAATTCGTGAAGTGCGGGTAGATTAACTATGAAGGAGAAGAAGTCAGGTTCCCATCACTGCCACAATATTT
Organism: Magnolia kwangsiensis; assembly: GCA_037074715.1. Taxonomy (NCBI): domain Eukaryota; kingdom Viridiplantae; phylum Streptophyta; class Magnoliopsida; order Magnoliales; family Magnoliaceae; genus Magnolia; species Magnolia kwangsiensis. Next base: position 38,363,068 of record CM073574.1, on the reverse strand, counting down.
ACCATGGATCTTGCATGATGAAGAGTGTTCCATTAGACTTCTTCCTATGCCAATAAAAGCCATGTAACCTTCTTCCGGAAATGTGAGACACATTCGGAAAGATCCTACATTTGAGTCTTCATCTTCTACTGCCATTAGATCTAAGGAGTCACTTCCAAGTAGATGATTCCTAACAATACTAAATCAATTTCATTGCTCTTTCTTTACCATTATACTTCTTGCCCTTTCTTATTACTTTATGTTGCGTTTGGTTGCGCCAAATATTATGAAATTGGTGCAACCAAGCACAACCTTAATTAAAATATAAATGTAGCATGTATCTTACGCCACATGTTATGTAACTTATGCCTCACACTTTAAATAAGTGAACACTATGCTACACACTATTCACTGTTTAAAACACTGGTTCTAACTAACTAACTAACTAACTATATATATATATATATATATATATATATATATATATATATATATATATATATATATATAGGTTAAAAAATAAAATTATGTTGTTATCTTAAAAATAGATTTGCTCCCATAAATATTGAATTCACATGCATTGGGTCTTATCTGTTAAGAGATGTCTTAAATCTATTTTTAGGACCGCCTTCGACTGGTCATAGAGACTGTTCGATCGGTCGTAGGGACTTCTCGACCGGTCGTAGGGTTTGCTCGACCGGTCGTGGAAGCTGCTCGATTGGTGGTGGCTTGCATGACTCGAAGTCCAGTGAGCTCAGTTTTTTCCATGTTCTGGTCTACGACCAGTTGTAGGTTATGCAGATTCGTTCCGCGATTTTGCGGATTGCAGAAATCTGTGTCCTTTCGCAACTGGGATGCGGAAGAGAAATTGCCTAAACTATAAATAGGTGTTCCTAGGATTTTTCTAGGGGACGAGAAAGCTTTCTAAATGGGTTCTAAGGAAATTAAAGGCTGTAGCAAGGGTGAGATTCGAGGTTGTTCGAATCGGGTAAGTCCTCTCTCTTTGTAATTTATGTTTTCATAGTAGAGATCTGTTGCTTTGTGCCGTGATTTTTTTTCGCAAGGGTTTTTTATGTTAAATCTGAGTTCTCTTGTGTGTGCTTGATGCCATTGAATTGTTATCCTAAATCTAGATCTGTGTGATTCCGCAGGTCAAAATCCCCAACAAGTGGTATCAGAGCTATCATTGGGACACAGATCTGAATCTGAGGGATTAGTAATAATGGCGAACGCTAAGTATGAGATTGAGAAGTACTCAGGAAAAAATAATTTTGAGTTATGAAAAATCAAGATGATGAGTTTCTTAATCACGCGAGGCGAAGATGGTGCTCTTGAGGAGTGGAAGTCTACTATGACTGATGCTAAGTGGAATGCTCTTGATAAGAAGGCCTTATCATCGATCCGTTTATGTCTCATGGATGAGGTTCTCTATAACATCATGAGGGAAAAAACTGCGGCTAAGTTATGGGCGAAGTTAGAGGATGTTTATGTGAAAAAATTCTCTGAAATCGCTTACAGTTGAAGCGACAGTGGTATAACTTCAAGATGGCAGAAGGTGGAGATCTGGAGGCTCACATCAGCAACTTTAATAAATTAGTTTGCAAATTGCTGGATATGGAGGAAGTAATGAAAGATGAAGAACAAACATGTATGTTGCTGAATTCTCTTCCAGCGTCTTATGAGTCATTCAAGGATACTATGTGCAGCATGAATAAAACCCTGAGTATCGACACCGTTATCTCAGCCCTTCAAGGGAAGGCTATGAGATAACTGAACAACGACATGGGGACATCTTCTGATGCACTGTTTACAATGGGTAAGAATTCCGAACAAGATACAGGTTCTAGATCCAAATCCAAGGGCAAGGGCAAAGGAAAGGTAAAGTGGTGGAATTGTGGGAAGGAAAGACATGTGAAGAAGGATTGTAAAAATTCTAAAACGAAGAGGGAAGATTCTGAGACTTCATGAAGGGAGGCCAATGTTGTCATGTCAGATGGATGTGATGGTAATGTTTTATCTGTATCTTTACTTAGACGGTCATACGATGATCGTAAGGACGAGTGGATGCTAGACATAGGAGCATCTTTTCACATGATTCCTCATCGGAGTTAGTTCACCAGCTACAAGGAGTGCGATGGTGGACATGTATTTATGGGCAATGACATTGCCTGTAATATTGTGGCTGTTGGTTATATGCCTATCAAAATGTTTGATGAGGTGGAGCGTACCTTGACAGATGTGAGGCAGGTTCCTGATTTTAAGCGGAATCTGATTTCTCTTGGTGTGCTTGAGGTAAAGGGATGCAAGTACACAGGTATTGATGGTGCTCTTAAAGTATCTAAGGGGGCACGAGTAATCATGAAAGCACAACAACTTGGTAACTTGTACAGGTTGATCAGGAGCACTTTAAAAGGCGGATGATGTTTTAATTTAAATCAATCTGATTTAAATGATTTTAACTCACAAGTATACGAATCAGATGTAGGTATGGTACGTATTACGAGATTGTTCCCACGAGGACTAGTTGTCACAATTTAAAATTTAAAACTCTTCTTAACTAATCCAACAAAGAGTTTAGATAATGATTAAGAAAACTAAACAAAAATCAATGAACAAGTAACTGAGAGTAGTGAGTAAAATCCAATCAATGAGAAGACTAGGACTTTCGAATCCACCTCTAACTATCATAACCCTTATTTTACCTGTTAATTTATCCTAATTCAGATTGATATAAATTTAATAAACAAAGCACATCCTATGTCCTTGGTCGTGCACACAAAATGTATAATCCTTTAAAGCATATGGATCACATCTTTCCATCCATGGTCAGGCATGAAGAGATGTAAATCCTGTTTCTTCCTCTATAGGAAACCTGTTCATGGTCAGACACAAGCACCTAGAGTAATATTTCAAACAACATCCATATCTAGACTTTGGTCGAGCTCATAGAATGGAGAAGTATGGAAATCTCAGGAAAGCACACTAGAAAAAGAAACAAATCAATCCAATTAAAATAAATTCAACATAAACAAGAGTCAATCAAATTAGGAGCTTCATCTCAGCCCTAGCTAAGAAGAATTAGCTATCCATAAAATTAATTAGAAAAAAGAAAATATAAAATAAAAATATTAAAAACATCTCCCTTATCTCTCTTCTTCCTTCTTCTCTCTCTCTTCTCTTTCTTTTCCTTAGCTCTGGATCTTCCTTCCTGGCTCTGAATTCCACTCTCCACGTCCAAAACCTCCTTATATAGCTGCTGGAGTGGTGAAAATCAGATTTGAATCAGATTTGGAAAGCTATCGCATGCACAACGAAAGTCTTTTCGCAGCCAAGTTCGGTGCCTTAAAAATTGTCACTTTCCTCACTCAAATTTTAAAAAAATATCATCCCTTAAGACTTTCTTAGGTCCTCTACATGATAGACGGTTCAGATCTGTCATATGATCAAAGATGGTGGGCCACAACCACCTGAAAAAGTCAGTTTCGCGGATGTGCGAAACCTTTCGCACCATTTTGTTGTTGTGATCGGTAGGCCCCACAAAAGCATTTTTTGAAAAATTCACTCCGTCCATTGCATTTACGACGAAATTTCAGTAAAGAATGAGTGGTTTTGAACATCCATTGGCGCGACTCAGAGAAGAAATCACAAAAGGATCAGTTTTGAACGTTCCAGGGCAGCCCTTTTGTGGCCTCTGTAACGAACACGTGTACTTGCATGAGTAAAAAGTTTAAACATGGTTTTATAGTGCTCATAGCTGTCTACATGGTGGACGGTTTGGATTGAGCTTACGGGGCACGTGTGGGGCCCACTAACTTCCACAAAATCGGCCGCCTTTGTTCATTACGCTGGACGAAAACGAAAATTTCCATTTTTGAAGACGGTCGCGGAAGTGCGGGTTAGCGCTGCTGACTGCGTCAGTGGGTCTCGTGCTCGGCGCGACTCTATACACTGTGTATGCACATGTACACGTGCGGGATCCACTCTGATGTTTCTATGAAATCCAATTCGTCCATTCCTTTTATCAAACTATTTTAACCATCAAAACCAAAGTTGAGGCAGTTCCAGATATCAGGTGGGCCCAGAATCAATGGTTTATAGGCTGATCTATCAGTTAGAGCATTTCTATAGTGATCCAATGGCTGAAATTTTACGTGTACGGTTAATTTATAGCCCTCATCCCATGTATGAAGTTTCAGGTCAATCGGATGGCGAGAACCCTGTGATCTTGCATTTTGGACCAATTTCAGGCCTCTTTAACGTGAGCAGCTCAATTTTCTCAGATTCCTGACGTGTAAATCTATCAATCTTGGTACTCTGGAGTGCATCCCTTACTCTGATGACTTCGGAGCGTCAAATCCATGCTTTTAATACACTTTTTCAATCAACGCTCTTTATTTCATCCTGCAACAAAACACAATTAAACTATGACATTAAGCATTATCATGTTGGTAAAATCTGATAATAGTCGGGGTCTGATATGCAATATTTGATCCTCATCAGCGGAGCTGCAGTGCATGTAACGGATTCCACTTCTGCACGTGTGTGGCATGATGGGCATGGCCACATGAGCGAGCAAGGCAGGAAGGCTGAGATGCGCGGACAGGGATACAGAGCAGGTGGAGCAGCCACCTGTGAGAAGAATCACACGGCATGATCACAGGATATCGGCGAAGTACATGGACGACTCTAATATCGCAGGGGATTCATCTTCTATTCAGATGGCTCTAGGTGAGCCTGGTGCTGAGAAGTGAAAGGTGACTATGGGCGATATGATGGATTCGTTGTACCAGACCGACATATGGGAGCGGGTGGAGCTTCCAGTGGGCCGAAAAGTGATTGGATGCAGATGAATCTTCAGGAGGATATAACATAGATACAGGGCGAGGTTGGTAGTGAAGGGTTATGCTCAGAGAGAAGGGATCGACTTCTTAGAGATATTTGCACCAACTGTATAGCAGGTATCTATTAGATCCGTGATTGGCGCTGGTTGGCCAATGTGATCTTGAGCTGGAAAGATAGATGTGGAGTTTGCACTTCTGTAAGGGAAAGTGAAGAGCAGATCTACATGAAGCAACCAGAGCGGTTCGAAGTTAAATGGGCTGAGAAAAGACTTTGCAGGAGGTCGTGGTTCGACCTGTCGCCTAGGCAGTGGTTTTGATTCCTTCATGGTGGGTCAGGAATTGATGACATATATATCGCCAATTATGACATGTCTGAAATCAATGTACTGAGGACTCAGTTAAGTGGGACATTCAGGATGAAGGATTGGAGGGCTGCAAAGATGGTTCTCGGCATTGAGACTGAAGGAAGAGTAGGCTTTGGTAATCACAGGAAGAATACCTTGTGTGTAGATATTGATCAAGGATGTGATGGGCCGGATAAAGCCGGAGAGCGTTCCTTACGTTTCTCTCCTCAAGTTTTCCTCAAGATTTGTCCTAAAACAGATGAGGAAAAGCAGGATATCTCATAAGCCTTATTCGAATGCGGTTGGCAATGTATGCCAGGGTCTGGATTAGACCGGTTATTTCACAGGCTATCAGTGTTGTGAGCAAGTACACCGGCAAATAATATTGGGTAGCGGTGAGATGGTAAGAAGACTACGTCTTTCCTTTTGAGATGATAGGAGTAAGGATGGTTGGGCACGTGGATTTTGATCCGACGGACATGCTCTCCTGTATCGTTCGTGTAGAGAAGTTCAAGTTTTGTGTAACTTTTCTAAGATTGACAATAGCGTAAAAGAAGGACGGAGTGTGCATAAGAAGCTATGATGTGATATAAAAATAAGAGAAGAGGTCAGGAAGCTACACGGTTGAAGATTGAAGACATGGTGGAGATTGTTAAGAGATGTCTTAAATCTGTTCTTGGGACCACCTTCGACCGGTCGTAGGGACTGTTCGACCGGTCATAGGGACTTCTCGATCGGTCGTAGGGTCTACTCGACCGGTCGTGGGAGCTGCTCTACTGGTCGTGGCTTGCACGACTCGAAGTCCAGCGAGCTCAATTTTTTTCATGTTCTGGTCTATGACCAGTCGTTGGTTATGCAGATTCATTCTGTGATTTTGCGAATTGCGGAAATCTGTGTCCTTTCGCAACTGGGATGCGGAAGGGAAGTTGCCTAAACTATAAATAAGTGTTCCTGGAGTTTTTCTAGGGGACGGAAAAGCTTTCTAAAGGGGTTCTAGGAAAATTAAAGGGTGTAGCAAGGGTGAGATTCGAGGATGTTCAAATTGGGTAAGTCCTCTCTCTTTGTAATTTCTATTTTCATAGTGGAGATCTGTCACTTTGTGCCGTGGTTTTTTCCCACAAGGATTTTTCACGTTAAATCTGAGTTCTCTTGTGTGTGCTTGGTGCCATTGAATTGCTATCCTAGATCTAGATCAGTGTGATTCCGCAGGTCAAAATCCCCAACATTATCTATCTATCCACGGAATACAATAGCTCTCCTCAGTGATGGATGGCTTGGATTAGGTGCATCAAAATCACTTAAAACCTGAGTTAACTTTCTAATTTGCCCATAGAAGAGTAGAGAAGAATACAATAAAAAAATATATCTAAATTTCCCTATTGTTGTGATTCCGCAGGTCAAAATCCCCAACATTATCTATCTATCCACGAAATACAATAGCTCTCCTCGGTGATGGATGGCTTGGATTAGGTGCATCAAAATCACTTAAAACCTGAGTTAACTTTCTAATTTGCCCACAGAAGAGTACAGAAGAATACAATAAAAAAATATATCTAAATTTCCCTATTGTTGTGTAAAATGAAATAGTAAAATGAAAATTCCTTTAAAGAGGATACCAAAGAGGCATCATTGGATGCGTGGTAGACATTGATACGTTGACATGTATGTGTCGGCGTACAACAGCTTTCGACACGTATTTGGTAGTATAGCTTTCGTCATCCAAAAGAGAAGACAACCACAACACATCACCACAAAAAACCCTAGATGGAGCTTGCATGCGCGACCAAAGACAATCTTCTGACTGCCAATGACAACGGATAAAAGAGGAACTTAAAATAAAGGCTTTCCCATCTCTCTTCATTTCCGATTTGGGACAAAACCACTTCAAAAGAAAACAAAATACACACACACACATATATATATGCTGTTTTTCCTCTATTTTTAAAATCCGATTTTTTCCAACAAGTTGGTCTTTGGATCATGTTCTTCATATACGTGCCAATCACGTGCATGAGATCAAGTTCCAGGCCGTTCATCAGATGGGTCTCATCTCCACAAGTGTGTTGTGGTATGAAAATCAAGCCAACCCTATCGTTAGGTCTGTCACACGTAGACCCAAGAGTGGGATGTTAAAAAACAATTGAGTGGCGACGTAGATTAATTGTGGGCTCACCTGCTGAATGGACTTTCCTGATTTTCAGGCCATAGCATAGACATGCTCAGGCCTACAGATGAGTGGCGTGGATTTCGCGCACATGTGCAACATGGTCACGTTTGGGTAGAGAAGGAATTGAGATCCAACTAGACATGCAAGGGGCCATAGTGTTCATTTTCTAAGGCCATCTGTGCTGGACTCCTGCAAGAGAATTCTCCTTCTGAGCCCATTGCAACAGGTCATATAACATCAAGACCTAGAATCGATCTTCTGCAACATATGTCCATGTTTCATTGAGTATGATGACTTCGTTTTGCCAATATTTTTGCAACTCAAGGTCATCAACATGTGTCACTCCACTAGGGCCCACATGCAGAGTTGTTTAATTGATTAGAACTTGTCCATATCTTGGGTTTTATTCCATATGTAACACAGTAAGAAACTTGTTCTGAATGGGTGATTCTTATGATCGGTATCTGTAACCGAATGTGGACCAATGAAAGGAAATTTGTTAATGGTTCACATTCAGCTCAATAAATCAATGGTTGGGATCATTTTTTATTTTTTTTGCATGATTATTGGAATAGAGATCATTTAAAATAAAGCCGAGATGATCACCCAACCTTCTTCGTTTGTAAGCCTTACGGGGATCCTAAGTCATTACAGAGGCAAAATGATCTCCTATCATGAATTGAAAGTTGGCTTACAGAATGGGCTGTCTACATGATATGGGACCTTCGCAAAAGTTGATGATAAATGACGCAGATCCAATGGTCCACCTAATCTCTATAGGAGCATGGAGGTCAGATCACCAATTTGATTCTATGGTAAATATGGCTCTAAATTACGATCTATGACTTAGATCGTATAAGAATGGCTACATGGATATATGGGATATGGTAATCACCTTTCTATTTATTTATTTTTCTCTACTCTCAAAATTACAAATGTTTTTCACGAGAGAAGTCCTTCCCATTTAAAGGAAAGGCTCGGGAAGTTTAAATGAGGCCGGAGATTATCCAGTCTCATCATATTTTACCCTTATCAAAGTTCAAAATTGAATTTGAAATTCAACTTTAAAGCGGATATAGAAAACAAGAATGGGTAACATAGGAAAACTCTGGTGCAACCCTGTCCTAATCCATATGACCACATTGAATGGAGTTAACACCAAATATGGAGTACTCGGCCAATATACGCACTTATCTAGCTTATTGAATTATTTTGAAAAACTTATTTTTTTGAAAAAATCAATTTGAATAATTTTAAAGTAATTACACACACACAAACACTTTTAAAATGAATATTGTTTGCAAAAATTTGTTAAAAACACGATACTGTCGGCGGATAATTCTTAAAGTACGTATTAATTAATAGTTCTAAAAACTTGGTGTAGCTGTCACATGATCTTCCTCACCTATATGTGTAATTTGAAATTGATCAAGCTGCATTTCTAGCGTAAACAAGTCTGGCCAATGAAGGGTCATTTGTTATCATATGCTAAAGTAGCCACACTCGATCTCATCCTCCTATACACAAGAGGAATGTATCTAATGACAATGACTCACCTACAGGACTGACTACCTGCACGCTGCAATAATTAGATTGAATTAAAATAATCTGTACGTAAAAGTCCCTGCACGTGTTTACAATCTACACCGTGAAGTAGACAATATTAGGTATATGTCAGGTTTGCAATAAGCAAGTCGTCTCACATGAGATATGACTTATCTTATATCTTCATGACATGACTTTTATTCAGGACATAACATTGATCGCATGAAGAACAATTGTGCAATTATGTTATTCGACTTGATCAATCTTATCTTTGATCCTTTAGGACTGAAGTCAGATACAACTCACTCATATCCTCATTATCTATTATCACAATAAAGGGCGATTCACACTTTAATGTATGAACATTATTTCGAATATACGTCTCTTATACATTTAAGGTTGGTCAACCTATGTGAGTGCGTGATTGGTCTGCCAATAAAATTAGAGATCCTACATGATCTCAAGGTAAACACTGATGATCTACACACCAAGTTAATATTAGTGCTTAATATTGAATAAAATGAATGTATTATTCTTAAATGAAATATCAAAGGTACATGATAGAAGCATATTAATTAAGCTCTCCTAAATTTCATTCGTGATGATGGTCTTCTTATCTCTCACTTGATCATGGATGTAATGATACTTGATTTCAATGTGCTCGGATTTTTGGTGGTGTTTGGAGTCCTTCGCCAAGTCAATGGATGATAAATATGTTGTTAATCATCAATGATATAGGCTCATGAACACTTGGTACAACACCCAGACCTACTAAGAATTAGCAAAATATTCTTGAACTATAATATAACATGAAATGTACTTGGCTTGCGTAGATGAAATAGTTATGTATATTTGTTTCTTGCTCGACCAGGAGATAACTCCCCCTCCAAGTGAGAAGACATATTCTAAAGTAGACTTTCTCTCATCGGCATCATTATCTCAGACGACATCTAAATATCCTTTGAGCTCAAGATTCATACCTTCATAACATATCATCATATATTAGGTTCCTCTGAGGTAGTTTAATATTCATTTGATGGCTTGCTAATATGATTGTCTTGAATTACTCTCGTAATGGTTGACTATGTCAATTGCATAACTAATATCTAGTCTGTTGCAAAGCATGTCATACATTAAGCTGCCTACTGCGCTCATATAAGGTACTGAAAATATACCCAATTTCTTGACTTTAGTCTGGGGACACATTTCCAGTCTAACTTGGTAGTTTTTCTCTATAGGGGTTTTAATATCTTTCGAATTTTCTATCTTGAACTGCTCTAAGATCTTTTTTATGGGGGTGGAGGTTGCCACTTGCTTACACTCACGCGCGTGCACACACACACACACACACACACACACACACACACACACACACAGAGAGAGAGAGAGACAGAGAGAGAGAGAGAGGTGCTGCCTTTGAATGGGGGTGGAGGCTGCCACTTGTTTCAGGTGGTGGTGACGATGCCATGAGAAAGAGAGAGAAATGATAGAGAGATTAAGAGAGAAAGGAGATGGGGCAACCATGCCTTTTCCGTTACTGCTGCTACAACTCAATGGTGGTAACCATCCATGGTGGCCGCCATAGTTGAGGGTACCTTCTTATTTTTCACTTGATCATGGACATAATGATACCTGATCTTAATGTGATTGGACTTTTGGTGGTGCTTGAGGTCCCTTGCCAAGTTAATGCTAGATGTGTTATCAATCCTCAACGATATAGGCTCACGAACACTCGTTACAACACCCAGACGTAGTAAGAATTTGCAAACCCATATAGATTCTTGAATTGCGGTACAACATACGATGTACTCGACCTCCATAGATGAAAGTGCTGGATGTTTGTTTCTTGCTCAACTATGGGATAGCTCCCCCTTTGAGCAAGAAGACATCTTGAAGCATTAGGGCATCATTATCTTAGGTGACATCTAAATATCCTTTGAGCTCGAGATTCATGCCTTTATAACACAACATCAGATCTTTGGTTCCTTTGAGATAGCAAAATATTTGTTTGATGGTTTGCCAATGTGACTATCCCTGGTCGCTCTAATACCACTGAAAGTCAGCTCAGAAGAGTGTTCGTAGGATCGGATGGTCTACATGATATGGGACCTTCACAAAAGTCGATGATTAATGACACAGGTCCAATGGTCCAACTAACCACTACAGGAGCAGAGGTGTCTAGTCACCCCCTCTGATTCTATAATAAAGATGGCCCCCAAATTACAATGTATGGCTTGGATTATATAAGGACAGATGGGCTAGATTGACATATAGGATATGGTAATCGCTTTTTTATTCTCTGTGGATTCTCGGAATTACAGATGTTTTCCATGAGAGAAGTCCTTCCCATTTAAAGGAAATGCTCGGAGAGGGAGATTTTCCAGTCTCATCTGATCTCACCGTCATCCAATCCGAAGTTCAAAGTTGAATTTGAAATTCAATTTTAAACTACGGAGATAAAATATATATGTATAATGTACGAAAACTCTCCTAGGACCCATTCACTAATGGTTGTCCACAAGTGCGCCCCATGGGGTCATGTCTAACATGAATGAAAACACCATTTATCAGAGCATGCATGTAGCTCAGAAATTTATACCTCTCCAACCAAGACTTCAATTTGCGTGCACATGTGTGGAGGAAGTCATGTGATGTTGCAGATTTTGTGCAGTGGATTGACAGAAAAGGAAATACACCTCTGACTGTCGCATGCATGAAGCCTGGTCTTTTCAATGTTGCCAAAACGTTGATCGAACTTAGAGCCGATGTGAATGCTTACCGTCGGCGTAAGAATCTCATAACTCTCTTTGGTTCTACTTTATATACTTGTCATATTTGTTTCTTGTTTTCTCAAAGAATAGTATTTCAGTTCCAGTATGATTTCTTGCAGTGGTTTGACTAAATCAGTTAGAAAATTCAGTTTACATTGTAAAAATACCGTGAGACTATTGTCATAGAACATTGAAACGTTCCGTAACCATGCTTGCAATACCATTGACCACTGTGGCAGTGTGTAGATCTGATTCTCAGATCTTCAGTATATTTTTCTCTAAACCGGCTGAGAACAAATGCTGGAATAAGATATAAGCTTCTTTTCCTTTCTCCTTCATCAACTAATAATAAAATTGAGAATGAGTTTAAAGTTATACATGAAAGTTCTGGGCTCATGTTTCTTTATGTATATTGGGTTTCGTGCAGGAAGTCGTGCAGGAACTCCATTGCATCATGCTGCAAAAAGAGGACTCGAGCAGACTGTTAAGTTACTTCTTTCTCATGGAGGTACATCTTATTTACTTCATATTAATTGAATACTACATTTGAGAATTTGAGATGAGGTATGGACTCTGGATTATGAGTTTTATACCCAGTTAAGCTTTTCTGCTACATTGCTGTTTATAATATTGTTTTAATGGATGAATTGGTGTTAAAACCTTTCAGCAAATGCTTTAGTAATGAACAAAGTTGATCAGACTCCTCTTGATGTAGCTAGAGCAAAGAGGCATCTCAATGTCGTCCGTGTCATTGAGGTATGCTGGCAGTCTGTAAAATATACCAAGAGTTTGTGACTCCAGGTTTAATAGGTGTAATGTTCTCTCTATGCACATGCATTCTATGGATGGTGTCTTCAGCTTAAGGTGTTTTTTTTTTTTTTTTTACTGTATGCATCCAGAGTCACATCTGCTTATTCTCGGGTTGGCCACGGGAGCTCAATGGGCTGGGCTTTCTTGAAGCATTTGTTCCTCAATGTGTATCACGAAAAGTGTGGGTGTCATTGAACCTTATTTTCTTCATATCAATGTATTTATGGTTCCACCTTTTCCATTTCTTTGTTTTGTTCTTTTGCCCCATATAGTTTTTTTTTGTCTTGGTATAGCCAAAGGATTTTATTTGCCTCCTAATAACTGTGAGTTCATCGCTATTTTAGGCAGTTCCTATTGTGAACAGGAAGACATTGACACTGAGTAACATTGAATTATTTTCAGTTGGGCAGTGGTTATTCCCCGTAATTCGCGTAATGCCACTAAACCTCAGAAATTGGAGCTTGCTGTATATCCTTCTCCACAGGTATCATGGAGCACAATTCTGTTTTCTATTTGATTCTCTCTAAATCTACATATTATTCCAGCATTTTGAGTAACATGTTGCACACAGACACTTGAAATGCAAAAACATGAACCTTTCTGCTTCGAATCTGTAAATGCTTGTGAGAGTTTTGGGATTTTTCAATCAATTGTGAAATGGAACACTTTAATATTGGTAAAGTGCCAAAGATGCTTGAATGATAGTTCTTCCCAATTCGCAATAAGTCTAGTTGAGCCTAGCTTGTGGGGTTAGACATTCTGTTGTTCATTTGCTCAGTGGCTTTATTTGCTTTATTCTACTTCATTAATGGAACCAGTTCTTTCAACTAGTAGGTTCTTATGTTAATTGTGTATTGTATACCATTGATAACGAATAGTTGTATTAGATTCAATTGATGTCTATAGATTGTTTTTCTGTTTGTCAAGATAGGTTGCAAGAGAGGACATATTACCATATTAGGGTATCTGCTTTTCATTGTATTATGGGACATTACCTTCGATGGATGGGAAGGCTATCAGAAAAGTTTTTACCATAGAAAGGACATTTTCAACCCTTTTTCAGCAAAATGAAAAATTCTTGAAAGGAGTTGTTTTTGACATCTTTTAGATAAAAAGCTATGATTTTGAATGAAATATTTAGTTTTACCTTATCTAATTTCTCAAAGTAATATCATCCTTTTGTTTTGTTTGTTTTCTTCACATCCAATATCAAGGCTCAAAAAGAGGAGCATGTGGGAAGGCGAAGCGGAGGAAGACGTAGAAGGAAAAGAAGAATAGAGAATCAGGTGAGTGAAAATAAAACATCGGAAATTGGAATAAGGAAAACAAGAAAAATTGTAACACAAATGTAACTGTATGTTACAATGATAGCCATTTATTTTCCAAATATTGGCAGAAAAGACGTTTCAGGCAACAAAATACATTGAAAAATGTGTTTATATTGCCAGTTTATCAGACATGTTTCTTAATATGCGTATCCAAAAGGAACCTTACCCATTATTATTATTACTATTTTGATCGACAAACTGAAATTAATTAGGCTAAAAGGTAAAAAGAGGCATCAGATAAGTGGCGAAGAAAACTGAACACAAGGAAAACCTTGTGGCTCCTTTGACTAAATTGTTGGTTACTTGGGCCATTTTCCACCTGGATCACTGTTTGGAAATTTTAGTCCTTAGAATAAGTATTAAAAACTGATATATTTCAATTTTAGTTGGATGATGATTGGTTTTAAGAAGTAACGACTACTATTTCCATTTTATTTTTATTTTTCCTTTTTTGAAGGATAATAGACTGCACTGGATTCAGATTTTAAGCATCACCTTTGAAAAAGTATAGATATCTATCACTTTTTTTTTTTCTTAATTACCATAGAAGACTTTCTTTTGGCCTTTTTTATTCATCAGCAATGTATATTCTTTTTTCTTTTTTCTTTTTTTTTTTCCCTTTTTATAGAAATTTATATATTTTTTATTTAATCATAATTTTTTGGCAGATCAATTTAGTAATTAAATTTTGCATAGCTGATCACAATCTTAGAACCAAGAGCAAATCAAGCATGACTTCAGTTCAAACTAAGAACTGAGAGTGGGCTGGATTTGCTCAAACTCATGCCAAATTTCAAGTGAAAGCTATCTCAGCTTGTTGCGGCCTACACTGGTTTAGTCTAGAGAACAAATAGTAGCTCTTTCTGAATCTTTACGAAGTGCCACATTCTGTGCTAATTCTCTTTAATTTTTAATTCATACAGTAATTAATAGTCATTCAGGTCATTTCCATCATTTCTGTAATTTACTGAGGGCTCTTGATGAATGAACAGGCCGCCCAGCCTCATACAGTTATTCAGCTTTGGAAGGCTAACATTGAGGAACCAGATTTTAACCAGTCAGATCCTTCACTGGTTATCATTGACAAGGCCACCAGTAAGTTCTCTGCTCCAAAATGTTCTCTAGGAACCCTTTTCTCGCAACATATGGTGTGGATTGAATTATTGAAAATCACTTAGATTCATCTAGATTTCGGCTGAGAAATTTGCAGTGCATATTCTCCTACTCTGTTCAAGTAACATGATTTCAAATCCACCTTAAGTGTTTAATTTTGGCACTTCTACATTCATAAATATAAAAAGTTCTACTTCATGCAGTTTCTTTTTTATTATTTATTTTACTATTATTATTCATGAATGTGAAAATTATGTTAAACTCTTTTTCTTGTCAACAGTAGTTGAACTTTGATTTATATGAATCCCATACAGAAACAGGATTTAAGTTCTTATCTGCTAATGAGGGTGACAAGCAACAACTGGAGTGGTTCCATAACGCCCGCATAGGAATGCAACAGGTATCACCAAAGAACAAGGGATTTGCAGACAATTAACTTGATTCTCTTATGAACATTTCATACTAGCATATGTGCAAATATATACATTTAAAAAAATTGCATATCTTAATGGGTAATGACTCTGACCGTGGATAGATGGTGCTTTCCGGCCTCCTCTTCTTTCAACCACCATTTTTGTTTGACAAATTAGACAGCCAAGATTTATGTCAGATTCAGAAGTGGAAATATTTGTTGTTGGTTGTTTATATATATATATATATATATATATATATATATATATAATGGGACCGACTGCCTATACCCATCCTTTTCAATTTTCTTACTCCCAGTTTCCATAGTGGGAATTGTGGTGCATGAAAGTTCCATTTCAGTTCTCAAATTAATGGAAATCAGGGATATATGAAAGTCATTCAGGTAGGTGTAGATATAATTTCTCCAAATGAATGCAGACACCCATATTTGACATGTTCCAAAAATGACGGAATGTTTTTTCTTTCGCAGCTCAACATTCCCACTCCAGCAATTCCAGAAGATACAGATTTTAAAATGACCTTCAGTAGCTCTCAGTCAGCTACTGAGGAGAGTCTTCCAAGCTTTCCTTCAAAAACAAGCCACCTAAATGGTTTGGGTAAGGCCATGGACAATGCTGCCCGAATTAGTTTGATCCCACCAGATGAACCACCAACTTCAAAGATTAGTGGCAGTGGCTGGTTGGATGAACCACCAACTTCAAAGATTAGTGGCAGTGGCTGGTTGGATGAACAACCTACTAGTAGTACCTATAATGGATGTGTAGTGCCTGAAGTAGTTGGGCCAAGTGAAAATCCAGATCAACATCACCAAAGCCAGCTAAGCACTCCACCTATCACTGTATCAATTCAAAATAACCCTCCACCAGCACTACCAATTCCTGGGGAAAGATCAGATGATGGTCCAATCCTATATCCAACGGTCAATTCAAGCCCTATCGATGTATCCATGCCAACTGTGGAGATGAGGCCAGCACCAAGCAAACTAAAAGAAGATGGTGATGCTTCTGCATCATGCGTGATTTGTCTAGATGCCGTGAAAGAGGCAGCATGTGTCCCCTGCGGTCACGTTGTTGGTTGCATGTCTTGTTTGAATGAAATCAAAGAAAAAGGATGGGGGTGCCCACTTTGCCGTGCTAAGATCGATCAGGTTGTAAAGCTCTACCATGCCTGAATAATGAAGCCAATAATGCTGAACTGAGTTTGTTCAAAACATGTTTGAATCTAAAGGTTGTACTTCGTTTCTGTTGTGTGTTGTAGCAGAGCTCTTCATATTGTAACCATCAGGTTTACAAAAGCAGTATTTCATCTTGATTTTAAGAGAGGAATTTCCAGATGTTGTTATGTGAAGTATGGTTTTGTGAGGGATGGAGCCAGTGTTGGATGGCTAGGATCCAGGCTGTTCAAATGATGGCACCATTGTGGATGGGAGACACCCAAAAATCTCGCCCATTAGCTGATCCTAACTCTCTTCTTTGGTTGCGTTTAGATGTGGGCCATTGGCTGTGTTGTCCATTTGCAGGCTATTGATTGAGGGAAAGGGCGCTTCTTTGAATTCCCATTTGTGGGTAGAGCCATAAAAGCATGGTGAAATGCTGCTATGATTTTAAAAATCGTGTCATTTCTGCGAGAAATCAGTCAAGAGATATTGAGGGAATTTCAAAATCTGAGCACTCTTATTTTCTAAGTATCTGCTTGTGAAAATTATGCTGATATTAACGTGAAAATTATTTAAAATTTAAATAATTCATTATATACTTTAATAGTTTCATATTCAAAATTGTTTACAAATTTACAATATATTTAAGTTTTTATTTTAGTGAGATTTACCCAATAATATCCCGAGAAAAACTTCAGAATTTGAAAATCTTGAGAAACTTCTGAAAGAAGATTTGTGGTAGGAGTGGCAATGGGCCGGCTGCAGTTGGCCCTACGCCCTCGTTTGGCTCCCCATATAACTGGCCCTATAAAAGAAGGGTGAATAGAGTTCCACATTTAAAAATTTTTGGGTGCATCTCCTCCATCCATGACTAGTCTATTCATATGAATGGGTTTTTTATTATTATTATTATTATTTTAATATAGAAACATGGCTCATGTTAGGATATGAGATCAGAAATAAGGCAGATCGAAAACTCAAGTGGGCCACACAAGAGGAAAAAGCGAGGATTGAATGCCCATGGTTGAAACATTCGTGGGCTACAAAAGGTTTTGGATCAGGCTAATGTTTTTGTGTTTTCAGTTCATCCCCACCTTATGAACGGTTTGGATGGCATATAAACATCACAACATACCTAGCGAAGGTTTCAACAGTTGCATTTCTCTGGATTTGCCTCGAGCTGGCAAAACAGAAGAGGTTTATTTCTCACAACCATCCGGGTGGGCTCCACCCAGTTTATGATTACAGGAATTTCCTGCCGTGAGACTCAAGAGGTAAGTAATAGTTTGGGCAGGAGTCGGTTTCCATGAACCCACAAATAGAGGAGGAACATTCAACGTCTAACTCTTAACTAATGTTTTCAAAGCCAAAACAAATTTGTTTTAAGGCTAAAATGACATCGACTAAGATTTTTGACCACAGATTGAAAACCAGTTTCACTTGTACTGTATCAGCCACCACCGAAACTAGCTCGTATGGCTCCATATCAGGCCGTTTCAGGTCAATACAGCCATGCCATTTATGGATGAACCCTGCTTGTATTCCGGTTATATGTACCGCGGTTTCGTGTGAGACTGAATCTGTGATCGTTTCTGCAATGCCCAACATTTTAGTGGGGACCTTATGGGTATGTTTTAGTTATTCAGTTCCCAATGCCGCCATGGTGCATTAGCGTAGAATCATGCCCTTGTCTCCACAGATAACCTGGGATGAGAGTTAGGGTTTTCATTTTGTACGATTGGTGCACATCAGGTGAACGTGTTGCAGTCAGTGATTCAAACAGTTGAAATGATCAGCCCTACCTAAGATGGCCCATGGACCGAAAATCACCAAAATCGGAATATCTTAGACATAAAACACTTAGCTTTACTTCTGTCCAATGTAAGCCACTGCTGTATTTTCTAACCGTCTGTTCATTGGATGCCTGAGATTTTTCTGATCACTGAAGACCCACTTGTACAAATTGAAAGACCTAACAGTTCTGTACAAACATTTCACCGGTTCCTCTTTTTCTTCGACTGCATTTACTTAACTCTTTATTCCAGTTTGCCAGTGGTTGCACTGTGGATGGATGGGGGTCTACTATAGCCACATTGGAAGATCTTAGCCATCTACGCTTTGACCCTTTCCTAGTTGAACAAGGATGCTGGTTGTATCCTATATCTTAACCATATACTTCCAGGGGCCACCAATCAAAGCATTATGATTGTCATATTTGAGTAGATTTTTGCAGCAAGGTTCCTCAGTTTGGGTCTCATCAGATCAACTGCCGTGATCACCCAAATAATGGGCCTCAGTTGTACAAACAGAGGACCCAAATATCATATACTTCCTGTGTGAACACTGGTTCAAGAGCACTAAAAATTTCATTATAAATACAGACTGATGATAATAAGCAGGAAAGTATGATAAATAACAGCCCAGGAAATTTCAAAGTCTACGGTTTTTTATACAGATTCAATTGAAGATTCTGCAACCATAGCATATTATCTTACTACAAAGAAAAGACTATCTCTGCACCTTTTCTTTCCAGATGTAGATGGAGGTGGTTATTTTCTGCAAGTAGGAAAACGACTTCCTGTCAAAATGTCAAGATGCATGTGCTTCATTTTCCATCATTACCTGCTTGAAACTGAAGAACAGCTTGCTGCGAGATTCGAGCAACTTTAACTCAGACTTAAAAGATGAGAACAGAATTCAGTAATTCAAAACTTTAAGCAAGGGGGTAAGAGAAGCAGAAGTTACTGATCACCTGAATGCATGACAGTGCATACTGGATGTCGTTCTCTGAGATCTGGTAGTGAAGAACAATCCTGACACTGGAACAATGAAAAACCAGCTATTAGGTTAATGAACTTTTGATCAATTTGGGTTTAACTCGGGAGTATTCTAGTGCAAGTCCATTTTAATTCTGAGTTGTACCGTTCATCTGATGGACCCTGCTATGTGTATGACCATTCCCAACAATCTTCCCAATGGTCGGAGAGGAATGGCCGCTGCTTCGGAAATAAGGGCAGCACTTCTTTTGGGTCTTTTAGCAGGGTGAATCCTTTCATGAGGGACTGGCAGCCTTGAGGTTTCTTGGGTTTGGGTGCTGTGAGGCTGTTGTATTCTTAGTTTCTGTTACGTTGTTTTTTTTCCCCATTTTTCTCCTTTTGACCTATGGCCTTTAATAAATTCAGTATCTTTCAACCCAAAAAAATAAAAATAAAAATTCCCAATGGGACAATGTCAATCCTTCAATCAGAGGCCTGCAAGTAGATACAGGACGATCTAAATTCAATGGCAAAAGGCTGGTGATTGGATGGCTTCAGATGTTCCAATCAGGGGCATTTTTGGGGCATGGTCCCACGATGTTGGGGCTTATCCAATCAACAGTCCTGATTGCCAATCTATTGGCCAACTAGTGCATACTCACAACCTGAGTATATTAGGCATGTCCTTGGGTCGAGGATTGTGTAATCAGTGTTTTAAATAGGGTGTAGTGTATAGCGCAGTGCTTGGCCCTCTAGAGCATGTAGCTTAAGCTACACAATACTTAATACATTTTTTTAATATTAAAATAATAGAAAAATATGATACAATTTACAAAATGCATAATGCCTATGAGTTTTTTTACTGCAAATCTGGATCTTCAACCACATATTTCCAATGCAAAATCTGTCTCTTTATCTTCAGACATCTCTAAGTGTGACTTCTTTTTTTTCCATTTATTGAAACATCACAAATTCACAATATGGACCATAGTTTTGATGGTTTGGATTGATCTACGTGCTCTATCCATGATATGGACCAGAATTTGGATGGTCCAGGTTGATCTAATGTAGTGCCACGTGTGATGGGAATGAGTCACGCTACATGCCCCATAGCTTACGCTACTAGGGGGTATACTACCTGCATATGCTACGTAGCGTTTTAGCTACGCTACGCGCTATGCTGGGAGCGCTACTAAAAACACTGCATGTAATTCCTCCAGTCATATATAATCATCTGGTCTGAACCTTGTTAGCAGAGGCATTAGGAAGCGGGAGCGAGAGTAGGGAAAAAGAACATTTTTATGCATATAAATCTAAAGGGCTAGCAAGATTCTGAAGTAAGAGTGGCCCTAAGTAGAAGATTCGTTCAACTGCATTCATACCATGTGGAATTTGGGTTCAGCTGATCCCCGAAGTTTGAATTCTCAGGGCATCAGTGTGGCAAGGATAGGTCAGCGCTCGCTCGCTCGCTAGTATAATCATGTTAAAATATTTCTCTGACAATATCGTAAGTTGAATTCATTGTCCAATTGGCATGATTCAGAACAGGCTCTGAATAACTAATAAGTCAAGTTCAAAACTGTAATAAATGTGGATTTCAAGTCTTTGGCATCTGACTCAGGTAATCCAGTTTTTGTACGGATCCCAGGATTGAAGCTCTCAATGGTCTCTATTTACAAAAGCTTCTTAAGACTCTGATGGATAAAAATGTGTGAACAGAAGCTCATGTGATGGCCGGATTCTAGACTTTCTAATAAGCCTTTAGAGATAAGGGGTAAGGATTGAAGAAGCTTGTGATGCTCACAGCACAATGAACTCAAATGTGCATGGATTGAAGAGACTACCCCCCTTTTTTTTGCCTTTTTTTAGTAAATGAAGAGATTATACGCTTCATCACCGAAGAAAATAGTGTGTTTCCTGCTGCCGTTTCTCATTGTCTCCACAGATCCGCAACGTATGTATTTTTTGACCAAATCTGACTGGAGTTTAGCATTCATATTTACTATTGTTCAAAAACTTGCCGATTAGCTTGGACCTTGGCAGAGTCAACCCAGTTTAACTGGCCAGATGTACAGAGCCAAGATTCCAATTTTATAACAGATCATACTTCATGAAACAACAAATTTTTACTGCCTCACTTAACTTGAACTTGAAAACTGAAATATTGAATGCTGGTTCAGTCCCGGTCTTAAACCTTGATTTGGTGAGCAAGCTGGCAGTTAAACCATGTCCTGTTCTATTTAGAGGATGTGAAGAGCATAAACACTTGCACTAAAACCTCATCATTGTATATTTGAATAGTCATGTTCATTCGTAACTGTGCCTGAGGAGTCATTTAGTCTTTTTGTGTATTTGGAAATTTATTCTATTCTATTATGAGAATTTTCTCATGTCACTGTCTAAATCACAAAATACGGGTAATTGTAAGCTATAGCTCAAATGTCATCAACTTACACAAATGCAACCATAAGATAAGAAAGAGAACCAGAACTGCTTACAAATTATTCCAGAAACCTTGGCAAGAAGTTGTAATTGCATTGGAAGAAGGAATAACATCAAGGCAATATCACAGTATGAAAACAACCTACACCATCCAAAACATTAGAACTCACCTGGATGCGCTCACTGGGAGCATAAGTATGCCATGCTCCTCCAAAAACTTGCAGAGATTTTCCACCTTAACATTTGAACCTTCTAAAATGTTGAAAAAAATCTGCCAAAGGCATGGAAAAAATTAAAATATGTTCCTTTGCTGCCGTCCTCTTATGGAGCACTAGCATACACAAAAATTGACTACTAGCCTAGTTCAATACAGTTCAGAACAAGGTTTAGAAATCCATGAGTTAAATCACTTAAGAGAATGGCCAATTCAAAGAAATGACAAGGAGGAGTTGAGTTTTGCACTGAATTTAGAGCCATATTGGAGTTTGCTCATTGGATTCAAATTGAGTTTCAAGTTCTTAAACCTCGCATAATAAGAGTGTTGTAATTAGAGATACTAACCATATTGGTCTCCACCGAAGCTGTGTCCACTTTAAGTCCTTTGATTTGATTCAGTCCATCTGGGGGAAATCAATATCGAATAAGTTTATTAAGCCAGAATGTCAAAGTAAGATAATGGGTGGGTATTTGCAGGAGAATATCCTGATAGTTAGGTTAATCAGCTATTCCATTTTTCTAACCAGGCTAATAAACTAGTGCCAGTAATTTGTGCAAAACCATTGCAGTGAATTAACAAGATCAATCATCTAAAAACTTCAAATAGTTGGAACAAGGCTATAATGATGATGAATCATCTTATGTTTTTATGAGTGTCGTGAAAGAACAGACGAGACCTGCAAACATTTTCGCTTTCCTGTGATCATCCTCGAGCCTACCAACATTATCTTTCAGTGCCACAAAAGCTGCAGCACATAAGATTCCAACCTGTCTCATGCCACCACCTAAGGTTTTTCTAAGCCTCTTAGCCTTAAGAAAAAGGAAGTATGGATCAGAATTAATCCACTGAAGCAATATACTGTTACAATAAAAATTATATCAATACCTTGGAAATGAAGCTTTTCGAGCCTACAATGACAGATCCAACTGGAGCACCCAAGCCTTTCGACATACATACCTGGCTCACACATTTGATGGAGATGAACTTGCACAGAATCAGATCGTATCGCACAATGAAATAACAGATTTCTAAAAGAGATAAATTATATAAAGATGTAACAAGAAGGCCAGCAAGAAAAAGAATGAAAACATATAAAGGGAAGAGAGAATCCCCTGGGACTTGAAACAACAGCAGACAATAAGGAGGAAACCACTAATCAGGACGTACCGAAACTGAATCAGCAGCTTGGACAAGCCTGTGAACAGGAACTCCAAGAGCCTGACATAAGAATCTATTGGAGTTAGACACAATAGAAGTCATTCATCTATGCAAATCGGAAGTAAAAGAGAGAGAAATAGTAAAGCACAACAGTCTTGAGTTCTTTTACTATGATGCAAATCCATGGGATGATAAGTTTGAAGTTGATGAATTGACAATAAGCATGTCCCTGCTAGATATGAATTTGTTTCGATGTAATGCACAGCATGGGATCTCAAGCATGGAAACAACTTAGTCTTGAAAGATAACATTGCTATAATACATATTTCCATATTTTTCCCATTTTAATTACATATAGTATAGAGACAAACAGAAGCAAAGGGAAACATGAGAAAAAGGAGTAATACAGAAAAGTAGGCTATAAACTGATAGGAAATTAGAAATTGTAGCCATGTAAGTCATCCAGATGATGGATGTATATTAGACATTCTGGTTTATTTGTAATCTAACTGTACTGTCAATAATGTCATTAGGAGATGTAATTTATCATTTGGAATGCAATTTTAGTGACAAAAAGAATGGAAACAAAGAATTAGGTAAGATTGCTAACCAAGAAGTACCCCAAAATGACCTTTTGATATTTTTTGTTGGTAATTCATGAGAGTTGAGAGATTGAGACAGATGTTGCTCATAGAATTAGAGATAGGTGGATGAAGTGGAGACATGCCTTTGGAGTTTTATGTGATCATCGTAGACCAATCAAACTGAAGGGGAGACCTTATGGGGTAGCTATAAGAATGGCCATGCTTTATGCGACAGAATATTGGGCAGTCAAGGAACAATGTGTTCATAGGATGTGTAGCTGAAATAAGGATGTTGAATTGATGAGTGGCAAAACAAGGATAGAACTAGGAATGAACACATTCAAGGAAATTAGGAGTAGCACAAATAGGTAATAGGGTGAGGGAAGGTAGCTTTGGATGGTTTGGCCATGTGCAACAAAGACCAAGACTACAGTGGTTAGGAGTGAGTTAGTTCAAGTAGAAGGCTCTACATGGGCAAGTGGAAAGCCCCAAAGGGACATGCATAGAGGTAGTACAAAAAGATTTGATGACCGGTGGTTTCACTAAGGATGTGTTCCTCAATAGAGTGGAATAGCGGAACAGAGTTCATGTAGCCAACCCCAACTACTTGGGATAATGCTTAGATGATGATGAATTTATCAGTTCGTTTTTTGAGCTATGCTTTGTAACTCAAGCTGAGGATCAGTAGCATAGACCATGAACACCAAGTTTTTGTTTGAATGCCACTTTGCCAGTTAACAGAATATAATTTGGTTATTTTCTCAGTGAAATTTAAATAGAGATAGGATCAGTTCGCATTGAAAGATTGTCACTGAGCTTCTGCACATAGTTGAAGCCAGGCACATATGGGATGCCTTACACTTAACCTTAGATATACTAAAAGATGCATAAGCAAAAGTAACATGCGTCTCAAAGTAATATTTACAATTTTACCTAACATGCCTAAAAGTAAAAGGCATTCAGATGGATCCATACAAACATAAAAGAAAAAAAAGAAGAAGAAAAAAAGAAGAAGAGGAAATATACTTACAGCTGATGCATTGAAAATGCGTGCTCCATCAATGTGGAGCTTCAATCCATGCTTTTTCGCTATCTCCCCTACTCTGTCCGTGTATTCTAAAGAAATGCATCTGCCACCACAGCTGCAGAAATAATCAAGTATCAGTAGTAATGATGGAAATCACATGTTCAGGAAAAAGAGAGAAGAAAAAAGAAGAAGACTAGTTAGCAATTGGACAGAAACTACTAAGGAAAATATACTATAGTACTTTTCAGTTTCCAATCTGATAAGAGAACGCAGCTATCTACCACAAGAAAAGGCCACACAATATAAGGAAGTCAATCCAAATGAGAGAAGTATCCAAGAATCAAAGGGCAATTGAACCAGACAATCCCCAGATTGGTAACCAATGGTACAATTTCTTCCCGATGCTCTTATTCACTGTCGAGTGGACGACTAAACAAAGATTAGTCAAACAACCCATCTGAAGCTGTACAGTGTACAAGTTGTTGAAAGCGTGATTCAGGAAAACAATAGGAAAGAGACCATGTGCCTATGTTTTCAGGTTTTCCTTGGGAAAAAAAGAAAAAAAAGAAAACAAAAAACAGAGAGAAAAGAAAAGGAAAAAAAGAGAGGTTTGGGCCCATGGGTTGGGCATTAGTCTGAATTCAGGCCGAATTAATAAACAGACTGGGCCTGCCCTAAATTTCAGGCCCACTAAGCCTAGCACTTTCTTTCAGGCCTAGTACAGTGCAACCCCAACAGCAAGCTATATCGCATGCAGAATGCAACTGAATCCCTATGGAAAATCATGTCCATGTGATCTCTTTAAGGATTAGGATCCCGCAATCTATCCCAATTTTTGATACTCAGTTCTTAAGGGAATGAATATGGTTAGTTCTTAGCAGCCTTTCAGACATCTAATTTGCAACATGGGCTGGATAATGGAAAAAGCCTACAGGAATATAATATAATGTGAATAAGGATGCATTTAAAGAGTGGAGAGAGCACTCACAAGACTCAGCAAGGGGATTCCTTTATGGTGTTAATGGGACAAATGTAATAAAGGTTTCGATGTTGACATTTTTTCCAGTGTAGTACATGTCATGGTAACATACGTTTCTTTTTATCCAACCAAAAAGAGAAAAGAAGAAGAAGCAGAAGAAGAAGAAGAAAAGGACAAAGGATGCATTCGTAGGAAATTCTTCCACGGGAGTTTTTTGATACTTTGATATTGTATGATGCTTGATATGCAGGCACTCGGAAGTTTTATACATGGCATACATGAACTCAAATTAAACTGGCTAAACTGTGGAACCCACCATTGTTAAGTCACAGTTCCAAAGTCAGATTGGTCAAACAATCTTAATCTATGACTCATAGACTTTTTTCTTCTTCTTTTTTTTTCTTTTTTTTTTTTTTTTTGAAATTTGAAATAGGACCTTTGGATGATTTTCATTTGTAACCTTCAAATACCCATCCATCCATTAGTCAAATAATCAAAGATAAATTTGGTGCTTGATGCATTTCAACTTGGAAACATAATTTGGACAGCTTAGTTTGAATTAATCATATGCTATGCATGCAAGTTCTAAGTAATTTCAAAGTGCCAGCATATCATCCATCATACTCTGCCAGAGTATCCAGGTCTCTCTTTTCTATATGGGCCACTCATATAATATAATATTCTCTCCCATTTGGATACAGCTCCAAAAGAGGACAAAAGGATATTATTTCTTATTCCAATACAATGGATGCTCTGTTTGGAAAACACACCAGTGAATAAAATATTAACTCGAGGATATAAAACTCCCATCCGGTGGTCCCAAGAGTTGAATCCCACAGCCCCGAGAGCAGATCATTCAATAAAAAAAAGGTGAAAGGAATGTCCCCCCTTCAAAACCAACAGTACTCAGAAAAACATGAAGTGGGAATCTACCAAACATAGAATAAACAATTAACTGGAGGGATAATAGGTTCTGTCAGTATACATACTGTTTCCCGTAAATCACAACCATGTTTTTGTGATCGAAACTGTGAATATCTTGGGGCCAACAATGGATTTTCGGATACCCCAAAATTGTCCCAGATCATAAGATCTCAAACATCTGATCTTCTGACTACTCTTCATTTAATGTAAGCAATTGCAGTTTCTCCTTAGGCATTTATTTGTAGGTCATAGCTGAAGGGTTTTAAATTCTTCCAACTAGAACTTTTTCTAGGCATCCCCCATCCAGTAAGTGGGCCATCATCAGGCCAGCAGTTTGGATAGCCAAACCATGGTTTGACATGTAGGGAATACTTCACATCAAAGACAGTAATAATGCCTGTGAGCAGGACTCTATAGTTTCTCTTCGCTTACCACCACCAGCTAAAATGCAAGCACAGAAAGAAAGAAAACTTACTTAGCATGTGTGTTCTCCAAGCAGATGAGCCTAGTAGTTGGATAGTAAAGCTCTTCTTCCGGATGTCTGATAGCTGCTTCAATCAAAGCAATGTCCATTGTTCCATCTGCATTATTCTTTACAGTCTTGGCATGTACACCTCCAATTGTCGAAATGCCTCCATTTTCGTATATATGGATATGACAGTTGTCTCCAAGAATAACTTCACTTCCTCTAACCTCACAGTGAACAAGCACGCTTATGAGGTTTCCCATGGTGCCTGAAGGAACGAATAAAGCCGCTTCCTTGCCCGTGATCCTCGCCATCTCTGATTCAAAACGGGCAGCAGTCGGATCAAAACCCAAGACATCATCATCAACTTCAGCATTTGCCATTGCGGCCCTCATAGCTTCAGTGGGTTTGGTGACCGTGTCGGATCGGAGGTCCACCGTTCTCATCACCATTTTAGCTGAATTACAATGGAACCGTCACTTTCCTAAATAGTCCAAAATCTAGAACAAAAAAAAAAAAAAACCAGGAATTAAACTCAAAACTTCCAGCTAAAAAAAAACCAGCCTATAGTGATTAAAAAAAAAAAAAACCTTTAGTGTGGTGTTGCTTCTTCAAGCAACGACATCTGAGTCATCAACTCGGACCCAACTCACTCGACTCAGCTGAGTAATGATTTTCAAGCTGCATGACTACTACACATCAATTCAGGTAGAGTTAAAACACCATCTACATGGCTGTAGAGAGGCAATCTGATCATTTCAAGGTCTGCTTAAGTCAAAGCAGGAAACATGTGGGATCAGATGCATGTTTTCTCCGCTGAGTCACTGAGTTTCACAGTCAAATTTTCAATCTTCATATATAAATTTCAAATACAGAGGAACTCTTGACCTTACTACTGCATTCTCTGCTTTTTAGCTTTTTCTAAAATATTTATGGAAGGTAGACAATACAGAAGCTGTAAAACCTCATGCTGCAATCAAATTCAAGCTACTTCCATTCAAATGGTGAAGAAAGATCGGATCGTTTTACCTGTATTCAGAATTCCAAGTGAGTCTCTATGCAAGAATCAGAGAAAATGGCCGAATCTCAATGCAGAGAGTCGTCGTTTTGAAAGTCTTCACTTCAAAACCTTCGATCAACTGAGTTTAAAACCTTGGATTCAATGCATTCTCTGCTTCCTGTTACAAGCAGTAAAAAAACAGAGAGATATTGTTCTTCAACAGGAACCCTAGAATTCCACCCGAATTCCAAGTTCTGTAGCTAAAACGAGCAAAACGCTTCGATTCTTAAAGCAAAACGCCCCAAAATTTCGGAACTTTAAGATTCTCCGCCTTACAGAATCCTCCTTTGTAAGCAAAGAAACCCTAGATTCCGACCAAATTGGAAATCTTCTTTACTAAAACAAGCCAAAAAACATCGAATCTCTGCAGCTCATTCAAATCTCAAATCCAAACCGCATAAATAACAAAAACCAAAATCAAACCCTAAATCACCTCGTTCCTCCTTCAGAAACGAAAAGAAACCCGCAGAACTCACGAAATTTCCAGTTTCAGGTTTCCGATCCCGTTTCCTTTAATAATGAGAGAGTTAGAGAGAGGAATGAATATAAAACAGACGTGGAGCATCCACCGTTACAGTTTTTTATAAAATCTAAACCCTGATTCTAGAATCTTCAGTGCTCTCCACATGTTTCCACACGAAGAAGAAAACGACTGAAGGGGAACTTTATAACTTTTCCACACGTCTTTATTTTCTTTTCTTTTTTTATTTTCTCTTCCCTTTCGTCCCGTGTTTTTCTTTTTGGTTCTTTTTTACTTCCTTTAATGGCGTATTAGAGAGATTTTTGCAATTGCTTTTTTTTTTTTTTTAATTCAGAAATTTACTATTTTTATTATTGAGATGAGATATAGACCAGAGAAGAGAAGTGCCTTTTGGCTTGTGCTTTGTGGGAGATGAACTGGACAGATAGGAATTCCTGATTTCGACGTTTCTTTTCCTAGGGCGTCTGAATCTGCTGCCTTTCAAGGGGGCGCGGATTAGGTGCTACCCCCGCCTGTTCCGAGCTCGGGACAGGCAGAGGCACCGAAGGCCAATGAGGGGCTACCGTGATTGATGAGTTTTATCCACACCGTCCATCTATATTTCCATATCATTTTAGATTTATAAACCAAAAATATTTCGGATCTAAGGGTCAAGTAGAACACACCGCAGGAAGCAGCGGTACCAAGGACGCCCACCATTGAAACTTTCCTAGGGTCCGCTGTGTCGATTATTTTCCATCCAACCTGTTGATATGGTCATATACAGTTGGATGAAGTGAAAAAACAAATATTATCTTGATCCAAAACTTCCGTGGTCGGTAAGAAATTTTCAATGGTAAGAATTTAATTGTAATTGTGTGGTCCATATGGAAATTTGACATTCTTTATTTTTCACTTTGTAATCTAAAATTATATTTAAAAATGGATGAACGGTATGGATAAATTTCATACATCACGGTGGCCTCTCAGTTTCCCTAGGAGCGGAGGTATAACCGAAAGGAGAGCCAATTTTGGAAGTAGATTGCTGATGTACCGCACACCAGATATCTAACGGGTGTAGATGCGTGTCGTGCGAAGACGAGCGCAGACGCTCCGAGTAACGATTCAATGGAGATCAAAGTTACGTGGACGCACAATGATGTACTTATTATATCCACGGGGTTCATACGTTTTTTGATATCATTTTAGAGCAATACACAAATAATGAACCATACCAAACCGCACGTGAAACACACCAAAAATAGCAACAAAGATAATGATTTTCACCGTTAAAAAATTCATAAGGCCCATTGTAGTATTTACTTTTCATCCAATCTGTTAATACAGTAAGACATACAAGGATGAAGAGGAAAAATAAATTTCATATTGATTCAAAACTTCTATTACCTTCGAAAGGATTTCAAGGATAGAAGCTCAATCCTCCACTGCATTTTTCAGTGTAGTCCATTTGATCTTTATATCTTTCTTATTTTTTGGATCAAGCCTTAAGACTAGCTCTCTAAATGGATGGGATATAACATATAACTCATGATGAGACCCATAGAACTTCTTGACATCAATACATCAACTATGTAGCCGGTGTGTAGTACTAGGGCTGTACATGAATCGGGGTAGCCCGGTTAACTCGCTCCACTCAGCTCGAAAAAGCTCCACTCGCCTGAATCGGAACTGAATTTGAATCAGGATGGTCCATTTTCTTTAGCCCAAAATTGAGTTCGGACCGAGTTTGTATAGGTCCTAGTTCGTCCCGACCCAGCCTGAAACCCTACTCGACTTGGCTTGACTCAGCTCAATCCAGCCGGACTCATTCAAGTGGTGTGTGTGTATGTATGTATGTGTATATATATATATATATATATATATATATATATATATATATATAGAGAGAGAGAGAGAGAGAGAGAGAGAGAGAGAGAGAGAGTGAGAGAGAGAGATGTTGCCCTGCGCACCTACGCGTGTGCGCACCTTTGCACACGTGTCATGGGTGTTTAATTTGAACGGTCCATGTGATGTGAAATCTCATGAAACCCTATGTGACAAGTTTTCACCCAGATCTAAAATTCTGGTGGGCCTTAGCAAAGAGAAATACAAATCAAGGGAGGAAACTGTTTTCATTTTTCATGGCCCATTAGAGTTTTAGATCAAAGTAAAACTTGGCCCTGGGGGGTTTCACGAGGTACTGCTTCACATGAACAGTTCAGATTTTGAATCCACATCACGTATTGTAACACCCCAGATTTTGGCCAACTTGGAATTAGACGTCATTAGGCAATGGGTCAATTAAAACACCTGAAAAATCGCTTAGAACCCAATTCCATAGCCAAAAAAACCACTTAGGATTAATTCCTTTACAAACTAAGCATAAGTTAGCTAGCGCAACGCTGGAGTAGCTAGGAAACAGTCCCTGAACATTTTAAATACGTTCTACAAGACCCAAATCGAGTAGAACGTATGACTCCATAATACTCTATAACCTTGGATCAAACTCTAAGTCGGTTTGTTCTCTGGACCACTTTGAAATTTTGTATTAGATCTAGACCGCGCGTCGAAAGTCCGATACCTCCTATCTTAGACCGTTAGAACCGCCTTGCTGGACTTGACAATCATTTCAAAAATCAAGTCCAACCGATAAACACAGGCTATTTCATTGAGCCCGGACCGAAGAGAGTGCGAATAGGGAAAGATTTGGAATTTGAAATTCAAATCTGGCACACGACTTGACGTGTCAGTATTAAGCGTTCTGACCGTCAGAATTCAGCCAGATTACACCCTCGGATCAGGAAAATTTTTTATTTCATATCATGAGACTTTCAGCCCTTATCTACGTGCGATGACCGCTGAACTGAAACTGATCCGCCACGCGCGATCTGCGAACCCTGCCGGACTAAAAACTTAATACGTGCTAGATCTGGTACGCATGAGCTTAAGTCCGATCGCATTCGACCAGGGGACCACCAGAAAGCATCTTTTGGACCGAAACAGCCCCGAATTGGTTATGCACTAAGTGAACTTTGTACCGGAGCCTATTTTGGACGTTTTTAAGCTTATAAAAGGGGTTGAAACCCTCACTCCTCTCTCCCATCCGAATTTACAAAAATCCTTAGATTGGGAGAGAGAAAAGGTGAGAGTTTGTGAGAGAAGGTGGGATAGAATTCCCTGCTGCTTGTGCCACGTGCTGTACGTGCTTAGGCAACGCACTCCGATCACTTTCCCGGCGATTCCTCCGCGTTTTCAGATAAGAAAATACCCTAGAAGTTGCTGATTTGAGGTTTCTTTCGTTTCCTAGCGAAGTAGCTAATAGAACTTGTGTATTAGGTTCTCTAATCGTCGTAGACGAAGCTAATACGCTCCGTTCGAATTTACACATCCATAAGGGACAAGGTGCGGATTTTAGACGCTTTGATTGACTGTTTCCAAAGCTTTCAATGTCGTTTAATAGTAGATTATCGACGGCAACGCCGTTTGACATGTACAACATGCTGTCCGTTTCCTGTTTCGTAAACCGACGAAGAATATGAGATTTAGGGCATTTTAGTCATTTGTAGGAAGTACTGTTTTCATCCATATTTTGCTGATGTGATTAGCATGGCTTCTTGTCGCATTAGAATACTAGGAATGCATGCATAATAAGTTTGGCGAAGAGATTCGCCTAAATGCGCACTTTGGGTCGACATACTATATGTAGACTTAAGTGTGTGGTTTAAGTGTTTGTATAAATTCTTGTATTAGTATGTATTGAATTAAATGGTGTTATGAATTAGTTTGAGATTGATTTCTCAATTAATATGCAGGTGTAAATGGCTTCCTACATGTTAGCCATATGTACGATTTCATTATATGTATGAAAGACTTGCGTTGGATGATTTACTTAAGTTGTACGTTATAACATGTGTTAACATGCTCACATGGTTGTATTTCATTTCCATTACCCTTACACAACTGCTGATGTGGATTTATGATTTTTAGGACTATGCCTAGTCCAGGCAGTCGGTAACTGAGCGAATTCGTGGTTAGCTTATCTTCGCCACGAACGACGCGCCGATGAACGCGAGTCGTGTTCTGGAGTTGGTGGCTGTGGTTAGGCCACGCAAAGTGTTTTACGCACTTCATGTCGTTCGACTTGAGATGCGATCGTGCTAGTCGAGCCCGTCAAGTAACCCGACTGGCCGATGTATGTTCACCCTGCATGAGTCATAACTACTTGAACTTATCATTGTAAACCCTGTTAACCATGGTACTTTGATCCATAAAGACTCATGAGCCGGGCATAGTGGTATGGGACACCGTGGTCGAGCTGTCGGCCTACGCTGGGGCCACAAACCTCCCCATAGTGACCAGTGAGCACCTAGACTCGTGAGCAGATTATGGTGGTATGGGAAACTATATTCTTGCTGTCGGCCTACATTGATAAGGTGATGGGGGAGCGGTGCAACGAGTGCGAGCAACAGCCCTGGCATCCCTTTGTAGTGATTGCGAGCGTATTCTGAGTCTACGGGAGGCGACGACCCTTCAGTAGCAGTAGAGTACAGTAGGCCTGTATTGATAAGGTGATGGGGAAGCGGAGCAACGAGTGCGTGCAACAGCCCTGGCAGCCCTTGCAGCGACCTACAAAATATACATCGTATGAGATTACTAGGAGTGCCGACCCTAGACAGGATCTGTGTTGGGATTGATATAAGGGAAGTACCTTAGTTTCCCAATCCTGCTGTTTGAATGGACTAATAACAACTCGAAAATCATATCATCCATACCATTGCATGTGCCTGGAAGATGTGGAGCACTTGAGGGTCGATTGCATGCCGCGGTCGTAAGATGGTGCCGTATGAGGGAGATCATCGGTGAGGGCATATATCACGTCATGTTATATTGCATTAACAACAGTATTAGGATTGTTTGAATTACTGTTTTACTATTATCGCATGATTGATTTGATAACATGATAATCTCTGCTCTCTTATCCCACTGAGTTGATCACTCACTCCCACGTTACGGGATGGTGTTTTCGGACACCCACCAGTCCCTATTGTGATTGCAGATGATGGCGCGACCTGCGAGGCGGTGCTGGACTTGATGATGATGAGGAGGATCTCTCCTTTATGCATGATCTGATTGACGGGATTACAGGGAGGTTGATTAGATACCTTGACACTTGTCATTTTATATTTTTAGAACACTCATGTATATCCTTTTGGTTTACTTTTGGAGCATACATATATGTATATAACCTGGTAACATGTTCACACTCTGGAGACATACAACAGTTTATATATGTTATACGTACTATCACAGTCTTCCGTTTGTTAATTTAACTGTCTCTGGAGTATGATATGCTGTTCTAGCTTAATCTCACTCATGTTTGATACATTATCACAGACAACATTCAATCATACATATCTATGTTGCATAAATAACATTTTGGAACTCGGGAGTTGGGTTTTCGCTCGACCCCCCGATTTTCGGGATGTTACACGTATGATGGGTTCTCAAAAAAATTCATACATAGTACGTACGAATTGGTCTGCAGGTGAGCGTTTCCGTATGTGTGTATATATATATATATTCAAAACCCTACTCATCCCTTTTCCCTTTACCTTTCTAAGATAGTTTACCGTCCATTTTTGAAGTGACAATAACTCATCCACCTCACACATATATAACTTGATCGGTCTAGATTTATCCAAATACAAAAAATAATACTTGAGGGCCTTGTAATAGAACGTGGATTATCTGTCAAAGATCTTCTCATGAACTTGCTGTAAGATTCAAAAGTAATCTAAACTTAACTAATTGTTGAGAGCTGAATTAGGGCTGGATATGTTGACCCGATGACTGTGTCAGGCTGATTGTGGCTGGTGACCCGTTGAGCCCAGTTCAGCTCGAATAGACTCGTGAACACCCCAGCACCGAAGCCGGCCAATCCGCTTCCGCAAATTTTCTGTTCTACGGAAGCTTAGGAGGCCCGATTCGTCCGCAGCAACATACCAATGCGCAAGTCGGTGGGTCCCAAAATGTTATATGTGTGAGATCAACTTGGTCGATCAGATTATCAGTCTAATTTACACCGTACATTAAAAAAATCAGACTGATTAAAAACTAAGGAGGACACGCCAGGGAAATAGCGTAGACACGTGAGTACAACCTCCGAATTCGCTTAGTGTGGCCCACATGAGTTTCTTTTTATCATATTAGTGAGCGTTTTACCCGTTTAAACTGATGGAGCGGACAGGATTAACGGGTTGGATGGATTACAGACAAGACGATGGGTTCCTCAAGCAATGTAGGGTACGCAACTCTGTCCTCACTTTTCCTTTGGTGCGGCTCATGTAGTGTGTGAATCGGGCTGATTTTTGGTCCAGATGTCTAAGATGTAGAGTTAAACTTAATGGACGTAATCGATTTCAGACACATAACAAGTAGAACCGTATAACTCCTGCATTGATAGCAGCGCGTGAAAGAGGAGCTGCAGACGAGTCGCGTAGCACTTGCATCTTGACGAAGTCCGGATCCTCTGTTTGCCAGAACCATGACTTTTCTGCTTTCCCGTACCGTCATTGGTCATGCAGTCAGCAATGGCGGTGTGTAGTGTGCGGGCATACAGTCCAATTAGATTCCAACAACCAAGATTTTCCGGCTTTACGCAAACTGAGGATCCGTATTCAAAGCCGAAAATCTCCGCAGTGTCTGGGTGTGTTTCTCCGTCCATCTTTCTACCAGCTTGCTGGAACGCAGATGAGGTGCGACACGGAAACGGATTGGCTACTCCCCTTGCCACTACCCCGGTAGCTGGTGGTCGGTGCTCTGTGAGCCCCACCATGATGTATGTGTTTCATCCATTCCATTCATTCATTTTTACAGATCATTTTAGGGCGTGGTACCAAAAATTAGGGGATATAAATATTAGGTGGATCACACCACAGGAAAACAATAGTGATTAGATATCTACCTTTAAAATCCTCCTAAGGCCCCTTGTACCATTTATCTGACATCCAATCTGTTGATTAGGTAACACAGACCGAGATGAAGGGAAAAAACAAATATCAGCTTGATCCAAAACTTTTATATCCCAAAAAGCTTTTAATGGTCAACGTTCATTAAACACTTTTTCCTGTAATGTCGTCCACTTGAGATTAGGACATACCTCATTTTTAGTCTCATATTATAAAATGATCTACAAAAATAGATGGACAGCATGGATGAGACACATACATCATGGTGGGGCCCACATATCACCATTGGCTGGTGGCAGGGGAGTAGCCGATCCGTTTCGTGCGACACGGAGAAGTGGATTGGCTGGTGTACCACACACCGGCTATCTAGCTGGTGGGTTGACGTCCGCAACTATATGGGTCTCATTATGATGTATATGTTATATTTCAACCGTCCATTTATTTTACAAACTAGTCTAAAGCTTGAGCCAAAAATTAAAACAGATCTAAAGATTAAGTGGACCACACTTCAAAAAGCAGTGGGAGATTGAACATCTACCATTAAAGCCATTTTGGTGGTCATATAAGTTTTGGATCAACATGTAATTTATTTTTCCTCTTCATTTAGGTTCTTCAGGCATTATGAAAAGATTCGATGGAAAATAAATGTTATGGTGGGCCGTAAGAATGTTTTAACGGTGAAAATTATTACCTCCGCTGCTATTTGTGGTGTTATCCAGTTGAGTTTTGAATATGAAATTTTTTATTTTTTTTGGCTTTTGCTGTAAAATGATCCTGAAAAAATGGACAAAAAGTATGAATATGATAGATACATCATTTCGGGGCCTTATAACTTGGATATTTTCTAAACCATTTGTACAGTAGTCAGCGCTCGACCTTGCCAACACGGATTAGCTAACGAGAGGTTGACTAGGTAGACTCACTATTATACCGGTGGCAACAAATTTTGTGGGTTCTACCATGATGTATGTTTTGTATATGCAACGTGGAGAGACCATTTTAGGGCTGAGGTAAATAATAAGTTAGATCCCAAGCCCAAGTGGACCACCACAAAAAAATAGTGGAGACAATTGTTATGGGAAGATCCGACCCCTTTCAATTCTGAGG
This sequence comes from Magnolia kwangsiensis, assembly GCA_037074715.1. Lineage (NCBI taxonomy): Eukaryota > Viridiplantae > Streptophyta > Magnoliopsida > Magnoliales > Magnoliaceae > Magnolia > Magnolia kwangsiensis. The sequence continues at coordinate 38,326,434 of CM073574.1, read as the reverse complement.
TGCGACGCCACACTAATCGAATCGAATACATAGAGTAAAACAAGATTAATATGAAGGATGATGCTCGACTTGGCCTCAGCAAAGCTTTAGCATTGGGGTTGTCAGTTCAGAGTAATCCAAGCCCAAGGTAATCAGTATGAAGATCATACCAGAACTTACTTGTGAGATCTCGAACCACTCCACTATTGCTTGACCAGAGACGAATCGCTCGATCATTCACATTTGTGTTATCCGTTACGAGGAAACTCAACTTAACGAGTTAAGTCCTCCGCCCACCTCAGAGCTCAGAGGTGAGACCTCCAGAATGCCCGACAGACAAGTATGGCCAAGTTCATTATGAGTACGGACCGGAGCTCGGCTCGGACTCGGGACGCGGTCCTCGCCTAATAGCTCAATGGAAAAAGCTCACGTATGTGCTGATCTATGCCTGAGGCTCAGTGTCAGGGCCTCCTTAGCCTGAGATCCCGAGCCGAGGCTGAGGCAAAATGTGGATACTCCATGTGCTAAACTAAGAAACTACCTTAAGCAGATATGACCGATTGTTTCGCCTATAGATACACACGATTACACTACACGATCCCCCGATTATGGATAATATCTCCACGATCATAGTATCCACTGATTGAGTGAATCGTGGCAAGATTAACGGACCCAGACCGTCGATAGTCAGGTATAAATACAGTGAGACTCCATTGCTATAGGTACGCAACATCTTGCCCTCTCTTACTACGCCCGAACTTACACCCAGATTCCCTTGACTTGACTTAGGCATCGAAGGGTCTCCTATTTAGACCAGGGTCTCCTTTGCTCATTGCGAGTGTGCAGGTTCAAGACGCTGAAGCAGTTCGGAGTTTGCGAGTCAGAGTGGAGAGTCGTCCAGATTTAGTCATCAACATTTTTGGCGCTGTCTGTAAGAATCTGATATAAAAGGTCATGTTCCTACTCTTAAGCATTATGGCGAGAGGGAAGAAGAAAGTGGTAGCCGTGGAACCAGAGTAAAATGATCAGACCCGTTCCTCTTCGCTACTTCATGCCGAATCGGCCCCAAGGCCTTCCCAACATTCTCACAATTAGGCTAGCAAGTATCGAGCTATGCAGAGCGAGATACAAGCCCTACGCGACGAAATTAACCAGATGAAGTGACAACAGGAGCCGCAGCCACATCCTATTTTGGAAAACCCTACTCAGGAAACGGTTGGTCCGGTAGTGGAAGCCCATTCCGTGCCGAGGAGTATGAGACCCGAGGGGTCTTAGCAGCAACCCGCTTGGGCACCAGCTTCAGTTCAAAACCCTCCCCCAACTCAAATCCGAGCTTCGACTCGGAATACGCAACTTGGGTTCCAACGAATGCCTCGGTCACTTCAACCCTGGCACCAACCGATCTCCGCCACGAGTTGGAAAGGAGGAGGGGAAGGAGAACCCCTGAAATAGAAGACACCCAAGAGACAGTGGCTGAAAACAAAGATTCGTGGGAGACACATTTCACAGAGCTCAATAACAAGATCCTAACGCTAGAAAAGAATCAACAACCATCGTCAGTTCCTTCTACTGTTCAAGTGATGATGGAAAAGACCGAGCCTCCCTTCACCTCTGCAATCATGAGAGAGGCGATGCCCCAGAGGGTCCAGATATCTCCTGTCATCCAATACTCAGGGTCTGGTGACCCGTTCGAGCATGTGGATGCATATCACTTATAGATGCAGATCCAGACAACAATGGATGTGATTATGTGCAGAGGGTTTTCAATCACACTCACGAGATCTACTCGGAGTTGGTACCGCCAGCTCAAACCCAACTCCATTGGTTCCTTTGCGGAGCTTAGCCGATCATTCCTTACCCAATTCATAAGTAGTAAGAAGAGACGGAAACTAAATGCCCATCTATTCACCATCAAGTAAGAGCCTAAGGAGTTATTGAATGACTAAATCGCTCGTTTCAATGAGGAAGCATTGCAGGTGAAAGACTACAATGACAAGATGGCGCTCTCCGCAGTGTTTAGTGGCCTGAAAGAGGGAAAGTTTTCCTTCTCCATTGGAAAGAATCCACCGAAGACTTTAGCCGAGCTCATCACCAGGGCTCAAAAGTATGGTAATGCCGAGGAATTCTCCAATGCCCACAAAAATGTCCAAGTAGCCGAGCCAACTGGCAAATAAAGAGACCAAGGAACGAGGAACCTCAGACACCTAGTAAAGGGTCAGATGACCGCGTTCCCCGCGATCGTCGTCCGAGCAGAAAGCAAGAGGGTAAATTCCATTCTTATACCCCCTTCAACATATCCACCGAGCAAATTCTATTGGACATCCGAAGGCAGAAGCTTCTGAACTGGCTTGTTTGTATGAAGGCTGACCCGGATCATTGGGACAAACGCAAGTATTGCCGTTTCCACCGAGACTATGACCACAACACTGCCGACTACGTGGACCTCAAGGATGAGATTGAGACCCTCATTTGTAAGGGTCATCTGCGTCGATATACCAAGGAAGAAAGAACGGCTCAAAAAGAAGACCGAGAGCAGCCGAACAACACCCCTAAAGAGCCAGCCGAAATCTGTATCATCTTTGGTGGCTTGTCTGGTGGAGGAAACTTAAACCAGGCTCGAAAAGTCCACTCTTGGAAGTCTGATCCGGAACATTACATCCACATGACCGAGCGCCCTAGCAAGGAACTTCGAGTCAGCTCGTGTAATTTGACCTTCATGGAAGACGATACATGAGAAATCCATCATTCGTACGACGATGCCCTAGTGGTTACTATGACCATAGCCAACCACAAAGTGTACCGCATCCTGGTTGACACTGGAAGTTCAGCCAATGTGATTTACTGAGAAGCTTTTGAAAGAATGGAGATTACAAGGTCACGCCTTAGACCTGTGAAAACCCCCTTATACAGCTTTACCCGAGAAAGGGTAATCTCTGAAGGAGCCATCTCCCTCCTCGTGACCGCGGGAGAAGGATAACATCAAGCCACCCTCATGGTAGACTTCCTCATTGTCAATGTGCCATCAGTGCACAACGTCATTTTGGGCAGACCTTCTCTCAATGCAATAAGGGCAGTCGTCTCTACCTATCATTTGATGACACAGGTTACCTCCGAGGCGATCAGCGTAAAACTCGGAGATGTTACACTATAACGGTAAAGAAAGAGTTTGTGAAACAAGCACTCACTATCAACGTCCTAAATCCCAAAGGACCTACAGAGGACTCATCTGTAGAGGACCTAGAGAAAGTATCGCTCGATGAACCAGATCCGAGCAAGACTGTTTAGCTCGGGACATCATTAAGTTTTGAGCAGCGGTCTGAAGCGCTGACTTTCCTACAGCGACATAGGGATGTCTTTGTATGGTCGCATAGGGACATGCCCGGGATCTCTCTGAATGTCATGGTCCACAGGTTGAATGTGGACTCAGATCATAAACTCGTGAAACAGAAGAGGAGACTGTTCGATGCTGAGCGGTACGAAGCCATAGCTGACGAAGTCTCCATTCTGCTCGACGCCGGCTTCATAGAAGAGGTACACTATCCCGATTGGATCACAAACGTGGTCCTTGTCAAGAAAGTTAATGGAAAATGGTGGGTCTGTGTAGATTACTCGGATCTAAACAAGGCGTGTTCGAAGGATAGCTTCTTGTTGCCTCGGATTGATCAGCTAGTGGACAACACAGCGGGGCACGAACTACTCTCCTTCCTGGACGTTTACTCCGGTATAACCAGATCGCGATACATCCCCAAACAGGTAGAAGACTACCTTTGTCATAGACAAGGGGCTCTACTGTTACCAGGTCATGCCCGTTAGCTTGAAAAATGCTAGGGCCACATATCAAAGGCTGGTGAATCAGATGTTCGTCAAATAGATCGGGCAGACCATGAAAGTGTACGTCGACGGCATGCTTGTGAAGAGCATCAAGGTTCCTGAGAGTTAGAGTAGCGCGGTACGTAGTCCTAGACGGAATATTATATAAGAAAGGGAATTCGCAGTCTTACCTCAGGTGTCTCTGATCCGACGAGATAGATTATGTGATTCGGGAGATTCACGAAGAAATCTGAGGAAACTACTTTGGCAGTCAAGCCCTGGCCCTAAATATACTCCGACAAGGATATTTTTGGCCGAATCTCAGGGAAGACTCTAAGAACTTTGTTCAAATGTGTGACAAATGCCAACGATATGCGGCTGTACAGAGGCAACCTGTAGAGGAAATGACTCCCATGAGCAGTCCGTGGCCGTTCGCTCAATAGGAGATCGATATCATCAGTCCCCTGCCCATAGGAAAAGGGCAGGTCAAGTTCGCCATTGTTGCAGTCGACTACTTCACCAAGTTGACCGAGGTCGAACCCGTTGTAAAGATCACATAATAGAAAGTGATCGATTTTGTCTGAAAAAATATCATCTGTTGATTTGGGATTTCACGCACTATCGTGTCTGATAATGGCAGGAAATTTGATAACGATAAGTTTCGAGGAATATGTCAAGGGCTCGGCATCACAAACACATATTCTTCACCTCAGCACCTGCAATCCAATGCACAAGTGGAAGCAGTTAATAAAGTCATCAAGTACCATCTCAAAACAAAATTAGAAAAGATAAAAGGTAACTAGGCCGAGGAGTTCCCATTCGTCCTCTAGGTTTATAAGACTACGGCTTAGTCATCTACTGGGGAGACCTCATTTTTGATTTCCTACGGCTCGGAGGTAATGGTGCCAGTCGAAATTGGTCTCCCTACAACTCGGGTAAAAAATTATTAAGAAAATCAAAACGCCGAGCAAATGACAGCCAACTTGGATCTACTTGAAGAAGCTAGAAAAATCTCTGAACTCCGGGTCGCTACTCGACATCAATAGGTGGCATGATTTTACAATTCTAAAGTCAAGACCAGGTGGTTTCGTACAAGGGACCTAGTCCTTCGACGAGTCTTCCAAAACATCGTAGAACCGGGGGCTGGGGCACTCGGACTTAATTGGGAAGGGCCATATCATGTGGTCCGATTGACCAAACATGACTCTTACCACTTAGAAGATCTCGAGGGCTGTTAGCTCCCCCGCCCCTGAAACGCCGAGAACTTAAAAGTCTACTACCCTTGATGTAATGGCCGTTATGGGCCTCCAATAAATGTACACCTCCGAGTGACTAGCCTTTAAAGTTCTTAATGAAATTCACATCTCTTCTTATCTACATAAATGAATGATCTACCAAGAAAAAGTTACCTCTCATAAGTAGGGGCAAACTTAATAAACTGATCCCTTAAAGAATGGGTTAGAACGTTATCCCATGAAAGTTCTACAAGGCATCCCCTCATAATCAGTGGAAAAAGTCAATAGATGACCCGACTCCCTGACAAAGGAGTTAGTTCGTTGCCCACTGACGGATAAATTAAAAGTTGCTCGCTAATCGTGGGATGAGCCAATCCCCTAAGGGTCCGGACTTAATAATGACAATACTACAAAGATTCAAAGTTTTACGAGACGGCATTGAAATGCGCTGACCCGTCAAGGAGTCGGCTCGGTAATGCCCCGAAATGAACCAACCTGTCAACGAATCAGTTTGGCAATCAACAATCATCATCTAAGAACCAACTATCGATTAATATATAAAAAATCATCATCCATATGCCCTCTCCAAATGGTCAAAAAATATTATCCATCATTCATAAAAAAGACTAAGTTCAAAAAGCAACATAAAAAAGAAGTATTAAAATCTATTCAGTCAGAGGAGGAGGAGCTTAGGAGGCAGGAGCTTGATCCGGGTGAGTGACTCTAGAAAGTTTCTCCCCAGCGTCTTCAGGCAACAGAGGCTCAAGATTGAGGTTCGAGTACAGATCCTGGATGGCATCAATGCAAGCATAGAAGCCATAGTTGTAAAACTTAGTAGCTTCGGTAGCTCTCTCCTTTGAAGCTTTGAAGGCCTCTTCCGCGACAACCATGGATGAGGCCAGGGAAGCCTCATCTTCAGCTTGCTGGGCCTCCTTCGCCTGGGAGACTGCTCTGTGCAGCTCTTCCGTTACCTCGGCTCTGGCATGCTCCGACACATTCACCAATCGAGCATTCTCCTTGGTAAGTGAGTATGCGTGAGCCCTAACCCAAGACAGCTCGATTATAGCAGCACCGCATCGGGTTTCGAGATCACTCACGACCCCCTTTAATTGAAGCTCACGAGCCCTCCCGTCCTCAAGCTGCTGACGTAGTTCCGCCTACTCCATTCGGAGGAAGGCAGCCTCATCTCATAAGATCCCTGCCTCGCCCCTAAGGGCTTCCCCCTCGACATCCTTCTTGGAAAACTCCTTCAATCTCTCCTAACTTAGAAGGAGCCATGGAACGGAATAAACAAAAATAAAAGAATGAGCATTCGAATGTGGCAAAAACTGAAGGCAAGAAAAGTTAATAAAAGTACTCGGTAGAAAACAGAAGCAATGTCGTTGACGAAAGACTTGTCCGACTTGTCGAGAAGGCTGATTATCTCCTCCTCCAGAGTGTGTTTGATGGCCCAACGAACCAGATAGGACATATGATAGCTTGGCTAAAACTTCTTTTCGCTCATTCCCACCTGAACCGATCCTACTGCTTCCCCGGCCCCAATCCTGCTACCTGCTGAGGCCTGAGCCTCGGCCCTGAGGTCATCTCTGACATTAGGAGGGGATAGCATGGTTTCAGCCATCCGAACGGCCTCCTCATGCTTGGAGGAAGAAGGGACTACTATGTAGGGCTCAGGGGCTGTGGGAGGTGCCTCAATAGTATGAGGGGCGACGGTAGGAAGAAGGGTTGGAGCCGAAGCATTGACAGCAGTGGCCTCGACCGCAACAGATGCTAGAGCTGGAGCTACAACAACAGAAATTAGAGCTATAGCGATAGAAATTGGGACCGAGGGCCCTCGCCGCAAGGAGCCTCCTGCCTCCTTCAAATAATCGTCTTTGTTCGAGGCTCGGTCCTCAGCATCTCGTTGACAGTGGGGCGGCCTTCCTTCTTCTGGATCCAATTACCTCAGCCATGCTTGCATGCAAAGTAATGAATCAGCAACCAAGTCAAGAGGCTCGATCCTTTCAAGGTAAGGAACGCAGGAAAAACTTACTGAAGGAAGTAGGGAGTGGCTTGGACTTGCAAAGTCCAGAGCAATAAAGGTTGGCGGTCGTGATCAGATCCGACTAGGAGCGGAGATCTCCTGAGCGCGCCCTGGCCTTAACAATCTGATTCTTCTGGTCCGAGGTAAGGAGAGACGAACCTCTCGAAAAATTTATAGAAATAAAAGGAAGACTTTAGTCCAACTACAACAAAAGGGAGAAGGGTATAAAAAGAAATGTATGCGAGGTCCGACCTGGTATAGTGAATCGGGTGGGAACCCGAGCCATCAAGTTTCCAATCTTCGTCGCCGGCACCTCCCATTCGCCTGAGGCCCAGAACCATTTGTTCTTCCAGTCCATATTAAAGGACAAAAGATTCATGACCAGCCCCGAGCCTTTGCTGCCGCAAGTCGCGAAGTAATACCACAACTCTTGGTTGTCATGCTTGACTAGATACAAGCTTATTAACTCCTCTGGAGTCAGCTCCGGGTTCCTGACTTGACTCCAGATGATGAAAGAAGAAATTAAAACCCTCCAAGCGTTGAGGGTAAATTGGTCGGGAGCTAGTCCTAGGTAGGCCGTCAAGGCTCGGATAAAAAGATACAGAGGAAGTCGGAGCCCACATTGCAGAGAGCAAAGGAAAATAGTGACTTCCCCTTTAGCAGGGGTGTCAGCGGTGTCAAGGGGCTCTGACGCCCTTATCAGCACGGAGTTTGGGATCTTAAACTTTGAACAGATCCACCTCATTTGGGACTCCGTTAGTACAAATCCTCTCGGGACAATCTCCGAGGTTGGCCCACTTGTAGGCATCTCGACGACGCCAATAGTCGAGTCTGGGGGGGGGGCTCAGATGGCTTTCTTCTTGTTAGCCTGACGGGTCCAAGCCCCCACCTCTTTGTTTCTTCGGGGCTAATCAAAGAGAGACACTACTTCTAAGGGGCCTTCAGATGCCCCTCTCCGGTCAACCGAGATTCTTGGCCCAAAATCATCATAATCTTCTCAGACCACATCCAGATTGGACGACGTCTCACCGAGAAGAGATAGAAAAATGCTAGAAGAAGGAATGACTCATCGGATGGTCACCGGAAATTTCCTTTGTTGGAAACCTTTGGTTGGTTGGAATCACCTCCCCGAAAGTTTCAAGTCGGTCAGAATCTCCCTCGCCAGAAATCACCTCCTCAGATAACCAGCATCCACACGAATTCGAAAAAACACTGAGAACACATCTCTTTAACAAAGAAATCATAATGGTAACTACATGCGTGGAAGATATGACAGAGGAAGCAGTTGATCTTCCGTATATGTTTACTCTCCAAGTCCGTGTCTGAACTCAAAGAGTAGGAGGCTTCTGTTATGGGAAGATCCGAGCTTCTTCAATTTCGAGGTCCGACGCCACACTAATTAGATCAGATACATAAGTAAAATAAGACTGATCTGAAGGATGGTACTCGGGTCAGCCTCAATAGGGCTTTAGCACTGAGGTTGTCAGTTCAGAGTAATCCAAGACCAAGGTAATCGGTATGAAGATCATACTGGAACTTACTTTTGAGATCTTGGACCGCTCCACTACTGCCCGACCAGAGACGAATTGCTCGACCATTCACATTTGTGTTATCCGTTACGAGGAAACTCAACTTAACAGGTTAAGTCCGCCGCCCACCTCGGAGCTCAGAGGTGAGACCTCTAAAATGCCCGACAGACAAGTAGGGCCGAGTTCATTATGAGTACGGACCGGAGCTCGGCTCGGACTCGTGACGCGATCCTCGCCTAATAGCTTAATGGAAAAAGCCCACGTATGTGCTGATAAAAGCCCGAGGCTCAGAGTCAGGGCCTCCTCAGTCTGAGATCCCGAGCCTAGGCCAAGGCAAGATGTGGACGTTCCATACACTAAACTAAGAAACTACCTTAAGCAGACACGACCGATTGTTTCGCCCATAGATATGCACAATATGCTACACGATCCCCCGATTATGAATAATATCTCCATGATTACAATATCCCACTGATTGAGTGAATCGTGCCGAGATTAACGGACCCAGACCGTCCGATAGTCAGGTATAAATACAATGAGACGCTATTACTACAGGTACACAATATCTTGTCCTCTCTTACTATGCCCGAACTTAGACCCAGATTCCCTTGACCTGACTTAGGCATCGGAGGGTCCCCTGCATAGACCAGGGTCTACTTTGCTCATTGTGAGTGTGCAGGTTCAAGACGTTGAAGCAGTTTGGAGTGGAGAGTTGTCCAGCTTTAGTCATCAACACATATATCATGGTGAGACCCACATAACTTGGTGACATCACTTCAGTAGTAGTCTAGTTGCACGACCTTAAGTAGCTAATCTGCGTCCCGTCTTTGCTCGACACATACCCACACTAGCTATACAGCTGGTGTGGTACACTAGCTAATCGACTTACCTCAGCAAGTTTTGTGGGTCCCATCATGATGTATGTGTTATATCCAAACTGTCCATTCATTTTGAGAGGTCGTAGTAAGCATTGAGGAGAAAAATAAGGTAGATATAAAGATCAAGTGGACCACATTGCAAAAGGTAATGAGGGATTGAACATCTACCATTGAAGCCCTTGTGGGGGTCACATAAGCTTTGGATCAACATGATTTTTTTTCCTCTTCATCTAGGTCTTTCAAACCTTATGAATAGATTGGATGGAAAATAAACATTATGGTAGGCCCTATGAATGTTTTAAGAGGTGAAAATCATTATCCTTGCTATTATTTGTGGTGTGGTCCAGTTGAGTTTTTGGATATGATTCATGTTTTTGGATCACGTGCTCCAAAATAATCTCAAAAAAATGGATGAACGGTGTGGATATAATAGATACATCATTTTGGGGCATGTAACTTTGATCTCCTTTAAACCATTGTACAACGACGAGCCAGAGGAGCGTCATGCTCGTCTTTGCAGACTGACATGTTGAGTAGCGAGAATTGCTACAGAGGTGACGACATCAAATTCTGTGGGTCGCACCATGATGTATGTTTTGTATATCCACGTGGAGAAACCATTTTAGGGCATGAGCCAAAGAATGAGTTAGATCTAAAGCTCAAGTGGACATCACTATAAAAAACAGTGGAGAGAGTGACGCCCACCGTTAAAAAATTCTAATGGCCACAAAAGTTTTCGATCAAGCTGATATTTGGGGGTGTGTGTGAAAAAAAAATGATATTTTTGTTTTCCCTTATTTAATGTCTTTGTTATCTTATGAATAGGCTGGATCTAAAATAAACATCATGGTGGACCTTAGGAAGGTTTCGGTGGGTGTCACTCCCTCCACTGTCTTCTCTGGTGGGGTTCACTACAGATTTGGATCTGTCTCATTCTTTAGCTCATGCACAAAATGATCTCTCCAAATGAAGGACAGTGTGGATACAACACATACATCGTGGGGAGACTTACATAACTTGGTGATAGCCTGTACTTGCACAATTGTCAGTAGCTAATACGCGTCCTGTCTTGTCTTCGCTCGACATAATAATGATTAAATTCCCACCATTTAAAATTTTTGAGGGCATAAAAGTTCTGTAGCAAGCTACTATTTTTGCTCATGACCTTATGAACACATTGGGTAAACATTACGATGGGTCCTAGTAAGTTTCTAACGGTCACGTGGTACATTGGTCAATGATCACATACGAATTGGTGAGAACTTCTTAAGAATTCATCTGACATTATATGAGCCTAAAATTTGAACGGTCCGCATGGGGGTAGAGATCAACTTTTACATTCATCCAAAATTTTGATAGGCCATGGAAAAAGGAATCAATTTCTTCTCTTGATTTGTCTCTCTTTTTATTATGGCTCATCAGAGTTTTGGATTAAGGTAAAAGTTAGCCCTTACAGTTTCATGGGGTGCTGCATCACATGGACATGAGGTGTTACATCATAGCAGGGGTAGCTCTAAGGGGTAGGTAGGTGAGGCAATCGCCTAAGGCCCCCCAATTATGAAGGCACTATATTATAGCAAAATTAAAATTTCTTAATTATGAAGGTCCTATATTATAGCAAAATTAAAATTAAGAAAAAAAAAAGTCTAAAATTTTTAAAATAAAACTTATTAAAAGGCCTACAAAATAGGAACATTTAAAAATTAGTTTACAAATTTAAAATTGAAAATAAAAAACAAATCCTAGAAACTAGCACTATCAATAATAACAGTATAATTCTATCGTCTCTTTTCAAAATAATAGCATCATTCCCAATAAATTCTTCTCCTAAAACCTAGGATCACAACTACCTACTTTATTGCTAATTAAGTTCTCAAAAAATTAAATTATAACGTCATTTTTCTAAATTAAATTCTAACTTCAATTTTCTAACGGTACAGTGACACACTAATGTCTAATTAGATTATTAGTTATGGATTGTTCTTTTTGCTAAACAGAAAAACAATCGCACAACACAACCGACTTTTTTGCTAAGCAAAGCAGCTTCTCAATCTCAAAGTATTTCCTACTTTTTTGCTAAACAATATCTGCAAAATAACTTCTTAATAATCGGCAAATTAACTTCTCGGAGTCTTGATCCGCTGGTTGTTGCTACTTCAACAAATTTAGGATTCGTCAGGTTATATTGTTCAAGAATTTATATTTCAATTTATTATTTATATCAATTAACTTTTATTTATCTATTATTATTATTCCTTATTTGTGTCAACTTGTTAATCTTTAAAATGACTAGTAGAAAATATGCGTATGGATATGAAAAACTCAAGAAAAAAAAAAAGGAAAATAGAAAATTTAGTGTAATCTCAAAGAGGGGCCCTTAACAAATATCTTGTTGAAAAAATGGAACCAAATTCTAATAAAGAGGTAATAGGTGAAAAACCAAGTATTAGGGGGGACTTAGAAGAAGTTGATAATGTTGATGTGACTCAAGAGGAGAACTTATAAGATAATGTTGATGTGACACAGTAAAATGAAATTTTGGAATAAATTGTTAGTGAGACATACATACATAGTCCAAGCTGTGATGATCAATCTATCTTAAATATCACTTGTTATGATCCTGGATATTGGAAGAAAATTGATACGAAGTTATGAAATATCTTAGTAGCAAAATCTCCAATTAAAATTGATGATATTGAGTTTCTAAAAGATGAAAATAATAGACATTTCTCGAAAGAATATTATATTCGTAGACTACCGAATGAGGAATAGCAAGATAGGAGATGATTAGTGTATTCAATAGATACAAATAGAGTATTTCATTTTTGTTGTAAATTGTTTGGCTTAAAATATAGTACAACTCAGTTAGTTAACAAAGGATGTAGAGATTGAAAAAATCTTGGTAAAAAGCTCAAGTCTCACAAAATATCTAATGAGCATATTATCAATATGACTAGATGGTTTGATTTAGAAAAGAGATTGTCAAAAAATGAGACAATTGATAAGAGTGTCTAGGATCGAATTAACAAGGAGAAAGAACATTGGAAAAAAATTCTTATTAGAATCATTGTTGTGGTGAAGATGTTAGCTAGAAACAATCTTGCGTTTCGGGGGAAGAAAGAAAAATTATATGAAGATAATAATTAAAACTTTTTAGGCCTGATAGAGATAATAGCAAAGTTTGATCCTATAATGCAAGAACATATTAGACATGTTCAAGTACATGAGATTCATAATCATTACTTGGGATATAACATAAAAAATGAGATGATCTTAATGTTAGCCGATGAAGTCAAAAGTATGATCATCAAGAAAATTAAAAGAGCAAAGTATTACTCGGTTATTCTTGATTGTACTCCTAATGCAAGTCATTAAGAACAAATGACTATTATACTACGAAGTGTTGATACTTTAGTAAGTCCAATAAAGATTGGTGAGCACTTTTTAGAATTTTTAATGGTAGATAAAACATCGAGGAAAAGACTTTTTGACGAACTTTTAAGTACACTAAGAAAACATGATCTTGATGTGGATGATGTTAGAGGACAGGGCTATGATAATGGATTTAACATGAAAGGTAACAAGCAAGGTATGCAAAAAAGGCTTTTAGATTTAAATCCTATAACATTTTATACTCCTTGTGGCTGCCATAGTTTAAATTTAGTTCTTTGTGATATGGCTAATTCATGCTCTAAAGCAATATCATTTTTTTTAGTAGTACAACATAATATATATATATATATATATATATATATATATATATATATATATATATATATATATATATATATATATATATATATATATTCTTTATTTGCTTCTTCTAAAAAAAGATGAAAATTTTTATTAGAGTATATTATTTTGACTCCTCAACCTTTGTCCCAAACACGTTGGGAAAGTCGCATTGAAAGTGTCAAAGCTCCAAAAATTAGGGATCCTTTATTGAACTTAACAGAAGTTAGTGAATCTCCTAAGACAATGAGCGAAGCCAAATGCTTAAAAACCTATGAGATTGAGAATTTTGAATTTCTATTAGGAATGAATATCTGGTATGAGATATTTTTTGCTATAAATTCTGTTAGTAAGAGCTTACAACTTGAAAATATACGTATAGATCTTGCTATGGATAAATTAAAGGGACTTATTACTTATTTCAAAAACTATAGAGAAAATGGTTTTAAATCTACTTTCGATTTATCTAAAAAAGTTGTAGTTGAGATGTATATAGAAGTTGTATTCCATAAAAAATGTGTCATTCATAGGAAAAAATAATTCGATGAAAATGAAGAAAATGATGATGAGATGATGAAGTCAATAGAGGAATCTTTTAAAATTGATTATTTTTATTATATTGTAGATCAAGCAATATCTTCTATGCAGGATAAATTTGAATTATTTTCAAAGTATGATGACATATTTAGCTTTTTTTTGGTCTTGAAAGATTAAAATCTTTTGATGATTGCGCTTTAGAAAAAAAAAAAGTTTCGATTTTAAAAAATTTCTTAAGCATGACATGCATTCTGATATTGATGGTTTGGATTTATTTTCAGAATTAAAAGTTTTAAAAAAGTTGTAAAAATAGAAATTAATACTTCGATTGAAATACTTAATCTAATAAAAGAACTATATTGTTTTCCAAATTATTTTATTGCATATAAAATATCACTTACCATACCTGTTACAGTTGCGTTTGCAGAGAGAAGTTTTTCAAAACTAAAGATTATTAAAAAAATATTTACAAACAATTATGTCTCAAGATATATTAAACGGTTTAGCAATTTTATCTATTGAAACTGATTTATTGGGTAAACTTGAATACAAAAGTTTAATTAGTAATTTTGCATTTAAAAAGGCAAGAAACAAATATATGGTTTAATTTGAATTTATTATTTTTTTTAAAAAAAAAAAACTAAAAAGCCTCATTTTTATGACTTGGCAAATGCCCCCAAAAATGTTGAGCCACCCCAACATTACAGTTTCATGCGGTCCTACATCACATGGACCGTTTAGATTTTGAGCCTATAATACATGTGAAAAGGTGTACAGGTGTGCAAGTGAGAATGCTTCGTCGTCTACTTGAGCGTTGGATCTCGATGGCCTTGATAAAGAGAAACATTACGGTGGGCTCTTCAAGAGCTCTACTCAGACGCCTTATTGTCCGACAAGGGCTCGCGTTCGGACGCAATCCGCTTTCTTTTCAGCACCCACCAGTATGGGGATGCAGATTGGCTGCTGACAGGTTGAGAAATGAAATTAGCTATGAAGTGACGTCATCAAGTTACGTGGATCCCATCATAATATATGTGTCGTATCCACACCATCCCTCCATTTGAAGATATCATTTTAGGGCATGATTCAAAGAATGAGGCAGATATAAAGCTATAGTGGAGAGAATGACACCCACCGTTGAAACCTTCCTAAGGTCCACCATGATGCTTATTTGAGATCCAACCTGCTCACAACTTAAAACAGACATTAAAGACGGAAAAAAAATGAATATCAGCTTGATCAAAAAATTTTGTGACCCTTATAAGTTTTTAATGGTGGGCGTCACTCTCTCCACTGTTTTCTTTAGTAGAGTCCACTAGAGCTTTGGATCTGAATCATTCTTTAGATCATGCCCTAAAATGGTCTCTCTAAATGGATGGACGGTGTGGATACAAAATATACATCATGGTGGGACCCACAGAACTTGGTGACGTTAATTCATAATAAGTGTGGTTGCTCAATAGGGCTGAAAGTTGGGTGGGTTTAACCTGACCGACCGGTGATCGACCCGACATTGGGTTGGGCTTGGGCAGAATATATTGGTTCCGATCTCAAGCTTGGGTTATACAAACACCAACCCGATAAAACTTGGGTTGGGCTCAGGTTGAGGTCACGGGTTGCCCGACCCAACCCGAACCCGATCAATATATAAGTTACTTATAAATTATAATTGAGTGTGGATCATTTTTGTGGAAGGCACACTTGTGATGTTGGGTCTCATTTATCCACGTCATTTCCAAGGACTCAAGCTAATAAGATATGCCGGATTTCTCTCTCAAATAGATTGCGTGCTATGCTACATGAGTTTTAAATGAGTAGTTGTCCTATATTTTAGCTTTTTTTTAAAAGAAAAAAATGAAGTTTTTTATGATGAATAATCACATATATAATTAATAAAATTATAGATACAAAAAATAGGTTCTATATTGAAATATAATAAACTAATATAATAACATGTATACACTTGACCAACCCGATCAACTCGACCGAGCCCGCTTGGGTTGGGCTTGGGTTGAGAATTCCCAACCCGAGATTGGGTTGGGTTGGGCTAGGGTTGAGGTATAGGAACCTTGGGTTGGGTTAGGGTTGAGCACCAACCCAACCCGACCCAACCCGCCCGACTTTCAGCCCTACTGCTCAACAATAGTTAATCCGCGTCCCCAGTATCGATGCTGGGGGGTGACTCTTGATCTGAGTCTCCTGTGTGTATCCTGGTGGCAGGTGGTGTGGGGACCACAGTAATGTATGTACATTATCTACACCGTCCATGTATCTTGCTAGCTCATTTTACGAAATAAGCCAAAAATGAAGCATATGGCTTAGGTTAACCACACCACGAGAAAATATGGTGATTGAACGCCTACCACTAAAAATTCCTTTGATCGAGTGATTGCCACAAAAAATTTCTTGAAGCGCCTACAAAAATTTTGAATGAAGTTATTTTTATTTTTTAGTTTTAGTTTTTGTTTTCCTTCATCCATTTTGATGACCTTTTCAATGGGCTGGATGGTGAATAAACATTATGGTGGGCCCTTGAAAGGTTTCAAGGGTGGGGTGTCATTATCACCGTTGTTTCATGTGGTGTCGTCTACTTAAGCTTTGAATTTGCTTTATTTTTGGTTTCACACCCTAAAACGCAAGATGGACAACATTCATTTAAAACATGCAGATCACAGTGGGCCCCAAAATGCCCAAAAGGATATCTCTGGTGGGCGGGTTGTGGGAGAAATGGCTCCCCTAGCGGTTGCAGATTAGCTACTAATAGGTTGAGTAGTGAGTAGAGCTAGTTAGAATCAGGATTGATCCAACGAATCCGAACTAAAGAACAGGATCGGGCTGTGTCGAGTTGGCCTAGTCAGATTCGACTGTTCATTGGATCGAGTTTGGATTAATGTCAATCCGGACCGATCCGATCTGGATGGGGTCTATTAATTAGTATGTATATCTCTTTTTAGTTTAATACCATAAAATGATTTTAAAAAAATAGATGGACGGCATAGATGAAATAAATATATCATGGTGGGGTCCACAGAACACCGAATATGAGCCATTGGCTAGTGGTAGGAGAGTAGCCAACCCATCCTCTCAGCACATGACTCTAGGTGTGCATCAAACACCGAGCTCTGACCGCCTAACACAAGGAGAAGCGAACTGGGTAGTGAGTAACTCACTATATATTTATTTTATCCGCTCTGTCAATCCATTTTAATAGATAAATTTAGGTGTTAATCCCAAAAATGAGGAATATCCAATGTTCAAATGGACTACACCACATGAAACAGTTGAATTAAACATCTACTGTTGAAAAATTCATGTGGGCCACAGAAGTTTTGGATCAAGCTTATATATATATATATATATATATATATATATATATTCCTTCATCCATGTATGTATGATCTAATGAACAGTTTGGATGACAAATAAACATCACTGTGGGGCCTATTAAGGTTTCAACGGTGGAAATCATTATCCTCACGGTTTCATGTGGTATGATCCACTTGATCCTTGTATATGCTTCAAGTTTAGGCTCAACCTCTTAAATTAGATGGAAAAATGAATGGATGAAGTGGATAGACTACATACATTTAATGTAGAGGTGGGCATCGGACCGAGTTGGATCGGATTAAGGCTAACCCGATCCTGTCCGAAATCTAACTGGTCTGACTCGAATCCAATCAGATCCGGAACTGAGTCTGGAACATAAGACTCAATCCGACCCGACACACAGTTGGTCTGACCCGAACTGAGTCCGACTCGTCCGGAGAAACCGAGTTGGATCGGGTTGGGTGCGATTCGGATGGTTAAAAATAGTGAAAATCATTATCTCATTGCTACTTTCGGTGTGGTTAATTTTAGCTTTAGATATGTTTTTTTTTTTTTTTTTCCTAAATGATTTAAAATGACCATGAAAAATAGATAAACGGTATGGATATAATAAATACATCATTGTGGGGCCCATATGGGATTGATATCATTTGAGCCGTTCGTACATATCAGAGCTCGAGGTTCTGCAGCGGCAAACGTGCTTTGCACGGCAACTGTTGTAACTTATTGGACACGAAAAGGTGACTTTGTTATTACGAAGCTATGTAGGTCTGATCATGGAATATATGTTATATCCAAACCGTCCATCCATTTGGCAAGCTAGTGTTAAGGCTTGAGACAAAAAATAAGATAGATCTGACTATCAAGTGGACCACACTGGAAAAAGTAGTGGACCACACTAAAAATCATTATCTGTTGCTATTTATGGTGTGGTCTAGATGATCTTTGGATATGATCCATTTTTTTGGATAATGCACTAAAATGATCTCTAAATATATATTAACGATGTAGATATAATAAATACATCACTATAGGACTATATAACTTGGATCTCCTTTGAACCGTTCGTACAACTCGCAGCTCGAAGAGCGTCAGTGCACTAACGACAGGATGGATTGGCTACTCCCCTTGACACCAGCCCAGTGGCCGGTGGTCGGTGTTCTGTG
Source organism: Magnolia kwangsiensis (assembly GCA_037074715.1). Classification (NCBI taxonomy): domain Eukaryota; kingdom Viridiplantae; phylum Streptophyta; class Magnoliopsida; order Magnoliales; family Magnoliaceae; genus Magnolia; species Magnolia kwangsiensis. Next base: position 38,308,218 of record CM073574.1, on the reverse strand, counting down.
GGCCCCACCATGATGTATGTATCTCATCCCTTCCGTTCATCCATTTTTAAAGATGATTTTAGGGCTTTATCTAAATTATCATAGGGAGATAAATCTCAGGTGGACCACACCACAGGAAAAAATAGTGATTGGATATCCATCATTTTAATCATACTAAGGCCCACTGTATGTTTATTTGACATTCAATCGGTTGATTAGGTCATAAAGACCTAGATGAAAGGAAAAACCAAAGATCAGCTTGATCCAATACTTTTATGGGCCCCGAAAAGTTTTTAATGGTTGAAGTACATTTAACACTCTTTCCTATAATGTGGTCCACTTGGGATTGGGATATACCTCATTTTTTTGTGTAATACCATATAATGATTTTAAAAAAATAAATGGACGACATTGATGAAACAAATACATCATGGTGGGGTCCATAGAGCATCGACCGCCAACCATTAGCTGGTGGCAGGGGAGTAGCGAATCCGTTTCCACTTTCCAACGAGTCCGTTTCCGCTTTCCAACGAGTCATCTTGGCACGACACATACCTACAGCTAGCTGTACATAGGTGTGTGTGGTACACCAACAAATACTTTCTTATTATACACAGTACGTATTATTGGGGCCCACCTTCAATGCATATGGTTTATCCACGCCGTCCATTCATTTTTGGAAATCATTTTAGTCGTTGAACACAAAATCTATGCATATTCAAAGCTCAAGAGGACCATACCATAGTGAAAAGTAGAACTATTGATAAGAGCTACTCCGGATCGGGTAGGTTCGGATTTATCCGGATCCATTCGGATCGAGTTTTCAGGTCGGGTCGGGTTGGATCAGGGGCAATTCGAAGTCGACCTGAAAGATTTTAGATCTAGATAGAGCTACCTGATCCTCACCGATCCAGACCGTTGGTTCGATTATGATCGGGTCGGATCCACCGGATTGGATCTCTTTTGGCCAGCTCTAATTCAAGGTGGGCGCAACTGAATTTACTTAGTATGAGAAGAGTGTACTGCATCAATCAATTTCCTGACTCAGAAGATAAGAGGCGGATTGGCAGGTGTACCACGCACTAGGTACTGATGTATTGACATCAGCAAGTTCTGTGTGTCCCATCATGAGGTATGTGTTATATCCAAACCGTCCATCCATTTGGTGGGCTCATCTCAAGGCTTGAGCCAAAAAATAAGACAGATATAAAGATCAAGTGGACCACATTGCAAAAAGCAGTGGGGGTTAAACGTCTACCATTGAAACTCTTTTAGGGGTCACAAAAGTTTCGGATCAATATGAAATTTGTTTTTCCTCTTCATCTATGTACTTGTGACCTTATTAACAGATTTGATGGAAAATAAACGTTATGGTGGGCCCTACGAATTTTTTAATGGTAAAAAATTATATTATTTATTTATTTTTTAAAATTTTTTAGAAGATCGATCCGAACTGTACCTTCAGTTTTTTTGACCAAGTCGGACTCGGTTCAGGTTAAGCTGGCGGTGCCATGGATCGGATCGAGTCAAAGGACCTAGACTTAGTCCTGGATCAGATCGAGTTAGCGCCACGGATTGGATCAAGTCAAATGACTCGAACTCAATCTCGGATCAGATCAAGTTCAGTCCGTGTATTGAAAATTTTGGACCGAATCGACTTGGACTCAATCCGGTCCAACTTGACTCGATGCCCACCTCTAGCAACGAGACTAGCTATTGAAGTGACGTCACTAGGTTATGTGAGCCCCACTATGATGTATGTGTTGTATCCACACCGTTCACTCATTTGGAGAGATCATTTTAGTCCATGATCCAAAGAATGAGGCAGATACAAATCTGGAGTGGACCCACCATAGAAAACAGTGGAAAGAGTGAAGTCCACCATTAAAACCTTCCTAAGGTCCACCATGATGTTTTTTTGAGATCCAACTTGTTGATGTGTTGAAGTAGACATGAAAGAAGGGAAAACAAAAATATCAGCTTAATTGAAAACTTTTGTGGCCCTTAGAATTTTTTAATGGTGGGTGTCACTTTCCCCACTATTTTTTGTGGTGGGGTCTAGTAGAGCTTTGGATCTGACTCATTCTTTGGATTATGACCTAATATGATATCTCCAAATGGATGGACGACATGGATACAAAACATACGTAATAGTGGGGCTCACATAACTCGGTGACATTACTTCACTAGCGAGTCTAGCTACTCAACCTGTCTGTAGCTAATCGGTGTCCCTTTGCAGCTGCTCATGTGGGAAACATGCATAAATAGTACAGTGGGCTTTAGGAAGATTTTAATGGTGGATATCCAATCACTATTGTTTTCCTGTGGTGTGGTCCACCTGAGATTTATATCCCTCTCATTTTTGGTAACAAGCCAAAAATGATCTATAAAAATGGATGAACAGAATGGATGAAACACATACATCATGTTCGGGCCCACGGAGCACTGACCACCAGCCACTGGGTTGGTGGCAGGGGGAGTAGAAGTTCCCTGATGCAGATGATTTCGACTACCCAGTAGAGAGAACACGACATGTCTGGAAAATCAAAGACCCTGAAGCAAGAGATAGATACACGGTTACTGTAGCAAGACTGCTGTAGCATCGTAACTGTAATAAAAATACCATAGCATGATCACAGAAGATCGCACGAAGCGTAATCGTAGAGTATACTAATTAAGGCGATTGTAACTATCTACTACGTCTGATGTATCTGGCCCAATGTAACGGTCCCTCAAGGCCCAAGTTTAGCTGATTGGCGCTGAACAACAAGATGGTGCCATGGCTGCTACAGTAATCTTGCTACAGTGCCCGTGCTACAGTAATCTAGTTATAGTAAATGTGTCTTTATCTCTTGCTTCATTAAATATTTGTCTAGGGTTTAGGGTTCATGTTTGTGGGTTTAACTGGTAGCAGAGCTCTGTAAATGGTATCGAAGCCATGTCTCAAGGAAACAGGTTGGCTACTTCCTCGCCACTAGCCTGGTGGCTGGTGGTCAGTGCTCTGTGGGCCCCAACATGATGTATGTGTTTCATCCATTCCGTTCATCCATTTTTATGGATCATTTTAGGCTTGTTACAAAAAATGAGAGAGATATAAATCTCAGGTGGACCACACCACATGAAAACAATAGTGATTGGATATCCACCATTAAAATCCTCCTAAGGCCCACTGTACTGTTTATTTGACGTCCAATCTGTTGACTAGGTCATACAGACACAAATGAAGGGAAAAAACAAAGATTAGCTTGATCAAAAACTTTTATGGCTGCTAAAAAGTTTTGAAGGGTCGACGTTCATTCAACAATGTTCCTCTTAATATGGTCCACTTGAGACTAGGATATACCTTATTTTTGGTCTCATATTATACAATGATCTAGAAAAATAAATGAACGCATAAATGAAACATATACATCATGGTGGTATCCATGGAGTACAAAGTGGCCCAAGGTCTGTGAGGCCCACCATTAGCATACTGAGTAAACTTTGTGGGTCCACTGTGTTTTACACATTTTATCTACTCCGTTCATCCAATTTAACATATAATTTGAAGGCTTGAAGCCAAAATTGAAGTATATCCAAATCTCAAGTGGACCTCACCACGGAAACAGTGTGAATTGAAATTCTACTGTTGAAAATTTCATGGGGCCCATAGAAGTTTTGGATAAATCTGATATTTGTTTTTTCCCTTCATTCATGTCTGTGTAATCTTATTAACAGATTGAACGACAAATAAACATCATTCTGGCCTAGTCATTATTCCCACCATTTCCTGTGGTGTGGTCCACTTTAGCTTTGGCATACTTGTATTTTGGACTCAACTACTAAAATGAGCCGCAAAAGCAGATGGACAGCGTGGATTAACTACATATATTTACAGTAGGCTTAACTAAGTTTACTCAGTACGATTGAAGGCGCCAATAACTCAGTACGAATAAAAGCATGCTGAGTAACTCAGTAGGCAATCCGATTCCTAATTTCAGAATATGAGCTAAAGAAAGAGGTAGAACCAAAGCTCAAGTGGACTACACCACATGAAATGGTGGAGATAGTGATGGCCGTCGTTGGAACCTTCATAGAGCAACGGTTGATATGCGATCCCTGTTCATAAGAAGGGAAAACACAAATATCATTCCAAACTTCTGCGTGCCCGAGGAGTCTTTAATGGTGACTGTTTAATCCCCACTATTTCCTGTGGTGTGGTCCACTTGGGTTTTGGATTTATCTTTATTTATTTATGTATGTATTTATTTATATTCATGTCTTAAGATGAGTTGGCAAAATGGATGGACAGTGTAGATAAAAAACATACATCATGTAGGCCCCGTAGAGCTTCGACTATGTCTAGTTGTTTAAAAATATTCCTCTCGAGACATACGTGAATGAGTTTTTGATTGAAATGTCTTATAAAACATGATTCAATTAATTGGAATTAATTAACAGATGGACCCTCGTTGTGAATGGTATGCCTAATGGATGAACCGGTTCTACGTCGATGTTGCTCCTCTAACATAGGGAGTCTTTGCCAGATTTATCTAAGGCGTAGGAAAATGAGAAGTCACATCAGATTCCTTGATAGGGTCCAGGAGCTGACCATAGCAGTCGTATAATAGGCCTCATGACTGGGGGCGTACTTATGACTGTCATGAATGGGAGAGATGAACGTTCAATCTCTCGACTCTTTTATCTACTCTTCTGCCAAAAAGGTGAAATGTCCAAACATAGGCCCGTGAGGCTACTTTAATTTCTCCCTCTACGTAGGATTAAATAGGAGGAGCTTTCTCTACTAAAAAGTTAAAATGTAAGGGAGGCATGTGAGGCTCCTTTCATTTCTCCCTCTAGATAGGATTAAATAGGAGGATAGGGTTGCATGTACGGGTGTTAACAGCCAGGCCAAGTTGTGTCCAAGCCCGGCCTGAATTGTTTTACTTAATCCCAAACATGACCTGGGCTTGTGATGAGCCAAAATAGTCCACTCCAAGCCCGGCCTATAATATTTATATAGGGCCTGGCCTGAGCCTGAGCCCGAGCCCGAGCCCGAGCCCGAGACAATGCGGCCCTAACCACTCCCAGCTGTTAAAAGGGAGCTGATTAAGTGCGGCCCTTCCTGTGGGCCCCACCTCGACATATTTATTCTAAATCAATGTTGTCCATCCATTTATCCAAATCATTTTAGGGCACGAGCCTACAAATTTAAAATTTCTTATGGCCCACAAAAGTTTTGGATGAATCTGATATTTGTTATGGCCTTTCATCCAGAGGTTTGTTTTTTTTTTTTTTTTTGGTGACATTATCAACTGTTAGATGGTGAATAAACATTATGGTGGACAGTAGAATGTTTTTAATGGTGGGACATTCAATCAACTTGTTTCCGATACTATAGTCCAACTGATATTCATATATGTTTCATTTTTCAGCTCATGCCCTAAAATGATCTAGACAAATGGATGGACGGCATGGATGTACAATAAATTTGTCAAGATGGGCGACCTGGTAAGGGCCTGGTACGTACCTAGTCCACTTCCCTGTAAAGTTTTTGAAAAAAAAAAAAAAGGGCCAAGGAAAACCCTTAATTTTTTGTGGCCCACCGTGATGTGTATGATATACTGTGACCATTTGATGTGTAACCCTAGGTTAGGTCAAGGATGAAAAAATCAGACTAACATGTGATTTAGGTGGACCATATCAAATGAAACATTTGTAGGATAGATGTCCACTCTTGATTTTTACAGGACCATAATGATGATTATATAAAATCCACTCTAATCACTATTAGATGCCAGGCCACTATTTAGGCATAGGGCTTAAAAATCACGTCCATACTTGATTCAGGTGGGTCATATTAAAGGAATTAGTTCGGAGGTTAAGCATTTTCCTATATACTATTTCATCCTACATACTATTTCAAATTGTGGGGCACACTTGAATCATTGACAAGGTAGATTTTTAGGCCATGGGCTTATCATGGTGTAGCACACCTTTATGGTCAAGGTGAATTTCACATGCCAAGGTAGAGTCTACCCAAATGGAGGCCCGCTTTACCAAATATACTACAAAAAATATCTCCTCGAGACGCCACCGGCCCCACCCTATGTGTTGTGTGTACCAAATAACTCTCCTTAGGGGTGGAATTGTTTATTTTTTAGGGGACCCACTGTGCTGTTTATCTGTGATCCACTCTCGCCATTAGATGTGTAATATTAAGTACGTTATGCCTATGGCGAAAAAAAAGCTTAGGATGACCTATGATTCTGGTTGGTCACACTAAGGAAAACAGTTGATGGGAGACATTTACCCTTGATATTTATAGGGCCCACCATTATCATTATATAAAATCCACTCCAACCATTAGATACCACACCAAAACTTAGGCCTGGGGCCCAAACATGAGGCCTATCCAATATTCAGTGGGGCTCATAGAGAAAAATAATTTGGAGGGTGATCGTTACCATGTACATTGTTTACAATAATGTGGTCCAATTGAAACACATACTAAATAGGCCGTTTTTGGGCCTTCATTCTAATGTGCGGTGACACACCTAATGGTCGGGTGGATTTTTCATAGACACCATGGTGGGATCTACCCTAGTTGGCAACCTTTTAGTTACCCAAACTAACTTTTCCCTAGTAAAATTTGAAATTGAAATTACAAAATGTCTTTAAACTCAAGTAGGCCATGTCGGGTTATGGGCTTTCGGACATTTTAGTCCAAGCCTGAGCCGTTTAAAAATGGGCCTCAAAATTAAGCCCAAGCTCTGCCCTTGTGTTAGATACTCCAGCCCAAGCCCGGTCCAAGGCAGGCCAGACTTTAAAGCTTGACGGGCAACCCAACCCAACCCATTGACACGCCTAGTTTCATGAGAGTTAAAGTGTACGGTACTTTGCCAACTTTTCGGATCATTTGTATTTTACTGCGAGGGGAATCTGTCTACCTTCCCAGTCCATATACTCTACCTGTCCAATTGTTTCCACTAGTCATGAACACTAACACAAGCCCATCCCATGCTGCCCTTCAGCCTGATGCATCAGATCTTATCCATTGGGTGTTCATCAAGCATGGTTTAAAACAACTCAAAAGCTAAAAATCAAATTTAATGAATAAAAATTTAAGATTAAGTATGGGAACCTAAGAAGTGTTGGCCAGCCTTTAAAACACTTGATAAATGGTCCAAACCTTAAAATCAAGCCACATATTAGGGCCCGTTTGGCCGGGCGGATTGGAAGGGATTGGATGGTATTGGAAGGGATTGGAAGTTAATTCCTGGGATTTGGCCAAGCGTGCCATACAGACTAGGTGATCTGATCAGGATATAGTAATCCCATAGATCTTACGACAATCCTCTGACAACACCATCATTACCTTTAAATCCCATCCAATCCACCCTAATCTGTTCAAATTTGCCTGGGACGTATTTGGTTTGAGGGAATGGAAGGGATGAGAAGGTTTAATCTTTAGATTGTCTAGGTGTGCCAAACAAACTCGATATTGCAATCCCGGGATATAGTAATCCCATGGATCTTAAGACAATCCACCGACAACACCATCATTACCTTGAAATCCATACCATCCACCCTAATACCATTCAATCCCTTCCAACCCACCCGTCGAAACGGGCCCTTAATGTCCAGAGTGAACTAAGTGGATCCTTTATTGGATCATGTGAACTTTGATTATGACCTTGATGAAACCTCTCAACCACACCCACTTCCAAAAGATTTTACGTATCCTTGGAAAGCGAGTCAAATAAATATAAATCAAGATCTCTCCATCAACACACACTCAGTTCCAAGGATTTGATGGAACTAGTACAATTGCGAGTATACTTTAGTTTGGGCATGAGGGGTATTGCAATGTGAGGCCTTTGGATGCGACTCAACACACACTCAGCTCCAAGGATTTGATGGAACTAGTATAATTGCGAGTATACTTTAGTTTGGGCATGAGGGGTATTGCAATGTGAGGCCTTTGGATGCGACTTGAACGATTTTATTCATCGGCTTGAACGACATTATTCATGGGATTAATGGGATCTCAAAAAATCAGGTGAACACTAGATGTGATCAACGCATCTTAATTGGGCTATACCCCAATTTTTAATTTAATTAGACCTCAAACAGATGAGATTTGTATAAAACAAATTTAATGCTCCATATTGAATACTGGTCAGATATGATCATTTATGGGTGTTTGATTTTTTAAAAGCAAGTGTAAATGGATAATTATTACCCTTTCACGCTATTGGAAATTCTGCTATGGCAACATTTTGAGGAATGAGCCGTGAAATGAGGCAGATCTAACACTCAAGTGGGCCATACTAAAAGAAACAATGGCCCTAAAAAGTTTTTTGCTAGGGATCGATACCAAGACCTCAAGTGTTGAAACGAGGTATCTGCACACAGTCTGCCAGTTGAGCTATGGATTTCTTGGATTTTTGGTATAAAAGTATACTTTCAAATCAAACATTAAGAAGACTAATGTAAGTACCTAAGGAAGTAATTATTACCCATTTATAACTATTCATGAGGATTTAAAAAATAAATAAATCAAACAAGCCCTTAAAGCTAGATCCAAATTATTCAAGAGTTTTTCAACGTGGAATAATGCTTCCACATCAAATTTCAAGTCGAGGGAGCTTAAAAAGTGTGAGATGTAATCCAATCACAATCTACGACATCATTACCATCCACTTTGTGCAGTGTTAGCAAAAACAAGCAATTGGGCATCCACATATCATAGTATCTAACATTAGATCATCTCACTGCCAATCATGTAGCTTGGACAAGCCTATGATCTCACGATCAACGACAATGTAACTTCAATTGTCTGAATCACATAGTCAAGGGAGCACACATGGAACATCGTGGGCTCCACACATGCAATCGGGCTAAGCATGTGAAATTAACATCCAAGGATCATGGGTGAGCCCCACATGTCCCACCATGTGGACGTCCAATAATAATTACCCATATACAACACACACATACATACAATACACCCATACATGCATGCTAAGTGGATGATATCAAATGGGACATAGAAGGGGGAAACAAATTTCTCACCATAAAATAATTTTCAAACAAAAAAAAATCCAAATACTATACATCCAATGTTTCCATGATTTGCTATTCATGGAGTTTTAAGAAACTCCAAAGGGTTATGTCGTCCACACATGGAAGAGAGGGAAAAATTCAAAAAAAAAGACAGAAAAAAGAGGAACAACTCCCACACGTCTTTCACTCTCTCCCTTCCACACATCATAGGCTAACCAAACATTGCAATTTAAGAAATTTGAAAAACTCCCAAACTAATGGGCATGTGGTGCACATGGGAGAGAGTGAGTGGGGAACGTTTTCAATATGAGGGTCCACACTTTTTCTCTCACTTATTCCACTCACGTTCCCAATTTTGGACGCCCAATGCATTTCATAAGATATGAAAATCACTTAATTAAATAAGATTTAAGATCAATTAAGAAATTATATGACAAGGTCACAATCAATCAAAAGCATGGAGAGAAGTTAAGGGGAAAAAGGAGGAGAGAGGAGAGAGGGTGCACATGCACCTCTCCTTTCTCTCCACGTTTTTCTCCAACTGGAATGCCCACACGCATGGGGAAGAGTGTGGGCAGTTGTATGAGGGGTGGGCTTCAACGTAGGGATGAACATGATGAAGGTCTTCCTCACGAATAACTACTTCGAATCAATGAAGTTTCTTTGGACTCACACATAATTTTTTAAACACGTTTCATGTTCGATAGAACTCTTAAAGCTCAACCGATGAAGAGTTATAATTAAACTAAAACTTACTAAAAATAGTAAACGGAAATAAGCATGAAATTCTGATGAGATTTCCTCTGCTTGACTAGTCGAGCCCTGACTCGACTCAAAGTCCTGAGCCTTGACTCGACTCAAAGTCCAACGACTTTGGGTTATTTTTTCCCGTGGTGCTCGACCAGTCGAGGGATGTGCTTGACTGGTCGAATAGGCTGCTCGATCGGTCGAGGACACTGCTCGACTAGTCGAGCTTACGCAGATTTAAGTTCGGATCTTGTGCGGACTACAAAAATTAGAGACGGTTTCGCAAGAGGTGTGAAAGGGAGTTTCTAAATTTATAAATATGGGTGCCTAGGGCCTTTCCAGGCAATGCAAGAAGGTTTCCTAAAGCTTTGCAAGAGTTTGCTAAAGGGTTTAGGGCTATCAAAGTGTGAGAGAAAGAGAGAATAAGAGAGAAGAAGCTTGTGGAAGGGAGGTTATGTTGTAGAGGTGATCTACTATATCTCAGCGCTTCCACGTCCTCGTAATGGGTGAGATCTCTCCGTTTTTCTTTTATTCTCTTATTATTTATCCACTCCTGTGTGAGTGAAGAAGGTTTGATCCAAGCGGTGTGTGCTTGTGATCGGTTGTAACGTTCTACTTGATAGTGGATTATTGATTTGGACAAGGTCCCGTAGTTTTTACCTCTTTGAGGGTTTTTAGCGTAAAAATCTCATGTGGTATGTTTTATGTTTTGATTTATTTCATTGCTTTATTATCCCATAATTCTGATGTTTTTATGAGGCTAGATCCTAAGGTTTTGTGCAAGGCCCCTAACAAAGTGGTATCAGAGCTAAGTTCATTGAAGGGAGTGAGATTGGTTTTGAATTATGGAAGGTGGCTTATCAAGGATGATTAGTCTCAATGGTTCTAAATGTACCATATGGAAGGCTAAGATGGATGACTTGCTTTCTTGCAAGGACCTATACTCTTCAATTTCAGGCATATCAACAAAATTCAATGATATGTCTGATGATGATTGGAAGAAGAAAGACCGGAAGGTGGTGGAGTTTATTAGACAATGGTTGGACGATTTCGTATTCCACCATATGTCTACAGAGACCTCAGTCGCTAGCTTATGACTGAAATTACAAGAGTTGTATGAGAGGAAGATAGTCGACAATAAGATTTTCTTATTACGACGACTTGTGAATTTTAAGTTTAAAGATGGTGGTTCTGTGGCTGAGCACATGAATGAAGTCAGCAATATATTGAACCAGCTTCCGCTATGAAGATGGTCCTAGATGATGAATTACAGACTTTGTTATTGCTTAGCTCATTGCCTGGTAGTTGGGAGACATTGGTGGTGTCTCTAAGTAACTTTGCGCTAGATGAAAAGGTATGCATGGAACAGATAACTAGTTGTCTCTTTAATGAGGAGATAAGGAGGAAGTCTCAGGGGTCTACTCAGCAAGAGGCCCTTGTGACACAGGAACGAGGGAGAGAAAGAATAGGAAGGGCAGGAAGGACTGAGATAAATCAAGAGGTAAGTCAAGCACCAGGAAGGATGTTGAATGCTGAAATTGTGGCAAGAAGGGCCACTATAAGCATGAATGTCGTAAGAATAAGAACGAAAAGAAAAGAAAAAGAAAGGAGAAGGAAGATGAATCAGATTTCACTGTGGTCGCTTCAAATGCCGATGTTGTAGTTATTCTTTCAGCAGATCACGATATATGTCTCACGGCTATGAGTCAGGACACCGACTGAGTGATTGACTTGGGAGCTTCTTTTCATGCGACTCCACGCAGAGACTTCTTCACAAGCTACAAATCTAGTGACTATGAGATCGTAAAGATAAAAAATTCTGCGTATCAAAGATTGTAGGGGTCAGTGATATTTATGTGAAGATCGATGTGGGCTGCATATTGGTTCTTAGGGATGTGAGGCATATCTGAGACCTTCACTTCAACTTGATGTTGACGGGAAAGTTGGATGATGATGACTATGAAAGTTGGTTTGTTGGTGGGCGCTGGAAGCTCATCAAGGGTTCGTTGATCGTAGCCAGAGGAAAGAAGCGTTGCATCCTTTACAAGGCAAGTGTCAGTGTATGCAAGGGTGGGTTGAACACAGCGGAAGATTCAATTATTGACATGTGGTACAGGCGTCTAGGCCACATAAATGAAAAAGGGCTTTAGCTGCTAGGGAGGAAGTGAATCATTCCAAACGTGACAGGTATACCACTCAAAACATGTATTAATTGTTTATCAGAAAAACAACATAGAGTTTCATTTATTAAATCTACTTCTCATGTTAATAAAGTGCATGCATTAAATTTAGTTTATTCTGATGTTTGTGGTCGTATGAGGACAAAAACTTTGGGTAGGGCATTGTATTTTGTTACTTTTATAGATGATGCATCTAGGAGGGTTTGTGTTTATGCTTTGAAATCCAAGGACGAGGTCTTTGTATGTTTAAATTGTTTCATACTATGGTCGAGAGAGAGATAGGTAGATCATTGAAGTGCATTCGCATTGAAAATAGTGGTGAATACATTGGGGACTTTCATGAGTATTATAAGTCCTTGGGTATATGGCATGAACAGACGGTTCCTAAGACCCCTTAGCATAATGGTGTGGCTAAGCGAATGAATTACACCATTGTAGAGAGAATCATATGTATGTTATCCCATGTGAAGTTGCCTAAAACGTTCCGGGAAGAAACAATGTACACGGTAATGCATTTGATAAACAGGTCTCCATCAGCCCCGTTGAATGGAGAAGTACTTGAAAAGGTGTGGACTGGACAAGATCCATCGTATAATCATCTCAGGGTGTTTGGATGCAGGGCATCCGTTCACGTACTAAAGGATGAGAGATCTAAGCTCGATATGAAGATCAGACAGTGTGTGTTCTTAGGGTACAATGATGAAAAGTTCAGTTACAAATTATGGGGTCCGACCGAGAAGAAGCTTGTTAGGAGCAGAGATGTAGTTTTCTTTGAAGATCAGTATATAGAAGACATTAATAAGCCAGAGAAGAACCAGCCTAGTTCAAGTGATCTAGATGACATGGATCCGATTATTCGTCTTGTGGTGTTTGATGACGGGGGAGTACAATAAGGTGCAGAGGACGAGGGAGTTCCTTTAAAAGATGGACCAGGGGAGCAGCCCCTACTTGATTCACCGATTGAACCACAGGTGAAGAGGTCATATAGGGATAGACAGCCGTTCAAGAGGTACTCACCGCATGAGTACATTATGCTGAATGATGGGGGTGAGCTAGAAGATTATTTTGCAGCCCTACCGGACGAGCATAAGGGGGGGTGGTTGAAAGCTATGCAAGAGATGAAATCCTTACATAAGAACCACACCTATGATATGGTGAAATTGCTTAAGGGCAAGAAAGCTTTGAGCAACAAGTGAGTGTTCAGAAAGAAGGTTGAATAGAAGAATTCATAGACGAGGTTTAAGGCCAGACTTATGGTGAAAGGGTTTAATTAGAGAAAATGTATAGATTTCGAGGAGATATTCTCACTAGTGGTGAAGATGACATCCATACGGGTGTTGCTTGGGTTAGCCGCTAGCGTGGATCTGGAGATAGAGCAGTTAGATGTTAAAACGACCTTCCTCCATGGTGACCTGGAAAAAGAGATCTACATACACCAACAGAGGGGTTCGAAGTCAAGGGCAAAGAATATATGGTGTGTAGGCTGATGAAGAGTTTGTATGGGCTGAAACATGCTCCATGATAATGGTATAAGAAGTTCGACTCGTTCAAGTCACAGTATGGGTATGATAGAATGGAGTCAGACCACTATGTGTTCATGCATAAGTTCTCAGATGGTGATTTCTTAGTTCTGTTGTTATACGTTGATGACATGTTCATCATGAGAAAATATATCAAGAAGATCGATAGGCTGAAACAAGAGTTGGAAAAGTTGTTTGGGATGAAAGACTTAGGCCCAGCTAAACAGATCTTATGAATGGAAATAATCCGTGATAGGAGCAGTAGAAAGCTTTGGCTGTCATAAGAGCGGTATATTGAGAAAGTCCTAGAGCGGTTCAATATGAATACAACGAAGTCGGTCAGTAATTCACTACATGGTCACTTCAGATTGAAAGACAGGCAGTGTCCCAATACGAAGGCGGAGGTGGAAGATATGCAGAAGATTCCCTACACGTCAGCAGTAGGAAGTTTAATGTATGCTTGGCGTGTACACGCCCAGACATAGCATATGCAGTTGGTGTTGTTATTGGGTATCTTGCCAATCCTAGCAAAGAGCATTGGGCACTAGTGAAATGAATACTGCGTTATTTAAGAGGTTCATCCAGGTTGAGCTTATGCTATGGTGACGGAAAACCTATGTTAGAAGGTTACACAGATGCAGATATGGTAAGCGACATAGAATCCAAGAAGTCTACATCAGGGTTCATGTTCACGTTTGCAGGGGGAGCGGTCTCTTGGCAGAGTAAGCTACAGAAGGTCATAACATTGTCGACGATAAAGGTTGAGTACATTACAGTCACAAAGGTATGTAAAGAGATGCTTTGGATGAAGAGATTTCTACATGAACTTAACCTGAAGCAGGAGCAACACGTGGTCTATTGTGATAGTCAAAGTGCTATATACTTGAGAAAGAATCTAAGTCAGCACTCCAAGTCGAAACACATAGAAATTTGGTATCACTGGATTAGGGATACTTTGAAACAGAAGGTGTTATAGCTTGAAAAGGTCCACATGGACGATAATGGGTTAAACATAATGACTAAAGCTTTACTCAAGGGCAAGTTTGAGGTTTCTAGAAACCTGATTAGCTTGAAGAAGGTGAATCCCTCTTGGGTCAGAAAGGGAGAGTTTGATAGAATTTCCTCCCAGGCTTGACCGGTCGTGAGCCTCACTCGACCGGTTGAGGGTGGTGCTCAACCAGTCGAGCCCTGAATCGACTTAAAGTCTAGTGACTTTAGGTTATTTTTTTCTATGGTGCCTGACCAGTAGAGGGAGGTGCTCGAGCAGCCATCTCAACCGGTCGAGGACATTGCTCGACTAGTCGAGCTTACGCAGATTTGAGTTCGGATTTCGTGCCGACTGCCAGAATTAGAGGCAGTTTTGGAAGAGGTGCAAAATGGGGTTTTTAAATTTATAAATATGGGTATGTAGGGTCTTTCTAGGCAATGCAAGAGGGTTTCCTAAAGCTTTGTAAAGGTTTTCTAAAGGGTTTATTTAAGACCCATATCTTAGCCCATACCATTCCATATACCTCCGCGGTCGAATTTCGGCGACTCGCGATCTGCTATCGACATTTGTGCATGATCCCGAGTCATATCTTGTATTCCTGAGTCGGCTTAACTCAGGACTTGTACCCTGACAACCGCACCGTCACTGCGGTTTCGATGCCGAGTCTCATATACCGAGGCGATACCCGGGCCAGGAGATGTGGGCCTGTGTTCAGTTTGAGAAAAACACCGCGTGTTACAATCCCGCGAGAATCTTTATGCCACATCACATCAATCAATCAAAGTACAACCCATCACTCCATCCCATCCCAAGTACAACTACCCTCCCCAAAAGTCAATACTCTTCTTACACAAGTACACATCTATCACTCACACATCACACCCCATCATTCACCCATCTCTCTCTCTCTCTTACACCTCTCTCTCTCATCTCTCTCTCTCATTCTCCCAAGTAACCCCATGAGGGTCCATCGTCTAAGCTCCATGAGAGAAGCTTGGCATGACCCACTCCCTACCACCCAATCCCTTCCTCTAAAATCAATCTCGACCATTGAATCGCACCCTTTGGAGCTATAGGGTGTGTTGATGAAAGAAGAAGTTCAACAAGAAGCATAAGTACGTGATTTTTGTGTGATTTTGTTGATTAGACGGCCCACATATGTGGGACCCATCCTGATGTATGAACTATTCAAAGAGGGACCCATAGTGGCGGGGTCCCTTCGCTACTCACGTCCCTCCTTCTCAGCTCTCTCTCTCTCTCTCTCTCTCTCTCCCTCCCCCATATTTTGTGGCCCACCCTGATGGATGTAAAAGGGATTTGGACCGTCCAGTAGCAAAGACGCCCTTGCTGTCCAATTTGTTGGACGTCCAGCGATCCCAGGCTCTAATGAAGGGAAAAACACATATATTAGCTTGATCTTGGGGGTGTGTGGCCCACTTGTGTGGACCCTCCCATGACGTATGTATTTGATCCCAACCGTCCCTCCTCAGATCATCCAAATCATGATCTAGCAGGGTCAGATTCAGCAGGTCAACTGTCGTCCAACAGCAGGACCGTTGGACAGGGAATACAGAAATCCCAGCTTTGTTTGAAGTGGTGGGCCACACTTATGTGGACCCCACCTTGATGTACGTAATCTACATCCACACCGCCCATCTGTGGAGATCATTTTTGTGATGTGGGCCCACCAATCTGATCAGGCCAGCCGCTGGCAACTGTCCAGCCTGCCAGGTTAGCCTGGACGTAAGAAAACACAAATATCAGTTTTGATGCAAACGTTGATGGGCCACACTGACGTGGACCCCACCCTGATGGATGTAATGTACCCACATCGTCCTTTGGTAGACCATCCAGACCGTCTGTCCATGATCGGATAGATCCAGCTGTCCAGTAGACAGGCCCACCTTGCTGACCGTGGTGGCTTGCCTGTCTGATAGGAAACATAAATATCTGCCGGAACCTGTAGCTGCTGGTTCACATGTGTGGACCCCATCTTGACGTGTGCAGTATATCTAGACCATCCATCCAGCTTCCCGATCATTCAAGGGCCTAAACCAGATGGGCCAGTCCAGCGGGCAGGGGTCTGCCTAGCCACTGGCCCCACCATGATGCACCTGTTTTATCTAGCTGCCAGGCCCACCTGGACAGGTTCTGATGAACCGTTCCCAGATGGGACCCACTGTGGTACGTATGCTATCCATACCGTCCATCCATTTTCCCATGCCATTTTAGGCCGTTGGCCTGAGAATGGGATAGATCTAGGTCTCAGTTAATCCACACCGTACGAAACAGTCAGGACATCTGTCATTTAGCATTTTTTGGGCCCACTATGAATTTTGTTTGGAGCCCAGCTAGGGACTATGGGGCCCACTAATGAGGCCTACCTTGTGCGTGTGTAGGCACCTCCTTGATGTATTTAACCCCCACCGTCCATCTGTCCAGGACGGTGGGCTGATTATGAGGTATTTGTTATATCAAACCGTCCTTCCATTTAGAGGTGTGGGCCCACCCCACATGTGTGAAACGTGTGGGGGTGGGACCCACCTCGGTGAATGTATTGTATATCCACTGCTGTCCACCTGTCCTTTGGTGCGGACCCCACCGACGTATGTGCTTCATCTATACTGTCCACTCGTGTGGGCCCCTCCATGATGCATTGTATATCCAAGCCGTCCGTCCATCTGGACGGAACCATGGGACCCACCTTGGTGTATTTGTGGCTGCATCATCCAATGGACGGTGGGCCCTGATGATGTTCGTGGGATATATCCACACCGTCCAGCCCTTTGGGCGGTGGACTAGCTATGATGTATGTTTTCCATGCACTTCGGCCATCTGCTTTGGGTGTGGGGCCTGCCCCACACGTGTGACACGCGTGGGCAGGTGGGACCACCTTGATGCAAGTGTTTTCTATCCACATCGTCTCTAGCCCACCATGATATATGTATTCCATCCCTGCCATCCAGGGGCCCCACATGATGCTTGGCCTTTATCCTCACCGTCCGTCTATTTTGCCAGCATGTGGGGGGCCCACCTTGTACAGTATGTGTTTTATCCCCACCGTCCAGCAATGGGGTAGTGGGATCCACCCCGATGTATTTATTGTATCCACACCATCCATCCTATTGGCGAGCTTGCCTAAAGGCTGGGCAGATCTATCAGGTGGACCACATTATAGAAATCAGTGGAGATTGAACGTCTACCATTGAAATCCTCTTTGGGTCAAAGAAGTTCTGGATCAATATGAAATTTATTTTTCTCTTTTAATCCAGGTCTTTGTGACCTTATGATCATATTGGATGAAGAATAAATTTTATGGTGGGCCTTGTGATTTTTTATCTCCACTGATATTTATGGTTTGGTCCAGATGATTTTCTAATCATCATCTCCGCCGCTATTTAGGGTGTGGTTTAGATGATCCTCGAAATGATTCATTTTTGGAATGTATACGAGGCCCACCTGTTTATATTTTGACCCATGTAACAGGGCCCACTTGCCTTGCATTTTAAGGCCCATATGATGGGGCCCACCCGCTTGAATCCGAGGCCCATGGGTAAGGCCCATTGTGATGTATTCGAGGTCTATGGGCAAGGCCCATGGTGATGTATATTAAACCCTTGTGTGAGGCCGTGGGCCCACTGCCTGTTCGACCCTATGTGGGCAACTCCTTAGGAGCAATGTTGGTTGAATGTCCACATTGATGAGCAATGATGGTTGAATGTCCACATTTTGACCTTCCATTAAGCCTGCTTAGATCCATTCTCGTCATTCTCTAGTGGGTTACCCTAAACGATTGAGCCCCATTAATATTGTTTGGTCCATTATCGACTGTCCATCCAGGGATCCCGCCCTGCGTAGAGGTTGATTGTCGATTCCGATTGATGTGACCGATTTACCGATTCTGATTATCGATCGATTCCGATTGTCGCGACCGATTTCCGATTCCGATTGATATGACCGTCTTGCCGATTCTGATTATCGACCAATTCCGATTGTCGCGACCGATTGTCGATTCCGATTGATGTGACCATTTTTCCGATTCTGATTATCGATTGATTTCGATTGTCGCGATCGATTACTGATTCCGATTGATGTGACTGTTTTACTGATTCTGATTATCGATCGATTCTGATTGTCGCGACCGATTGCCGATTCCGATTGATGTGACCGATTTACTGATTCTGATTATCGATAGATTCCAATTGTCACGACCGATTGTCGATTCTAATTAATGTGACCGATTTGCCGATTCTGATTATCGATCGATTCCGATTGTCGCGATTGATTGCCGATTCCGATTGATGTGACCGATTGTAGTGGCCGATTATCGATTCTGATTATCGTGGCCGATTGACAGATTATCGATCAAAGCCGATTATCGTGGCCGATTACCAATTATGATTGTCATGGCTGATTAACCGACTATTGATCGAGGCTGATTATCATGGCCAATTACCGATTATGATTTTCATGGCCGATTGACCGATTATCGATCGAGGCTAATCATCGTGGCTGATTGTGGATTCCGATTGTGATGTATATTCTACCTGAGTTTGAGGCCCAATGTGATATATATGCGGCTCGTATTTAAGGCTTGTTATGATGTATATTCTGCCCGTGTATAAGGCCCAATGTGATGTATTGAGGCCTATGTGATGAGGCCCATTGTGAAGCATTTGAGGGCCAGGCGATGGAGCCCATTGTGATGTATGTTAGGCCCATGTGAGAGGCCCATCGTGACGTATATTAAACGCTTAAGTGAGGCCCATGGTGTTGTATATTCGGCCCTTGTGTGAGGCCATGGGTCCACTATATGTTAAGCTTTATGAGCGTCATTCCTTAAGAGTAATATTGGTTAAATGTCCACATTATCGAGGTCCATTGTCGATGTCAATTATTAATACCGATTATGAGTATGTGACAACATAGCATCATAATACATGTCCATACGCATCATCTGCATGTTTGTTATGAGATGTGGTTGACCATTGCATATGTCATTGGACAGGTTATTATGAGACTCCTAGATAGGTGAAGGTTATCTCACATGAGCACATTGTATGCGCGGGATTGATGCATGACTGAATTGTATGACTCATGCATCTTGCATTGTGTGTTGTGATTACTGTACGCCCTAGTGACATCAGGGTCGTAGCCTCCACAGATATTTCGTGGATGGCTAGATGGGACATCAAAAATCTGTTCTACATAGGGTGCTATAGATATCTCTGGGTGAAAGTTCCTAAACCCTATTGGTTCCAAAGGTTGCTTCAATGTCTAGACCGAGTGGATGCATGAGCGCATGAGGGCCGTATACCATTAGGCTGCTTCTCCCACTGTGTCGTGGTCTGTTGGAAGGGGGTGCGGCCTTACTTGCCCTAGAGAAGGGGGCACTGCTAAGTTGAGTCTGACCAGCTCGAGGAATGAGTCCGCTATCGACGAGCCGGACCCGATATTGGCAGGCGGATAGTGAGGTCTCTTCCACTCACCTTGTTGCGCGCGATGAGGCGGCAATCTGATTTGGAGTGTAATAGACCTCGGTGATTTTTCAGAGAGAAACCGTACTAATATGTGGACTTATTGAGTAGAGTTGCATGCTCATTCATTCGTTCATTCACTATCCACTCGGGCTGGTGGTGCACAACTAATTGTTGTGTACCTTCATTATGGCAAGGATTTTGGTTGGCCGCACGACTAACCTGAGATCAGGAGTTTACCACGTTGAGTCCGACTATCCAAATTCAGGTATGAGACTGGTTTGGATAGAAGTCCCTTGTGGTGGACCCCTAGCCTATGACACTACGTACTATCATCCTGACTTCACACTCCTGCGTGGTCATTTCATTCGCATCGCATATTGCAGTACATCCCCAGGCATATGATATTTTGGGTTGCTATGTTTCTGCACTTATATGGTCTAGACAGACTTAGCCAGATTTGTATATTAAATTACATCCTCGGCATCTGATATTTGACTCTTTATGACTTCGTAGTGCATAGCTGTTCTATATTACGTATTCTGATATTAATTGACTTATGAACTTACCCATACTTCCGCTTACTTTGTTATCGTATGATTCATGATCTTATCAGAATTTCTACTTATTCAGACATTGTACGATCTATGGGTTACCAGTATTCCCGGTATTGTATGATTATGGCATTGTATTGAATACTTAACACTTACCTTGTGCACACACTTTCACCACCCACTAAGCTTTCTATAAGCTTATGCACGATAGATGCGTGCAGGTGACGTTAGGTTGCAGCAAAGTTGAGCTTGGAGTATGCAGCTAGCAGACCTCTAGGGCTTTAATTTTCGATATATGTATTTTCCTTTCAGCATTATATTCAAATGATTATATTAGTGGATATATGATGATGATGTTGCCTTTATGATTTGGGTATACTTGTAGTCATGCTCCTTATGAGACAAATGTACGTTGAAAAATCCTCCTTGTAGGACCCCAGGTTCAGATCCTAGCGTATGAACGCTGGGAGCTGAGAATGGGGTACTACGAAGGCTGTCAGCACCAGGTTCGGCGAACAGGATTCCTGTGAATCTGATTTTCGAGTTTGGGGCATGACAGTTTAGGGCTATTAAAGGTGTGAGAGAAAGAGAGAAAGAGAAAGGAAGCTTGTGGAAAAGAGGTTATGCTTGTAGAGGTGATCTATTATATCTCAGCGCTTCTACGTCCTCGTAATCGGTGAGATCTTTTCGTTTTTCTTTTATTCTCTTATTGTTTATTCATTCCTACGTGAGTGAAGAAAGTTTGATCCAAGCAGTGTGTGCTTGTGATCGGTTGTAACTTTCTACTTGATAGTGGATTGTTAATCTGGACGAGGTCCCGTGGTTTTTTACCTTTTTGAAGGTTTTCCACGTAAAAATCTCTTGTGTGGTGCGGTTTATGATTTGATTTATTTCATTGCTTTATTATCATATAATTCTAGTGTTTTTGAGAGGCTAGATCCTAAGGTTTTGTGCAAGGCCCCCAACAAATTCAACTATTTGATATAATGAAATCTCAAAAATTCAGTATGAGAAACTCAACATAACTGGGTTGGTTGGCTAAAGTAACTCGTCCTGCCTCAAAATCATATATGGTAAGTAGAGTAACTCATTCCGACTTGCAAAATATACTTGTTTTAAGATTTTGATGATCTTGATGACTTCAACCTTTGATCAGGCCTTCTCTAATCCATCGCGATGCGAAAGTGTTCACAACCTGCTCTACATCATATGGCCTGGACAGTGGGAACTGCCCACCTTTATATCCTCCGTGCGCTCTTTTCATTGATGCCTGTAGCATCTGTGATTGATCTTTCAACGGCTTGAGCTGGAGCTCCTTAAATCCTCGATGTGGGTCAGCAACACGATCAATTTGAGCCGCACGTGACAAAAACAAAAAGGAAAAACATAATCCCAAAGTTTACAACTTGAGAATGGCTTACGAACATGCCGCCTCTTATAAACCGTACAATAAAAGAATTTTAAAATAATAATCAAAACAAGCCATATTCATCAACCATCACACATCATAACCATGCCATAAGCACATTCAATGAATCAAACCATTTAGGGCCTGTTTGGCCGGGCAGATCCCATGGTATTAGGAGGGATGGGATCAATTTTAAGGTAATGATGGTAGTGTCAGTGGATTGTCTTAAGATGCATAGATTGCTTATATTCCGGGACAAGTTCATTGGGTCTGTTTGGCACGCCCCATATATTCCAGGATTTTACCTTCCAATCCATTCAACGAAGGGATAGGATCAATTTTAGGGCCTGTTTGGTCGGGCAGATCCCGTGGTATTAGGAGGGATGGGATCAATTTTAAGGTAATGATGGTGGTGTCAATAGATTGTCTTAAGATCCATGGGATTGCTTATATCCTGGGACAAGTTCACTGGGTCTGTTTGGTTTGCCCCCCATTTCCCGGGATTTTACCTTCCAATCTATTCAACCAAGGGATAGGATCAATTTTAAGGTAATGATGGTGATGTCAGTGGATTGCCTTAAGATCCATGGGATGGCTTATATCCGGGACAAGTTCACTGGACCTGTTTGGCTCGTCATGCCTATCTAAGGATATTGTCGATCCCATCCCTCCTAATACCGTGGGATCTGCCAGGCTAAACAGGCCCTTAAGGTAATGATGGTGATGTCAGTGGATTGTCTTGAGATCCATAGGATGGCTTATATCCCGGGACAACTTCACCGGACCTGTTTAGCTCGTCATGCCTATCCAAGGATATTGCCAATCCCATCCCTCCTATTATCGTGGGATCTGCCTGGCCAAACCGGCCCTTAGGGCGTGTTTGGGCAGTGGGATTAGAAGGGATTAAGTGGGTAAGGATTCATCTGGTCTCGTGCGAATTCCACTTCATGTTTGGGAAGAATGGAAAACCTTGGAATCAGATTAGATGAAATTGCGTTGGGTCCGGTGCCAATTTCACTTGATGTTAGCAAGTTGTGTAGATCTCACCATGATGTGTGGGCTAATTTCCACACCGTCCACTCATTTTTTGAGATTATTTAAGAGCATGGGCCAAAAAATCAGGTTAATCTAAAGCTCAAGTGGACCCCACCATAGAAAGCAATGGGGATTGAATACTTACCATTGAAAACTTCTTTGGAGCCACATAAGTTTTGGATCTACCTCATTTTTAGGCCCATGCTATAAAGTGAGGTTACAAAACAAATGAACGGTTTAGATATAACACATGTTTGTTATTCTTGGTAATTTCAAATGATAGTGGGTATACCCACATAAGTTTTGGATCTACCACATTTTTAGGCCCAAGCTATAAAATGAGGTTACAAAACAAATGAACGGTTTAGA
The DNA here is from genome assembly GCA_037074715.1 of Magnolia kwangsiensis. Lineage (NCBI taxonomy): Eukaryota > Viridiplantae > Streptophyta > Magnoliopsida > Magnoliales > Magnoliaceae > Magnolia > Magnolia kwangsiensis. The sequence continues at coordinate 38,284,913 of CM073574.1, read as the reverse complement.
TATAACACATGTTTGTTATTCTCAGTAATTTCAAATGATGGTGGGTATACCCTTTCCATGTACCACAGTATTACCAACAAAGCATGGCATTAATATTATCCCATGGCCACAGGGGACAATCCTGCTGTAGGTAATAATTATGCTTTTTGAACCCCATCCCACCTAATCCCTTCTAATCCTACCGCCCAAACACGCCCTTAGATTAGCCGTTCGTGTTCTTAAATTGATCCTTCATCCAAATTGCACAGCTCTAATTCATGGTGAATGAGTAACAATTATTTATTTTTGTATTTACAGCTGCATTTTCAAGGTGGTATTATCAGCTTTCATTTATAGCACCTCACTTCACTTAAAAGATACAAAAAAGTTACATTTATAGGCCTGTCAAAAAATGAGCAGATCTAAAGCTCAAGTAAACCACACCATAGGAAATAATGAGAATTGAACTCTTACCATTGAAAACTTTTCAAGGCCTTATAAGTTTTGGATCAAACTGATATTTTTGTTTTCCCTTTATGTATGACTCTGTGACCTTATGAACAAAGGTTTGATAACAAATAAGCATCAATGTGGCATCAGGGAGAAAATAGCTTCAACTGTTCATGTTTTTATAATCATTGTTTCTTAAGGTGTGGCCCACTCAATCTTAGGATTTTTCTCATTTTTGAACTCATACCTTAAAATGTGCTGTTACAAAGGTTGGATGTGGTGTGGATAAATCACATACATCACAGTGGGTCCCTCAAATTTTAATGAGCAAAAATATCAGTTTTGGACAATTTTCCAGATATAGTTCCTTGCCAATTTCAAACCGCGGGACCAAGTCATAGTTACTTTTTGTTACACGTATTTAATGGGAAACTTAAAAATTAAACAGCCCCTCATATGAAGAGGTTTTGGATTAAAATGAAGTAAAATAAAAGTTTTAAAAAACACAATTCAATTAATTAGTGTTAATTAACGGACGTATCCCTATAATGTTGTAAAAACAAAAACAAAAACCATCCCAAAAATCATACACCTAATAGATGAACCAGATCTGATGTCGATGCTGCTTTCCAACATAGGAATTCTCTCCCAGTCTATCGAGGTATAGGAAAATAAGAAGCCATGTCGAATTAATTTCCTAGTAGAGGTCAGGAACTGAACAAAGAAGTCCAGAGGGTAGGGCCCACAATTAAGTTTTTAATCCCTCATTCTATCCAATCCAGGGCTAAAACCACCCCTGTAGGGAAAAATAAGAAAAAACAACACTATAAGACAAAACACGAAAATTGAACCAACGGGCATAATCTGATTATTAGTTGTGCCTGTAACTTAGACCTGGGTTCGAGCCCTTACCTCAGTGGTAGACTCTGAGGAGTTTCAACATGAGGTCTTGGGTACGAGACCCATAGGTGGTGAAATCCCACTGAGGTGTGCATGTGTGTGGGTCAAGTGCGTGTGTAAAAAATAAAAACAACTTATATTGAATTAAATCGACTGATTACTTATGAGATGCACCGTGATTTCTGGGAAACAATAGATGAATGGGCAGGATTTACAAACCAAGCAAAGGTCAGTCTAATAAGCTCATCAGACCCGCTAAATATTCCCTCAAAATTTTCTCATGTGCCATGATTTTCAAACTCTAAAACTCAGTGACTGGACTCGAAAACAACTGAGTCAACTCGACTCAACAAGATTTCCAGCTCAGTAAATAGGAAGTCTACTCACAAGCACTCGTTTGTTCCGAATGACTTCATTCACAAAAGTAAATCTTTTCATTTGGACTATCTTAACCATCTAATAAATTAAACTTTTCTGGTTCAGTGGAAGCATTCTTTACTCTTTGGCTCTCAATGCCCATTTTTACACTACCAAGGAAAGATTAATTGTTACTTTTCAACCATAGCCCATGCACTATTGAAAATACTAGATGAATGGTTTGGATCTCATGACACACCATGCATGCAAAAATCACACACAAGTGCCGAAAGGTGGTACTTCCACACACACCCTCGTATAATTAACCCGTGTAAGAAGATATTTCATGGGAACACAAAAGACTGCCACTAGTCCAGTTGAGCTTCTTGGAGTTCTGATACATCATGTAGAGCATTGTTTAGTAGACGCGTAAAAATGAATTAATCTCATTTTAGCTAACAGTTATTATATATTATAGATCTTAATTTCTAATATATAATTAAGTTCATACTAAAAATAATTATATATTAATACATAATCTGACATAGGGATGAACATGATGAGGTTGATCACCATATTCCTCAAGGATAACTACCCTGTATCCATGGAGCTTTATCTGGACTCCTACAGGGACTTCTCGAGCCAACATGAAAAAAAGCAAGGTAAATATAAAATAACTATAAAATTCATAATTTGATTGGTGATTGTCTAATATCTATATATCTTACACTATTAATATAGAAAAAAAAAAAAAACTAAAAATTCGTAATTATCAAAAATAGTAAATTTCTAGCTCTAATAAAAATCTTAATTCTACTAAAAACTCTTCTAAAGTTTAATTTTTAAAAATAAAAATTTCAAATAAACTTTTGCTGGAAGAGTCCTAGCTTAATTACAAATTTTTTTATAAAAAGGAAGAAAATCTAAAACTCTAAAATAGAAAAATATTAATTGTTTTTGGAATTACTAAAAAAAATAATTTTTTTCAAAAAAATCATTTTTAAGCTGAAAGCACGTATTTTCTAACAAAATGGACAGATGCTTGAAGAAGATGATGATCAACCTTAGAAGCACAATATTGTAATTTGAAACCCATCAACTTTACCTTTTGTGCTCTGGCATATCTATGTAATTGTAATATCGTTCTATTTTGGCAAGTTAATTGAGAAAATCTTATATACATAATAATTTATTAAAATCAGGAAGTTCGATCTTATCTCGATAATCTCTTTTAACACGATTTAGATGACCGCCTCGATGGACTGGTCATTGATTGAATCATCTTAACCATCATATATATCCATTGACTAAAAATCATTTTAATTAGACCATCCATGAAAACTTAGCATATATGTCCATGGGTTAAAAATTGTTTCAATTGGACCATCTTAACCAATCCTTGCCCGAGTGGTAGGCTCTAAGGAGTTTCAACACAACGTCTTGGGATCGAAACCCATGGGTGGTGAAATCCCACTATGGGTGTGTGGGTGTGTGGCACGTGCAGATGTAAAAAAAATAAAAATATATAAAACTTTTCTCATTGAGTGGAATCATTCCTGACTTTTGCTGTCGACGTCCATTTTTACACCACCAATTAATTATTATTTTCAGAACATGGCCCAACGCTACTCAAAATGCTAGATGAATGGTTTCGATCTCATCCATTCATGCCCTGGGTGCAAAAATGACATAGATGCACAAAAGATTAAGTGCCTTCACATACACATAAGCGGATTGCATACTAACTTAGTATGCTGTCTTATCCACTGGGTCCATCTGTTTTATCCACCTTTTTGAGGCTATGGGTCCAAAATCAAAGCATATCCAAAGCTCAAGTGGACCACACCACAGGAGACTGTGAATTGAACACATACCATTGAAATCTTAACGGCGCCACAAAGATTTTGGATAAGCTGATATTTGCGTTTTCACTTCAATCATGTCTTACATCAATGTAGTCCTAGGAAGGTTAGGATCGTGGACATCATTATCCCCACTGTTTCTTGTGGTGGGGTCCACTTAAGCTCTGGATATGCTTCAATTTTGAGATCAACTCTTAAAATAAGCTGAAATAACAAATGGATGGCACGGATAAGCCACAAACATTCACGGTAGGCCTAACAAAGTTTACTAGTACGACCCTCCCCATATAATCACCCCAAGGCAGGAAGATATGACATGGAAGCACGGAAAGGCAGGGACCAGAGTTTGATTGTGCTTTTTCCAGCTTTGATGCATCATCAATAGTCCTTGTTTAGTAGATGCCTAAAACTTAGTTGGGTGGAATTTAGATCCCTCAACAAACTTAATTACATTGACTCTAGGTATTAGAAATTTGAATTTAATAATACCATCAATTTTCATACTTTACGGAAGCACGTATAACAAAGATAAAACAATCACGATAACACAAAATAATCAATAAAGTAATCACATTTAGAACACAATAATATTTTACGTGAAAAACTCTTATGGAAAAAAATCACGAGATAAATTGATATAAATCTACTATAATAAATTTTTTAGAGATTACACCACTCACCTTATTCAATTATAGATAAAACTCAAATTTCTTATTGTGATGCCACCTCTATGAAACCCTGTGAAAATCCTTTTCAAGTCTTTACAAGTGTAGAAACCCTCTTCCTTAGCAAAACTATTGCCTCTTGAGAGAAAACACTTGTCAATACAAGCTCTAATTCAACAATAGGCTTAAATACCATTTATTTACATAAAAATGCACAAACTATCAACTGGACCATCAACAAGAACTCTCGATCAATTGAAACAATCTTTGGCCAGCAATAACATCATAGCATGGCTTGATTGACTCTTGAATTTCTTGGTTGACTGAATTGCACCTACAACCTAATTAAAGCCAAATGCAAGACATCCTATATAAGAGAGTTAATTTCATTTTAGTTAATGGTAATTATGTATTACAAATATTATTCTCTAATACATGATGAGTTCATGCTAATTATAATTAACTATCAATACATAATCATAGTTAACTAAAATAAAATTAATTATTTTTGGAGTGTATAAAATGGCACGTGAGCTATCTCCCAACTAATTGAGATCCAAACGAGCCTTTTCTCAATCTCATTTATTTTCATTGCCATTAGCTCGCATTGTATTAGGAATGATGTCATCTATATAAAAAATGTCTAAGTGTAAATTATCCATGATTTATGATGCTATAAGAAGCATGTTAGGTATTAAGATGTGACATGTCATTGAAATATTTGCAATTGGCCTCACCAGTCGGCAACACATTTTCACTAAGACTCGATAGTGATACTGGTCGATCGGTGCTGTGGGCCCACCATGATATGTTTTTCATCCACTTTGTCTATCCATTTTACCCATTCATTTTAGGGCATGAGCCTAAAAATGAAGTAGATCTAAATTTCAGTTGGACCACATCACAGGAAACAATGCACAATTAAAAGCTTCTTAGGCCCCTTTATGGTTATTTGCCAACCAACCTGTTGATTAGGTCAATCAGACCTGGATGAAGGGAAAACACAAGGTTTAGCTTGATATAAACTTTTATGACTCCAAGAAGCTTTTAATGGTAGGCATTTAATCTCCACTATTTCCTGTGGTGTAGTCCAACTGAGATTTGGATCTGCCTCAATTTTGGGCTCATGCCCTAAGATGTTATGGGTAAATGGATGTATGGCATGGATAAAACACATAAATCACGGTGGATCCACAGCTTTTCCAGCACCAACCATTACCAACTTGGGTATTGGGAGGGATTCCCACATTTGTTGGTCAATCAAGATTTGTGTACAAAGTAGGGCCATCAATGGGCCGGGCCTGCAGTTGGCTTGGGCCTGAATTTTGAACTAATTGGACTGGGCCTATTCAAAAATTTGATTTTGTGATGCCTAACCCTGGGCCACTGACAGCCCTAGCTAGTAGAAAGAGCTGATATTTGATAATATTAATCCCATGTAAGATGTAGTTAAGTAATTTTAGCTATATGTATTCCCAACTAAAGTTCATATCTACCAATAATTGGCGGATGAAATGTGAGGGATTCGAAGTTGTAAAATATCCAGTTGGTGGACAGATATTGGACGGTTGAAATGAAAAATATCCAATGGACTGTGGTAGGCTCACATGACTCTAGCAGGTTGAAACACTTACACTAATTGAGCATTACTAGTACAAAAATGCATCAAATCTATAAGTTGCACCAATAACATTTTCACCATAAACTTTAAAATAATTCAAATACAAGACTTAGACGGTCCACACCATAAGGAACAGTGTAAAATTATTCCTAACACTTGTAAATTATTCATGTGGTGTGGCCCACATGAGTCTCCAAATTTCTAATTTTGTAGGAATCAATTATTATCCTAGTGTCCTAAGAGTAGAATGGATGGCATATAAATACCTAGCTCCTTGGATCCAAATGGTGGGACTTCCCATCTCACCTGTTTTTCATTATTTTCCATGGTGTGGCCCACCTGAGTATTGAGTCAGCCTTAATTTTTGAGCCTCCGTACAAACACATACCGGATGTTACAATCTATCTCATTAACGACACGAAGTCATTCCATTCACATCAGGGAAAGTAATACGCATGCCTGTGACTTTAAGGTCACGCGTCTTAAACATCAAATCATCGCCCCCGCATTCAGCAAGAGTACAAGAATATGACGGTTTAAGTTTAACAATGACCTCCTTAATAATTGTTGATTTCCTTGATATTAACGAGACTTCTCTTCAAGGCTACAACACCCGTAGAATTCACTCCCTCTATCACGGTATGGCCCAAGTATGCGGGGCCATCATGTTTTACATGTAAAATCCGTTATGCCTATTAGGTTGTACCATCTAATAAGGCCCTTATGCTAAAAATCATCTAGACCCATCACTCAAATGCTCTATACCATATGAAATAATGGGAATTAATGGGATGCCAACCGTAGAATTCATCAGACTTATTAATTAAACATTCTTGCCAGGACAAGGACAAAGAGAAGGCACACGAATCAGCTAAATATATAATTCAGATGGAACACATTGTGTGAACTTAACTGTTTTAAAAACAATTTTACATTGTTTCCATTGATGTGGCCCAAATGAGTTTTCAACCGTACTCATCTTCTATATGTGATGGTTCTCAAATGATGGATCTTATACAACATGGTGAACCCCTAAGGGTGTTACCCCTACGGGTGTTTTTGGCTTGACGTGCTGGATGGAATTGGACGGTATTAGGTAAAATTTGATCCTGATTTCCATCCAGCAGTATGTTTGGATGACTGACTCTTACTACATTTTAGAACACCTAATAAACTACACCAATTGCCTGCTGAAGAGATTCGCTGAATCCCTCCTTCAGACTTCGCCCATCTCTCGATGCAGCGTGGGATGTGGGATGAGACCACAGGCGGCCCACCGTGATGTATAACTTTGATCCATACCGTCCATATGTAAGGTCCATTTAGTATAGAGAATTAGACCAAAACAAAGGTAGATCCAAGGCTGTATGGACCACATCGTAGGAAGCAACGGTGCTAAGGATGTCCATTGTTAAAAAATGCATGATGTATTGTAATATACTTTTGTATTTCCAAACACTCTCACGAGTTTACACCTGAAGGATAGACATATCTCATCACCCATTCAAACAGAAAACCCAGATCATCCGAGGCTCTTCCAATCGACTGAAAGTCCTGAACAACCAATGACGATCCTCTCATTACCTTAAATCTAATTCCATCTGGTCTAAGCCAATCTAATGCAACGTTCCAAATTGACCTTTAAGAGTTTGGGATTTTAGGTGCCATATGCATAGACTAGACGCTCTAGATGATTTGGATCTATGGCACCATCATGCATTGTCAATACTACGTTTTGATTGGCGCAATCACCAAATTATCTCGATAATGTAAAGAAAATATGTCACCAGTGCTATCACTGCCTAACTAAATATGAGAATCGTTAGTCAAATGTAAATGCATCCGTAAAGATATCCTATTTTCTTCAAAATTTCAAATCTAAACAATGACATTAGGCTTTTTCGATAATGAATTAACATTAAAGTAATGTAAAAATACTTTTGTTATGGTTTTACCATATCAATAAATAAAACATAGTAATGGGCTTTATGTAAAGAAAATACGTCATCAGTGCTATATCACCACCCAACTAAATATGAGAATCGTTAGTCAAATGTGAATGCGGTCAAGAGGTAGGAAAAGAAAATCCATTTGCCTCAAAATTTGAAATCTAAAAAATGCCATCAAGCATTTTCGTTGATGAATTAACATTTTAAAGTAAAGTAAAAATACTAATGTTATGATTTTATCATATGGTAAATAAAACATAGTAATGGGCTGTTAAAAGTAGATGTCTTTAATAGAATCACAGATTACATCCTACTCCTGTTGATTTCCAACTCGAAACAAGGAAGCGTTCTTAGTAGCCACCATATATCATGGGTATATATAGGTTTTATTCACATTGTTCATCCTATCATTTTAGGATACATACCTAAAATTGAGTCAGATCCAAGACACAGGTGGACCACACAATGCGGATTAAACTCTTCCCATTGAAAACTTTTTGGGCCCACAAAAGTTTTGAATCTGGTTAGTATTTGTGTTTTCCCTTCATCTTCATCCAATAACTTTATGAATCGGTTAGATGTCAAATAAACATCACGGCGTGCTTTAGAAAAGTTTCAACGGTGAGCATCATTATCACCACTTCTTCCTGTGGTGTGGTCCACTTGAGCCTTGGATCTATCTAGTTTTTCATCCCATTTCATAAAATGCTAAAGAAAAATGGATGAACGGTGTAGATAAAACTCATACATCATGATGGCCACTCAGAGCTCCTGTTCGTTTCCAGCTGGAGATTTCCTTCAGGAGATGGTAAAGTAATTTAGTAGTTATTTCTCATTTTCTTATATTACCATCAAAGTGAAATTAAGCAGACTATAAGTTATCATACTTCAGTGATCATCCTAACCTTTGGCTAAATAGAGTCGAGTATGGACCGTTCAAACTTTACTTTTCAATGCTCCAAACACATCTAAACCGTTCGAGAACGTTTCTTCGGATGTCCTATCAATTCCTCTTCGCCGCGAGTGTTCCCCACACAGCTCGAACGTATGGTAAATGCATGGGATAATTCCGATTGTAAATTTGTATGCAAACGGCTAAAAAAGGACGGGACTTGTCTAAAATCAGGATGCAGTTTTCATTTCTGGCCCACCGTTTAAGGACGTGAATTGCCTTGTGACCGACTCTATGGGGTCCAGTGTGATGTATGTGTTTTATCCACACCATTCATCTGTTTTTCCAGCTCATTTTAGAGCATGAGACCCAAAATGAGGCCCATACAAGCTCAAATGCACCACATCAAAGGAAACATTAGAGATTGAAAACCACCATTGAAAGCTTCTCGGGGCCAGGGTCATAGAAGTTTTGGATCAAGTTGATATTTGTGTATTACCTTCGTCCAGGTATGTGTGACCTAATGAACAGGTTGGAAGAAAAATAAATATTATGGTGGCCCTAGGAAGATTTCAACAGTGCGTGCCATCCCCACTTGTTTCTGTGGCGTGGTACGCTTGAGATTCGTATCTGCATCCTATCTGGGCTCATAGCCTAAACTGAGCTGGCAAAACGGATGTACGGCGTAGATAAAATACATACATCACGGTGGGCCTCATGGAGTCACGTCACCGTGGTGACGGGGTCACCAGGAAATCCATCCACCATATCATATTTAATCTGCTCAAATGCACATCCCATCGATGCACGTCCACCATTTAATCTACTCAAATGTACGTCTCATCAATGCGTGTCGACCATTCAATCACTCGAATATACATCCCATCGATGCGTGTCCACCATTCAATCAGTCAAATGCACATCCCATCCATGCGTGTCCACCATTTAATCTACTCGAATGCACATCCCATCAATGTTACTATCTTTTTGGCTACGCCAGCCCATGGTGAGGCCCATCATACAAACGATTCGAGTTATTGAAAAGACAATGATCCAACGGCTACGATAGGACACATATCATGCGGCAATAAGCGGGTATATATATTTCAGCAGGAGGTTTGCTCGATGTGGTACGGATATATCAGCACCTTGGAAGGGAAGCGGATTGCGTCCTGGCCCTGCATGAACAATAATCTGGTTAGCTAGGCACGCCTTTGTGGGGTCGACTGTGATGTTTGGGTTTAATCCACGTTGTTCATCTAGTTTTTAAGATCATTTTAAATATATCATCCTATAAATTAAGAAGATTTGAGTCTCAAGTGGACCACACCACAGGAAGCAGCTGCGATGATGAAACTCACTGTTGAAACCTTCATAGGGGCCACTATGATGTTTATTTGCAATCCAACCTGTTCAAAAGGCCATTTAGACATCGATGAGGGGAAAACACAAATATCATATTGATCTAATACTTCTATGGCTCACAATAAGTTTTTAAAGGTGGGAACAATCTCCACTTAAGCCTTGGATATGACTATTTTTGGCTTCATAAGCTAAAATGATATAGAAAAATGAATAAAAAACTTAGAAAGAAATCCATACATCAAAGTGGCCCATAGAGCCCTGCCTCACCAGATTAATCTCCCCGCGGGAGGCAATCCGCTTCCACACTTTAGTCTTTGAATCATCATCATCTTTCAATGATCCAACTTTTTACACAAGATTCACTTTGTATGCGGTAGAAATACAAGTAAAAACTTTTATGTACATTATTTTAATCTTTTGATTATTTAAATTTTCACTGTAATCTTTATATAATCAAAGGATTGAAATAATAGTTATAGGCTTTTTTGTTTTTATCTTCCATCCCCATCTAATGCCATTGATAAAAGTCCAAATCTAACAACCACAATCCTCACTTATCTCATGATGGTACCTTTGGACGTATTGGAACAAATTAACCTATTAAACCTCCAAAACACATTGCACCAACTCTGGTAAATTCTAATGCAATTTATTTTATGATTGAGAAATGTTTTAATGCTCTTATAATACCATTGGTATTGTAGGCAGCTAGTAGTTTTTGGACAATTTTTGTCCCTGCATTTAGTCTTAGGAACTTTAGTTCTTGGAGAGTAAAACTATTGTTTAAAATGTAGTTCAAGATAAGTGATGGTTTAGATTCACTGCACAAGATGTCATGGATGACTTTTTTTGAACTCCATTCATTTCACTTTTTTCAGTGCATGTAATCTAATCGTCTTTGTGTGTAACTTGCATGAAGTGTCTAATTAGGAGATATTATGATTGTGGAGCCCACATTGACGATGGTTTGACATTCACTTAATACATCTTTTGTATTAGCTTATGCTAGGAGGTTAGCAAAAAAATTAAGTGGATCAGGAACTCTAGCTAGTCATAGAAAACAGTGAGCATGGATTGTCCACCCATCCTTTCTCGCTTTTTCTATATGCAATCGCATGTAAGCCCCCACCTTTGCCTTAGCTCTCTCTAGTCTCTCTCCCTAACCCTTCCTCGTTCCATGTGCATCGCATATGCCATACCCTTAGTAAGTTATAGTGTGCCCAGTTGCATTAGCTCTCCAATTGAACTATCTAAACTGCCCATTAAGTTCTTGATAGACTAATTAATTGGTTAATCTAATTTCTTTCTTGATTTGGATATTTTTTAGAGTGATCCTTTTCCAAGATGAGAATGCTGACAGCCATTCCGTTGGCGCTACAGAATCCATCTAGTAGTTATGTCCAGCTTTGATTTGAGAACTAATCCACCCAAGATAGAAGAGATAGACCCCATCGCTTTCCACAGATACCATGGGATGGCCTCCAACACTACAGCGGAAGCTCAGGCGGCTCTAGATGGAATGGACATTTGCTCCTCGCTCGGCCTTTCCAACATCATTGTTGAGTCTGATTCAAAACTCATTGTGGACTCGGCCAAGGATCCGCTTGCTCAGGATCCGCTTGCTCCTAATCCTTGGAATATCTGGTACAGGATGGGAGCAATTCAGCAGAGGCAGCGATCCTTGAACATCATCTTCAACCATGTTTTCTGGGAGGGGAACTCGGTCGCTGATGCTTTGGCCAGGGCGGCTAGCGAGGGGCGCCCAGATCAAATTTTTCGTCGTCGTTCAGACCTACCGAGGAACGCTAGAGGTGCGATTGTTTTAGATAGTGCTGGCCTTGGAGCGATCAGATTCCCCTAACCTTGTCCATGGTTTGTTGTCGGTTTCAGTTTTTTGTATAGCCTTGAAAGTGCGTATACGATAGGTGTGGTCCTTGAGTTTTTGTTGGGGCCCGCCTGAATGGCTGTAAGTCCTCTTGTTTGAATGAATTTCCTGTGGCAAGAGTCCACTTAAAAAAAAAAAAGACCCCATCTTTAGTAAGGGCTCCTATTTTTCGGTAAAAGGTGGAGCACACCACCTGTAATTTTATTGATTCTAAAAAAAGATTTGTACATGATTTCAAGTAGGTTAAAATATTTTTTTTTTTTAAAAAAAAAAAAAAAAAACCTAACTGGTGCCTTCCTCTCATATGAATGAAACCAATATGGGACCTACACGATAAAACATCTAGCAAAACAATTGACAAGACTGCTACAACCAAGCTGCCACCTTTCAATCAGAGTATCCTAACACCACCAAAAACCAAACTACTGATCCGCATCTCCTTAAAACCAGCTACCTCAAAATTACACAATCCCGAAGATGAACCATACCTCAGACGCATCAGACAAACGATCATATAACTCAGCCTTAATTTTTTATTTTATTTTTATTTTTATTATTTATTTTTATTTTTTAAAGAAGGAAACTTATATTCAAAGGGGGAAGCACAAAAGCTTCACAACAAGGTACATTTCGGGCAGGGCCCATCGACAAAAAAGAGATAGGGGCCCCTATCATATGAAGAGAGCAAAAGAAGGATTAGAGAAGTAGGCCACCCGCACGTTGCTTAATCCTACTTCTATGTAGAAACAGAAGACCCCACACGATTGGTGGGAGATCCACGAACGAGCTGAAGACAAGCTCCATCTGGCCTTCACTTCCCATAGGGCCAGGCTATCGGCAACTGAGTTGGCCTCTCTACGGGTGTGAGAAATCAGGACCTCCATGTTACACAGGGACTCGATTCTCGCCTTTCAGTACCACGTGAGCCAGGGCCGCGATGCATCATATTTTTTTAATCAACCAACCATAGATAAGATACAAATTGAGCCACATATAAGATACAATCAACCATCCAAATGCCAGCTTAAACCAGACAATTAACTCACCATCTTGCAACATAAAAACACTGGAAACAAGGCCTCTTCACATACTTCATCTGCAATAGGTACAATAGAGAACTAACTGCAGAGATAGCATGAAAACTGTGGAAATAGGGCATGACTGTAGAGAAAGTTGACTGCAGAGATAGCATGAAAACATAACAATATGTAGCATGAAAACATTGGAAACAAAGCTTGAGTGCATAGAGAGCTTAGTGCTTTGCACAAATACAACAGAAAGCACATGGCTACATAGGGCAGGAACATGGTTGAATACAGCCGCAATCCAACTCGTTGCAATTACGGAGAAAGGCTTTCCTTGTGCGGAGCTTGAAGATGCCAGACACTACCTTCTCCAGAGAGCATTGAGGAGCTGACCAATAGATCGCCTACAGACTGAATGGAAGACTAGGGTCGATTGGCTGATGTTGTAGAACAACACAGGGAGGCTCACTCTCACTACCACAAATTTTTTTTTTTTTTTAATAGAACTTAAATTTCATTTAGAGGCTGAACAGGACTGTACAAAGACCACTACCACAATTGAAAACGATGATAGAAGACTGCTGGTACAGCTGCCTAGATACTGATTCAAATCTCGTTCATGCCTGCATTGGATGCTACCAATGCCTGCGGACTCCATAACTAGAGTGCCTTTCGTCTCTATTGGGAGATCGGACCTGCATCTAAACAAGGAACTCCTTTGCTCGAGCTTCAAAGGCGAGCCAGCTTGTCCACTGAAGAGATTAGTTAATTTCCTTGAAGTATGGTTGATTTTGTAGTTCATCTTGAGCAAGTCAGTTTCCAGTTCAATTAAATTAATACCAAATATGCCAATGAGGATGGCAACCGGGAGGATTTATAAGGTGCCGATTGGCATCTCTATTAATAAAAGCTTATTTGTTTATTCTTTAAAAAAAAAAGCTCTTATTTTTTGAAATAAAATGTTTAGCAAAATTCTAATTTTTGAACTTATTTTCTTTAGATTATTTATTTATTTAGTTAAGTAATAAGGGGGTTACTTTTTCTTTTAGATTTTATTTGACTTGAATGAGTAGACATTTTTGGTTAATATAATTTTTGGACAAGTTTGTCCTTAAAATTTTTAATTAATTCACATCTTACCTTTCTCTCTTTTCTTTACGATCTCTCTAAGGCATGATCAACAACTCATATTGAAGGTGGGGCTCTACATGATGAATGGTCCACATCAAGGTAGGATCACATAATGCATAATCACATCAAAGGTTGGCCTCTCATGATGCACACTCACATCAAAGTGTGGCCCCATATGATGGATGACCCAAATCAAAGGTGGGACCCACATGATGGACGGTGGACATTGAAGGTGGGACCACAAGATAGACGGTTGACATCAAAGGTGGACCCACATGATGAACGTCACATATTAAAGTTTGGGCCCCATATGATGGACTGTCTATAGCAAAGGTGGGACCCATATGATGGATAGTAAACATCAAAGGTGGGTCCCACATGATGGATGGCCTACATCAAAATTTGGCCCCACATGATGGATGATCCATAGAAAAGGTGGGACCCACATGATGGATGATGAACATCAGAGGTGGGTCCTACATGATGGACGACCCACATCAAAGTGTGGCCCAACATAATAGACCATCCAAGTTAAGTGCGCCCACTTGATGTGCGGTCTACATCAAAGGTGGGACCCACATAATGGAGGGTGGATATCAAAGGTGGACCCACGAGATGGACTGTTGACATTAAAGGTAGCTCACATGATGAACGATCTGTATTGAAGGGGGCCCCACCTAATGAATGCTCCACATCAAGACGGGCCATATAATGGATGGAGTAGACCACACATGATGGATGGCCCACATCAAAGTGTGGTCCCTCATGATGGACAATTAACTTTAAGTGTGCCCCACCTAATGGACGATCCACATCCAAGGTCTTGCATGATGGACGACCTATATCCAAAGTTGCACAACATGATGGATGAACCGTATAGAAGGTGCGCCCCACATGATGGATGCTGGACATCAGAAGTGGGCCCCACATGATGGATAACCCACTTCAAAAGTGGAGTCCACAGGATTGACACATTAAATGTGGATTCCAGGTGGTTGGTAGTAGACATTGAGGGGCCCCACATAAAGGATGATTAGCATTAATGGTGGCCCCCACATGATGGATGACCTATATCAAGGTGGTCCCATATAATGAATGGTCCACATGAAACGTCAATCCCCAATGATGAATGGTCCACATCCAAGACAAGCCTCACATGATGGATGACCCACTTTGAAGGTTTGGCTCACATGATGGAAGATCCACATCAACGGTGGGCTAAATGATGAATGACATGCATCAAGGTGGTCCCCACATAATGGATGGTCCACGTGAAAGGTTAACCCCTAATGATGAATGGTCCATATCCAAGACAAGCCTTGCATGATGGATGACCCACTTTGAGGGTTTGGCTCACATGTGTCACTTGGGGCACGGTAAATCCATGATGAGATCCATTGAGGCAACTGCTTGGATTGCTCTTATAATGGAGTTATTGTAATCTTTAACTCATTTACACATTCAATCAAGGATGGCTATTGAAGTCATTATTCAACAAATCAAACCACACAATAGATGGCCCATTGACCCTCGTGATCCTTGATCAATCGACAATTATAGCTCAACCCAACGTTATACTTGTGTGAACCACAACACAAGCGTACACGTGTGCTATCAAAATTGGAAACAAAAGTTTCCTTGTAGTGCATGAAAATGAGAATTTTCTTTGATTTCTTTGTGTAATCTAGTTGAGATCCATGTGAAGCTCCTTTAATGAATCTAGACATCTAAACATTGACTCTCAGCCGTCCAAATACCTTGATGAACTGAACAACAAGCTTCACATAATCTCTCCATTTTAATAACACCAAAAAATCCGATGTTCTTAACTCTTGTATTTGAAAAACTTCAAAACCTCCTTGAATCTCGATCGTTGATATCATGGGACCCATTGCTTTTTTTTTTTTTTTTTTTTTTTTTAAAAAGAAAGGTGGGATCACATCACCTGGGATTCATTGAACAAAGGATGATTACAATGAATGAGAGGGCACCACAAAATGAACGGGCCTCTCCAAAAAAAAAGAAACACATTTCGGGCGGCCATCAAATGTTGGCCCACCTATCATATCTATACAGAAGAAACACCTACTTTTTTGAACCAAGAAAACAGGGGCTAAAAGGTTGCTGAACTACATAAGCCACCCAACTTGCACGAACAGAAGAGAGCAGAAAAGCAAGACGGAATCTGAACCGAGCTGGCCCATCGGCAGAATCGGAGCAAAGCAAGCTACCTCCCTTCGAAAAAACAGCAACTACGCACCACAACCAAATCTCGAAGCCCGCTGAAACCACTGCAGGGACCCCCACAGCAGATAGAAGCCTCACCCACACGAGTGCCATGAACCCAGACCCGATCTGTCTAGGGTAATTTGCCCTCTGATGCGATGAGGCAGGGAGGAGACATTGAGGAAGATACTGTCAGTTTGCTGCTTGCTGCCAAGCTTTGCTAGACTGTCCACTGGGCCATTGGCTTCACGAGGGAAATGATGCACCGAAAATGACCCTTGGCCCAAAAGAGCTCTGATTCTGATCATCTAATATGTCCATTTCCAGGTTGGGGAGGACCGATTTTATAGACACTGAACAACCCAGCAGGAATCAGATTCGATAACAACATTATTCAGACCAAATTCATGGCAGCGCTTGATGCCGTCGTGAATAGCCCGGAGCTCTGCAATGTTATTGGAAGCTACCCCATAACCATGAGAGAAAGCGAACAACATGTGACCCGCGGAATCGCGGCAAATACCACCACCTCCTGCCTGGCTAGGATTGGCGAAGGAGGAACCATCCACATTAAGCTTTACAAAACCTCTAACCGGCCTGACCCATTTCACAATCGTCAACTTGCGTGAAGGCCGATGGGAATGGTGAGCGTTAAAATTAGCATGGCTAGCCTGAGGCGAGGGAAGGATAGAATCTGCAAATTGGGGGAGCATCACAGAGAGCCACCACTTCGTTTTGGAGACAATGGCCGTAGGGGAGAGGGATCTACCATCAAACCTAGCGCCATTCCTCTTTTTCCAAATTTCCCACACAGTGAAAATGGGGGCCAAACGAATGGGGAGGGAGGAAGCCGTGTGAGGTAGAGGCCGATTCCACCACCAAAGGAGCCGTTGATGGATAGAAAGGTAGTGAAAAAGGGGAAGACCGATGTGTTAGCAATACCAATCCACACCCGTGAAGCCAATTCACCATGAAGGGAAAGGTGGGAGGGGGACTTCACCCGCGGGCCGAGGGGTAAGCGAGCGAGCAGCAAACACATTTAGAGACAAGGGGAATTCCTTTGCATTGTAAGAGGGAGTCGGTAGGAAGGGCATTATGCAGTAATCTCCAAAAGAATATGGAGATTTTGGGGGAAGCTGAGGGGTGCCACACCACATTAAACCAGGAAACTGACGATTCCCTCTGCCGCAGAAGATTCCATGTGGACTTGACTGAGAAGATACCCGATGGCTCGAAGGGCCATATAGTTCTATCTTCATGATCCGAAGTGCAAAAACCTCCCAGATTGATGAATTGAGTTAGCCAATTCGGGATAGGCAAAGGTAAGCTTTGCGTGAGACTGCTGTGATCAATAAAATCCCTGACCAGGGCATCCCGAGAGAAGGCAGGAATGTTAATGGAAGGATGATCTTGTAACGGGCCAAGGCCAAATCAATTACTATGCCACATGCTGCAGTTTCCCTGACCAATAATAATCTGAGCGTGGCGAGACAGGATGGGGAAAAGCTGAGAAATCGCTTTCCAGATTGGGGAGGCAAAGTGAGGGGCAGGAGAATCTAAGGTAGGCCTGTCTTGCTGATACTTCGAACGCATAAAACTGCCCCACAGATTGTTGTGGCTACCGTGCATTATAGCCCACACTAACTTCATGTGGAGGGATCTCATGACCTCACTGGTTCTTCTGATACCAAGACCGCCTTCATCTAACGGGGTGGTGATTGCTTTCCAATTCTGCCAATGGTATTTAGGCTTACCATTGGAGAAGCCCCCCCAAAAAAAATAGAGAATAGTTTGTCCACCGACTTAAGCACCTGCTTAGGAACCAAAGTGGCAGTCAGAGTATGAACAATAATGCCGCTAAGGACGTGCTTGATCAGCGTTAGCCGACCAGCCTGAGAAAGAATTCTAGCATGCCAACCACTAACCTTGGCCGCTAACTTGCCCAGAAAAGGTAAAAAGAAGGAGCATCTAGACTTGCCCTTGATGATGGGGACACCCAGATAGGAAGGGGTGCTAATAGCTTTCCTGATTTCGAAGGTGTTTTCAATCATGCGGGCTCCAGTCATAGGCAACTTAGAGGAGCAGAAGAATGCGCTCTTTCGACAGTTGATTCGTTGACTAGAGATGTCTTGGAACTAAGATAGAAACGACGAAATCGCTTGAATCGAGCTTTTGAAGCCGTTGATAAACAGAACTGTATCGTCGGCATATAGCAAATGAGAAACCTGAGAACAACCCTGCCTCAGCTTATATGGAGCGCAATCACTGCTAGCAATAAGATATGCAATCCCCCTGCTAAGAACCTCCGTTGCTATGATAAACAGGGAGGGGGATAATGGAACCCCTTGCCTCAGCCCTCTAGAAGAAGGAAAGAACCCACAAGCCACGCCATTAACCAAGACTGAGAACTAGTTATCTTTCCAGCAGGCTTCCAGGAGTTGAATCCATCTCACATCGAAGCCCAAACGCTGCAACACCAGCCTCAGAAAAGACCGGTTTACCCTATCATAAAAGCCTTCTCCATGTCCAACTTAAGCACAATATTTCCCCCACGAACCTTCTTGTCTATATCTCTGAAGATTTCCTAGGCAAGAACGATATTCTCAGCTATGTTACGACCCTTAACAAAAGCTCCTTGTTCCTAAGAAATGAGCTTAGGGAGGAGAGCATTAAACAGGTTAGCCAGAACATTAGCAAAAATTTCATATACAACATTACACAGATTGATGGGTCTATAATCAGCGAAAGAGCCAGCTCCCTCTTTTTTTGGGATCAAGCAGATGAGAGTAGCAGAGAACACTCTCAGCAGCGTAGCGCAAGAAAAGAAATCAGTAACCGCTGCATGGACATCTTTTTCGATAATAGAGCAGCAGCTCAAGAAAAACGCAGCTGAAAAACCATCAGGGCCTGACGTGCCGTCCTTTGGCATTTTGGCGACGACAGCCTAGACTTCGGCCAAAGAAGGAATGGAAAGCAGAGCAGAGTTGTCTTCTACCGTAATTAGAGCAGGGACCCTATCCAACAGACCGTTGGCAGAAGCAATTGGGGGGGAATCATTGTCAGCCGAGAGCAGAGATTTGAAAAAGGAGACGGCCTCTTCCTAAATGGAAGTCATGTCCGAGATGATTCGACCGTCTGCAAGACGAGTTTGGAGAATGCCCAAACGACGAACTCTTTCAGCAGCCGATAGAAGAAAGAATCTCGTATTTTTGTCACCTTCATGAAGCCAGGAGATGCGAGATTTTTGCTTCCAGAACACCTCTTCCGCCAGCTCCATGTTAGAGAGCTTGAGCCTAGCTTCGGCAATAGCAGCGGCCGAGATTTGGGGGTCAGATTGTGCACACTCTTCAATGTGGGCAAGATCCTGCTCAGCCTGGAGAGCATTTTTGGAAACATCACCGAAAACATCACGGTTCCACACACGAAGCCTTTGCTTAACTTTCTTAAGCTTTAACATCAGATTGATAAGAGGTTGCGAGGATAGAGATTCCGACCAAGCATCCGCAACCACTTGTTGAAAGCAGTCATGGAGGATCCACATCCACTGGAAACAAAACGGCCTGTGGGATGGGGGGTTGTCTCAGGGAATGTGACCAGAATTGGAGCATGATCAGAGTTCATCTTAGGCAAATGGTTGACCAGGAATTCGGGAAATGACTGAATCCAGGGGCCATTGCAAAGCAGGCGGTCAAGGCGGGCCCAAGTCCGCACGGGACCCGATCGGTTATTGCTCCAAGTGTAAGTGTTTCTGATGAAACCAGCATCGATAAGGCTAGTATTGTCGACCACTTCCTGAAACTCCCGCATGCTAACAGCATCACTTCCCCGGTACCTGTTCTTTCAGAAGAATCAAGAACTGAGTTGAAATCTCCGCAAACAGCCCATGGGCCAGCCGAGGACGTCGCGGTCAGCGCGATGGACTCCCACAAGGATCGCTGAGTGATAAAGGAGCACTTGGCATAGACAAAAGAGATCCTGGGGCTGAGGACTTGGTTGAAAGAATCCAGCTCAATCGAAAGCATCTAATTGGAGGACCCGATGACAAAGAAGGTGAGATAATCCCTAAAGAAAAGCCAGATTTTACCACCTTCGATAGCATTCGAAGTGGACAAGTGGTACCCAAGCTTTAGCCCAATTCTCACTTGGTGACTATCCCGAGCCATGGGCTCAAAGGATAGCAATGATCACAGGATTTCGGGATCTGATAATTCTTCTTATAGACCGAATGGTGGTCGCGTTGGACACACCACGTGCGTTCCAAACAAGGATGCTATCCATCAGAAACATTTCTTGAATTGCCGACCCTGTCGTTGAGGAGGGAGTTTGGGTACCATCTCCCTGCAGAGAAAGACGCATTACAGTCGGACATCTGATATGGAGACAAATCTACTACGAGATCTAGTTGCTTGTAGACAGACGCACAACCCTCGGATAATCCGAGTCCAAGGTAGACTTCCTAGTAGTCATGGGAGAGAGAAGATGAGGACATATTGCTTGGCTATAACATCATCTGTGGTTAGGTGATTGCGACCTGCAAAGAGAGTTATCTGCAGATATGGGTGAGCTGGGATCAGGGAGGACAGAAGACACCTGACCTTGTAGATTTGGAAGATTGATCGCAGATGGATCAGGGGCAGTTGAAACTGCTGGAACAGGGGCCGCTGAGACTGCTAGATTAGGGGCAGATGAAAATGTTACATCAGGGGCAGCTGAGTCTGCTGGATTAGGGGCCGCTGAGTCTACTGGATCAAGGGCCGCTGCCACTGCTGGATCTAGGGCAGATGAAAATGTTGCATCAGGAGACTCTGAGACTACTGGATCAGGGGCAGATGAAAATGTTGCATCAGGGGCAGCTGAGTCTGCTGGATCAGTGGCGACTGAATGTGCTGCTATCGCAGTTAGATCATGGGAATTTGACATTAATGCAACTGGATCAAGGGCAGAAGACATTGAAGCCTCAGGGGTAGCTGAAACTGCTGGATCAGGGGGAGCAAGGAGAGCTTCTGTCTCATGGGAAATTGAATTTGCTGAAGCAGGGTCATCAGAATTTGCTATAACAGGCATTGCAAAATTTGCTGGAATAACGGTGATTAGGACGGTAGGTACATGAATCGGTGGGTCCTTATATTGTGGAGGAAGAGGCAATTGGACCATCCGGCGAGAAGGCGATCGGCTCCTGAGCCGAGGGTTTACTGGGGCTTCATAACAGACAATTTGTAAACCCTGTGACAGTGAGTGGTCCACAGAATCTGTTGAGGGCGATCTACTAAGCAGGTTCTATTGTTCTTTCTTCTCTAAGTGAGTAGAGATGTCATAGATCTGATCCATCACCTCAAGACGGATTGGGTTAAGATGACCAAGCGGCTGAGAATGCCTAATTTTAACCCGGGCAAACATTTGGAAAATCCCAAATCTCGCTAATGTGTCAATCTCCACCACTGTGCCAAAGCAAGTACCCAGATCGGCAATAACCGATTCACACCAAGCATGAGCTGGGATGCCCGACAGTCTAATCCACGATTCCTCCTTCATGGGACCCATTACTATGTTACAACAAAATCACATGATAGAAAAAACTAGATTTTGTATTGCCTTCTCTCCATTTTTCGGGGAGGAAGCGTGCGCTAATAGCTTCATTCAAATGCTGAACCCACCAACCAAACCTTCTTGAAGCTTCGAGAAAGCTTGTCCACAAGTTACGTATTGATGATCTGGACAATCCAGAAGCATTGTCCAGATCATCCGAATGAAGGAAAAATAAACAAACAAAAATATAGCATTAATGACTTCATTATCTCCATTAAAAAAGTTAATGGTTTGTTGATCTTATTTTGTGAATTTGAGAACCATTACGATCATCACAAGGCCTCTTCAAACAGGTTCGGTCCAACGTCCATTTGCAATAAACCCGATCATCTCAGTATAGGAACCACGCTGTTAGAACCTTCCAATGAGTCAGTTTTTGAACTCCTCCAATCATGATTCCAGAACTTCGTAAAAGCCTGAGATAACTATAAAATCCACTTTTGATAGAGAAAGGAGAAAGTATAACAAATAATAAGTGAGAGAGAGAG
The DNA here is from genome assembly GCA_037074715.1 of Magnolia kwangsiensis. Taxonomy (NCBI): domain Eukaryota; kingdom Viridiplantae; phylum Streptophyta; class Magnoliopsida; order Magnoliales; family Magnoliaceae; genus Magnolia; species Magnolia kwangsiensis. Next base: position 38,262,532 of record CM073574.1, on the reverse strand, counting down.
AGAGAGAGAGAGAGAGAGAGAGAGAGAGAGAGAGAGAGAGAGAGAGAGAGAGAGAGAGAGAGAGAGAGTCACTAACTCATTGAGTCGATGCATCTTGCCGCGTTTAGTGTCCACACTACTAGTTGTTGTTAAGGAGAAGGAAGAAAGAAAATGAGAGAAAGAGAGAGAAAAGAGAGAGAGGGTCGGAGAGAGAGGAAGAAAGAAAGAATCGAGTAAACTAAGTTGACTCATCGAGTTGACTCATTGAGTTAGATCCAGGTCTTATTCAGTGGCATTCAAACAAGTGAGTGATCTCTACAAATTCATTACATTCCTTTTTGTTGAAATTGTTTATTGAATTCCTTTGGTATTATTGAATAGTCTGATTTCCAGTTCATCATTGACAAAGTGGGTATAAGGATCAATGGCTGGAATGCTAGATTTATTTCGTAGGCAGGTAGAGTGACGTTGATCAACCACATTATAAAGAGCATCTCACTCCATGTTTTGGTAGCCATCCACGTCCCCAAGCAGGTCTTAGCAAAGTTGGAACAAAAATTTGCTCAATTCTTTTGGGGAAAATCTGTAGATAAAGGTAGACTCCATTGGGTGGCTTGGAAAAAAGTTTGCGCCCCTATTGATGAAGGTGGGCTTGATGTGAGAGGCTTCAAACAAGTCACCATGGCTCTCCGGATGAAAATAGCTTGAGTGGTTAAGTTCGAGGACAACGCGGGACCTTGGGTGATGCTTATGCGTGCTAACCACCGAGCAGATCTGGATAGTACGGATGGGAGCTTCCCCTCTAACCAGGCCTCTCTCTTATGGAAGAAAATTAGAAAATTCTTATCTACACTGTCGGAGATCGCCCAATAGGATGTGGGCATGACCTTAACCTCTAGAAGATCAACTAGATAGGCCTGGGCCCCCTGCAACACATCCCTGTCAGCCCAATTCCTGATGCCCTTCTTTCACTGAAGATTAGAGATTTTCTAGGCCCAGCTAGCCTGCTCCCTCTATCCTCGGTCTTCAACTTCTTGCCACTAGAAGCCACAACATTCATCTTTCATGGAGGGTTTTCCACTTCAAAAGAAAATCCCTCCTGCTTCTGGCCACACACCTTGACTGTTCCGTTCTCGATTAAATCAGCATGGAATCTGGTTAGAGAAAGACGCCCTTCCCAACGATGGTCAAAATGGATCTTGCAGAAAGCCCTCCCACCAAAAGTCTGCTGCACAATGATCTCAAATGGTCGGCCCTCTACGGAATCCCTTCCGCATCTGTTCCTCTATGGGCAGCAGACTTCCACTATATGACAGCACTTCACCCCCCTATTTGGCATTCCCCTTCTGTAGCAACAGTCAATCGAAGGTAGGCTTTTCCAATGGCGCAGAGTCTCTGCCCTTAGCATCGCTCCCCCTCACATCCGCAACCTCCTACCCATGCTGATTCTGTGGGAAACCTGGAAAGCTAGGAATGATGCGAGACATGAAGATCGAGGCTATCATTGCGTGGATTAAGGCTAGTCTCAATTTGTTGTTCGGCTCTTCGCCGCTCAGATGGCCTTCTCTCACGCTATCCAGGGATGGTCTAGCAAATCAACACTCGGCTCGCCAAACCTTCCAGACTAAAATTATCAAATGGGCCAGGCCGGCTACAGGTTGGGTTAAATTAAATGTGGATGGCTCGGCTAGAGGTAATTCGGGGCTATCTGGAGGTGGAGGGGCATGCAGGAATGAATATGTTAACCTGATCTTCGCCTTCTCGATTGGATATTGTGTGGGTTCAAACAATCGTGCAGAGCTCCGAGCGATTCATGATGGTATTGCTATGTGTCTGGAAAAGGGGCTGAACAAGGTGGAGGTTAAAAGTGATGGTAGATATCCTGTTGGGTAAGTCGAGTATTGCTTGGATTTGGAGACCATAGGTATCTAGGATCCTGTATCTAGTGAGTAAAGGCACCTTCTCCTTTAAGCTTATTAAGAAAGAAGGAAATGGCCCAGAGGATGGATTGGCCCGTTATGGGAGTGAAAGGCAATCTTTCTCCTTCTATAACCACATGAGCGACCTCCCCACTGATGTGAGGGGGTTGCTTTTTCTGGAGAAAGCTGGTTTGGGCTACCTCAGGTCTTTTTCTTCCCTCATTTAGACTGGTTTGTTATTTTCTTGTTAGCCCTTCTGGGCAACTCTTTATGATAGGTGCTCCCCGCTCTTTTTTTCTGGGGCTGCCCGAATGTCCATTCCTGTAATTCTTCTTCAATTAATGGATCTTTCTATTAAAAAAGAACTGTATTTGAACACCCCTCCCCCCAGTTCTTGTTTAGCATTTTTCTTCCTTAACTATGTGTTTCAAGATCCTAAGTAAGGGATCTTTTATTGTCTCTCCTAAGTTAGATTTTAATATATATATTTAATTTGCCTCTTACCTCGGGTCTAGTCACTTATGGAATCATCGTTTCCTTTTCTTTCGATTCAGGGCTTTCCTTGGTTACCTTTACCTGATTTCCAAAGGTTTGAATACGTACCTAGCATTGTTCGTCTCCTTTAGAGTTAGCCTCTTTGATTGCCTATCTTAAATCTTGAATTTCATATATGATTATCTTTGAAAATTCTAATCTTGTTATGTTTTCTTAGACTCTATTGTAATCTTACACTTTTTCAATCCGCTGCATTGTGAATTCCTCATTTAAATTATTGTTAAGTATAGATTAATTATAAAGTTGTCTATTCATGAATATTATATATATATATATATATATATATATATATATATATATATATATATATATATGATTATGACGTGCTTGAATTTGAACCATTGACTACATTACAGCTGTCTGAGAATTGATTTGATTACATCACCATGAAATGCATGTTATCGGGTTTGGATATTAGAATTGAATTTTGGATGGACAAAAAATCAGTGAGTATGGTTTATTTACTATCAGCATGCATGGTTGATTTATCATCTTGCTGGATCGGTAGGTGAGCATGATCAATTTACAAAAGATTCCTAATTTCATAGCCATGTGAGATCTTATTTCTCCATTGAATTATTGAGCATGGTTTTTTTTTTTTTTTTTTTTTTTTACACACACTCATGCCACACGCACACACACCGTGGGATTTCACCACCATGGGTACTTGAACCCTTGACCCCGTGTTGAAACTCCAAGGAGTCTACCACCCGGGTAAGAGGAAGGACCCAAATTGAGCATGGTTGATTTACTTGGTTGGATCGATGAGTATGGTTGATTTACTTATCAATGTGCATGCTTGATTTGCTACCTCGTTGGACCGGTTAAGTGAGTATGGTTGATTTGCAAAAGGTTCTTAATATCAAAACTGTACAAGATCTTGATTATTGTAGACATTTTACCAAACCAGTTAGGTGAGCATGGTTGATTTGGGAAAGGTTCCTAACATTTAGGGCCGTGCAAGATCATGAAAATATGAATTTAGGTTGATTAAGTGAGCATGATTGATTTGTAAAAGGTTCCTAATTACTATTGTCATGCGAGTTCATGGAAAGTTTATTATTTGAATTTAATTATGATGGAATATACAATTGCATAGACTATTGCATTCATGGCATTATGGCATCATAATTCATTCATGACATCTCCATGTGAATTTCATTCATGATATTATTTCATTGATATCCTATTTTGTCATGTCTATTAGTTAATCATTCTATTTGGTATACCTCTTTGAATTTAACCATGGTGGATATATGATCTCACTGGACTTGTAGATCACCTAAATATGACGACTCTTATAAATTTACAGGATGCGAGAGGAGTAGAAGTTAAAGAATTCCTAAATTGATACTTTTAGATCGATAGTCTTTGTTTTATTTTATTTATTTGAGAAATTGTAAAGAACTTGATGTAGTGGAGAATTTTAATTAAGTGATGGAAGTAGTAGTTAAGTAGAATCTTGGATTTATTAAGTTTAATTTAAAGTTTAAGTTTTTTTTTTTTTTTTTTTTCATTTTCAGTTTGGATAATTTAATTATCACACGGTTTAGATGTGTGATTAATCATATGTGAGTTTGATGAATAAATGTACAAAATATTAGTTCACATTTTAGAACTCTGGATCTTGGTCGCCACACTCGGGTTTCGGATTATAGAGCATGACATTGACATTAAAAATATGGCTGTAGTGGGCTTATAATGTACTAGTTAAGCCACTATGATAGAGTAGATAGTCTAGGTCTTCAACACAACATTGAATTTTCAGCTGAATTGAGGATCCTTGGTTGGTACCACTCTCGTTTGGGGTTCCCATTCAAGCCAAGCTTTGATGGATAATTGGGCTAGTCATTATAAATGGCTCAGATTTTTCATCTATTGAACCTACCGATTGGCTAATCTCCAATGAGTGATTCGAAGATCTTGGCAATGATGCATGGGCTGGTGAAGTAGAAGATCATTTTCAAGAGTTTGATTGGTGAAGATTATCTTAGGTAGAGTGACAATGTCTGGATTCTACAACATTCACACTTGGACATGATTTGTACTCCAACCTTTTGCATGACAGCATTAACTAGGACCGCCCCATTAATGAACTTCCATGTGACGATGAAAATCTTTGTTGGCATTCATTTGCTCCAAATCCATTTTCCCAAGTTTTAATTCTTTGGTTGGCTCTAACTTAATTCCACACTACCTTTGAAGAGAATTTACTTGACGAGGTAGCTGTCCAAGTTAGACGATCATCTCTATTGGTGATCAAGATGTCTAGACCTCTCAAATGAGCTAGAAGATTGTTTAGAACACAATCAACAAGATCATCAAAATTCTAACCTTGTTCGCTGACCATCGCTTCTTTCAAATCATTTAGGACTTTCGCACCTTCCATTGATGATGTCAAGGCAGCATCGGACCAATTCTGGTCCTAAAAGTTTACCTAATCCTTTTTAATTAGTCATCTCCATTGATTTTTGACAGAGAAATTTCCAGGTTAAGCTTCACCTGGACTTCAACTAAACAATCTTGGTGGAATGAGGCTTATGAAGAAACTTAGATAAGTATTTGGCTCCCATATATCTGCCAAGTCAATGTGCCTTTAGGGGAGCGAAACCCATCTCGATTCTTAGACTAGCCATGATATCCTTAATTTGGCTAACCTCAAGCCTTCATTCTAAAGTGTGGATGCATAATTTGGTCCATCGAACCTAGTGCTTCTTGTTCTTACTATCCTAAACGCCTAAGAAAAAAATCCCATAAAAGTTGATTAATTCCATTTTCTAACAAATTGAGGCCAAGAGATACGTGGATGCTGAAAGATGGAGAGTGAGTAGCTGGCTAGGACAATTAAGTCTTTTTGTAGGGAGAGAACTTTGGCCTTCCATCCATCTTCCTAGCATTCTTTTACATGAGGGGTTGAGAGACTAGTTCACACTTTGGCTTTAGATAAGGGATCTCCTAAGTAGGATAGCAGGAGCTTACTCTACTTAAATTCAAATACATACTTTATAATTTGCACTGCACTTGAGATGGGGGAGTCTTTAAAGGCATTACAAAACAACTTTTGGCATTGTTGATTCATTGGTGCTTCGTTGCAGTGTTTCAAAAACTTTTTTTTTTTTTTTTCCCTTGCATCATGATTTCTTACCATTTAAGAATAAGATTGTATCATTAACGAATAATAGTGAGAGACAATTAGATTGGAAGGCCATAGCGGAGGCATGTCCCACTCCTCACTAATTGGGAGGCCCCCTTAAAACCTTCATGGCTAAAATGAAGATAGAGTATGTGACATTGGGTTCCCTGGATGAAGTCCCCTTGATGGCTAGAAGAATCCAAGTATTTGAGCATTCACTTAAATGGAGAATCAATTGCATTTCCAACATTTTTCCATATTGTTATAAATGAATATGAGAAGCCAAAGTAGTGAAGAACTTGGGTGAGGAAACCTATTCAGATCCAATATCTATAAGTCCCTCAGTTTGTCAATAACATGTGTCTGTGTGTCTTGAGTCAGTTAAACCCCATTCGAAGCTAAATATAGACAAAGAGTTGAAGATTTACAACATCAAGGCATGAAGACAATGTAAATTGAGGTGCCCCAATGAACATAATCCTAAACCTATTTCATTCCAAAATAACCTACCTCTAAATGATTCACTTAAATAGGAAAACTTTTTCTAATCATCTGACGCAGGGATGAACGTGATGAGGTCGATCACTGTCTTCCTCAAGGATAACTACTCCGAATCCACGGAGCTTCTCTGGACTCCTCACAGAGACTTCTCGAATCCACGAGGAAAGAAAGCAGGAAAATAGAAATAATTCTAATAAATTCGAAATTGATTGATGAATCATTAAAAACGAGTTTACACCCCTTTAAATAAGAGAACCAAGCAACATGAAAGAAATCAGACTCATACTACAACTAAAACTCCTAGAATTCGCAACTTACTATAAATAGTAAACTTACTATTTATAGACGGTCACGATGTCTACTAGTGCGCAAGGTTTTCGGCCAAAAATAGTAAGTGTCCTATTTGGCTTCAACAAACCGTTCTCCTAATTATCCTAAGCACTTTTCATGTTGGACACAACTCCTAAAGCCCAACGGATGAAAAGTTATACTCAAACTAAAACTTACTATTTATAGTAAAAACAAAATTAAAAAGAGGAAACGACCGTCGATCAGGGGGTTTTTCGCAAATCCGGGCTGCGCAACCCGGCATAGCCGGGTTGGTTGGCTAAAGTAGCTCGTTCTACCCCGAAATCATATATTTTACGTCGGATAACTCATTCCGGATTGTGAGATACGCCCGATCTAAGGTCCGATGGTCCGGATCACTTCTGTCGCCGACCGTGCCTTTTCTGATCCATCTTAGCCATGAAATTGTCCGCGACCCGCTCTACATCAGTCCCCTCCACTTGAAAAGAACTCGTCCTCGAGTTCTCCTCCTGCGCTGGTTCATGATACTCGGTCAAGTCCGCAACGTTGAAAGTCCGTGAGATCGCCATGTCATCTGGAAGATCAACAACATAAGCATTGTCATTGATCTTTCGGATGATCGGTACCGGTCCAATCTTCTTATTCTTCAGCTTGTTGTACATCCCGGTCGGAAATCTTTCTTTTCGCAAATGGACCATTACCTGGTCGCCCACCTCGAACACCTTTTGTCGACGATGCTTGTCCGCTTGTTCCTTGTACTTTTCGTTCGAGGCATGTACCTTAGTCTGCACCTCCGCATGAATACCCATGATCCTGTCTGCCATATGTTCTGTTGCAATACTCATGCCTGGGAGCTTAGGCAGAGGGACCAAGTCTAGTGTGTGGCGAGGTACTCGTCCGTAAATAACCTGGAACGGAGATTTTCCTGTCGAGCGGTTCACCATGTTGTTGAATGCAAACTCCGCTTGAGACAAGGCCAAATCCCACTGCTTCGGTTTCTCTCCTGAAATACATCGAAGGAGGTTTCCCAAAGTACGATTCACAACTTCGGTCTGCCCATCAGTCTGTGGGTGGTAAGCACTGCTGAATTGAAGTCGTGTATCGAATCGAGTCCACAAAGTCCGCCAAAAGTGGCTAATGAACTTCGTGTCACGATCAGAAGTAATGGTCTTAGGGACCCCGTGTAGCCGTACGACCTCCCTGAAGAATAAATTCGCCACATGTGTTGCATCAAGGGTCTTCTTGCATGGGATAAAGTGCGCCATCTTGGAGAAACGATCGACCACTACGAACACCGAATCCATGCCGCGCTGTGTTCGTGGAAGACCAAGTACGAAGTCCATTGATAAATCCTCCCAAGGACCGTCAGGCACAGGTAACGGGGTGTAGAGGCCCGTATTCTGAGATTGTCCCTTGGAAGTCTGACAAGTATGACAACGTTGTACGGCTCTTCTCACATCACGTACTATTTGCGGCCAGTAATACCGCTCTTCCACAAGAGCTCGCGTCTTGTCTCGCCCAAGGTGTCCACCGAGGCCACCTCCATGTAGTTCCTGAATAATCTGCTCCCTTAGAGAACTTTGGAGGATGCACAATCGATTCCCTTTAAAGAGAAAACCATCCTGTATATGAAAGTCACTGGGGTGACCTTCTTGGCACTTCAACCAGGAATCTTTGAAGTCTTCATCCTCGGCATATAGCTCCTTGAGACAGTCAAAGCCGACCACCTCATTGCTCACCGTAACAAGCAGTGACGCACGACGGCTAAGTGCATCAGCCACCTTATTCTGCTGACCTGACTTATGCTTCAGAACAAATGTAAATTCCTGTAAAAACGCAACCCATCTAGCATGCACACGATTCACGTTAGTCTGACTATTAATAAACTTTAATGCCTGATGGTCGGTGTACAGAACAAACTCCCTCTGAATCAGATAATGCCGCCAATGTCGCAGTGCCTGAACAACTGCGTACAACTCAAGCTCGTAAGTCGACCACTTCTTTCGGGCTTCACTGAGCTTCTCGCTATAGAAGGCTACCGGCCTGCCTTCCTGTGATAATACTCCTCCTATTCCGACATATGAAGCGTCACACTCCACCTCAAATAATTTATCAAAATTAGGAAGCACCATGATCGGTGTTGTAGACAAACGATTCTTGATCTCATGAAAGCTCTTATCAGCTTTATCGGTCCACTGGAACGGCCCTTTTTTCATGCAATCCGTTATTGGCGCGACTATGGTGCTAAAATCTCGCACAAATCGACGATAGAAAGTCGCCAGTCCGTGAAAACTCCTCACCTCATGAATGTTTGTCGGGATCGGCCATTCCCTAATAGCTCGCACCTTTTCATCGTCCACCCGAATTCCTGTGGACGTTACAACAAATCCTAAAAACAACAGGCTGTTAGTTAAAAAACTACACTTTTTCAAGTTGAGGTACAACTTGTTATCTTGTAGGACCTGCAGCACCTGCCTGAGATGTTTCTTATGCTCCGCCTCATCCTGGCTATATATCAATATGTCATCAAAATATACTACCATAAATCGGCCAGTGAACGGTTTTAAAACTTGATTCATCAAACGCATAAAAGTACTTGGTGCGTTCGATAGGCCGAAAGGCATGACTAGCCACTCATATAACCCTTCCTTTGTCTTGAATGCCGTTTTCCATTCATCGCCGGGTCGAATACGAATCTGATGGTACCCACTCTTTAGATCGAGTTTAGAGAACACTTTAGCCCCTTCTAACATATCGAGCATGTCGTCCAACCGTGGTATTGGAAACCGATATTTAATAGTAATTTTGTTAATTGCTCGGCTGTCGACACACATGCACCAGCTTCCATCTTTTTTTGGCGTTAATAATGCTGGTACAGCACATGGGCTCATGCTCTCTCTCAATAGACCCTTACGGATCAATTCCTCCACTTGCCCCTGAAGTATCTCACACTCCTTCGGACTCATCCGATAATGAGGGCGATTGGGCAGACTAGCCCCAGGAACGAGGTCTATGTGATGTTGGATGTCTCTCATGGGGGGCAATCCATCAGGTAAATCTTCAGGCCAGACTTCTTTGAATTCGTTTAGTAACAGTCTTAAGCTTGGAGGGATGTTTGAGGGTTCCTCCTTCTCGCCCTTCACCACTACGGCATATACCTCGCCGGTTTCCTTGGACTCCTCTATGAAATCCCGAATGGTCAAGAGAGAACTCCCCTCCACTTTAGAGGCTTCAGGGTGGTTCTCTGGTGCCATAGGCGCAAGGATTATTTTTCGACTATCCTTGACGAATATGTAGACATTGTCTCGCTCCCGATGGGTCGCATCACGGTCCGACTGCCAGGGTCGACCGAGTAGCATATGGCAGGCTTCCATGTCAACCACGTCACAAAGTATCTGATCCTTATAATGTTTACCAATTGAAAACGAGATAGTGCATTGTTCAGTTACCTTGGTCTCGTTCACTTTTTTTATCCAGCCTATTGAGTACGGGGAAGGATGTTTCGTCGTTGGTAGCTGCAACTTATCCACCATCACTCTTGAGACGATGTTCTCGCTGCTACCACTGTCTATGATCACATCACAGACTTTTCCGCTGACAGTGCACCGAGTACGAAATATATTGTGCCGCTGTGGATGTAATTCCTTCCGTGGGGTATACAGTAGTCGCCTCACAACGAGAGATTCGCCACGATCTTCGCCTGTCACTTCATCGCCACCTGCTATTTCTTCAGTGGTTTGTTCATATTCATCAAAGCCATGATCCTCTTCCACGGCCTCATCTTCAGTGCCCCCTTCGTTTATAGTCAAGTGCGCTGCCGGACGTTGAGGACAAGTGTTTGATAAGTGGCCTGGTTGGCCACAGCGGTAACAATTGTTCGGCCTTGGCCGAGCATAAGGATTCGGAATCCTACTAGGGCCCGCTGTTATGGGTGCTGCCCGTTGAGGTCTGGATGGTCCGCTCCCCGTATCACGGTTCACGGGTGGAGGAGGTTGAGGACGTTCTCCTACCGGATCTTTTCCTCGAGCCAGCACTGGATCCTGTGTGGGACCTGTCATAGGGGGTCGATTTGAAGGATAGGGACGAGCAGGAGCTCTTGCAAGCTGCATTTCTGCCCTTCCTGCCAATTGAACTGCTTCATCTACGGTCCCGACTGGGTACATCTGAACTCGATCCTGAATTACCGGTCGCAACCCACCTATAAATCTTGCCACTTTCTGTGACTCAGATTCTGACAAATCGTTTCGTGTAGCCAACCGCTGGAATTCTTCAGCGTAATCTGCAACAGTTCGATTTCCTTGTCGGCAATTCTGGTATTGCTGGAATAATATCTGCTCATAATCACTGGGAAGAAATCGTGAACGAAGAAGACGTCTCATCCGAGGCCATGATGCGATGGGCGCCTTGTTTTGGCGGGCTCGTGAGAGTTGCAATTGTTCCCACCATGCAGAAGCACCAGATTTCAATTTAAACGCTACCAACTTCACCCTTTTATGGTCTGGCACATCCATATAATCGAAATATCTCTCTACTTCGGCTAGCCAATCGAGAAAATCTTCGATACGTAATAAACCGTTAAAACTAGGAAGTTCAGCCTTACCTCGATAGTCTCTTTCAACACGATCTAGACGATCGCCTCCATGGACTGGTCGTCGATCAAAACCCTCATTAATGTCCTCGTCGCTGGAACTAGAATCATCTGGTGTAGCCCTACGATTTACCGCTGGTAGTGCTCTGCGATAATCAGGGTCACGTCGTACAGCAACCACGGGTGGTGGCGCGACCATAGGTGGTGGAGCACCGCCTAGGGCTCGGGGCGGAAGTAGCGCATCCGCAAGACGGTCGAGGGTTGCCTGCAGCCCTTGCATGGTCAACTGACTCTCCCGATGGAAAGCTTCCATTCTTTCCGAAAGATAACGAATCCCTGGATCATCGTCCACAGGATTTTGATTCATACCTTCGTTGTTTGCCATCGGCCCGAGGGAAAACCTCGCTCTGATACCAAATTGACGCAGGGATGAACGTGACGAGGTCGATCACTGTCTTCCTCAAGGATAACTACTCCGAATCCACGGAGCTTCTCTGGACTCCTCACAGAGACTTCTCGAATCCACGAGGAAAGAAAGCAGGAAAATAGAAATAATTCTAATAAATTCGAAATTGATTGATGAATCATTAAAAACGAGTTTACACCCCTTTAAATAAGGGAACCAAGCAACATGAAAGAAATCAGACTCATACTACAACTAAAACTCCTAGAATTCGCAACTTACTATAAATAGTAAACTTACTATTTATAGACGGTCACGATGTCTACTAGTGCGCAAGGTTTTCGGCCAAAAATAGTAAGTGTCCTATTTGGCTTCAACAAACCGTTCTCCTAATTATCCTAAGCACTTTTCATGTTGGACACAACTCCTAAAGCCCAACGGATGAAAAGTTATACTCAAACTAAAACTTACTATTTATAGTAAAAACAAAATTAAAAAGAGGAAACGACCGTCGATCAGGGGGTTTTTCGCAAATCCGGGCTGCGCAACCCGGCATAGCCGGGTTGGTTGGCTAAAGTAGCTCGTTCTACCCCAAAATCATATATTTTACGTCGGATAACTCATTCCGGATTGTGAGATACGCCCGATCTAAGGTCCGATGGTCCGGATCACTTTTGTCGCCGACCGTGCCTTTTCTGATCCATCTTAGCCATGAAATTGTCCGCGACCCGCTCTACATCATCATCCTAAGCCTAAAGACTTAAATATAAAAAAAAGTCCAGCTAGGCTTTTAGAGGTTCAAAACTTCTGATAGTTAAACATGTAAAACAATAAAATCAGAGCTCTATCGATTGATTCGACAGACCCTGTCGATTTGATCGATAGTAGCTAAAATTGTCAAATGACCAAATTACTTAAATTAGGGTATTGTTAATCGATTCGATAGTCCAATTGATAGTGTCAATTCGAGTTGATAAAATCGATAGAGTTTTCAATCGAATTGACAGTAGCCGTTATAGATCCATTGGTGCTATTTTCTTATAAAATGGGCACTTGGACCTTTGAAAAAAATGATGGGGTTTTAATATTTTGAAGTTTCTATGCATACAACTCTTATCCTCCTCACTTAGGTTGTAATACATTGAGTTCAAGTCATCTTTTGCTGTGATTCAGCACTTTATGTGAGCATTTCAAGCTCATCTTGAAGATATATATGTTTAGTTGTATTCTCTATAAGTTAGACACTAATCCTTTAGGTAAATCCTTTGTCTATCATCCTCTAAAATGCCCATATAAATGAATCCCCAATTATAACTATCCCATTAGTTGTAGGATATTTGACCAACCCACTCTCCCATTACCTTAGCATCATCATAGAAAGATTATTACAAAGAGCCGATTGTTAGAGCTAAATAAGATCTACTTCAAAGGTTAGGAGAGCTAAAGAGAAGGCACATCAAGATTAATCAAGTATCTCAAGACAAGTGCTATCAAGTGACTAGTAATATTTTTATTTAGAGTCTATTGTCAAGTCATTTCTTGTGTAGATTTGAGTAAGTCTCTTTGTGAGCCATCACCATGGGTGTGTATGTGTAAGACTCTGCATGAGCCACTGATATGGATGTATACGTGTAAGTCTCTATGTGAGCCACTGACAGGCATGTATGTGTGAGCCTCTATGTGAGCCACCGATGGGTATATATACATATAACTCTCTGTGTGAGCCACCAAAAGGTGTGTATGTGGATCCTCGAGTAGGACTATAAAGGTCAATGATGAGCCTATAGAAATCCATTTGAGATAGTGAAATCTGAAAAGCTCAAGTTTGAGTTCATTATCCAGGAGTGGAGTTAAGATTTAATTGAATCACTATATATCGTTGTGTTTGCGATTATTGATAGGTGTATGCAATTCTATTTATGCTTGTAATTTGATTTTTTTTTTTTTTTTTCATTTTATATGAATGCATGAATAGATTGTATAATAGGTGTTTAATTTATTGCATACATTAGTTATTTCTATCTCACATCATAGGCTACTTAACACGTATAGTTTTATCTTGTATAATTTATGATCTTACACCCATTCCACCTTGTGGCTTAATTGCATTAAATTGATAAATAATATTAAATGGTTCTTATTCTCCTCCTGTTTAGGACTCAACCATAATTCTAAGCTTCCAAGCTTTTGTTTGTGATATCGTCTTAGCTAACTGCACAATTTCATCATCCAAGCTTAGTTTCTTATTACTTCACCAAATTTATCATGATCAAGGTGAAAAATATGGGAGCCACCATTTACACTAACTTTAATTGCCCATCAAATTTAATTAGCAAAAGAGAAAACTTCAATACTTAAAAAAGAGTGATGGATGATACATGTGCATGTAAAAATTGCACTGATGGTATACTAGTCAAATTAAACAGTACTCTAAATTACAATACCTAGTGTAGATGCACCGTGACCCAAAAAATTAATCTTATTTGATCCTTTGACCATCAGATTGGTGGACATTTATTGGACACTTAAAAATGAAAAATATCCACTTCTATTTCCATGGACAAGGGTCCTAAAATTAAAGGTTAGAATTGTTCAACCAATTTGAGAGTGGGATTAGGACTTTGTGATAGTGGGCTACACACTTTTTTTTTTTTTTTTTTTTTTTTTTTTTTTTTTTTGTATTTAATGTGTATGGGGTGTACAATTTCTAAGTGCCTGCATTTCAAGCATCGTGAGCAGACCAGCATCATATAACTCCTTTTAGGACTCACAAATTACTAATTGCCATTATAAAGGAAAGTGTCATCTATAACGACCCAAGATTTTGATGTGTGTGTATACATGTGCATGCGTGCACACCGCATTTATCTAATCATACATGCATAAATCTGTCCATTCATTCATGCATTTATATATATGTGCTTCCGTAAATTTTTATAAGGTGACCATTGATATGTGGTATATATCTTCTTACTTTTAGCCATTGATTTTTATAAGTAATGAATATATGACTGTGTATATAAATAAATATATTTATGTATATGTACACTTTTGCCTATAGTACATGCAAAATTGATTGTTCACTAATAAAATCACCCAATTGTAACAGTTAAGCATACCTTAAATTCACTCAATCATTCACCTTCATGTGATCAATATATGTGACTAACCACTTGTCTATCCATTCCTATAATTATATATTAGTCAATTAATAATCTAAACCCACTACGCCAAAATTGTTGATTTGCGACGGACCAAATTCGTCGTGAAACCAAATAAACGACAGACTTCATCCGTCGTTGTTTACTGGGTCATTTATTGTTTTCGACGGATAAAATCCATAGTTTAATCTGTGATGGGTAAGGTCCGTTGTATCATAGTGATAGATAAAATCCGTTGTAAAAAAAGAAATTCGTCGGTAAAATTCAAAAAATTATCCGTCACGAAAAACATCAGCGATGGATAAGGTCCGTCGCTAATATGAGTAAGCGACGGATAAGGTCCGTTGCTAATATGTGTAAGAGGACCTTGAATCCGTTGTTGATTTTCAACGGTAAAAAATTAGCGACGAATAATATCCGTCGCTAATATGAGTAAGAGACGGACCCTGAATCTGGTGTTGAGAAATTAGCGACGGATTTGGTCCGTCGCTAAAATATCTGTGAATAAAAAAAATATCATTAAATTATTATTAATATTTTTTAAATTTGCACCTGATAGTCATTCAAAAATTAATTCACACTTGTTTGATAAGAATCCTATTCACAAAATTGGTAACAAGTCAATTCAATAAAAGAGGAAATGACACAAGTGGCCCACTCCAACAAAAATTGACTTTAACCCTCCTAACTAAACACTACCCCCCCACCCAAACTAGGATCTATACAAAAGAAATTACCCAGAACTACAACTTTTGGCTATGCCTTGCCTTGAATTGGCTACTTAGTATCTTCTCTTGTTCAACCTTCTTTTGAGCCCTTTCTTTCCTTTTTTTTTTTTTTTTTTTTTTTTTTTTTACATGCACACACACCCCCACACACTCACGCCACACGCACACACTCCACACACGCATGCCAGGGGATTTCACCACCATGGGTACTCGAACCCTTGACCCGATGTTGAAACTCCAAGGAGTCTACTACCTGGGTAAGAGTAAGGACCCCTTTTGAGCCCTTTCTACATATATTACAAACAACCAGACTCAATCCAAGAAAAGACTAGTTTAGTCAACCCTTCATATATTACAAATAACCAACTCAAATCCATGAAAAATGAATAGTTTAATCAACTGAAACCAATTAACAAAATAAAATATTAGAATTCATCCTAGCCATTAGAGGTTCAGGTAAGAGTGTTTCTTAACTTCATAACATTCATTGGGAGAGCACAATATAGTTTGAAAAGATCTTTAGATGTTGGAATCAATACATAACAGCGTAATGCAATCTGTATTAATGCACTAGTGTCTAACAAAATGACCAAATGAAAGTGTAGGAACTGCGAAATTCCTATTTCCCAACAGGATACACCTGCATAATCAGAAGATAGCAACAACTTGTCAGTTCTTGTAACTGCCTTCATTTATGAAACTGCATCTCTATTAACATTTGGTCTATGAAACGTCCAGACCCAAAAAAATATCTTTGATTCCCCCATCCATCCATTCAACCATCATACAGTTATATTCATAAATACATACACATAAATGTATCATATGATTATATACATATGTAGGGATGGACTTGTTTTAAACCATTCATCCAATGCACTCTACCATTATTTGGCCACAAACCAAAAAAAAATAAATTTGCCTTTTCTAGACAATCCTACCCATTCCCGACTGTCTTATCAATGAACTTGATTCATTCAAGATGAGCCATTGCTAGCCTGTCTTTAGTGTCCATTTATACAAAACTGGTTAAACAGGATTGTCCAACCACTGATCTTCTTTTTTTAGAGGTCAATTCCCAATTGGACCTGCTAAACATATGGTTAGGATATCATTTGCATATATGATGCATATGGTTAAGAAATAAAACTTTAGAGTAAGAATGGATCTGATTGAATAAAATATCAGAACAATAGAAAACAAATACGATGGAATTATGCTTCAAGAAGGGCTCCTTTCTTGGATGCCTAATTAGAATATAGTTCTAAACTTTGTGATTCAACTAAAACGCCACTCAGTGAGACACCAAGCCAAGAGAAACTCGCTCACGATTGTGACTCGGTCCAAGTCGACAAGGCTTGCTAACTAAGTCAACTCCATGTGATTTGCAGAGACGTTACTCACCTAGTCAACCTTTCTAAAAATAATAAATAAATAAGAGTTAAAAAAGGCCAATGAGTTTCAATCTCACGAGCTTTTGCAAAGGATGCAAAGATCTCCAGCAGTACACTAGCTGTAAAGATGTTAGCATTATCACTTTGATATATTTTACCTAACATGCCAATTTAAAATAATTGTTACCATTTCAGATAGTTTATTTTAATTATTAAATGCCGAATTGAGTCATGTAAATACTCAGTTGAGTCTTCGAGACGGTTCAAGTTCTACAGTGTCTGAACTACAAATTAGGTTGGGGAATCTCAGTCTAAGTTGGGAAATAGATAGTGAGACTGAGGTGTTAAACATTACTGTGGATGGGCATCCTCTTGGTTTATGCTTTTGGAGAACCCATTTTCATGCTTGGTTTAACTCAGGGGTTGGGTCAAAATACCAGTTCATACCAATGTCACCTAAATGATCAACCCCTACGTTTCCTATTCCGATTTGTGCAAGGATTATGGGTAATTTGCAATTCAGATTGCTACTTTGATCCACCCAAATTTATGGATCTACACCTTTATTGTCGATTAATTTGTAATGCATTTATATTTACAATGTAGAGATTTTGTACTTTGCTTTATTTGGTAGCATGCATATAATATAATGCTATGCATGCTGCATTTATAATAATAGTATTAATGATTTCACATATAAATTGCAAAAGATGTTTTGGACATCTAAAGAAAAATAGTCAATCATACAAGGAAACTTGATGGTAGGATGATGATGCACAAAAAACTAGTCACGAGGAATGTTTATGTTTAAAAGCCTTGTAAGGAACTAGAAACAATGACAATTTTAAACAATATAGAAATGCCAAAAAGATTACTAAGAAAGTAGCAAGTGAAGCTAAACTTAAGGCTTATGACGATCTTTACAATAGATTGAGTACAAGAGAAGGTGAGAAAGATATCTTCAAACTTGCAAAAAATTGAGAGAGGAAGCTTAGGGACCTAAACCATACTCGATGCATTTAGAGTGATAACCAAAGGATACTAGTAAAGGAAAATGAGATCAATGAACGATGGAGAAGCTATTTTAAGAACCTTGTTAAATGGCAACCACTCTGATAGCATAAGTATCGATCCCTAGTGGGGGTGGCTAACAGTGAAGTGTGAACTGACGGTGGGGTGTACTAACAAGCTAACAAAAAAAAGTACAGAAGGAACAATATACTCAAAGACATTGGAGACCAATGATACTTCTATAAGATAAGGACATCTAAAGTGAAAGAAGCTTTGTAAAAAAATGAAAACAAGAAAGGCCCTCGGACCAAATGGTATGCCAATTAGAGGTTTGGAAGTATTGGGAGATGCTAGGTTATTTTGATTGACAAAGTTGCTCAGCAACATTTTTAGATTGAAGAAAATGTTAGACGAACTAAGGAAAATTAGCATGGTACCTATTTCTAAGAATAAAAGAGAGATACAGAGCCGCACTAACTATCATGTGATTAGACTTATAAGCCATGCTATGAAACTTTGGGAGAGAGTGATTAAGGACTAAGGCATGCGATGGATGTCTTAGAAAATTAGTTAGGTTCCATGCATGGGTACCACTAAAGCTATTTTCCTACTTAAATAATTGATGAAGAAATATGGAAGAGATAGGAGCTCCACATGGTCTTTGTTGGCTTAGAGAAAGCATGTGATAGGATACCTAGAGAGCAAGGTATTCCATAATGGTAAAGGTGGCCGACCACCTCCATTATTGTTGCAACATGAGTACAACTTCTAAAAAAGCAAAAAACTATTTTGGCCCCATAACGGAATGTTATGGGGCCATTATGGGTCAATTTTTCCATAACAACCATTAAAATTATCATTATGTAACGATCATTAGGGAACGATTTTGGGATACCTTGCTAGAGAGTTAATTTCGTGGATGTTGGAAAGAAAGAATTAGCAAAACAAGGGAGTGGTAACAAATATGAGGACCACTAATGCAGAGAAAAGTGAGTTCCCGATTATTGTAAGCTTGCACTAGGGATCGTTATTGAGCCCATATCTTTTTGCATTGGTAATGAACAAGTTAATGAGGCATTTGCAGGAAGAAATCTAATGTTGTATATTATTTACAAATGACATAGCTTTGATGGACAAGACTAGGGCAGCGTAAACACAAAGCTAGATTTATGAAGGGGTTCTTAAAAATCCAAAGGATTTAAAATTGGTCAAACTAAAATAAAGAATATGGATTGCAATTTTAGTAACAATAGGATTGAAAATAAGAATTAGTTGAGATTGTTAACCTCAAAGACTCCCAAGATGACCACTTTCAAAACCTAGGTCAATAATTCGTGAGTGGAGAGATTGAAAAGGATGTTGTCCATAGAAAAGGATGTTGCCTATAGGATGTGCCTTGAGAGTTTTAAATGATCGCCGAGTACCATTCAAAATAAAATTAAAGGGAAGTTTTATAGAATAGCTATAATACCAACCACGCTTTAGGGAACAAATTGTTGGGCAAGGGGAATGCCCAAAAAGACGTGGATGGAGGTAGTAAGAAAGGACCCGATGACCTATGGTCTAACTGAAGGTATGGCCCTTGATAGAGTGGAACGGTGGAATAGGATTCATGTAGGCAACCCTAATTAATTAGGATATGTCTTACATGATGATGATGATGATGATGATGACGACAATTATTTCATATATAAATTGCAATATGAATATATATATATATATATATATATATATATATATATATATATATATATATATATATATATATATATATATATATATATATATATATATATATATATTACATATACTTAGTATATGTATTGGAATTTGGAGCAACTAACATTATCCCACCCCCATTATACCATGTATTGGAGGAACTAGTGGTGAATGGATGTTTGGTTTATCCAAAAGGCATCCAGTTTGAAGCTGAAAGGCATAAAAAGTGTCTCTTCCAAGTTCTTTTACTCGGTCTTCCACTCAAAACAAAATGTTTACTATTAATCCTAGTATTATCTACTACATACTAGTAACATACAACCAATATTGGGGCACCATACCATAAGCTACAAAATTTCATGTCCCCCTAAACAAGGCATCCTCCATTGATAACACACACACACACACACACACACACACACACACACACACACACACACACACACACACACACACATATCATAAGTTTTTTATTTTCATTTACATTCCCAAATACAATCATCATCTATCCAACTATTAACAACATTTACAAAAAATAAAATAAATCTAACCAACTCGTAATAATAGTTTGCAACTTAACCTGCTAGAAACCGTCATGCACCGTAATATCTTACGACAGAGCGGGTTTTAAGGAGTTACAAGTTGACCCTAACGACAAGATATAAATGAGGCGATAAAGATATAAATGATTCAAGATTAATTAAAGGTTTCGAGAACTTACATCCACCTCATTCTTATTGTAAATTTTTCTTAAGCATGTTTAACAACTCTGTAAAGCTATTGTTTGACCAACGAAACCTAGCCTTCATACTCAGCAACTCCACTGTCACAGACAACTTTGTATGCTCCGGTTTACACGATGGATATAGGGGTTGTTTTGCATCCTCCATTAACTTCCTATACCAAGCCTCATCACCTAAGTCATCATGAGGTTCAATATTATCTTCACTATTAACCTCATCCATATATGCATCTAGCTCAATGTGTTGAAAACGACCGAAAGCATCATTCACCAAATCGACCATTCTGGGCAACACATCGTCATTACGATTATCGACAGATGTGCTCGCACCTGTTTCAAGACGTTGTTCCCCATGGAGAAACCACGTCATGTACGTTTGATCTATGCCATTAAAAACCAAGTGTTCGAAAATGGTTTCTAATATCATCTTCCCACGTATATTACAACACTTGACACAAGGACAGATGTGCCAGTCTTCCCCATTTGAATTTTGTTTCACATACTTTAGAAATGGTGCAACACCTTCCATGTATTTAATAGTTAACCTTCCTGCCTTCATCCAGTTCTTACATGATGCCATGGACGTCATCTTTGGTAAACCTGACATGATCATGGGAAACAACATTTAGTCCCTGTGTTTTAACATTTGAATTATATTTGAAACCTATTTTTAACATTTGAATCATATTTTGACACCTTTATTTAAGAAAATTGCATTTTGGTTTTTCATCCATGGATGGTTAGGAAATAGGATAATATTTACTACCAACAATTTCTAAGCATAGATTATTCGGACCTGTATTTAATTTCACCCATTGTTCATTCAAATGGTCCACCCCACATAGGGCCACCAAATCTTGCACATGTCCCACTTCATACATCTCATGAGTATGTGAAATTCAATGAACAATCTAGAAAACGATTCAATGTATCAGTTACAACTTGTTCCATGGTATCCCTTCAAACCATGTGATTATATAATATTATAGAGCAATGATCAACATGGCTAAGTGAAGGGGAACCTTCCATGCATGTAGTTGCATTTGGACCGTGGGCGTCCACATCACCTATATGGACTGTTTGTTAGGTCCACAATTTCTAGGATCCCTGAAAAAATCACACCTGCCAGGTGATCCAAACCTTCCAGTCGGTTGCATACAAAATGGATGGTCAGATCACACATACAAGATAGGTTCGCTCACAAATGTTTAAGGCCATTCTTTTGCTGTAATGTTTCAACTGTTGTGAAAGAATAGTGAACTGACTCAATGGAAGGTACATATACATACAGGTGATGTAAATGGCAACAAAACCCATGCAACTATTGTGTTCTCAAATTTTGTGCTATGAGAGCTTTCTATGTTTTGTTTAGCCCGGACATGTGAGTCACTAGCTCACATGTCCCACATTGTAACTAATCCACCACAGTAATCCAGCTCATCAACATGGTGGGAATATGTAAGTCATGGCCCACCTGATAAGTTGCCTAGCATCTACATGGTGGGAAACCAAGTAATGGAAAGCTCTAGCAAAGACAAATAAGAAGGAAAATGAGGAGAACGTAAGGGAAGAGCATACTCGGAGCTCAGGTCGTTTGATGGATACAAAAGTCTTTACAAGAATCAAAATACAAACTTCTCTCTCTGTGATTCTGGTAGAGAAAAACCAAAAATGGAAGATCCTTATATAGAGCTGCAAAATGCATTTTACAAGCACACATGTAAAAGTGAAATGTCAGAGAATGAAAAAGCTCAGAATTCCATAAATACTAAGATCTCTGATAAAACCAACAAAAGCCATCACCCAAACACATGATCCAGAGGTACCCAAACATGATTATTTATTTATTTATTTGCACCTACTATTTTGATATACACATACACAAAGTGCATGCCTACATTGCAATGCCAATGAGTCCCCAAAGGGGGTGTTTCGTCAAACCAAAGGGTGTAAATATCAATTCCCAAACAAAGAACAGAAAACCCACATCTGACAAAAAGTGAATGACAACATTGCAATGACAAAGAGTGCACACAGAGGGTGTATCTATCAAAACCAAGGGGGTGTAAATATCATTTCTAAAACCAAGTACACATAAAACCACATCTGACAAAACAAAGTGCATGGCAACATTACAATGACAATGAGTTCAAAAAGGGGGTGTATCTATCAAAACCAAGAGGCTGAAAATATCAATTCCCATAACAATTATACATAAACCCAACACCCAAAAAAACAGGGGGTTTCCAATCATGGGGGTTCTAAATCTATAGGTTTCCAATCATGGCGCTGGGAGAGAGATTGAGAGATGAATGAAAAGGAAAAAAAAGAAAAAGAAGAATGAACGTTCCAGCATTTTGATGGAAATGCATGCAAGAGATTTGGTAAGGATAGTAAGGAGAAGAAAAGGAAGAGATGGATTAGAGAAATCTGTTGTAATACAATTCGAGGGAGAGATGAAATAGGAAAGTAGAATATACCTCAGTGGAGGTGAAACGGAACGCAGGGCCTTTCGTTTAAAGGTGATGGTCGATGGACGATGACGCTCCAATGGCCCTGGGTGGATTTCTCGATGGAAGATGAGGGAAAAGTGGAAAAGAGGGAAAAGAGGAGCGGGCGTGGGATGGTTTTCCTCTTTTAAATAAGATAAAATTTTCAAATCCATATATTGTGAGTTTACCATAATTTATAACACAAGCTCTATTAACGGTCGTACA
This sequence comes from Magnolia kwangsiensis, assembly GCA_037074715.1. NCBI lineage: Eukaryota > Viridiplantae > Streptophyta > Magnoliopsida > Magnoliales > Magnoliaceae > Magnolia > Magnolia kwangsiensis. Next base: position 38,239,673 of record CM073574.1, on the reverse strand, counting down.
TGCATGGGACCATTTTCTACATGGTTAAGATTTTTTTACACAATAAAATTATAAATATTTACTATTTATACTTAGACTGATTATTTGGATGGTCTGGATAACTCTGTATCTTAGCCACTATTTTTATGGACGAGTCACCACTATTTTACATAAAATACAAGACTCACAATGCAAAACCTTGGATTTAAAACAGTAAGTTGACCTTTGGACCTGACGTCGCTCTATGGGCCCCACCATGATAGATTTGTTTCATCCACGCCGTCCATCCATTTCACGACATCATTTTGTATAAGATCCCCAAAAACTAGATTGAAATAAATCTTGGGTGGACCACACAATCAGAAATGTATAATTAAACTACTGAAATTCTATTAAAAAATAATTATTAGACTACAAAAAAACTTAATTTTCCACCATATTCCTAAAAAAATGAAAAAAAAAAATGTTAATTCAAAAGTCTTTTTACAACGGACCATGATCCGTCACAAAGGCAACTGAAAAGCACGCCATTTGGTATTTTGGGCAGGAATTTGCAACTGTGCAAAAGCAAAGTTTGCGACGGATTTTGTCCGTCGCCTATTTATGACGGACAAAAATCTGTCGTAAATAAGTCGTAAATCAGATTTTAGCGATGGATTTTGGTCTGTCGCTAAATTCAGCGATGTTCGGACTATGGATTTTCAAGAAAGATAGGCGTAGCGACAGTAAATCCGTCGTTAAACCAAGAGATTTAGCGTCCATCGCAAAAATACGTCGCAAATTGGCACTTTTGGCGTAGTGACCATTCATTCGATGAATTATCAGACGAATCCATTCAACCCACTTCATATTTATTCATTTGTAAAAATGATTGTTCATTAACCCATTAATATAATTAGGTTTCTAACTATCTGACTGTTTTATATAAATCCAATCATCTAACTGTACATAACATTTATATCCTCTATTAGATCATCTAAATATTGAAGCAAACCATCAATTTCATTACTCATAGGGTGAAATTTTAATCAAATGGTTAGTTTTAATATGAGATGCCTATGCACGTCACATGGGACCATAGAAAAGAGGAAACCATTAAAATTTATTTTTGACCATCGTTGAGGATCATAGATCAAGATTGTTCTCATTGGATAGATCACAACATGCTAAGGTGGGGCATCAAGTTTTATCCCAATTAGACGTTCCAGTCTTGAACTACACATGATTCAAATTTATATACTAGAGGAATTGAGAAGGAAACCCAAACCCACTGGATTGTGTTAATTGAGGTTATCATCCTAACAAACTTAAAATATAAAATAAAATATAATAATAATAATAATAAATAAATAAAAAGTTACTTGATGTGGGGCCACAACTCTAGCTCATGATATAAACCATTCAAATTCTAACTACCTATCCCAGGGTAAAATCTAACCGCTCAAATTATACAAATCTTAACCAAAATTTTGAGACCAGACACTCAAAATCAAATGGCCCAAGCTCTGACCATCTAGTAATCAAAACCCAAAATCCAAATCCACTAGTTAGTATCCCAATGGAACCTTCATGCATGTCACGTGAGATCCAGAGAGAGGAATCCATTGAAATTCTATTTTTAGTCCACCATCAAGGATCATAGGTCAATATTAGACTCATTATATAGAGCTTGTCGAGTAGTGGGCTATAGTTAAGTTCTACCCCAATCTAATGGTTCGAGTATAAAATACATCAGATTAAACACTGAAAGATTTTTATTTTTTTTTTAAAAAAAGGCATGAAGCATCCGAACCTTATAAAGTAAGTTGGTGTAAAAGTAATTAAAAAAAATGAAATAGAGAAGTATACATGACTGTTGGTCATGCACCCATTTTATTCATATCTAGCTATCTATTCTTCGATCCCATCAACTATCCCAACCATTTATCATCAAAGGCAATTCAACTTAGCTCTCCAACCACCCTTCAATCCAATCCACTTATTCATTCACCCATCTAAACTATTCATATGTCTCAATCATCTATCCAAACCAAGTCTTCATTCTAAACCACTCTTACACCTCATTCGTTCATGCATGCTTATGTGCATTACACCTTATATGAATTTGTTACACACATGTAGACCAATTAACCAGTTAACCACCATATGAGTGCGTGTGTCCATGTATAGCATACGCATGTGCGCACTTGTTAAACCAAGAGAATGGATGTGGGAGTCCATATCCCTTATTTTCCTCCAGCTCAAAACGATTTCTCTTATTATTTTTGTAATTTTTTTAAAATAAGAAGAAAAAGAAGAAAAGAATAAAGAAATCAACGGTCACCTTGCCCAATTTCTCCCAACATGTGGCCCACTTAAGTCATAGACCTTCCTCATTTTTAGACTCACACCCCTATCTTAATATGATTAATTAAGGGGATATGCTGGATTTTTTTTTTTAAAAAATAAGCATCATAGTGGGCCATTGATTTTAATTGTTAAAAAATAATAATAGATAAAACATTCATAGTAAATATCGCACGTTATCACGTGATGAGGAGAGTCTATAACATCCTGAAAAAGTCCGTACTGAGACCCGAGTTCAACTATGGATAAGATCGCCCAAGAGCCATACTGGACTAGGTGTGCATTAATACATAACATTAGAGAAATTAAGTTCGGGCCTCTATTCCTACCAATAAATATAGCCTAGGATCACAAGTGCACTAGCACACCACCATCCGAAAGCCTGAGGAAAATCCCAAGGGCCCGCCTCTCTTAAGAGTACCCTGAAACTTTGTAAAAGACCTAGACCGCACATCAGGGGTCCACTAGCCTTTAAACTATAGAGCAATGTCCGTCTTACTAGGCTCGACGACCATTACGAGAGTTAAGCCTGGATGGTGTCTAGGCCGCTCAACTTGAGCTAAAGGACTAGTGCATGAGAAGTGCGGATGCCCTAAAAGAAGAAGCTAAAACTTAAGTGAATTGAGTCGTCCACTCTTACGCAAAGTTAAGAATTTTGGACCGTCGGTTTATGACTAAACTTCACACGTAGGGTAAGGAAAAATTTTCACACACATCTGTATAACCGTGGCCCCGATTGAACATTTCTAACCATTTATCTGACAAAGGCATCCCACGACCGATCTATTTATCTGATCACACCAAAACTGTATCCTAGTGTTAATCCATTGATAAAGAACCTATCACATGGTATAGATAAGCTTGCGGGCCCTCCTAGGGGTCCCGTTAGTCATAAATGGCTGCCCATAGGGTATAAGTATCAAATAAAGTGGCCCTAAGGCATTTACACACCATCTGGAGCTATAACTAGCTCCCAATTCACCCCATCTCCTCCAAATACGAATTTGGAACCCTAAGGTGAGAAAGAAGAGAAAAGAGGGAGGTGAGAAAGAAGAGAAAAGAGGGAAATAAGGAAGAGAAATTGAAGGGGTGCTTGCTACGAAGGGTGATAATCTTCCATTGACTCATAAGCCTAACTACTGTCACTCCCACTACCGGAACTTCCCTGACTACGACCTAGGGTAAAGACTACAAACTCCCTTATAGATGTAAGTCTTCAAATGGGCTTTCTCTAACGCTAACTAACCCGTGTGCTCGTTTAGGCGGCCGACGATTCTTCCTTGGAAACCTATTGCAAGTTATAGTCAACATTATCTATGTGTTCGATGAAATGCCCAAATGAGTAGTTTATTAAAATTTGATTATCAAATGTTAACCCATGTGTTGTGAATGTTTATTAACATGATTTGAATAGGAATGAGACTACGAGAATAGTCCAGGTAACCGGTAAATTTTCACATTTGGGTGGTGGAATTAGGTTGGCCATCTCGAGTAAATTCAAATGACACATGTCGGACATTGATAATTGACAGTGGCTAGGCCACACGGAGCACTCACATGCTCCATGCCGGTTATGTTAGTGTGTGCCTGTGCCAACTGAAAATTCCTAAAGAACCGATTGTCCCATTGTACATTCACCTTGTATGAACGCAATTACTTGAGCCTAAGGTACCCTCTTCACTATTGTAAAGATCTATTATTAACCATTGTATTGAGACCTTTAAGACTCGTGAGCCAGGCATGCTAGTATGGGACACCGTGTTCGTACCGTCGGCCTATGCCAGGGTGACGAGCCTCCCCATAGTGACTGCAAGTATCACTTTTTACAACTTGCCTATCGTATGTATTTATTTAAGAGTGACAAACCTAGATGGATCAAGAACCCGAGCGTAAGACCGTTGTGATCGTCCCATGCCTAGTGATTCTATTGGGATCGATGTTTCAAAAGGAGGTATCTTAGCTTCCTCAAACTGCTGAATGAATAAGTATAATTAATCACTCGACTAACATAATCATTCACTGCATTCCATTAGCTTGGAAGGTGGCGAAACATGCGTGATTGAGGGAGTGTTGTCAATTGCGAAATAGGTGGTCGGAGATGCGTGTTGAGGGAGTGTTGTATGGTGAGGGCATGCAACATGTTATGAACCCCATTTTTGTATTAAGAAGTATAGTTAGGAAGTGGTTGTTTTACATTGCCTTATCATTACTATATTGATTGACTTGATAACATGTATAACCTTTGTTTTATGGAACCATTGAGTTGATCACTTATTCCCACTCTGGGACGGTATTTTAAAATACCAACTAGATGCTAGCATAGATGCAGGGAATGTGGATACCGATACACTAGAACATGCGTTCATAGATGAGGAGGAGGAAATTTTCTCCTATTTCCAGCTCTTAGATGGGCCGACGTAGGTCATGCACCTCTGGACAAGGAGTGTTGGGCTCATGGGCTTAGCTAAATGTTACGTTACCACATTTTATTATTTTTTTTTTCACGCACACATTAAACCCAGCCGTGGACCCATACTCTGGAAGGAACTTCACGATATATGTATGTTTTGGTTTACACATTTGCTTTAATCACATTAAACTTAGAGTGTAGTACGTTGTTTAGTATAATTTTATGCATGCTCAAATGCCCAACGTGAAAGAAATCAGGATATTAACTTCTGTAAAACATAAGTGATGTTCGAAAATATCGGGAGTCGAGGTTTGCTCGACCCTCGAAATTCGGGGCATTACAGAGTCTCGCCCGAATTTCTCTATCGTTTCCGTCTTCTTCTCACTATAAGCTATTCGAGGGAACCATTACATCTTCATCCTATTATGGTGGGGCGCAAACGAACGATCTGGACCATGATTGGACTGCCCTTCCTCTCTCTCTCTCTCTCTCTCTCTCTCTCTCTCTCTCTCTCTCTATATATATATATATATATATATATATATATATATATATATATATAACATGCATGTTTTCTGTCATGTAACACCCCGGATTTTTGGCCAACCTGGGATTAGACGTCCTTAGGCAATGGGTCAACTAAAACACCTGCGAAATCACTCAGAACCCAATTCCATAGCCAGAAATCGCGTAGGATTAATTCCTTTAGAAACTAAGTGTAAGTTAGCTAGCGCTACGCTGGAGTAGTTGTGAAATAGTCCCTGACTGCTTTAAATACGTTCTACAAGACCCAAAACTTGTAGAATCAATGGTGTTATAATACTCTAAAACCTTGGATCAAACTCTAAACCCGTTTGTTCTCTGGACCTCTTTGAAACTTTGTATTGGATCTAGACCGCGCGTCGAAAGTCCGATGCCTACATTCTTAGACCGTTATAACCGCCTAGTTGGACCTGACAATCATTTCGAAAATCAAGTCCAACTGACATTCACGGGCTATTTCATTGAGCCTGGATTGAAGAGAGTAAGAATAGGGACATTTGGAATTTGAAATTCAAATCTGGCACACGACTTGACGTGTCAGTATTAAGCGTTCTGACCGTTAGAATTCAGCCAAATTACACCCTCGGATCAGGAAAAATTTCTATTTCATATCATGAGACTTATAGACCTGATCTACGTGCGGTGACCGCTGAACTGAAACTGGACCGCCACGCGCGATCTATGAACACTGATGGTCTGAAAACGGGATGAGAGCGACATACGACAAGCATGAACTTAAGTCCGATCGCGTTCGGCCAGGGGACCACCAGAAATGCCTTTTTGGACCGAAACAGCCCCGATTTGGATATAACTTAAGTAAACATTGTTCCCGAGCCTATTTCGGGCATGTTTGGGCTTATAAAAGGGGTTGAAACGCTCATTCCTCTCTCCCATACGAATTCGAGAAAAATCCTAGATTGAGAGAGAGAAAAGGTGAGAGTTTGTGAGAGAGAGTAGGAGAGAATTTTCCTGCTGCTGCACTACCTGTTGCACGTGCTTTAGCAACACGCTCCAATCACTTGGCCGGTGATTTCTCCACTTTTCTAGGTAAGAAAATACCCTAATATGTTGCTGATTTAGTGTTCCCTTAGTTCCATAGCGAAATAGCTGATAGATCTTGTGTATTAGGTCGCCTGATCGCCGTAGATAAAGCGTATACGCTCCGTTCGAATCAATACCCTTATAGAAGAAAAGGTGCGGATTTTAGATGCTTTGATTGACTGTTTCCAACACTTTCAATGTCGTTTAATAGTAGATTATCGACGGCAATGCCGTTTGACATGTACAACATGCTGTCCGTTTCCTGTTTCGTAAATAGGCGAAGAATATGAGATTTAGGGCATTTTAGTCATTTGTAGGAAATACTATTTTCATCCATAATTTGCTGATGTGATTGACATGACTTCTTGTCGCATTAGAATACTAAGAATGCGTGCATAATTAGTTTGGCGAAGAGATTCGCCTAAATGCGTACTTCAGGTCGACATACTATATGTAGACTTAAGTGTGTAGTTTAAGTGTTTGTATAAGTGCTTGTATTAGTATGTATTGAATTAAATGGTGTTATGAATTAGTTTGAGATTGATTTCTCAATTAATATGCTGATGTAAATGATTTTCCTACATGTTAGCTATATGCATGATTTCATTATATGTATGAAATGCAAGTGCTTGAAGATTTGCTTAAGTTGTATGTTATAACATGTGTTAACCTGCTCACATGGTTGTATTTCATTTCCAATATTCTCATATGATTGCTGATGTGAATTCATGTATGTTTGGGACTATACTTAGTCCAGGCAGTCGGTAACCGAGAAAATTCGAGGTTGGCTTATCTTTGCCACGAACGACGCGTCAATGAACGCGAGCCGTGTTTTGGAGTTGGCGGCAGTGGTTAGGTCACGCGAGGTGTTTTACGCACTTCATGTCGTTCGACTTGAGATGCGATCGTGCTAGTCGAGCCCGTCAAGTAACCCGATTGGCCGTTGTATGTTCACCTTGTATGAGTCATAACTGCTTGAACCTAGGGTACTGAACTTACCATTGTAAACCCTGTCAACCATGGTACCTTGATCCACGAAGACTCATGAGCCGGGCATGGTGGTATGGGACACCGTGGTCGAGCTGTCGGCCTACGCTGAGGCCACAAACCTCCCCGTAGTGACCAGTGAGCACCTATGTCTCGTGATCAGATTATGGTGGTATGAGACACTATATTCTTGCTGTCGGCCTACACTGATCAGGCGACGAGTCCTTTGTAGTAACCGCGAGCGTATTCTAAGTCTATGGGAGGCGAGAACCCTTCAGTAGTAGTGAGAGTACAGTAGGCCTGTATTGATAAGGTGATGGGGGAGCGGTGCAATGAGTGCGAGCAACAGCCCTGGCAGCCCTTGCAGCGACCTACAAAATATACTTCGTATGAGATTACTAGGAGTGACGACCCTAGACAGGATCTGTATTGGGATTGATATAAGGGAAGTACCTTAGTTTCTCAATCCTGCTGTTTGAATAGACTAATAACAACTCGGAAATCATATCACCATTACATTGCATGTGCCTAGAAGATGTGGAGCACTTGAGGGACGATTGCATGCCGCGGTCGTAAGATGGTGCCGTATGAGGGAGATTGTCGGTGAGAGCATCCATCACGTCATGTCATATTGCATTAACAACAGTATTAGGATTGTTTGATTTACTACTTTACTATTAGCGCATGATTGATTTGATAACATGCTAATCTCTGCTCTCTTATCCCACTGAGTTGATCACTCACTCTCACGTTACGGGATGATATTTTCGGACACCCACCAGTCCCTATTGTGATTGCAGATGATGGCGCGGCCTGCGAGGCGGAGCTGGACTTGATGATGATGAGGAGGATCTCTCCTTTATGCGTGTTCTGATTGACGGGATTACAGGGAGGTTGATTAGATGACTTGACACTTGTCATTTTATATTTTAGCGCACTCATGTATATTCGTTTTGTCTACTTTTGGAGTATACATGTATGTATATAATCTGGTAACATGTTCACACTCTGGAGACATACAACAGTTTATATAGGTTATACATACTATCACAGTCTTCCGCTTGCTAATTTAACGGTCTCTAGAGTATGATACGATGTTATGGATTAATCTCACTCATGTTTAATGCATTAATACAGACAACATTCAATCATACAGTTCGTACGGTCTCTCTATATATATATATTGGAACGCTCACCTGCGAACCAGTTCGTACGTACTACGTACGAACTTTTTTGAGTACCCATCACACGTGATGTGGATCCAAAATCTGAACCGTTCATGTGAAGCAGCACCTCGTGAAACCCCCCAGACCCAAGTTTTACTTTAATCTAAAACATTGATCCACATGAAAAATGTTAACAGTTTCCTCCCTTGATTTGCATTTCCCTTTACTATGGCCCACCAAAATTTTAGATCGGGGTGAAAATTTGTCTCATGAGATTTCATGGGATTCCGCATCACATGGACTGTTCAGATTAGACATCCATGGCACGTGTGCAAAGGTGCGCACGTGCGTAGGTGCGCAGGGGAGCATCTCTCTCTCTCTCTCTCTCTCTCTCTCTCTCTCTCTCTCTCTCTCTCTCTCTCTCTCTCTATATATATATATATATATATATATATATATATATAAACTAAATAAAATTCTGAATTTAGAATATTTGATCTAAAATAATTAGATTAAATTTTTTAATTTAATTTAAGATATATTAACTTAAATTATTAAATAATAATTTAATTACATTGTTAATATTATAAATTTATGGAATTGGTGTAATATTTTGTTTCTATAAATATTAAAATATGAATTTTAATTCTAAGATTTTAAAGAGTTAATTAATTTAAATTTTAAATTAACTCAAGTTTAAGAAAATTTTCAAAATTTTGAAATTGAAACTAAATTGATTAAATTTCTATATTTTAGAATTTAATGATTAATATATATTTAAACTTTATTATATTGAAATTTTAATAAAGTATAATATTAAATTTAAAACTTATAAATCTTCTCCCTGTAGTTCAAAATTTTTGTTTAAATTAAAATTTAAATAAATTTATCGATTAAACCTAAATATACGTTCTCAATGAATTATCAAAGAGAAATTAATTATATATATATATATATATATATATATATATATATATATATATATATATATATAAAAGCAAGTTATTTCAATATATATATAATTAAATTAACTCAAAAATTAGAATTTCATGACTTAATTATTATTTTTAGCAGAACAAGGGACTGAATTTTAACAACACTGAATTTCTGTAAATTTTGTATGAAGCCTGCATTATTGTACAAAAATATAATTTATTGAATCATTTCATTAATGATTTTGGGTTCATTTATAACAAATATGCATATTTATTTATTATGAAACTGTGGAAAAAAAAAAAGAAAAAAAAAAGAAGAAAAAGAATGTTAAAAGTAAGTAGGGCGATCGTGTCATTTGGGTGAAAGATCCCAAAGTTAGTAAGTAGGGTAATCGTGTTCCTTGGATGAGAGACCCTAAAGCCAGCAAGCAGGGTAATCGTGTCTCTTGAGTGAAAGACCTTGGAACCCGTTGAATCCTTCGGAGTTTCCTTTGTGTACAACGTATGAGTACAATTGTGTTCGGAGACATACGCCAGAGGTACAACTGGAGTAATAGTCTGACCAACTAACGTATAAGGTATCAAATTTTACGGCATGACATTATTATTACATTTTATCATAGTTAGACCAAACATGGGATGTAATGCTACGAGAGATAGATAAGTGAAGTAATCATTACACTTTTTCATGGCATTGCTGGAAAAATTTTGAGAATGAATCATGTTATTAGCATATGAATGTAATAATTTGACATTTATACTAACAAAAAAAATCATTATTAAAATTTTACTACTAACATTTATACTAACAAAAAAATCATCATTAAAATTTTACTACAGTTAAACCACACATATAAGAATTGACGGCCAAATGTGGATGTTATTTAAAGAAAGGTAAAAGAATTTATAATAATTACACTTTTTCTTTACATTATCATCATAATTAGTAATTTAAATGGGCATTTAGTATGAGAAATTTTAAAAATCTTTAGATAATGATATTATTAATTTAAGATTTTCAAAATATCGGTAGATTTAAAATATCACCTTGTTATTGTGATATCATTCAGTATTAACTCGAAAATTAGTAAAAACCTTACAATTTGTTATATAAATATTTATTTAAAATTGAAATTTATTTAATAATTTACAATAAATAAAATTTAATTTTTTAAAAAAATTGACAAGATTTTACCGGTAATATCTCAAAATAATAATAACAATAATAAAACCTTCAATTTTGAAAAATCTCCCAAGACAATTATGGCTAAAATGACGTTTGCCACAATGCTTGGGGAAAGACGGGATGTTTATCATTAATACATGTTGTTGTGATTCATGCGATGAGAGATGGCAAAACGCAGGTCTAAGATTATTTCATTAGGTAGACCGGAATTGCCTATAAGAATATTTCTTTTGGGCAGCACGTGAAAATCTCTTTGTGACCCACCATGCTGAAAATATGAAATCCACTTCCTCCATCAGGTGATAAACCTAATATTCACGGTTCATAAGAAGTATTTATCCTGATAATATATGTATTGTAGCCTACTCGAGTTTTTTATCAGACTGATTTTTGTAGTGTCCTTTTCACAGCCATGATGAACGAGCATTCCCATTGTTCCATGCCGTGTGGCCCACCTGGTTTGTGGATCTAACTTATTTTTTTGCCACAAAGCCTAGCATTGAGGAGCTAACCTGATGGACGGAGGTGATATTACATATGCAACATGGTGGGCCAAAACTGCTTGATATTACATAGCATAGAGGATTCATGTAAGTCTCACTGTGAACAGAAATCATAAAATTCAAACCAGTCATTACTCACGTGGGGTTGTACGTGTGGGATTAAGTTATTATTAAACAAAGATAAATTATAATTATAAAATAAAGAATGAGATAAATTTGGAAGTGTTTTTGATTTGTTATTATAGCATTCAGATTTTTTGTTATTTTTTTTTGGGTCTAATTCAGGACCCTCCAATGTGATGTAATCTCTTTTTCTAGCCGACCATTTTTCTAATACACATGCGGCTTACCTAGTGAGTGTGTCAGCCTAACTTTTAGGCCATAGTATGTTCATGACGAGACCAACTTGATGAGTAGCTCGGATAACACACGTGTGACACATGTGCAGCGTATTGCTACTTCAATCTCCAGCGAATTGCCGTGGCACTTGGATGTGTTTTTTTTTTTTTTTTAAATAAAATAAAAAAAATTGCTTTGCGAAGTGTACACGCGGTGCAATAAAGCTCAGGTGCAGCCTACGTGTATGCCAGCATGGCATATGGGTGCGAGATCCAATCCATCCATCAGGTTAGACGGACCTTGTACATGTTCTCCCTGAGTATGTGGGCCCCAATATTAAAACAGGTGGGCCCAAACAGCAAAGTTTTTATTTAGAGCCGTACATTCTTTTGGCAAACTGTCGCCCACCTGACCAGTGGATCATCCTGAGGTGCCGTCATAATGGATAGGTTGGATCTCGGACATATCATGCCTTTCTGGCACAGGTGTGGTCTGTACACGAGCTTTCTTGCACGTGTGGAGCTCATCAAAGCTAAATTTTCAGCTGTTTTCGAGAATTCGACAGAAAACCACCTAATTTGGAATTTACACTGTAGTATCTTTTTCAGAAAGATTTCCAAACAGCTGCCTCATTAATAGATATCATTATCATTCAACTACCTTCGGTTGGGGCGCGGATTAGCCTAACAGGTTGAGTGGTGAGACTCGCTACCGAAGTGACGTTACTGAAGTGGCGTGACCAAGTTTTGTGGGCCCACCATGATGCATGTTTTATATCCACATCTCCTATTCATTTGGAGAGATCATTTTAGGGCAACATTCAAAGAATGAGTTAAATCCAAAGATCCATCCAGTGGACCATAGCACAGTAAACAGTGGGGATTGTGACATCTACCATTAAAAACTCCTAAAGGCCAAGGAAGTCTTAGATCAAGCTGGTATTTGTGTTTTCTCTTATTTCATGTCTTTTTTTTTTTAACGTTTAAACAGGTCGGATTTCAAATAAACATTATGGTGGGCCTTAGGATAGTTTTAACGGTTTTCTCTCCACTATTTTCTATGGTGGGTTCACTACAGATTTTTATTTGTCTTATTCTTTGACTAATGACTTAAAATAATATCTCAAAATGGATGAACGGTGTGGATATAACACATACATCATAGTGGGCCCACATAACTTACTGACATCAGTACAGTAGCACTCACTACTCAACCTATCAGTATCTCACTTTTATAAGGGACAGCTGTTTATAAGGTACAGCTGGGTGGGCATGTTAGCAAAGGCGCGCGGATTGGATACTGACAAGGTCAGTAGCCAAATGGTTACTGAAGTGACGTCATTAACTCTATGGACCCCACCATGATACATGTGTTGTATCCATACTGTCCAACCAATTTTAGAGATCTTTTTATGGTATTACAAAGAGAATGGTATAGATCTAATGTTCAAGTGGACCCCACCATAGAAAATAGTGGGGACAATGACATCCACTGTTCAAAACTTCTTAGGGGCCACAGTAGTTTCCGATGAAGCTGATATTTTTGTTTTCACTTCATCCATCTATATTTTAACTTATGAAAAGGATGGATCTCAAAAATACATCACTGTGGGCCCTATAAATGTTTCAACGGTGGATGTGATGGCTCCCACGGTTTTCTGTGGTGGGTCCACTTGAACATTAGATTATCTCGTTCTATTTTTAATACCATAAAACGATCTTTAAAAATGATTGGACAGTATAGATACAACACACGCATCATGGTGGGGTCCACAGATCTTGGTGATGTCACATCAGTAGCGATTTGGCTACTGACTTTGTCAGTATCCAATCCGCGCCCATTAGCCAACGGGTCGGCTGCTTTTCACAGCCAGTCACACATGATTGGAAACAGTAGTGATTAGGCAACGATCACTTTGTACGCTGTTTCCTTTGGTATGGGCTGCTGATGAGCTTGAATTTGAGATCATAGGCTGAAAATTTTGTGTGGCATTTAATAGTTGTTGGAGTGAATTCTATATAATCATTTTTCTAGCTCTGTCTAAATCAAGGATGTATCTCTCTTAATATCCTTCTTTGATGTATCCTACTAGCATCACGAATTATCTTGATTTTTTAAGTTCAATACCTAAATTGAAATTATGCATCTAATTAATGTTCAAAATAAATCTCATATAAACATCATGATAAGCTTTGCAAAAAAATCAAGCAAGTATTTATTTCTATCTAAACAACTAGGGATTTACTATTCAAAGAAAATCAGAATGATATAGCCGTTCTTCATTTTGACAGGTGCGTTGTGATGTTTATGCAAGATTCACTCTGACCATTAGATATTTAATACATTATTAAGCCCAGATAGAGAGAAAAAAGAAGGCTGGGTGATTCTAGTGGGCCACACCAAAGGAAACATTTAGAGAGAGACTTCCACCCTTATTTTTTATTGACCCACCATGATAATTATATAAAATCTATTCCAACCATTACATTCAACACAAACATTTAGACTTTGGTGCCCAAAAGCATACCCATCCATGATTCACGCGGGCCACACTAATAGAATTAATTTGGAGGGTGTGCATTACCTCGTGTGTCATTTTCAATCATGCGGTCCACTTGAATCACGAAAGTATATAATTTGTAGACTCTTGACCTAACATGGGGTGACAGATCTGATGGTCAAGTAGATTTTATGTAAACATTATGGTGAGGCCACCTAAGCTACCCTCTCATTTGGTCCTACCTCAGCTGTGAACAAATGTAGTAGATCAACAGTCCTCTTGAAAACCTTTTTGAAAAAGGCAGGAGAATGTAAATTTCATGTTAATCAAATAAATTTTTTTTTTTTTTTCTTATTTTTCTTGAAAAGTGTGTCATCAGTGACCGACATTTCCATTTTTAAATGCTGGAGACATCCGCTGGAAGCCTGGCATGCAACCACCTCATCCGTACCATCCAAATGGTGGTCCCCTCAGCATACGGTGCATACTTAAAAAATATAATCTTAGCTGACTGGTAACCATACGCATATGACATAACCAGTTGAATTTTGACCGATTTCTCGAGCCATGGTGTCTCATATGTTGAGGGTCAAATATTGCATATCAGACCTCAGTTATTATCTGAATTTACGAGCATGATACTATTTAATGGCCCATTTTATCATGTTTGTGTTGCAAGGTGACTTTACAAGTATGAACTCAAAAAAGGTGCTTAAAGCTTGGATCTAATGATCTGATGATCACCAAGGCAAGGGAAGGACCCTAGGAAACCAATATCGACGGAATTTCATGCCAGAGATTTACGGAAATCGAGATACTAAAGCTCAAGTCGCCTGAAATTAGTCTAGAATACAAGATCACAGGGTTCCCACCATCCATTTAGCTTGAAACTATATACATGGCCTGAAGACCCTAAATTAACCGTACACGTCGAATTTCAACCATTCGATCCTTATGGAAGTGCCCAACGGGCATATCAGTCCACACATAAACAATTTTAAGCTCACCTGATCTTTGGATTTACTTCAAGTTTGGGTTCAATGGTTAAAATGAGATGAATAAGCAGATGGTCGGTGTGGATTTTATAAAAAAAACATCGAGGGACTCACCTTATGTGATTAGCGTGCACACAGTGCACGGCCACTCGCGTAGCACCAGACCAATGACGCAGTCAAACCGCGTGTTGACCGAGCTAATTCAAAAACGGCAACTGCCGTGTTTTTCGCCTGCGAACAGAGGATGCACGTGATCCTTGTGGCCCACCACCGTGCGGCAATGATATGATCCGGACCGTCCATCAGAATCTCATGGTCCATATTAACAAGTCCTAGGTGACCAAATTTCAAGAAACAACGATCTTAAGTTCTCAGCCGTTCAAATGCAATTCGAACGGCGGTTTAAAAATCTCAGTAGGCCACACCAAATTCAGTAAAAAACCATCCATTTTCATTTGGTTTTTCGAGGCGAATACAATGGATGGCGTGGATTTATCATCGAAACTTGATCGAGGCCCCCACTAAGGTCTAGCGTAACATGCACGCAGGCCCTGTTGCAGGTGTCCGCGAAATTCGACAGTTGTGGGCCCCACTGCGTTCGTGATCGTCGTCGGATCGGCGATCCGAGCCATCCAGAGACTGCATGCGGGGGTCTTAAACTCCACCAAGAAGTTAGATTGAGGAGTTTGACAATCAGCCACTCCAAATCTACATCAACGCAAGAGGTTTCCAATTCTGCTACGCACCTCTCCGCACCGACTTCAGCTGTATACAGAGTGCGGAAATCCTTCGCACCGACGGCTATTTTTCACTCCAGCACCACCGACTCGTAAGGCTATAAAATAGAGAGAGAGCGTGGGAGATAGAGACCTGGAGGCTAGAGCTGGGACGTGGAGAGCTTGGGCTTGGGTTGGAACATCAGGAGAAAGAGAGAGAGAGGAGTAGCTTTGGCTATTTATTTTTTTTTTCTTTTCTTTTCCTTATCTTCTCTCTTTATTTATTTGGATTTATCATCACCATGTTAGGCTGAAGCTCTTAGCTAGGGCTAAGAGGTGAAGCTTGTAGTGAGATGGGAGGCTCCATGCTTTTAATTTAATTTTAGTATATGAAACGATGTTGATTTTAGTTTAATTTTAAGGGAATGCTTTTAGGTTTTTAATGGTCTGTTGTGACTGAAATTACAATGGGTCTGCAATGACTGTAAGCATATTCCTTTCCTTTATGTGTATGATGTCAAGAAGCCCTGTTGTTCACCATCGTCTCCTAGGCATGGTCGGATGACAGTACCCTTCCTAACCTTCATACATGTGATTGGTTGGTAATTAGTTTAATTCTGTTGTTCGCCATAGTCTCGTGGGCATGGTTTGGTGATGGAATCCATTCTAATTCATATACCTTTCATCTTTTGAAAACTATATCAACAGTAGTTCAGTTAATTTCCATTATTCTCGAAGCAGGCATAAGATCTCCCTGATCTCTACAAGTGGATCTTCTGAATCCATAGTTTCTATCTCTGATTTCTCCCAAGTTTTAGATAATCATTCCATTATTATTTCCTCAATTTCTATTTAATTTAGATTGCATCTCATAGTAGTTCTAGTTCTACTTAGTTTCAGTCAACGTGCAGCTTTCAGTCCCTTGGGATTCGACCTCGGTCTTACCGAGTTATTACTACATCACAACCCTGCACTTGGGGAGTGAACAAGTTTTTGGCGCCGTTGCCGGGGACTGTCGGTTACGTTTTTCTGAAATTAATTAGTTTTAAGATTAGTTTAAGATTAGATTTTCTTTTTAGAATTTTCTAATTCTAGTTTTAGAAGCTTAGTTATTTTCCTTGTTAGAAATTTTTTCCTGACTTTAGAAACTTGTTATTCTTCATTCTATCTGATTTTTAGAACTAACTCAATTTTTCTGTTTTGTAGGAAACTTCTAATTTAGTAAGCTCTTTCCAATTTCTCTTTCTTTGAAATTTCTTCTTTTTTTCTAGAAATTAGTTTACTCTTAATTAAGACTTTCTATTCCTAGAAACTAACTTATTTTATTTTATTTTGCAGATTCTTAACCTAGGACTCCAAATTTGGTAACTTCTTTCCATCTTTCCCTTTTATTTTCTAGATTTCTTCTTCCTTTCTCTTAGGTTTAAGTTCGAATTTGAGGGCTGAGTGTGTTTTATGCCCCAGTGGACACGCGACAACACTCGACGTCTCGTGACTGAAGAAGGATTAGTTGAGGGGTTGACTGTCCATCGCAGGACTAGACACCACTTGAATTCTCCTGAGTTGGAGGACGTTGTGGCTGAAAATCAACCTCAAGCACTACCCCAACCTAGGGTTGAGGAAGTACATGATGAGAATGAGGTGCACCACGCACCCCCGCCTCGTATTTTACGAGATTATTTACAATAGGCGGGAGTGAGTACGCCCTCATGCATGATTTTTCCTGCGAATACAGGACATATGGACATCAAGCCAGGGGTTATCCAACTCCTTCCTAAGTTCCATGGGCTTGAGTCTGAAGAACCATACTTGCATCTGAAAGAGTTCGATGAAATCATAGGCATCTTATACTTTCCTAATGTATCTGAGGATACTATTAGGCTGAAACTCTTTCCATTTTCCTTGAAAGAAAAAGCCAAGACGTGGTTACATTCACTGTGTCCTAGATCCATTGGCACATAGAATGATATGCAGAGGGAATTTATAAAGAAAATTTTCCCACATCATAAGACAATTACCCTCAGGAGAGCAATCATGAACTTTGCCCAAAAGGAAGATGAAACATTCTTCCAATGTTGGAAAAAGTTCAAGGATTTGGTTAATGCATGCCCACAACATGACTTTGAAATATGGCGCATTACGAATTTTTTCTATGATGGGTAACATCTTCCATACGCCAAATGGTCGAGACAATATGTAATGGAGATTTCATCAATAAAAATGTCGACAAGGTATGGGATTACCTCGATAGTTTTGCTGAAAAAACACAATCATGGGACTATTACCCGAGGACGAACACTACGTTGAGGCCGACTCATTCAAGGAAAAAAGGAGAAATATATCTCCTGAAAGAGGATGATGATCTTAACGCTAAGGTGACCAATCTCACCAGAAAATTTGAGGCCATGGAAGGAAAGAAGGAAAAGGTTAGTGAAAGTGTTTACGGCATCTGTGATTGCAATATTCATACTACTGAAAATTGTCCTTCAATACCTGCCTTTTGAGAAGTATTGAATGAACAATCTAATGCTGTAAATAACTATCAAAGACCTTTCAATGGACCACCCTCTAATACGTATAATCCTAGTTGGAAAAATCATCCAAATTTCAGTTGGAGGAATGGACCAACGGCTACACCTCAAGGTTTCCTAAACCAAAATCCAACTCAAGAGAAACCTCAAGAGGATTTGGTTTTAAAACATATTCAAAAGTAAGAGCTTTTCAATCAGGGTATGATGCAAGCCTTTCAAGACCTTACAAAAGCAATACATGAACTTAAGGCTGAAAATACGATTGGAAATAAGGGGAGCTTCCCAGCTCAACCTCTTCCCAATCCTAATCCGCATTATGAAGTTAGTGAACCCAACTCTTCAAATCAAATGGGGCACGGTAAATCCATCACCACTCTTAGGAGTGGGAAGGTTATTGATAAAACCCTTCCGGTTAGGCCCGAAAAGCCTCAAGAACCAGAAGAGGACAACAATGATGGATCTAGTGGCGTCCCACAAAAATTTGAATCGGAATCTCTAGAAAAGCCAGTTGCTCCGTTTCCCCAACGGTTGGTTGAACCAAAACATCTATCTAACTCTCAGGATATCCTAGAGGTGTTGAAACAAGTGAAAGTCAATATTCCTCTGCTTGATGTTGTAAAACAGATACCTTTATATGCTAAATTCTTAAAAGACTTATGCACGACCAAACGACGAAAAAATGTTCAAAAGAAGATCTCCTTGACTGAGAAAGTGAGTGTCATCCTAAAATAAGATGTGCCGCAAAAATTCAAAGATCCCGGTTGCCCAACCATATCATGTGTAATCGGGAACTATCGAATTGATCACGCACTTCTTGACTTAGGAGCGAGCGTCAATCTAATTCCCTACTCGGTATACCAACAGTTAGGTTTGGGTGAATTAAAACCCACCTGAACCACACTACAACTTGCTGATCATTCTGTTCGTGTACCAAGAGGGATCATCGAGGATGTGTTGGTCTAGGTTGATAGATTCTACTACCCTATTGATTTTATCATCTTGGACACCGAACCCATCAATGACACGAGCACTAAGATTCCCGTCATTCTTGGTCGTTCATTCCTGTCCACTTCAAATGCAATTATCAACTGAAGGAATGGTGTCATGACTATGTCTTTTAGAAATTTGACATTGGAATCGAATATCTTTTTCAATAACGACAGCAACTCAGAGGATGATGACGATTTTCATGATGTTAACATGATTGATTTTTTTGTGGAAGATAGAACACCTCTCACCTTATCCTCTGATCCTCTAGACACGTGCCTGGCCCACTCCCATGATCTTTATGATGATATAATTAGGGAGACGTGTGCCATGCTGGATACTGCACCGGTACTTAAAGTTAACCGGTGGGGGCCACAAATTGAAGAATTGCCCCAAACTGATGTAGTGCCTCTACCGTCTAACCTCAAGCCATCGAAGCTTGACCTAAAACCTTTGCCCTCTGATTTAAAATATGTTTATTTAGGTCAAGATGAGACGTACCCGGTGGTGATCTCTGCCCACCTGGAGAAAGAACAGGAGAGTATGCTGATATCTACTCTCATTGAGCATAAGGGAGCTCTTGGATGGATGATAGCGGACCTCAAAGGAATTAACCCATCGATTTGTACTCACCGCATATATCTTGAGGACAATGCAAAGGCTGTTCGACAATCACAACGTAGACTGAATCCAAACATGAAGGAAGTGGTTAAGGCCGAGGTTCTCAAACTATTGGAAGTGGGGATCATATACCCCATATCCGATAGTCAATGGGTGAGTCCAACTTAGGTGGTTCCTAAGAAGTCCGGGATCACCATCGTAGCCAATGTCAATAATGAACTCGTGCCAACCAGAGTTATTACTGGTCGGAGAATGTGCATTGACTACAGAAAGATGAATACCGTCACAAGGAAAGACCACTTTCCTTTGCCCTTCATTGATCAAATCCTGAAAAGGCTAGCTGGTCATTCCTATTATTGTTTCCTTGACGGGTATTTAGGTTATAATCAGATTGAAATCGCCCCTGAGGATCAGGAAAAGACCACATTTACATGTCCCTATGGCACCTTTGCTTACAGAAGGATGTCATTCGGGCTATGTAATGCCCCTGCCACCTTTCAGCGATGCATGATGAGTATCTTTTCTGACATGGTGGGGAAATATCTAGAGGTCTTCATGGATGATTTCTCTATTTTTGGTTCATCTTTCAGCGAATGCTTAGCAAGTCTTAAATGTGTGCTGAAAAGATGTGAAGAAAAAAATTTGGTACTTAACTGGGAGAAGTGCCATTTATGGTTCAAAAGGAAATTGTCCTTGGACATATCATCTCGTCCGAAGGAATCGAGGTAGATAAGGCAAAAATTGATCTTATCTCTAACCTACCTCCACTTAAGAATATCAGAGACGTGCGATCCTTCTTAGGACACGCAGGCTTTTATAGACGATTTATAAAGGACTTTAGTCTCCTCTCTCGTCCTTTATGTAATCTTCTTCAAAAGGACACACCATACGAGTGGACTGAGTAGTGCCAAGAAGCTTTCACTAAGCTTAAGGGCATGTTAACCACTGCACCTATTATGCAGCCACCCGACTGGAGTCTTCCTTTTGAACTTATGTGCGACGCCTCTGATTATGCTCTTGGAGAGGTTCTAGGCCAGCGAAAAGATAAGCGGCCTTACGTTATTCACTACGCAAGTAGGACTCTAAATCCTACCCAAGTGAACTACTCGACTACGGAAAAGGAACTCTTAGTCGTAGTGTTCACTTTGGACAAATTTAGATCCTACCTGATCGGATCTAAGATCATCATCTACACAGATCACGCGGCACTTAAGTATCTTCTTTCTAAGAATGATTCTAAGCCCCGCCTGATGCGATGGATCTTTTTACTCCAAGAATTCGATTTGAAAATTAAAGACAAAAAGGGAGTAGAGAACGTAGTGGTCGATCACCTTTCTCGCCTTAATACCTCTGATTCCTTTGAGGCGACTCATATCAATGACATGTTCCCTGACGAACAACTGTTTAGAGTCGCCCATTCACCTTGGTTCGCTGATATTGCTAATTATCTTGCTACAAGTGCCATATCGACACACTAGACGTCACAAGATAGGAAGAAATTCTTTTTCAAGGTGCGTAACTTTTTCTGGGATGATCCATATTTGTTTAAATATTGTCCAGACCAAATCTTAAGGAGATGTGTGCCAGACGATGAGCATCAGAGTGTCATCTCCTTCTGTCACTCACAGGCCTGTGGTGGTCACTTTTCTGCTAAAAAGACCACGGCCAAGATTCTACAGTGTGGGTTTTACTGGCCCACTATGTTCAGGGACACTCATGAGTTTTGCAAAGCTTGTGAGCGTTGTCAAAAATTGGGAGCATTGTCCCATCAAAATATGATGCCTTTGAATTCCATCCTTATCATTGAAGCATTTGATTGCTGGGGCATTGATTTCATGGGACCATTCCCCCAATCATTTGGAAATCTGTATATTTTGCTCGCCATAAACTATGTCACTAAATGGGTTGAAGCAATTCCGTGCCGAAAAAATGACCATCGCACGGTCATTAAATTTTTGAAAGAAAATATCTTGTCGCAGTTCGGAACGCCTCGAGATATCATTAGTGATGGGGGCTCACACTTTTGTAATAGACCATTTGAGAGTTTAATGAAGAAATACGGTATCTCTCATAAGGTGAGCACCCCATACCATCTACAAACAAGTGGACAAGCTGAGATTTTCAATAGAGAGATCAAACATATCCTAGAGAAAATGGTAAACCCTGATCGTAAGGACTGGTCAATTCGATTGACCGATGCCTTATGGGCGTACCGTACTACTTTTAAAACTCCTATTGGAACATCTCCCTTTAGACTTGTCTACGAAAAGACTTATCATTTGCCTGTGAAATTGGAACATAAAGCATATTAGGCGATCAAAAATCTGAATTTCAATCTGGACAACGCTGGCTCGCTACGCAAACTTCAATTAAATGAACTTGAAGAAATCCGGAACGATGCGTACGAAAACTCGAGAATTTACAAGGACAGGATGAAGGCATTTCATGATCAACATATTCTACGAAAATCATTCACGCCAGGTCAGAAAGTCCTTTTGTACGATTCTCGACTACATCTCTTTCCGGGTAAGCTTCGATCTCGTTGGACCGGTCCTTACATTGTTGTTACTGCTTATCCTCATGTGGCCGTCGAGATAAAAGATCCCGACAATGACAAGGAGTTTAAAGTCAATGGACATCGATTAAAGCCATTTGTCGAGGCCTTTGATTCAGAGGATATGTTCATGCCTCTGATTGCTCCTGTTTATCAGGACTGATCTCCTAGTCTGATGGAGGTATAGGTAGGTTTATCGCTTTCATAGGACTGGGGTAGTTGCTTTATTTGTCTGGCTGAAGACGGTAAATTTAGTGCTCATGGGAGGCAACCCAGCTTTTTATTTCATTTTTCTAGTTAGATGTTTCAATGTTTGTGGGTAACATTACTGCAAACCCTCACGAGACTACAACTCGTCCACTAGGGGTAACCTAGGGGTTTAAAGGCTTGTTGCATTCGCTAAATGCAATCGAGAGCACCAGCAAAAGTGGTATAGGTAGGATTTTATTCGTTGTTATTTTTGTTTTGTTTTCTCTCTTGGCTGACCAGCTTTCACGCTACGATCTCTTGGAAAGTCTCTCTCTTGATTCGTTATCCAGTAACTATCTTCCCATCACTTTACTTTCATTCTTTCATGTGCATTGCATGCTCATATCTTTTACATTGAGGACAATGTAGATTTTAGGTTGGGGGTGGGAAATTAGGCTTCCTAATCAGTATTTTCTTGGTCTTGAGCAAAAATTGTGTAAATTTTTTAAATTTTTTTAGAAATTTTTGGGGATTCAATGTGATTTTGACGACTATCTTGGATTAAGAAGTGTAAGATACGTAATGTTGGATTTATGACTCTTGGATTCAGTATTTGTTAAATTTCACAGTTAAGTTTGAATTGTTAATCCAGAATTAGACGTTGTAAACATTGACTGAGTCATGAATTCACATGTCATATCTCGTTTCCACATTAAGATTTCAGTTTGATATTGAAGGATTGACTTGGTAATTATTAAGCATGAAAGGAACCAGCCTGAAAAATTTGCCTATTATGATCAACATAAAAAAAAAAAAAAAAAAAAACAGAATTGAGAAAAAAGAAAATACCCAGGGTTGGGCGAATGACCTTCACTGTAGGTTTGCTCCCCACAGGTGAAGGTTTGATTCTCTAAGGTTAACATTCAAAAATTATTGGGCGACTGGTCTTTACCATAGGTTTGCTCCTTATAGGTGAGGATTCGACCCCCATCCTTGGCATTACTTTTAAAGAAAAATCAAAAGATGGAATTTCTGAGGCACGTTTGGTTCGGATTTTAGGTGTCCTGAATACTCTTCTGATTACCAATGCTATCCTGAAATAGAGAAGTGAATTTTAATGTCGATAAGCCGAGATTACACTATACACCCATGAAACTCAATGTTTAAAATTATTCTAATTGATGGAGTAATACTTTGAACTTGATTATGAAATCTACCGAGTGCTTGAGTCTAGGAGAAAGCAGTATCTACCATTCATGAATTTTAGAATTTTGGGATTTGGATAGTTTTTCAAAAATCATTTAAGTTCATAGAAATTGTCCTATAATTTTCAACTTATTTTTTGCGTATTTTGCTCGGGACTAGCAAAATGCTGGTTGAGAGTTGTGTTGAGGGTCAAATATTACATATCAGACCCCAGTTATTACCTGAATTTATGAGCATGATACTGTTTAATGGCCCATTTTATCGTGTTTGTGTTGCAAGGTGACTTTACAAGCATGAACTGGAAAAAGGTGCTTAAAGCTTGGATTTAATGATCTGATGAACACCAAGGCAAGGGAAGGACCCCAGGAGACCAATATCGATGGAATTTCATGCCAGAGATTTATAAAAATCGAGAAACTGAAGCTCAAGTGGCCTGAAATTAGTCCAGAATACAAGATCATAGGGTTCCCACCATCCGTTTAGCTTGAAACTATATACATGGCCTGAAGACCTTAAATTAACCGTACACGTCGAATTTCAACCATTCGATCCTTGTGGAAGTGCCCAACGGACATATCAGCCCACACATAAACAATTTTAGGCCCACCTGATCTTTGGATCTGCTTCAAGTTTGGGTTCAATGGTTAAAATGAGATGAATAAGCAGATGATCGGTGTGAATTTTATAAAAAAAACATCGAGGGACTCACCTTATGTGATTAGCGTGCACACAGTGCACGGCCACTCGCGTAGCACCAGACCAATGACGCAGTCAAACCGTGTGTTGACCGAGCTAATTCAAAAACGGCAACTGCCGTGTTTTTCGCTTGCGAACAGAGGATGCACGTGATCCTTGTGGCCCACCACAGTGCTGCAATGATATGATCCGGATCGTCCATCAGAATCTCATGGTCCATATTAACAAGTCCTAGGTGACCAAATTCCAAGAAACAACGATCTTAGGTTCTCAGCCGTTCAAACACAATTCAAACGGCGGTTTAAAAATCTCAGTAGGCCACACCAAATTCAATAAAAAAGCATCCATTTCCATTTGGTTTTTCGAGGCGAATACAATGGACGGCGTGGATTTATCATCGAAACTTGATCGAGGCCCCCACTAAGGTCCAGCGTAACATGCACGCAGGCCCTGTTGCAGGCGTCCGCGAAATCCGATAGTTGTGGGCCCCACTGCGTTCATGATCGTCGTTGAATCGGCGATCCGAGCCATCCAGAGACTGCATGCGAGGGTCTTAAACTCCACCAAGAAGTTAGATTGAGGAGTTTGACAATCAGCCACTCCAAATCTACATCAACGCAAGAGGTTTCCAATTCTGCTACGCACCTCTCCGCACCGACTTCAGCTGTATACAGAGTGCGGAAATCCTTCGCACCGACGGCTATTTTTCACTCCAGCACCACCGACTCGTAAGGCTATAAAATAGAGAGAGAGCGTGGGAGATAGAGACCTGGAGGCTAGAGCTGGGACATGGAGAGCTTGGGCTTGGGTTGGAACGTCAGGAGAAAGGGAGAGAGAGGAGTAGCTTTGGCTATTTTTTTTTTTTTTTTCTTTCTTTTCTTTTCCTTGTCTTCTCTCTTTATTTATTTGGATTTATCCTCACTATGTTAGGCTGAACCTCTTAGCTAGGGCTAAGAGGTGAAGCTTGTAGTGAGATGGGAGGCTCCATGCTTTTAATTTAATTTTAGTATATGAAACGATGTTGATTTTAGTTTAATTTTAAGGGAATGCTTTTAGGTTTTTAATGGTCTGTTGTGACTGAAATTACAATGGGTCTGCAATGATTGTAAGCGTATTCCTTTCCTTTATGTGTATGATGTCAAGAAGCCCTGTTGTTCACCATCGTCTCCTAGGCATGGTTGGATGACGGTATCCTTCCTAACCTTCATACATGTGATTGGTTGGTAATTAGTTTAATTCTGTTGTTCGCCATAGTCTCGTGGGCATGGTTTGGTGATGGAATCCATTCTAATTCATATACCTTTCATCTTTTGAAAACTATATCAACAGTAGTTCAGTTAATTTCCATTATTCTCGAAGCAAGCATAAGATCTCCCTGATCTCTACAAGTGGATCCTCTGAATCCCTAGTTTTCTATCTCTGATTTCTCCCAAGTTTTAGATAATCATTCCATCATTATTCTCTCAATTTCTATTTAATTTAGATTGCATCTCATACTAGTTCTAGTTTTACTTAGTTTCAGTCAACGTACAGGTTTCAGTCCCTTGGGATTCGACCTCGGTCTTACCGAGTTATTACTACATCACAACCCTGCACTTGGGGAGTGAATATCATACACCATATATGCGATGGGCCACACCTTCATGCCGATAAGGATGGTCCGATTTGTGGACCCCAATGTGGGGATCATAGACCCAAATATACAAATGTAATAACATTTTCACATGGCACGTGTACTGTTCATAATAAAATCTTGTTTATACCTTTCTGGTTTTTGAAGGGTGTTCTTCTGCATCTTGGGTTCAGGTCAATCGAACCTGATTAACACAACCTGAGTTTGTGTAACACTAACTCGATTGGAATTCGGGTTGAGTCTAGGTTGAGCAAATTCAGGTTGAGTTAGGTTAGGCTGGGAATAATCACATGTATTTAAGTTGGGTCTGATTTAAGTTAGGTCGGATGAGCATAAAGTACTTCAGGTTGCAAACTACGGGTTGGTTCCTCTTATGGTCGAGTCAGGCTTAGATTGGCCCTAAACCAGGCCCAATCCACCCGAGTTGCACCCCCTAACATATGCATGGCAATGGTGGTGGGGCATCCTTTTTCCAAAGTGTCCATAGTAAGGATTTAGTAATGTTTATTTACCATATAACCTATTGATAATGTCAAGAAAGCCCGATTGAATGAAAAATACAAAGTTCAGCTTAATCTAAAAACTTCCATAACTTAAAAAGTTTCTAATGGTCATTCATCAATATTTTCAGTGGTGCGGTCCACAAGAGGTTTTGATCTTCTTAAATTTGGGATCATGTCTTGTAATGAAATGAAAAAATGGATAGATGACAAGATGACGCTGGAAAGGATGTTAGATCGAACATCGTCTTCCTCAAGGGTATAATTGTTTTGAATCTATGGAAGTTTTCTGTATTCCTCACAGCGACTTCTTGAATCAATGTTGAAAAAAAAAAAAAAGAAAATAAATTTTATAAAATTTAAAATTGATTGATGAATAAAATAAATGAGTCTATAACCTTTTAAACAGGGATACTAAGCCATGGAAGAAATTTCGGAATCAAAATACAATGAAAACTCTTAAAAATCACGACTTAATATAAATAGTGGACTAATTATTCATATACAGTCTTGATGTCTACTAGTGTGCAAGGTAAGTGTCTTATTTGGCTTCACCACATTATTCTCCTAACTTTTCATGTGTGGCATAACTCTTAAAGCCAAATGGGTGAAGAGTTATAATCAAACAAAAATTTACTAGATAGGAAATGACCGTTGAATTGATATGATAGAATGTCGTAAATCTGGCTTGTGCAAACTGGTGGTGGAGTTGGATAGCTAAAGTAGCTCTTCTTACTATAAAATCATATATTTGATGCCTGATAATTTATTCTAATTTACTAGATATGTTCGTTTTAAGTTTTGATGGTTTGGATCATTTTCATATCTAATTGGGTCTTTTCTAATCTATATTGACCATGACATTATCATAATCCACTCTACGTCACATTATATACAATAAATTTAAAGATTTTTATCATCATTATTATTATTATTTTCTTATTTGTTATTTTTAGCCAAGGTGGGAACGCACCACGTTTAATATTATAATTGGGAGTGGAGCCCACCTATGAAATTTCTTGGAAATTGGGATATTGCACAGTGAAGGCTCCACCGATGGAATCATTAAAGGTTTAATTATCAAAATACCGTCATTTATTTCCTCTTTGGAATTGACGAGGCTGAGAATTGTACTGGCATCCTCGGGCGCGGATAAGCTACTGACAGATTGAGTAGCGAGACTGGTTACTAAAGTTACAATCATCGAGTTCCGTCGGCCTCACCATGGCGTATGTTTTATATCCGTTCCATCCACCCATTTGTAGAGATTATTTTAAGACAAGACGCAAGGAATGAGTTAACTCGACCTCTAGTGGCTCTAGCACAGGAAACAATGGGACAGTGACACCTACCATTAAAAATTTCTGGAGGTCACAAAAGTTTTAGATTAAGCTGATATTTGTGTTCTCTTTTTTCTGTCTATTTTAACTTTTGAACAGGTTAGATTTCAAATACACATTATGGTGTTCCTTGGGATAGTTTTAACGGCAGAAATCACTCTCCCCACTGAATACTGTGGTGAGGTCCACTACACATTTTTATCGGCATCATTCTTTGCCTCATGCCCCAAAATGATATCTCAAAATGGATGGACGGTGTGGATATAATACATACATCATAGTGGGGCCCACAGAACTTGGTGACGACACTTCAGTAGCGGACTAGCTACTAACCTGTCAGTATCTAATCCGCGTTTGGCATGCTCGGTGTGTGTGACATCCAGCAGTCCCAACGCACGAATCCCACCGTGAAGATACAGTGGATCTAAGGCGCACCACACCATATAAAGTAATATAACCAGTCCAAAAAATTCCGGGCTCAGCCATGGTGGATCGTCATCCACACTAGGGGGCCACCCTGATGTATTTTATATAAATCCACGCCGTCCATCCATTTTAACTACGCATTTTATGGCATGAGCCAAAAAACGAAGCAGATCTACATCTTAGATGTTCTACACAACAGGAAACAGTGGTGAAAGAATATCCACCATTAAAAGCATCGTGGGGGCCACTGAAATGTCTATTTTTCCATCCGACCTTTTAATAAGGTCACAAAGATCTAGATGAAAGGACCACATAACTACGAGTTTGATTCAAAATTTTTGTGCCTCATAATGAGTTTTTAATGGTAAGTTACTATCGTTTCTAGTGGTGTAGTTCACCTGAAATTTGGATTGTCCCATTATGGGATAATGCCCCTAAATAAGCTGTCAAAAAGGCACATAAACCATTAGTCAGCCTCATAGTCAAGGGATCGACCCACCTCGGCGGATCAGTGGAAGCCGCTCCAAAATCCACGTGTATGTGCATCTGATGATTTAGTTGCCCAGATTTTTCTTATTTAGCTAATTGATTGTTACGGTGAGTGTATATGTTGGACAAGTTAGACCTCATGCACATATCTTATGTGCCTATAATTCTTGACTTTATCACTTTTAAATAAAAAATAAACTATAGCATTTCTTTAATTTCATTCATTGAAAATCATTCCAAGAGAATATGATCCTGGAGCTTTATTTGGTAAAGTCTCATGAAAAATAGGTACTTTCTTTTTTGGGAAGTTATTGGATACCCTAGTTATGTATGTCGCTAGAAATTCAAGCGCTGAAAAATGGCATACTTCAAATCAAGTTAAACCAACTAAACAAATCAAGTTAAACCAACTAAATTGTAGAACTCGTTGCAGATGAGTTATGGTATACAAATTAAATGCTTCAACATTTATTCTTTCATGTAAAAGGCTGAGTATTTTTATTTTTAACCATCTAGCAAATGTCCAACAATCTTATAGTTAAATAATCATAAGTTGGAGAGTTTTACTTCCAATTAGAGTGCGCGACTGACTGACTGAGATACCATTGATGTGGATGACTGGTGCTAGCAATGTTTTAGTTGGATTGTTGTTTGCTAGGTGTGTGCTGAAGAGTTAGTGTTTGATGTAAAGATCATGATGCAGAATTGCCAAAGGACCTCACTGTGTATTGGATATGGAGATCTGAAGAAGTAAATAGTTTACCTTACTGTGTCGTTGTTATTGTGAAATCGGATTGCCGAGATCTTTCTCTCCTTATACCCTTTGGAGAAACTGTGATGGGGCTGTAACTTCTGTATGTGTTATTGGATTAGGAATCCTTTTCTAATTTATATTCGAGAGGGCAGAGGAGTTTGAAACCAATCAAAACTCCTCTCCCTGAAAGGCTCCACATGAATTGGTAATCTTAGTTCTATTAAGAAATTGTATGCGTGTAAGCCAACAACCCAGTGAACCGGGCAAGACGCTCGATGAAAGGGGGGCACACTGAGCAAGTACGAGAAATTGTCCGTGCTCTGCTTTATTAAAAGCAAGGACCGCTGCGGGAGGTCGAACCAAGTACCTATGGAAGTCGGGGCTCGTCCCCATAAAAAAGCCCTCCTTTATTGGATTTGAACCGATGACTTATGCACTCCACTTGTGACCATTGAAGGACGAAGCGAGGAGCGGAAGGAGGGACTTGAACCCTCAAACTTAGCCTTGGCAAGGCTATGCTCTGCCATTAAGCTATTTCCGTTAATCTACAGGTCGGCCAGCCCCGGCCGTTCACATGAGCATAGGGGATTTATACTCGAGTGTTTGACTGGCCCCTGATAGGATAGGTGAGGAATCACTCTTGATCTAATCTATTGGGGCCTACAACTTCGCCGAGCCAACTAGCTTCCCTTTCCACTACACATTTATCGAACAAAGAAGACGACTATAGGAATGAATTCGCTTTCCGTGGTGAACTGGTTGTCCCATACCTTCTGCCTGTCTCGTGTGTGTGGAACCAAGCCAAAAAATGTGAGCGCCTCCCGCAAGCAAGCAACGACTAGCTTCAAAGCTTATATAGTCTACACTAATTCTGGATATATCACAACTTAGTGGGGTCCATTGCTGCACCCGATCATATTATCCAATCTTTAGGACAATCCAGACCGTTGATCAATAAGGCTTACCTTATAAAGTTCTTACATTTGATGTCAGTTTGATTGAGGTTGATGATCGGTGCGGGATGAAGCCTTTTGTAGCTAGTGGCGTGATGGTACATGGTCGTCAACTCTGCAGCAAGATCAACTAGCTGACCTATTCAAGGTAGGCCTATTTCGGAAAGCATTGCTCTAGCGCAAGATCTTTTCCGAGACATCAATAGAAAGGTTCATGGAGGAAATTTGGTAATCAAGCTCTATATGGAGAAGGCCTACGATAGGGTGGAGTGGTCTTTCCTCAAGCAGGTCTTGTTCCGTTTTGGCTTCAGTTCCAGGTGGATCCAGATGATTGAAAACTGTTGGGCATCGGTTTGGTTCTCGGTCGTAGTAAACGACACCCCGACAGGATTCTTCAAGTCCTCGTGTGGTCTTCGATAAGGAGACCCTCTCTCCCCTAGCCTGTTCATTATTGTGGCTGAAGTCCTGGGTAGGGGTTTATCGAG
The DNA here is from genome assembly GCA_037074715.1 of Magnolia kwangsiensis. Lineage (NCBI taxonomy): Eukaryota > Viridiplantae > Streptophyta > Magnoliopsida > Magnoliales > Magnoliaceae > Magnolia > Magnolia kwangsiensis. The sequence goes on along the minus strand of CM073574.1, from coordinate 38,208,663 downwards.
CTTGTTGGACTGTGGTCTTTGTCAGCCCTTCAGAGTGGTCAGATATTGTTTTCGGGTATCCCATATGTTATATGCCGATGACACCCTCTTGTTCGCCAACGGTGGCAAAGCCTCCCTCTGTAGGTTGAAGGCTTTCCTCGACGACTATCAAGCGGCCTTGGGTCAAGCCATAAATTATCATAAGAGCTCCTTCTTTACTAAGTCTAACATCTCGCCAGCCAGAGTCAGAGCTATCGAGAGTCTGTTAGGGATCTCCAAGGCGGTTTCTCACCTCGTCTATGTTGGAGTTCCGTTGGCTGTTGGTAGAGTTAAGTCCAGTCACTTCCATCTTCCAGCCTCTCCTCGACAAGATTGAAAGCCGTATAACCGGGTGGTAGGCCAGATGCCTATCTCAAGCGGGTAGATTTGTCTTACTTAACCATGTCCTTGGTAGCATCCCGATTCATTCTCTCACTGCCACGCATATCCCAGCTCAGTTTCTGAATGCCCTTGAAAGGCGTTTTGCTGACTTTCTTTGGGGATGGGCCGAGGGTAAAAAGAAACTTCATTGACGCAGCTGGAATAGTATTTCCTGCATCAAGATGGAAGGTGGGTTGGGGATTTGAAAGTTATCGGAATCCATGAAAGCATTCCGCATCAAGATGGCATGGTCCATCCGTTTCCAAGCTAGCTCAACCATATGGGCAGCATTCATGGCTGCAAAATATAGATCGAACTTGTTGGATCTCTCCAGCGTGAGACCTCACAGCGTTCGGTCGCCAATGTAGAGAAAAATTATGAACCTCTTCCCCTTAGTTGATTCTGTGGTCCAGTGGAAACTCGGTGCGGGTAAATGCAATCGTTGGAGTGAAAACTGGACGGGCCTGGGACCCCTCAAAAGCCTATTTTCGGCCCCAATACCCGTCCATTTGCAAAATCTGCAGGTCTGCAATTTTTTGGGAACAAACGGACCTCTTCCTCCCTCTGTGGTTTTTTGTTATTTGCCTCAGGATGCGATAAATCATATATTTCAGCAGGGGTTCTGTATTTCTGATGGCCCAGAGGTTCCGTTCCAGCTTCTCACCCCGTCTGGTGGTTTCTCGATCAGCTCGGCTTGGTCAGTAAGTAGAGCTGGTAGCGTTAGGAAGGTTTAGGTTGCTTGGGTGTGGCATGCGAAGATGCCACCTAGGATTTCTATCTTCCTTTGGAGACTCCTGAACGGTGCAATTCCGGTCGATGCTTTAATCCAAACCCGCGGTATTCAGCTAGCATCCTGCTGTGACTGCTGCTCTCATGGTTCTGATGGGGGTGCTGCAGTCGAGTCCATTAAACAAATTTTTCTTGACAGTAAGTTGGCTAGGCTCGCCTGGTTCAGTTTGGGGTCTCGTTTTTAGATCAGCGTCTAGTTGGTAGTGTCGGTGGAATCCAGATTGGCTCAATGGTGAGCCGCCTCATCAGGTTCGAGGAGCTCCCCGCTGGTCTATAAACTCATTCCTGGATGTCTGTTATGAGAGCATTGGAGAGTGAGAAACGCTGCCCGCTTTGAGGGGAAGACTGTTTCATTAAGATCGTTGATAAGGAAAGTTTCTTGGTTGGCATCTAACATCCAGGGTTTAAGGCCCACCCCCACAACACATAATATTGTCCGCTTTGCCCGGTGGGCTCACGACTTTAAAACGCGTCATGTCTGTTAAGGGAGGAACCTCACATATAACCACCACAACTCTAGAAAACTCTTTCGATGTGGGACAAGTTACGCTACAGTCAACTGTAACAGTAGCTCGCCCAACACAGTAGCCTGTCAGCTACACAGTAGCCTGCCAGCCTTCCTTGGGGCCCGCCCACATGTGCGCCTGCCCACATGTGCCTGCCCACATGAAGCAGTGACCGGGGCGTCACATTATCCCCCACCGAGGGCAGAGCCGTCCTCAGCTCTGATACCATTTGTAAGGCCCACCCCCACAGCACATGATATTGTCCGCTTTGCCCGGTGGGCTCACAGCTAAAACGCGTCATGTCTGTTAAGGGAGGAACCCCACATATAACCACCACAACTTTAGACAACTCTTCCGATGTGGGACAAGTTACACTACAGTTAACTGCAACAGTAGCTCGCCCAACGCAGTAGCCTGCCAGCCACACAGTAGCCTGCCAGCCTTCCTTGAGGCGCCCGTCCACATGTGCCCGCTCACATGAAGCAGTGACCGGGGCATTACACAGGGCTCGCTGGTCAGCGCCCACAAGGACGACCCAACATCTAGAGGCACCCAGCTGAACCAGGTGCTCGGCTCTTCCTTCCCTCATGCGACAAGCTTCTCGAGGTTCGTTGTGGTAGTCAAGTGGATCAGGCCTTGTTTTAACTGGGTTAAAATGAATGTGGACGGATCCTCTAAAGGCAACCCGGGTTTAGCTGGCGGAGGAGGTATTTGCAGGGGCGATAAATGCCAATTCATTTGCACTTTCTCTTCGGGCTATGGCGTCGCTTCTAATTCTTATGCTGAGCTACGTGCAGTGTACGACGGTTTACTCCTAGTCCTAGCATTGGGGTTACGTCATATCATCCTCGAATCCGATTCCTTGCAGATGGTGAAGATGCTAAATGGGTTTAGCCAGGTGACCTGGAAGTGAAATTATTGGCTGGGGCGGATTTTATTATTGAAAAACAGAGGTCACATTGAGTTCGCCCACATCTTTAGGGAAGGGAATGCCTCGGCGGATGCTCTGGCCCGCCAGGGTAGGGTGAGTCAGTCCTTGGTCTCGTATGTCTGATTCTGTGATCTCTTATCCAGGATTCAAGGTCTCTTCTTCCTAGACAAGGTGGGTCTGATCAGAGGTTTTTAGCTCGGCGATAGTTTCTTCTTGGCATGTTGTCGGGCGGCCCCCTGGTTTTGTTTTCTTCTCATATGATAGGTCTCCCAAGGTCCTTTTTTCCTTGGGGAGGCCCGAAATCTGTCTTTGTATTTTCCTGCTTCTTTAATGAAATTCTATTTATATATATATAAAATAATAATAATAATAATAATAAAAGATCAACTAGCTGATTGAGTTGCTTCAATTGATGCTTATATGGGAAAGCAGTGGGTCTTTACTTTGGGCGAAATTCATATGTTCTTGTCTTGATGCTTGAAGCAGTTTCTCTGAAGCATTGCCCTGTCAAGGAGGGCTGTTTAATCCCGTTTCTAACCTTTTATTATTATTATTATTATTATTTATTTTTTTTATTATTTTTTTAATTATGTCTGCTAATTAGGCGATATGATAGGCGAGATCCAATGTTCTTGTGGAGCCGATCTGAAAGTCAAGTTTGTACATCCTTGCTTGTAATTAACAAAGATATAAGGAGCGTGTCCCCATTCTTTTGAAAAAAAAAAGTCGGACAATTTTATTTAAATTACTTGTACGCTAAGATTGTAATTTTTCTTTTAATTTATAACTCCCTATGTATCATCCATAATACGCTGCTGGAGTATCAAAATATCTCTTCCTTTAAGCAACATGAGGTTTTCTTTTCTCTTTAATTATTATTATTATTTACGAAGGAGTTATTCTCTTTCATTCTTTCGCAGGAGTTAATTCTCCGTTAAAAACACCGAGTGCAAGCCACACCGTCATACCATGATACCATTGAAAATAACGGCCGTTACATAATAACAGATCTTCATGAACATGTACGGATACAAATGCGTAGAGAAACCGTGTGAAGACCTTTCTAACGGGGTAACAGTGTTACAGTCCCAAAGTAACGGCCATTGCCAAGCAGGAAAAGTAGAAAAATGAAAGAATGGACAATGGCGTTGCATGACATGATGTTGAAAGAAAAGAAAAGAAAATAAAAAAAAAGTCTTTTAAGTACATTACAGCTGTTATCCAATTCTTAAGGAAACTTCCTCGAGAAAAGATGTCCATTCGTTTAGAACGTAACCGGTTTTATTAACTTGTATTCCTAACCTAAGGCGACGACTCCGATGGATGGGTTGGATGTGATGCATGCACCATGTGGGCCCCTCATATATATATACTGGTACAACATAAGCTATGGCGGTACAGGTAGGGGTTGGTCCAGGTCAGAGCCAATGTGTCGTTTTTTTTAACTATGAGTTCAAAAAATAAGCCTAAATGGAAACTCAAGTTATAAAGGAACTCCCATTGTGGGTCCCACGGCCTTTCAAACCCTTAATCTGCCATGGATAAAGGGTTGGGAAAAATCAGGCACTTATGCAACTCAGGTGGGCCACCAGTGAGAATCATGGGGTTAGGCTTCCCCTCCCATCTTGTTTCTAATGCTGTGCCCACCAACGTTTTGGATTGTGCTGATTTTTAGGCCATGTAGCACTCGACCACACCTCTTAAAGCAATGTACAGATTGCCACTGATTTTTATACACTTGGACGTATAAGATGCCATCATATGTTGGCACTATGGGTTTAATAACAATAGAATTATACTTGTGCTTGAGGATATCTTTTACCCTCATGCTTCAATGATACATCATCCATCATAAACACAAATAGTATTGAACCGTGACAAGTCTATAAAAAGACCCATCAAGATAAGGATCCTATCTCATATTTGTATATACTTGGTAAATTTGTATCTCACAATTCTTCCAATATGGAAGATCTTCCCAAAGATATTCGGAGCTCTTACGGTGATTAATAAAATTTAATCAATGGATTGAGGCCCGATCTGGATTTAGCGGGACCCAATTCCACTAGTTCAACGAATATTCATGGTCACGATAAGGAACCGTTAAGAACGGTCCATGATCAAACTAGATTCGATGAGACAGAGCCATGAAAACGATTTCTAATATACAAAAATCATTGCAGCCACACTAGTAAGATATTTGAAAATGTTTTTAAATTTATGGAAATCTCTTGTTAGAAGAGTATATAAAAAGTTGTAGTTGTTAAAGATCTTGAAGTAATAAGAAAACCCAATAATAGTTTTGCCGCCTCTAGAACCTATAAAAAGAGAACGTGATGAATAGCTCCAAGCTCACACTAAACACAATTTATCTTTATTGTATTTACCTTTACCTTTATCTTTTATCTTAATATAATCTTAGACTGCTGCTGTCTAGCTCTATCGCTAAAGGATCGTAGAAATAGTCTAAATATCCACAACCTTCTATTACTGGATCTCGATCAACCGAGTCCGTACTTGAAAGATTAAACATCTTAGTCACATCCTGACCATTCTCTTAGATCATTTGTCCATATGGATTGGATAAGTATTTATCTATTTTTATTTGTTCTCTACTTTATTTATTACTCTATCAATCATAATGAATATTATTTAGAATTTAATTTAATTTCTTACGCCTGCTCATCTTTTTTCCTTTCAGAAATACATGTTAACTGCAATTATTAGTGAAAAAACAAGTTCTTAAGAAATAGGCAAAAAAGAATTTTTTTTTTTTTTTCGCACACAAGATGATTCCTTTCAATAGTCCATTTGAAGGAACAAATCAGATGGTTAGGATTGTTGGATGTGTAATTTTTTGGCTATGACCTATCCAAGATCAGTGGTTAAACTACTCTACACAAGACGGGTACAAACACATGCTACATACAATAACCGTGGAATTACACATACATCGCGGCATTTATGTTACTATAGTTTATTAGCAGCATCTATTGTAGGTACCAAAACGTCCGTCTTCCTTTAGCAACTCAGATCGACAGACCATGGTTGGGACAATGGCAACAAAGCCAAATCCAACATTTGAGTTTTCAAAGAGAAGGCCAGTCTCCAAGCTCCAAGCTACTTTTGCTCCTGGTACCTTCCACATACCAAGAGGTTAATCATCCGAATCTCCCGCAGCTCCTCTGCCAGAAGAATCCATTTTCTCTTCTTTGTCTGATTCTTCTAGGTCTGATGGGGCCTCTCGTTCCTCCTCCTTCGCGGCTGCTAAAGGAGATGCTTGTTCATTTGCAAAATCATCTGAATTAACTTCATTGACTTCAGGACTGGTGTCGGGGTGAGAATCTGATAATTCAGGGGTAGCTCTTTCTTTGGCGTAATGCTAGCATTAGCACCAATGTTGGACTAACACATATCCATTCACAAATCGCCTGATTAGTGTTATAATCGGTGGCTGACAATGGTGGCTGAGTCATTGAATTTGATAATTTTAAACGGTCCATCTTAGTGCAGGGTCACCAACGTTCAATCAAATATTAGTTCAAGTATGACTTTGGCATATCCAAACTTTCTAATTACACATATAAACTGAATTTAAGCCCTTTCTTACACGTGGTCTTGTGTTTGATTGAATTACGCAACCAACCACATGTGTGAATCAATTCATCCATAAAAGATATGACTGTATTGGCACACGGCTGGCCTCAAAATGGCCCGGCATGACATGACCAGTTTTCAAGCATGACCAAAATGAACTGATTTTCGGTCCTTGTTCTTCATCAATAACAGGAGCAAGGTGGCTTCTTCCTAATCAAATTCTTGTAAAATAAACTTATTCTGTCTCCAGAAGTTATTCACCACCTCGTGCACTCAAATGCATGGGGGCCACCATTTTGTTTGTATGCTATCTAACCCACTTGCTTATAATACACTTAAGTTTGTGGGGGCTGCCATTTTGTTTGTATGCCATCCATCACATCTTTTAAGTGGGATCTGCCATGATGATGGGATGTGCAAAAAATCAAGCCCATCCAATAATTAAGCAGACAAACCTTATAAAACAATGGATGTCCACACAAAAATCTCCAAATTCTAGTAGCAGCTCACGTGATGGTTGGATATTTAGAACTTTTGGGGTGTGAAACTTTCATGGTTGGGAGACCTTGTTTGATATGTTGGATGCCATATACATTTCATAGTGGGCCATTCTCAACCTTAAGCTTCGATTACAAGGACCCTTAAAAGGGACCCACTTGCACGAGGGAGAGTGATACTTCCTATTATGATGGCCGTTGGGATGCTTTCCATATATATATATATATATATATATATATATATATATATATATATATATATATATATATATATATTTTGGAAGATTCTAAAAGGCTCACTTGGCCGTTAAGTTGTGAGGGTGCATAATGCTTTTCATCACATTAGATAATGGAGAATTAATCGCTTGTAATTGAGTGTATGCATGCTAACTTATATATGGTCCCATCATGGTATTTAGAATATCCTATCCATGTAAATAGTGGGCCCCACTGGGAAGATAATCTCCGGTGGAAACTAGGCTGATTCATCGTGTGGGTGACATTGTTAAAATCAATTGATGGATGATGATCTGATAACCTACATGTGTGGCCCACCTAATAAGTGAAGCACAACTCTTAAGAAAGGTGACCTTCATGATGGGACCATCTTGCCACCGTTTTACATGGCTCAGATGTTTCCAAAAGCAACGGTTTGGAGGTGAAAGATGGGGCTGCAAGCTAAGCACCCTCGTATTCGATCTTTTGCATTGTAATGAGTCTCATTCCCTTTTGATAATTTCTTGTGAGATTTTCAGGTTTTGATATTTTCTCGTGATATCCTTGGAAACTGATCTTGCTAAAATGAAAATATTAAAATATTTATTATTTATTAATTAATGTTTATAAAATTCTAAAATTTCTCCCAAAATGAATTTATTTAAAATTTTAAATATTCGTTTTCTAAAATTGAGATAATTAAGTGATAAAATCGTGAGAAATTAAGCAATAGTGAGATTTTGAAAATCTCGCTATATTGTCGCGGTAATTTCATTTCATATATTTTCTTGAAAATATCAAGAGATTTCAAAATATCGCTGGATTTTCCCAATAATATCATTTCATGTATTTCCATGAAAATTTCCCGAGACAATCTTGGCGATATTTGTGTGTACTTTGCCGTTGAAATGTCACCGTTATAAAGTTTTCTATGAACAGTTTGATTTCTTTCTTTCTTCACGGTAACAAGAAATCTGTACTATGCTTGCTTTCGACCCAAAAATAAAAAATAAAAAATAAAAATTACGGAAATGAAATGCGGTCAGATTTGGCTTTCTTGCCCGTTGCCCCGATTTTAGAATCTAATATTTTAACCCTCGTTTTGAAAATTACAAACTAGTCTATTGCTCTTTAGAAAATGATGCCACGGGACCCCTTTTTTTTTTTTTTTTTCCACCAAACCTTAAGATACACTTTAGGACATTGATTATAAGTTGTAATAATCTCATCTTAATCAATGTCTTAAGTGTTGGTAAATCACGGAAGTAAACTTTGAATTTGCACCACATGACAATGAGCAAACACAAACAAAGCATACACTAGCACACATGAATTTTACATTGAAATTTTTTTGCAAAAAAAACTATGAGACAAAGTGATAATGATTACTTTGAAAATGAAAAGTATAAGAGATTGATGCACTTACAAATCAAAAAATTCTCGTCTTCTCCTCTCTCAATCCTATAAACAACTTAGTCCCAATTAGAATACCCTAATCCTGCATTACACCCATATATATTGGGTTACACCCAGAATATGAAATAATATTTGCGCAATTATGTGAAATTGAGCATACTGTCGATTTAAGCATTGATCGATAGACATTAATAGAGCAATCCTCGATCGATCGAGCTCTTATCTGTCATGCCCCGAAATTCGATACCCGAGTTGGCCAGGCCCGAACTCGAATCTAGGACTGTGAGTTATACTTTAACAAAATATACATCGCAACCCATATTATTTTCATGCATTTTCAAGGCAATCAGACCAATTAAAATGATAATAATCATTGTTGTTAAATAATGTCTACTAATCAGTCATTGAATTTTTAATTACATTGACAAAAACTAATAATAATAACAAAATGCATTGAATTTTAAGAAATCCTCAAATATATAAAAGGAAAAGTCTTCAATCTTGTCCAATTAGCTCTTCTTACAAAGACCCTACAAAACAATATATAAGGGTGTGAGCGTGATGGCTCGTAGGGTTACATCATTTTCAAAATTAAAAATTCTACTTTAACACCAATACAACTCAATAAAATAAATAGGATTATTTACAAGTATTAAATCAACATTTTACATGACAACAATAACAATTTATTTTTTATAATATCAAAATAAGATAATATAGTTATCTAAAATTCGTTTTGATTCAATGCACGGTAGACCACCCGTGTGTGTTGATTGTTTTAGGGAATGACCCTTGGCAGAGCACCAGTTTTGATCCTTTTAGGGATTGACCCTCAGCAGAGTACCTGATGAATAGACTTTTAGGATAAATACCTATGACAGAGCATCCGTGTGTGCATATTTTTAGGGAATCATTCAGGACAGAGCACCCATGCAAATCCTTTCAGGAATAACCCTGGGCAGAGCACTCATATCGTGCCGATCCTTTCTAGAATGACCCTGGGCAGAACACTCGTATCAAAATAACATAATAGTCCTTTCATGGCAGAGCACCCATAATATAATTAAAAGAATTTAACAATAATCAAATGAATTTATTCCACATATCAGAAATCAAATAAATGCATTCTTCATCACGTAAAACCAAAATCAAGTAACTTAAATCAGTAATACGAAATAAATAAGCAATGAAATCAAAGTATATACTAATGTAGTCTTTTTAATCAAAAAAATCACCTACTTGCTATTAGGATGATAGATTTGATGTGACGATGGATTCTACGTATAGATGGTCTGGGTCTAATTTTGCATAAACTCAATTCAACGCACTTAGACTAGTAGCAATCAGTAACTGTTTTCAGCATAAAACGATGGCGTCCCTACACAAATCATACATGTTGATTTATTAAGACCTTCACTAAGGTTTCTAATTATCTAATATTTAAAATACAAGAAATATAACACGTAAAATCATTGAGTTGACTCAGTGAGTCGATTCGAATAAAGCTACTCTAACGTATAAAATCAAAGGATGGAGATAGAAACTTAGTTGATAGATGGCTCGAAGTCAGAATTTGGAATCAGTTCAGATGATCGGGCCAGCGAGTCGTCGGGTTGACTCGCTGGGTCAACTCGATGAAACTGCCTGCTTGTCTTTCTTCCTTGTTAGATGATTAATGCAAGGCATTGAAGTCGGTGGTGCAACGACTGAACCCAACGCCAATGGGTCAACTCGGATGTTGTGTGGAGTGCACACCCTCGCTCCCTCATTCTAAAACTCTCCGCCCGAGCTATCTCTCTGGAGTTCTGGATTTACGTTTGCAGGCATTTATAAGAGCACAATTACAAAGTTCGTATCCCCACTGCGCAAAGAGACTGTTGAGAAAATGCGTGAGAAAAGCGGAATTGCACTCAGGGTTCGACACAACACTTTGATTTTGGTTGATTCTATGGTTGTATTGTGACTAGGTAGGCCTTTTAGGACGATTTAGATCTAAATACATGGTGTTAAACTGATCAAATTAACAATGGTGGGTTCTGATTTGGGTAGACATGGTGTGTTAATGGCCGATTCTCCTCCAATGAATCTCTTTGAATAGACGACTGAGGATGATTTCCATAGGCCCTACGGAGATTCTGAAAGTGATAAGAGATAAAAAAAAGGTTCTATTTGGTGGTTTTCAAGTTTGTAATCAACTAGCTAGTACACGCAAATTGTGCTAAATATGGAGAGAACGTGGAGTAGAGATCCTCTCTAATTAGTTGATGAAAACAGACACTACCAAAAAATTGGACAAAGGTTACGGATAAAAGCCGTAGCCATAGTGCTATGTCTATGATTTTAGTTCGTAGAACGACCGTAGTCGTAGGTGCCGTAATAATAGGTCTTGAACCTATGGATACGGATTTAATCCATAGCTATAGATTACAATAGCTATAGATATAATCCGTAGTAATTATATCTGTAGCGAAAACTACAAATAGCTATGGATATTATTTGTAGCTAAAAGTCCATAACAATTTGCCAAATTTAATAATGGCTACAGCTATCAGATTACCGGCTACGGTCAATATCCATAGCTATTTCGTACATTAAAAAATATATATAATCATTTGTTCATTTAATTACCACCTGTATAATCATTCATTTTTTTAAAAAGAAAGCGCAGCCCAGAAGAGGGCCCACCAGCTCCATAGATAAGGGAACAATTACATCTTAGGCTAAATTCGGGGCCAACAACATTTTAGTTGCCCAACCTATCATATCCTATATAGTCAGAGTTTTTTTTAATCTCTTGAATCTCCTTTTGACTACCCCTAAGCCCACCTTATCTAGGAATAGGTGACCTCGCACCAACTGGGGAAGGTCATCTCGGGTGGAGATCAGGGCGTACCCTTGACACTCGCTACCCCACTTGGCCATCCCATCTACCGGCCCATTACCTTTTCTACAAATATGAAAAAAATTTACGTTGCAACTACTAGTAATCTTCCGGATCTTATCGATCCAATATACCCATTTCCAGCCTGCGAGAGAGGTGCCCAACAGCAGTTGAATCACCAGAAGTGAGTCGAACTCAACTATGATGTCCTTAAGTCCCTGATGGATGCAAAGAATAAGGCCATCATGAACCGCTCTAAACTCAGCTCGAGTATTTGAGGCAAGGCTGTAACCTGCATAGAACCCAAAGAGAAACTCGCCTTTTTCACCCCTACAAACACGCCCACATAATCATTCATTCATTCCATAACAATCAATTACAATCATTCATTCATTCAATTACAATTAATTACAATCAGTCATTCATTCAATTACAATCAATTATCCTTCATTCAATCAATTACAATTACAATCAATTACAATTACAATTACAATAATGTTGAAAATACAAATCTTTGACTTCATTAGAGAAATTTGCTCGACTTCACCCTGAAATTTCAATGATAAAGAATTGAAAGAGAAGATATATTTTGACGGTTGTTGAGGATCAAATATTGCATATCAGACCCCAGTTATTACCTGGATTTACGAACATAATGCTGTCTAACGGCCTGTTTTTATCGTGTTTATGTTGTAAGGTGATTTTATGAGCATGGATTGAAAAAGGTGTTAAAAGCGTAGATTTGACACTCTGAAGTAACCAAAGTAAAAGGACAGACCCCAGAGGACTAATATTGAAGAATTTACATACCAGGAACCCGAAGAAATCAATCCGTTCACGTTTAAAAAGGCCTGAAATTGGTCTAAAATGCAAGATCATAGGGTTCCTGCCATCCGATTGACCTAAAACTTCATATACAGGATGAGGGCCATAAATTAACCGTACACATAAAATTTCACCCATTGGATCACTATGAAAGTGTCCCAACTGATAGATCAGCTCATAAACCATTGATTCTGTGCCCACTTGATATCTGAAATTGCCTCAAATCTAGTCTCAACGCTTTAAAAAGGGAGACCAAACAAATGGTTGGAGTGAATTGTTTAGAAACATCACAGTGGGACTTGTGTGTGGAGTGTGTGCACGGAGCATGTACACGCTCGATGCACACCACACCCACTGACACGGTCAGCGGCTGCTTTCCAAGCCACACCCGCGACACGGCGTTTGCCATTTTCAGCAGGTAACGAGCACGACCGCTGGTCATTTTGCGAACGATAGTGGGCCCCACACATGCCTCATACGAAAAATCCACACCGTCCATCTTTTAGAGGGCTGCAGACACTACAAACCCAAGCTGACCGTTTGTATTTATACGTACACACGTGTGAGATACAGGGGCCAAGAAAGGGCTGCCCTGGGACGTTCAAAATTAATCTTTTAGTGATTTCTTCTCTGAGACACGTCAATGGACGTTCAAAACCACTCATTCTTAACTGAAATTTTATCCTGAATCCAATGGACGGGGTAGATTTCTCTGAAAATACCTCTGTGGGGCCCACCGATCACAACAGCAAAATGGTGCGAAAGGTTTCGCACATTCACGAAAACTGACTTTTCCAGGCGGTTGTGGCCCACCATCTTTGATCATATGGCAGATTTGAACCGCCTATCATGTAGAGGACCCAAGAAAGTCCTAAAGAATGGTGTTTCTTTGGAATTTGAGCGAGGAAAGTGGCAATTTTTGAAGCCCCAAACTTAGTTGCGAAAAAGCTTTCGCTGGGTGTGCGACAGCTTTCCGAATCCGATTCAAATTCGATTTTCACGACTCCAGCTGCTATATAAGGAGGTTTTGGACGTGGGGAACATTCATTCAGGTCTTGGGAGGAAGATCAGAGCTTGGAGGCTAGGACGTGGAGTGTGAGAGAAGAAAGAGAGAGATTAGAGAAGTTTTCTTTTCTTGTTTATTTGTTTTTCCTGACTATGGAGAGATCTAGCCCATCCATGTCGGGCTAAACCTCTTAGCTAGGGCTAAGAGGTGAAGCTTGTAGTGAGATGGGAGATTCTATGCTTTTAATTTAATTTTAATATATGAATTGACGTTGATTTTAGTTTGATTAGTATAGAAATATTTTTAGTCTTTAATGGTCTGTTGTGACTGAAATTACAATGGGTTTGCAATGGCTTTGAGTATTCCTTCTTCTTCTTTATGTTTATGACGTCAGGAAGCCCTGTTGTTCACCATCGTCTCCTAGGCATGGTCGGATGACGGTACCCTTCCTAACCTCATGACATGCTGATTGGTTGGTAATTAGTTTAATTCTATTGTTTGCTTTGTCTCCTGGGCATGGTTTGGTAATGGAATCCATTCTAATTCATATACCTTTCATCTCTTGAAAACTAGATCAATGACAGTTCAGTTAATTTCCATGAAACATGCATAAGATCTCCCTGATCTCTACAAATGGATCCTCTAAATCCCTAGTTTCTTTCTCTGATTTCTCTTAAGTTTAGATTAATTAATTCATAATTATTCTAAAATTGTTACTTGATTTAGAATTCATCTTAATCTAGTTCTAGTTCTGATTAGTTTTAGATAACGTACAGGTTTCAGTCCCTTGGGATTCGACCTCGGTCTTACCGAGTTATTACTACATCACAACCCTACACTTGGGGAGTGAACAACGGTATGATATTTTTTTCACATGTAAATAGGCTTTTTTCAGCCATCAGCCCATCACCCACCTGAAGAATAAAAACAGATTGTTGTACAAGTCCACTCCTCTTTCTTTCAATTTCTTAGTGACCTCTGTAAAATTACTTCCATAGTCATTTATGTAGTACTTTGAAGAGTTGTCTCGAAATGCAACTCTAGTAATGACAAAGTCACTTCTTGCAACAGCTTCGTATATTCCATCATCCTATAAATAGTCATGGCATTCATAAATCGAAATGACCATTGGGGGAAAGAAAGACAAAGTGAAAGAAGTGGCAGGCAGAAGGGCATCATGTATAACCATTTTTTTCCTAAATGAATTAATAAAAACTCAAAGAGAGGAATAACATTGACACAAAAGGAATGATCTCACCATATGGTTTGTAGGGCCAAAATAAACGTCTGGACGATTTCCGCAAGGAGGACCATCGGTAGCCACAAGTACCCACTTCCCAAGTGAAACAGATACCAACCACGATTATCTATGACCTCAAAAATGTGCAAGCAGAGCTGACCATCATGGAAAGAAAATCTCCATTTGTTTGTCAATTACAAGTAGGACATGCCAGTGATTAGTGGCAATGCCTCGAGTTCTAGATAGTTTCTAGGGTATGCAGTGCATCACGTTGTATAGAGAAAAGATCACCATCAGAAAATAATCTAATGATGTTCAGAAGCAACAGGTTCACCGCTTACTAGAGATGTGCACCTTCTTGGTAGAGCCCACCTGAGGAAGGGAAAGAGGTTTGCTAAACTCACCTGCATGTGTAAGTGAGCTAATTCACACATTACCACATACCGACATGCAGATAGGTGTAATATCCAAGCCATCCATCAGAAGGGTAAATTGTAGATTCCGTATCCCAAGAATTAGGTCAGTCCTCTAGTCGGGCCATAATCAACTGAACGAATCGATAGTTATGAAAGACCTGTCTGAAGTTTTCTAACACATCCACTTATTTATAATATCATAGCTATGAAAGACTTGTCTAAAGTTTTCAACTGAAGGTTTAGGTTTAGGTTTAGGTTAAGGTTTAGGTTTAGGTTATAGGTTTTGAGATTTGAGAATAGGTTTATGTTATAAGTATAGGTTTAGGTAAATGTTGTAGGTAATAGGTTTAGGTTTAGGTTTGGGTTTAGGGATTTAAGAATACATTTATGTTTTAGGTTTAGGTTTAGGTTTTACGTTTAGGTTAAGGTTGTAGGTTTAGGTTTAGGTTTAGGTTTAGGTTATATGTGTAGGTTAGGTTTAGGTTTAGGTTATAGTTTATAGGTTATAGATTATAGCTTTAGGGAATTGAGAATAGGTTAAGGTTTAAGTTTAGGAAATCGGGTTCAGGTTCGGGATTGGGTTTAAGTTTGGGTTTTCAAGTTTATATTTAGGTTTAAGTTAAGGAGTTGAGATTAGGATTAGGTGTAGGTTTAGGTTTAGGGATTTGAGAATACATTTAGGTTTTAGGTTATAGGTTTAGGTTTATGTTTTAGGTTTAGGTTAAGGTTAGGTTATAGGTTAAGGTTTAGGTTATAGATTTTGGTTTAGGTTAAGGATATAGGTTTAGGTTTATATTATAGTTATAGGTTTACATTAAGGTTTAGGTTAGGTTATAGGTTATAGCTTTTGGGAATTGAGAATAGGTTTAAGTTTAAGTTTAGGAGATCAGGTTCGGGATCGGGTATAGGTTTGGGTTTTCAAGTTTATGTTTAGGTTAAGGTTAGGGAGTTGAGATTAGGATTAGGTGTAGGTTTAGGTTTAAGGATTTGAGAATACATTTAGATTTTAGGTTTAGGTTTAGGTTTTAGGTTATAGGTTTAGAAAATCGGGTTCGGGATCGGGTTTAGGTTTGAGTTTTCAAGTTTAAGTTTAGGTTTAGATTAGGGAGTTAAGATTAGGATTAGGTGTAGGTTTAGGTTTAGGGATTTGAGAATACATTTAGCTTTAGGTTTAGGAAATCGGGTTCGGGTTCGGGATCGGGTTTAGGTTTGGATTTTCAAGTTTAGGTTTAGGTTTAGGTTAAGGAGTTGAGATTAGGATTAGGTGTAGGTTTAGGTTTATGGATTTGAGAATACATTTAGGTTTTAGGTTTAGGTTTAGGTTATAGGTTATAGGTTTTAGGTTATAGGCTTAGGTTTAGGTTTAGGTTTTAGGTTATAGGTTTCAGTTTCGATTTAGGTTTAGAAAATCAGGTTCGGGATCGGGTTTAGGTTTGGGTTTTCAAGTTTAGGTTTAGGTTTAGGTTAGGGAGTTGAGATTAGGATTAGGTATAGGTTTAGGTTTAGGGATTTAAGAATATATTTAGGTTTTAGGTTTAGGTTTAGGTTATAGGTTATCGGTTTAGGTTTAGGTTTAGGTTTAGGAAATCGAGTTCGGGATCAGGTTTGGGTTTTCAAGTTTAGGTTTAGGTTTAGGTTAGGGAGTTGAGATTACGATTAGGTGTAGGTTTAGGTTTAGGGATTCTAGAATACATTTAGGTTTTAGGTTTAGGTTTAGGTTTTGGTTATAGGTTATAGGTTTAGGAAATCAGGTTCGGGTTCGGGATCGGGTTTAGGTTCGGGTTTTTAAGTTTAGGTTTAGGTTTAGGTTAGGGAGTTGAGATTAAGATTAGGTGTAGGTTTAGGTTTAGGGATTTTTGAATACATTTAGGTTTTAAGTTATAGGTTTAGGTTTAGGTTTAGGAAATCGGGTTCAGGATTGGGATCGGGTTTAGGTTTGGGTTTTCAAGTATAGGTTTAGGTTTAGATTATGGAGTTGAGATTAGGATTAGGTGTAGGTTTAGGTTTAGGGATTTGAGAATACATTTAGGTTTTAGGTTTAGGTTTATGATTTAGGTTATAAGTTTAGGTTTAGGTTTAGGAAATCGGGTTCAAGTTCGGGATCGGGTTTAGGTTTGGGTTTTCAAGTTCAGGTTTAGGTTTAGGTTAGGGAGTTGAGATTAGGAATAGGTGTAGGTTTAGGTTTAAGGATTTGAGAATACATTTAGGTTTTAGGTTTAGGTTTAGGTTATAGATTATAGGTTTAGGTTTAGGTTTAGGAAATCGGGTTCGAATTCGGGAACGAGATTAGGTTTAGGTTTTCAAGTTTAGGTTAACGTTTAGGTTAGGGTGTTGAGATTAAGATTAGATGTAGGTTTAGGTTTTGGGATTTAAGAATACATTTAGGTTTTAGGTTTAGGTTTAGATTTTAGGTTTTAGGTTTAGGTTTAAGTTTATGAAATCGGGTTCGGGTTCGTGATCGGGTTTAGATTTGGGTTTTCAAGTTTAGGTTTAGGTTTAGGTTAGGGAGTTGAGATTAGGATTAGGTGTAGGTTTAGGTTTAGGGATTCTATAATATATTTAGGTTTTAGGTTATAGGTTATAGGTTTAGGTTTAGGTTTAAGAAATTGGGTTAGGGTTCGGGATCAAGCATAGGTTTGGGTTTTCAAGTTCAGGTTTAGGTTTAGGTTAGGGAATTGAGATTAGGATTAGGTGTAGGTTTAGGTTTAGGGATTTGGGAATACATTTAGGTTTTAGGTTTAGGTTTAAGTTATAGGTTATAGGTTTAGGTTTAGGTTTTAGGTTATAGGTTTAGGTTTAGGTTTAGGAAATCGGGTTAGGGTTCGGGGTCGGGCTTAGGTTTGGGTTTTCAAGTTCAGGTTTAGGTTTAGGTTAGGAAATTGAGATTAGTATTAGGTGTAGGTTTAGGTTTAGGAATTTGGGAATACATTTAGGTTTTAGGTTTAGGTTTAGGTTATAGGTTATAGGTTTAGCTTTAGGTTTAGGAAATCGGGTTCGGGTTCGGGATCGGGTTTAGGTTTGGGTTTTCAATTTTAGATTTTGGTTTAGGTTAGGGAGTTGAGATTAAGATTAGGTGCAGGTTTAGGTTTAAGGATTTGAGAATACATTTAGGTTTTAGGTTTAGGTTTAGGAAATCGGGTTCGGGATCGGGTTTAGGTTTGGGTTTTCAAGTTTAGGTTGAGTTTTAGGTTTGGGGGTTGACATTAGGATTAGGTGTAGGTTTAGGTTTAGAAATTTAAGAATACATTTAGTAATCATTAGGTTTAGGTTTAGGTTTTAAGAAGTTGAGATAAAAATTTTAGCCACATACAAAAAATATTGAGCCTAGCATTATTTATTACATACTAGTAACATACAACTAATATTGGGGCACAATCCATAAGCTATAAGAATTTCATGTCCCCCTTATCAAGGTATCCTCCATTGATAACACACACACACACACACACACACACACACACACACACACACACACACACACACACACACATATTATAAGTTGTTTATTTTCATTCACATTTGCAAATACAATACCTTTTCATGATTCACATTCACAAATACAATACCATTCACATTTACAACAAATAAATGTAATTATAATCACATAATGTATTATTCGATGAACTATACATGTGTATTCTTGACAAGAGACGTGCTAGATGCTTGAATTTGAAATAGGCAGCTCCAATCCTCCCACATACAACATCCAACTAAAAGATTGTGTATAACCGTCATACTTGAGTAATCAATACATGAATGTATAAGTAAAACCATAAAACTAGAGATACTACATTTTTAATATCTCCTCCATAGTTAACGATCTCATTCTAAAGCCCTTCTCCCTCCTCCTTTACCCGGGCTTGGGACCGACAATGTAAGGAGTTGCATTGGCGAAGTTAAAAAAGGGCTTAGGCTCCATTTGTTTTTTTTTTTTTTTTAAATATTTTCATAAATACTAATGTGATGACCAAATGGAGCCTAAGACTGTAAGTATGTTCAAATATAGAGTACAAAATTCATTCAATATTTAAAATACAAAAAATAAGTGCCAAATTAGTTCAAAATTAGTCCAAAATTAAGAAATAAACAAGCCAAACATCATATAATGTAACTAATTAAAAAAGACATGCACACTACACATTCAATTATCTATAATTAAAAAAGTTGGAAATGAAGGAAGAGTTATCAGATGACTGGAGCCAAACAGATATTATCTATCAAATATAATGTATTAAGGAGTTTGTAATCATTGTATTTTTATAATAAATTAATAATGAATTTATAAGTAAAATCTTAAACCACTTGCATAGATGAAAAGTCTCGCATGCAATTCTAATGTATCAAGTACTTATAAAATCTTTATTAAATAAACATGAGTATTCACACCCACACACACACACACACACACACACACACACACACACATATATATATATATATATATTTAAATACCTAGTATGTCCAAGATTATTATTTTTTCATGCATACTTATACTCTTCACATGATCTTTAGCAACTTCACAAGTGGATACCAAATTTAGTAGCATCTCAAGCAAATTGGGTGAGGCCAGTATCTACCAATGGGAGCAGACATGTTATTTTACAGACATTGAAATTGTGTGCTTAGAGATTTGAATAATTGTTTACTTTATTCCAATGCATAGAACATGATGATCCTAAAGCTCCAATATTCCAATCTTCCAAAGATACCCATTATAAAAGTAATATAGTGAAGAGTAAAATCCTTTTTTTTTTTTTTTTTTCTCTCTCTCTTTTTGTTGAATCTTAAAGGGAAATTGATCGAATGTTACATGCGGCACATGATTACATTTGAACCTATTAGCCTTCGCATCAACATGGTTACATTTGAACCTATTAGCATTCGCATCAACAGTCAATCCATTTGTCCAGCTAATTGTCAAAAAATGAGGTAGATTCAAATCTCAAGTAGACTACACCGAAGGAAAGATGGTAATTGAACACCCACCGTTAAAAACTTATTAGGGCAATAAAGTTTTGGATTAAGATGATATTTATGTTTGCCCTTCATCTAGATCTATCTAACATAAATCAACATGTTGGATAACAAATAAACATTGCACTGGACCTTTTTTTTTTAAATCCAAAACTTATATAACATGCCATAATGCAAATTATTTTAATTCATGCATAATGAAAATGTAAATAATTACTACTCATTTACAGTCAACTACACTTGTAACTAATCAAACAAGTTTTCATGGTTAGCATGGCTTGTTTCATCACAATTTTTAAGGGTGCAGACCACACCATAAACAATAGACCTCGCTACAGATGGAAGCACCTCCCAAGGTTAACTTTAATCCCGCAATGCAAATGACTAGAGACATACACAAATGTTATTGTGTATATGACAACAGATCCAAAAACACACCTTAAAAAAAAATCAAAAATCAAAAATCACAAAACGAGGGATTCTTAATTCTTTAGGAAGTATTTAAGGGCCTGTTTGCCCAGGCAGCTTGGATGGGATTGGAAGGGATTGGAAGGGATTGGAAGATAGATTCCGGATTGACCAGGCGTGCCAAACAGACACAGGATCTTGATCCCGGGATGTTGCAATCCCATGAATCTTAAGACAATCCACTAACATCACCATCATTACCTTTAATCCCATCCAATCTACCCTAATCCCTTTAAAATTGCTTGGGACGTGTTTGGTTCAAGGGATTAGAAGGTTTAATCCCGGGATTGGCCAGGCGTCCCAAACAGATCGGAAATAGCAATCCCATAGATCTTGCACTAATCCATTAACGCAACTATCATTACCTTGAAATTCGTGCAATCCACTCTAATACCATCCAATTCCATCCAATCTGCCCAGCCAAACAGGCCCTAATGGTGGGCATTCAATCACCACAGCTTCCTATGATGTGGTCCACCTGAGATTTGGCCCTAAAATGAGTTGGAAAGGGGTTTTTGAAAACAGAGAGAGGGAAATGCGGCCAAGAGATAGGGAGAGAGGGTGAGGGAGAGCGGGAGATCGAGAGAGGGAAAGGGAAAGAGAGAGACTAAGTGCGAGAGAGAGAGAGAGAGAGAGAGAGAGAGAGAGAGAGAGAGAGAGAGAGAGAGAGAGAGAGAGAGAGAGAGAGAGAGATGAAGAGATGGTTTTCGTTTGCGCGAAGGAGAAAATGGCAGACGGGAAGGGTTTTGTTTTTGGGAGGGGGTTTAGATTTTGGAGGGGCGCGTGACGGACGGCTCCTTGGGGATGTTGGGTTTTAGGACCGTGGGGCCCACTGTGATGTATTTCATATATCCACTCCGTCCATTAATTTTAAATTATTATTTTAAGTGCTGATACAAAAAATGAGTTAGATCAAATCTATAAGGAGACCACACAACATATTAACAGTAGAAATTTAATTTTTATTATTTCTTATGGTGTGGTCCACTTAGACATTTAATCTATATAATTTTTGGGCTCATGCACTAAAATTATATATCAGAATTGTTGGATGGCTTATATCAAACACATATATTCTAATGGACCCCATGGATCCCCTTAAGCACCATCTACATTTAATATGGTTTAGGTGAGGAGGTACGCTTTAGCTACAGATGATTTAGGCTTTAGCTATGGATTAAATCCGTAGCTATATTGCTACGGATTTAATCCGTGGCTAAAAGCTTTCAAAGTACATAGTATTTGCTCGATTTTTTGGTAGTGAGAGTTTTTTAGAGAGATAAAGACAGTTAGATAAGGAGGTGTGGGAATTAAATGGCTAAGATTAGAATTACGCACATATCCCGGATGTGAAGAAAGAATGAGTTCCAGTTCGGATGAAACCTTTGTAACAATCGATGAAGACATGGATTTTTTTTTTCTTTAAAGTTTAACAAACCTAAGTGTGGTCCGCTGAGGTGGTGCAAGAGGAAATCCAAGCCGTTCCTTAGATTTGTAGAATCACGTAGGGTCATGAACTTGAAAACAGGAAGGATCAAGATCTCTAGTGGGGTGCATAGCTAGCAATGGTGGAGGTGACTTTAGTCGGCAAAGTCTCTTTGGAGTCTGGATATGATGAAAGGTTCGGATCGGTGATGTGGGTCCCATGTGATAAACAACGTGCAAGACGCACAGGGTCGTATAGACATTATGCACGGTGAAGAAGAAGGAAGGATGGAGAGAAGAGAGAAAATCGAGGAGGGAATTGGGCATGAACAGTAACGTGCTCATGCACGTCACTAATTTCTCTCTCTCTCTCTCTCTCTCTCTCTCTCTCTTTCAAAAATATGGTGGGCCTCATAAGATGATGTGGAAAATCTGCTCCGTCCATCAGTTTTGCCTTACCATGCAAGGACATGGGCTAAAAGATAAGTCTGATCCAATGCTCTAGTGGGCCACACCATAGGAAATAGTGGATTTAGTTCCTACCATTAAAAAAATAAGCGGGTTTTACATTCTACTCTCCTTAACAAAAATTTCAACCCAAAAATTTACTATGCTAATGCCTAAACTAAAATCGCATGGTGGGCTTGTGAATGACATAGTTTACGCTAACGTTTACTTTAGTTGAGGTGTCTCTTTAGGTGATGGTGTTATGAAATTATTGGTAGAAACCTATTCTCTTATGGCAGTGCGACAACACAATCAAAGGTTGATGTCAATGTCATGAAGGTCTTTGATTTTTTTTTAATCATCATTAATGTGGTGGAGGTAATTGTTGAGATTGTCGAAGCGGTCCTTTACATGGATATAATGTGACGGGTTCGATGAAGGTTATTGCTGAGATACTTGGTATGGCCATGGAGAAACCTGGTATTGAAGTTGAGTCTTTAAGCATTGTGGTTGTGATTCTGAATGTTGTGGCTAACTTCTAACTTTGAATGTTGTGGTTACCAGTGCAGGGGTCGGTGATATCCACTACCTCTTCACTTGATTCGTTGTGGGATGGTTGGTGTGATCTTGCTTCGGATTGAATCTCGGTGCTTTATTATGGAATTCTTTTCATTAGTACGTTGAGTCCTTGCATTGTAGTATGGTAGCATTGCACTCCTACATTGCATTATTATGTTATAGTGATGGGTTGTCATAACTTCAAAATGAGTCTTTATTATATGTAAGGCGATTCATGTGGTCGGAGGGTGGTATCATGACGTCGATACGTTCCTGATTGTGCTGCATGTCCTTCTTGGCCTTGGCTATCGATGTGGTTGCTAGGGTGACCTTGAGATGTCCTGTGAGTGTTCTTACTATTGTGACCTCAGTTACGCCCATGACACTTTTGAACATACGGTGAAAGTGATCTTGAGATGATGGTTGCGCTGAACAGTGCAATGGAGATCGTTGGTACATGGATGGTAGCCCATTCTGTGGAGGTGGCTTATAGACTTCCTTAGGTGGTCCCTGATTTTACGGTTGGCGAAGCGGAAGGGGTCGTGCATAGACATGCAACATGGTCTTCATATCTATAGTTGTAGTAGGATTTTGACAGTACGGATGTAGAAGTGTGATCATGGTCAGTATAACCAAAGCAACCTAAAAATACTTTACGTACTAGCTACTCTATTTGCAAGTGATCTAAAGGCATCAGGTTCAGGGTTTCATGATAGAGTGACATGACTCGAATCATTTACAAGTATAATCTATGATCGGTTGAAAATGTGCTTCACAAAATATTTATTCAATTTCCAAGGAAGGATTTCATGGCTGGAGTTGGTATACATGATGGTTCAACGGGGACGATGTTGAGATATATATTGAAGTTGAAGTGCAGAAATTTTTGATGTTGAAGGTTTTGTTCCATTTGATGCATTAGATAGTTTTAAACATTGGATTGGTGTAAATTATTATTATTATTTTTTGATATATTTACAATTCTAATAACACGCTATAAAATTTCAACATATACCGAGGTCCATAGGAAATTCTAAAATTCTAACAGTGAAGGCTGTCCAAAATTGAATGATTTATGAATAGTTTAACAACAACCGAAAATCGATCTAATAAAGGTATGGAATTATAATTTCTAATAATTTTTTTTTTATGAAAATAGACTTATTAATATACAATTTAGATTTTGAATCACTTCGATCAGAGTTGTACTTAATTAGTTATGAAATTTTGAAGTCATTCAATTTTTGTTATCCATTGCTATCTGGCAAAAAGTGGAGAGCTAAAATTCTATAAAATTCATATATGGTCCAGATTAAGTTCCTTACCTGATGTTAGGTCTAAATAGGGTTAGCTTCCATATTAACATAAATGAAAAGGAATCCTAAGTTTGAATCTTTTAATTAAAATTATTTTTAATCACAAAAGCAAAGGGGTCCTAAGTTGAGGTCTCTAATTCAATCTCTATTATAAGTCCTGAGTTTATTTAATCTAGGCTTAATCTAATCATTAGTGTAACATACATCTAAGGTCCTCATGAAAATCTAAAGCCTAGGCTCTGATACTAATATGTCACGCTCCAAAATTCAGTACCCGATTTGGCTAGGCCCGAACCTGAATTCCGGGATTGTGTGTTGTACTTAAACAAAATATACATCGCAACCCACATTATTTTCATGCATTTTCAAGGCAATCAAAGTAATTAAAATGATAATAATCATTGTCATTAAATAACATCTGCTAATCAATCCTTGAATCTTTAATTACATTGATAAAAACTAATAATAATAACAAAATGTGTTGAATTTTAAGAAATCCTCAAATATACAAAAGGAAAAGTCTTCAATCTTGTCCACTCATGTTTGATCAATCAAACATGCTCACCTTGCTTGGGAATGCCTGAAATTGTCTAGGTTTTTGTAAAGCTTTATACCTGAAATGGAAATCAGATTTACACTTAAAAAAAAATGCTCAAAACTGTCCAGAGAGTTTACATGAATTTTTCAAATTATGTCGATTGATATAGCGAAGATTTCGATCAATCGAACTTGTCTAAATTATTCAGATACCAATTATTAACATATGGTGTGCTCTCGATTAATCGACTAGGCTGGTTGATCGATCAAGCCCCTATTTTCATCATAGATTGAAGACATTTGACAACAATCTCAACTATGGCTTCCATCATTATGAACTACAACTCTGAGCTCTATATTTAATCGCCTCCATCATAACTTCACCATCGATGTCACTTCTCATGTACACTCCATCTTCACCAAACATTTGTGAAACGCAGAGAAGTCAAACAAAATATTAACTTCTTTGCGGAAACGACCTTTATAAGCTTATATGTTGGATTCACGCTTGTATGAATCTTTTTAAGAGTAACATCGCCTTCATCAAGCACATGTTGGGTAAAATGATGACGAACATCAATATGTTTAGTTCTATAATGGTAAATCGAATTCTTTGCCAAATTAATCATACTTTTACTTTCGCAATTAATCGGCATGGTTTCCTATTGAAGTACAAGCTTTTTAATCATTCCTCTCAACCAAACACCTTCCTTGAATGCCTCCATCACCCCTATATATTTAGCTTCGACTATGGAAAGAGTAACCATAGATTGAAGCTTCGACATCTAATTGATCGCTCCACCCACTAGCACAAACAATAATCTGAACTTGACCTTCTATTATCTATATTCCCTACATAATCGGTGTCAACATATCCTACTAATTTTTTATTTAATTTTTAAAATGTCAATATGTAATCTGCTGTACCTCGTAGATAATGAAGTAGCCATTTCACTACTTTCCAATGTTTCTTGTCGAGATTTGGTATGTATCTACTTACGACACCGACTGCATATGAAATATTCAGTCTTTTGGTAGTGAAATGATGATTTGGATAGTTTAAAGCCTTTATATAGGGTAGGTCCATTACAGAAAATATTGCGATGGTGTTAGAAGCAATAAGAAACATTGACAGGAAAGTTAGAGGTGACAACCTCATTATCAAACTTGATCTGGAAAAAGCCTATAACAGGGTGGATTGGGGTTTTCTCAAGAAGGTGATGACGAAATTTGGCTTTAATGATAGATGGATCTCTTTGATGGAAGCTTGCTGGGGTAATTGTTGGTTTTCGGTCCTATTCAACGGGGAGCTTACGGGTTTCTTCAAATCTTCAAGGGGGCTTCGCCAGGGGGATCCTCTTTCCCCTAGTTTATTCCTTCTGGCTGCAGAAGTTTTCTCCTGGAATTTCAAGCAGCTAATGGTGTGGGGATGGTGCACTCCTTTTAAGCTCCACTGAGGGTGTCTTATTATTTCCCACCTCCTATTTGCTAATGATACTTTATTGTTTATGAATGGTAGCTAGGAATCCTTGCGTTCCATTAAGGCGTTCTTGATGGCCTTCCAAGATGAGTCTAGTCAGCGAATAAATTTTCAGAAGAGCAGCTTTCTTTGCTCTGCCAAGTTGTCCACAGGGAGAATCCAGCAAACTGAGCGGACTCTCGGAATTCCCAAAGCTCAATCGGGGGTGCTTTACCTTGGCGTTCCCCTATTCAAGGGTAGAGTTACCACGGCTTCCTTCACCGCTCTCGTTGACAAGGTGGGAAGAAGAATCTCAGGGTAGAAGGCCAGGTTGTTATCTCAAGCAGGTCTTTTAAGGTTGATAAAGCATGTGTTGGGCAACATCGCCCTTCATACTATGGCTGCGGCAAAAATTCTTCTCGGTTTGTTGTCAGACCTTGAGCACAGGTTTGTCCAATTTTTCTGGGGCTGGGCGGAAGGAAAGAAAAAGACTCAGTGGATCGCGTGGAATAAGATCTCCTGCCCAATTGAAGAAGGATGCTTAGTTATTCGAAAACTTTGGGAAGTGGTGAAGGCGCAGAGGAGGAAAATGGCCTGGAGCGTCAAATATGGGCAGGTAGTCAGTCCTTAGGCGTTGTACACATGTACGAGGCAGCGAAAGGATTTAGAGGAGGGGAACATGTCAATTCCTTCGTCCTCGACGTCCCCTTTTTGGAAAGAGGTTAGAAATGAGCTCCCGATCTTAGCAAGTAATGTCTAATGGCAGGTCGGTGATGGAAATATGAATATTTGGACTTCCGACTGGACGGGGATGGGGCCTCTTCTAGCCTTAGTTCCCACTCCCATCCCTCAGGCGCTCCTCCCTTTAAAGGTCCATGATTTCTTGGGCCCGACAGGGCCTTGTTCGCCCTCCTCTGTCAATCTGCTCTTGGTAGGGGACCTCTTCAATCTCATTGTCAGCTTTGGTTTTGCGATTTCTGAGGATCCTCCTTCCTATTTCTGGCCTCTTGACACTTCAGGAAAGTTCTCCACTAGGTCAGCCTGGCAACTGGGTAGGGAAATGGGGCAGGGTCAATGGTGGAATAACTGGATCTGGCATCCTTCCATTCCCCCTAAGATGTCGTTGTTCGGTTGGAGGCTCCTTCAGGGAGCTCTTCCTGTGGACAGTCAGGTGCAGAGCAAAGGAGTCAATCTTTCTTCCATATGTTCTTGCTATCAGTTTAGCCCCTCTTTCAGCCTGCAGGAGGAATCAATTACCCATCTCTTTCTACTGGGTCAGTAGGCTACCTCTATCTAGCGCTATTTCTCGATTCATTGTGGTCTCTCTTTCCTTAACCACCTATCGGTAGAGGATAGGCTTCATTAGTGGAAGGGTGTTGATGCGTCTGGGGTAGCCTCTGCGATTATCAGGCGTGTCGTGCCGCTTCTGATCTTGTGGGAGCTCTGGTTGAGCTGCAACGGGGCCCAGATTTAATGAGTATCCTATGGAGGTGAATTCTACGATTGTGCACTTCAGGTAGAGGGCGCTAAATCTTCTTGGAGGTAACGTTGATGCCCAACAAAGGCTTCAGGGGGGCAGATCGGTGGGGGTTTTTTCCACCAGACCCTCGCGTTCCTCTCAGGTGATTCGGTGGGAGAGACCCGCCACAGGATGGGTGAAATTGAATGTTGATGGCTCATCTAGTGGAAATCCAGGCCGATCAGGAGGAGGGGATGTTTGCAGAAATGAGGATGGGAAGCTTCTGTTTGCGTTTTCTGTGGGATACGAGGTTGGCACAAACAACAAGGCTGAAGTCAGAGCAATTCACGATGGTCTCCTGCTCTGTTTGGAGTGTCGCCTGCGTTGTATTGTAGTTGAATCGAATTCCTCTGTCGTGATCGGCCTCATTACCTCCACATCGTTTGTTCCTTGGCAATGGAGTCCGTGGATCAGCAGGATCAAGAGGCTGGGTCTGAGCGGGTCCATTTCTTTTGTGAAGATCCATAGAGAGGGGAATGGTTCAGTAGATGACATGGCTAGGGAGGGCAGTCAGCAGCAGGTTGCCAGAGTTACTGATGATGTCAACGATCTCTCTTCTCATGTTCATGGCCTCCTCTTCCTGGACAGACTTGGCATTGGCTCGGTGAGATCCTCCCTTTCTTAATTCTCCCTGTCCTTTGCTGGATCTCTGCTTCATGTTGGGTTTTCCCAAGAGGTTCCTGAGTTTAGCGATGGTCAGCTTGGTTTTGAGTTCCCTGTTCAGTGGTTGCTGGGCTCCTTGTTCAGCGGTTGCTGGGCTCCCTATTTAGCAGTTGCTGGAGCTCTGTTTAGGCTTTTCTTTAGCTAGGGTCTTGTGTGTAGTGTGGGTCTGTTTGGGTTTTGAGCTTCCTATAATTATCTTTTCACGATAGATGTGGCCCGTTCTTTTTGTCTGGCCACGCCCGAAGGGCTGTACAGATCTTTTCGGTTTTTAAAAAAAACTTCTTTATTTGCTAAAAAATAAAAATGCCAACTGCACTTGAATAGGGCACAAGAGATATAAAATGCTTTTCTTCATTTGTAATGGGACATTGCTCCGAAGAAAATTGAAAGTAAGCAACACGGGGTGTGTTAATCAGTTTAGCCTTGTCCAACACAAACTTCACCAATGCCTTCTTAAGATATTATGCCCGAGATAACTGTAACATGCTTCTCTTCATATATCTGTGTATATCAATGATGAGAATCCTCCTTGCAACCCCCAAATCTTTCATTTCGAATGTCCCTGATAATTGAGTCTTCAATATATTGATCTCAGATAGATTGTGGCTGGCGATAAGCATGTCCTTAATATATAATACTAGTACAATGAATTCTCTATCACTGAGTGTCGAGAAGTAGACACAATGATCATATTCACTTCTGGTAAATTAGTGACTTACCATGAAAGTATCAAATTTCTTATACCACTGCGTAGGCGACTATTTCAGGTCGTACAACGACCTCCTCTACCTACAAATCTTATTCTCTGACCCCTGTATCTTGAACCCCTCTGATTGTTTCATGTAGATCTGTTTTTCCAATTTTTCATGTAGGAAAGTAGTTTTCATATCCATTTATTTCAATTTCAAGTTATATTGGGTAACCAACATCAACACAAAAATGATAGATACCCGTTTGACAACCAGTGCAAAGATCTCACTGAAGTTGACGCATTCTTTTTTATCATACCCTTTTGCGACTAATCTTGCCTTGTACCTATCATGTTCTTCATTTAAATCCATTTACATCCGATCGCTTTACACCCAATGGAAGCTCCACCAGCTCTCACGTCTCATTCTTGTACAAAGAGTCAATTTTGTTTTACACGACCGCCATCTACTTCTCAACATTTGGATCATCCAGTGCTTCCTGGAAGGTAGACGGATCCCCCTCATCCATAATGATAGCACATACAATATTTAAGTCATTTTTGTATCTTGCTAGTAATATACGATCTCTCAGTAGATTTCTCTTCACATGTGGCTACTCTACCTACTCTTGTACCTCTCCCTACTGCTTGACTTCAACTCGTGTCTCACCTTTGTCAATTTCAACGTCCATCACCATTGATTTTTCTGTTTCCTTGTGTTCATCCTTACAGAACAAGAAATCCTCATCAAACTTGACATTACAGCTAATCATGATCTTTCATGTGACCTTGTCATACATCCTGTATTCTTTCACACATTGCTATAACCAACAAAAGGTACACTTCTTTGACCTTTAATTCGCAGGCTAAGTGTTAACAAAATACTTGTAGCCCTGAGTAGTCTACATCGTGACTACTCCACAATTCTTTTGGAATATTATAATTTATAAGCATAGACAGGGACTGATTCACTAGGTAGAAAGTTGTGTTAACATCCTAAGTCTATAACTCCTTGCCTAACCTAGCATTACTCAACATACTTCAAGCTCTTTTCAAGTGAGTCTAATTCATTTGTTCCACCACACCATTTTGCTCTGGTGCGTGCCTAACTATGTTATGCCTTGGGATCCCATTATATATCCTCAACACTTTCAATTTTTACCTTGATTGATTTCTTATTATCATCTTCCACACCTTGAAGGTGGCAAAAATATTAGATTTATGATTCATGAACTAAATTCAAACTTTTCTAGACTAGTCATTTATGAATGTTATAAAAAATGATGACCTCCCTTCATAAACCATGGGTGATGATCCCTAAACATGCTAATCACATAATCTAAAATGCCCTTAATTACTTTCATGTTTTCCAAATTTAAAAGATAACTGTGATTATTATCATATATATATTACTCGCATATATTAAAATCAATGCTTTAATACTATGCTCGCTCATGTGGCTTAGACTCGCATTCCAAAAACATGCTGACGTGGACTCCACTGCAACTGTCGCTATTCCACCCGATGTGGTATTCCTAATTAACTTGTAAAGGTTACTGTTTCATTGCACTTTTATTACAATGAGTGTTCGTTTGAAACTTTTAGGACATGATCAAACTTAATGAATTTGCAACCACGTGTCTTGAGAGTTCCCAAAGATATTAGATTCTTCTTTAGATTGAGAATGTGTTTCATATCCGTCAAGATATGCTCCATCTCATCAAACATTCTGATCCACACCGATTGATCCAATATCAATAACCTTACAGGCAATGTCATTGTTCATAAATACCTGACCACCATCGTACTCACTGTAACTAATGAACTAATTTCGATGCGAGGTCATATGGTGTGGCTCCCCCCGAATCCAAAATTTATTAATTGTTGAGATAACCAGATTAGAATGTGGTCAGAGCACCACTACTGCCCACCTCCTCACTAGATTCCACTGCACTGGCCTCCTTCAGCATTTCATCTAATTTCTCTACTTTATGAGATATAGGATTCTAACAATTCTTCTTCATATGCCGTTGTCTTCCTCTATTACAGCACTTAATCTTTCCCTTGCCCACAAATTTGTACAGAGATCACGAGCTATACCCTTTTCCTGCTCAGAAGCTCTTCCCCTCATGACCAATGCATCCGTAGAGGACCCCACACCACTATCCTTCTTTCTCAACATCTTCGATTGAAGCGCTGAGATGACAGTCTCGACATTAATGATCTCTCTATCATGGCATATAGTGTCTATAAAGAGTTTACATGAATTTTTCAACTTATGTTGATTGAACGAGCATAAAGTTCAATCGATCAAACTTGTCTAAAAGTGTCTAGAGACCAATCTGTAAAATCCGGAGTGCTCTCAATTGATTGACTAGGTTGGTCGATCGATCAAGCCCTTGTTTTCAATACAGATTGAAGACATTGACAACACTAAGACCTTAAGACACACCTTAAGACACAAATTAAGATGAGATTATGACGACTTATAATATATAAACATTATTAATATTTTAGGATTAAATTTTCTTTACTCCCCTCTTTTTATATATTAAAAAAATAATTTCAAAATATTTGGTAATATGAAAGATTTTATTTTTTATTTTTCCTTTTTTTGGGTAAGCTTGTTAGTACACACCCATGTCAGTACACACACACACCATGTTAGCCACCCCCACTATGGATCGATACCAAGATCTCAAGTGTTGAAACGAGGTATCTCCACTCAGTCTGCTATTTTTATTTTTTATTTTTGAAAAAAGAGCATTTGTATTTCATCAAGGAGGGAACATGTACACGGAATGGACATTTCGGACTGCCCAGGACAAAAAGAGATGGTGACACCTATCATATTGGAGCATGGAAAGCCAAAAAACAAAAAACAAAAAGCCACTCTAGATCCCTGGAGGGGAGGGCCTAACCGTTCCAATCCCTACTTTGTCCAAGACGATCATCCCCCTCACCTCTAAGGGGAGGTCTTTCACTCAGTCTGCCAGCCAGTTGAGCTATGGATCTGGGTGTTGGTAACATGAAAGATAAACTAAAACATAACACTCCCTCACTTTGCATTACCCACCATATTCCTGGCGGTGGTAGGCTTACTCTTCATCCAGCCCTCCATTCCCAATGGTGGGCTTACTTTTCATCCAGCCTACCAATCTCATTAGGAGGCGCGGATTGCATGGTGACCCTGCCATGGTCACCACTGACACGGGGCTTACTATGATGTATATGTTTTATCCATGTCTTCCATCTATTTTGTGAGCTCATTTTAAATAAAGAACCCAAAATTGAAGCATATCAAAAGCTCGAGTTGACTGTGGGGATTGAATGCCCATGTTAGAAACTTCTTAAGATTGGAGAAGTTTGGGATCAAGCTGATATTTGAATTTTCTCCAGTGACGTCATGAGATGTTATGAACAGGTTAAAGGTTGAAGGATAAATAAACATCACCGTGGGCTCTAAGAAGGTTTACCGGTGGGCATTATTATCCTTCTTATTTCCTGTAGTGTGGTCCACTTGAGCTTTAAATATGTTACAATTTTGGGCTTATATCCTAATGTATAAAACAAATGCGGATTGGGGTTTTACCCCCATCAGGACCTAGATAGTTCTGTTAGGGGCTCCGTGGGGCTCACCTTGATGTTTCTGTTTTATCCATGTCACCCATCTATTTTGGCATTATTATTTTAGGGGGCGAGCCTTAAAAGGAGGCAGATTGAAGGCACAAGTGGAACACACCACACAAAGCAGGGGGGCTAAGAGCTTACGTTGAGAACTTCCTAGTGTCACATAAGTTTTGGATCAAGCTGATATTTATGTTTTCCCTTCATACATGTCTACATGACCTTATGAGCAGGTTAGATGACAAATAAACATTACGGTAGGCCCTAAGAAGTTTTTAGAGCCTTCAACCTGCCTCCTTTCAGGGTCATGCCCTAAAATGATATGTTGAAATGAATGGACGACGTGGATAAAACACACATCATGATGGGCCCCATGGATCCCTGAAAGAACCGTCAGTATCTAACTAGGTCCTGGTGGAGGTAGCACCCAATCCGTGTCTTTATAAAATACAACATCACAATGGGCCCCACAACGTCCTGCCACCACGGAATCCGCACCCCCTGTCAATATGGTACTTATGCAAGGAATCCGTACCATGCAAACATTAGGCCCAACCATAAAGATAAATTAGCAAAAAAATAAGGTCAGCTCATCAAGTGGGCCACACTGTTGGAACCAATGTACAACCGACCATCTAAGTCAGAGAACTGGTGTGGCCCACCTAATGACTGGATCAACCTGATTCTGGTATGCATGATCTTTCGTCGGGCCTACGTCTGTGTGGTAGCATGTCCTCCAAATGTGGCATGATGGTCTCTGTAGGTCATCAGTTTTCACCTTCCGCAAGTCTTGTGAGGATATGTATGCTGGAGAAGGGGCTGAAAAGTAGCCAAAGAGAGCGAATCGAAAATCGTGGCAGATTGTTTAGCTCTGGGCACAGATGCTCCATAGTGCATTGGGTACGTATGGGCTCAATTGAAAGCCGACCTAGCTGGTACGAGTTATTAGGTCAGCCATACCTACCAACAGAACAATTCCGTAGCTGACTAGTGGGAATTACTTCTTTTGGAGCAGTATGCATGGAGCTCGCGAGGGAGATAAAAAGGAAGCATGGTTTTAGATAAGACTGGCATCGGTTGCTTGTGTTATGCACGACATGTTCCCGGATTGGGTCAACGTAAGCTACTGATGTTTGTATGTTTTAAGCTTGAATGACATTTTGTAGGGTTAGGTAAAACTCATGGGCATGAAAACATTTTGTATGCTTTTATAGCTTGTTTTACATCAATAAAGTTACAGGTGGTATGCTCTCACCTCTCAGCAAAGCAATTAACCAAAACAAAAAAAACAAAAGAAAAGAAGTGACTAATTTTCAATTTTCACATAAAAATGATGACATGGACCATGTTAATAACAAACCCTTTGATGCTCTAGGTGCGAAATACCATTTTGGGAGGTGAGGTAAAATCCTAGCACCTGTAGGTATGCATGTTTATTTTACATTTATAAAGCTATAGGTGGTATGCTCTCACCTTTTGGCAAAGTAATAATTAATAAAAGAAAATAAATAAGAAGAAAACTAATTTTCATTTTTTTACCGAGAAATTATGACATGGATCATGTTAATTATAACGAACTTCTTGATGCTCTATGCGTAAAGTAACATTTTCTAGGGTTATGTAAAACCCTACAATTTTGGGTGTGCATGCCTGTTTTACACCCATAAAGTTACTGGTGGTATGCTCTAACCTTTTTGTAAAGTAACAAAGAAAAGAAGAAAATGTGGCCAATTGTTTTTTTTGTTTTTTTGTTTTTGTTTTTAATTTTAATTTTATTAGCCTCTTGCTTCGATGTCCAGAGATTGCAAGAACCTTCCCCCAGTAGCAACTGCGAGTTGTCCTCCACCAAGTTCGTGAGTAGGTTGATCTCTTTCCAGTAGAGGGAGCCTGCTTGGCTAGCATGGGGAACGTGAGGAAGATTGTCGTTTAAACCATACTTAGAGCACATGAAACTGGCCCACGGGCTATTTTTGTGCCCGAATAGGTTCGTCCAGGCCATCTTCATTCTGAAGGCCTTCATTAAATCCCTGAGAAGTTTGATTCCCTAATCGCCTTCTTGTTTCGGGGTAGCAATTCTTTTCCAACTGACCTAGTGGTAGTTTTTCTTACCCTCTGTCCACCCCGAAAAGAAGTTTGAGAATCCCTTTTTAATGGCATCCAATTGTTTCTTTTCATATAAAAATGATGACATGGACCATATTAATAACGAATTTCTTGATGCTCTAGGCAGAAAGTAACATTTTTCGGAGTTAGTTAAATTCGAGTTAGTTAAAATCCCTACAACTATAGGTGTGCATGTGTGTTTTACATCTATAAAATTATAAGTGGTATATATGCTCTCACATTTTGCCAAAGCTATAAATGAAAAAGAAAAAATAAGTAAGAAGAAAACGTGGCCAATTTTAATTTTTCATAGAGGAATGATGACATGGAACATATTAATAATGAACTTCTTGATGTTTTAAGAGCAAACATTTTTTTGGGTTCAGCAAAATCCTTGCACCTATAGGGGTACATGTGTGTTTTACATCTATAAATTTATAGGTGGTATGCTCTCACCTTTCTAAAAAGCAGCAAAGGAAAAATGAAAAAATAAATAAGAAGAAAATGTGGCCAATTTTTATTTTCATAGAGAAATGATGACGTGGATCATATTAATAGTGAACTTCTCGATGCTCTGGGTACGAAATAACATTTTTTGTGTTTAGATAAAATCCCTGCACCTGTACGTATGCATGCTTGTTTTACATCTATAAAATTATTGGTGGTATGCTCTAACCTTTTAGTAAAGATATAAACAAAAATTAAAAATTTAAAAAGAAGAAAACGTGGCCAATTTTCGTTTTTCCTAGAGAAATGATGACTTGACCATATTAATAACTTCTTGATGCTCTAGGCGCAAAGTAACATTTTATGGGGTTACGTAAAATCCTTTCACATATAGGTGTGCATGCTTGTTTTATATCTATGAAGTTATGGGTGGTATGCTTTGTCCTTTTGGTAAAGGAGTAAAGGAAAAAAGTTAAAATAGATAAGAAGAAAAGCGGGCCAATTTTCATTTTTCATAG
Source organism: Magnolia kwangsiensis (assembly GCA_037074715.1). Taxonomy (NCBI): domain Eukaryota; kingdom Viridiplantae; phylum Streptophyta; class Magnoliopsida; order Magnoliales; family Magnoliaceae; genus Magnolia; species Magnolia kwangsiensis. The sequence goes on along the minus strand of CM073574.1, from coordinate 38,173,195 downwards.
ATGAATGATGACATGGACATTTTTAATAACTTACTTCTTAATGCTCAAGGTGCAAAGTAAATTTTTTGGTATTAGGTAAAATACGTGCACCTTTAGGTGTGCATGCTTTTTATTTTTATTTTTATTTTTATTACATCTATAAAAATTATAGGTGGTGTGCTCTTTCCATTCAGTAAAGCCATAAAATGCATAAAATGAAAAAAGAACAAATAAATAAGAAGAAAAATGTCCAATTTCCATTTTTCATAGAGAAATGGTGGAATGGTCCATATTAATAATGAACTTCTTAATGTTGTGTGCAAATGGAAGATCGAGACCTGGAGGATGACGGCAGACAGGAACGGGAATCACTTTGGAAGCAGGTTGAATGGAAAATCGCTAGGCCATCCCGTGGAAAACAGTTCGCTATCTTCGCAGGTAACATGACATTTAACATGAATGTGGAGGATTTACTCCAGATATTTGGGAGATTTGAAAAAAATCTAGGATATTATCATACCATGGGACAGAGAACGGAATAGATCTCGTGGTTTTATGTTCATTTACTTTCTCTATGACCAGGATGCCCTTAATGCAGTTAATACCTTCAATGGCTAGAGGATTGATAGACGGATCATCACTCTGGAAATAGCAAAGAGCAGAGAACAGGTTAAAACAGGAAAAAAACCACAGAGATGAATCTGGAGGTGTACCTACCCTAGCTTTGAGAGGAAGGTCCTTTGCAGATACTGTCAAGATTCAAGAACTCCCTACTCAGCCGCGGGAATCAATGTCGAAGCAACGGGGATCTTTTACAGTTACTGCTAATACTTAGGAAGTAAAAAAGATGTAGTCAGTCTTATCGTCGGCCCACATAGGTACAACTCAAACTAAATCGGTTTCCATCACCCACATTATCAACTGTTTCTAGAAATCCCCTTTCCAAGATTTGCAGGTGGGCATATCCAGGATATCCCCTTTGAAATTCATCCTCAAGTTTCAATCTAGACAGGATATGGTGGCTTTTGCTAAAGATTCGACCCTACACCAGAAAATGAAGCTGACCAATGTCGTTACTTGGTATCCAGAGGCAACTATTTTGGATTAAGGCAGGTGGATTCGATTGTTCGGGATCCCGGCCCACTCTTGGTTCCCATCAGCCATCAAAGAACTAGCAAGCAGTTTCAGTGAGGTGGTGGATATGGATAATATGACAAGATCAGGTTCTTTTTAGGTTTTTGCCAGAGTACAGGTGATTCTAAAACCAGGAGTTGATACAAACAACTCTCAGCATCTACAGGTAGTTGGTCGGATCTTTCCTATCAAAGGGATTTTGGAAGCATCTGACTACTCGGATGGGCCCACTCCTAAACTCCAGCAGCTCCAAGAATCCACTAAGGAGTGGGTGACCAGGGCATTTCATCCAGGAAAAGTTATCCTTTCGGACCACCCTACCACTGTTTGTGGAAATGTCCCAAACAACTCCCCACTGTCTGCCACTAATAATGTGCAAACGGTGATGCCTACCCATCCACCCTCCCATCCCTTTCCACCCTCATAGCACACCAACCCGAGTCATTCCTCCCATTCACACTCCCATCCCATTCCACCCTCCCATCCCATCAACCCAAGTCACCCCACCTCTTCACCCACCTAGATCCTAACCACTCGACCCCTACCAATAGTCCCTGCTTCCCCCCATCCACCCTCTCATCACATTCCACCCTCCTAGCCACCAACCCGAGCCACTCCACCTCTCCACCCACCCAAATCCTAAATACATGGCCGCCACCAATAGCCCCAACACCCCCACATCCCTGTCAAGGACCATCTATAAATCCTCTACTCCGTTCAGATTCCTCGAATGTCCCACCTTTTCAAAAACCTCTTTCTCCCCTTCCAGATGGCATTTCAGATTATATTGTGGGGATGGGATCGCAGGATGTTCAAATGGTCCTAGCCCATTTGCAGACCAACAATTTCATCCCAGACCCTATTACTCTAGTCTCTCCTATTGCCTCTGCTTTTGGATATAGGCAGCCAGATAATTATTGGTAGTCTCATCTGCCTCATTACTGTCTATCCCTAGTTATCCAGCCCATAAGGCCTACAAATCAGTTGCAGAAAGAAACAGAAAAAGATGTAGAATGCAGATCCCCTACTGAGGAAATGCATAGCATGAGTTGGGTAGACACGATCAGAAATTCCAGCTCTACTGGTGACCTGCCAAATCTTCAGCTGACCGTCACTCTCCGCCCGTACAGTCACATCCAGTCAACCAACATGGAAGCCTTTGACTCTGCTGCATCTTTTCCTACCAGAAACACAATGGCTGAAGGGAGATCCTCTCTCTATATTAATCAATGGGAGCTGACAGAGCAAGATGACAAACAGATAGACAATCCGTTCAAATAGGCCAGAAAAAAGACAAATAGAAAAGATTATATGTGCTTTAGGTCGGAAGGGAATTCTCCAATACAGTTTCAGGACTTGGAGTTTGAAGGAAGACTACGAAATAAATGTAGCAACCATCATCTCTCCTCTATACAACATTGTCAGGCCATAGGAACTGCCCCTACCAGTCCTGTTAGGATTATTGATTTCAGAGAAGACATTCATCCCATTGACCTAGAGTGGACTTCTCTCCTTACACCTCTCTTTTCCAGGTGAAGGGTAAAGCCCATAATAGGTCGACTTTCCAGGAATGTAGCGACAGTGAAGGAGATCCCAGTCAGCAAGAACATGAAATGATCCAGCCACATCAGTAAATGTCCCAGGGAGATTTTTAGGCAGCAGATATAGAGGAACATTCAGACCCTTCTCAGTCCAAACCCCCATCAAAAAAAGGGAGGAAAAGAGTTAGAAAAGTTATTAAACCAGCGATAGGTTTCAGGAACAATGGGGTGGAAAGCTTAGAAGATTAAAGAGGAAGATGATCGAATCAGGAAATGTTACTGTAACACCCTGAAAATCGGGGGTCGTGTATAAACTCAACTCCCGAGTTCCAGACCGTCACTTATGCAACAAAAATGGTTATGATTCAATGTTGTCTGATTTAAAGCATTCACATGAGTAAAAGTATACCAAAACTGCAATACATACTTCAGATCCAGTGATAAAAGCAAGCGGAAGACTAAACAATGTATATATCACTGTATGAAAAAACAAAGCAATCTCAACTGTCTCCAAAGTATGACTACATCTCTGAGTCTCAGGTACATATACATAACAAAAATAATGTTCAAAAAAAGAAAAGTCCCACTGCTGTCCCCTCGATCCAGGTCACCTACGGGAAGCCGTCATGATACTGCATATACGAGAACTCATCCTGGTCCTCGTCAATCTCCGGCTCCACCTCCTGGACCTCGTCCTCACCTGCAACTACAACAGGGTCTGGTGGGTGTTGCAAACACCATCCCGTAACGTGGGAATGAGTGATCAACTCAGTGGAATCATAGAGCAAAGATTAGCATGTTCACAATTCAATCACGCGATAATAGTAAAGTAGTAAATCAGACAATCCTAATACTGTTGTTTAATGCAAGATGATATGACGTGATGTATGCCCTCACCGACGATCACCCTCATGCGGCAACATCTTACGACCGCGGCATGCCACACTCCCTAGAGTGCTCCACATCTTCCAGGCACATGCAATGCTATGGTGATATGATTACCAAGTTGTTATTAGTCCATTCAAACAGCAGGATTGGGAAACTAAGGTACTTCCCTTGTATCAATCCCAACACGGATCCTGTCTAGGGTCGTCACTCCTAGTAATCTCATACGATGTACATTTCGTAGGTCACTGCAAGGGCTGCCAGGGCTGTTGCTCGCACTCGTTGCACCGCTCCCCCATCACCTTATCAATACAGACCTACTGTACTCTACTGCACGGAAGGGTTGTCGCCTCCCGTGGACTCAGAATACGCTCGCGGTCACTACAAAGGGCTCGTCGCCTGATCAGTGTAGGCCGACAGCTAGAATATAGTGTCCCATACCACCATAATCTGCTCACGAGTCAAGGTGCTCACTGGTCACTACGGGGAGGTTTGTGGCCCCAGCGTAGGCCGACAGCTCGACCACGGTGTCCCATACCACCATGTCCGGCTCATGAGTCTTCGTGGATCAAGGTACCACAGTTAACAGGGTTTACAATGGTAAGTTCAGTACCCTAGGTTCAAGCAGTTATGATACATACAAGGTGAACAAACAGCGGCCAGTCGGGTTATTTGACGGGCTCGACTAGCGCGATCGCATCTCGAATTGAACGACATGAAGTGCGTAAAACACTTCGCGTGGCCTAACCACTGCCGCCAACTCTCAACACGAATCACGTTCATCGACGCGTCGTTCGTGGATATGACCAGTCAGCCACGAATTCGTTCGGTTACCGACTGCCTGGACTAAGTCAAGTCCCACACATCTATTGAATTACATTAACGCTATATATCAGGGATTGGAATTGAAACACATCATGTGAGCATGATAGCACATGTTATAACATTCAACTTAGGCAAATCTTCAAGGCATACTTTCCCATGTATATTCAACTTAAGCAAATCTTCAAGGCGTACTTTCTATGCATGTAGTGTAATCATGCATAAGGTAAGCATGTAGGAAATCATTCAGGTCAGCATATTAATCATGAAATCAATCTCAATCTACTATATAACATCATTTAATTCAATACATAATAATACAAGCATTTATACAAACACATACACTACACACTTAAGTCCACATATAGTATGTCGACCCAACGTGCGCAACTTGGCGAATCTCTTCGCCAAAATGATTATGCAAGCATTCCTAACTCTCTAATGCGGCGACAAATCATGTCAATCACGTCAGCAAATTATGCATGTAGACCGTACTTCCTACATATGACTAAAATGCCCTAAATCTCATATTCTTCGTTAATTTGCGAAACAGGAAACGGAGAGCATGTTGTACATGTCAAACGGCGATGCCGTCGATAATCTACTATTAAACGACATTGAAAGCGTTGTAAACCGTCAATCAAAGCGTCTAAAATCCTCACCTAGTCTCTTACGGTCGCGGGAATTTGAACGGAGCGTGTACGCTTCGTCTACGACAGTAGGAGAACCTGATTCATGGATTACGTTAGCTACCATGTTCAGAATCTACATAAACCCTAAATCAGAAAGTTTTTGGGGTTTTTCTATACCTGAAAAAGTGGAAAAATCACCAGCCAGGTGATTGGAATGAAGTGTTGAAGCAGCACTGTCAGGGGCTCGGATGCGGAAAAAATCTCCTCTTCCCTTTCTCTCAAACTCTCTCTCTCTTTTCTAGGGTTTGTGAAATTCGTATGCAAGGAAGGAATGAGGGTTTCAACCCCTTTTATAAGCTTGGAAACGCCGAAAATAGGCTCCGGGACGAAGTTTACTTATTGCCTATCCATTTCGGGGCTGTTTCGGTCCAAAAACTGATTTCTGGTGGTCCCCTGGTCGATTGCGATCAGACTTAAGCTCATGGGTACCCGATGTACCTCGTATTAAGTTTTCAGTCTGGCAGGGTTCGCAGATCGCACGTGGCGGACCAGTTTCAGTTCAGCGGTCACCGCACATAGATCAGGGCTGAAAGTCCCATGATAATAAATAGATATTTTTCCTGATCCGAGGGTGTAATCTGGATGAATTCTGACGGTCAGAACGCTTAATACTGACGCGTCAAGTCGTGTGCCAGATCTAAATTTGAAATTCCCAATTCGTCCCTATTCGCGGTCGCTTCAGTCCGGATTCAACGAAATACTCTGTGATTATCGGATTGACTTGATTTTCGAGATGATTGTCAAGTCCAGCGGGGCGGTTCTAACGGTCTAAGATAGGAGGTATCGGACCTTCGACGCGCGGTCTAAATCCAATACAAAAGTTCAATATGGTCCAGAGAACAAACCTGCTTAGAGTTTGATCCAAGGTTATAGAGTATTGTAGAGTTGTCTGTTCTACTCGATTTGGGTCTTGTAGAACGTATTTAAAGTGATCAGGGACTATTTCCCAGCTACTCTAGCGTTGCGCTAGCTAACTTACGTTTAATTTCCATGGAAATTATTTGTACGCGATTTCGGGTCAAATCGGTACTCGATTCCAAGTACGGATTTTTCACGGGCGTTACAGTTACTGATAGATAGTGCGATTATTTGGAATGCGCGCGGGGTAGATAACCTAGCTATCCTCAGATCAGTGACAAGAATTGCTCGACATCATAAACCTCTATGCTTGGCAATTTTGGAACCCATGTCCAGAGAAGAAAAAAGAGTAAGTGTGGGACTCAAATTGGGCTACCATTTCTCTACTTCAAATGTGGCAAATGCAGGGAAATTTTGGTTTTTCTACAACAACAACCTTGACGTTTCTATGGTGCAGAGCTCCAACCAGGTGATCTCTTTCCAAATCCAAGTTCTTAATTCTACTTTATCCTTTCATCTTTCTATTGTGTATGCCAAGTGCTCCAGAGTGCAAAGGAGGGCTCTTTGGGAGGACCTCATCTCCCTATCCAGAAACATGTCGGGCCCATGGGTAGTGGGTGGAGATTTCAACATCGTACTCTTCACAACAGAAAGACAGGGGAGCAAAAATCAGAACACTGTCAGCTACATTGAATTTGCTGATGCTTTGGATATCACTGGTTTGTTGGATGCGGGTTTTAGCAACAACAGATTTACTTGGTCCCACAACCAAGCTAGAATCTCATGGGCATGGGCTTATTTGGATAGAGTTCTATGTAACGGAGATTGGATTAATTCTTTTCCGAGATTCTATGTCAAGCATCTTCCAAGAGTTAGATCCGACCATTGCCTTCTCCTTCTAACTTTTCTCCCAACGTTGCAGTCTTCAGCGAAACCTTTTTGTTTCCAACGTAGGTGGATCCTCCACCACGATTACTTAAACGTAATAAGATACACCTAGAAGGATGATCTATCAGATTTTCCCATGGTCAATCTTCTGCTCTAAATTTGAAAAACTAAGAATCACCTAAAAGAGTGGAACAAAAATATGTTTGGAAACATTTTTCAACAGCTCAAAAGTGCGGAACAAGCTCTCAATCAGTTGGAAGCGCAGGCACAGAACCTCCATCAGGTTAATCAAGAGGAGCTGTTATAGGTTAGAAAACGTTTAGAGTAGCTGGAGTTGGCTAAGGAAATCTTTTGGAAATAGAAGTCCCAGAACAATTGGCTTCAGGAAGGTGACCGCAACACAAAATTTTTTCACATGACGGCCACAGACAAGATAAGAGGGCAGGTACTGAAGAAATCTAGTTTGATTCAGGAGACATGTCACCAGATCCAAAGATCATTCAAGATGAAACAGTGAGGTATTTTTTCAACTTGTTTGAATCTGAAGCTACCATGTTAGATGAAAACATACTCGATAATATCCCACAAATTATTTCTGATGCGGATAATGAACAACTTATCATCTACCCTTCCTTGGAAGAGGTCCAACATGCTGTGATGGCCCTCCCAACCAACAGCGCACTGGGGCTAATGGTTTTACTGCTATTTTTTTTTCTAATAGCTGGGATATCGTGGGTCCTGACATCCATAAAGCAGTTGTCCACTTTTTCCAAGGTGGTAATATGCCGCGTGCCTTTTCTACCTCCCTCATTTGTCTGATCCCCAAGAAAACGGTGCCTAAATTTTTTTCCAATTTCTGCCCCATCGGCCTCTGTAACTGCATGTACAAAATATTTGTTAAGGTTATTGCAGGTAGATTGGCTGTGCTTCTTCCGAATATTATTTCCTCGGAACAAGGTGCTTTCGTCTGCTGCTGCTCCATAGCTGAAAGTGTAGCTTTGGGTCAAGAGATTCTTCAAGATATCGATCGGAAGACTAGAGGAGGGAATATCATCCTTAAATTGGACATGAAAAAGGTGTATGATCGCCTAGAATGAAATTTTCTCATGCAGGTACTGACTCGCTTCGGTCTCTCTCAAAGGTGGATTCGTATGGTGGAAAAATGCTAAAATAACAATTGGTTTTCAGTCCTTGTTAATGGATTGGGTGTTGGTTTCTTCAAATCATCGAGAGGGCTGCACCAAGGGGATCCTTTATCGCCTAGTCTCGTCATCATAGCGGCGGAGGTGCTAAGCAGGAGTTTTACGGACCTTATTCAGAGCCAAAAATGTGGTCCTTTCAAGCTCAAGCTAGGATGCAAACAAATCACTCATTTGTTATACGTTGATGATACAGTGCTATTCTTTAACAGTGGTAGTTCCTCCCTCAAGGCGATGTTTGAATATCTCTCCGCCTACCAAGCGGCATTCAGTCAACGTATAAATTACTAGAAAAGCTGCGTTTACCATTCTCTCAAAATGCCGGTTAACAGGACTAGGAATATCCATCGTCGCATTGGAATCCCTACCTCTTCAGCTTTATTCATTTATTTGGGGATTCCCCTTGTCAAAGGCAAAGCCAAAATTGCCACCTTCCATCCATTGGTGGAAAAAATAGAGCACAAGATCCAAGGCTGGAAGGATAGATTTCTATCCCAAGCCGACAGGTGCACCCTCATTAATAATGTCTTGTGTAATATTCCAATCCATATGATGTCAGCAACTTCCATTCCTTATTAGATCCTTCAAAGGATGGAGTCCTGCTTTGCTAATTTCCTATGGGACTGGGATGAAGGAAAAAACAAATATCATTGGATTAAATGGGGCAAAATAGTAAGGCTAAAAGATGAAGGTGGTTTAGGCATAAGGAAGCTTAGAGAAGTTATGGACGCGCTAAGACTAAAAATGGCATGGACAACTAAAGTTAATAGCAATAGTAGCCTTTGGGCGGGCTACATCAATTCCAGATATGGCCACCTCTAATAGGTAACATCTGACTCCACCTTATATCCCCCCTCTCCCTTCTAGAAGCACATCCTCTCCCTTGCCCCTGTTTTGGACATCCACATTCAATGGAAAGTGGGGCGTGGCGCGATCAACCTCTGGCATGAAAATTGGACAGGTATTGGCCGGCTTGCTGACTGGGTAGTATAACCAATTCCTGATGGGATGCTCCATGTGTCTGTAAGCGACATCATCTCACAGGATGGGATCAACCCCCAGTCGCCAGTCTTCGATTTACTCCCTTCTTAGGTGCTGGATCACATAATTCAGGTGAGGATATGCACATCAGATCAGGCCGATTATCTTCTCTGGCCGCACAACTGTTCTGACAAGTATTCTATTAAATCGGGGTGGGCTGTTTGCAGAATAGATGAGCAGAGTATCGCTTGGGCCAAACGCATCTGGGATCATAACATCCCATTTAAAATCTCCATCTTCCTTTGGAGGATTCTCCAAGGGGCCATTCCAACCAATGATAGAGTCTAATCTCGAGGAATCTCCCTTGTGTCCAAGTGTGTTTGTTGTGATGGTGAGCCGAACTTCCCCACGCAATGTGAGTCGTTGGAACAACTCTTCATTAAAGGAGCCCTGACGCCCAATGTTTGGACGGAATTTAGTGATTACTTTCATCTTCCGCTCCTTTCTCCATTGATTGGGAACTGTTTCTTCTTATGGTGGCACTCCAATTGTCCAGGTGACGGGCCACCTCTCCTTCGTCGCATCACCCCGTGCCTGATTGTTTAGGAATTGTGGAAAGCCAGAAATTTAGCCAAATTTGGAGGGATCTTACCTAACAGTAGAATGGTGATATATCGCGTTAAGTGGCTAATTGAAAAAATTATTGATGGTTCCTCACTATACCACCTCACGTTAAACAGGCTTGACATCCTCATTAATCCCCCTCCTCCAAAGTCTTGCCAATTTGTTAAATGGGCCAGACCTCCAATAGGCTGGGTTAAACTCAATCTTGACGGTGCAGCATCCGGGAATCCAGGGCCGTCTGGGGGCGGGGGCATTTGCATGAACTGCAATGGCGAACTAATTTTCATCTTCTTTTCAGGATATAGCGAAGGCATAAATAACAAGGCTAAACTATGGGTGCTTCATGATGGTATTTCTTAATCTATCTCGAGGAATCTTCATCAGGTCATCATTGAGTCCGATTCTTCTTTTGTGGTGGAGGCGCTCAAGGGGAATGCTATCATTGATTGGAAATGGTGCTACTGGTTACAGAGAATTAAGGAACTTCAGCTGAAAGGGAATTTTGTTATATCTCTCATTCCACGCGAAATCAATGGGCCGGTGGATGGGCTTGCTCGAGCAGGGGCGGACATCTAGGGGAATTTTTCGACGGAAAGTACGCAAGCCCTCCCTCAAAGAATCAGGGGATTATGTTTCCTTGAGAAAGTAGGCATTGGAGCATTATGGGAGTCTTGAGCCTCTGTCTTTTCTGGCTTAGGCAGACCATTTTTTTCTATACAGAGTTTATGTGGTGGCTGGGCCTCCCTTTTTTGTGTGCTTGAGTCCGCCCATAGCTGTTATTTTTTATTTTATTTTATTTTTTATAAATTGTTCATTTGAATCAATATATACACAGCTTTATCCAAAAAAAAAAAAAAAAAACTTCTTGATGCGCTCGTTGCAAAGTAACATTTTTTGGGGTTATGTAAAATCCCTACACGTATAGGCGTGCATGCTTGTTTTACATCTATAAAATTATAGGTGGTTTGCTCTTACCTTTCAATAAAGCTATAAAAGAGAAAAGAAACGATAAATAAGAAGAAAATGTGGCCAACTTTCATTTTTCATAGAGAAACGATGACATGGACCATATTAATAATGAACTTCTTGATGCTCTAGGCGCAAAGTAACATTGTTTGGTATGTATTGTGTTTTTAAAATAAAAAATAAATTTCAAAAATAAAATTTTATTTTAATAAGTAAATAAATACACTGATAATTAAAACTTTCCATAAATAGAGTGTGTAGTCAGATGGTAAGAGAATGGGTTTTCGCTTCTGCAATTAGGGTTCAAATTTCCTCAAGGACGGTGCGAACTATACATGTGTGGCATGAGTTGTAGGGCTACTTGAGTGCTTTATCAGGCACACTTAGCACTTCGCAAGTGTGCATTATCGCATGAAGCCAAAAGAGCCTTAGTTTTTTTGGCACCAGTGCAACTTGAATTGAACTAGGGTTTACCACCTATGCCACACAAGATTATTAGAACACGTGGTTACAATTTTATACTGTTTCTATCTGAAAGGGTATAAAAATAATTGCCTTAGGACAAAGAATCATGTCTTTTTATGAAAGACAATTGTTTTCTATGAATGGGTATGGAGTTCTTGAAGAGTTCTAGTTTACTTTGATTTGAGTTATTTGGTTTGAATGATGAACAATTGTAAGACCCGTATCCTAGACCATATCGTTCAGTAGACTTTCGCGGTCTTTTCGGTCGTATCCTAGCAACCTCGACCCTTAACCGACATTTATGCGTGACCCTGATTCACACATCGTTAACCCGAGTCGACTCAACCCAAGACTTATACCCTAGCAACCGCGTCGTCGCCGCGGTTCCGATGGCGCGTCTCGCGCGCCGAGGCGATACCCAGGCCAGGAGATGTGGGCCCGCGTTCAGTTTGAGAAAACGCCGTGCATTTGCAAACTCAAGATAATCTTTCAAATCAATCACATCACATCACATCAATCAAGTACCACATCACATCTCATGTCAAAGTATAACCCCATCCCCAAACAACCCCAAAGTCAAACTCTCTCTTACACAAAGTACACCCACCACATCACTCACCCATCTCTCTCTTTCAATCTCTCTCTCTCACTCCCTCTCTCTCATTCTCTCCAAGAAACCATCCATGGCTTTCATGGGAGAGAAATTAGTGTGGCCCACCTTCCTACCTTCCATTTCCACCGTCCAAGTCCGATCTCTACCGTTGAAGTCCATCCATTCAAGCTCTAGATCGCATTGGCGGAAGAAGGAAGAAGAGATCTTGAGGTGGGTGCTTCTTTCTTTCTTTATTCTCTCTTTTTCTTTTGTTTTGTGGGTGATCTTATGTTTTGAGTTTGTGATTTAAGGGCTCACTTATGGTGGGACCCATCTTGATGTATGATTTGCATTAAAGAGGGGCCCGTAGTGGCGGGGCCCCTCTGCTACCCTGACTTCTCTCTCTCTACCTCTATCCCTCTCTTTTGTGATGACCTATGTCCCACCTAATATTAGATCCAAACCATCTACCCATGGATCCCACCTTACTGGCGTCCAGTGGTTGGTTGGATGGTCCAGCAGCCTTGGATAAAGGAAATATAAATAGCAGCTTGATCTAATGTGGGGCCCACCATCTTGACGTGCTACACGTGGGACCCACCATCCGGGGAGTGGATCAGCTAAAGCAGCACACGCAGCTGTAGCTGCTGATGCTGAGACGTCAGTAAGTGTGCTGGAGACCCCCCTTCCTTTAGTATTATAATATAATGTGTTATATATTTGGCGGGGCCACGTGTGTGGACCCCACCACAAAGTCTATATTATTCCCACGCCGTCCATTCAATTAACTGGACGGGCAGGAGCTTTCAGTGACCACTAAGGTGTATGGCTTCACCAGCCGTCCATACAGTGGACCCCACGTTGATGTATATGTTTCAATTCATGCCATCCACCGTCCTGGGTCTGGACGGTGGAGCCTGACCACACGTGTGGCATCCTCACCGTCCAGCAGGGACAATGGGATCCACCGTGATGTAAGTGTTTTATCCACACTACCTAACAGCTATGGCCCACACGTGGGAACCACCATGATGTATGTATTACATGTAAACCGTCCATAATGACGGTGGGACCCACTGATGTGGGTGTACTATCCACCGTCCCTTCATCTTGACGGTGGGGCCTGACCTGATGTGTGCGTTGAGTCCACGCCGTCCAGCAGCCTGTGGACGGTGCTGGACCCACGTTGAAGTATATCCACGTCATCCATTACCATGGACGTGGCCCATGTAAGTGTTGTATTCAGACAGTCCCACGGTCTGGACGTGGCCCACCTTAAATTATTTATTTTTATCCACACGTGTTGAACCCACCTGATGAAGGTGCTGTGGCCAGGCCGTCCAGCAAGGGCGTGACCCACCTTGATGTATAATCCACACCGTCCAGCAGGTCTGGACGGTGAGATCTACTTTGATGAGTTGAATTCACACCGTCTGTCTGTTTTGCCAGCAATGGGGCCCACCTTGATTGTATGTACTTTATCCCAGCCGTCCATATTTTGGGACGGTGGGCCAGCAGCTTCAACTGCTGCATCACGTCAGGGAGCTTTGTGGGTTCCACGCAGCGGGTAGCTGCAATACACGTCAGTAAGTTATGTGGGTCTGGACCATGAGGAATGCGTTATATCTCACCGTCCATCCATGTGGGCCCACTGCGATACGTGGGTTTCATCCTACCGTACATCTGTAGCCCACCATGATATGTGTTATATTCTAACTGCCCATCTGGACAGTGCAATCACATAGCTACTGGTTGACGCCAGCCAGCTCTATGGGATACTATGATGTATGTGTTATTTCCACGCCGTCCATTTGACGGGCTATGTGGGGCACACCATGATGCATTTGTGATCCACACCGTCCATCCATCAAATGAACCATAGTCTATAAGCAACAGGAGATTGAACATCCACCATTGAAATCCTTTTTGGGTCACAGAAGTTTTGGATTAATATGACATTTGTTTTTCTTCTTGATCCAGGTCTTTATGACCTATTGACCAGATTGGATGGAGAATATACAATATGGTGGGCCCTACCTTGATGTATTTATGGCACATTTATCAAGCCCACATTGTTGCATTTTGTGGCCCATCCGTCAAGCCCACCTTGATGTATTTTGTGGCCCATTTGTCGGGCCAACTTTAAAGTATTTTGTGGCCCACTTTGATGTACTTTGTGGTCCATCCGTCAAGTTTACTTTGATGTATTCTGTGGTCCATTCGAGGTACTTACCCTGATATACTTGTGACCCATCTGTGAGGCCTACCTTGATATATTTATGGGGCACATTAGTATGGCTCAATGATGCGACCCACTTATATTAGGCCCATTAGTGCGGCCCATTGATGCAGCCCAATTGAGGTATATGAACCCATTGGTGCGGCCCGTAGACACCCTCCACTTGATATATATGAATTTTATGAGGCCCACTGGTGTGGCCCATGTGATATGACCGACTCGATATAGATGAGGCCCACTGGTGTGGCCCATGTGATATGACCGACTCGATATAGATGAGGCCCATTGGTGCGGCCCATGGATGCAATCCACTTGATGTATTTGACGGCCCATAGGTTGAGGCCCACTATAATGTATATAAGGGCCATGAGTGAGGCCCAATGAGACGTATGTGGGGGCCTTTGTATGGGATTGAACATGATGTATATGAGGTCTATTGCGATGTGTGATTATTCCATAATGTATGTAATAATGGTTATGGCGGGCCATGCCTTGAGAGCAATGATGGTTTAATGGCCACATTGATGGGAGCAATGATGGTTTGATGTCCATATTGTGACCTTCTATCAGACCCTTTCTTAGGCCGATTATCATGACCAATTAGTAATCGAGGCCGATTATCCTGGCCAATTTGCCGATTCTGTTTTGTCGTGACGGATTGTCGATCGAGGTCGATTACCGATTCTGATGGCCGATTATCGATTATCGATCGAGGCTGATTACTGATGGTCAATTGCTGATTATCGATCGAGGTCGATTACCGATTCTAATGGCCGATTGCCGATTATCGATCAAGGTCGATTACCGATTCTGATGGCCGATTGCCATTATCGATCGAGGCCAATTACCAATGGTCGATTGCTGATTATCAATCGAGGTCGATTACCGATTCTAATGGCCGATTGCCGATTATTAATCAAGGCCGATTACTGATTCTGATAGCCGATTACTGATTATCGATCGAGGTCGATTACCGATTCTGATGGCTAATTACAGATTCTGATTCATCGTGGCCGATTATCGATTATCGATCGAGGCCGATTACCGATTCTGTTTTGTCGTGGCCGATTGTCGATTATCGATCGTGGCCGATTATCGATTGACGTGGCCGATTGCTGACTCTGCTTGTCATGACCGATTGCCGATTCTGATTGTCATGACCGATTACTGATTCCAATTGACGTGACCGATTTGTCGAATTTGATTATCGATCGATTTCGATTGTCGTGACCGATTGCCGATTGACGTGACCGATTTGTCGATTCTGACTATCGATCGATCCCGATTATCGTGACCGATTGTTGATTCTGAGTGACATGACCAATTTGTCAATTCTGAGTATCGATCGATTTTGGTTGTTGTGACAGATTAAGGCCTACTCCGATTCCGATTTCGATTGCCAAGGCCGATTGTCGAGATTTATATGATGTACATATGACCTGTAGTTAAGGCTCATTGTGACTCATATTAGGCCCTTGATGCATGGCCCATTTGATGTATTCAAGACCCATGTGTAGGGCCCACATGTCATGTATTTGGGACCCATGGGCAAGGCCCATTGTGATGTATTCATGGCTCATGGGCAAGGCCCATTGTGATGTATTCATGGCCTATGGGCAAGGCTCATTGTGATCTATGTTAGGCCCATGTGAAAGGCCCATCGTGATGTGTATTAAACCCTTGAGTAAGGCCATCGTGTTGTATATTAGGCCTTTGTATGAGGCCGTGGGCCCATTATGTGTTTGGCTCTATGTGGGTCATCCCTTGGGGCAATGTTGGTTAGATGTCCACATTGTTGAGGCCGATTGTGATACCAATTATGAGTATGTGACTGCACAGCATCATGGTACATGCCCATGCGCATCATCTGCATGTTTGTTATGAGATGTGATTGATCATTACATATGTCATTGGGCAGGATGATATGAGACTCCCTGATAGGGGGAGGTTCTCTCACATGAGCGCACGACATACGCAGGATTGATGCATGATTGGATTGTATGACTCATGCATCTTGCATTGTGTTGTGATTATTGTACGCCCTAATGACATCAGGGTCGTAGCCTCCACAGGCATATCATGGATGGCCAGATGGGATACCAGAAATCTGTTTTACATAGGGTGCTATAGATATCCCTGGGTGAAAGTTCCTAACCCTCTTGGTTCCAGAGGTTGCTCCAACGTCTAGACAGAGTGGGTAGATGCGCGCCGAGTGCCGATTACTAAATGGCTGCGCTCTCCACTGTGTCGTGGTCTGTTGGAAGGGGGTGCGGCCTTACCTGCCCTAGAGGAGGGGGCAATGCTAAGCTGAGTCTGATCAGCTCGAGGAATAGGTCCGCTATTGACGAGTCGAGCCCGATATTGGCAGGCGGATAGTGAGGTCTCTTCCACTCACCTTGTTGCGTGCGATGGGGCGGCAATATGGTATGGAGTGTAATAGACCCCGGTGATTTCTTAGAGAGTAACCGTACTGATATGTGGACTTATTGAACAGGAATTGCGTACTCATTCATTCATTTATTCACTATCCATTCGGGCTGGTTGTGCGCAATTATTTATTACGTGTACCTTCGCATGACAAGGATTTCGGTTAGGCGCACGACTAACCTAAGATCAGGAGTTTACCACGATGAGACTGACTATCCAAATTTAGGTATGGGACTGGTTTGGATAGAAGTCCCTTATGGTGGACCCCAGAGCCTGCGATACTACGTACTATCATCCCGACTTCATACTCCATCATGGTCATTTCATTCGCATCGCATATCACATTGCATCCACAGGCATATGACATCTTGGGTTGCTATGTTTCTGCACTTATATGGCCTAGACAGACCTTACAGGATTTGTATATTTTATTGCATCCTCGGCATTTGATATTTAGTCCTTTATGACTCCTCATCGTATAACTATTATATATTGCGTATTCTGATATTGATTGACTCATAGACCCGTTCATACTTTCGCTTACTCTATTATCGTATGATTTATATCTTGTCAGTATTTCTGCTTACTCTGATAATTCCTGCTCTTGTCAGTATTTCTGCTTATTCAGACATTGTATAGTTTATGGATTACTAATTTTTTCAGTATTGTATGATTATAGCATTGTATTGAATACTTGGCACTTACCTTGTGTGCACACTTACACCACCCTTTAAGCTTTCCATAAGCTTATGCACGATAGATGCGTGCAGGTGATGTTAGGTTGCAGCAGCGTTGAGCTTGGAACATGTAGCGGACCTCTAGAGCTTTGATTATATATATACATACATACATATATATATATATATATATATATATATATATATATATATATATATATATATATATATATATATATATATATATATAAAGAGAGAGATGTATTTTCCTTTTTGCATTGTATTCAAACGATTATTAGTGGATATATGATGATGATGTTGCCTTTATGATTTGGGTAATCTTGTGGTTATGCTCATTATGAGATAAATGTACAAAAAATAAAAATAAAAATCCTCCTTATAGGATCCTAGGATCGGAATCTGGCATATATACGCCGGGAGCCGAGAAGAGGGTACTACGGAGGCTGTCAGCACCGGATTCGACGATCGGGATTCATGTGAATCCGATTTCTGGATTTGGGGCGTGACAACAATTCATTGATTTTGGTTTGAATAAAGCTTTTAATCTAGTTTACTTTGATTCATCGTCAACTTCAGGCATTTGGATGCTTTGGAAGGTAAAGATTGTTTGTTTACCTCTTTTGCAAGAGATTAATATGTAAAATTCATTGATCTATCATAGACTGCGGGCATAATAGATACTTTGAAATTCCTGTGATCAACAACTTAGTGCTTCATGTGGGAACTGAATCAATTGAAATTCAATTCTATTTTGGTTTATGAATTATGAATTAACCACTCTATCATCTGATTGGATATGATACGACTTCGATTCAATTTGAGTTATCCAATTGAATCAAGTGAATGGCTGGAAGTGGATCCTTGGCATTATAGTATTTTATTTTATTAATTTTATCTCTACATTATTCAGATTTTCATGATTACCTCTTTTAATTTAAATCTCATATTTAATTTTAGTTTTAATTCTAGTTTAAAGTGTTTTGAGAATGCACAAATATAAGTCCTTGTGGATTTGATCTCGGTCTCACTGAGTTAAAACTACATCGCGACCTTGCACTTAGGGTTGTCATCCTTTTGAATTGATCACTAATCATATATCTATAACTTGACACCCCAAAGAACCACATGGACCACTCATTGTACGGTCTTGAAAGTGATCCGACTATTTTTTCCAATTAGAACATCTTATAACTATCTGATAAAAAATGGCCTAACAGATGTTGAGAGTCAAATATTGCATATTAGACCCTAGTTATTACCTGATTTTACGAGCATGATACCGTTTAACGCCCTATTTTAATCGTGTTTGTGAAGCAAGGTGTATTTAGGAGCTTGGACTGAAAAAGGGTTTTAAAAGTGTGGATTTGACGCTCATAAATCACCAAGGAAAGGGACGGACACCAGGGGACCAAGATCGAAGAATTTATACGCCCGGGATTTGAGAAAATTCAGTATTTCACGCTAAAGAGGCTTAAAATTCATCTAGAATGCAAGATCACAGGGTTTTCATCATCTGTTCGGTTTGAAACTTGATATCTAGCCTGAAGATCATAAATTAACTGTACACGTCAAATTTTATCCATTGGATCCTTGTGGAAGTGGGCCAATGGACAGATCAGCCCATGAATCTCTAATTTGGGGCCCACCTGATATATGGATATGCCTCAATTTTGGTCTCAACCCCTCAAATTAGGTGAGAAAGCAGATGAATAGTGAAGATTTCCCATGAATACCACAGTGGACCCCACATTCAACAATGCGCGTACATTGCAGGAGTACACCTGCACGATACAAAACCAGGGACTTAATCAAACCAAGTTTGACCCACAAAAGGCAAAGCCTTTCCATTTTTCCCGCTGCAGGGAATTCAAACGGAGGTCGCTGATCTTGTTTATGGCCCATCTAACGGGGCTATGTGATCGATCTGAGCCATCCTTCAGAAGCAGAAAGGATTTTTGACCAAGACCCAGCAAATCTCATTGGATATAAAGCAGAGATCAGACCACAATGTTTCAAATGATCAGATTGTTGCTGTGAGATCAAACCGATGGACCACATCGAACGTAAATCGAAAACCTTCTCCCCTAGGACAAGATTTTAAGAGAAACCTAATAGAAGGAATGGATTTACCAAAGCACCAGAGGAGGTGGGCCCCACAGATCGAAGTCTTCGCAAACTATAACGTGCACAGGCTCTATTTTGCAAATGTTTGGGAAAATCGGATGTTTCGATATGATCAGTGACCAAATCAAGGACTAAGAAGTTGATCCGAACCATCCAGATGGCAACTAAGCAGATCAAGACCCTTCATATGGAGATAGAATGGATGGAGTGGAAGGTACCTTCTCTGAAAAATGAATCGAATGCAACGATTTTTGTGTTTCCTTGCTACGCAGTAGAGAGGTGTGGGTTTGTGTTGCGAAACCCATTGACAGAGCACATCTGAACGGCTGATTTCGGTGGCCTACGAGCTCCCTATGACCCATCTAAGCCGTCTATGAACATCAGATCAGACAAAAACCCCCTACTAAAAATCTACCATGATTGCTCGAGCCTCTTCCTGAATTAAACAAGAAATCCACTCCCTTTTTAATGGGCCACATTCGTGAATCTGAAAGATCCATTTTGTAGGTTAGAGACTCAGATATACATCAGTGTGTGTGGATCATCTCCGTGTAGCCAAATGTATGATTGAATCAGTAGCAAGCACTTACTCCTGTGTGCAAGGAGGGTCAGTGACTAGCTATCTCATGCATAGGTTCTTCATCGCATACTGCTGCGGAGATTCTCTCCCTTATGCACTCCCAGCCGACTGACTCTCGACTATCTATAAGGAGAGAGAAAGAAGTGATGAAGGCATCCAATGCTTGGACGTTTGGAAGGAGAGAGAGAAAGAGAGAGTTTAGAGTTTTTGAGTTTTTCTTACTGTTTTCTATGAGTTTTTGAGAGTCTGGCCTACTCATGTCAGGTTAAACCTCTTAGCTAGGGCTAAGACGAGAAGCTTGTGGTGTGATGGGAAAGATTCTATGGTCTTGATTCATGTTATGAATTACTTTGATTATAGTTTGATTAATAGGAATGCTTTCAGCTTTTAATGGGCTTTAAATTTTTATTTTTTTTAAATGAAAGTAGATTCCTGCCACAGCCTTTCATTAGATGAAAAAATGTACAAGTTTTTTGGGTGGGTCACAACAAAAACCTCTGGGCCTCTCCTATCATGTACCAAGTTCAGAAATTAAAAGACGGGAAAAACTTCCCAGTAGGCCTACAAAAAAGATAACTATCCACAAAAGCACTGAACTACCCCTTAGAGAGGATCCACAACCCACACCGAAATGACCAACTAGCTTTATCTGATGCTTGCCAATCCAATTTTATCCAGGAAGACCCTTCCTCTCACCTCCAAAGGCATATCTTTCACCCGACAACAGAGGGCGAAGTATTGAGATAAACATCCTTGACGGGCCATCCTATTAGCCGGACCATTACCTTCACGAAGGATGAGGCTGAAGGAGATTGAAGAGAAGCTAGCCATCTTCCTGATTCTTAAGACCCACGGTTTCCATTGTCAGGCGACCTTCGACTTGCATCCTAAAAGATCGATGGTGACTTTGGAATATGATTCCACTTCGATCTTTGTGAACCCCCTTTCTAGACAAAGGGCAAGGTCGTCATGAATTGTGCGGAGTTCAGCCTCATTGTTAGAACCCACTCCATACCTCGTCGTGAAGGCAAAGAGCAAGTTCCCCTTGTCATTTTTGCATACCCCTCTGCCCCCTGACATGCTCGGGTTCCCTCTTGACGAACCATCCACTTTGAGTTTGACCCAGCTCGAGGGCAGCCTCCTCCAAATAACAACCTCCCGCTGGGCAGTAATCCTGGAGGGCCTCGAAGTGAACCGGGATTAGCCGAACTGTGGGCCCCACAATGGCTGGCTGGCATTCTGATTTGGGATGTTCCTTGAGATACTAGCAATGATCTTAGCTATCTGCATGAGGATTCCCTCAAATCTTGCTACATTTCTAGCCTTCCAAATCTCTCACACTATCAGCATAGGGAGGGTGTGACGCTGAAGGGAAGAGGCCAAACCAGGTGCATCTACGCGTCGTCATTGCAGGAATCTCTATTCAAAGGTCTGCTGGAGAATACATGGGATTTCGAACAAGGCGCCGAAGTGCCGCCAGATGGAGGAAGCCTACCCTCCCTCAAGAAATAGATGTGGAATGGACTCATAACTCGGCCGGTGCTGAGGGCTTTCCTCGCAACAACTACAAGAGAACGCTAGTGGAATTCCTCTGTCTTAGATTCTAATGTCCACTGGTACCGCATTTTGAAGTAGCTTCCAAGCGAACAGAGAAATTCTGGGCCGCAGGTCCTTTTTCCATATCCAGTTGGACCAGCTCTTGGTCGGCTAATTGTGATGGCAGAGATTGCACGCTGAAGAGACTGTGAATTTTCCAGACGGATTCGGTGACCAGAAACAGGTAGGCTTCTCTGCTGAGGTTACATATCCACCTTTGAAGATGCAATCTAATATTGCCTGTGGGAGCATGCTCAGAATGATGGAGGGACGGTAAGGGCCAGCAGGACCAATGGGATCGTTCACTTTCAAGGATCTAAGGTTGACAGGGATTGAGGCAACCACGAACTGTTAGAGAGGTCCTAGACCTGTCTAGTTGTGCTCCCAAACATTAATATTACCATCCCCAATATCCCATTGGACAACCTCTGATAGCCGCAGCAGGACCTGTTTGATTTCCTTCCAAAGCAGAGAAACATTGTTGGGAGGGAGACGCCTCTCCTCGTTAGAGAGCTCCTCCTAATGTCTGGCCCGCATGAGGGACACCCAAGGACCCCCTGATTCCCTAAACTTAACTGCCCAGGCCAACTTCATGCATTGCGCCACTTTCACTTCCTTGAGGCTGTGAATGCCAAGAGTGCCCTCAGCAGTTGGAGGTGTGATCCTCCTCCAAGAAATCCAATAGACCTTATTTTTGCCAGCCGACGCACCCCAGAAGAAACGAGCGAACATTTGGTCGAGTTTGGAGAGGACGAGGCCTGAGACTTGCACTATCGCCAAGATGTGAATGGGCATGCTCCCAAGAATGTGTCTAATGAGAGTCACCCTCCTCGCCTGAGAGATAAACTTAGCTTTCCAACCACTAATATGCCTCTCCACCTTGTCTAATAAGAACTAAAAATCAACCTACTTCACCCTCCCCCTAGATAGAGGGGCCCCGAGGTACTGGACGTTAGCGCGCGCCTTGGGGAAGCCCAAAAATCTTTCTGCTACTCTGATTCTGTTGACCGCCATATTTTTATCACATAAGAAACAAATTTTCTATTGATTGATTTTTTGGCCCGACACTTGTTGGAAAATTAAAAGGAACTTCTTAACTATAAGGAGGGAATTCCGACTTTCGTTGACGAATAATAGCATGTCTTCCGCAAAGAGAGTAATCATCGGGCTGCCATGACTGGATCTGCGATAGCTTTAAGTATTTCCTTTTCATTATTTTGTTTGTGACGATAGGAAGCCCTGTTATTCACCATTGCCCCTTGGATATGGTTAGATGATGAAATCCTTCCTAACATTCATATATCTTTCAGATTGGTTGTGGATTGGTTTAATTTTGTTGTTTACTTTGTCTCATGGGCATAGTGTTATGATGGAATCAACTCTAATTCTCATAGCTTTCATCTCTTTAAAAACTAGATCAAAGGAAGTTCAGATTGAGCTTTAGTAATCTATCTTCCAACTGGATAAAGATGGGACTCGAAGTCCAGTTGAGTTCATGAATCAAATGTAGATCTCCCTGATCTCTACAAGTGGATCCTTTGAATCCCTAGTTTTTTACCTTTCAATTTTATAAGTTTTAGATTAATACTTTCACCATTATTTCCTCATATTCCTCTAATTTAGATTATATCTTTGTCTAGTTCTATTTCTGGTTACTCTCAGATTACGTACAAGGTTCAATCCCTATGGATTTGATCTTAGTCTTATCGAATTATTACTACATCACAACCCTATACTTGGGGTGTGAACAATAGAACCACCTTTTAACGATCTAATCTCATAGTTGGTGGGCCATTAAGGGTCGTGATCTATGATTAACATATGAGCCCAACCATCAATAGTTCTCACGTGTGAACTAGCTAGGGCCAAATGCAACAGCACATGTGTGTGTGTGTGCATGCGAATCGGTATAATAGGTTTTAACGTCGAAGATAGTTTCCATCTCTGCCTTCTTCGTAAGGATAGACACACCTATATGATCAAATAGGGTAGACTTTCATCAGATTTAAACCATCTAGGCCGTAAATCACAACCGTCCAAGCACCTTCAATAACAACTAACCACAGACAACGTTACCAGAAAATGATCTTTGTTGATCTGTTACATGGGAAGTTTTCAAAACAACAAGATTCGTGTATCAATCAAGATCATTCGATCAATATATGAAGAATCCTCATATCCTAGAAGATTGTAAAAGATCACAAGTTACCATGAACATAGCGTGCCGTTCCTATTTTCTTGTGACAGTTGCAATAACAGAAGAAAACAACTCAATCGTGTGAACCATCAACCAAAACTATCCCAACCTTTGATTTTTCATGTCCCAAAGCTTTGTAAGATGAATCCACATTTTCCATTGAGTGTGAAGGAAAACACATCATATGGAAACCTGCAATTAATGAACCATGTCTTCTCCAATTGAGAAAACTCACACACAACCCCTTGCATAGCCACTATTTCCATATCCAAATTGTCTATCCTGTGGGTTGTATGGCCACAATCTAATTACCATACATAGACCAAGAAATCAAATCTTTATTGAGAAACAACTCAATCAATCAATTATGAAGCGAAAACATTCGAAGTTTCTAATTGTATTGATCACAACTCACTTATATAGAAGAATTTCAGAACCTTGTAGAAGGACCAGAGAGATTATAAAAATCCTCTCTCAACATAGGTATGGATCACAACTGCCCACTAAATTAAAAGAGGGTAGTCAAACTTGACTCACTAAGTTGAGTTGGGTTGGGTTGGGTTGAGTCCAATGTTCATTGCTGGACAACAATTTAGAAGGGGGAGAGAGAGAGAGAGAGAGAGAGAGAGAGAGAGAGAGAGAGAGAGAGAGAGAGAGAGAGAGAGAGAGAGAGAGAGAGAGAGAGAGAGAGAGGTTGAATCGACTCACTGAGTTAACATGTTGGCTCATGAACGAGTCAAGCCTAAGTCGAGGCCGGTTCGAGTTAAACCCTCGATGACAAACAAGTGAATGATCCTCTATTCTCTTTGATATTGTTTATTTCTATTCAAGTTGTAGTATTCCCCTTCTTGTTAAAATTTTCTTCTCCTTATGCAATTCATAATCCTAGGTAAGGGATCACCCCCATTTTCACTTTTAGAAACATATTCTTGCTTATTATAAAATTTTATTATTTTGTATGTAACTCCTTTTGCGTTAGGTCTAGTCCTCTTCACTATAAATTTTACTTGTTTTGAGTTGGGAATAACCTTTTCTTTCATTTTGACTCATGGGTTTTTCCCTTAATTTTTCCTACTTAATTTGATATGTTTCTTACATTGTGATCCATTAATAATATCTCTTTTTTTACCTCTTCTAAATCTTGATATGTAGTATGGTATTTTCTTGAATTTATTTTAGACATCTACACTATATTTCTTGAATCGTTGATGTATTCTGAGAAGTGTATCCTTCATTGCTTTGTATTGAAAATCATAATTGAGTTTGCATGCATGATGATTGTGAGTGCTTAAAACCTAATTACTTGGATTGCTTGAATTTTATTGTAATCATGGAATGCTCGATTATTGAATTCCATGCCTCATCATGGAATACATTGAATTTATTTTATTTGCATCGATGGGATATTCAAGCGAGGGTTCCCTTATCTACATGGAAACAATAATTTATTTCGGTGGGATATTTGAGCCAGGGTTCCCTTGACCTTAAGGCAACGATGATTTGCATATTTAGCTAGGATATGCAAGCGGGGGTTCACTTGAGGTACATACCAAGGATAAAATGCATTGCATGTTTTGGTTAAATATTCTGGCGAGTGATCCCTTGGCTACATGTCTTGGATGATTCATCATCATGACATCATACTTATTATATTATAATGAATCCATAACATCTTAACATTGCATCTTGCTATATATATATGTTAAGTCATGTCAAACTTGCTTCCATCGTATCTGATTTAAACTTGTGGTGGATATGATCTCTCTGGGCTTCTAGCTTTTCCGAATTTGATAATTTTTACAAGTGTACAGGATGAGAGAGGAGCAGAAGTAGAAGAACATCTAGATGACTACTTCCATTATATTATTAAACTTTTTTTTTTGAACTTATAGTAAACTTAAAGTAGAGAATTTGAGTTTAGTTCATTTTTCATTAAAATAAAAGGAAACACATTAAAAAAAAAAGACTAGAGAATTTGATAAATATTTAGTAATTATAGAATATTTGGATTATGGAATTCATGAAGTTGATTTTAAAATTTTAAGTTTTAATTTTCATGATTTGGATGATTGGTTTAGATGTGTACAAATTGAAATTGAAAGTGATGAATGAATGCATGAAATTTAATTCACACCCTAAAACTTGATATCAAAGTTACCATACTCGACCTCCTAATTTTGAAGCGTATGTGACACAAACCATGAAATCAACCAATACTTACTTAAGGTCGACTGACTATTAACACTCAAAAAACACACCCAATCCCTAGTTTGGTGGGACTATATGGAAAAATGTGAGATACGTCCTAAAGGCTATTTTGATCAAACATACCCCACCCTTGCATTGTTCAGAAGAAGACACCCCTAATCTCATGAGAAAGCTCCAACCAATTATAAATGAAACCATCTCTCCGACCATCACTTTCCAATCTCTCCAAACCATCTACCACTGCATTGCACTCTCTAAATGTGTGATAAATTTGATAGTTCAAATGTGTTAGCTCTCTCTCAACTCTCCAATATTATACCATATGTTCCACAAAATTGATGACCTTGGATTGGTAATGATGTCCATCATAACCTTTGAATGGGACTCTACCTTTACTCTTATTGACCCTAAACCTCTATGAAGCTTCACCCCATTAAGCATTTTCTGCGCCTTAGGATTTAAGACCCTCAATTAGATTTTCACCTAATAGATTGTCAGGGTTCTTCATTCCCCTCTCACATATGAATATACACTCACCTCATGTGAATCTCCCACTATTATGCCCTGAAATTCGAGTATAGAGTATGCACCTTCAGACCTAAGTTTCGAGTAATAACTCGTACACTGTGTACTTAACTCATTCCATTATACGATTATTCAAAGGCAAAAGTAATATTCATTTTACATTCTAACTAGGTCCATTCGCAATCATTTACACAAAATGATTTAAGCACCAACATCCGTCCATTCTCAACATCTATAAATATTCAATCAAGATAATTTAGGCATTATTCATTAGTCAATACAACTTATCAATGAATACTTGTTATAGGATAAACATTTCTCCTAAGACTATGTTAATAATAACCCTTCTTACAATTATAGTGGCCCGACAAACAATTAGACCTATCCACAGTTATAGATGTCATGCTTGATTTGTCTTAGAATGTATATGAACGGTAGGGATCATATTCGATGTATCTAATCACCCATCTTAGAATCAAAAATACAAATTAATATTTATAAATAGATCTGACTAGTATGGCCCATCCGATGGTCAGATTGATATGGAAGTTAGGTCCCTTATATATTTTGACCTTATGGATCTTATGAACTATTTAGATCTGACTTGACACATATAAATGGCCCCACACCAATCTCTATAACCAAGAGATTTTAATATGAAATCTAAGTCTTTTCATTGGATCAGCTCATGTACCAATGTGATGATCGAGCGACCGATTTGCCCCGAGCATTGCATAAATCTGACAAAAATATGCTAAATGCATAAAAATTAATAAAAGAAGAACAACAAACTTACCAGATCTGAGTTCTCAAAAGTCCTCTCTCTCTCTCTCTTTCTCAGTTGTACGC
This sequence comes from Magnolia kwangsiensis, assembly GCA_037074715.1. Taxonomy (NCBI): domain Eukaryota; kingdom Viridiplantae; phylum Streptophyta; class Magnoliopsida; order Magnoliales; family Magnoliaceae; genus Magnolia; species Magnolia kwangsiensis. The sequence goes on along the minus strand of CM073574.1, from coordinate 38,146,126 downwards.
AAAGTGTCTTTTGATTAATATTTGAGTTGGAGTATAACTCTTCTTATGACATATTTTTTTTAATAAAGAAAAGTCTCGTTGAGAGGTTGAGAGATACGGGGAGAGAATTAGAGAGAAAAAATGGAGAGGGATTAGGGATATAGATAAGATAGGAGACTAGGATAAGATAGGAGACTAAATATAGGTTTTTTTTTTTTTTTTAATCAGAGGGAGAGATGAGATACGAAATCTCGCACACTCTTTCTCTCTCTCTCTCTCTCTCTCTCTCTCTCTCTGAATTTTAAATTTTAAATAATAATAATTATTATTATATTTTGTTTTATTTAAAACCATGGGTATTACACCCACGGCTCATCATTGCATCACTTTTATACACCCACATGCTTATGTCCATGTTTTTTTATTAATCAATCTGGCTGAATATATGCTCTTTACTTTGCCATACTGATGGATCAGAAATAGAGGATCAATCTTGTTTTTCTTTTTCTTTCAAGCAATTATCATCTCATTAATTATGATTGACATTAAGCGCATCATCTCTATAGTTATGGTTGGAGTTGATTAATAATCTCTAAAGCTAAATAATCTTTGAAAATTCCTAATTCTTTTAAAGTAAAGATCGCACATCAGTACATGTTGATAAGGGTGCTTACCCATTCATTCTTTGTTACTTAGGTTTTTACTAGGAATCTCCACCCACTAACCAATTAAGGGAGTCATCTAAGTTGGGAGTTTTTTTTTATTTCTTGACTCATTGTGAGGTATCTAAGACTTTCTAATTTATTCCTAGGGTTTCAAGAGCTTATAAGGGAGATTCGAGGCTTGTTCGAATCAAGTATTCTCTCTATCTCCTGTAGTTTTCTGCTTCATAGTGTTTATTGTCGTTTTGTGCCATAGTTTTTTACCGCAAGTGTTTTTCCACGTTAAAATCGCTGTGTTTGCGTTGTGCTTACTTGGTGCGATTGGATTACTCCACTTATTTATTTATTTATTTATTTTAAGAACTCAAATATATTTCACATATGGAAAACCATGTATAGCCCACAAAACCGCATTTTAGGCTACCCAAGGGAGAAAAAACCCCAAGGGAAGCCTATCATATAGAAAGGCTGAAAACTGAAAAATTGAGAATTGGCAAAAAAGGCAAGACTTAGGCTTGCACTAACACCTCTCTAATGTTGCTTAAGCCCACTTTGTCTATGAAGATTAGCCCCCCGATGTGGATGGGGAGCTCGGCTGTGTTCTTGGAAAGAAGGAAGATTTGACGATCAACTCCCATTCTGGCTAGCCCATCAGTTGTACTATTCCCTTCCCTTGGCATGTGAGAAAAACAGACCTGGCTGCCAACTTTTAAACTCTCTATCCTCCTCAACCATACATCCAAGGCCAGCTCGGATGGAGGGACCCATTTAAGAGCCCCACCACAACCTTGGAATCCGATTTTAACTTGACTTTGACAAATCCCATCTCTCTACAGTATGCTAAGCCATTATAGATTGCACGTTGATTCATCTCTGCGTGCTTGGTGGGATTGGGAGGTATCTAAGGCTTTCTAATTCATTCATAAGGTTTTAAGGGCTTGTAAGAGAGATTCGAGGCTTGTTCGAATCGGGTATTCTCTTTATCTCTTGTAATTTTCTACGTTTAGTGTTTACTGTTGCGTTGTGTTTGCATTGTGCTTGGTTCGATTGGATTTCACTTGATTCATCTTTGCATGCTTCCCAGCCCCCCAATATTTAGTCCATATAGAGGATTTCAGCATTGCTCAAGTTTTTGGTTTAGCAAGCACGGTTGATGTTTCTGGTTTTACATCTCAATTGAGATCAATTTTTACCCACCTACTTGTTTACATATTTCCAGCTTTCGCAGTGCGAGATATATATATAAAGAAGAAGAAGTAGCACTGGCAGCCAGTGATCGGCTCCTTTGCAGATGATAGCTATTTAGATATGGTTAGATTCAGAGTAGCCCTTTCATGTAATAAGGTCACATAGGAACATACTCGTGACTTGACTACTGTAGAGAGATCGCTCGACGATATTTGATCCGTCCATCTGCGTGGCATCAACTTCCCAAAGCAGTTACTAATTTACTAATGCTTCCTTGTTGAAAAATGAAATAAATAAATAAAAACAGAAGAGATTAGAGCAAATTATAGCTAAACTAATGTAATTTACAAGAGGAAATGAAAAGGAGAAACAAAAACCGACCAAGGGTATTATAGTCAATGAGAAAAAGAGAAGACCCTACCACTCATTACATTTGAGGGTGAAAAGAGAAGAAATCATGTCATATTCGCTTAGTATTTTCTGAGAGAGATATAATACTCGGGCAGATTATGATCTTGATATGCAGGCGCTCATATATTGTACAGGTGGCATATACTAATGCAGATTGAACGGAATAAATTGTGGAATCCACTGCCCACCAAGTCAGTCTCGAAGTGAGATTGGTTAATAAATCCTAACCACTCATTTGCAACACTCGTTTGTTGAAATAGGTTATTTGTATATTTTTCACTGGAAAAGTTTTTTTTAAAAAAGTGTACTGTATCCAATAGTCAGATAATCGGACAACCATAACGTGTAGTTCATGATACATCCAAACTGGAAATCCTATTTTGGACAGTTTAATCTGACTCACTTTACTCAATTTCTAAGTGCCTGCGTATCATCCATCACACTCTGCCAGAGTAACGAAGTTTTTGTCTGATATTTTTTTACCCTACAGTGGCTTTTCCCTGTCTCCGTCACCTCAGACCTTCTGTCAACCTCTTACCATTTCCACAAAAGCCGTAAAAAGAGTTTCACCTATTCCCTCTTCTGTAGTCTCTCTTTCTCCCTTCCCTCCGCTTTGTGGTATTCAGTTGCTTGCTCTCCCTTTTTTGGAAAGAAAACCATCACTCTCTCAGCATCAACCTACCATATTCACTCCTCTCAGAACTTTAGTACCCATCACCACATCAAAACATACAAAAGAAGCTTCCCCCAACAAGGGAAGAGAGAGAGAGAGAGAGAAATCTCCGTCTCTTCTACCCATTTCGGCTCATCATCCTCTCTCCAACATCAACTCTCTCTCTCTCTCTCTCTCTCTCTCTCTCTCTCTCTCTCTCTCCAAAGCTTGCCAACAAAGGGAATTAAAAAAAAAGCAGTGAAAATCTGCCCAAAAATCAGAGCTTTTTGAGAGTTAGTTCTTCATCAACAGCTCAAAACGACCGGACAACAACAAGAAGAAGAGGTAAAAGACGTAAAAGAAGAAGAAGAAGAAGACTCTTTTTGCGCAATCTCTTCAACTGAAGTGCATCCATCTCTGTATCTCTCTCTATCTCTCTATCTCTCTCTCAGAAATACCACTGTACGCTAGGTCAAGAAGAACAAAGAAGAGGAAACGCAAGAAGCCGAAAGAAAAAGAATTGTCTGATCTCTTCATTTGAAATACATTACATCTGGTTAGTTTTTACTCTCTCTCTCTCTCTCTCTCTCTCTCTCTCTCTCTCTCTCTCTCTCTCTCTCTCTCTTCTTTTACAAATACCTATCTCTCTCTCTTTTTGACAAGAAACAGAAGAAGAGGAAAAAACCCTAGAAGTAGAATAAGAAGAAGAGGAGGAAAAGAGAAGAAAAGCCGAAGAGAGAATCAACATCATAACCATATCACACTACCAACACCAGCATCAGCGCCAAAAGGAGATGTCTTCAGTCCAGATGGATGCTTCACTTCCACTCCCAGAAAGCTCCAGCTCCGACGCCACCAACACCAGCTCCGTCATAATTGCCACTTCCTCCATCGTTACCGCCTCCTCGTCTTCCTCCCCCACTCCCAGCCGATACGAATCCCAGAAGCGCCGCGACTGGAACACCTTCGGCCAATACCTGCGAAACCACCGCCCCCCGCTCTCCCTCTCTCGCTGCAGCGGGGCTCACGTCCTCGAATTCCTCCGTTACCTCGACCAGTTCGGCAAGACCAAGGTCCATACCCAAATCTGCCCCTTCTTCGGCCACCCCAACCCCCCCGCTCCTTGCCCCTGCCCACTCCGCCAAGCCTGGGGCAGCCTCGATGCCCTCATTGGCCGCTTGAGGGCCGCCTTCGAGGAGAATGGGGGAAAGCCAGAGGCAAACCCATTTGGGGCCCGAGCAGTGAGGCTATATCTGCGAGAGGTCCGAGAATTGCAGTCTAAGGCGCGGGGGATCAGTTATGAGAAGAAGAAGAGGAAGCGCCCTCCACCGCCGCAAGCGCTGCCCACGGTGCAAGTTAACAATGACCCACCACCATTATGATACAATTACTAGATTATGATCAATTAGAGAGCTTGATGAAAGAGTATTTCACAACTTCTTAATGTCTTAAGCTCTTGAGTTGCCTTAGCTCTACAATAGTTACTTTCTTTTGATGGGTAAGTTATATATGGGTTGCTACTTCTCTAATTCCCATATACTTAAGGATGTTTTTCCATGAATTGTGTTTTTCTTTTAATGGAACTTATGTTTAGAGTAGTGGGTATTTGTTTTTTTTTTTTTTTCCCTTCATATTTTCTTATAATGCTTGGTAATTAGAGTAGTAGTAATAGTAGTCATATCAGTAGTATTAGTGGAAGTAGGTGTTGTTATAGTAAGAAAATGATTTAGTAATTAGCTTTTGTGTGATCTTTCAGAAATTTAGTATGCATTGCATATAAGTATGTAGTTGAAAATCCAAACTCATATATGCCAAGTGATAGATTCTGACAACATGGGGCCAATCTCTCTTTGATTATTTGTAGGTTGTGGCAAAAGGCACTTTATTTTATTAAAAGGATGAAGAAAACTAGGTTTATGTGTCAGACCCTCATCATTCTTCATATGTTTTATGATAGGGGAAATGGTAGTATTTGTTTCAATTCTACAATCTTCCTCACTTTCTGTTTACATTCTCTTATTTTTTTTGCTTTGTTTTTTTTTTTTAATTTTTTGTTTGTTTATTCTTCTTTCTTTTATTTCAACATGAAAGTTTCGAAGGCTAATCTGAATAGGTGATGTTAGGGTGTGAATTTTGGGATCTTGCAAATGCAAATCGCTTTAATGACCGTATAGTGAATTTTGGCATCTTGGCAAATACCAATCTCTCCTTTTTTTTTTTTTGAAACTCTTTATTTTTTATTCACAAAAGGCCGGAGTACATTCGGGCCTGTCCAGAGAAAAATAACTAGGCATGCCTATTGTGAGCCAAACAGAGAAACTAAATGCAAAGGATTACTCCCTGCCACCGCGATCTGTAACCGCCCCCAGACCCACTCTATCTAACAAGAACAGACCCCTAACATGAAACGGCAGATCTGCCACCGCGATCTGCCCCTAACATGAAACGGCAAATACCAATCTCATTCATGCCCATCTGAACTCCATTGAAAGTCTTCGTTCTAATATGCACGTGCTGTCATTTCCGTTGAAATAGGAACACAATCTGCTTATTCTTTCAGATTTCTCAGCTTTTAAAAATAAAGATTAGTTTTTTTTTTCTTTTTTTCTTTTTTTCTTTTTTTCTTTTTTCTTGTATGCTCATCTCTATCAAGTCCTCTACATGCAAATTTTCATCTAAATTCCTTGAAGTGAATACTTGAGTAAAATCACACCGCTATGATCCTTGAAGTGCAAATGTTGGAAAGAAAGGGTGTAGACATTGAGCTATGATACCGAAAGAGGGGGGAGCGGGGAGGCAAGCCCATGCGAATTGCTGTACATTCTTTATTTTCTACTTTTGGTATTAAATAATACAACGTTGAGCTATTATACAAACAAATGTTGGAAAGAAAGGGTGTGGACCGACTGTCCAGTATAAAAAAAATAATAATAAAGGAAAGAAAGGGTGCATTGTCTATATAAGGTTGTGAAATGCAATAAATTCATGGAAGCAATATCCGTAGTGACAGATCTTGTTCTTGGCAATTTCTTGGCTGGGAAATTTCTTGGGAGAATTTGAAATTTTGAGGTTTTGCTCAGGATATTATTGGGAAAATTTACCAAAAATTTTATATATATATAGCAAAGCAAATTCATTAATGTTCTTACTTACTTTCAAGTTAATATTGCACTATTTAAAAACCTTTTTAAAACCTATTCTGGGACTTTGATAATATCATTCATTGTATTATCTTGTTACGGTATTGTGAAATTTTCAAAATCTCGGCCATATTGGTCATAATTGAAAATCTCCCATAACCTTGCTGTGATATCTTGAATGCATAACATAAATAGATGAGGAGCATTTTTTTGTGGTACACAATCAGTTCATCATAGGGAGATTTGGATGGGTATGCCACCACTAGAGGAGCAACCCCTATTTGATTCATATTTATATATACTCTATGAATTAAGTATACCACGATAATATTCTAATACCAAATGTAGAAAAAAGGTGGATGTATAAAAAGAAAGGGTGTTTATGTTAGGTTCTAATGGGTACAAGAATGAAATAGTGTAATGAGATTTCAAAAGCAATTTCCTAATCAATCTGGCCGACAGCCCATCTATGTGAGTAAACAGTTAAAGCCCATGATTGGGTGATGTTGGGCCTTACTTTTTGGAATATCTGATTCTTTATTTGCATTTTGGGGGGTCCCATAATTCTCTCAACCTTCTCTAAACTTGAAGAGGTAGACTCTTTACCGTTTGATTTTAGTTATGTGTTTGTGCGGTGTGGCCCACTAGAGAGAATACCACAAGGGCATAGATACTAGGTTACTTTTTCTTTTGAGGGGTTTTGAGTGGTGGGCATTAAACTACCATTAAGAAAACTGAGGATCTATTCCCACCACTAAGCATGTCTGAAAATCATAGAATTGTCCTAGGATTAGCCAAAGATGTCGCAAAATTGATGAAAGGGCCTCACAATTCAAAAGCATTTCGATAAAAACAATTGCTTTTCAACACGGAAAAATCTCTTATTGGTCAGTTTAGATCGCCTACTTATGCTAATTATTTTGGTTGAGGTTTTCATTAGAAGATGCATGTTTTTAAGTCGATATCTGTGCAAATGCTTTAAATTTTGTGGAGCTATTTAAGAAATAATGAGTAATCACATGTTGGTTTTGAGTTGTTTATTAGAGGAAATCGGTCAATCTTCTGAATCACAAAGTTGGTTCTTAGATGGAGATATTCCTTTTCCATTTCTGCTCACAATTTCATAAGGACACAACTGACTTAAGATGGTCATAGATCTGGAGACTCCTGCGTGGGATGTAGTTGGATCACATGGGAGCTTTGTAATATTATCTACAGGTGGATTGGTACCTACTCATGTATTCTCTTTTATTTTTTCTGGATAACATAAGTTTGATTAAATGATATTGAGTTTGCTATTATCAGAGTTATTAAAAAAATCAAAACAAATAAAAAATTGAAGTATAAATCATGAATTACGGCTATGATTTTCTCAAGCAACATAGTGCTTGATCTACCAATTGTATTTGGTATTTATATAGAAAAAAAATTAAGAAGTTTCCTGAATGTAAAAGAAGGCTATTCGGGCTTTTGAGAATACAAGAAATTATATATATATTTTTAAAGGATTAACATTATTTGCAGTATAATTAAGGTCATTTAAGCCTATGTCAAAAAATTTCTTTTAATTGTATTTGGTATTTATATAGAAAAAAAAATAAATTAAGAAGTTTCCTGAGTGTAGAAGAAGGCTATTCGGGCTTTTGAGAATACAAGAAATTAAAATTTTAAAAAAAAAGGATTAACATTATTTACAATATAATTAAGGTCATTTAAGCCTATGTCAAAAAATTTCTTTTCACGCTTATTTTATTTTTCAAAATTTTGTTGAGTGTGTTATATATATATATTATTTTAAGGGTGTGTTTGGTTTCACCAAATTTCAACTGATCGATCATGAAATTTCATGATATTTCGTGCAACCTAATGCACACTTAATATCTCATTGGATGAGGGTTTTATTTATTTATTAGGCAATGCAATGTGGCTCTCTAATTGCAGGGAAAGAATGGGCTCCAGCCGGTCATCAGACAGTATTCCTTATTCTGTTGATTCCATTTGTCCAAAATTAGGTTGATCTAAAAATAAGGTTGGCCACAAGTGTACCTCCAATTTGATTATTGGGTCAATTTTCGTTTGAGTATTAATTTGTTTTGTGCATGGGCAACACACCTGATGCTTGTATCAACCCGATTTGAAAAAATAGATCATAAACAATGGGGACCTCTTGTTGATCGGGATTGATATCACACACGCCCACCTAGTTTCGAGGTGTGAGGAAAGTGCACTTTGCATTTCTTCTACATATTGGATGAACTTCTGTGTTAAACTTCGCAATGAATTCAAATCCCATTCTTGGCCCATTAGGAAATCTAAAACTTTTCAGTTTATGCACTAACTTCCAACATTTTTCAAGAATCTAAGATTTTGTATAATGTGTTTTCTGACCAAGTACTTAGAAAATAAAAAACATATAATAACTCATGATTTTTGGTATTTTTACTCTTTAGTAGAATTTCCAACAGATAATGAAAATAGAAAAAAGAACAGTTATGTATGTGGATATGAAGGAGCACTTTCATTCCTACACAACACAAAAGAATCCCATTATGGGAGTTTTTGAAATCTAAACTACTGTATGAAAGCAAATGTAAGTTAGTGTTTTGGAAGTTTTCAATATCCAAAATACAGATAGCTCAGATAGCTCTGTACGTATCATCATTGTACATAATGCAACAAAACACGTGAATTTAGATGTTTCGGCTTAGGCAAGCAGCAAGCATTTCCGTATCATCTTCATGCTCCATTGATGATCCTGACCTTTGAATTTTGAATTTGAATATGAACCATTCAACGAATGCTTCTTATGATGTCCTAGAGCAATTCCCACCGAAAAACCAAAACCGGACTGGAACAGCTGTTAAAAACACAAAATCTGTGGGCCCACCATATTGTATATGTAAAATCTACTCGGTCCATCAGGTGTGCAACTGGACTCTAGAGCCTAATTAGGGCTAGATTACTTGTCTAGTTCTAATAAAAGTAGAAATTCTCATTTCCAAATTGTGTTTTTCTCCACTGCTGATATGGCCATCTACCCAAACGCCGCACCTGCAACTCCAAAATCTTCCCAAATTGTGGATTTTGAGCATTTCCTTGTGTGCAGGCGGGACTCAAATTTCGTAGTATGCAGATGGAGAACTGTCAGGAGTAGACTCGAAGAACCGATGAATGATCACGTAAAATCATACTACATTAGATTACCATACTGCACTGAGGGTCCCATCATGATGATCCTTCTGTGTGATAATCAGGCCGACCCACTTGTCAGGCGGGTCACATATGTGCATTGGATCAGATTGTCAGCCGTCCATTGGTTTAAAACGCATGGCCCGGCTCAGATGTTCTGTACAGGTGACAAGTTGGTGGTAAAACATTGAGGCATGGGAACTATTGCAATAAGTGGTCATTCCTTTGTTATCTAATCACCAAAACAGATTATCAAGGTGAAAAAATTGATGTATCTGTAGGTTTCTAATATAAGTATAGATCACGTAGAGGGAATTTTAGAGTGGGATGTTATTTGATACTCTGACAGATACTTAATACGCAGGCAGTCAGAAATTGTACGCGTGGGATCATGTAACTAAACCAGACTGTGCAAAATCAGATTGGTTGGACACCACTGATTCGTGCACACTTGTATTTTGAAAGAAAACCATTATATATATATATATATATATATATATATATATATATATATATATATATATATATATATATATATATATATATATATATATATCCAATAAATGTACACCAATCTGATATAATCAAATAATCTTAATTTTTGGTTCACAGAATATCCAACTGGGACCTGTAATTTGGACAGTTTAGCTTGAATTACTTGTATGTTTCCTATGAAGGATCTAAGGGGCTGTTTGGCAAATGGTATTGGAAAGGATTAGGTGGGATGGAATTAAAAAAATAAAATAAATGTTATTATTACATATTTTACAATTACGTAATAATTATTACGTATGGCAGGGACTCTGCTTTGCTATCTGCACTTTTACTCGGTGATCATCGCTAAAGTAGCTGAGAACAGGTACACTTCATTTTCTTGGCACATTTGGTACAAGATAGGGGCAATTTAGGAGTTTCAGCGTCCTCTCAACTTTTCTTTCAGTCACATCTACAGAGAAGAAAACTCCGTCGCTGATGCGTTGGCTAGACTAGCCAGTGAGGGAAATCCAAATAATTTATTTCTCTCCAAGTCTGCCCTTCCTGCTAAGGTCCGGGGGGCTCTCCTCCTTGATCAGGCGAGCCTTGGGAACTTAAGGAGTATCTGATGGTTTGGTTGTATTTGATGGATTGGTTGGCTTTGTATTTTCTGTCTTTTAGGTGTCACTGGCTCTCCTTGGTTTGTTTGTGCAGTTAGGTTTATATGATAGGAGTGGTCCCCTCCTTGATTAGACGAGCCTTGGGAACTTAAGGAGTATCTGATGGTTTGGTCATTTCTGATGGATTGGTTGGCTTTGTATTTTTTGTCTTTTAGGTGTCACTGGCTCTCCTTGGTTTGTTTGTGCAATTAGGCTTATATGATAGGAGTGGTCCCCTCCCTTTTTGTTTGGTCACCCCTGAATGGTTGTAAATCCTTTCCTTCAATGAAATATTCGTGGTTTCTTAAAATAATAATAATAATAATATTAATAATAATAATAATAAAGGGCTACTAATGTATGGTCAGGATGTGAAGTCTCAAGTGAAGTGACATTAAATCTCTTGGAAGAATGGGAGCGGGATTGGGACTTTCCCTAGGTGAGGGTTCCACCTTGTAAACCTAGGATCTCACAGTCCAAGTTCTCCCTCTTTGCAACGAATCTAACCTTTGACACATCAGTGGAAGATTTGCATCGAATTTTTGGTCATTTTGGAAAGTTATTAGATGTTTTCATTCCATGGAATCAAACCCAAATCGATCCCGTGGTTTTGCCTTCATTCGGTTCTGCTATGAACAGGACGCATTCAATGTCATCCAATGTCTGAACGAAAGAAGGATTGATGGTCGAATGGTTCATATTGCTTGGGCAAAACGGCAGCCAAGTATGAAGGAAACTGTGTGGTCACCTCCTATCATCCAAAAGTAGGCAGAAAAGGTCGCACATTAGCACATCTGTGGATGTGGAAGCAGGGTTGAGGCAGAGTTGAGTCACTTTGATGGAAGGGTGTTCCGCGGATACAACCACTGCAGACTCTGAGGCTGTGGAGAATCGGATGCGAATGTTGTCTCTCACCATGGTGGGGACTGCAGTCGATCAAGATGTATGGATTGTATAGTTATCATATGCAATGAGGGCTTCAAGCTTAAAATCGGCGGCAATGGAGATTGTACAGATCTCTGCCATAAAATTTCTGATAACATTCAAATCAAAAGGGGATATGGAGGCTTTCAGATGCAATGCTGAGTTGCATATGGAGATGGGGCTCCAATCGGTTGAGATGTGGACTCCGGAAGAGGTATTGGGAGGTGATGGAGTCTGGATTAGAATATTCGGTATCCTCGCTCAAGCCTGGATTGAGTCGGTCGTACTGGATCTCTCAGGTAGACTCCAATTCCAGATTCGGCTATTTTCAGGCATTTGCTTGAATCAAGGTGATTCCCAGGCCGGGAGTGAGTTTTAATAACGTTTTGAGATTGATGGTGTTGGAGAAGAGTTATCCCATTATAACTGAATTGGAGCCACTATTCAAGTACGGATGCACTCCATATCCATCAAACAATCTTCTAATGAGAGCACTAAGGAATGGGTCATCAGAAGATTCCATGACCCTTCAGGCAAACTGTCAGATGTTTGTGGAAATGCTCTAGCCGAGGTAGCAGGAAAACATGTTGGAAGTTTGGGTAATCAGGTAGCTGTTTGTGAAAATGTCAATATGGAGGAAAGGAGCAATGCAAGTCTTCAAAGCCCATCAGATGCGTCTCGGAAGGAATGTATGACGGATTGGGGCCATGGAGAAAATCAACACCCGCCAGCTAGTTGTGGAAATGTGACTGAAAGACCTGAGGTGATGCTGATGATTAGCCTGCCGAATCCCATCACCCTGATAGCCAAAGCTAAAGACAGGCCAGTCAATTCATATGAGGACCGCCAAGCAGCAAATCATCAGGATGATTGTCATTGTTGTTTGCAGCCTATGAGATCAGTGCTTAATTCAAGTCAGATCATCAACCAGGGTGAAACAGAAATGTTGAGTGGGATGTCGCCACTTCAACCAGTGTTGAGCTACAGCAAGGTGATAGTGGATCAGGGAAGGATGCAACAAAATCGAACTGGGTTGTGTCCAAGTCAGGAGTTACTTAATTTGGAATGGTTGTAGCAAACTCAACCTATGTCGAATCCAAACAAAGAGGTTGTTACTCAAGGTGAAGAGGAAATGGTGTGTAGAATGTAATCATACACCCAACGTCATCTTCATAGAACCACAACGGTGTGCCATGGCGACAGGATTCCACCTTATACAATAGATGAGGCTACTCAGCAAGTGCGGTTAGTGAGATCGGTATCTGCGGGCAACTCTCTAGTGCTTTCAGCAACAAAGCTGCATCACAGGGTGCCCCTAAAAGAGCTTATGAAAAACAGAGGAAAGGAGAACCACCAACCATTGGCTAGGCCTGATACGGCGAGTAACAGAGCCATCTATATTGAAAAGGGGAAGACAAGAGCAAGGGACAGTATGTTTGGCGTGAACAGAGCTGAGATTAGATGCCTTATGGATCTAGCCGTGGTCCCAACAAATGCAGGAAGGATGAGAGCAAGGGAGAGGGCAGAATTGGAGGTTGATCTATCTCCTTATTTTACGTCAGAAACAAGAACTTTTATCCAACCTAATGGGAATCTAGACATGGAGTTTAGCAGCCCGGTGGCACATCAGTGTGTGGTACAGGATTAGGAGCAAAGGAAAGAGCTGAGTGATGATTCTGAGGGTGATTTTTAGAATCTGGAAATGGCTAAACATGAGACATAGGAGGGACAATAGCTTATGGACATGGAAGGAACAACGAAGAAGATTAGAAGACACAGACTATATGAGAAAGAAAATTGGGGGTCAAGACTTCGTCGTTTAAAGAGAAGGCCTGTGAGTAGTGGATGTGTGACGGATGGATAAGATCATTGTATAGAATGTTCATGGAATTGGCAACCAACGGGCGTTACAGACTGCAAAGAGGATAATTAGGAATCATGATCCTTGTATTGTGGCATTACTTGAGCCAATGCTCAGTGATGAGAAGCGAATTCGAACAGGTCTAACGTTGGGTTTTCACTCTTCCTATTCAAATGGTCCAGAGGGTGAAAAGATATGGGTATTCTTCAAGTCTCTTCTTTCTTGCTCGGTTGTATTTAAATCTGACCAATGTTTGTCGATTGTGGCATCAGTGAAGAATTGTTCTTCCCAACTGCATATTACATTCATCTATGTCAAGTGTGCTAGGATATTGAGGAGAGCGCTTTGGCCGGACCTGGCATCCCTCTTGTCCTCGATGTATGGTCCTTGGGCTGTATGCGAGGATTTCAATGCAATTGTAGATGAATCTAAAAGAAGTAGGAGGACTGCGAACAGAGCCTCCTCTACCGAATTTGTTGATGCAATTCATTCCGTGGTCCTCCAAGATGCGGGATTTTCTAGTAGTATGTTTACTTGGAGTAACAATCAGGTGGGTACCTCCCGTGTGTGGGCAAGGCTAGATCGCTTTCTTATCAATGTGAACTTGTCTATGATTTTCCTGCAGTTCCAAGTCTCTCATTTGCCTCGCATTCAATCGGACCATGCACCTCTTCTCCTCACTTTTCCCATGTAGCTGAATGGTGGTCCAAAACCATTCCAATTTCAACGGATGTGGACTCAACATGAGCCGTTCTTGAGTGTGGTCAAGTTAGCTCGGAATAAGGTGGAATCTGCTCACCCAGTGTATAATGTGCTATCGAAGCTCAAGTAGATGAAACACAATCTGAAACTATGAAACAAAGAAGTGTTTGGCAACATCTTTGAACAGATAAAGATAGTGGAAAGTGGCATAGTTGATCTGGAAGACCAATTAATGGATGCCTCAGGTTCGACTGATCAATCAGTCATCCTTCAGCAACAACTCAGCTCAAGTTCCGCTAGGTTAGTTTCCCTGGAGCTTATGCAGGAGATTTTCTAAAAGCAGAAATAGAGATTGGATTGGCTAACAACGGGAAATAAAAACACGAAGTTTTTTCATGCTATTGCAACAGAGAGATAAAGAAGAGCCTTCATTCGTCAGGTGGAACTTGAGTCAGGGAAAATCGTGGAAGACCAAGTTGAATTGAAAGCTGTAGTAGTAGCCCATTTCCAACAGATTTTCAACGCAGTTGCTTGTTAGACAGATCAAAACCTACTTCACTGCATTCCTCAAATCGTCACTCAGGCCCAGAATAAGACTTTAATGGTTATCCCCTCCTTGTTGGAGGTTCACACAGTGGTATTATCCATGCCAATTGATAGCGCGGTTGGCCATGATGGATTCTCTGCTAGTTTTTTCGTCTCTTGTTGGAATGTGATTGGTCAGGACATTCACAAGGCAATCTGGTTTTTCTTCCAAGGAGGAAATCTTCCCAGGTTAGTAATGTCCTCACTCATTTGCTTAATTCAGAACTCAGCGTCTTTTAAGCGTTTTTCTGATTTTCAACTAATCAATTTATGTAACTGTTTGTATAAAATTTTCTCCAAGATTGTTGTGGCCAGACTTAGCTAGATTCTTTCGAGGTTGATATCGCCTAAGCAGGGGGCATTTGTTCAAGGTTGATGGATAGTAAAAATTATTGCCTTATTGCATGAACTGTTCAGGGATTTAAACAAGTCGGTCCATGTTGGGAATATTATATTGAAGCTAGATTTGGATAAGGCTTATGACAGGGTAAATTGGGATTTTCTGCTCCAGGTTTTAGAGAGGTTTGGTTTTAGCAGGTCTTGGATAAAGATGATCGAAAAATGTTAGGTGAACAGTTGGTTTTCGGTTCTTATAAATGGAGAGTTGGAAGGTTTTTTAAATCTTCAAGGGGATTAAGGCAGGGCGATCCAATCTTGCCTAATTTGTTCATTCTTTTAGCTGAGGTTATGAGCAGGCGTCTGAAATACATGATTGACCATTAGGTTTACCGGCCATTTGCGCTTTGTAGAGGGTGCCCAACGGTATCGCATTTGCTATATGCGGATGATACACTAATCTTCACAAATGGGGGTAAGAGATCACTCCAAGCGATTAAGAAATTCTTGAACTCTTTTCAAGCTTTCTCGGGTCAGAGTATAAACCTGCGCAAATGTTCCTTTTTCTATTCAAAGAAGCTTCCAAGAGATAGAATCAGATCTATCGAGGCACTCCTTGGCTTTGGCAAATCTTTATCTTCGTTCTCATATCTCGGTGTTCCTATAGCGCAAGGAAGACTAAGATCTAGTAAATTTAATCCTCTGATTGATAGAGTTGTAGGGCATATTAATGGGCAGAAGGCCTGAATTTTGTCAAAGGCTGGGAGAGTGGTCTTGGTGAAGAATGTCCTCACAAGTATTCCGGTCTATACTATGGTAGCTGTCCATATCCCTGCGAAGGTGTTGAACTCAATTGAGAAGCAGATGACAAATTTTTTCTGGGGATGGACAGAAGGGAAATAAAAATGTCACTGGAAGAACTGAAAAGTACTGACTATACATAAGGAAGAGGGTGACATCGATTTTAGAAGGCTTGCTGAAATCATGATGGCCTTTCGGCTTAAAATGGCTTGGACAATCAAGTTTGGGAAAGAGGGGAATGTATGGAAATCTTTCATGGCAGCTAAGTATCAGCAAGATTTATCTCCTCGTATGTCGGAAAGATCTAGGCGACCCTACTCTCCGCTGTGGAAGTGAATCATGGAACTCATTCCTATGATGAAATCCCAAGTGCTATGGCAAATCAGAGCTGGTACCTGTAACTTTTGGAAGGAGAATTGGACCAGTTTTGGGCCTCTTTCTCAACTTGATGATTTAGAGGTGCCGGATGGCCTGCTGGACCTCCAGGTGTGTCATGTGCTTGGATCAGTTGGTCATCTCCCCCCTTCTTCTGCGTGGGTCTTCCTCCCTCAATGTGTTCTCGACCACATATTTCAGGATGGATATTGTATTGCAGGGGACATGGAGATCCCAATCTGGCCTTTCACTCCAGCTGGGGAGTTCTCTGTTAGATCAGCCTGGTCAATGAGTCGAGTACCGAGTACGGGTCGGAGCTGGTCAAGATGGGTATGGCATGCTAAACTTCCGCCCAAAATCTCACTTCTTGTCTGGAAAATCTTACAAAAAGAGGTCCCGGTCGATTGTGCGGTTCAATCTCGCGGTGTTCAGCTTGCATCCAGATGCGTTTGTTGCACACTTCAAGACTCCTATGACCGCCATTTATTCATCTAGGAATCATTTTTCCATCTGTTTGTTTTTAGCGATTTAGCGAGATTACTGTCATGGCCGCTATTTTGATCGAGGCTCGGTTAAATCAGTGGTGGGCAGTGGTCTCATCAAAGCAAAAGAAAACAGTAGGACGCTTGCTCCATGCATTATAATTTGGGAGATTTGGAAAGCTCGTAACGCCTTAATTTTTGATATGGCTACGGTGTCCTCGGCGACAATTATTGCCAAAATCAAGTGGTGGATCGCTCATATCAATGGCTCAGCTGAGGACTTTGGTGACGCTGATCTGGGACAGCAGTCTCGGCTGCAAATAGCTGCTTTGAACTCTTTTTAACGAAATGGTGGTTGAGCCTTGGTGGTTAAGTGGGAGAGGCCACCGCCTAGATGGTTTAAAATAAATGTTGATGGTTCAGCGAGAGGAAATCTGGGCAGATCAGGCGGGGGTGGAATTTGTAGAGGAGAGAAGGGTGACTTCATTTTCTCTTTTTCTGATGGTTATGGAGTAGGTACTAACACAGCTACCGAGTTACGTGCAGTTCATGATGGTTTATCCCGTGGTCTCCAAAGGGGCATGTCTCAAATCATCATCGAATTGGACTCAAGGCAAGTGATGGATATGCTCAATGGAGTGACGAAGCCAGGATGGAAATGGAAAGCGTGGATTTTCAGGATAAACCACCTGAAGATGAGGGGTTGAATTACTTTTGTGCATATTCTGAGGGAAGAGAACTCGCCTGCAGATTTTATGGCCTGGCAAAGAAGTAATTCCCAGTCTTATTCTTGATTCGACAACCAATCTGAGCTTCCACACCAAGTTAGAGGTTCTATTTTTCTTGATAAGATTGATTTAGGCTCGATTAAGATGTTGTGATGTTCTATAGTTTCCTTGTGCAATTTTTTGCTTATTTCTATGATAGACCCTCTATTTTATGTAAAGGGGTGCCCAAATGTACATGTGCTGATTCACATGATATTGAAAGCAATTCATCTTTTAAAAGAATGGCAGGGATTGTTGCCTATTACCATGATATAAGCTTAATTTTATGTCATGTTTGTAATACGGTTGTGTACCTTGAAAGAATATACTCACCATCATTTGAAACTATTGAGAATAACACATGTGTTATATCCAAACCATTCATCTATTTTGTAACCTCATTTTATGACATGGGCCTAAAAATGAGGCAGATCCAAAACTTATATGACTCCAAAGAAGTTTTCAACAATAGGTATTCAAACCCTACTGCTTTCTATGGTGGGGTCCACTTGAGCTTTAGATACACCTGATTTTTTGGCCCATGGTCTAATACAATCTCAAAAAATGGGTGGACGATGTGGATATAGCCCACACATCCTAGTGGGACCTACACAATTTGCTAACATTGGCACGGGAGTGAAATTGGCACGGGACCAATGCAATTTCATCTCATCTTAATTCCAAGCTTTTACGTTCTTCCCAAACATCAAACATTGAGTAGAATTGGCACGGACCAAATGCAATTCCATCCCACCTAATCCCATCTAATACCATGCGCCAAACGTCCCCAAGTAATTTCGCGCCTGCGTATCATCCATCACACACTGGCGGAGTATCAATTTTTATTTTTATTTTAAAATTTTGGGAAAGGTAGGGGTTTATTTGATACCGTAGTAGAGTGCGGTGGTTCGTACGCATGCGCACAAAATTGCACACGTGGCATCATGTAACTAAACCGGACTGTCCAAACCGTGGGAACGGCTGTAGATAGGTCACAACCTTTCTTCTTCTTCTTCTTCTTCTTTTTTTCGATCAATTTTGATTCTGATTGGCAGACCATAGTCTGTTGAATTTAGACCGCCCAATGATTTCATCTTAACCGTCCAATATATGTCAACCAATGAATCAGGTGGGCAGGTAATTAGTTCAGTGTTGTTTTTCGTTACTCGATCTGAAGTGGGCCAACAATCCTTAGTTACATATATGATACGTGTACAAATATATGATACGTGTACAAATATCAAGAGCATGCGGATGAGTCACATCACTCTGTCAGAGCATTGGAGTTCTCTTCAAAAATAAAGTGCTAATGAGATGTACGTAACGTAATAAGAGTTGTACGTACTTGAGCAACGTAAAGATTTAAATGCGAGTACGCATGCGCAGTTCCCTTGGTTGAAAGCTCTATGTGGCTCTCACAGGGTACACGTGGAATCGTGAATAGTGATCAGGATTGTTCATCTCGTGGGCCACCAAGCTGATGAATTACATGCCAAAATCTGAAGTGACTAGACCATTCTGAACATCCAGTTCTTTTTTCCTTTTTCGACTGTCCAGTGGTTGCATGTGAGCCATTGTTGTAAGGTTCCTTTCGCAGCCACAGTTTCGATGGATACAACGATCCAATCCTCTTGTTTTTTTTTGCTTTTCCAGAATATTACCTATCCACGTGGTGGCCCAGCAGATGAACATTCCCGCGTTTCAGATATCGCCTATCAACCGTGGTGGACCACCAGATGAACAGTCCTTTTTTGGGATAAGACCCACCATTCATGGATGGGCCATGCTTCGAGCACCACATTAATTGGACGATCTTACCCGTCCGATTGGTGGTCTTACCGGAAGGTCAAAAACAAACTGGTTTACAAGTAACAATCATGGAGGGAAGTTGAAGCAAAGTAATGGACTAGATCATCGTATCCGTATTATTCAGAACAATGGTCCACCAAGGCTAGTCCACCGTAGAGGAATGCTAATTCTGGATACCCATCGTCAAGCGCCCATCATAACTACATGACACTCGTATGTGGTGGACTGTCAGAAGGTATTCAGGTGCTAATGTATATAGTCAAAACTTGACCCAATATTCTATTTCTTTGATTGTGTAAGATAACGATAGACACTATTTTAAAATGCGATCCCGATGATATACGAGTTCAAGCTAAAGGCGTTGTCATTGCTTTTAGATGTAGATGTTGCCTCCACGATATGAATGCTACGCCACAACCAGAATCAATTTCCCACCTCTTTTTCTCTGGTCATCATGCATAAGCTCCTTGGGCTTATTTTAGTTTGATGTGTTGTGTCCCTCCTCTACTCACAGCTTAATGGTAAGAAAATTGAACCACTAGAGGAATGCTTGGGCTCCTGGAATTGCACTAAACTCAGTCAGAAGTCTGCTGCCTATCCTTATCCTTTGGGAGATCTAGCACTCCAGAAATGGCGCAGTTTATGACAGCACTCCTATGATCTTCAGGGAATCTATGGCCCGTGTTAGATGGTGGGTCAACCTGATAATGGGAGCAGATTTAATGAACTCCATTGATTGGACTCGCGAGTTCAGGACCATGAAACCGATTGTCAATCAATATCGTAATGCTGCAACTCTGGTGAAATGGAAACAGTTGTCCCAAGGATGGATTAAATTAAATGTAGAGGGCTCGGCGTTAGGTAATCCTGGACCCTCAGGTGGGGGTGGCATCTGCAGGAACGATGACAGTGCCTTTCTTTTCGGTTTCACCGCGGCCTACGGGGTAGGTACTAACAATATAGCTGAACTTCGAGCTATACATGACAGGATGATGCTCTGTTTGGAAAAAGGATTGGATAGGGTAATTGTCGAGTATGATTCTAAATTGGTGTTCCAAAGCCTCACAAATCAATCCAAGACCCCATGGAAGTGAAAACCTTGGCTGTATAGAATCAACCGCTTATGACAGATGGGAAATTTTTCATTCGCTCACATTCTCAGAGAAGATAACAGTCCGGCAGATGGTATGGCTCAGGAAGGGAGTCTCCTTCAATAATCTACGATTTATCTACATTCTAGATCCCTTCCTCTGCTCGTCCGTGGAATGATCTTCTTGGATAGGGTCGAGCTAGGATCGATCAAATCAACTGACTAAATTGGTTCCTTTTTTTTTTTTTTTTGGTTTCTCTTCTTTTTAGGGTTATCTTGTTCTTAGGTGGATGCCTATGTCCCATTTCATTTGACCCTCTCTTATTTTGTTGCGAGGGGGCCTGAATTTTTTGTGCAGAGCCTTGTATAGCCTATCCCTTTCTGGAACGGATTTCTTTTTGGAAAAAAAAAAGATATAAACTATGTGAGGGTCTATGCTCGAATTTTTTTTTCTTATTGAACCCGAATACAGTATGCAAGAGCTCTATTACATCATTGGGAGACATAAATTGTGTTGAAGAAGTAGCATTGCAATGTGTCTCTTAGTCAAAACATTTCAATTAGAGGCATCTATTGAATATCAAATCTCATAGAAGGTTCACATAATAAATGGGAAGACATGTACCAGACCTTTGAAGACTAACCATATAAATAGGTCCCCTAAACTAAAAGTCCTCATGGACCTACACTATAAATAAATTTTTAAAAAAGTCTATAGACAACCCCTGATGCCTTATTTAACACTTTTTTTTTTTTTTTGAAAGCTCTAATTCATTCATTCTAAAAATCAACCAGGATATACAGATCTACCCACTAGACTGCCTAGCTTGGGACTCCCCCTAGAAAAAGTGAAGGAGGAGCCTATCATATGAAAAGAAACTCGAACACAAAATGTGAAACCTAGACCCAAAATTGAAACTAGAAGCTACCTCCTGAACCTCTTCCTGACTGCCCCTAACGCTACTCTATCAAGGAAAAGGAGGCCCCTCACCTCTTGAGGGAGGTTGGCCAAGGCCGAGCCTTGATTCTCACTAGCTAGATTGGCCATCCCATCCGCCAACCCATTACCTTTTCTACAAATATGGACAAACTTAACATGGTAGGTACTACTAAGCTTCCGGATTCTGTCAACCCAATACTTCCATTTCCAGCCCGGGTGAGTGATGCCCGAAAGGAAACGCATCACCAGCAGCGAGTCGGATTCAACTAAGATATATTTTAGGCCGTGCTGGAGGTAATGAACGAGGCCATCGTGGATAGCTCGAAGCTCAGCCCATGTGTTTGAAGTGAGCCCATAACCTGCATAAAACCCAAAGCGGAGTTCTCCATTATCACCTCTGTAGACACCCCCTCCTCCAGTCATTCCTAGATTTCCTCTAGACGACCCATCCAAGAGGCATTATATAACACATATAACCAAGGCTCGCTTAATCAAACATAATGAAACCTTTAATGGCTCTTAAGAACTCAAATAGTTTGCTATAAAATGCATTGGTTTCTCGTTATTGCCCAACCTTGCCAATCCATCCACCACACTATTATTCTCTCGATAATATGAATTATTTCGTGCCTTATGCTCCTATGATACCTTAAAATCTCATGACAATGGATGTACAGTACTGATTTCCCAACCTAGGCCACTTTGGACGCTCTGTCAAACCTTCCAGGAGATGGACATCAAGCTAAGCTGCTTTCACCAGTGACCTCTACGAGATAATGGGTGGAACGTGTATTTCACCACCCCATTTGGCCTCCAGACCCCCCTTTGCAGACGGATTTGGGTGAGCCTCCCGCTACAAGTATCATCTCATCTCCCCCTACACGTGTTTACTATAATGCCTCACCACAGGCCCCTATTACCAACGAGCCAGGTGCGGCCCTTCTTGTGTTGCACAGCACGCCAACAACGCAGTGAACTGAGATCTAATCTCCGATCTCACCCACAAATGATTTTTTATATATATATATATATATATATATATATATATATATATATATATATATATATATATATATATATATATATATATATAAAATCTAAAAGAAGAATTAAAACATTCCATACAAACCATAAGATAAGATATACGTGGAAAAACCCCAACAAGGGTAAAAAAAATCATGGGTGTAAACTTCCACTATGAAGAAAGTGAGATTACAAGCAATATACTAACCTCCTGCCGTTAGATGTATAGAAAAAACCCTTTGCAAACACCTTAGAATCACTCTCATTTAACCTTAAAATAGCTCTAGGGACCCCTATTTATAGTTTAGGCAACTTCCTTTTGCACCTTTGCGAAGCGAAAATCGCCTCGAATTTACGCAATTCATATAAAATATGCAAACGAATCTGTGTAACCTCGACTGGTCGAGCAGGCTCCTTGACTGGTCGAGCGAACTCTCGATTGGTCAAGCATGGGCCTCGACCGGTCAAGCACCACGGACCTAAAAAACATAGCACGCTGGACTTTGAGTCGAGCCAGCCCTCGACCGGTCAAGTAACCCACTCAACCGATCGAGTGACGCTGCCCAGATGTGGCTCCGCATCTCAACAATCTCCCACTTGGAGACACATCGCTATAACCTTCATCTTCTACATCTGGAGTGCACTACCTCCCCGTCTTCAAGCCTGAAAACCAATCAAAGCTGAACAGAGCTTCAGCTTCTCCCGTGTGACCGCCTTATTCAGCATATTCCAAGATTCTCACCTGTATGGATCTTCTCTAGAGCAATCGATCCATCTTCCAGTAATGAATGTATGAAGTGATATCTGATGTCAATATGGTTGGTCCTTAAATGAAAGGCTAAATTCTTAGCCAAGTGTATTACACTTTGACTGTCACTATATAGGTTGCAATCTGCTTGCTTCTTTTCCAACTCTTCCATGAAACCTTGCATCCATATCATCTCTTTGCATGCTTTTATAGCTACAACATATTTTGCTTCCTTTGTACTGATAGATACTATCTTTTTTAACTGAGAGACCCAACTGACTGCAGCATTATCCAGAGTAAAGACATAACCTGTAGTGCTTCTTCTGCTCTCCATATCTCAAGCCAAATCCGAATCTACGTAGCCTTGTAGCTTGTTTTTCGATCCTCCATAACATAGCCCTACATCCGTAGTACTTACCAGGCATCTAAGGATCCACTTCACAGCTTTCCAATGTTCCTTCCCGAGCTTTTTATGAACTTGCCAACAACTCTCACTTCTTACGTAATATCTGGATTCATGTTCACCATAACATACATGAGACTCTCAATAACTAACACATATGGAACTTTAGCCATGTAGTCTCGTTCCTCTTACGTCTTCGCACCTTGCTCCTTAGAAAGCTTGAAATGGTTAGCTAATGGACTGTTAACCATCTTAGCACCTCCCATACTGAATCGATCAAGTACCTTGCCTATGTACTTTGCCTATAATAAAACTAATTTCTTGTTTTCCCTGTCACGCTTTATCCGCATGCTTAGGATTTATTTTGCAGCTCTTAAATCCTTCATGGAAAATTCTCTAGACAGTTGTCTTTTAAGATCTGACATATCCTTCATGCTTGATCTGTCAACAAGTATATCATCAACATAAATAATAAGGATGATGTATGACGTATCAAACTTCTTCAAATAGAAACAGTGATCTGCATGACATCTCCTATAACTGTTTCCCGACATGAAACTGTCGAACTTTTTGTATACTGTCTTAGGGCTTGCTTCAGACCATATAAACTCTTCTTCAGTCTACACACCTTGTTCTCGTTTCTTCGTGTCACGTATCATGTTGGCTGATGCATGTATATCTCTCCTTCAAGGTCCCCATAAAGAAAGGCTATCTTAATATCTAGCTGCTCTAGGTGTAAGTCCTTTGTAACTACTATACTTAAGACCATGCGAATCATAGACATTTTCACCACCTGTGAAAATATTTCAGTGAAGTCGATACCTGCCTTTTGTTGGAACCCTTTCAAAACCAATCTGGCCTTGTACCATTTTAAATCATCATACTCCTTCAATCTGTAAACCCACTTATTATGAAGAGCTTTCTTACCCTTGGGTAGAGTGACTAGATTCCACGTATGATTTGATTCAAGAGAGTCCATCTCATCATCCATGGCTTGCTCCCACTTAACCCATATATCTGACTGTAATACTTCTTCAAAACACTCTGGTTCACCATTATCTGTTAACAATAGATAATGTAAGGAGGGTGAGTATCGGACTGTGGATCTCCTCTCCCAAGTAGGCCTCCTCACAACCAGTGTCGATGGCTCTTCCTCATTATGCTCCTGTACATGCTCATTCTATGGTACTGTAACACCCGTGTCCGATAACTCTTCCAACTCTACGAATTCTTTCTCATCGGCATTATTTTGCTACACACTGTCCTTATGCATCACTTTTTCATTAAAGACTACGTCCTTGCTTCTAATAATTTTTCAGTTCTTTGCATCCTAAAAATGATAACCAAAATCATACTGCCTGTAGTCTATAAAGATGCACTTCATGTACTTCTCATCTAACTTGTTTCTATGCTTTGCATCAATGTGAACATATGACGTGCAACCGAAGGTCAGATCCGATACTTGGGAGCGAAGGTCAGATCTCCTCTTCTTTTTCTAGATACACTGATCTCCCTCTTCGTGTTCGTGGGCTTCTTTTCTTCTACAAGGTGTGTCTCAGGTCGATCAAAGTCGTTCAGTGAGGTTTCGTTTCCCCTTCTTTTGATGCTTAATTTTTTCGTAGGCGAGTTTTCCTTTGTTTTGCCATATGATAGGTTTATCCAGGTCCTTTTTTCCTGGGTTACCCAAGAGCAAGTTCTGTAAGTATCCCCTCATCTAATGAAATCTGTTTTTTTTAAATGACGTGCAACCAAACACTTTGATATATGCAAGTTTCACTTCTTTTCCAGTCCATGTTTCTTCTGGTAGCCTACCATCCAATGGTGCTGAGGGACTTCTACTGATGAGATATATAGCAATATTCATGGCATCTACTCAAAACGTCTTAGGAAACCCTGCATGTAACCCCATGCTCTTGACGTGCTCAAGAATGGTCCTGTTAATGCGTTCAGCTACACCATTCTGCTTTGGTGTCCTTAGAATCATTTTCTGATGTTTGATTCTATTTAGTACACAATACTTTTCAAACCTCTTATCACGGTACTCTCCCTCATTATCTAATCTGAGACATTTTACTATTTTACCTGTCTCATTTTCTACCATAATTTTTCACTTCTTAAATACATCAAATTTTTACTTTAAGAAATAAACCCACAGTTTTCTACTAGCATCATCAATAAAATAAAATAAAATAACGTGAGCCATCAAGAGATGATACCTATGTCGGTCCTCACACATCTATGTGTACAAGATCCAACAAATACGTCTTTGGAGCGTGTCCTATTTTCTTGAAGCTTACTCTCTTCTGCTTACTATACATGGAGTCATCGTAGAATTCTTAGTCAATAGACTTTAGCCCTTGTAGCTTCCCTTTTGACAATAGAATTTTCATCCTTTTCTCACTCATATGTCCCAATCTCTGATGCTATAACTTCTCATTCATTCCAGTTGATACGACTGCGAGTGAACTATACGATCTTAAAGTCACGTACAAAGTCGCTTCTCTCTTGCCTCGAGATATCACCAAGGTACCTTTTGTGATCTTTCAGGAATCACTAGTGAATTTTGTTACATATCCGGTATCGGCCAACTACCCCACTGAGATTAAATTTTATTTCAAACTCGGTACATGTCTAACATCCTTTAATTTCAAAATCGTTCTGTCTTTTTGATTTATATGAATGTCTTCATTTTCAAAAATACTATACGGCTCATCATCACCCAGGTACACTCTCCCGAAGTCACGTGACACATAATCACGTAGAACTTCCTTACAAGAAGTGGCATGAAATAAAGTACCTGAGTGTATGACCCAAGACTCATTCATCACATCAAGAGACAAGATCAACTCCTTTGTGTCACTCTCCTCAGATAGATTCATAAAATCCTTTCCACCTTGATAGCTTCCTTCTTATTTCTTAAGTGCCCAGTAATTGTATTTAATGTGCCCCTTCTTCCCGCAATGTCAACACCTATCTTTATCTTTCGGTCCCTTAGACTTCTTTCTCGACTTAGAACATCCGTGTTTATTACCACCTTTGTTTAGCAATCCTCTTCCTTTAATGTTTAGAGCATTCCCTAAATCCCCTAAAACTCCTAATGCCTTTCTTATAAATTCTTCGTTGACAATTAAACCGGCCACATCATCGAATTTCAGCTTTGTTGACCCTGAAGAATTGCTCACAGCAATCACCAAACCATCCTAACTGTCTGGCAAACTAGACACGATCAATAACGCTATGACCTCGTCCTAAAAAATAATGTCAATGGATTCTAACTGACTCATGACTATATTGAACTCATTTAGATGTTCAGCCATGCTCCCACTATGTGACATCTTCATGTTGAATAGCCGTTTCATGAGATGAACCTTATTGGACACTGAGGGTTTCTCATACATCGTAGATAGGGCTTGCATTAATTCTTTTGTGGTCTTCATCTTGGATGTATTGAAGGCTCTTAGACAAAGAGAGTTAAATCGTTCCTAAAGTCTTTCGATCCAATAAAAACCATTCATCATCTATCATCATTTCTAGTTCTTCTATTTTCCTCCTAGAGAAATATAGAAGTCCTTCTAATACAGATAATCCTCTATCTGCATCTTTCAGAAGGCAAAGTTTAAACCATCAAACTTCTCAATTCTAGTCTTCCCTTCTTCTGTCAGCGCTCCTACTTGAACTAAATCAAAAGCTCTGATGCCAGTTGTTGCACAACACGCGAACAATGCAGTGAACCGAGGTCCAATCTTCGGTCTCACCCACAAACGATAAACAAAAAGAAATATAATCTAGAAGAAGAATTAAAGCATTCCAAACAAACCACAAGACAGGATATACGTGGAAAAACTCCAACAAGGGAAAAAAACTATGGGTGCAAACTTCCACTATGAAGAAAACGAGATTATACGAAATATACTAACCTCTTATCCTTGGATGTATAGACAAAACCCTTTGCATACACCTTAGAATCACTCCCATTTAACATTAGAATACCCCTAGGGACCCCTATTTATAGTTTAGGCAACTTCTCTTCCGCACATCTACGAAAACTACCTCAAATTTACACAGTCCATGTAAAATTCACAAATGAATCTGCGTAACCTCGACTGGTCAAGGAGGCTCCTCGATTGGTCGAGCACCATGAACCCAAAAAATATAACACGTTGGACTTTAAGTCGAGCAAGCCCTCGAGTGGTAGAGTGGGCTACTCGACTGGTTCAGTGGCGCTACCCAGATGTGGCTCCACATCGCAACATCTTGCCCACATCCGGTCCACAAATCCGCCCCCTCTACCTGTTTGTGCAAATGCCTCAGTGTAGAACCCTTCTTCTCATAAGTAGGCCCTGCATCCCCACCCCCTGCCCAAGCCCTAGAACAACACTCACTACCCATCTGCGACCAACCTCATTATCCTTCCTCCCCCCCCCCCCCCCCCCCCCCCTCAAAAAAAAAAAAATAAAAATCCATACCATCCTCCCACCTGCACCTCACCCATTGTCAGCCTCATCACCTAATTTTTGTCCCCTTCTTCGCACGCCAATCTGTCCCCTGCCTCCTGACCGTCTTAATAATCCAGCTAACTGCTTCACTCTTCGCACTCCACGCCCTAGTAGAGGCATCCGCCTTTTTCCAGAGCGTGCCTGAATTGTCCAATTTTCTACTTGCCAGCCAGCCCCATATAGCCAACATAACTAGCATCTCCAGCCCCTTCAAACCTAGGATAATCTCTTCATCTCCCTTGTTATGTCCCAACTCTCAGGAAGGAGTCTCTGCTCCCTATAGAAACATCCTGGACTCACCTTGTTATCCCAACTTTCACGCCCCAAACCCAAAAATTGAATTCACAGGAATTTCGATCACCGAATTCTGTGCCGACAGCCTCCGTAGTACCCCATTCTTGGCTCCTAGCATTCATATACTAGATTCCGATCCTAGGATCGTACAAGAAGGATTTTTTTTTCAATGTATATTTAACTCGTAATAAGCATAACCACAAGATTACCCAATTCACAAAGGCAACATCGTCATCACATATCCACTAATATAATCATTCAAGTACAATACTAAAAGGAAAATACATGAATAGAAAATCAAGCTCCAGAAGACCATTGCACGCTCCAAGCTCAACACTGCTGCAACCTAACATCACCTGCACGCATCTATCGTGCATAAGCTTATAGAAAGCTTAGAGGGTGGTGTAAGTATGTGCACAAGGTAAGTGCCAAGTATTCAATACAATGCCACAATCATACAATACCGAAAATACTGGTAATCCATAAATCGTACAATGTTTGAATAAGTAGAAATACTGATAAGATTATGAATTATCAGAGTAAACAAAAATACTGACAAGATCAGGAATTATCAGAGTAAACAAAAGTACTGATAAAGTCATAAATCACACGGTAATAGAGTAAGTGGAAATACTAACAAGTGCATG
The DNA here is from genome assembly GCA_037074715.1 of Magnolia kwangsiensis. NCBI lineage: Eukaryota > Viridiplantae > Streptophyta > Magnoliopsida > Magnoliales > Magnoliaceae > Magnolia > Magnolia kwangsiensis. The sequence continues at coordinate 38,117,489 of CM073574.1, read as the reverse complement.
AGTCATACAATATTAAAATACGCAATAGAAATTAACTATGTAAATGAGGATTCATAGAGAGCTAAATATCAGATGCAGAGAATGTAATGCAATATACATTCCTGATGAGTAACATAAACAGCGTCAGCCGTACCACATGCCGCGAATGTAATGCAACATACAATGCGAATGGAATGATCATACTGGAATGTGAAGTCGGGATGATAGTACGTAGTATCGCAGGCTACGGGATCTATTATAGAGGACTTCTATCCAAATCAGTCCCATACCTAAATTTAGATCGTCAGAATCAATGTGGTAAACTCCTGATCTCAGGTTAGTCGTGCGCCCCAACCGAAATCCTGACAGTTGCGAAGGTACACGTAACAAATAATTACTCACCACTAGCCCGAGTGGATAGTGAGTGAATGAATGAATGAGTATGTAACTCCTGTTTAATAAGTTCAAAAGTCAGTATGGTTCATCTTTGGGATCATTATCGGGGTTTAGTACACTCCAAATGGCACTGTCCCTCTCCCAGCAGCACAGTCCAAGTGAGCGTAAGAAACCTCACTATCTGCCTGGCCAATAGTCTGTCAATACCTATCCGGCACGTCGATAGTGGACCTATTCATGAGCTGGTTAAACTCAGCCTAGCTATACCCCCTACCCTTAAGTGGGTAAGGCTACACCCCCTTCTAACCAACCACGACACAGTGGGAGACGCGGCCTCTTAGTATTCGGCACTCGAGCGCTCATGTATCCACTCAGTTTCGATGTTGGGGCATCCTCTGGTACTAAGAGGGTTTAGAAATTTTCACCCAGGGCCATCTATGGTAACCCGATGCTAGAATAAATTTTTGGTGTCCCGTCTGGCCATCCACGATATGTTTGCGGTGGCTACCACCCTAATGTTGCTAGGGCATATAGTAATCACAACATAATGCAAGATGCATGAATCATATAATCTAGTCATGCATCAATCCTGAGCATGCAGTGCGCTCATATGAGATAACGTCCGCCTATTAAGGAGTCTCATATCATCTTACCCAATGACATATGCAATAGTCAATCACATCTCATAACAAACATGTAGATGATACGTATGGACATGTATCATAATGCTATATTGTCACATACTCATAGTCGGTATCAACAATCGGCCTTGACAATGTGGACATTTAACCAACATTATCCTAAGGAATGACCCACATAAATCTAAATATATAATGGGCGCACGGCCTCACACAAGGGCCTAATATACAACACAATGGGCCTTACTCAAAGGTTACATGTACACAACAGGTGGGCCCTGCTCATGGGCCTAACATACATCACAATGGGCTCTTTAGTCTGCCATCAAATGCATCACAATGGGCCTCATCACCTAGGCCTCAATATACATCACATTGGGCCTTAGACACGGGCTGAATACACATCACGTCGGGCCTCAAATACGGGTCGCATGTACATCACATTGGACCGCGACAATCGAAAATGGCAATCGGCCATGACAAATTAAAATCGGTAATCGGCCTCGATCGTTAATCGGCAGTCGGCCATGACAAATCAGAACCTGTAATTGGCCTCGATCAATAATCGACAATCGGCCAAGACGAATCAAAATCGGCAATCTGCCTTGACAATCGGCCTAGCAAAGGGCCTAAAGGAAGGTCACAATATGGACATCAAACCATCATTGCCCATCAATGTGGCCATTAAACCATCATTGCTCCCAAGGCATGGCCCGCCATAGTCATCATTACATACATCATGGAGCAATCACACATTGCAATGGACCTCATATACATCACGTTCAATCCCATACAATGACCCCACATACGTCACATTGGGCCTCACTCGTGGCCCTTATATACATTATAGTGGGCCTCAACCCATGGGCCGTCAAATACATCAAGTGGATCACATCCATGGGCTGCACCAATGAGCCTCATACATATCGAGTCGGCCATATCACATGGGCCTCACCAGTGGGCCTCATATACATCAAGTGGAAGGTGTCCATAGGCTGCACCAATGAGTTCACATACATTAATTAGGTTGCATCAATGGGCCGCACTAATGGGCTAATACATATCATAATGGGCCTTGCCCATAGGCCACGAATACATCACAATAGGCCTTACCCATGGGACTCAGATTCAAGTAGGTGGGCCCCATCATATGGGCCTTATATACATCACATCGGGCCTCTTCACCTGGGCCAGTAATTCCATCATAATGGGCCCTATCCCGTGGGCCTCTAATACATCACAATGGGCCTCTCCATCTAGGCCTCATATACATCATGCTGAGCTACATAGCAGGTGGGCCCTACATAACCAGCAGGTAGGCCTGCACCTCTCAAATGGGTCTCACAATCTGGGCTTTAAATACACCACAATGGCCACACAGCAGGGCCACAAGTACGATCTCAACGGCCACACAAGATGGACAGTTAATACATACATCACAATGGGTCACAACACATGGGTCTTAATACACAATGGGTGGGCCTTACACATGGGCCTAATATACATCACAGGTAGGCCCTACACATGGGTCCCATGTGCATCAAATGGGCCACGTATCTGAGCCTCGAACACATTAAATGGGCCACGCTTCATGGGCCCAATACATGTCACAATGGGCCTTACATCAATGGGCCGCATTAATGGGCCTCATATATATCAAAGTGGGCTGCATCAATGGACAACATAGATATATAATACACTCATCATGGTAGTCCGCACAAAAGGACGGTCATGGATGTAAAACGGATGAGTGGCGTGGAATACACCACATAAATCAAGTGGGCCCCACGGAACTTACTGGCATCAATACCTCAGCTATCAAGCTGGTATGAGGTACTCCAGTCAACCTACATCCATCGTCCATGGATTGGACGGTGTGGATGTAATACATTAAATCAAGGTGGGTTTTAACGGTAATATCACTATTTCATATGGTATAGCCCGCCCAAGAATCGGATTGGTCTCAAATTTTGACTAAACGCTTAAAATGATATGAGAAATAGGATGGATGGCTTGGATTATAAACATATATCAAGGTAGGGCCTGCATGAGTGGTCCACTCTTGAACCAGGTTGATATTTGTGTGGTTAGCACGTCAGTGCACCACATCGTCAGTTCACGCTTCACTTTGAGGTCACGTCCAGCATCTCTGGACGCTGGACACTCTGTATATAACACAAGAAGCATGGTGGGCCCCACATGGATGTGGCCCACCTATTGGGTCGGCATGATATTTATATTTTCCCATTACCATTAAGTAGGGCCCATTTGGCTTGGACAGCCGTGGGGTTCATTTGATGGATGGCTTAGACATCACATACATCAAGGTGGGGTACATCCGGGTGGGCCAAACGGCCACATCATCACACCAAAATATTGAAAGAGAGAGAAAGAAGCACCCACCTTTGATTTCTTCTTCCTTTTTCTGCCAATACGATCTAGAGCACTAAGGAGATGATTTCAACGGTCAAGATGTTCTTTGGATTTTGGAGATGGGAGGTATAAAGTGAGCCACATAAGGTTCTCTCATGGAGCTCTCATGGACGTTGGTTGCTTGGGAGGAAAAATGAGAGAGAGAGAGAGAGAGAGAGAGAGAGAGAGAGAGAGAGAGATGATGGGAAAGGAGTGATGGGGTGTGTAAGCGATGGGATGAAAATGTTGACTTTGGGGATGGTGTTGTGTACTTGGGGGATGTAATAGGGTACTTGACTTGATGGGTGTACTTTGACAAGTGAAGTGATTGATGTGATGGATTTTTTAGGGATTGTAACGCGCGACATTTTTCCTCGAACTGAACACGGGCGCACATCTCATGGCCTGGGTATTGGCTCAGCGCGTAATACGCGGCATCGAAACTGCGGCGATGGCGCAGTCACAATGATATAAATCTCGGGTCGAGCAGACTCAGATCGACAGGATCCATTTTAGGATCACGCGCAAACACCGATTATAGATCGCGAGTCACCAGAATTCGACCGAGAGGACCGCGAAGGCATACGGAACGGTACGGGCTAGGATACGGGTCTGACACTAACACTGCTCAGGAAGTTGGAATGGCCCAAACTACCCCTGTCCTGAATATTCCTAACCCCCTGCCTACTAACTGCAAGAAGAGCGCTGAAAGGAGGTCATGCAAACACCTTCCCCTTAGCTTAGGGCTTGGTGGTAGTTGGAATGGGAGATTTAGACAGTTGAAACGCTGTGGACTGGGGCCTGTCAAAGTAGCCCATGGATAGTTAGCTGATTTGGAATGCTCGTGGGGTGGCCAACACTACCACTATTTCTTTGCTGAAGCATCTCATCCGCCAGATAAAACCTACCATTGTTTCAATTCTCGAACCCATGCTCAGGGGCTCTTAAGAGGGTCAGCACAGGCCTGAAACTTGGATTCCATTCTTCCCTTTCGAATGCTTCTGAGGGTGAAAAAATCTGGAGTTTTTTTTTATATAATTCCACCACTTAGAACTTATTTTAGCTTCCGATCAGCTATTATCTATTCTTGTTCAGGTCCAAGGTCGCGTGGAGGTGTCACTAACATCCTTCGTCTACACTAAATGCTCCAGGGTGCTATGTAGATCTCTAGGGGATCAGCTGCAGGTCCTAGCTAACAACTACACCTTTCCTTGGTTGGTAGTAGGTGACTTCAATGCGGTCCTTCATTCAACAGATAGGAGAACCTCCGCCCCTTTCGATGTTATTAGTTCTGCTGAGTTTGGTGATGGGCTAAGGGATGTTGGGTTTATCGGCAATCGGTTTACTTGGTGGAATAACCAGCGTGGCCAGGCTAGAGTGTGGACTAGGCTCGATAGAGTTTGTGGTAATAATGCTTTGATGACTTCCTTCCCGTCGACCATGCTCCCCTCCTAATTTTCTTCCCAAATAAGGCAACATCAAGGCTGAAACAGTTCAGATTTTAGTGCATGTGGTGTCTAAATGACTCCTTTCACATGCTGGTTAGGAATACTTGGAAAACAGATATTTTGGGTGACCCGCTGCTAGTTCTGGCTAGCAAATTTAAGAATGTGAAATCAGCCCTAAAATTCTGGAATATTCATACATTTGAGACCATTTTCCAAAACAAATCATGGGCGGAACATGACCTTGCGGCTACTAAAATTGATACACGAGACAACAATGATCCCTTATCAATGCATTCTCTCCAACAACCCAAAGAAAGGCTAGCCCATGCCGAACTATACGAAGAGATCTTTTAGAAATAATAGTCTATGAACCAATGGCTCATGGAGGGCGACCGCAACACTAAAATTTTTCACTTTGTCGCCCCGAACCGTGCCAGAAGAGCTAACATATGCAGTATCCATTTGGAAGATGAGACAATCCTATCTGACCAACAGTCAATCAAGCATGCCACAGTCAAATTCTACTCATCTCTCCTCCAAGATGGGCCGCCAACCCACGCGGAATCCATGCTGGATGTCATTCCTGCGTCAGTTTCTGAGGAGGAAAATAATAGTCTCCTTCTTGATCCGTCTATGGAGGAAGTTCATGCAACGACTTTAGCCATCCCGACTGATGGTGCCCCTAGTCCAAATGGTTTTTCGGGGGCCTTTTTCCATAGTTTTTGGGATATTGCGGGAAAGGACATCCTTGACGTACTTTTGCTCCTTCTTCCATGGCAGACCCCTCCCCAAGGCTTTCTCTTCAACCCTTATATGTTTGATTCCTAAATATCCGGTTTCAAAGAATTTTTTCAATTTCTGTCCTATCAGTCTATGTAATTGTATCTATAAGATCTTTGCTAAAGTTATTGCTAACAGGATTGGTAATGTTCTCTCACATATCATTTCTGCTGAACAGGGAGCATTCGTCAAAGGCAGATCCATTGTGGAAATTGGGCATTGGCCCAGGAGTTCTTCTGGGATATCAACAGGAAAGTTAGAGGTGAAAGCATCCTCATCAAGCTTGACATGGAAAAAGCCTACGACAGATTGGAATGGGCCTTTCTCAAAGTAATTCTGGATAAGTTCAAATTCTGCAATTCGTGGATTGAGTTGGTTGAGAAGTGTTGGAACAACTCTTGGTTTTCTATCCTCGTCAATGACGACCTTGCTAGCTTCTTTAAATCTTCTTGTGGGCTTCGTCAAGGGGACCCTATCTCCCCGACTCTCTTTATCATTGTAGCAGAAGCCTTAAGGCAAGGCTATAGGCACTTGATCGTCTCAGGTACCTGTCTCCCTTTTCAGACCTTCAGGAACTGCTCCACTGTCTCCCACCTTCAGTTTGTTGATGACATAGTTCTGCTCCATAACGACTCATCCAATTCTCTTCGTTGAATCTATGAATTCCTTTCCCTCTTCCAGCGCGCCTCAGGCCTGAAAATCAATGCCCAAAAGAGTGTATTCTTCATGTCTTCAAGAAGATCAGTGACTCGCGCAAGAGCGATCCAGCGTATCCTTGGTTTCATCTTGGGTTCTCCCTTCATCGATCTGGGAATCCCTATTTTTAAGGGTAGATCTCGCAAGCTTTACTTCCGGCACATCCTTGAGAAGTTTACAACAAGAATTTTAGGATGGAAATACCGTATTCTTTCTCAAGCGGGTAAACTCACCCTTATGAACCATGTTTTGTCTAGCATTTCGGTCCACACCATGGGAACCATTGATATTCCTCTAACCATCCTTGGGGATCTTCAGAAAGCGATTGCTGATTTCTTCTGGGGCTGGGAGGGCTCTCGTAAATGTTGTCACTAGGTCAATTGGAAAGCCATCTCTCCCTTAAAGTCTGATGGTGGTCTGGGCGTGAAAGATTTTAGAAGCATCATACAAGCCTTTCAAGCGAAGACGGCGTGGACGATTTTATGCAAGAAATTGGGCAACCGCTGGGCTGAATTCATGAACAACAAATATTGTGTAGTTGTGGCAAATCAGGGGGCAGCCAGCAGAGCATCTACGACGTCCCCTCTTTGGAAAAAAATTTCCATCTCTTCCCATTTATCGCTTGTCATTCCCACTGGTTATTGGGGAGAGATAACTGCCACTTCTGGGATGATGATTAGTTAGGTTTGGGTCCACTCAAAGAATGGTCCTCTCAGCCTCCCTTCCATCCGCAGCTGGTACATGATTGGTTGGGTCCTGAGGGTTGGCACGATTTGGTTACTGCTCGACAATTCCTCCCTTAGCTGGTTTTGTACCACATTGCTGACGAAGGCCTTTGCACCTCCTCCATGCTTGATCGTCAGATTTAGACCCTGTCTAATTCTGGTGAGTTTAGCATCAAATCTGTCTGGGGTGTCTCCCATCCTAGAGGGGCCAGTGTGGCCTGGTCCAAGTAGGTTTGGCACCCAAATCTGCCCCCCAAAATCTCATTGCTTTCCTATGGACAACAAACTTCAGGCCGAAGGTATCCCCCTTGCCTCCATGTGCACTTGTTGTCCCTCTCAAGCTTCTTCTTTAGAATCTATCGATCATGTCTTCTCATCGGGTGCACTCATGATAAAGGTGTGGGATTTCTTTGGGTCCTATTTTGGTGCCCCAACTCAAGTCCATTCCTCTGCTCTTGGATGTGCCACCTCCTGGTGGGCTATGGCTTCAGGTTCTGATCAGTTGCTCGCACTTAGAGGCCTGACCCCATCCCTCATTTTCTAAGAACTTTGGTTGGCCAGGAACGCAGCCTGCATGGAGGGGACAGTGATCTCACCTCAGAGGGTTATTTCCAAAGTGTTCTCTTGGATCCAGAGGCTTGTGGCACTCCTCCCATTGACGCCTATGGTTCGCCATCGCTCCTCTACTTTTTCCATAGAATGTTTGGGCTCTATAGGAAGACGGCTATCCCGAAACAGGTCTATTTGGTTAAATGGACCCCACCTCTCCCTGGGCGGATTAAGGTTAATGTTGACTGATCTGCCCTAGGAAATCCAGGTAGTTCAAGTGGTGGTGGGGTGGTTAAAGGCTGCGATGGGGCTTTCATTTTCGCCTTCTCTTTGGGTTATGGCTTCAGCTCAAATGGTCGGGCTTTCTTGTTGCAAGGAGATTGGCTTCACCAAGGTGGAGTTGGTAAGTGACTCCAAAGTGTTGGTTGAGGCTGTGAATAATCAGAGCACCCCCTCCTGGGGCCTGTGGTATTGGTGGGTCAAAATTAAAGCCCTCAAGGCCATTATGGATCTCTCTATTTCGACACCCCTAGAGAAGCCAATGCGCTTGTCGATGGGCTTGCTAGGAGGGGTAATAACAGTTTGACTCACTAAGTCTTCCGTATCTCGTTTGATCTCCCCCCAGTCATTAGAGGCCTCCTCTTCTTAGACAAAGTAGGTTTAGGCTACTTGCGTGAGATGTAATGGGATTTGTCGCCTCAGCTTTTTTTTTGGGCCTGCTTCTCCTTTTTTGCCAGCAGGCCCATCTACTCGGTGTACAACTCTTTTGAATATATATACGATTCGATGGTTCCTTAAAAAATATAATAATAATAATAATAATAATAATAATAAAGGAAAAAAGAATTGCTTTACTTAAAATAGTGTTGTCCATTCTTCACTAGCAGAAGAATTTCTGTACTACGAAAATCAAGGATAAGCATGTTTTCTCATTAAGAAAATAGTGATGTTACCCCCACCAATGTTTTTCCTAGATAATATTAGGCTGAAAGTTGGGCGGGTTCAACCCGATTGACCCCTGATCGACCTGACATTGGGTTGGGCTTGGACAGGATATTTCGGGCTCGATGTTAAGCTTGGGCTATACAAACACCAACCCGATAAAACTTGGGTTGGGCTCGGGTTGAGGTCTTGGGTTGCCCGACCCAACCCAAACCCGATCAATATGTAAGTTCCTTACAAATTATAATTAAGTGTGGATCGTTTGTATCTAAGGCACACTAGTGATGTCGAGTCTCATTTGTCCGCGTCATTTCCAAGGACTCAAGCTAACAAGATATGCTAGATTTCTCTCTCCCAAATAGACTTCGTGCTATGCTACATGACTTTTAAAGGAGTAGTTGTCTTATATTTTAGCTTGTTGTTTAAAATAAAAAATGATGTTCTTTGTAATGAATAATCACATATATGATTAATAAAATTATAGATACAAAAAATAAGTCCTATATTGAAATATAATAAACTAATGTAATAACAAAAATATTAGCATGTATATACCCGACCCAGCCCACTTGGGTTGGGCTCGGGTAGAGAATTCCCATGTAACACCCCGAATTTTTTACCAACCTGGGATTAGACGTCCATAGGCAATGGGTCAACCATAACACCTTAGTAACCTCTCAGAACCCAATTCCAAAGCCAAAGAAATCACTTAGGATTAATTCCTTTAGAAATTAAGCGTAAGTTAGCTAGCGCTACGCTAGAGTAGCTGTGAAATTATCCATGAATGCTTTAAATACGTTCTGCAAGATCCAAAACTTGTAGAATCAATGACGCTATAATACCCTGAAACCTAGGATCAAACTCAAAACCCGTTTGCCCTCAGGAACCCTTTGAAACTTCGTATTGGGTTTAGACCGCACGTCGAAAGTTCGATATCTACAATCTTAGACCGTTATGACCGCTTAGCTGGACTTGACAATCGTTTCAAAAATCAAGCCCAACCGATGCTCTGAGGCTATTTCATTGAGCATGGAGTGAAGAGAGTGAGAAATGGATAAAGATTTAAAATTTTAATTCAAATCTGGAACGTATCTTTGCGCGTTATTATTAAGCGTTCTGACCGTCAGAATTCAGCCAAATTTCACCTCGGATTAGGAAAAATTTCTCTTTCATATCATGAGACTTGTAGACCTGATTTAGGTATGACGACCGCTGAACTGAAACTGGTCCGCCACGTGCGATCTGGGAACTCTACCGGTCTGAAAACTTGATGTGTGCTAGATCCAGTAACCATGAGCTTAAGTCCGACAGCGTTCGGCCAGGGGACCTCCCGAAATGCTCTTTTGGATCAGAACAGTCCCGATTTGGTTATAACCCAAGTATACCTTTGTCCCAAGTCTATTTTGGTGAAGTTTTAGCCTATATAAGGGCTTGAAATCCTCTCATATCTCTCTCATCCGAATTTGGATTAAACCCTAGAAAGAGAGAGAGAAAAAGTGAGAGATTGTGAGAGAGTTGTGGGAGGAATTTCTTACCACTTGCACCAACTATTGCACGTACCAAAGCAACAATTCAAATCATTTTTTCGGTGATTTTTAACACACTTTTAGGTAAGAAAACCCTAACCACTTGTTGTTTTAGGGATTCCTTCAATTCAAATGACAAAGTAGCTTATGTACTTGTGCATTAGGTCGCATTTACGCTGTTGACAAAGCGTACACGTTCTATTCGAATCGTTACGCTTCTACGACAAAAGGTGAGGATTTTAGACGCTTTGATTGATTGATTTCAAAGATTTCAATGTCGTTTAATAGTAAAGTGTCGAAGAGAACACCGTTTGACATGTAGAATATGCTGTCCGTTTTCCATTTCGTATATGTACGGGAAATATGAGATTTAGGGCATTTTGGGTATTTATAGGAAATACAGTATACGTCCATATTTTGCTGAAATAATTGCCATGACTATTTGTCGTGTTATGATATTAGGAATGCGTGCATGATCTGTTTGGCGAAGAGATTCACCCTAATGCGCACTTTGTGTCGACATACGCTATGTAGACTAAAGTGTGTAGACTAAGTGTTTATATAAATGTTTGTATTAGTAGGTATTGAGTAAATAGTGTTGTGAATTATTTTTGAGATTGAATTCTCAATTAATGTGCTGATGTATATGGTTTCCACATGTTGGCTATATGAATCGATTTCATTATACATATATGGAATGCATTTGTTTGTTGATTTGCTTATGTAGTCTGATATAACATGTGTCAACATACTTGTAATGTTTATATTCTTTTTCTGTTAATCACATATGCTAACTGATGTTGATACACAAATGCTTGGGGCTATGACCTAGTCTTGGCAGTCGGTAATGGATTAAATTTGTGGTTGATTTCTAATTGTCACGAAGGACGGGTTGATGAACGCGAGTCATGTTTTGGGTTGGCGGCAATGGTTAGGTCACACGAAGTGTTTTATGCACTTCATGTCGCTCAGCTTGAGATGCGCTCGTACTAATCGAGCCCGTCAAGTAACCCGACTGGCCATTGTATGTTCACCATGTATGAGTCATAACTGCTTGAACCTAGGGTACTGAACTTACCATTGAAAACCCTGTCAACCATGGTACCTTGATCCATAAAGACTCATGAGCCGGGCATGGTGGTATGGGACACCGTGGTCGAGCTGTCGGCCTACACTGGGGCCACAAATCTCTCCGTAGTGACCAGTGAGCAACCCAGACTCGTGAGCAGATTATGGTGGTATGGGATATTATATTCTTGCTGTAGGCTTACACTGATCAGGTGACAAGCCCTTTGTAGTGACCTCGAGCGTATTCTGAGTCTACGGGAGGCGACGACCCTTCCGTAGCGAGAAGAGTACATTAGGCCTGTATTGATAAGGTGATGGGGGAGCGGTGCAACGAGTGTGAGCAACAGCCCTGGCAGCCCTTGCAGTGACCTACAAATATAACATCATATGAGATTACTAGGAGTGACGACCCTAGACAAGATCTGTGTTAGGATTGATATAAGGAAGGTACCTTAGTTTTTCAATACTGATGTATGAAAGGATTAATAATAACTCGGTAATCATATCCATATCGCATTGCATGTGCCTGGAAGATGTGGAGCACTGTGGGAAGAAAGCATGCTGCGGGCGTAAGATGGTGTCGTATGAGGGAGAATGTCGATGAGGGCATCCATCATGTCATTTCATGCTTGAATTAATAACAGTATGTAGGAATGTTTGATTGTTTGCTTTACTATTATTGCGTGATTGATTTGATAACATGCTAATCTTTGCTTTATAATTCCACTGAGTTAATTACTCACTCCCACGTTACGGGATGGTGTTCCGGACACCCACCAGTCCCTATTTTAGTTTCAGATGATGGCGCTGCTTGTGAAGCGGAGCCGGACTTGATGATGAGGAGGAGGATTCCTCCTTTATGCGTGTTCTGATCGACGGGATTACAAGGAGGTTGATTAGACGCCTTGACACTTGTCATTTTATATTTTTCGAGCACTCATGTATATTCTTTTTTTTCCATTTTTGGAGTATACATGTATTTAATTAACCTGGTAACATGTTCACACTCTGGAGACTTACAATTACTTATGTATTTTATGTATTTATCACAGTCTTCCGCTTGCTAATTTAACTGTCTCTGGAGTATGATATGCTGTTTTGGCTTAATCTCAATCTTGTTTAATGTCATTCTACAGACAACATGCATTAATCATTATCTATGTTTCATAAGTGACATTCTGAAACTCGGGAGTTGGGTTTCTACTCGACCCCCGATTTTCGGGATGTTACATCCTAACCCGAGATTAGGTTGGGTTGGGTTAGGGTTGAGCACCAACCTAACCCAACCCACCAAACTTTCAGCCCTAGATAATATGGAGCACATTATTTCCCTTGTTCATTCTTTTGAGCCAATAAAGCTCTGAGGGAACCTTTGCATGCTGCAATATATAAAATCAAGGGCTTTCCCATTATAGGTGTCGTTAATCCCGGAGGTTTTTTTTTTAAAAAAAAAAAATTTAATAAGATAATTTTATTAAATCTTTGAGCCAATCATACAATTAATCTCGGAGGTTGCCTCAGTAAATCTTTGATAAATGCAAATGCATTTTACCTCGGTAAATCTTTATAGGTGTCGTTAATACCAGAGGTTGCATTAATTTTTCTAGGATCAACTTCTATCCCTTAATGACTGACAACAAAGTCGAGAAATTTTCCTAATGACACCTCAAATTCGTATTTTGGCAGATTTATCTTTAATTGTTTCTTTCTGAGTCTGCGAAAGACTGATAATAGATGTTCTCAATGTTTTGCATGATCATTTGATTGCACCAATAAATTGTCAAGGTAGCACTCTACATGTTTATGAATCATGTCATGAAAGATATTTTGCATTGCTCTCTAATATATTGCCCCGACATTCTTGAGTCCAAATGATATGACCTTATAATGCTATATTCCCAAAGTTATTAGAAAAGTTATGTTTTGTTATATTGTTAATGAACAATTCTACGATAGGTTACGAGAAGTCATCCGTTGGACATGCCTCATTGAGATTTCTGAACTTAACACAGATGCTTATCTATAAATTCTTCTTCTTAATGTGTACAATATTGGATATCCATTTAGGATACATTTAGGATGCTTCACTCTCTAACGAAGCCTACTTTGATCAACTTATTTACTTCTACCTCAATACGTGGGGCTAGATCCAGATGGAAGCGTCGTTGTGCTTGCTTATGACCTCTTTTCTTTAGAGATATTAAGTCGATGTATTGCCATTGTGTAGCTCCAAATTGAGCATTTATGCATATGTCCAAGCAAACATGTCTTTATTTTCCTTTAGCATTTTAATATATTGTCTTACCTCTTCTTTCAACAAACTGGCACTGATATGTGTTGCGAGGTTCTTCATTCGTCCCCAAATTCACTTCTCTAAGTTCATCAATTGTAGGTTACCCTCCACCTTCTATTTGTATTGGGGTTATCCCAGGCTAAATCATTTCCTTTCTTTGTTTCCATTCGCTTCCTAATCTATTTCCACCTATTCTTTTGAATCGGTTACTTGAAATGCACTAATCGTATTCACCCAAGCTATCTCAGGAGATGTCCCCAACTCGAAAAGTTTTTCTCATTTCTTTTCATACTTGTCACAACTGAGACTTGCATGCCTCTGCCATTATTCAATATTGTCGGTTTGTCACATTCGGAGCCCAAGGCTTGCATGATTCTTCGGTTGGATGAATTATATCTGTTAAAGTCTTCCGGTAAAATCTTTTCGTCGATTATCATATGCTCATTCTCATTAACCACTTCTTTCTCTAGTAGAGAACAAAATATATCGGCTTTGAGTTGTTGGAGTTCGACTACACATAAAATTTATTTGGTCCAATTAAAAATGGTTTAATCATTTTTAGCCGTGGCGTAGGTACTCTGTAATTTGTCTCTAAGACTTTCATCTGTTCTGGTGACAACATTATCAAACGAGGTTGCCTTTGCTATCTTAATTGCTTTGGAAAAAAATAGAATTTTTTCCTTTCTTGATTCTGTCACACTGGAGTCGTGTACTTTTGGTTGTTTTACATTCTCTTTTTCTACAATCTTGACTGATAGAATTTCTTTTTCAACAATAACAACATCAGTGTCACTAAGTTTTGAACCTTTCTTATTCACACTCTTCTTTTCGTCTTTGGTAAATTAATCATAGTATCGCACGTCTGCAAAGAAAGATTTTTCTACTTTGTACAGTCTCATATCTGACACAATTTGGTACTAGATACCATTTTGATAATACTTGAAATATTGATGCAGTGTGGAAGAGATTATGCCATATATGTGCATTAAGGGTTAGCCCAAAAGCAAATTATAGGTTGTCAATACATCAATTATGTGGCATATGACCTTTATGACCATTTTTTCAATTCCTAGCATCGGTGTGATCGTTTCTAGTTGTTTCTAGTCATCTTGATTGAACTCATGGATCATCATTCCACTCGCCCATTATACTCTTAACTTGTTTCTCTCAAATATACCCGATGATCATGAGTGGTTGATTATGCGATTTCCTTCCCAGCATAGATCATTATCGGAAAAGGTGATAGTATACATACGGTTGGTTGCCTCTATTTTCTCATGCGTGGCATTCCAACTTGAATTGTCATCTTTTCCACACCATGTACCCTCCATCTCAACAATCAATGCTTCTCTCACTTCATCGTTTGACAATATATTGTTGTTCGGGGGAACTAATGGACTCAGAATGTGATGTTTTTGGTATGAAGGCTTGCACCAAGTTCTCTGCTAGTGATACTATAGATGAAGGCACGTTCAACCTGGCTACTTTCCCTTTCTCATGTCTGACTTTTAATGCAGCTTGGGCAGATGTACTTCCCGTCGCAGTCAACAACGTAGGAAAATCCTATGGCAGGAAAATCCTATGGTAGGAAGAAAGGTTTATTCCTTTTGGGGAAGAGTGGAGCTAGAGCAACGGTGGGATAACGCTTAGCGACATTTCGCGTAATTGGTCCTCTTATCAATCTCAACGAAATCAGACTCTTTGCAGGAGGAGATTGACTCTTTCTCCTTCTAGTTGTCACTACTATCCATTCTTCGTTGGTTTTCTTCATGATGGGTGAAGCAGAAACCACCCCTGCTATAGCTTGTAATTGTTTCCTTTAAGTACAAGCCAAAACAACCTTCTTAGCACTTTCTTTGACGATGTTTTGACCTCATTAACATAAGCCACAACGAACTTGTTGGGCATGAACTACAAAGACACATTAGCATGAGGAAAAGCCATGATGATTGCATGTGAATGTAGTGCCTTCTAATAAACATGTCAATCATTGTTTATTCAATTAATTCGAGTGATATCTTGTTTTTAGAGATGAATGGGAGAATGTTCTTGTCAAGAGTCACCATTTTGGCGCCTTCTTCGATGATGAACATCTTCTAACTATTTTAATGTTAGTATCAGGTACAAATATTCCAGATCCCATACCAGAGATTCTAGGTTTGATCCTCATTAGGGTCATCATTTTGTTATATCAAAATTTCATATGAGGGATTGGGATATATGTACTCTAATAAATAACAAAGTAATTTCGGAAGGAAGAACATTCATCATTGAAAATTTAATTTATATGAGTTCAATTACATTTCGTTAATTGCATCCCTTTAAAAATTCCATTAATTCTAAAACAATATATATTCAAATATTCATTATTAAATGAAATCTAGAAAACAATTCTGATGGCATTTCCACCCATGTTTGCAATTCACCAAAGTGATGGAAGTGTTGTATGAATTTAGAACCCCATTTTCATGATTTAAAACTACAATTGAATCGTCTTGGGCTGGAAACATAGCGAAAACTTGAATCAGAAAAACTTGGAGTAGTTGAGCGGTCGCACAATACTGCTGAGTTGTGCGGCTACGTAACTCTTCATTACTTTACCCTTCTCCTTCTTCCTTCTTGAGATAAAACTAACAATGGTCATTGCATGACTTCTTGGGAAGGAGTTATTGCATGGGTATTCCTTGGTACCTTTCAATTATTTAGATAGAATCTCCAAGGAAGCTCTAAATTCTAAGAAATTCCCAAATGAAAGGGTTAAGGGGGTATTTATTGTAACGCTCCGAACTTTTCAATACTCGAGTATTGAAAGTTCTCGCATGTTACCATGAATTTGACCTATTAAGTACACGTGTACGGGAGCAATCTAGCTAACCTAGCCCTATATGCATCCTCCAACGTGAATCTGACCGATTGAGAACGATCTTCATCCATAAATCAAGTCATCTGACCGTTGATCATGTAACTTGATATATGTACCTTTTCTTAAACATAAATCAACGAATGAACCTTCGTTCATAATGATTTAAATTAAAGTTCTTATATAAGAATTACTTAGAAACGTGCCTATAAACATCTAGAACCATTAGATTATCCAAAACTCTTAGATTATCAATAATTATGATAATGCCACCAACCTAGATCACTGAATTTTAAATCACATGGTTCTCACAATCCGTTTAATGTAAAATTTTATACCATGTCTAAATAGAATAATTTAACCGTACATGTCGAATTTCAACCCTTATATTATTGTACAAGTGGCCTAAATTGACAAACTACCTATAACCGTTGATTTTAGGGTCCACCTGAAATTTTGATCGACCTGAGCTTTGGCCGAGGACTTCATTTGGACCAAAAGACCAAATGGTCAGAGTATATTTTTCATGGGCATCACTGTGGACCCCATGCACATGGTGCACGCATAGGGTATACGCACCAGAGGTGCGTTGGACTACATGAATCGGTCAAATAGAGTTTGAAGAATAAAATCTCCAAAAGAGAGAAATCCTCTCTTTTTCTTCCTGGTTTTACGCCCGCGAGGAATTGGAACGAAGGACGTCCGATCGGACGAGATTGGGCCCACCAGAAAGGATCCCCTCGAAGATCTGATCCATCCATCTTGTAGATGGGAAAATTCTGAATGAACCTCAATCATTTCCACATGAAGGAGAGCTTCCATACGGGTATAAACCCAGTCACGAACAGACTGTTCGCAGAAGGAAAACCCGATGGCTGACCGGAGCCATCAGCTTCATTCAAGAAACCGATTTCAACATATATACCGTTGTTTGAATCGATCAAACGGTGGGACATCCAGAACTGACCTAGCCTCTGGAAGAAAGAATCGGAATCCAATTTCGTTCCCACCGTTCCACATCTCTTCCACAAACAGCGCCAAAATCGGCGCAACTCCAAACTCCGCGTAGGAAACCCGAAGGCGGTTACGTAGCCCAGATCCAAACCGTTTAATCTACACCAGGGATAGTTCCGACCATGGTTAAGGACACCGACAAGACCGGATATCTTCTCCACTTTGGAACTCTGTCGTTGTTGCACCTGAGACAAGAAAAGCGGACCACTGCAGAACATACATATGGCCAGATCTCTAATCTAGTGGGTCAATTGACGTCGGCAGATCGATCCAGAGTGGCCAGATCGTTAACCGACCAAACCTACGAGGGTATAAAGGAGAAAGATGGGGGAACCAAAACTCACGCAACCGTTCTCTGTTACGCAGATAGCAATGTGCGTAGGAAGAGTCCCGATTCTTCCTTACTGCGTAAACAGAAGTACGCCAAAGGACCCGCGTTTATACAACCTATAAAAAGGGACACTACCGTCGGCAAAGAAAAGTGAAAGCAAGGGAGAGAAAGGCCTGGTTTGTCCAGACTTACATACGTCCAGCAAGAAGAGAGCAGTGTCCAGCTCCCTGCTGGACTTAGCAGCAAGGAAAAGAAAAGAAAAGGAAAGAAAGAGAGAAGGAAGGAAAGGAAAAAGAAAAGAAAGGAAAGGAAAGGAAAAGAGAAAGAAGGAGAAAGAGAAAGAAAGAAAAGAAAAGAAAAGAAAAGAAAAGAAAAGAAGAGAGAGAGAGAGAGAGAGAGAGAGAGAGAGAGAGAGAGAGTTGGGTTTTGAGTCAACTCGGTAGGTCCTGGACTTAGTTAGGGCGAGATTTGAGTCGAGCTTCAGGTGAGGGTTTTTACTTTAAGCTTGCAATAATTTAAGGTAGTATGAATTAATCTGTTCCCTCACATGCTTTGAATCATTCCTATTGATTCAGGAGTGATGATAATCATTATTGGCCTTTCAGAATTTTATCCTTTAAGCTTACCTTAATTAAGTTGATGCATTTTATCTCGCCTTTTACGTACCTTTTACCTGTTCTCATATTACCATGATTTTCTATCTGCTTTTATTTACTTTGTCATCAACTATTATTAGCCCTTTGGGATTATGACATGATGTTAATTACAAGTGACCTTTATGAATTTATGTGGGACTACGGATACAAGCCTCGCCCTTACCTTATTAAAATTATTGAGTTGGCCCTACCACTCATCTCTTTATTGAGCTGGCAATTGTCATTCTTCTATTTGTTGAGTTGGCTATTGTCACTCTTCTATCGGTTGAGTTAGCCATTGCTACTCTTCTTTATTGAGTTGACCATTGTCACTCTCCTCTTTGTTATGTTGGTCATTGCCTGAGTTGACTATTATCACTTTTCTCTTTATTATATTGGCCTTGTGTAATCTATCTTTAAGGCTTGGGTATGTGTCTTACTATTCCGAAACCTCCATGATTCAGATCATGTTTTCTATCAATGCAAGTGATGTGTTGAAGCTATCACAATTAGTGACTCAATATTTATTATAAACGTAATACATTATTGGTAGCGGCTCTCTTGGTCGGCACATAATTCCGTGCATTGGTTGGCATGATGCACAATCGATGTACGTAAATCGCCATGCGTGTTACATCACCTTCCCGGGATTGGATGTCGCAAATAGTCACTCCATGAACACATGTGTTATATAAATCCCTCAACCACGTTGTTGTGTCACCTTGAGATATTCGCGTAAATCCACGATATTGTTGGTCATGCCAGTGAATATCTGTAGTTATGGGATACGGATCGAGTTGGGTTTTCTATAAATTATATTCCACATTGTGATGATCACTACGTATGATGAGACGTACACGTTTTGCTGAGCATGCATATCATGTATGTTGTTTGCGAATACTGATATCTCATGTATTAGTGGAGTACGAGACGTATCAGAACCCTTACATTACTTTTATGAATTTTTTGAATTATTACTAATCTTAAAGGATAACCATCACTATTAATAGGGCGTTGACCCCATCCAAACTAGGCTAGGAACCTTTATAATGATTGATATCTACACCGTGATATAATTTGACCATTGATGCTTAAATTAGAATCAATCTAACCATTATATTAATAAAAAAATGTCATTTAGACGCACAAAGATCTTTACATATGGGCCACCTAAACTATGAGTCTATCCTATCTTTGGTCTAAGGACCTAACCTGAGACAACGAACCTATTGGTTAGTGTGGATTATACTTAAAACCAATCTGAATGTCGAATTGATAGAAAATGTAATTTTGTCACTCAAATCATTTTTTTTCCCTGAAAGGTGGGGTGAAGCCACCAGGATATTATTATTAACAAAAGATGTATAGCCATTCGGGTGGGTCCCAACAAAAAGATTTTAGACCAGGCCTATCATATACCAAAACTCACACACGGCTATGGACAAAAAAGCTAGTAGGCTAGCCACACACTGCAGGGCCAGGGCTAGACCAAGCGGGAGAAAACTTCCCGACTACGACTTCAAAGGGGTGCATTAGACTCTAAGGCTACCAAGCCCAACATTGTCTAGAACTAGAGACCCCCTAATGCTCCTTGGAAGATCAGCAGAGGATCTGTAGAGGTTGTTGGCACACACATCGCTGGCCAACCTAGCTAATGCATCTGCCACGGAATTACCCTCGCGGAAGATGTGCCTGAAATTGAGGTTGAGTGGGTGACTCATATGATGGATGACACCCATCCTGTACCATATGGTCCACAGGCAATGGACCGAGGGGTCGCTAGCTGCATCCACTACAATCTTCGAATTAAATTCAACGGAAATGTTCGAAAGGCCCAGATTGTAATAAATGACGATGCCATCAAGCATAGCCTGTGCTTCTGTGATCGTGTTCATAGCGGGACTGTAGCTCCTGTGAAAAGAAAAGATAAGTCGCCCCTGGTAATCCCTGCAAACACTTCCTCCTCCACTCTCCCCTTGGCTTCCATGCAAAGAGCCATCACTCAAATCAAGTTATATAGCCCACCTGAGTTGTGGATTGGCCTCATTCCTAGTCATATGACCTAGTTGGACCCATAGAACTTGATGATCAGAGTGGATTTCACTAAACATCATTGTGGACCCTACCTTGACCCTATGTATACACCAGCGAAGGTAAGCCCATTGTGCACCGGACTTGGATAACAGTCAAACCGGATTTGACTCAACCTTAAGAAGAAAACCTCTTCTATTCTTACCGTTTCCCGCTCGAATAAATTTGAATGGATTATGTCCATTGTTTTCGATTATGGCCCATCATCATCACCCATATTGAAGATCCGAACCGTTCGTCTAGTCAAGAACTCAAATTTGTTAAAAATCTCATCCTTCCCTCATGTTAAAAGACCATGGTGTACGAGCAAGGTACTACTAATCAAGTTGTCACATGAACAAATGAGCAAATGGAAACTTCTATTTTAGGTCTATTGCTGGTAATCCAAGACTCTCTCTCTCTCTCTCTCTCTCTCTCTCTCTCTCTCTCTCTCTCTCTCCCCCCCCCCCCCCCCCCCCCCCCCCCCCGCGCACGCGCGCATGCACGCGATCATCTCAGATGTGAAAATTAGGGCACCTAGAAGCTTCCCGTAATGGATGAAGATGCCCTTTGTGCAATAATTCATTTTCTTGCTTAATATTAAGTGGAGGAGAAAATATGAGAACCCACTGAATTTTCATGTCTATCCATCCAAAATGTAGGTCCCATAAGTATCCTGGGACCAATCTAGGCTATCCATGATTGATAAATCAAAGGAAAACCACTCCAGTCAAAAGATGTCATTAGTGTGTGGAGCTTCTTCTCCGTTTTAGAAAAATCAACTTCAATTGTAGATGAACTCTAATCTCTAATCAAATATTATCATTTTATGGGCCATAGGGCCTACATTTGATCATATGGTGGCCAAATCAATCCTGATTACAAATTGATGGAAATTTTGTATTGATTAGCAAAAAGAAGTTGGTTTCACTATTGGATTGGTTAGGAATCTGTAACTAATCCTAGTTTAGACCTTGAAGTCTCTGGACAAGGGATTGAGCCCTATATATATAACTCATTTCCCAAATTAGGGCATTCATTTGCATTTGGAGAGAAATTAGAAATATCAGAAGAGTGATCCGATGTTGCACTATTTTGACTCACCCGAGTTGTTGAGTGAGTCTGTGTCACGCCCCAAACCCAGAAATCGGATTCATAGGAATCCCGATTGCCGAATCCGGTGCCGATAGCCTCTATAGTACTCCATTCTCGGTTCCTAGCGTTCACACGCCAGAATCCGATCCTGGGATCCTACAAGGAGGATTTTTTTTTGACATTTAAATCGTAATAAGCATAACCACAAGATTATCCAAATCACAAAAGCAACATCATCATCACATATCCACTAATATAATCATTTGAATACAACACTGAAAGGGAAATACATAAATAGAAAATCAAGCTCCAGAAGACCGCGGCACGCTCCAAGCTCAACACGGCTGCAACCTAACATCACCTGCACGCATCTATCGTGCATAAGCTTATAGAAAGCTTAGAGGGTGGTGTAAGTGTGTGCACAAAGTAAGTGTCAAGTATTCAATACAATACCATCATCATACAATACCGAAATTACTGGTAATTCATAAATCGTACATTATCAGGATAAGCAGAAATACTGACGAGATCATAAATCATACAATGATAGAGTAAGCGGAATTATGGACAAGTTCATAAGTCAATCAATACGCAATATAAAACAGCTATGCACTAAGGAGTCATAAAGAGTCAAATATCAGGTGCCGAGGATGTAATGCAATATACAAATGCGAATGAAATGACCATGCTGGAGTGTGAAGTCGAGATGATAGAACGTAGTATCGCAGGCTACGGGGCCCACCACAGGGGACTTCTATCCAAATCAGTCCCATACCTAAATTTGGATAGTCAGACTCAACGTGGTAAGCTCCTGATCTCAGGTTAGTCGCGCGTCCAACCAAAATTCTTGCCATAACGAAGGTACACAATAATTAGTTACGCACCACCAGCCCGAGTGGATAGTGAATAAATGAATGAATGAATGAGCATGCAACTCCTATCCAATAAGTCCACATATCAGTACGGTTCCTCTCTACTGCTGCTGGGGGCTGGGACACTCCCATGAACGGTGTCCCGTCGCACCGCACCTAAAACAAGTGCCGGTGAACTGTCTCGGAATGGTGTCCCGTCACACACACGTTGCACACACGCTACACGCACGCTGAGGGGTGGCCTAAATAAAACACATGCATCAAGTGGGCTCCACCGTCCAGCGGACAGTGGAAGTGACACATATATCATGTGTTTTATTTACGTCACCCCTCAGCGTGCGTGCAGCGTGTGTGCAGTGTGTGTGCGTGCAGCGTGTGTGTGTAGTGTGTGTGCACGCAGCGTGTGTATGTATGTATATATATATATATATACATTATACTATATATAATATTATATTATATTATATATAATACTGTATATATTATATATATATAATTTGTACATTTTATGTTACATTCATGATGGTGGGCCTTCTTGTGGGCCCCACCCTTGATGCAGGTGCTGCATCCAATCTGCCCATCCATTTTAACAGCTCATTTTATGAAATGAATTTAAGAATGGGCCAGATCCATAGTCCGTGTGGACCCCATCTTAGCATGTTATAAGGCCCATGGGATTGGACATTTGATATATTCCAAGGCCCATGGGATTAGGCCTATTTGGCGTATGATAAGTCCCTTGGGATTGGACATTTGATATATTCCAAGGCCTATGGTTATAGGCCCATTTGATTCATATAAGGCTTATGGGTCGGTTTAGGCCCATTTGATTCATATAAGGCCTATGGATTTAGGCCCATTCGATATATAAGGCCTATGGATGTAGGCCTACTTGATAGATGAGGCCTATAGGATTGGGCCTATTTATATGTATGAAACCCATGGGATTAGGCCCATTTAAGACACACAAGGCCCATGTGATTTGACCCATTATGATGTACTCTGAGGCCCATGGGTTATGACCCTTGCTATATACTTAAGGCCCATTGGCGTGGTCTATTTATGTGGCCCATTTGATGAATAAAAGGCCTATATGACATGGCCCATTTGATGTATTTAAGGCCCAATGGGAAGTACCTAAGGTCCATTGCAATGTGTGACCCCAACACCGATTATGAAACGATGTTTACGACAATCGTGCCTTGGGAGTAAATGTTGGTTTGACGTCCACATTGCGAGTGTAATGCTGGTTGGATGTCCACATTACGACTCTCCTTAAGGCCCATTATTAGTCCCGTACTTATTATGTATAGGCCGTCCAGGCCCATCTGCATGGTAAGGATAGTTCATTTCATCATAACATGTTTAGTATAGTTTCATGACTCATGATCATACGCATCATATGTATGCCTGATATGAGAATTGACTGATCATAGCATATGCCTTCGGGCAGGTTGTTTATGGGCTCCCGATTAGGCGGTGTTACCCTACATGAGCGCACGATATGCGCAGGATTTGTTGTATGACTGGATAACGTGATTCATGCATTTCACATTTGTGTGACATGGTTATTGTACGCCCTAGCGACATCAGGGTCGTAACTTCCACAGACATATCGTGGTTGATAGGATTGGATACCGAAAATCTTGTTCTACATTGGGTGCTATAGATATCCCTGGGTGAAATTTCATAAACCCTTATGGTACCAAGAGGTTGCTCCAACGTCTAGACTAAGTGGGTAGATGAGCGCTAAGTGCTGATTACCAGATGGCTGCGCTCTCCACTGTGTCGAGGTCGGTTGGAAGGGGGTGCGGCCTTATCCGCTCGAGTGTAGGGGACAATGCTATGCTGAGTTTGACCAGCTCGAGGAATGGGTCCGCTATCGACGAGTCATGCCCGATATTGGCAGACGCATAGTGAGGTCTCTTCCACCTACCTTATTGCGCGCGATGTGGCGACGATCTCGTTTAGAGTGTACTAGACCCCGGTGATATCCCAGAGTTGAGTTGTATTGACATGTGGATTCAGATGAGGATTGTATGCTTGACTTGCATCTTGCATCGCATAGCCTTAGTACGGCTCATGATATTATGGATCCATCTACATACTCCGTATTACTCTATTATTGCATGATCATATTACTACCTTACGCACACACTTTTACCACCCTCTAAGCTTTCTATAAGCTTATGCACGACCGTTGCGTACAGGTGACGTTGGGGCGCAGCAGCGCTGAGGCAGGAACAGATCATTTTAGAGTTTTTTATTCCGTACCATTGTATTTCCCTTTATGCTCATTGTACTTGTAAAGTTTTTGATCATAGTGAAAATGTAATGGAGTTCTTGGTTGTTGTTTGTGGGTTATGCCTTTGGTTATGCTTATTACGAATTAAACTGACGTTGAAAATCCTCCTCATAGCATCCCAGGATCGGAACCTGGGGAATGGACAATAGGAGCTGAGAATGGGGTTCTACGGAGACTGTCGGCACTGGATTCGGCAATCAAAAATTTTGTGAGCCTGGTTTTCGATTTGGGGCGTGACAGTCTGGCCTGTCTTCAGCATGTGTATGCTTGAGTCTGGTGAAGGAGAGAGAAGAAAAAAGGAAGACTTGAAGGTGAGGCTCCAACCATCATTCCCTCTTGCCAAGTTTTTGTGTCGGGTCACTGACTTAGTTTGTGCCAAGTTTAGGTTATTTGTTGTTGTTATTGTGGATGTTGACTAAATCCTAGTTGAGTTGAGGTCAGTTCTTACTATCTACGAGTTTCTCTAACCAAGGAAGAAGGAAGAAATCAAAACTAGAGTTTAGGTCCCGTGCACTTAGATCATTACCGAGTCGAGATTGAGTCGCGACTCGCAATTCCTATTAGTTCTTGGTTTGGGCGTTTGTAACTGTTGTAGCCTGGGCATTCTTTAGTTAGATTCTAAGGGTAGGAGGAGAGTCAAAAAGAAAAGAAAAGGAAGTAGAAGAAGAGGAAGAAGATAGAAAGATGGCGTTATCGACTCACAATTGGGTTGACTCGATCATTTTCATTGAGTTTTGAGTTGAGGCTAATTAGATCTGATGGTTTGTGTGTGGCTTTCTTCATTCAATCACATTAATGTGTAGGAGAGGAGCCTCCTCTAGCTTCATCAGAGGTAAAATTCTACTCTATTAGGTAATGCCTCAATATGAGTCAAGTTTAGATTTATTAAGTTGACTCAATTGGTGTGCCTAAATTAACCTTGTTTGGCTAGCTGATTAGAGCTCTTTTGTTTTAGCAGCGCCTCAGTTAACCTTAGAGTTCTAATTTGTATTGGGTGGAATTTATCAAGCTTAGTTGTAACCTGGTTCTAATTTAGTTAACCTGCAAGGTATATGGACCCTTAGAGCTATTATTCAACTGGGTGAAGTTGAACGTGGATGGTTCTTCCCTGGGGAATCCAGGCGAAAGTGGTGGTGGAGTCGTTAGAGACTCTAAAGGTTGGGTTATTTTTTCCTTTCACGGGCATTATGGCCTTACTTCCAACATGGTTGCTAAGGCTCAGGCTATACTTGATGGTATCACTCTCTGCAGCAAATTGGGCATTTCCAATATAGTTGTTGAATCTAACTCCATGGTGGTGGTGGAAGTAGCTTTGGATCCCCTCGTCGGCTGCCCCTGGAAAAATATGGTACAGTTTGGGTGCCATCCATCACTTTAGTCACTGCCTCAACCTCAGTTTCAGGCATACCTTTCATGAGGGAAATTTAGTGGTAGATGCTCTGGCCAGGATGGCGAGTGAAGGTTGGGCTAATTCTTTTTATACTTCTCATTCGGAAATGTCGAGGTGCATTAGGGCCCGCCTGGTTCTGGATATAGCAGGCCTGGGTTACTTGAGACCATGACCTCAATGGGAGATTTCTCTTTTTTCTCTTTTGTTTCCCTTTTTCTGATTAGGTAGGTGTGGCTGTGTTTATATTAGTATGAGATTGTGAGTAAATGATAGGTGAGGCTCCTTTCCTTTTTGTTGGAGCCAGCCCGAAGATTTGTTTTTTAAAAAAAAGGAAATTAAATTTCCTTATTTCTTAAGTGTGGAGCTTTCTTTTTGGATTCAAGGATCAAATTTAGTCAACTCAAATCAAACTTGTGAGTTATTGTAGTTATCTTTAGAATCTCTAACAATTGAGTTATGGATTATTGATTTTAAGTTCTTAATCCCTTACAATTAGGAGTGACATTAATCCTCATTCAAATGAATTTGAATTGAAGATTGTCTCGCATCCAAATCAATTGAATTGAGGAAGCTTGGGTTGTTCTAAAATTTCGTACCCTAAGGGTGCACACACTTCCTAGTGACATTAGTAAGTGATTTGACTCATAAGGTAATACTTTTTTCCCTTGAGATTTTCTCTTTCATCTTAGTTTAAGTGATAGCTTTACCTTTTATCTTTAATTAATAATTGTTAACTTTATTTCATGTTTACCTATGTTAGTTATTTGAATAAATCATATACTTAACTTTTATATAGTATAAGCACTTACATGTTGTACATGAATACCTTCTCATACTTGTAGATTATTTATGAAGCTTGAATTGTCACATTAATTAGAGGAAAACTCAAGTCATGTATGAAAATCTAGAATTGGATTTTTAAAAAAATAAAAAATAAAAAATCTGGGCCAAAATAGTTCAAAATTCGGGCAGAGACCTACCCAAGCCCAACCGGTTTTTTTTTGGAAGAACACCACCTGGGATTCATTGAAAGGAAAGAAGCTTTACAAAGACAAGGGGGGAAACCACACAATAATCGGGCCTCACCCCAAAAAGACCTCAAATGGGCAGCAAGCAGATGTTGCAGCAGGAAATGAACCAAAACAGACTTCGGATAGGGCCAAAAAAAACCTAGGCCCCATCTATCATATGATATATAAATATACTTCTATCCTTCCTAATAGAATCAATCCCAACTCTATCCAGAAACAAACTACCTTTCACTAACCGAGGAAGACACGATGGATCATTGAATAGACCGTTACCTTGCTTCAAGCTGCCCTCCTTTGCCAGACCATCAGCTGGCCTATTGGCCTCACGTGGGATACAGGAAAAAATGAACTTTCCTCGACTAGCAAGTGCTTTAATCCTATCCAGCCAATGTCTCGAAATCCAAGCAGGGTTGGATTTGCCTAACAAGTAGTTCATTAGCCATTTGGAGTCTAATTCGTCATAAACATTATCGATTCCGAGGATGACATATAAATGCAGCCCTTCAAATAGGGCCCTAATCTCGGCCATATTGTTGGAAGCAACCCCGAATCCAGAATAACATGCGAATATCAACTTACTTTTTTTGTCCCTGGAAATCCCGCCACCCCCAGCCAAGCCTGGGTTGGCCAATGCTGGCCCATCAACGTTCAATTTGAAAGCACCAGCAGGAGGCTTAGTCCACTTCACTACAAGAGGAGACGAGGGGAACTTGATAGGGCTAGAAGGCTGCCCCACCACTGCTCTGAAGGGTCTCCGACTGGGATTCTTGAGTAGGGCCTCCATCCACCAACTCACTTTCTGACAGACTGTTTGAAAGTGAATAGGGAGGTCATCGAATCTTTCCTCGTTCCGGGCCCTCTAGATTTGCCAAAGAAAGAAGATAGGGGAGAGTCGAAAGAAGGTAGCATTGACGTTTGAAGGGGTGGTTCTGTTCCACCACCAATGGAATCGGAGCTGGATGGATTGGTGAGCAAAAAGAGGAATTCCAAAATAGTCTGCTAGATACTTCCAGATCCTACCCGCCAGGATGCCGTCCATAAACAAGTGAGACGAAGACTCTTGGGACGGGTTTTTCGTCGAGAATAGCCTACAGCACAAACATTCGGAGGCTTAACTGACACCCTTAGCTTGAATATTCTCATCAACTGGAGTCGCTCCTAGCAAGAGCCTCCACATAAATGTGGATAACTTCGGCGGAACCTTGGGGTGCCACACCCATCTTGATCTGGGCCTCTTTAGGCCAACCACCCTAGACACACTCCGGGCGGACTTCACAGAAAATGAACTAGAAGGATCAAATGGCCAAATACGACGATCATCACTAGCAGAGCAGCAGTAACCTCCTTGAAGAATATGGGCCTTAATCCAATCAGGAAGCTCAAATGGGGGTTCCGACTTCAGGCCGCAATCATCCAGAAAATCTACCACTTTGAGACTCCTGCAATTTTCAGGGATAACAGTCGAGGGGATATCAATCAACCACCCAAGACCTGAGCAGTTATGGTCCCACATGTTACACTCTCTCTGATGGATGTCAACACGGACCTTATTATCCAGCACAATAAACAGGCCCACCAATCTCTTCCATAAGGGAGAAGAAGCCACAGAAAATGCAGGAGGACCGACGCTCAGATCAGATTGCTGGTATTTGGACCTAATGAAATCAGCCCAAAGGCTCCTTTTGGTCTCATACCTGATATTTTATGACATCTTCAAATGGTGAGCCCTCATAACCTCTTTCAATTTTTGAATTTCCAAACCTCCCTCATCCTTAGGCATGGAGACCGAGCTCCACGAGATCCAATGCAGCTTTCTTTTACCTTCTCTCCAACCCCAGAAGAAGTTGGAGAAGGATCTCTCCAGCAGTGCAATCACTTTCGCAAGGAGAACAGTAGACGCCAAAGAGTGAATCGGGATGTTGCTCAAGACATGGGAGATGAGCGTGAGGCGACCTGCATGGGACAGTAGCCTCGCTTTCCAGCCCTGCACTCTAGCTGATATTCTGTCTAATAATGGTTTAAAAATGTTTCTTAACATTCTACCTTTAACTATTGGAACTCTTAAATAAGAGAATACCCCAACGGCTTTACAAAATTGGAATATGAACTTAAATGGTTGTGATCAACTATATAGAATGGTTCCTCGAACTAGTGGCCATTTTGTTTAATGGATTAAATGGATATATGTTATAGACTTATTATCTTGTGGATCATTTGTGCCCATGTGGCTTTGAGTTAGCCCCTTTTTTTTGTGTCCTTAAATGGACTTTTTGTCCAATGTGGCTCTTGACAGATTATTTTTGTATAACCTTTTTATGGTAAGTTCTACTTGTTGTATCATGTAGCCACTAGTTGTAGAGGTTACCATTAACATCCCACTTATTGAAGTTCATCAGTGAAACCTTCATAGTATGGGACACTATGCTCAAGTTGTTGGCCTATGCTGTGTAACGAACTCCACATAATGACATTTAAGCTTTCTTAAAATGGTTGTTTATAAATTAGATTAATAATGATTGGGCTAATCATGCATTTCATGGCATACATGCGATATTAGGTAGCTAATCTGAATGTTGTGATAGTACATAACCTTTCTTGAGGTATTTTCGTTGGCTCCCAGACTACTATTGATCGACTCAATTTGTATGAGCTAGTCACTTGAGCCTATACTTATTGTACTTTTACTGGTAACTAGCCACTTTAAACAGCATGTCGGTTTTTCCCCACTTGTGAGTTTTTACCCAAAGCCAGTTGGATGTGCATCCCCGGGCTGATATGTATGTGTATGTGCATGCATTCATGCATTTAAATAAGGAAATCAATGTGCATTATTTAAAATAATGTATGCATATCTAATGAATTTATCTTATTTTTATAATGGTCATTATTTAAAATAATGTATGCATGTCTAATGAATTTATCTTCATGCATTTAAATAGGTAATGCTCCGACGAATGGTTTAGCTAAACTAGGGAGTGCTTCTCAATCCTCATCTTATTTTGCTAGCTCATTGTCATTGCCCCACGAGATTCGTGGGCTGGTCTTCCTCGATAAGGTGGGGCTAGTGTCCATCAAATCTTCCTAGCCCCTTGGCTTTGCGGCTTTGGTTTTGGGTTGTTTTGTATTTTATTTTTTTTTGTGTTCTTCTTGGCGCATATGATAGGCGAGGTCCAGATATTTTGTCGGTACCTGCCTGAATGGCTGTATAGTTTTTTTTCTTTCAATGGAATCGGGGACAACCCCTCCTTTAAAAAAATAATAATAACTGTCATTATAAATTGGTTGTTGTAGATTTTTTCTTAAAACTATTCTTAACTGTTATGATGGTATGATAAATCTTGGTGTTATACCTCATTGGGATAGCCATTGACATTATCGAATCAATTTTAGTTGATACAAGAGATATAGATAATGTGCAGGTTGGTGCTCATGTGGAGCATGGGGAGCTAGATGATCTTATGACTTTATATTTTATATTTCATTTATATTCATTTTGTACTTTCCTGTGTTTTTAAGACTTGAGTCATTGGCTTGTATAAGCCCTGTGGGTGGTCACTTGTATATTTTGTGTATATGGAATGTATATCTGGACTTTTTCATTTTTGCTTGATTTATTTTTCTTCCATTACGGTGCTCAATATTATGAAATGTGGGCTATTTTTTAAGGTTAACAATTAGGATTTTAGAAAATTACTAAACTTGGGTTATAAAATTCTAGGTGTTACACAAAGAGTATCAACTAGATACTCGAACAACTTGAGGAGAGATGTCAATAAAATTAGGGCTTTGTCTTTCTCCTCGATCTTCACCTCAACACTTGTCAACTTGCAAATTAGTTAGTTAAAAGTATTAATATGTTCAGATAGATTCAACTGTTATGTCAGTATAAAACTGTCTCTTCATAAATAGATGATTGGTGAGAGATTTCGTTATGTAAATACTCTCTAACTTCACCCATAAACCTTGAATAGTCATCTCATTTATGTCATTGTAATTGACTTCATAGGTCAAATACAATTGAATTGTACTAATTGTCCTTTGATCAATTTTATCTCAATCTTCCTCCATAAATTTTAGACAATGTGCTTTCCCAAGGAGCACATATTGTAACCCTTGTTGAACTAGGAGAGTTGTTATGACATCTTGAATTTTTACTGCCCGAGTACAGACTCGTGCCCGAGAATTCCGGGTGTTAATAATGTAAAACTTGGATACTTCAAAATCGTATCTTGTTTTTTGTATATCACGTCCAGTTATATTAGAAGGTAACCATTCACGAAAGTAAAAGCAACTATATTTATTATTCCATTAGATTAAAAGAATTCAACGAATCATCAAATGGCCTCTTAATGAGAGCTTATTATATTATCAAAGTTTGCAACTGAAAATAAATAAAACTAATCATGCATTATTCTTCTTCTCTATTCGAATCTGTCTTCCATAGAATGGTCATCGTCCATTACATCAACCTATAATTTACCTGCAACATCTATATGGTTGGAGAGGGTCAATGCCCTTCTCATAGTGTTAGTTGTCCTTTAAAGTTTACAATGATTCAAGTGATTCATAAGAATAACAAAAGGTGTCTCGATAGATCTCATAATCTACAAATACAAGTGGTATCGGTATGTGCAACATTTTACATGAAATAAATTACTAGAGAAGTATGTGCAATCAATCATACTCAGCAATCATGGTCACAATGTGAAAAGTAGCTCGAAATATCCGACTTACCTTGTATTCTAACACTACAGAGATTCGTCAGCATATCCAACATTAACGTGGATTTATGTGAACATCTCAAGGCGATACAACATTGCGATTGGAAGATTTACGTGACATAATTTATTTATAGAGCGATTATTAACGACATCCAATCCCGAGAAGTGATGTAACACGCATAGCGGTTTACTTACATCAATTGTGCACCACTACCCAACCCACAGGATTACATGCTGACCAAGAAGGCAGCTACCCAAAATGTATTACATCCGTGATATTATATCGATCGCTAGAAGTAGGATTTCCAACATTATACTTGCATTATAAGGTAATAATGTGATAATTTGAATAGTTTAATATTCATTCATAAGGTGATGATTCATAATAACAAAACTCGAAGCATGTAAGAAAAAGATAATCAAATCAAATTATTACAAAATTTAAAGGAAAAACCCTGACCTTTAGAAGGGGATTGCTTTTTAAGGTTGTCAGTACTCGTCAAATACGGCGTAGGGTCGGATTTTAGCTTGGTTCCTACGGTTAAATTTTAATATTATGTGGTTAAAATTAAATATTAGAGTTTGTAGATATGGGTTTATACTAAATAGTGATTTAACTAGGAGCTTGAATTAAGTTAGAATAACTTACCCTGTTTAGAAAATTCCTAGCCTAATAGCTTGGACTTCAGTAACACTAGGTGTTGAGTCGACTCGTCTTAACTTAATTTTGAACAGCCTTTTGCATTGGGAAGTGTGTCCTAAACTGGGATTTCGGACTAGCTGTCATCCCCTCACTCAATGAGTCGTGACTCAATGCACCTACTATTCAGTCCCTCTCTCTCTCTCTCTCTCTCTCTCTCTCTCTCTCTCTTCTCTCTTTCTCTCCTTTGTTATGGTTTACCGAATTCACTCTGACAAGGCCTAACTTTCGTTGGGATTGGTGTTGTCTCTGGCGCTTGATCTCCTCCTCTCTCTCTCTTTCTTATTTCTCTCTCTATCCTCTGACATCAAGGAGAGGAGGATTTATAAGCTGGAGGGTTTGCTGAACCTTCCTTCATAACTTGTACGTAGATTGTTCCATGCGAGAATGAATTGCACCACACACGGCTTTTTCCAACGCCTGTTCATCATGCAAGAAATCTGAATCATCTCCCATATTTTGAGGGGTTGGTGTGTATTTAAATGGGCCATTAGATGGATGACTTGTGTCACATCCCGAACTCGAAAACCGGGCTCACAAAATTTTCGATCGCCAAATCCGACACTGACAGCCTTCGTAGTATCCCATTCTCGGCTCCTGGCACCCATATACCAGATTCTGATCCTGGGATGCTACAAGGAGGATTTCAAACATGATTTGATTCGTAATGAGCATAACCACAAGCATAACCCATGAACAATAACCACGAGAACACCATTACAAAATCTACTATGATTAAAAACTTTTGAGTACAATGCGTCTGAAGGACAATACAAGATAATGACAATAACAAAAACTCTAGAAGCTCGACTGCACACTCCAATGATGGTGAGACTAAGGCTGCGTCCTGACGTCACTTGCACACATCAATCATGCATAAGCTTATGGAAAGCTTAGAGGGCGGTGTAAGTGTGTGCACAATACGAGCATGCTCAGACTGCAAGGTCAGGATAATGCGATAATGCGCTGATGAGTACATGAATGCAATCAGCCATACCAAGGCTATACAGTGCAAGATATGAATACTATCGGCCATGACATGACCATGTGATGCGAGATGCAACTCAAGCATGCCAATCCTCATCATATATCAGTACAGTTCTCATTCTGGATAATCACCGGGGTTTAGTACACTCCAAATGGCACTGTCGTTCCCCAAGCGGCACAGTCCAAGTGAGCGTAAGAAACCTCACTATCCGCCTGGCCAATAGTCCGCCAATATCTATCCGACACGACGATAGCAGACTCATTCAAGAGCTGGTCAAACTCAGCCTAGTATTGCCCCCTACCCTCGGGTGAGTAAGGCCATACCCCTTTCCAACCGACCACGACACATTGGGAGATGCGGCCTCCTGGTATTCGGCCCTCGTGTGCTCATATATCCACTCGGTCTCGACGTTGGAGTCATCCTCTAGTACCATGGGGTTTAGGGATTTTTACCCATGGACATCTATGGCGCCCGTATGCTAGAACCAAATATTTTCGGTATCCAATCCAGCCACCCACGATGTGTCTGTGGAGGCTATGGCCCTGATGTCGCTAGAGCATACCATAATCGTAATCACACAAATGCAAGTGCATGAATCACTCTACCAGACATGCAAAAATCCAGCGCGTACCATGCACTCATGTAGGGCAACTCTGCCTATCGGGGAGCCCACAAATAATCTGCCCGAAGGCACATGCTATGGTCAATCACTTCTCATATCAGGCATACATATGATGCATATGATCATAAATCATTGATCTATACTGAACATGTTATGTGGTGATGGGTCCTGTGCATAACTAAGATGGGCCTAGACAGCCTTCACACTACAAGTGTGGGCTTATCAGTGGGCCATAGGACAATACAGACATTTAACCGGCATTATCCTGACAATGTGGGCATCTAACCATCATTGCTCACAAGGCTCGGTTCACCTTAAATATCAATAAATCATGGCGGAATCACACATTGCAATGTGCCTTAGGTACATCCCATTGGGCCTCAAATAAATCAAATGGGCCGTATCTCATGGGCCTTATATTCAACAAGTGGGCCACCTCAATGGGACTCACCAATGGGCCTTTGGTACTTTGCAATGGGCCATCACCCATAGGTCTTAAAATGCATTAAAATGAGCCCAATCACCAAGGATTTATGTGTATCAAATGGGCCTAATCACATAGGCCTTATATATATTAAAGTGGGCCTCAACAATGGGCCACAAATACGTCAAATGGGCCTCATAACGTGGGCTTATATATATCAAGGTAGTCCCCAACAACGGGGCTATAAACACATCAATTAGCCTACACACATGGGCCCATATATAACAAAGTGGGCCTCAACATTAGGCATATATACATGCCAAGATGGGCCTAAATACATGGGTCCATATGCATCCAAACGGGCCTCAATAATGGACCTAAAAATACATCAATATGGGCCTTAAAATAATCTCCAAATGGTTGTACAGTTTAGATGAAACACATGCATTATGGAGGGTCCCATAGGGATGGAAAGGATGGTCGGCATATATGAAAAACATACCTTATAGTGGGGCCCATAGTAATGGAAGGCATAGATTACAGTACATACATCAATGGGTCCCATGTGGGGCCCACCATAAGGTTTATTTTTCACCCAACCAGTTGATAAGGTCACATGAGTTTGGGCTCACCAAAAATGTTTATTTTCCATCCAAGCCCGTTCATCTAGTGACTGGACTTAGGACCCTCTGTAATATTTATTTCCACCCAACACGGGCCCACTGTATTGTTTATTTTCCCTCCAAACTATTCATAGGGCCACATGGGCCTAGGGCCCACTGTAATGTTATATTTGCCACCCAATCTATTCATAAGGTCACATGGACCAGGGTAGGACCCACTGTAATATTTATTTGTCATCCAACCTGTTTATATGGTTGCACGGAAAAGGGAGCCCACCGTGAGGTGGTTCACAAATCTAGCCCACCCAACCGTTGTCAGGGCCCCACCAAAATGCAGTCCATGAATCCAGCCCACTCATTATGCACGTCCCACTTGGCTGAGGGTCCAGACCAAGTTTTAACCACATCCAAAATTCAGGTAGGCCCCACCAAGTGTTTTTATATGATTTAGGCATGTCTTCACATGATTTTAGATGGTATGGCCCACATGGGTTCCGTATATGGCTGATTTTTGGGTGGCCCATAGCCAGGGGTGTAACACCCTGAAAATCGGGGGTCGTGTATAAACTCAACTCCCGAGTTCCAGACCGTCACTTATGCAACAAAAATGGTTATGATTCATTGTTGTCTGATTTAAAGCATTCACATGAGTAAAAGTATACCAAAACTGCAATTCATACTTCAGATCCAGTGATAAAAGCAAGCGGAAGACTAAACAATGTATATATCACTGTATGGAAAAAACAAAGTAATCTCATCTGTCTCCAAAGTATGACTACATCTCTGAGTCTCATTTACATATACATAACAAAAGAATAATGTTCAAAAGAAAGTCCCACTGATGTCCCCTCGATCCAGGTCGCCTACGGGAAGCCGTCGTGGTACTGCATATACGAGAACTCATCCTGGTCCTCGTCAATCTCTGGCTCCACCTCCTGGATCTCGTCCTCACCTGCATCTACAACAGGGTCTGGTGGGTGTTGCAAACACCATCCCGTAACGTGGGAATGAGTGATCAACTCAGTGGAATCATAGAGCAAAGATTAGCATGTTCACAATTCAATCACGCGATAATAGTAAAGCAGTAAATCAGACAATCCTAATGCTGTTATTAATGCAAGATGATATGACGTGATGTATGCCCTCACCGACGATCACCCTCATGCGGCAACATCTTACGACCTCGGCATGCCACACTCCCTAGAGTGCTCCACATCTTCCAGGCACAAGCAATGCTATGGTGATATGATTTTCAAGTTGTTATTAGTCCATTCAAACAGCAGGATTGGGAAACTAAGGTACTTCCCTTGTATCAATCCCAACACAGATCCTGTCTAGGGTCGTCACTCCTAGAATTCTCATACGATGTGTATTGCGTAGGTCACTACAAGGGCTGTCAGGGCTGTTGCTCGCACTCGTTGCACCGCTCCCCCATCACCTTATCAATACAGGCCTACCGTACTCTACTGCAACGGAAGGGTCGTCGCCTCCCGTGGACTCAGAATACGCTCGCGGTCACTACAAAGGGCTCGTCGCCTGATCAGTGTAGGCCGACAGCTAGAATATAGTGTCCCATACCACCATAATCTGCTCACGAGTCAAGGTGCTCACTGGTCACTACGGGGAGGTTTGTGGCCCCAGCGTAGGCCGACAGCTCGACCACGGTGTCCCATACCACCATGCACGGCTCATGAGTCTTCATGGATCAAGGTACCATGGTTAACAGGGTTTTCAGTGGTAAGTTCAGTACCCTAGGTTCAAGCAGTTATGACACATACAAGGTGAACATACATCGGCCAGTCGGGTTACTTGATGGGCTCGACTAGCGCGATCGCATCTCAAGTCGAACGACATGAAGTGCGTAAAACACTTCGCGTGGCCTAACCACTGCCGCCAACTCTAAACACGAGTCACGTTCATCGACGCGTCGTTCGTGGCTATGACCATTCAGCCACGAATTCGCTCGGTTACCGACTGCCTGGACTAAGTCGAGTCCCACACATCTATGGAATTACATTAGCAACATGTAAAAGTATTGGAATCTAAATACAATCATGTGAGCATGTCATCACATGTTATAATCATTCAACTTAAGCAATTCTTCAAGGCATACTTTCTATGCATGTAATGCAATCATGCATAAGGTCAACATGTAGGAAATCATTTAGGTCAGCATATTAATAAAGAAATCAATCTCAAACTACTACTTAACATCATTTAATTCAATACATACTAATACAAGCATTTATACAAACACATACACTACACACTTAAGTCCACATATAGTATGTCGACCCAAAGTGCGCAACTTGGCGAATCTCTTCGCCAAACTGATTATGCAAGCATTCCTAACTCCCTAATGCGGCGACAAACCATGTCAATCACGTCAGCAAAATATGCATGTAGACCGTACTTCCTACAAATGACTAAAATACCCTAAATCTCATATTCTTCGTTAATTTACGAAACAGGAAACGGAGAGCATGTTGTACATGTCAAACGGCGATGCCGTCGATAATCTACTATTAAACGACATTGAAAGCGTTGTAAACCGTCAATCAAAGCGTCTAAAATCCTCACCTAGTCTCTTACGGTTGCAGAATTTTGAACGGAGCGTGTACGCTTCGTCTACGGCAATAGGGGAACCTGATTTATGGAATACGTTAGCTAACGTGCTATGAATTTAGGTAAACCCTAAATCAGCAAGGTTTGGGGTTATTTATACCTGAAAAAGGGGAGAAATTACCAGCCAGGTGATTGGGAAGAAGTGCAGAAGCACAAGCAGTCGGCGGCTCGGAAGCGGGAAAATTCCCTTCCAATCTTTCTCTCAAACTCTCTCTCCTTTCCTCTAGGGTTTGGAATTTTTGGATGGAAGGGAGAAATGAGGGTTTCAACCCCTCTTATAAGCTTAAAAACGCCGAAAATAGGCACCGGGATGAAGTTTACTTGGTGCCTATCCATTTCGGGGCTGTTTCGGTCCAAAAACTGTTTTCTGGTGGTCCCCTGGTCGATTGCGATCGGACTTAAGCTCATGTGTACCAGATGTAGCTCGTATTAAGTTTTCAGTCTGGCAGGGTTCGCAGATCGCACGTGGCGGACCAATTTCAGTTCAGCGGTCACCGCACGTAGATCAGGGCTGAAAGTCTCATGATAATAAATAGAAATTTTTCCTGATCCG
The DNA here is from genome assembly GCA_037074715.1 of Magnolia kwangsiensis. Lineage (NCBI taxonomy): Eukaryota > Viridiplantae > Streptophyta > Magnoliopsida > Magnoliales > Magnoliaceae > Magnolia > Magnolia kwangsiensis. The sequence continues at coordinate 38,079,178 of CM073574.1, read as the reverse complement.
AGGGTGTAATCTGGATGAATTCTGATGGTCAGAACGCTTAATACTGACGCATCAAGTCGTGTGCCAGATTTGAATTTGAAATTCCAAATCCGTCCCTATTCGCGGTCGCTTCAGTCCGGGTTCAACGAAATCGTCTGTGATTATCGGTTTGACTTGATTTTCGAGATGATTGTCAAGTCCAGCTGGGCGGTTCTAACGGTCTAAGATAGGAGGTATCGGACCTTCGACGCGCGGTCTAAATCCAATACAAAAGTTCAACGTGGTCCAGAGGACAAACCCGCTTAGAGTTTGATCCGAGGTTATAGAGTGTTGTAGAGTCGTTTGTTCTACTCGATTTGGGTCTTGTAGAACGTATTTAAAGTGATCAGGGACTATTTCCCAGCTACTCTAGCGTTGCGCTAGTTAACTTAAGCTTAATTTACATGGAAATTATTTCTACGCAATTTCGGGTCGAGTTGGTACTCGAACCCAAGTACGGATTTTTCACGGGCGTTACAATCTACCCCCCTTAACAAATAATTTCGTCCTCGAAATTTGTACCTTTTCGTACTCCTCGAGAAGCTGTGGGTAGTTCTTTCTGATCTCAGCTTCTGTCTCCCAAGTAGCCTCCTCTTCAGAGTGATGCGTCCATAGTACCTTCACAAGGGGAATCACCTTGCTACGCAGTACTTGCTCCTTCCTGTCTAAGATGCGTGTCGGTCGTAGGATATAAGTAACATCCTCTCCTAACTGCACCTGCTCCCATCTGATGATATGGGAAGGATCAGCAACGTACTTCTTCAGCATAGAAACATGAAATACGTTGTGGACGCTCGCGAGGAGCGTGGGTAAAGCCAATCGGTAAGCCACTGCTCCCACACGATCGAGGATCTGGAATGGACCAATGAATCGCGGTGCCAGCTTCCCCTTCTTCCCAAACCGAAGGACTCCCTTCATAGGGAAAACTCGCAAAAACACGTGATCCCCGACTGTGAACTCTAGTGGCCGTCGTCTCGTATCGGCGTAGCTCTTCTGTCTGCTCTGCACTGTAAGAAGTCGACGTCGAATAATATCGATCTTCTCTGACGTCGCCTGCACCAACTCTGGGCCGATCAAGCTACGCTCACCGACCTCCAACCAGCAATGCGGTGCGCGACAAGGTCGCCTATACAGCGCCTCATAAGGTGTCATGCCGATACTCGCCTGGAAGCTATTATTGTACGCAAACTCCGCATATGTAAGACAGTCATCCCAACTGTCCTTGAAGTCCAATGCGCAAGCTCGCAACATGTCCTCCAGGATCTGGTTCACTCGCTCTGTCTGTCCGTCTGTCTGTGGGTGGAAGGCAGTACTGAACTTCAACTTCACACCCATAGCCTCCTGAATGCGAGTCCAGAAAATAGAAGTGAACCACGTGTCTCTGTCCGACACTATCTCGAACGGAACTCCATGTAGACGCACGATCTCTCGGATGTACAATCTAGCCAGCTCGTCTGCAGAGTTCGTAACTCTGATCGGTAGAAAGTGCGCCGACTTCGTCAATCGGTCGACGATCACCCAAATGGAATCATGCCCCTTCCTCGTCTTCGGCAGCCCAGAAATGAAGTCTATGGAAATGAAATCCCACTTCCACTCTGCAATCGGCATAGGCTGCAAAAGTCCAGGTGGTCGGCGATGCTCTGCCTTCACCTGCTGACAAGTGAGACAACGGGACACGAACTCAGCTATGTGGGTCTTCATACCTTCCCACCAATACGTCCTCTTCACGTCACGATACATCTTTGTACTGCCTGGATGCATCGCGAGTCTAGTAGAATGCGCAGCCTCGAGAATCTCTCGTCTCAAGTCAGGGACATCTGGGACGCATAGGCGGCCACGGTAACGTAAGCCTCCATCCATACCAACTCGCCAGTCGGCATCAGCATCATCACTGGCCTGCTCTCGAAGCTCAGTAAGATGCGCGTCGTCCCTCTGCGCCTCGATGACTCGGTCATCGATCTGAGATCGCACCTGTACATGTGCGATGAACTCAAATGGCTCCTCTACGGTGAGTTTCTGCTCAAAGTCTCGCAAAAACTCAACCATATCCCACTCGGCAACCATCAGCGGAGCCGCAAACTCTATCGCCTTCTTGCGGCTCAACGCATCAGCCACAAGGTTCGCCTTCCCAGGATGGTAAGAGACTTCAAACTTGAAGTCCTTCAACGTCTCCGTCCATCGTCGCTGCCTCATATTCAAGTCTCGCTGCGTGAATATGTACTTGAGGCTCTTGTGGTCGCAAAAGAGCTCGAACTCCTCTCCGTAGAGGTAATGTCTCCAGAGTCTCAGTGCGAATATAACGGCTGCCAACTCTAGGTCGTGTGTAGGGTAATTCTCCTCGTGCTTCCTTAATTGTCTCGAGGCATACGAAATTATCCTGTCCTTCTGCATAAGGACACAACCCAAACCAACGCTAGACGCGTCAGTGTATATAGTGTATCTAACCCCTTACTCTGGCAATACTAGCACAGGGGCGGACGTAAGTCTGTCCTTCAGCTCCTGAAAAGCTGACTCTGCCTTCTCATTCCAGGCGAACTTCACGTCCTTCCGTGTCAACTGAGATAAGGGTCTCGCGATCTTCGAGAAGTCCTGAATGAAGCGCCGATAGTAGCCAGTGAGACCCAAGAAACTCCTCACCTCAGTGACAGAACCAGGCTGCTCCCAGTCCTGCACCACAGCTACCTTAGACAGGTCAACTGCCATGCCATCCTTGGACACCACGTGTCCCAGAAACTTCACCTCCTGCTTCCAGAAGTCGCACTTCTTATACTGTGCGAACAACTGATGCCGTCTGAGCATATCAAGGACCAAACGCAAGTGCTCCTCATGCTCCTCTCGACTCCTAGAGTACACCAAAATGTCGTCGATGAAGACAACGACGAATCGATAGAGGAAAGGCCGAAATACCCCGTTCATCAGATCCATGAACACGGCCGGTGTGTTCGTGAGACCGAACGACATCACGAGGAACTCGTAGTGGCCAAAACTGGTCCTGAATGCTGTCTTCTGCACGTCCTCATCCCTGACGCGCAGCTGATGATATCCTGACTGAAGATCAATCTTCGAGAAGTACTGCGCTCCTCTCAACTGATCAAACAAGTCATCGATCCTGGGCAAAGGGTACTTGTTCTTCACCGTGAGCTGGTTCAGCCTGCGATAATCAATACACAATCGCAGCGAACCATCCTTCTTCTTCACGAACAAGACCGGTGCTCCCCAAGGAGATACGCTAGGCCGTATAAAGCCAAGCTCTAGCAGACCATCAATCTGCGTCCTCAACTCCTCCATCTCACATGGTGCCATGCGATACGTTGGCAGTGAGACGGGTGTAGAACCAGGAACCAGATCGATAGTGAAATCGATCTCACGTCGGGGCGGCAAACCAGGGATCTTCCTGAACAGACCCCCGAACTCAGAAACAACTGGCGTCTGCTCCAGTACCTGGGCACCGGCGTCGCGCAATAGAGTGGCGTAGCTAAGAATGCGGAAAGGAAGATTTAACCGCACTGGAAATGTGAAGGATGCACCCTCAAGCTCGTACGCTGTGACTATACGAGTCTCGCAGTCAATCTCGGCTCTCGCTGCAGTCAACCAATCCATGCCAAGAATGACGTCGAGATAAACAAGCGAGGGATCGACGACCAGATCAAGAGTCATCGTCCTGCCTCCCAGATCAACCAAACAACCCTCACACATCTGGGTGACATCCGAATAATCTCCATGAGCTGCAAAGACTCGCACGCTATCCATAGTGATAGTCTGTAACCCAAGACGCCTAACTACGGCACGCGATATCAAAGAAATCGTGGAACCAGTGTCCACCATGACAAGAACGGGAGTACCTCCGATATGAGCCGTGACCTCAAAGGCTGAATGCTGGAAAGTCGGCGTCGTAGCTGCCTCAGCGGTCAATGCATGAACTCGAGCCTGCTGTGGCCGGTTCGGCCGCTGTGTCAAGGGCCGTGGAGGCTGTCGAATCTGCGATACCATAGGTCTGAAAGAAGGATGCGCAGGAGCTGACCGTATAGGCGGTGCTGATATCTCCTGTGGACGTACACGATCAATCTTCTGCGGCGGCGAGAACCCACTGTCCCACATCCTCGAAAAGTAACTCTGCGCCAAGTGGCCCGTCCTCCCACAGTATGTACATGACAAATCAGGGTACCGAAACGGTGGTACAGGCACCGTGGTCCTAGTAGGAGGATCAATGCGAGGCCTCTTGCCCGCGAAGGGCCTGTCTGGCAAATCCGGTCGCGGCCTAGAAGCAGCCGAGCCTCGAGATCGCGCAAGTCGATCCACGTCCTGCTCTGCCCGCATGGACATGTGAACCAACTCCGCATAGGAGGGAAAACTGACACAACACATCTTCGACCGAATATCCGGTCGCAAGCCCTCCAAAAAGTGCCGTATGCGCATCTGCTCATCAGCTAGGATCGTCGGGACGTACCTGCCCAACTCTGTGAACCGATGCTCATACTCGGTAACTGTCATCGCTGCCTGTCTGAGACGGAGAAACTCATTCTCCCTGTCGTGCCTGTAGGTCTGGGGATAATACTTCTCATGGAAGTGGAACTCAAATGCTGCCCACGTCCATACAAAATCTGCGGCAACAGTCCGCAATACGCTATCCCACCACATACTGGCCTCTCTCTCAAACAGGAAGGTAGCCAGCTCTACCTGCTCAGCCTCGGTGCAGTCCAACATCCGTAGAATCTTCGACACTCGGTCGAGCCAGTACTCAGCCTCCTCGGGTCTGTGAGAACCCGAGAAAGTAGGAGGCCGCAAGCGCTGAAATCGCTCCAAAAGGCCCCGTGTGTCGGCAGGATTCCCCGCAGGGAAAGCAGGCGGTGCAGGATGGGCCATGCCCTCATCCTGAGCATAAGTATAGGCATCCTCAGCTGGATGCGCAGGTGGTGCAGGTGGAGTAGATGTAGTCGCACCCCCACCCTGGGCTAGTGTCCCCACTATGGTGGTCAGAAGCTACTGCTGCTGTAGCATTATAGGCATCATCTGCTCGAATCTGTCAGGGGGTGGAGCAGGCTGTGGCGGATGCAGTGTGGAAGTAGATGCGCGATGTGGCTCTCTAACAGATGGTGTAAATGGCGGTGGTCCATCTGTAGGACCAACAGCAGGCTGAGACGATCGAACCGCCTCAGGAATCGGGCCCACAGCAGGGTCCGGACGAGTGCCAGACTGAGAGGGAGTCTGATCCATATGCTCTGACAATGCAAGCCGAACCGCGCTCCTCGTAGTCTTAGGTGGCATTCCCTATATTCAAAATAGGGTGCAACCTTGTCAGTCTCAATTGCACAATTACACCGCAATCATTCACTTAAAGAGTCAAAGGCATTCCATGCATTTCAATTAATCAAAATTGTCACAATACAAGGGATATATCCTTACAAGCATCATGACTAGAATTACATGGAAATTAAGACAGTTAAGCAACAGCAACATAAGCAAACCACTAGCCCTAACAGGCTTACACACATAAAACAGGAAATGACTAATTACTGATAACAACATTAAAGATCGCATCGCTAGTCGGAGTCTGGTGACGGAGGAGGAGCACCCTTATCCTATAAGCGACACAGGATTGCCTTCAAGGTGCGAGTCACCTTGCCAAATTTCTTCTTTGTAACGGCCTTGGCATCAGCGACTTCTGCTCGAAGTTCTTGGACTTCCCTTCGCAAAGCGGTCTGACTCTCCTCCATCCGAGCAATGCAGTCGTCGATAGTAGCCTACGCAGAAGGAGGAGGGCTCTCATCAGTATCCTGAGCCTCCTCTTCTGCTTCTTCCTGAGCTTCTTCCTGAACCTCTGCTCTAGGTTCTTCTTCGCTTTGATCTTCCTCTTCATCAAAGTCATCCCCACTATCCCTTTCAAGTTGATTCTCACGGTATTGTGACCCAATCTTCATCTTGACCATTGTCGACTCATCGATGGTGTGAATCGATACCGACAATTCGAGCCCAAGTCTATAGGCAAACTCAAGCGGCCAAAGGGAAGCGACTCGGATGTTCTTCTCGACCTGGCTATGAGAACTATCTGCCGTAAGATGAAAGTGGCCATACATACGTTCTCTCCCTGGGCCACCAGAAATAAGAAATCGACCATAAGACGTGTACATTCAATGCGGTTCGTCGACCTGAGATAGACATTGAACGTGCAGATATGGTGCAGCAGGCGCAAATCCTCAGACATGTACGTCGCCTTGAGGCTATTATTAGGCTGCCATGGAACCAACTTACCGCACAGAAACCTGGTGCGGCGATCTCATTCACGTCTAGTCCTCAAATTCTTCTCACTAGGATGCACATCACCCAAAGGCACGTTGAGAAGTCGCGCAATCAACCGAACGTCGATCGTAGCCATCCGATCTCTACCAAAAGGGATTTTGAACTGCAAAGGCTCCAAGGTAGGATTCTGGATGCTAGCATAGAAGGCACGAACGGTGCTCACATTAGCACGAGCGCGAGCTTCAAAGATCGGACCCCAGTGCGCAGCTTCAATGCGTTCGAACAACAGATACTCGCCGAACAATCGTCCATCTACGTCCGCCTCAAATAACACTTTACGATCAGTGTATTGGCCATGAGGCATCTCCGAAAGAATTGTTCGTCCAAGGTGTGCATGGGGATCCAAATCCCGCTTTGTACGGCACTCCAGGACTACAGCTGGACCTGCGGCGGTGCTTGAACTTGCGGCACCACCCCGCGGTCATCTCGATCGAGTAGGGCGGCTCGGCCCAGCCTCGTCTGTTGCAGTTTTTCTCTTACCCATCAAAGATATGATGGATGAGAGTGACAAAAGGCCCAAAATGGCTTCCACAAAAGCCATGAAAAACGCTGAAAATACGGAGAAATGGCTGCCCAATCTGAGAAAAGGAAATCTAAGCGTCGTAGAGGGATGCTTCAAGCTTCTCAAGGCTGTACTTTCAGGGAAAAATACAAACAAAAAGATAGAATGGAGCACCTCACGATTTCAGCTCTATTTGGGGGATTTTGGAGCTCCAAATGGTGAGATCTTCAAGAAAAGAGGCTGCCAACACCCAATAAGTGATGGGTGGTGGTCGGTTTTGGCCAAGGAGGGTCCTAGAAGTGTTTTGGGACGCCAGAGTTTGGAGTGGGTTGCTGAAAATTGAAAATAGGGCTATGGAGAGGGCTGCTTGTGAAGGAGGGGTAAGATTTGGGGGTTTTTGTGAGATGGGAGATGCATAGGGAGGGTGCACGTGCCATTTAAGGGCGTGCGCCCAAAAATCAGCTCCATTGGGCCCCGCCGGTCGGCGATGCATCGCCCGACCGGCGATGGCATCGCCGGCCAACTTCCACGTTGGCCGGTGGGACCCTATGGGTCTGGTCCCCCATGGTCCCAGGGTTCCAAAAAGTCATGTCCCACCCCCTAGTTCATAGTATTTTGGTGTGTATGAACCCAAACATGTGTTCGGGGCTTTCCGGGTCCACATCGCAATCCCGAATACCAAACCATATGATGCAGAATATGAATTTGGGGTAGAAGGAGCCAGTACATCTATCTAAACCATTAGTTGCTAAAGAAAGTTAAGTTAGAATGGCCTTATGTCCATTTTTCATGAAATTTTACTATTCACTGTAAAATTTTGTGAAAGTACTAATTTGTGTTATTTTCACATTAGGTTTGATGCCTAACATGAAATGGATAAGAAAGAACTGAAGGTCGGAGTGTTTAGAGGAGGAATTTCGAGAATTTTTGGCGAAACGGGGTTTTTAAGCCCTGGCGATTGATTACTGGAGTCGTGGTCATCCCACGGCCCAAGAATTCACTTTTGCGGTTTAAAATCGCTCATAGGACGTCTCCACCCGACTTCCTACAGCTTAGAAGTGATTCGGGTTGCTTTACGCGACCCGAGATACGTTACAGACTCGATCTTGCGATCGATCCTAATAGACTTCGCCTATCGGCGAATCTGCGATCCTAGAAGTGTTTCTAGACCCTTCTCGCACCCACCTAAGTCAAAGGAAGCGACAGCGTACGTCGCAAGACCATAACCCAGGCCCAGTATACTCTCATTCATGCTCTGATACCAACTTGTAACACCCTGAAAATCGGGGGTCATGTATAAACTCAACTCCCGAGTTCCAGACCGTCACTTATGCAACAAAAATGGTTATGATTCATTGTTGTCTGATTTAAAGCATTCACATGAGTAAAAGTATACCAAAACTGCAATTCATACTTCAGATCCAGTGATAAAAGCAAGCGGAAGACTAAACAATGTATATATCACTGTATGGAAAAAATAAAGTAATCTCATCTATCTCCAAAGTATGACTACATCTCTGAGTCTCATTTACATATACATAACAAAAGAATAATGTTCAAAAGAAAGTCCCACTGATGTCCCCTCGATCCAGGTCGCCTACGGGAAGCCGTCGTGGTACTGCATATACGAGAACTCATCCTGGTCCTCGTCAATCTCTGGCTCCACCTCCTGGATCTCGTCCTCACCTGCATCTACAACAAGGTCTGGTGGGTGTTGCAAACACCATCCCGTAACGTGGGAATGAGTGATCAACTCAGTGAAATCATAGAGTAAAGATTAGCATGTTCACAATTCAATCACGCGATAATAGTAAAGCAGTAAATCAGACAATCCTAATGCTGTTATTAATGCAAGATGATATGACGTGATGTATGCCCTCACCGACGATCACCCTCATGCGGCAACATCTTACGACCGCGGCATGCCACACTCCCTAGAGTGCTCCACATCTTCCAGGCACATGCAATGCTATGGTGATATGATTTTCAAGTTGTTATTAGTCCATTCAAACAGCAGGATTGGGAAACTAAGGTACTTCCTTGTATCAATCCCAACACAGATCCTGTCTAGGGTCATCACTCCTAGAATTCTCATACGATGTGTATTGCGTAGGTCACTACAAGGGCTGCCAGGGCTGTTGCTCGCACTCGTTGCACCGCTCCCCCATCACCTTATCAATACAGGCCTACCGTACTCTACTGCAACGGAAGGGTCGTCGCCTCCCGTGGACTCAGAATACGCTCGCGGTCACTATAAAGGGCTCGTCGCCTGATCAGTGTAGGCCGACAGCTAGAATATAGTGTCTCATACCACCATAATCTGCTCACGAGTCAAGGTGCTCACTGGTCACTACGGGGAGGTTTGTGGCCCCAGCGTAGGCCGACAGCTCGACCACGGTGTCCCATACCACCATGCCCGGCTCATGAGTCTTCGTGGATCAAGGTACCATGGTTAACAGGGTTTTCAGTGGTAAGTTCAGTACCCTAGGTTCAAGCAGTTATGACACATACAAGGTGAACATACATCGGCCAGTCGGGTTACTTGACGGGCTCGACTAGCGCGATCGCATCTCAAGTCGAACGACATGAAGTGCGTAAAACACTTCGCGTGGCCTAACCACTGCCGCCAACTCTAAACACGAGTCACGTTCATCGACGCGTCGTTCGTGGCTATGACCATTCAGCCACGAATTCGCTCGGTTACCGACTGCCTGGACTAAGTCGAGTCCCACACATCTATGGAATCACATTAGCAACATGTAAAAGTATTGGAATCTAAATACAATCATGTGAGCATGTCATCACATGTTATAATCATTCAACTTAAGCAATTCTTCAAGGCATACTTTCTATGCATGTAATGCAATCATGCATAAGGTCAACATGTAGGAAATCATTTAGGTCAGCATATTAATAAAGAAATCAATCTCAAACTACTACTTAACATCATTTAATTCAATACATACTAATACAAGCATTTATACAAACACATACACTACACACTTAAGTCCACATATAGTATGTCGACCCAAAGTGCGCAACTTGGCGAATCTCTTCGCCAAACTGATTATGCAAGCATTCCTAACTCCCTAATGCGGCGACAAACCATGTCAATCATGTCAGCAAAATATGCATGTAGACCATACTTCCTACAAATGACTAAAATGCCCTAAATCTCATATTCTTCGTTAATTTACGAAACAGGAAACGGAGAGCATGTTGTACATGTCAAACGGCGATGCCGTCGATAATCTACTATTAAATGACATTGAAAGCGTTGTAAACCGTCAATCAAAACGTCTAAAATCCTCACCTAGTCTCTTACGGTTGCGGGATTTTGAACGGAGCGTGTACGCTTCGTCTACGGCCGTAGGGGAACCTGATTTATGGAATACGTTAGCTAACATGCTATGAATTTGGATAAACCCTAAATCAGCAAGGTTTGGGGTTATTTTATACCTGAAAAAGGGGAGAAATCACCAGCCAGGTGATTGGGAAGAAGTGCAGAAGCACAAGCAGTCGGCGGCTCGGAAGCGGGAAAATTCCCTTCCAATCTTTCTCTCAAACTCTCTCTCCTTTCCTCTAGGGTTTGGAATTTTCGGATGGAAGGGAGAAATGAGGGTTTCAACCCCTTTTATAAGCTTAAAAACGTCGAAAATAGGCTCCGGGACGAAGTTTACTTGGTGCCTATCCATTTCGGGGCTGTTTCGGTCCAAAAACTGCTTTCTGGTGGTCCCCTGGTCGATTGCGATCAGACTTAAGCTCATGTGTACCGGATGTAGCTCGTATTAAGTTTTCAGTCTGGCAGGGTTCGCAGATCGCACGTGGCGGACCAATTTCAGTTCAGCGGTCACCGCACGTAGATCAGGGCTGAAAGTCTCATGATAATAAATAAAAATTTTTCCTGATCCGAGGGTGTAATCTGGATGAATTCTGAAGTTCAGAACGCTTAATACTGACGCGTCAAGTCGTGTGCCAGATTTGAATTTGAAATTCCAAATCCGTCCCTATTCGCGGTCGCTTCAGTCCGGGTTCAACGAAATTGTCTGTGATTATCAGTTTGACTTGATTTTCGAGATGATTGTCAAGTCCAGCTGGGCGGTTCTAACGGTCTAAGATAGGAGGTATCGGACCTTCGACGCGCGGTCTAAATCCAATACAAAAGTTCAACGTGGTCCAGAGGACAAACCCGCTTAGAGTTTGATCCGAGGTTATAGAGTGTTGTAGAGTCGTTTGTTCTACTCGATTTGGGTCTTGTAGAACGTATTTAAAGTGATCAGGGACTATTTCCCAGCTACTCTAGCGTTGCGCTAGTTAACTTACGCTTAATTTACATGGAAATTATTTCTACGCAATTTCGGGTCGAGTTGGTACTCGAACCCAAGTACGGATTTTTCACGGGCGTTACAAGGGGGGAGGCCCACCCGACGCATGGTGTTGATGTTGGAAACACATCACGTGAGGCCCACAGCTGGGGCCGTGAGCTCCAGCCAGGCCGTCCGCCCGCCAGCGCTGGACGCTGTGACATCCTTAGCAGTAGCAGCAATTGCTATTTCTTCTCCCTTTTTTTTTAGGTGGGACCCACTTTAACCAGATCTACCCCATCCATTTTATGTGTCCCACAAAATTAAGGGTCCAAAACAAGTTTCAGGTGGGTCCAAGCTTCTCGTGGACCCCAGTAATCATTTTCCCAAATTTTAAAGGAAAATACTAGCATTCTTAATGCCATGGCCTGCCAGATAATTGGATCGGTCTCATTTTTCAGATCAACGCCTAAAATGATCCCGAGAATGGAATTGATGGCTTGGATTGTATGCATACATCAAAGTGGGGCCTGCATGCATGGTCCACCCCAAAGCAACCCCCCTTTTTTTGTGCCAGTACACGCCCATGCCTGTACACGCACTCCATGATAGCCAACTTGCACGTGCAGCGTCTAGGGACGCTGGACGGTGTGGATAAACACATACATCAGGGTGGGCTCCACATGTACGTGGCCCACACATTAAGGTGGGTCTCACATGAACGTAGCCCACTTTTTGGATCAACATGATATTTGTGTCTTCCCTTCATCTTGGCCATCCAATTAACCCATTGCAAGGTGGGCCTTACGATCAGGTGGCCAAGATCACCTTGCACATGGTGGCCACAAGAAATCTCATCAAAGAAAGAGGAAGAGAGAGAGAGAGAGAGAGAGAGAGAGAGAGAGAGAGAGAGAACACCAGTGAGATAGAAGGACCCCGCCACTATGGGCCCCTCACTACAATACGTACATCATTGTGGGCCCCACTACAAGGGGTCTTTATAAAAATTGAAATCTAACGGTCGATCACCCACCTCTAGGCCTTCTCCTTGCTCCCGTAGGCTTGTAAGCTCCTATGCTCGACTTCTAACGGTGGATGATGAGATCTTTATGGTGAGGATGAGAGATGAGAGGGTGGGCTGCACTTGTGATTTGGGAGAGAGTTGGGGAGGCTTGGATGTATGGAATTTTTTTTTACTTGGGAGATTTTGAGAAATGAGAGAGAATAATAAAAGATATAGTTGGAGTGATGGGTGTAATTAATGAAGTATGGGTTAGTTTGAAAAATGGGTAAAAGAGGGATGGTTATGGTTGAAATTTTTGTAAAGGGAAATGGTGAGGTGGAAAGAGAGTTGACTTGAGGGAAAAAGGAGGGATGAGGCTTGTACTTGAGGTATGGTTGTACTTGACTTTGATTGATGGGACATCTCATAGAGATTCTCTCGTAATTCGCAACGCACGGTATTTTCTTCGAATTGAACGCGGGCCTACATCTCCTACCTTAGGTATCGAGTCGGTGCGCGAGTCACGGATACAAGTCTCAGGTCGAGTCGACTCTGATATGCAGGACTCAGCTTAAGTTCGAGTGTAAACGTCGAATACAGGTCGAAGGTTGTCGAAATTCGACCAGAAGGACCGCGGAAGAATACTAAACGGTGCGGTCTAGGACACGGGTCTTACAACTTGGATTTTAGATTGGTGTTGATCTCAGCAACTAATGGTCTACATTTTCTCGAGGAAGATGACTTCCATTTTAATGGTAGATTTCGCTCTAGACCCACTGATGGTTGGGATTGACCCACTGATGGTTGTTGGGCCATCTGATTAAAGGTCCAGATTAGTTTTCCCGGTGGGTTCCTCAAATCCTTATTATGGCGTTTTCTTTACGTTGTTATAGTTCAAGTCCACGAAAGTCGGTAAATCCCAGTGGCATAGGAATATCCTATCTTTCCTTAAATTCTGGTTGGAGTTGAAATTACCTTATTTGAAGATTGGATAGTCTGGATCAAATAGAGGAGTTAAGCAAAAATGTTCGTATGGGAGAACTTCTCATGGGGGTGAATTCATCAGACGTTGTTGCAGTGGCTGGACTTCTGTTTTTTGGCTGGTCTTCATGATGGGGTAGGGTCTAATGTTATTGGGCGGTTGGGATCATTTGCCTAGCTAGGATTCGTTGACAAATCCGTGGTCAGAATGGAGGGAGAAGAATCCGGGATTTCATTTTTTTCACATTGGTTGTAACAAATAGCTTCCAGTTTTGGCACAATCACGGGCCAGGTGGGTTCCAATCATGATGTTTGTTTGACCAATCAACTCCATCCATCATCTTTGCAAGATCATGCTCAATTATGACCTCAGATATATTGACAAATCTAAGTCTTAGGTAGGCCACATATTGTAATAATGTGTGGTTGATACTTACAATAAAAACCACTTAAAAGATTGTTGTTCTACATGTGACTATATGGGTTTAAAATTCTAAATCTACCATTTTCCTTTGTCCAGAATCCCATCATCTATAACTCACAACTTTACTGTCCAAAAGAGATGAAACATCACCACTAATCATTATTTCTCAAGATCTCTCATCTGGTTAAGTTTGGGCCTTGATCTCTCAAGGATGTCCAAGATGCCCTTTTACAGCTAACGCATTCCATCCTTCGTGACAATGGTTGTATACATCTAGTTGAAACCTTACCTAGTAGTTTGGTCATATACTTTAAGATCTTCATAATGATCGATTTATCCTAATATTTGGATGGCCCATTTGGTGGATCCAAACCTGATGGATGGTCAGATGACTTGCTAAAAATAAGAAAACTTTTTGTTTAATACTTTGAATATGTATGTAAGTGGATGTACGGTCAGTTTTGTAAACAGATGAAAATAAATAGATTTTTAAGGTGATCAAGAGGTAGTAAGACGTGTATACCGTTAGCTTCGAGTGACTTGTTCATATGTGTAAGTTTCTCAGATTGTAGTTCTAATGGTGGGTTAAGCATATTCATAGGTGATAAATGAGATGAATGGATCATAATATCAATTTGATGTGTACAAGCAGATGTAAAGTTCAATTAGTTAATTTACTATGATCGGGTGGTCCAAAATCAAAGTGGACAGTTAGATGTCTCTATTTAAAAGTGAATATTTGACTGAACGGTTGGTTACAATGGACAAGTTAGTATACGCAGATATATGATGGTCCTGTCTTAAAATCAATGGTCGGATGGCTTGATCTATGAATGAAGATTATTCACAACGGTCATATTCATGTTAGAGAATAGATGTAAGGTTAGCATAGATAGATTGATATTGTACATATGTACATACTACATTAAATTTCATGTTAACACTTGAGAACTTTCAATACCATGGGTATTGAAAAGTTCAGGGTGTTACAATCTACCCCCCTTAAACAAAAATTTGTCCCCAACCCCCTTAAATGAAAATCTCGACTCCGAGATTTATATATGTATATTTATTTTATCTATTTAAGTATTAAATTCTATAGCAATTCACATATTATTTTCCCCCACATCCGGAGTAATTAATTAATTTTTTTTGTTCTTAATATTTTGGAGTAACACAAAAATAATTATAGTAAGGCAAATCCTAACACACTTAACTCTTGTCTAAGCAGGGCGACAAGTGTTGAGGGTCAAATATTACATATTATCTGCCATTTATATCTTGGTTTTGTGAACATGATAATGCTTAATGTTTTATTTTACTCATGTTCGTGTTACAAGGTAAATTTAAGAACTTGGATTGAAAAGGGTACTAAAAGCATAGATTTGAAGTTCAAGAATCACCAAGGTAAGGGATGGATCTTAAGAGACCAAGTTTGAAGAATTCACATGCCAAAGATTCAAGAAAATTAAGTAAAGAATGAAGAGAATCAAAGATTTAAAGTGAAGAAAAGGAATCCTGAAATCGTCCTGAAAAAACATATTCTGAAACTCTGGGTCATTTTGTAAAATTGTGTAGAGTGAAGTCTATTTTAGGAAACTACGCAGATTGAAGTTTATTTTAGTAAATTATGTAGATTTTAGACAGTTTCTAGAGTTTTCTAACTAGGTACGAAAGTTAGAGTTCCACAACTATAAATATGACTCCCTAAGATATTCTTAAGCATCTTTTAGGGTTTAAGGAGTGGAACAAAAGGGTGGAGAAGCCGTCGTCAAGAGTTTTTCTTCTTCTTCCTTAGTTGTTTTCAAGCTTTTCTCAAGAAACTTTGGTCTAATCATGTCTATTGCTAGCTAAACCTCTTGGGTAGGGCTAAGATGTGAAGCTTCTAGCATGATGGGATGTTTTTATTTCTTTAATTCATGTTTATGTCGAACTCCATGGATTCTAATTTGATATTTAAGGAATGATTTCAGTTTTAAATGGTTTATTATGACTCAAATTGCAGTAGATCTGCAATATCTTTGAGTATCTTCTTTTTCTGATTTGAGATTGTGAAATCAATAAGTCCTATTGTTCACCATCATCCCTTAAGCATGGTAGGGTGATGGAATACTTCATAATCTTCACAATTCTCTTACTTTAAGATTATGAGATTGGTAAATACTTTTGTTTATCATTGTCTCTTGGGCACGGTTTGGTGATGAAATTCCTTCCAATTATCACAATTCTCCTTCATCGAGAATTAGGTCAATGGAAGTTCAAATTTGGTTTTATTAATATATTTTCCAATTGGATAGGATATGACTCTAATTCTAATTGTGTTACTTGAACCAAGTAAGAGGGCTCCGTAATCAGTACAAGTGGATCCTTGACACCCTAGTTCCCATGTTTAAATTCTTAGTTTTAATTACTTGATTCACAATTGCTCTCTCAATCACTTCAGAATTAGTTTTACATCGATCTTCTAGTTCTACTTCTAGTTAATTTCATAAATGCACAAGATCAGTCCCTATAGATTCAATTATTACTATATCGTGATCCTACACTTGGGGTTGTGAACAATTTTTTGGAACCGTTGCTAGGGATTGACAGCTGCATTTTCTGGATTTGATTAGTTTTGGAATTAGGTTAAGATTATGATTTTTCTACTTTCTATTTTTAGGTTAGGGTTTTTTTTAGAATTATTTTAGAAACTAACTTAGCTTTCTATTTTTAGGTTTAGAAGCTTTCCTTTTTTAGTTTTAGAAGTTTTTTTTTTTTTTTTTACAACACCATATGAGAGAGGCATCCCATTGCTAAAAACACAGAAGCTAATCAGGAGGACCACCTGCCACGGCCTCCCCAAACACCGAAAGCCCAAAAAGATGGAAACAACCTATACACTACACATGAGGGGATCTAACAGAGCCTAGCCCTACTCTGTCTAGGAATAATAGGCCATGAACTTGAGGGTTGAGCTCCCTAGTATGCTAAAAACAGTTGTAACCTGCTTCTGACTACCCTCCCTTGCCATCCCATCCGCTGGTCCATTACCTTCTCTGTGAATCACCAAAAACTGTAAGGACACGTTCTCAGGTGGAGGGGGAGTCTGTAGGAGTGAGGATGGTAAGTTACTATTCACTTTTTCTGCCGGCTATAGAGTGGTTACGAACAACAGAGCGGAAGTGAGAGCTATTTACGATGGCCTTATCTTATGCATGGAGTGTCGTTTTGATAATATTGTGATTGAGTCGGACTCTGCGATGGTGGTGGGCCTCATTTCTTCTAATTCCTCTATCCCTTAGCAATGGCGTCCGTGAGTCAGCAGAATTAAGAGGCAGCGGCCTGGATTGCCACAAGCTGACCCATCAATGTTTAATTTTACCCATCCAGCGGCTGGTTTTCTCCATTAATTTAATGACCTAAATAGAGCAAGAGAGGCTAGCCATTGGATGGCCACTAACGCTGGACCCAGAAAACCTCTACTGCACTTTTTCATTGCCCTGCAGCAGGTTGGAAACCCACCACCTGATGCGAGCAATGACAGCATTCACCGTCGTTGGGTGGTCATTAAATCTGGCTCATTACAGCTACTCCATAGCTCCCATAGGATGAGGACCGGAAGAACACATCTGATTATGGCAGACGCTGTGCCAGGAGTAGCACCGCGTACTTCCAACTTCTGAGCCGATCTTCAACTGCGAGGTGGGGGAAGAAGGTGATACCACAAATGGTAAAATAATAGCGTCATAAAGCGTTCGCCTACTAACTGAACAAGAACAGGTGAAGGAGAGATTCCACCTGCAGGCTAGAGGTGGGGCTGTTCTTGCAGCAAGAACATCTCGATGTAAGCTGGATACCTTTTTTTTTTGCACCCGACTATCCACTAGAATAGCTCCCTTCATCAGTCTCCAACAAAGCACCGACATCTTCAGAGGAATTTTTGGATGCCAGATCTACTTGTACCACCAATTACCATGCATTGTATCCCTGCCCAAATGCCACGCCGATTTTGTAGAAAACTCACCTGAAGAGTCTAGTGGCCAGAAACAGGATGGAGGATCGTCAGTAGTCGCAAAACCGCTGAGAACTATGAAATTGAAGAGGTCATCAGACAGAAACAGGTTAACGAAAGAGGGAGGGCAAGGTCCCGCTGAGCCAATATAATCTTTCACCTGAAGGGACAATAGCTCCTGAGGAATAGGAGTAGTCACCAAAGACTGCAGAGACCCCATCCCCGTCCAATTTGTGGACCAAACATTCATCTTGCCATTCCAAACTTGCCATTGAACAGAGTAAGCAATCACCGAGATCTCATTTCTAATCTCCTTCTAAAAAAGGGACACCGAGGAGGATGGGGCAGCCGTTCTACCCTCCTCCAAGTCCATCGGATGCCTAGCATGCATATATAACACCCATGGGCTATCCTTCTACCTATATTTAACATTCCAAGCCATTTTCCTCCACAGAGCCTTCATCACCTTTTTTAGTTTTCAAATGCCTAAACCACCTCCCTCAAATGCCTAAATCACCTTTTTCCTCCACTGCATCTTCTTCTTTCCCTCCGCCTAGCCCCAGAAGAATTGGGCAAACCTGCGCTCTAGCTCTTCCACCAGTTGTGTTGGAACTTTAGTGGCCGCCATAATGTGAAGAGGGATATTGCCCAAGACATGCTTGATGAGAGTCAGGCGGCCCGCCTGTGACAAAAATCTAGTTTTCCAACCAGAAATTCTGCTACCCACCTTATCTAGAAATGCTTTGAAGGAGGCCGGGAAAAATTTACCCTTATAAAGAGGAATACCTAAGTATTGAACCCCCGCTCTTGCTTTGGAGAATCCCAAGATTCTTTTAGCTTGTCTGATTCTACCTGTGTTCATCTTAGTAGGACAAAGGAAGCTGTTTTTTTAAAAATTTATCCACTGCCCAAAAGAGTCTTGGAAAGCCTCTAAGAAAGCCTTCACCATACACAAAGACTCGTGGTTGCCATTCACAAACAGTAAAGTGTCATTAGCAAATAAAAGGTGAGAAATAATAGGACAACCTCGTTGTAGCTTGTACGGCCTACACCAGCCCCTCTCCACTAACTGCTTAAAGTTTCTGAAGAAGGCCTCAACCACAAGGATGAACAACCCAGGAGATAACGGGTCTCCTTGGCGGAGCCCTCTTGTCGATTTGAAGAACCCCGTAGGCTCCCCATTAAAAAGGATCGAAAACCAACAATTTCCCCAGCATGCTTCTATCAAAGAAATCCATCTGTCAGTAAAACCAAAACACCTCATCACCTTCTTGAGAAAAACCCAATCCACCTTGTCGTAGGCTTTTTTAAGGTCAAGCTTGAGAATGAGGTTGCCTCCTCTAGCTTTCCTGTCAATGTTGCGTATTACCTCAAGTGCCATAACAACATTCTCTGTAATAGACATGCCTTGCACAAAAGCCCCTTGCTCCATGGAAATAAGTCTAGGGAGGATCTTACTCAAGTGGGTATCCATGATCTTTGAGAAGATTTTGGAAATAACATTGTAAAGGCTAATCGGCTTATAGTCTGCAAACCCTTTTGCATCCGGATTCTTTAGGACTAGACTGATCAACGATGTCGTAAACGCTCTAGGCATCTGACCCCCTTCCAGGAGGAAACACGCTGCCTTATGTATATCCTCCCCAACTGTCTGCCAATAATCAACGTAAAAAGAAACAGAAAAGCCATCCGGGTCGGGCGCGCTATCCATAGGCATAGATTTAATCACCTCAAAAGTCTCAATGGAAGTGGGATGGGCCAGAAGAGCAACGTTCTCCAGAGGGGATAACACTGACGGAATAACAGAAAGAACATCATCTGAATTAGAACTCTGCTCCACCTGAAAGAGTGTAGAGAAGAAATTTACCGCTTCACCCTTCATTTACGCCGCATCAGAAATAGAAACCCCATTATTGTCCTTGATCTCTGTAATAGATGCTCGCCTAATGTACTCTTGAGCTGAGGCATGAAAATGGTGAGTGTTCCTGTCACCTTCCTTAAGCCAGGAATTCCTGGCTTTCTGCTTCTAATAAACCTCTTCCATTAGTTCCAACTGAGCCAATTTTCTCCTAGTAGTAAAGCTTTGAAGCATCAGATCCTCAGATCCATCATTCTACATTTTGTTTTCCATCTACATTAGGTCAGCCTCAGCCTCCTTTATCTGGTTAAACACATTTCCAAACACTTCCTTGTTCCACATCTTTAAGAGTTGCTTGGTCTTTTTTCAATTTTAATTGGACATTTATCATGGGGTTGTAAGAGCATAAACCCTCCCCCGCTTTCTTAACCGCAAGCTGGAAAGAATCATGCATGGACCACATATGTTGATACCTGAAAACTTTGATAGACGACTGAATGAGGACAGGGAATGAGAGCAGGAGAGGCAAGTGATCCGAATTGATGCGAGCCAAGTAGTTGACTTTGAAGGAAGGAAATGCTGCCACCTGTCTATTATTGACCAGAATTCTATCCAATCTAGCCTAAAGCCTATCTTGCCCTGCTCTTTTGTTGCTCCACATGAATGAATTACCAACAAACCCCACATCTAAGAGCCCCGAATTCTAAATGGCAGCTAAAAACTCTGACATGTTAATACTACATGCCACACTTGCTACTCGTCTTTCGCTAGCACCTACAACAACATTGAAGTCGCCCCCCACAGCCCAGGGCCCCATCACAGTTCTAATAATGTTGGCTAAATCCTACCACAACGCTCGTCTAAGAATGTGAGAGCATTTAGCATATACAATGAATAAAAGCCCAAGAACCCTGCCTTCTGCAAAGAAACATTCAAAGAGAGCAATTGATTGGATGAAGAGTGAATGGAAACGGAGAGTTGATTATGAAAAAAGACCCAAATCTTTCCCCCCGCATCGTCATTAGAGAGAGAGGAATGAAACCCCAACTTAAGCCCAATAGCATTTCGTTTGTCCTCCCTCACCATTGGCTCCAAAATTGCAACCAACATAGGACTGTGCTTACAAACCAACTTCCTCAAGGACCTGATAGTCACATTGTTTCCTACCCTCAGGGCATTCCATATGATAGCGTTATCCATCTGTAACACATCCTGAGTTGGATGACCTTCGTTTTAATCTCTACAACTAACAGAACCTGTTTGTAAAAGGTTAGCAAGGGACAATGCCTTCTACCTGTTTGTAAAAATTCCTTCTATGAAGGGACAATGCCTTCTACCTGGTCGACCACCCACGCAGGATTGACTCTCAAAGACGCCATAGACCAGATACTCTAAGCCCTTAACCTATAGGATCCTCACTTGCTGCAGATTCGAGAGAGTGGAGAGCTTGACCTGAACCCTCACAAACACCTGAAAAATCCCCAATGCTGCGACACTTTCAATCTCCACTACTTCCCCTAATGATTTAACAATCCCCTTTATGGCATCAGGGAACCACGCATTGGAGGGGATACCCATCAGACGAATCCACACTCCTCGGAGGAGGGAGGTATCCCGAGTAGACCAGCTTGTAACCTCAGCAATGTCCATATTCCTCTACAGATTGTGATCGGCTTCGAAGCACTCCAACTCTTACCTCGATTGGAATTTAACTAAAAACTTTTTTGGACTTAATCGGGTGAAATCTGGGACTGCGACTGCGAGGATTTTCAAAATACATATACTAGGTGGAGAACAAAGACCTCTTGAGAAAAAAATGCAATGAGAGCTAGGGCCGAACCTTGCTCCATTAGATCTACCTGCCGAGTGTCGGCTTGAATCAAGAAGGACTTGGAACCCTCCTTGATTAGAGGGGCCGCAGCAGCAAGGGACGAGATAAGGTTCTTAACTGGAGGATGGGAAACCTTGGTTACCGACGCATAAGACTGTTGTGTGTTCACTCTCTGATTTTTAGCAAGGTCCAATCTAAAATACCTAACAGGCTCAGCCCTCTATTGTCGAACAGAGCTATCCCTCCGACCATGTCCTGTTATTGTGAATGAGATCTTTAGCTAGGCTAGGGAGACAACCCGACCATCTATTCTCCTCCCATGGAGGCAGTTTGTGGCATTGAAAGCCTCTTGCTCATAGCAGAACGTCACAAATGCATATCCTCTAGATCTCCTTCGAACATAATCCTTGGGAAGATGCACCCCCCACTAGTTTACCAAATTGACTGAAAATCCAGATCTAGTCATCTTCAGAAGTATTGAAGGTGAGGTTCACCGCGAAAATAGTGAACAAAGGGTGCCGCTTGCGAATTCGAAGGGGCAGTACCCTCTCCCAGTCATTTTTTTTTTGGTAAAACTAAGATTTCATTAAATAATGAGAGGAATTACAGTTCTACCAAAACAAACAAGTAACCTTCGGACTCCCCCCTAGAAAAATGAAGGAGAAGTCTATCCTTTGACAAGAAACTACCTCCTGAACCTCCTTTTGATCGCTCCAAGAGCCACTCTGTCAAGGAAGAGTTGGCCCCTCACCACAAGTGGGAGGCCTGTTTGGCAGGAGATCAGGGCACAACCTTGATTCTCACTACCCCACTTGGCCATCCCATTCGCCAGCCCATTACCTTCTCTACAAATATGAACAAAATTTACATTATAAGTACTACTAATCTTTCGAATTTGAGCGATCCAATACGCCCATTTCCATCCCGGGAGGGAGCTACCCAGCAACAGCTGGACCACTAGGAGCGAGTCAGACTCAACTAATATTTTATTTAGGCCCTGATGAATGCAATGTATAAGGCCATCATGGACTGCTCGTAACTCAGCCCGAGTATTAGAAACACAGTCGTAGCCTGCATAAAACCCAAAACAAAAATTGCCCATGTCACCCCTGCATACACCCCCACCACCCGCCATACTCGAGTTCCTTCTAGAAGACCCATTGACATTGAGTTTCACCTAACCCAGCTGGGGCTTACTCCAACGCACCACCTGAGAGATCTCTTGCTGTGACTGCCCTGCACTACCCGACGATCCCAAAGTCCCACCTTGTCTATGCGCGTGGGAGGGCTAAGCTCTCCACTTCAGATCAATGCCCCGTAGCTAGGCGGAGACTCGAGAGAGTAGCAAGTTAATGCTATCCAAGGACCCGTCGAATCTGAAAGTGTTTCGGTCCTTCCATAGCTCTCAGAGAATGAAGCAGGGGATGAGATTTTTGAAAGGAGCAGCAGGCCCGTGCGAAGGGCGCTGATCCCACCAATGTTGCAGCATGTCCTCAGCCGAGCCATTTTATCTCAAACAAATACTAAGAAAGCGGCAGAAATGGGCCCAGGTTACCTTGTCTCGATCACTTTGTAAGAAAAGGTGCACCACTGTCTCCACCATGGGTCTCTGGTTCTGGGAATCGCTGCAACAACTGCAACATGAAGCAAGGTGGATTCCATGAGACTGAACTGCCCCATCTACTAGCAGCGCCCTCTCACAACCATTCTCTCGTTCCCCTTCCTCCATTCAAGTAGCTTGCTTCCTGGAAGCTCCTTTGACATATTTCATCAGCAACTCTCACCTCTTTAAAAACTAATTTACTTTCTAATTTTAGGATAGAAACTTTCCCAAGTTATTTTTAGAAACTAATTTTTTAGTTTTTAGAGACTATACTAATCTGTTTTTTGAAACTAATCTTTTTTTTTTTTAAGAAACTAACTTATTTTCTATTTTTACAAACTTCCCTTTTTCTTTTTTTCTTTTTTTAGAAACTAGGTTACTTTCTTAGTTTTTTTAAAAAAACTTTTTTTTAAAAAAAAAAACTAATTTTTCTTTTCTATTTCTAGATTTAGAAATTAACTTTTCTTTCTATTTCTAGATTTAGAAACTTTCTTAATTTTTTTAGAAGTTAAGTTTCTATTTCTAGATTTAGAAACTTTTTTTAAATTCTTTTTAGAAACTAATTTTTCTTTTCTATTTCTAGATTTAAAAACTAACTTTTCTTTCTATTTCTAGATTTATAAACTTTCTTAAGTTGTTTTTAAAAACTATTATTTTATTTTATTTTTTAAGTTAAGATTTTTTTAGATTTTTTTTTTTAGGGACTAACATTGTTTTCTGTTTTGTATGATCCTAACATAGAACTCTCCAAATCGGTAAACTCTTTCTAACTTCTCCTCTACTTACTTTCCATATTATTGTAGGATTATTTTTCTTTTTTTTATACTAGGATTAGGGTTTCACCATATATATGTAAGAGTGGGAACGTCAATATGTTGAGCTTGTTTTAGAGAATGCGAGAAATTGTGAAGGGCTATTAGATGATAATGTTAAAAAATAACCTACATCTTAAAAAATTTTTGGAAACATCATCGAGAATCAAACAGAATACAATGCTCTACCGATTAAGAAATCCTTACGCGATCATATGCGGGAGAATAATTATACCCCACAGATTAAGAAAATAGTACTTAATTGTTGGGGTTATCATAATTATGGGAGTGAGAACTATTATCACCCATCAGACAAGAAGAAAATAATAAGAGATTATATTATGGGTGATAATATGTACCAACAACCATCAGACTCTCCCACCTATGACCCGTACGACTATGATCAGTGGAAACATCAACATTGGAGAGATGAACCAACAATTGATTATATTGACTATTCTCTTCGATCCCCTACCTTTGAAATCTAACCAGAAACAGTCCAAGAGGATTCACGTTTGAATTTCACGGACTATCAAGAACAGTTCAACCAAGTTATCACAGGCATGATGAATTTATTAGAAGCGATTGAATTGTGCCTTGATAAGGTTAAAGAGGCTAGGTTATCACAATCTCAACACAATGTAGAAACACAATGCGAGGAAAGTGATCCTAACTTGCTTGTGGAGAGTACTGAAATTGAGAATAAAGAGTTGGATTGTGTTAATAATCATATGGCTCAATTTTTCAAAGAGTCGATCTCGATGACTATCTAAAGGAATGATCAAGAGACATGGGTTTATTTCAAATATAATAAGAATGACACGTTCAAGTCATATGACACACTTAATTTTAATGAGGAAGAGGCTAGTTTATTCAAGCCTCAACTCAACATAGAAAAACAGTGTGAGGAAAGTGATCTCATCCCACTTGTGAACTGTACTAAATTGGAAGATGATTAGTATTGGGATGAGAATGATGAGTTTACAGACTAAGATTCACTGGAATCAATTTCAATTATGGTTCAGGAAAGTGATCACGAGATGCAGGAAATTGTCGATCATAATGATCTACTCCACCCATCTGACACACCTGATTTAAATGTGGACGATGCGCCTCTTTCAATCGACCCTTCCAGTTCTTTTGAGGTGTGTGTAGACCACTCCCCTGATTTAGATTATAATATGATTAAGGAAATGGATGAGTCACTCGATATGACTCTGGAATTTGAAACCACCTAATTAAGGCCATAATTTGAGCGGTCAAACAGTGACTATATAGTGCCTCTACTGAGTAGTAGCAATGACCAAGATCTTCACATCAATACGCCTACTGATCCACAATTTGTCTATTCAGGGCAGGGCGAGATATATCCGGCGACAATTGGCTCTCACCAAGATGAAGATCAAGAGATCATGTTTCCTTCTATTCTAAGAGAAGACGAAGGAATCATTGGGCATATCATTACAAACCTCAATGTGAAAAATGAGCCTCTCTCAACTGACTATCTAAACTCTCTAAAAGATCGCTTGGCATATTTTACAATTTTAAATGATCTCATGATAAAATAAATAATGGATGTCTTGCAAAATAATACCTTAGTGGGAAAAATAATACCTCGGTGGTTGTTACTGAACGAGAGAACCCTTATTCTAAAGTCCCTCCTTCTACAGATCTTTAATGTTTACCATTAAGGGAGGATGAGCTGAAAGTTAAACTGAAGTCTGAAACTTTAGAATATGTTAAGACTACATCACCTACTAAGAAGTTCTTTAAATTTTATTTACTTGTAGTTTCTGATTCACCATGTTTCTCTAACTCTAAAAAATAAATAAATAAATAAAACTCTAAAAATTTCTCTATCTCGAGTGAATCATATGTACTTTGGACACCTCTGGAAATTAATAGGAAAATTTAAGCTTAGGTCCACAAATTTCTTTGAAAATTCATGCTCCAGGACATATAAGCCTATTGCAAAAAGGGCTTTTGGATGATCTTATTACGAAACCTACTGAGAAATTTATCAATATACTGTCCAGAGGAGGAACCTCGTGGCATGACTAAGTAGTTTTCTTATGTTTTCCTAGTTAGGTTTTTTGCTTTTAAAGAATTTAGGATTAGGATAGTTTATTTTTCACTGTTTAGGATAGTTTGCTTTTCGCCATTTAGGATAGTTTGTTTTTTATTTTTTAGTAAAGTTTGCTTTTTATGGTTTAATTCTTACGCAAACTCATCTTCACATTGAGATATTTATAAAATAAAAAATAAATAAATAAATAAATAAAAACTCCGAATTCCTTCTTTAGGTACTAACTTTCTACTTTCCCTTTTCTTTTTATTGCCTCATTTGCATTGAATGTTTTTTCTCTTTTACATTAATAATAATACAGATTTAAGGTTGGGGGTGTGGATTAAGCAAGCTAATCAGTTGTTTTCATAATCTTTGGGTGAAGTTGTGAAAAATTGAGAAAAGTTTTTGAAATTTCTATAAATTTAAGTGATCTCGAAGTTAATCCATTAATTAGAATTACAAGATACTTAATGTTGATGCCTTATGTCTCTTGGATTTTAATAACTTAGGAGATCTCAAAATTAAGTTAAGTCATTGATCCTTGATTAGAAGTTTTAAACATTGATTGAGTCATGATTTCACATGTCACATCTAGCGGTCACATTAAAGATTCAGTCAATATTGAATTGTTAACTTGGTGATTATTTAGTATGAAAGGAACCTACTTAGAGAATTTGTCCACCATATTTAATAATAATAATAATAATAATAATAATAATATTACTCAACTAAAAAACAGTTGTCTTCGAAAAGACTACCTAATAAAGATCTTTAAAAAGGTTGATATAGCGTAAAAACTATCGATGGAAAAATCAAAAGCTGAAGGAATAAAAGAGGGAACTAAAAGATGAACTGTAAGGCAAGTTTCGGTTTAGGTTTTGGTTATCCTGAATGCTCTTGTAATTATCAATGTTATCATGAAAATGTCGAATTGAAACTTTGATTGTGATAAGTCTATACTTTGTTATACACACATAGAACTTAGTGTTTAGAATTATTATAATTGGAGGATTAATACTTTGAACTTGATTATGAAACTTACCGAGTGCTAAAGTTTAGGAGAAAGTAATGCACAACATTGATGTATTTTAGAATTATATTATTTGAATTATTTTTTAAAAACCACTTGAGCTTATAAAAATTATTATGTGATTCTCGAAATAATTTTTGCATACTTTGCTCGGGACTAGTAAAATGTTGGTTGGGGATTATGTTGAGGGTTAAATATTGTATATTATCCCCCATTTATATCTTTATTTTATGAACATGATAATGCTTAATATTCTATTTTACTCATGTTTATGTTATAAGGTGAATTTAAGAGCTTGAATTAAAAAGGGTGCTAAAAGTATGGATTTGATGCTCAAGAATCACCAAGGCAAAGGATGAATTTTATGAGACCAAGATTGAAGAATTCACATGCCAAAGGTCCAAGAAAATCGAGGAATGAAGAGAATCAAATATTTGAAGTAGAAAAAAAAAGAATCCTGAAATTGTCCTGAATAAACATATTTTGAAACTCTGGGTCATTTTGTGAAATTGCGTAGATGAAGTCTATTTTGGAAAACTACACAGAGTGAAGTTTATTTTACCAAACTGCGTAGATTTGAGGTGGTTTCTAGAGTTTTATAACTAGGTGCGAAAGTTGAAATTCCACAACTATAAATAGGACTCCCTAAGATGTTCTTAGACATCTTCTAAGGTTTAAGGAGTGGAGCAAAAGGATGGAGAAGCTATTGTCAAGAGTTTTTCTTCTTCTTTCTTAATTGTTTTCATATTTTTCTTAAGAAACTTTAGTTTAGTCATGTCTATGGTTGGCAAAACCTCTTAGGTAGGGCTAAGATGAGAAGCTTCTAGCATTATGGGATGTTTCTATTACTTTGATTCATGTTTATGTTAAACTTCATGGATTCTAATTTGATATTTAAGGAATAATTTCAGTTTTTAATTGTTTATTATGACATAAATTACATTCGATTTGTAATAGCTTTGAGTATCTTCTTTTCCTGATTTGAGATTGTAAAATTAGTAAGTCTTGTTGTTCATCATCGTCCCTTGGGTATGGTAGGGTGATGGAATCCTTCCTAATCTTCATAATTCTCCTGCTTTGAGATAATGAGGTTGGTAAATCTTATTGTCTACCATTATCTCCTGGGCATGGTTTGGTGATGGAATTCCTGTCAATTATCATAGTTCTCATTCATTGAGAATTAGGTCAATGGAAGTTCAGATTTGGTTTTACTGATATATTTTTCAATTGGATAGGATATGACTCCAATTCTAATTGTGTTACTTGAATCAAGAAAGAGGACTCCCCGATCACTACAAGTGGATCCTTGGCACCCTAGTTCCCACCTTTAAATTCTTGGTTTTAATTATTTAATTAAAAATTACTCTCTCAATCACTTCAGAATTAGTTTTACATCTTCTTCTAGTTCTACTTCTACTTAATTTCAGAAATGCATATGATCAGTCCTTGTGGATTCGACCTCGGTCTTACCGAGATTATTACTACATCACGACCTTACACTTGGAGTTGTGAACAGTGAGTTCTTTGGTATCATCCATTCCGGGTGAGTCTTGAACTTCTGCTTGATCAGGGCATTAAGTTCATTGATAAGCACCCAAGATTTGGTATTCGCATCGAACCACCTATAACTTTCTTGAATATGGTTTCATAAGTCCGTGGTCTTAATCATTCTAGATCCTTAAGGAATATTATGTATACTTTTTTATTCACCATAAAAGTACCTTATGTTTCAAAAAGAATAAGCCCAAATGGCCGATCACTTGTTAAACCTGAGCTTTAGTGTTATCATTTATATGAATAGTTGTAAATTCATAAAATTGTTTTATGTTGATAGCCTATCACTCACATAATTTTAATTTCTAAACCATATATCTGATTTATTTGAAATTGTAAGACTAAGTCCTTCGCTTATTCTCAAGACTCTAGAAAAAAATGAATTAAGATTCTACAGTTTGGTGAGTCTTTCATCCCAGTAATCTGCAAAAAGGCTTGCTGTCTAGCAATATTTTTTACCAAATTTTGACATTATTGGATTTTTCTAAAAAAAAAATTTATATATCTAATAAAGTTAAAATTTTAGAGGGAGGTGTTCACATCCTAAGTATAAAGTTGTGAAGTAGTAACAATCTCGGTAAGACCAAGGTCGAATCCACAGGGACTGAACCTTGTACATAATCTGAAAGTAACTTGAATTAGAACTAGACGAAGATGTAATCTGAACCAGTGAAATTTAAGAGAATAATTATGAATTTAATTAAATAACATTTGTAAAATTCAAAGGTGGAAAACTAGGGTTTCCAAGGATCCACTTGTAGAGATCAGGGAGATCTACGCTTGATTCAAGAACACAACTAGATTTAGAGTCTCATCTTCATCCAGTTAGAGGATATGTCACGCCCTAAACCCAAAAATCGGGCTTACAAAATTCTCGATTGCCGAATCTGGTGCCAACAACCTCCGTAGTACCCCATTCTCAGCTCCTAACGCCCATACGTCAAATTTTGATCATGGGATCTTAAAAGGAGGATTTTCCAACGTACATTTGTCTCATAAGAAGCATAACCACGAGTTTATCCAAATCACAAAGGCAACACATCATCAAATATTCACTAATATAAACAGTTGAATACAGTACTGAAAAGGAAATACATATATCAAAATCAAAGCTCCAGAAGACTGTTGCACGCTCCATGCTCAATGCTATTGCGACCTAACGTCACCTACACGCATTTATCGTGCATAAGCTTATAGAAAGCTTAAAGGGTGGTGAAAGTTTGTGCACAAGGTAAGTACCAAGCATATAAATATCAGAGTAAGGGAAAATATGCTGGTAAGTCCATAAATACGATAAGTCTTTTCTAAGCTATGCGATATAAAAAAATATAATAAGCCAATATTATATACTAAGGAAGCAATGTAGATCAGCTTTGCAATGTAGAGACATAGTAATCCAAATATCAGATACCGAGTCCACGAATACCGTCAACCTTAATTAGGTTATATAATAAAGAAGCATAGTAAATCAAATATTATCTGTTGAGGATGCAATACAATATGCGATGCAAATGAAATGACCAAGTTGAAGTGTGAAGTCGAGATGATAGTACGTAATATCGCAGGCTATGAGGTCTACCACAAGGGACTTCTATCCAAACCAATCTCATACCTAAATTTGGATAGTTAGACTCAAAGTGGTAAACTCCTGATCTCAGGTTAGTAGCGTACCCCAACCGAAATTCTGGTCATTGCGAAGGTACACGTAACAAATAGTTGCGCACCACTAGCCCAAGTGGATAATGAATGAATGGATGAATGAGTATACAACTCCTGCTCAATAAGTCCACATATCAGTACCGTACATCTCTGGGATCATCACCGGGGTCTAGTATACTCTACATACAATCACTGCCCACTGGATGTACAACCATGTAAGTGGAAGAGACCTCACTATCCACCTAGCCAGTAGTCAGACAATATCTACCTGGGACATTGATAGTGGACCCATTTACGAGCTAGTCAAAGTCAGCCTAGCTATACCCCTTACCCTTGGGCGGGTAAGGCCACACCCCTTCCCAACCGACCACGACAGTGGGGGACACGACCTACTGGTATACGACCCTCATGCGCTCATATATATCTAATCGGTCTTAATGTTGGGGCATTTCCTGGCCATGGAGGTTTAGGAATTTTCACCCAAGGACATCTATGGCGCCCGTATGTTAGAACCAAACATTTTTAGTGTCCCATCTGGCTATTCACGGTATGTCTGTGGAGGCTACGACCCTAATATCGCTAGGGCATACAGTAGTCATATCACAAAATGTAAGATGCATGAGTCACGTACAGTCCAATCATACATCAATCCTGCACATACCGTGCACTCATCTGAGAAGAATTTGCCTATCAGCAAGTCCCATAAACAACCTGCCCTATGGCATATATACGCAATGGTCAATCAAATCTCACAATAAACATGCAAATGATGCGTATGGGCATGTATCATGTTGTTATGTTGTTACATGCTCATAATCAACATCGATAATTAGCCTAACGAGGCCTAAGGGAAGGTCACAGCGTAAACATTTAACCATCATTGCCCATCAATGTGAACATTCAATCAACATTGCTCCCAAGAAGTGTCCCACATAGAACCAAACATATAGTGGGCCCATGGCCTCACATAAGGGCCTCATACACAAAATAGTGGGCCATATATAATCTCAATGGGCCGCATCACATGGGCCACATATACATCACATTGGGCCTCACCATATGGGCTACAAATACATCAAATGGGCCTTACTAAATGGACTAAAAATACTTCTCAAAGGGCCTCATCACGGTGGACCATATACAATCTCAATGGGCCACATCCCATGGGCCTTTTATATATCATAATGGGCCACATCCCATGGGCCTTAAATATATCACAATGGACCACATCTCATGTGTTTAATACACATCAAAATGGGCCACATCTTTTAAGAAGGTAACGTTATGACGGATGCTCTAACTCGATTGGTCAGTGAGGGCTGCCCAGACAGAACCTTCTGGCATTCATCAGACCTTCCCAAGTTTATCAGAGGTGTTTTTATTTTAGATAAGTCAGGCCTTGGTTCATTAAGAAGGCCTTAGTTAAGAATGTATATGGTTGTATCTTTCAGTTTGAGGCTACCTATCTTTTTTTTAGTTTTTTCTAAAGGGGTGACACGATAGGAGTGGTCGTAGCTTTTTATTTGGTCCCTCCCGAAAGCTTGTAAATGTCTCAGATCATTGAAACTTCAGTGGCAAAAGGCCACTTTCCTTTTTTTAAAAAAAAAACAATGGGTCGCACCACATGGGCCTAATATACATCACAATGGGCCACATCACATGGGCCTAATATACGTCACAATGGGCCTAATATACATCACAATGGGCCCCACTGGCCTAATACTCATCACAATGGGCCGCATGACATGGGCCACACCAATGGGCTGCACAAACATCACGTTAAGGTGGGACCCATACACATCATCTGGGCCTCACGTAGCAACCAAAATAAATGGATGGCATGGCTGTGAAGTACATCAACGTGGGTCCCACTGTCTGGATGGTGAGAATACAATACATACATCATAGTGGGCCACGCCTGTCCAGCGAACAGAATGGATAGCGTGGCTGAAAATACATACATTCAAGGTGTGCTCCACGGCACACCGTACGGATGGACGGTGTGGAATACACTACAGAAATCAAGGTGGGTCCCAACTGCCCACACGTGTCACACGTGTGGGGTGGGGCCACTCCATCAAACAGATGGACGGTATGAATAAAACACATGTTTAGGTAGGGCCCCACCCCACACATGCAGCACGTGTGGGTGGGTCCCACCCTTCAGAAAAAGGGACGACCGAGATTAGTATTTCACATACCACCTGATCAGACCCCAGAACTTACAGGCGTCAACACGACAGCATCAAGGTGGGGTCCACACGTGGCCAAACTGATGGATGGCTGGATAGTATACATGCCTCAAAGGGGCCCACCGTCCCTAGTAGATGGACAGCTTGGGTTGACAGATACATCACGGTGGCCCACACTGTTGACGTCAATCAGCAGCTGCGGCTGCTGGGACCCCACCATTTGGATGGACGGTGTGGATGTAAAATACATTCAACACAGGGGGGTCCCATTGCATTGACGATGTAGATAAAACCCAAAAATCACGATGGGCCCTGCACACTGCAGGTGAACGGTTTGCATGAAACATATGCATCACAGTGGCCTGGCACCGTCCAAGCTAGTCCAGCACCATCCAGATGGTTTGGACAGTGTGGATGAAATAAATACATCATGGTGTGGCCCTATAACACCGTCCAAGCCGGTCCAGCAGATGGACGGCTGGATGCACACATACATTGAGGTGGGTCCTCACGGCTGTACGGCGTGGATCAAGTGTGCCACACCCATTATCATCTTCACCATAAACGAAAAAGGGGAAGAGAGAAAGAGAGAAAACGGTGAAAATGGGAGGGACCCCGCCACTATGGGCCCCTCATTGATACAAAACATACATCAAGATGGGTCCCACCATATGTGGGCCCTAAATCAAAAGAAAATGTACTATGAACACCTACCGTTCTTGCTTCTTCTTGAATCAATGGTAAGCTAAGCTCCTCAGCTACCACTTTGATGGAGGATGATGGAGATTGGACGATGGAGATGAGAGATGAGGGGGTACGAAGATGGGCCACACCAAGCTTCTCCTCTCTTTGGAAAGCCATGGTCGGTTTGATCTCTCTTGCTTTGGAGAATGGGTAGAGAGAGAGAGAGAGAGAGAGAGAGAGAGAGAGAGAGAGAGAGAGAGGTTGTAAGAGAGAGAGAGATGGGTGATGGGTGAGTGAGTGATGGGTGTGTACTTGACATGTATGGGTTATAAGAGAGAGAGAGAGTTGACTTTGGGGTTACTCTTGTACTTGACATGATGGGATGTGATTTGATTGATTGATGGGACATATTCTCTTGAGATTTGTAACATGTGGCATTTTCCTCAAACTTAATGCGAGCCCACATCTTCTAACCCAGGTATCACCTTGGTATGTGAGATGCAGTATCGAAACCGCAGCGATGTCGCAGTCGCAAGGGTACACATTTCGAGTCGAGCCAACTCTGATATACGGGACATGACTCAGGATCGCACGCAAACATCGATAACAGATCACGAGTCATTGGAATTCGAACAGGAGGACCACGGAAACCTACGAAACGGTACGGGCTAAGATACGGGTCTTATAGGATATAACCATAAAAATTAAATCTGAACTTCCTTTGATCCAGTTTTCAAGAGATGAGAGATATGAGAATTAGACTTGATTCCATCATAAAACCATGCCCATGAGATAAAGTAAACAATAGAATTTAACCAATCCACATCCAATCATAGAGAGTTATGAACATAGGGAAGGGTTCCATCATCCAACCATGTCCATGAGACGATGGTGAACAATAGAGTTCCTATGACCATAACCTTCATACATACATGGGAAATCTTCAAAGATATTGCTGATCCATTGTAATTTAAGACAATCAACCATTAAAAATCATTAATATTCCATATAATCAAACTAGAATAAAGGAGAGTTCATAAAGTATGAATCAAAGCCGTAGAAAACAATCCATCACGTTACAAGCTTCACCTCTTAGCCCTAGCTAAGAGGTTTAGCTTGACATAGACATGATGAAGCTAACATCTCTTAAGGAAAACTTAAAGAAAAGTAATAAAGGAAAGAAAGAAAACTGAAGAAGAAGGAAACAAACTCCTTAAAGTCGATCATCTCTCTCTCTCTCTCTCTCTCTCTCTCTCTCTCTCTCTCTCTCTCTCTACACCACATCCCAAAGACAATGCTCACGTTCCCCTCTTTCTCTTTTTATAGTTGGAGAAGGTCGACTGGGGTCGATTTTATGCAATTGGTGTGTAACGGCAGCGGGAGTCCGCACTCTTCTTGTGGTTGGCCTTTTTTTAGGGGCGGTGGAGACCTGAACATGGCATCTGCCACCTTGGCAATGGTCGTCCCCACCTTAGCCTCCATATAGACAGTCCAGATCGACCGTCCGATCACTCCCATGATCACCGAATGGCCCACTGTGGTCGGTCGCGTCCGCTAGTGCATAATAGAAAGAATCTTGCGCTGGGATGCTCGGTGGGCCCCACAGTGATGTTTTCAGAGAGATCCACCCCATTCATTGGAATTTTGGCGCGATTTCAGTCGGAAAGGAGTGGTTTTGGTCGAGTTTGGTGCGGCCCACTATATCATATATTCTTGTCATTCATCCTGCATTTTCTGATGATCCACGTGCGTACATGTGCATGGGACCAAGAGCTCAAGATGGCTAGGGTCGTGGCCACCCTCCAAGACAAATGGACGGTTCAGATCATGCAACGAAATGATGGGGGAGGCCCATTAATCATTACAGCATCCACACCTTACGAACATTGTTTGTTTGCGAAAAATGCTTGGGTCAAGCCTGTTTGACCAGACCGTCTCGACCAGTGCGGCGCTTGTTCATGCACACTATGTACACGCAACTGTACATGTGGGGTCCACTATGAAGTATATGTGAAATTCGCTCTATCCATCTTTTTTGCCACCTCATTTAAGGGGTTGGAACTAAAATTGAGGCATATCTAGATATCAGGTGGCCCCAGATCAATGTTTTATGGTCTGATCTGTCCATTGGGCTAATTCCATAAGGATCCAATAGTTGAAATTCGACGTGTACGGTTAATTTAGGGTCCTCAGGCTAGATATAAAGTCTCGAGCCAAACAGATAGTGGAAACCCTGTATCTTGCATTAGGGATGACTTTCATGCCCCTTTATCATGGATCATTTAATTTTATCAGATCTTTAGCGTGTAATTTCTTCAATCTCGGTCTCCAAAGATCTGTCTCTTGCCTTGGTGATTTCTAAACCTTAAATCCATACTTATAGTACCCTTTTTCAGTCCACGCTCCTAAATTCACCTTGCGATACAAACACAATTAAAATAGGGTGTTAAATAGAATCATGTTCATAAAATCATGCAATAACTAGGGTCTAATATGCAATATTTAACCCTCAATAGGAGGTTCCTGGAGACTTATTTGAGATACTAGAAAAGTTTCAAATTTTTATAATAAGTCTACCTACCGAGACCAGCGGAAGTTTCCTATGTGTCAGTTTTCATCGAAATGTCAAACAAATTTAGGAAAATTGGAAAATATCCAATTCCAGTTTGGAAAACTTATTTTTCTTGCTTGGAAATCCGTTTAGGATGAATTTTAATCTACAATAAATTTATTTAGGATTTTGAAATTTTATTCCGAACGTACCTAGATTCATAGTCTCTAAATTCCACGTCTAACTTAATATTTCTAATGGGGAACCTAAATATGAGTTTCTAATTCATCAACTTCCTATTTCCTTTGAAAATTCAATTAAATATATGTATCTAACTCATGATCATATCTAGTCGTGTAAATCTTATGATGGTCTATTCCCTCATGCCCAGTTAATCTCATTCTCATGCTCCGATACCAACTGTAACATCTCGAATTTTCGTAGCCCAAGTACATACTCATGTCCAAGAATTTTAGGTGTTAATAATGTAAAAGGTAACCATTCACAACAATAAAATCAACTATATTTAGCATTTTATTAGAATAAAAGAATTCAACAAATCATCAAATGTCCTCTTAATGGGAGTAACATTATTAAAGTTTACAGTGAAAAATAAATAAAATTAATCGTGCATTATTCTTCTTCTCTATTCGAATATGTCTTCCACAGAATGGCCATTGCTCGTTACATCAACCTGTAATTTACCTATAACATCTGTATGGTTATAGAGGGTCAATGCCCTACTCGTAATGGTCGTTGTCCTTTAAATTTTACATTAATTCAAGTGATTCATAAGAATAACAAAAGGGGTCCTGATACCACTCGTATTTATGGTGTATGAGATGTATTAAAACCCCTTTTGTTATTATTATGAATCACTTGAATTACATATGATGAGTTCTCAAAAAAGTTTGGATAAGATTTTGGAGTCACGTCACGTATGATGAGTTCTCAAAAAAGTTCGCACGAGTTCCGCGTGAATTGGTGCGCAGCAAAGCATTCCACTATGTGTGTGTGTGCGCACGCGAACACACACACACACACACACACACACACACACACACACACATATATATATATATATATATATATATATATATATATATATATATATATATATATATATATATATATATATATATATTTGACCATAAGTTAAGGTACACCAAGTGGATAACTTCTAACCTTTCAGGGCTAGCTTGGCGGTGGTATTATAAGCTAGATGGGATTGTATTACTAATCCCACTTTGGAATTCAAGATGTCATATTTGGAAGGTGTATGAGATGGGATCAAAATTAGCTTTATATGCTTTGGAATATGCACATTTTACTAGAAAGGGTTATGAGAATGCCTCTCAAAATTTGACATTACTTTCCAAATTCATTTGAAATTCAAAACCTACTATGTCCATCCCCCCTGCACTATGCTAGTGAATCCAGCAAATAAGTGTGGGATCCACATTAGCAAGTTATATGGGTCCCACTATGATGTATGGGATATATCCAGACCATCCATCCATTTTAGGGCATGGACTCAAATGGACCACACCATAAAAAGCAATGGGGATTGAATGCATACCATTGAAAACTTCTTAGGGTCCATGAAAGTTTTGGATTAATATGATATTTGTGTTTTCCCTTCATCTAGTTCTTTGTGACCTCATGAACAAGTTGGATAGCAAAAAAAACATCACGGTGGGCCCTAAAAAGGTTTCAATGGAGGGCGTCATTTTCCCTACTGCTTACTAGTGTGGTCCACATAAGCTCTGGATCTTCCTCATTGTTTGGCCCATGCCATAAAATGATCTTGCAAAAAGGATGGGAAGCATGGATATAACACATACATCACGGTGGGGACCAAAAAACTTGTTAACATCAACACACTAAGAAGGTCGCATTGGTGGCTTGTGATAGTTCCAAACAATGTATCCAAAGATGATGGATTTTGCTGCATCCACATCCAACAACGTATCCACCGATGGTGGATTTTGCTGCATCCACATCCAACAATGTATCCACCGATGGTGGATTTTGCTGCATCCACATCCAATTCAAATGATGATTTGAATTTAAATCTTAGGATTTTTTTTTTTAAAACATCAATTTTTACTATTTTTAAAGCAACTCATCACATGTTTACAACAACATGAACGTGTCCTTGTCCAAAACATAACATATGTTCAATGACCATTGTTAGCTTCCATGCCCCTTCTTTTGGCTAAACCTATATTACCACCCAAAACCCCCTTCAGTAGGCCTTCTTGATTTATAGTCGGGTTGGAGAAACACAAGATATTATCTTCTATCATCTTATCTAGGGCTGAAACATCACCTTTCTCATCTCTATCTCCCCTCTTAATAGATTTCTCTATCTTTAGAGCATCATCAAAACTAACCAAATCCTTCAACTGATCAGCAAAATCCTGTTGCTTTTTTATGTTACTGACAATATCCAAATCAAGCAATGAGATGGGTTCTGCATGCTAACTTGGTTTACTACTTTACGAGGTCTAAAGACTTTAAAAATAAGGAAGACATATGATAGGCCTAACATGACAAGTCTGCTTAAGAGCATGAAAGGGGTCGATCTAGCAACTGCGTTTCTGATGTCGGAGCAGGCTATCTATACTAGTCCCTTCAGATTCGTTTGGCAAAGCTTCAAGATCTTGTTGAAGCCATCGTTGTGGCAGGATATGTCCTGTCCTGCAATCGAGGCCACGAGAAAACATAGCACTCCTACAAAGACTAACAGCACACCCAACTCTAATCGTGACTCATGAGCACAATCCTCAGCTTTCAAATAGATCTGCCTAATAAAATTATTGCCTCAATTTGAAATTAGCAAGACACATGTTTTTGGAATGAAGGTTAGATCAAAATCAGTTGAGAATGTTACATTCTGAGCAGGCCCATCAACATTCCCTATCTTGCTGGAGCTTCCGCCGATAATTGTGGTCACGCCTGATTTGGAAATCTTGTGAATTGCATGGTTGTTCTTGTCCGCAACATAAACATTCCCCTTTGAATCAACAGCGAAGCTTCATGGATGATTGAATGTCGCATCTGTCAAATCTCCATCTGAAAATCTAGCAACCCCATTCCCAGAAAGATGTTTAATATTCTTGCCATCTATCATTTGCGCCTAACTACACACAGAATACACACAAGCCACGGATAATGGACACGCCAAAAAAATGGAGAAAAGGGCCAACCAAACCATTAGGTTCGCCAAATGTTTTTGAGGCCCGCCTGATCGAGGAGAAGCGCGCCCCGGAACTTTACCAAAAGGGCATACTTGGAGATAAAAAAATTATTAGGATGACCCTCACTGGCTAATCTAGCCAACGCATCAGCCACTGAGTTGCCTTCTCTGAAAATGTGGCTAAATGAAAGGTTGAGGGAACGACGAAACTCTCAAATCGTGCATATCTTATACCAAATGTTCCAAGAAACAGAATCATACCTGTCCACGGCTGCCTTGGCGATTGTCAAAGAATCTGATTCAACAATGATGTTGCGGAGGCCCAACATGGAGCAGATTGTGATGCCATCTAGCATAGCTTGAGCTTCAGCAATAGTGTTCGAGGTAAGGCCATAGTTGCAATGGAATACAAAGATCAGATTACCATGGTGATCCCTACAAACCCCTCCACCACCACTTGGGCCAGGGTTCCCCCTGGAAGAACCATCAACATTCAACTTGAGGAAGCCTCTGGCAGGTACTCTAAGTAACTATGGAGTGGTTTTTAGGAAGAAGATCCTCTGCCTTGGGAATATTGAGGAGCTGAAGCGTGATGGAATCCGCTAGAGAATTCCAATCCTCACCCGGGATAGTGGAAGCAATATCATGCAGCCACAAAGCAACTTTAGATATAATCTTGGAGGCAGACATCGTGCGACCTTCAAATCAGGCCTAATTTCTGCTGAGCCAAATTTCCCAGCTGATCTACTGGGAACAATACCAATGAGGCGAGACACTCTAGTTTTCCTGCTATCTTTGGAGAACCAAAGGTTGAAGCGTTGCAAAATGGACTGATTCGAGAGGTATTTGACACCAAAAATCTTGCTAAAATGATCCCAGACCGAGACAGCAATCATACCATGGCTGAACAGGCGGTTTCGGTCCTCCTCCATACCTATAGCAGGGACATGGGTAACTGCTCTCTGCTCCATATTAGTAGTATCATGCTGATCTGAAACGATTTGAAGGAGATGCAACCGACTAGAAAAACACTGCATTTGAGCGTCAAAGGAGCTCCCTACCTGAAGTTGCTGACTATTCCAGTGAGCATGCTACTGATCGAGTGGAAGAGACAGTGTCTTAGGCCAAAACGGGTCCTGCTCAGGGGCAGAATTCTGCAGGACAGAGAGGGCCTGTCTACAGCATTCACATCGAGAGGCCAGCAAATTTCTAAGCTTCTGAAGGGACTTGTCAATTGGGATGGCATTTTTAAAATCTTCCAAACAAAAACGCTCATCTTAGGAGGGAGAGCCTTAAACCAAACCCATTTAGTCCAGACAAGATGAAGAAGGTGGGGCCTGACTTCATTCCACGCTGACTTAACTATGAACTTTCCAGAAGCAGTGAGGTCCCATATCATACAGTCTTTTCTGTTGGAAAACTGAGGAGGAGTAGCAGTAATAGAACGCATCGCTTGTGGGGAGATAAAGGGACTGATTTCGAACAGATTTCTAGCAGCCGAGAGGTGGAAGAAATCTCTAATAGTGGCATTTTCAGATGCTGAGGGATGGCTCTGTCTGAGGCGCTGGTGAACAGACCACAGCCAGACCAATTCTGGTTCCACAAGTTGATATTTCCTTCCCCGATCAGCCATCTGGAGTTGTTGATAGTAAACTGCAATAGTTTAAAAATCTCCTTCCAAGAAGAAGAGGAGAGCTGGGCATTAACACCATTTGAGGCAATGGTCTTCAGGAAATACCTAGCTGATGTGCATTTTGCCCATAAGGACCTGCCCAGCAGAAGATGCCAACCCATCTTGATTCTGAACGCCCGAGAGATGTCCTTGAAGGATCTGATGCCCAAACCTCCTTCGAGAACAGGAGTGCACACCGACTGCCAATTAACCCAGTGCCTCCTATTGCCTTTATCAGAAGAACCCCAAAAGAAGTTAGCAATCACCCTGTTGATAGATTTGGACACTGATTTAGGGATGTTGATAGCTGCAAGCAGATGGATGGGAATACTAGAGAGAACATGCTTGATTAAGACCAGTTTGGCAGCTTGATTCGAAAGCTTTTCTTTTCATCCGTCAATTCAGCGAGCGATCTTTTGGACAAGATGATGAAGCTGTGGAGCCGAAATTCTCCCTTTGGATAGAGGCACTCCAAGATACATAGAGGGGAGAAAAGCCTGTTTATAGCTAGTTATGTTGCTAAGCTTCTAGACTTTGGTTCTGGAGTAATTTTTTGAGATAATGAACGACATCTTTACGAAATTCACCTTTTGATCGGGTGCATTTTCATATTGAGTGACGAATCTGAGCAACATACGCACGTTGGATAAATTGTCATTAAGAAATAATATTGCATCGTCAGCATAGAAAGGTTGGGTGATAATGGGACATTGTTGGGGAAGCTTAAAGGATTGGCAACAGCCCGACAAGAAGAGGTTAGAATGGCCCCTACTAAACACTTCCACCACAAGAATGAAAACGGACGGGGAGAGAGGATCCTCTTGCCTCAAACCCCTGGAAGACTTGAAAAAACCGAAGCTCCTACCATTGATGATGACTGAAAACCAGATATCTTCCTAGCAATGCTGCATCCTTGAAATCCATTGGCTAGCGAAACCAAATTTCTTTAACACCTGGACGATGAACCCCCACTCCATCCAATCATACGCTTTCTCCATATCAACTTTGATAATCAAGTTCCCGCCAAACACCTTGCGATTGAGATTAAAAGTCATTTCCCTGGCTAAGGTGATATTCTC
Source organism: Magnolia kwangsiensis (assembly GCA_037074715.1). Lineage (NCBI taxonomy): Eukaryota > Viridiplantae > Streptophyta > Magnoliopsida > Magnoliales > Magnoliaceae > Magnolia > Magnolia kwangsiensis. Next base: position 38,037,860 of record CM073574.1, on the reverse strand, counting down.
AACTATAGATTTTCCATGGACAAAAGCACTTTGTTCTTCTGAAGTGAGACCTGGAGGCCATGATTTTGGAGAAAATCTTCATGATGCAGTTGCACAAACTGATGGGTTTGTAATCGACTATGGATTCCGGATTCTTCATCTTTGGGATGAGACTAATTAGCATGTATTTGAAGGCCCTTGGGATTTTACCTTCACTTAAGAAATCCGTAGCTGCATCAAAGAGATCAGTCTGAATGATATCCCAACAGCTAGTGAAAAAAGCGCCGCCAAATCCATCGGGGCCCGGGGCATTGTCAACGAGGATGGAGAAAGTAGCCTGTCTTACTTCATAAATGTTAACGGGCTTAGAGAGATCCTTGTTCATGTCATCAGACACAAGATGGGGAATGTGATTAACAACATCACCAATGTGATTATGGATGTTGGAAGAGAAAAGGTTCGTAAAGAAGGAGACAGCTTCTTCTCCAATGTCTTCGATATTCTCGATAGTAGCGCCAAAGGATGTTTTCAGCTTCTGTATGTGAATTTTTCTATGATTTTCAAGGACCGAGTTATGGAAAAATTTTATGTTCCTATCTCCCTCAGATAGCCAGGTAATCTTCGATTTTTGTTTCAAAAAAATCTCCTCCTAAAGATAGGCCTTTTTAAGATTAGCATGGGCCCTGTTGAGGTTGATCATGGCAGTTTCTGTTTGCGAACTGAGAAGAGCATGCTCATCCGTGAGGATTTCAGTCTCAGTGAGCTGAATGTTCCTGCCAACGTCTTCGAAAGTCTCCTTGTTCCAAACCTTAAGAGCCGATTTCAGCCTTTTCATTTTAACATAGAACTTGATCATAGGAGTGTCGGGGGTCGCTTCATTCCAAAAGGTGAGAACTGTGGAAGTAAAGTCATTATGGGTGGTCCATATTCGTTGGAATCTAAACGGGCGAGGAAAAGTAGTGGAGTCTACTTGGAGAGAAAGCAAAAGGGGTGAGTGATCAGAGAAAGTTCGGGGCAGATGATCGACCTTACAGCTCGGGAAACAATGCATCCAATCAGCATTAATCACAATTCTATCTAACCGCGCCCATCTTCGACTTCTACCAACTCTATTGTTGCACCACGTGAAGGGGGACCCCCAGTACCCTGCATCAAACAGGCCCGAGTCATTGAGAGCCTCTTGAAAGTCAGTCATGGAAGAGGCCATGTGCAAAGAACCACCGAGTGGTTCATCAGGAGAGATGGTGGCATTAAAGTCGCCAGAAACCATCCAAGGCCTCGCAATGGCCCCTGATATTCTTCTAATTTCATCCCACAGGTCCTGTCTCTGAACATTTGAATAGCTAGCATAAGCTGTTATGACATAGATTGGGCACACCAGGCTCTCGTCAGAAATTTGGAGTGTGATACATTGCCTGATTGCCCAGATCTTTTGCACTTGGAAGTGATTCTTTGCCAGAATCCAGATCCTGTTATCAACTACATCATCAACAAAATGGATACGGAATCCCAGTTTCGCTGCCACAACGGGACGTTTCGACTCTCTACACATGAGCTCTTGCAATAACAGAATACCGATATTGTGCTTCCTGATCAATCGCTTTAGAAACTGGGTAGTTTGGGTATTACCAACCCCACGAACATTCCAAGATAGGAGACTAATCATCTGAAACCCATCCTTTGTGCTCGGACCTCTTCTGCAAGGTCTTCAACCTTTGATTCGTTCGATCACTGAGAATTTATTTCTACATTGTTTTATGCTTCTTCTTTCCCTTGCTCCTAGTAATGTCCTCTTCTTTGGAACTAATACTTGAATCTGAATTGATGATGTCCGGATCCGGTTCCTCGCACTGTAGGTCTACCCATAATCTGAGCGGTTGTCGATTGTTCTCAGCATCATCACACCGATTAGTCAAGTTCAGACCTTCTGTTGTCCCTTGATTCCCCTGTTTTCCTGAAGCTGCAACCAGATCCTTAGCCCTAGAGAGCTGCATAGATAACACGTCTGATCCTAACAAGTTCAGGGAGGAAGAAGCCTCAGCATGCTTTCTCACTGACCAGGAAGCAGACCTTTTTTTTTTTTTTTTTGACTCAACTTTTTTTTTTTTTTAAAGAAAACTAGAAAATTCATTTCACGGGAATAAGGAGGAAAACAAGGACTGAGAACACTTCGGGTGATCCCACTGGCCATCCAAAAACACGGCTAAGGACCACCTATCGTAAGGAAAATTTATAAAAAAAAACACCTTGAACCGAGGGGTAGCCCAGAAGGAAGCACGAAAGCCCAATAATAGGGCTACTTATCACCTCGTTTCCAGATAGAGCCAAGGCCCACCCTATCGAGGAAAATCAGACCCCTGACCACCCGATGGAGGTTGGAAGAGGAGGAAAAGAGGAAAGAATTTTGCTTGTTGCATCCCATCTTAGCCAAAACGTCAGCGGCACCGTTCCCCTCCCTACACACATGCATGAAAGTGATTTGGGCGCTGGTGGCGAGGGCCTTGTGTAACACCCCGAAAATCGGGGGTCGGGTAGAAACCCAACTCCCGAGTTTCAGAACATCACTTATGCAACATAGATAATGATAAATACATGTTGTCTGTAGAATGGCATTAAACAAGATTGAGACTAAGCCAAAACAGCATATCATACTCCAGAGACAGTTAAATTAGTAAGCGGAAGACTATAATAAATACATAAAATATATAATTGATTGTAAGTCTCCAGAGTGTGAACATGTTACCAGGTTAATCATATACACGTATACTCCAAAAATGGAAAGAAAAGAATATACATGAGTGCTCTAAAAATATAAAATGACAAGTGTCCAGACATCTACTCAACCTCCATGTAATCCTATCGATCAGAACACAGAAGAGAAGTCCTCCTCATCATCATACAAGTCCAACTCCGCTTCTCAAGCAGCGCCATCATCTGCAACTAAAATAGGGACTGGTGGGTGTCCGGAACACCATCCCATAATGTGGGAGTGAGTGTTCAACTCAGTGGGAGAATAAAGCAAAGATTAGTATGTTATCAAATCAGTCACGCGTTAATAGTAAAGCAAACAATCAAACATTCTTAGATACTATTATTAATGCATGCATGAAATGACATGATGGATACCCTCACCGACATACTCCCTCATACGGTACCATTTTACGCCCGCGGCATGCTTACGTTCCTCAGTGCTCCACATCTTTCAGGCACATGCAATGCGATATGGATAATGATTACCGAGTTGTTATTAGTCCTTTTCATACAGCAAGATTGGGAAACTAGGGTACCTTTCTTATATCAATCCCAACACAGATCCTGTCTAGGGTCGTCACTCCTAGTAATCTCATACGATGTTAAATTTGTAGGTCACTGCAAGGGCTGCCAGGGCTGTTGCTCGCACTCGTTGCACCGCTCCCCCATCACCTTATCAATAAAGGCCTAATGTACTCTCATTGCTATGGAAGGGTCGTCGCCTCCCGTAGACTTAGAATACGCTCGCGGTCACTACAAAGGACTCGTCACCTGATCAGTATAAGCCGACAGCTCGACCACGGTGTCCCATACCACCATGCCCGACTCATGATTCTTTATGGATCAAGGTACCATGGTTAACAGAGTTTTCAATGGTAAGTTCAGTACCCTAGGTTCAAGCAGTTATGACTCATACATGGTGAACATACAACGGTCAGTCGGGTTACTTGACGGACTCGACTAATACGAGCGCATCTCAAGTCGAATGACATGAAGTGTGTGAAACACTTCGTGTGGCCTAACCACTGCCGCCAACTCAAAACATGACTCGCGTTCATCGACGCGTCTTTCGTGGTACATAGAAGCCAACCACGAATTCAATCCATTACTGACTGCCTGGACTAGGTCATAGCCCCAAGCATTTGTGTATCAACATCAGTAAGCATATGTGAGTAACAAAAATGAAATACAACAATGTAAGCATGTTGACACATGTTATAACATACAACTTAAGCAAATCATCCAACACATGCATTTCATATATATAATGAAATCAATACATATAGCCAACATGATGGAAATCCTTTACATCAGCATATTAATTGAGAATTCAATCTCAAAACTAATTCACAACACCATTTACTCAATACCTATTAATACAAACATTTATACAAACACTTAGTCTACACACTTTAGTCTACATAGCGTATGTCGACCAATATGTGCGTTAGGGCGAATCTCTTCGCCAAACAGATCATACACGCATTTCTAATATCATAATATGACAAATAGCCATGACAATCATTTCAGCAAAATACGGACTTATACCGTATTTTCTATAAATGCCTAAAATACTCTAAATCTCATATTTACCGTACGTTTACGAAACGAAAAACAGACAGCATGTTGTACATGTCAAACGGTGTTGCCGTCGATAATTTACTATTAAACGACATTGAAAGCTTTGAAATCAGTCAACTAAGCGTCTAAAATCCTCACCTTTTACCTTAGACGTGTATCGTTTCGAATAGAACGTCTACGCTTCGTCAACGGCGTAAATGCGACCTAATGCACAAGATACATAAGCTATTTCGATATTTGAATCAAAAAAATCCTAAAACAGCAAGTAGTTAGGGTTTTTCTTACCTAGGAGTGCGTTGGAATTGCCGAGAAAGTGATTGGAATGCGGTGCTTTGGCACGTGCAAAAGCTGCAGCAAGTAGCGGGAATTCTCTCCCACTACTCTCTCAAAATCTCTCATTTTCTCTCTCTCTCTCTCTATCTAGGGTTTGTTACAAATTCGGATGGGAGGGTTGTGAGAGGGTTTAAAGCCCTTATATAGGCTAAAACATAACCTAAATAGACTTGGGAACAAAGTATACTTATTTTATGTCCAAATACGGACTGTTCCGTCTCAACGGAGCATTTCTGGAGGTCCTCTGGCCGAATGCGGTCGGACTTAAGCTCATGGATACTGGATCCTGCTCACATCAAGTTTTCAGTCTGGTAGTGTTCGCAGATCGCACGTGGCGGTTCAATTTCAGTTCAGCGGTCATCGCACCTAAATCAGGTATACAAGTCTCATGATATGAAAGAGAAATTTTTCCTGATCTGAGGGTGAAATTTGGCTGAATTCTGACGGTCAGAACGCTTAATAATAATGCGCAAAGTCACGTGCCAGATTTGGATTAAAATTTCCAAATCCTTACCCTTTCTCACTCTCTTTACTCCATGCTCAATGAAATAGCCTCTGAACGTCGGTTGGGCTTGATTTTCGAAATGATTGTCAAGTCCAGCTAAGCGATCATAACAGTCTAAGATTGCAGGTATCGGACTTTCGACGCGCGGTCTAGATCCAATACAAAGTTTTAAAGGGTTCCTGAGAGCAAACGGGTTTAGAGTTTGATCCTAGGTTTCAGGGTATTATAACGTCATTGATTCTACAAGTTTTGGATCTTACAGAACGTATTTAAAGTGTTCAGGGACAATTTCACAGCTACTCTAGTGTAGCGCTAGCTAACTTATTCTTAATTTCTAAAGGAATTAATCCTAAGTGATTTCTTTGGCTTTGGAATTGGGTTCTGAGAGGTTACCAAGGTGTTATGGTTGACCCATTGCCTAAGGACATCTAACCCCAGGTTGGCAAAAATTTCGGGTGTTACACCTTGATTCTGGTGATCCAATGACGCAGCTTCCAACTCGGTTGGGAGACACCCGTCAATATATTCACCACTATCATGGAGTCAGATTCAACCTTAACATTCCTCATACCAAGCTGTAACCAGAGAATGAGACCATCGTGGACAGCTCGAATTTTGGCCCTGGTGTTAGAGACAACCCCATAACTGGCATAGAAAGTAAAAAGGAGATCTCCCTTGTCATCCCGGCACACCCCTCCACCACCCGCCATCCTCGGATTACCTCGCGATGAACCATCCACATTGAGTTTAACCCAACCCGACGGCGGTTTGAACCCAAAAACCACCTGAAACTGCTACTCCCTGCTTGGTTGGGGATAGATTCCTAAGGAGAGCAAGGCCCTAGTAAAGGAGGCCTGACTAGAGAGGATATACCAACTACTAGCAAACCATCTCATCCAGGCAACAATACGGTCGATAATGGTTGCTATTCTCCTCGCTTTGTTTTCGAACCTGGATGCATTTCTCGCCTTCCAGAGTTCCCAGAGAATACAACAAGGGAGGTGGGGGCGGAAAGGAGCGGGGGACACCTGAATCGAATGGGAATTCCACCAGCGAGACAGACGCTCCAGCACAGAGTCCGTGTTAGAAAGAATAACATTGAAGATCCGAGCGAAAAATTCCCAGACTTCAGACGCACGAGCACTATGCAGGAAGGTGTGATCAACCGATTCCAGCGACAGATTGCAGTTCTGCGCCCCCACACAACAGCTGCAGCCGGACGCAAGCTGGATTCCACGAGCTTTGACAGCTTCGTCGACAGGCACCGCATCCTTAATGATTCGCCAAACTAGCATCGCCATCTTGAGGGGAATTTTGGAGTTCCAGATCTTCTCGCCCCAAGTTGAAGGAAAGAAGCGGTTACGGCTGAGTTCCCAGCCTGAGGACACAGAGAAGGCTCCATCTCTGGTGAGCAACCAGATCGGATGGCCCTGATTCTCAGTTGTGCAGTGGCCCCCGTGAAAGATTGCATTCAAGTCTTGCTGTGAGAGAATAGTAAAAATTGCTGATGGAGGTAACAGACCCATTCTTCCCAGGAAATCACACACCTTCAGGTTAGCCAGAGAGGGCGGAACCCTTGCAGAAACTCTGTTCATTAGTGGGCTGAGCCCAGACCAATTCGCTGACCATAAGTTCATTTTCCCTTCTCCAACTTGCCATTGCATCGTGGATTCAATGGTGGGGAGAAGAATTTTGATCCTCTTCCATAGAGGGGAAACCGCATACAATGGGACAACCAGTCCCATAGACTGAATGTCACTACCATATCTGTCTTGCATAAGGGTGCCCCACAGGGCCTTATCCTTTTTGTAAGAGGCGTTCCAAGCCATCTTAAGTCGGAAAGCAGCCATGATGTCCTTTAGCCGTCTGATTCCCAGGCCTCCCTCCACCTTGGTCCGACAGACATGATTCCAGGTTTGCCAATGAAGTTTATTTTTTCCTTCTGTCCATCCCCAAAGGAAATCTGCAAAGAGCCTTTCCAGCTTGAGAAGAATGGTCACCGGCACGTGCGTGGCTGCCATTGTGTGGATCAGGATACTAGACAGGACGTGGTTGATTATAGTGGCTCTGCCCGCCATCAACAGAAAATGCACTTTCCAACCATTAATACGGCTTCCCACTTTAAAGAGAAGGCTTTGAAACGCGTCCCTTTTCCTTTGACCCACCGCAATGGGGACCCCAAGGTAGGTAAAACCATCAACAACTCCTGCCATGCCAAGTTCCCGCTGAATACTCATACGTCTGGGAAGGGTCATATTTTCGGAGTGGATAAAAACACTCTTCTGCACATTCACCTTCTGACTCGAAACTCGCTGGTAGCGGTTCAGAAAAAGCTTAACCGCTCAAACGGAACGGATGCCTCCATTGAGGAAAAGGAGCGTGTCATTCGCAAAAAGGAGATGGGACACGACCTCATTTTCGCTACGAGCTCTAAATGGTAGAAGGGAGCCCCCTGCTACGAAATGGCTGAAACCACGGCTGAGCACCTCCGATGCCAGAATGAAGAGGTAAGGTGAAAGAGGGTCCCCCTGGCGGAGGCCTCTAGTCGACTTGAAGAAACCTCCCACCTCTCTATTAACGATCACTGAGAACCAACAATTACTCCAGCACCTCTCCACCAATTTGATCCAAGGGGCTGAGAAACCAAAATTCTGAAGAACTCGCCTGAGAAAGAGCCAGTCCACTCTATCGTAGGCTTTCTCCATGTCCAACTAGACAGCAATGTTCCCTCCCCTAACATTCTTATTTATGTCTCGAAGAAATTCTTACGACAGGGCTATGTTATCAGCAATAGATCTGCCCTTGACAAAAGCCCCTTGTTCAGGGGATATCAGCAAGGGAAGCAGCCTGCCCAGACGGACCGCCACAACTTTGGTTAGGATCTTATAGATAACATTGCACAAACTAATGGGTCTGAAATCCGCAAAGGTCTTGGGCGCATTCTTCTTAGGAATGAGAGCTATAAGGGAAGAGGTCAATGCCCTTAGCAGCGGTTCCCCTTGAAAGGAAGTAGACCTGCCTTTGTCTGATGTTTGCTTGTTAAACATATCCTTGACACCTGAAAGCCATTCCTCCCAGTCTGGCTGAATATCTGGAGTTAGACGATTCCAATAGGTAGGTGAGGATGCTCGGTTGGGGGTGATATCTGGCTGATAGCGATTGTTGTGTACTCTGCTCGCAGCCTCGACAACTGTAAGAGGAGAGGAATTGGGCCATCTATAACCTGTATGCAACCTTGGGGGTGATGAATGGCGAGGAGAGGATTGTTAGGCTGATGGTTAGCAGGGAGGTTCTGTTTGTTCTGGTGGTTCTGAAGGTGTTGCTGAGGGTTTTTGTGTTGGCTTGGACTACACCCTACAAATGCAGATTCTGTATTCCTAAACAGAGAGCCATCTGGCTGAATCATCAGAGCAGGGACTTTTGAAGCTGTTTCAACATTCATGTCCCTAAATTCCTCAGTGTGAATCCTATCCAAGTGACTAGCTGAGATAGTCATGTTGAGTGATGGCTGAACATACGGCTACAATCCACTTAGCAAAGCATATTCACCTTGACTGGTATCAATTTTTCCAGTATGTTGCAGAAGGTTATGGGACAGTTCCTATTGACACTCCACTCCCTGTTGCGAGCCTAAAGCTGAGGAATGAAGGGGAGTAACCTCAGCAAAAGCGAGAACTATCGCTCGATCAGAAAATTCTCGATCGCCGCTGTTTCTGTCATTTCCACGAACACCTAATGAGACACCCCCAGCTGTTGCATTTCCAACCCTATCTGAAGGTCCGTTGGCTGCCACAATAGTGATTTCAAGAGGGCATTTCTCTGAATTACCAATTCCACCTGTAACCTGATTAACTAGAGTACCGACCCCCAAAGCGTCTGTGGTGCAGACCCTTGACCTACTCCCGGCTTTACTGTTCCCTGTGTCTATCTCCTTGGCTACGGCATTTTCATAAACATCTGATGGGCGACCTGGTCCATCATAAAACCTTCGAACATCCTAATCCTTGGTGCTCTCATTCGTGGCCTGTTTGTTGGAAGGAGAGGGTCCTAATTTGAACAGGGGTTCCATCTCTGCAGTAATTGGATATTCCTTCCCCAACACGTTTAAATGCAATACATTGCTGAAGCTGACACCCGGATGAGGAATAACTTTAATCCACGCAAAAGCATGAAAATAGTCGAAACAAGAGTTGGAGTCGATTTGAGTAATCTTACCAAAGTAGCTCCCCAGATCGAGTATAACGGTTTCAATCTAGGCATGGGCTGGTATGCCAAACATTTTAACCCAGACCCCATCAGCCCTAATAACCTCTTCTGAATACCACATTTCAACAGACTGGAGTCCCATCTCCTTGTGTAGTGCCACATTTTTGCTAACAGCTGTCATCTCTGCATCAGATCTGAACATTAATAGGAATTTTTTGACATTAATCTCACAACTTCCACTGCAGATAGCTTCAGATTGGGGTTCTTTAGAGCTCCAGTTACACGATCAATGCGAGTACTCTGATCCACCGTAGTCCCCACCAAGGCCAGTTTTAAACTGCGGAGACGGCTCTCTACTGCGCTCGGATCTACGATGGTAGTGATCCCTGAGCTCCCCTCCATCTGGATTTGGTCTCCTGATTTTTCTAGAGCGATCGCATTAATAAACTATCGGGCCATTCCCGGTCCTCTCTGTAGGGTTACTGGATGGGGAGTGGATGATGTTTTCTATCCGAGCACCACCAAATTGCCCTTTCGCCCACTCAATGTGAGCAATCCTGCCATCAATCCATCTTTCATGTAAACATCAAATAGCATTGTGGGCATCCTGTTCGTAGAAGAAACGGATGAAGGCGAAGCCACGAGATCTGTGAAGCTGATGATCCCACGGAATGAATACATCTCGTATTTTCCCAAATCGGCCAAAAATACGAAGAAGATCCTCTTTCGTGGTATCAAACGTCAGATTCGCCACAAATACGGAGAAAAAGGATTTAGAGGAATGAGATTTCCTTGAAAAGACTCGAACCCAAGGGTTCTCCCGATCGCTAGATCGATCTCGCTCACGCTCCTATTCCTCCACCGGATCATCTACCTGATGCAAACATGGGATTAGAAAACATGGGATAAACCAAACATGGGATTAGAAAACAAGGGATTTACTTTTTTATACCTACATACCAAACATGGGATTAGAAAACATGGGATAAACCAAATCCACGGAAAATACCTTACATTTGCATTTATTGCAACTTTTACAATTCCATCCACCTTAATCCCACCTGCTGCCCAAACAAGCCCTCATGTGTGTGCAGCATCCAACCAGACCAATAGGCTAGCCCCACCAAGAGAATCAACTATGCAAATCATTCTCCTCTCACTTCTCACGCTGGTCATTCCATAATTGGAAAAGCTTTCAGCTCACTTCCAGGGAACCAATCTGCAACCAAATTTCCTTTCCTTCGTAGGTGACTGAAACTCACATCATGTGGTCTACTTAACCTTTGAATCATCCAAGGGCTGAAGTACTTTCTTGAGTATCCCTCATCCACGATGATGGCAATCACATGAATTGATATTGTTAAAAAGTGTTTGAATGGATGAGTCTATGGATTGAATAGGCCTTAGAATACCATTATTCTTTCTTTCATTTTCAAAATATTATAAATAAAGGAGAAGGCAAACATGTTATAAGCTACCAAACCCTAATTCCCACTAGCATCTCCACATGTGGGGCAAACAAGCCACCCTTGAACATGTGTGGACATATAAACTGCATCAGGTGGCCCCCATCTGTAGATTACCCGACTAAAAACACCATGGCCAGTACACTCAAAAAGCTGGCCGAACATGGGTTATTAATGCGGACCATTAGTCGTAGCTTTTGAGCTGTCCATTGTTTATGTTCTTATGGACCACTTGATGAGTTATCGTAGGCTAAAAGGTGGAAAAAAAAGAGTCATACTCTAACGTGACGCAGGTCATGCAGCCATTGTACACGTGGCATACAAATACGCAGTCTTGGGCGCACAGCGGTGGGGGCACAGGGCAAAAATGGCATTTTTTGGGGACACTTTCACGCTGTACTTTGAATATGGACCACGCCATTCTTCTTCCTGATCGTAATTTGATTGACAGGATCATCCCTCATCTTTTGACAATAGCCCATCCACGTGGGGCCCACGACTTGAAGTGCATGAATCAAGGTACAAGTACGCACGTGTACATCAGTTGTGCACCTTTTTAAGTATCATTCACGGTACCCTGCCATGGAGGTACTTGGACCCCACACCTAACCTCTCCAAACCCAGCTTTACATGCATGACTGTGTCAAGTTGGTGAGTGTGTCAGACGTGTGGTGCATAAGGTCACCACATGTCAAACTCAAGCCAGCACGCCCATCAGGTGGGCCACCCTTGTACAATAAAAATGGAATGTTTATAAAAACTTTCCAACGGCCCAGATTTAATCGTATAGGTTGGGACCATGTCACGAGTTGACTGGGTCTTGTCATTTCATATGATCATCATCTTTACAGTAGGGCCCACCATATGAACCACTCAGATTTCATAGACACCAGATTGGCATACTTGACGCGTGTAAAATTGCACGTGGCGCTAGAAAAATTCCATACGCTTGTAGAGCCGTACACATCCACATGCGGCCCCACACATGCAAATATGACACACGTGTGTGATTTTTGGCCTTTCCATAAAGGTTTGAAACAGTGCTTGAATTTATGGCCTAAAGAATTGGACAACGTTACTCTTCATGTGGGTCCAATCAACGATTACAATTTCTGTTTTTCTTTTTCAGTCGTCCATTTGCATTGTAATATCATGGCCCACCTGAAATATGAAATGGGCTGATTTTTATGGGAAGATCAGATCTCTCTCACGCACACATATGCATATGTACGGTTCCCACGCGATTGTGGAATTAGCAAACCTCCATCTTAAACAGATCTGACTATTCCACATGCAAGGACACTAGCCATCAGCTCTTTTGGCCCAAAAAATCAGGCCGCTTCACTCAGGTAGGCCACATTATATTAGAAAAACGGACGGCTAAGACATCTTCTTCTGGCCATCTATCTGTTTTCTACAATCTCAACCGTCCAGAGGTCCGAAACAGCCAGAGTCAAAAGGCCAAGAGACTCAAACCATCAGTCCCATCTGATCAAAATCTCAAATCTCGTACGCGTGTGTTTCAAACTCGCATGGGTACACAGCACATGTGTGTCATCAGCGAACATCAGACACACGTTAGCTGGCCATAGATCAAATCATCTTTTTTATAACTATTTTTGGAAGCCGTCCCATATGATGAAGGCATGACCACAACCTGGCGGGAAAAATTTCTTCCCGCTCTCTCACAAGAACAGAGAATCTCAACGACTCGTACGAGAAACCCGCAATTTCCGGTCAAACCCAATGGGACTTTGACTTGACAAGCAGGTCCCAAGATCTACAGTCCAATCGTGCGCCCTCACGTGGCCACTGCTGCCCGTGTCGGGTGCTGCACTGCAGTCCGTACACGCCCCTACCGGAGGCAACTTTGCTACCTCCACGTGTCAGCATCTCAACGGTTGGCGGCGTCTTTCCCTGATCCGTACTGAGGAAACGTCTGTCGCGTCGGCATCAGACGTGTCTTTTCCCCTCCCGCGTCAAATCTCATTGCTCTTTTAGGTGGGGGCAAGAAATCCGATTTTCCGTACGTTTCGGTGTCGGATAGGATTTTTCGAGAGATATCGTAAAATATTCTTTTTTTTTTTTTTCCTTTTTTTTTTTTTCAGTAGAAAGAGATGCAAACGCAAACGAAACGTCTTGTCGTGCTGGTTTTTGTCGATAGTCTTGGATTCTCCACGTAACGTATCGGAAGTTTCGGGTTACAAAGATGTGGTTATTTGGAAATATATCGTGACTCACCACCAACTGGGGCCTACGAGCTGATGTGATCTGATGATCGGAGCCGTCCATATTCATGTCACTACCATGAATTATTTTACAAAATTTTCACTTCAGTGATGATCCTATCTTTCCAGTTTTATAGATGAATGCACGCTATTGGGATTTTCTTTTCGTTGTTATAAATTCATCCATCCTTACAACTTAATTTTATTTCGGTGGCTCACGTATAGATGAATGCACGCTATTGGGATTTTCTTTTCGTTGTTATAAATTCATCCATCCTTACAACTTAATTTTATTTCGGTGGCTCACGTATCGTGAATTCAACAATATGGACGGTTCGGATCGTCATACAACTAAGCATCTAGGCCTTGTGGGCGGCTACATACGTTGGATCTTTGTCACGATAGAAGCAAAACGAACTCGCCGGCTCAAATGGTAGAATTGGTAGAATCTGAGTATGACATTTCTCGCTCTTCATTGTAAATGTGGCATGGTGATTTCTCATCTGGACCACACCGTGCATGAAAAATGGTCAAATTTTACACATATCATATCATCCTAGCCATTGGATTAGTGGTCAAAAACAGAAGTGGTTAGAGGGGTCAAATTTTCATTTTAGCAAAGCGGTGGCTTGGATCGTCTGATAGGTGAGATTTTTTATATGTAAAGAATCCATGACACGTCCCACTAGATGGACGGTCCCGATTGGCATATCACCCTGCTGCGTGTAGGGGAGGTCCGAGGGAGTGTAGCTATCCGAATTCCAGCCTCCCGAAACACCACAATATAAGATATACCCGTGAGATCCAAGTTGTTCATATGGTGGGGCCCCTTCAAAAAGATTAATAGTCCACAGTTGATGGCCAACCCAGTGAATGTACCGGCCTGATCCTATGGAAAGTACCAAGGTGGGCCACACGGATTCCAGTGGCTGTAAGCTGAGAATCGAGATTAGCTTTATTTACTGCGGTAGTTCTTTGATATTCCTGATGCGTACGGAGCTTGATACACAAGCATCTCAGAAATTGTACTCGTCGCACAAACCAACTCAAATTAAATCAAATAAGTCGTGGATATCACTACCTCTAGAGCCAAAAATCCGAATACCAGGATCGTTAGCAGACCTAACCTCTGATGTGTGGACAGTTGCTTGTTGAAATGGGACCATTTCATATATTCCATTCCTAAACGTCCAACAATTATCCACCCAATCTGATAGGAAAATAATCAAATCAGCTTAATTTTTGGGACATGATACATCTAAACTAGGACCCATAATCTGATAGCATAGGTATTCAATGTCTAAGCAATTTCTAAGTGCAGGTGTATCATCCATCATGCACTATCAGAGTATTGAAATTTTTACTGTACTTGCTATGGAATTCCGAGGCGAAATAACTTCCTCTCAGGCTCGTTGGTTGAGCTGATAGAGAGTGTACTGTTTGGGTGATCCTGAGTTCGAACTCTGGTTTTAAAAAATAAAAAGAGAGGAAGATACTTTATATGTCGTTGGAAGACTGCCATGGCTTTTACTACTTTTTGGGAAAGACTAATAAAAGCAAAGAACAAACTGGCTCCTGAGAGTTGCACTGTTAGTTCTACTGCACCAGGAGTTTTATTGGGATGTCCTTGTCACACGTGCGGTATTTACACAAATGGGACGAGGACTGAAGGAAAGAGACAGGTGGAATGGCATGACCACATCAAATGAACGGTTAGATCAGATGTTGAATGAAAGTGTTTGAGGAGCTTGCCTGGGTTTGGAAGGTTTCTCGCTACTGAGTTTGCTCAGCCCATACATGTGTAAAAGGGAGAACATGTCCACGCCACTGAATGTGCCACCAGGGCAAGCAGGTAAATATCTAAACCGGCCATGAGATGGGTCCCACCTTGTAGATTGTGTTGTACAAAATTCAGGCTGGTCGACTTATCGGGTGGTCCATGATGTTAGAAAAAAGGTGGACAGCTTAGAAAACTTTAACAAAGTTTTTTGCAGCCATACCATTGTTATGTAAATTATGGCCACGTAATCAGTGGAATGATGTGATTTTTGGGAAAGAGCATCTATGTAGTGGGTCCCACATGATGGAAGGATTGGATCTCATAGGTGTGTGCCATGCTGGCACTTAAGGTAGAGTGTATATGCATGTGGCGTGGAACAGCTGTCTTATTTGATAATCTGGCAGAGCGTAACACTTGATACGCTGGCACTCTGAATGTTTTCACATGGGATACATTAACTCAAACTAAATGGAATAAATTGTGGAACCTATGTTTGGTTTGGGAAGGTTGGTTTTTGTCTTGTGATTATTGACAAAATGCTATTTGCATGTTTTCTAGTTTTAGTTGAGATTATATGATAGGTGTGAGCCAGTTCTTTTTTAAGGCCTACCTCATCAATGAATGTAAAGTCTCTTCCATATCAAAATAATAATAATAATAATTGTGGAAGCTATGTAGTAGGTCCCACACATGATGGAAAGATTACATCTCATAGATATGTGTCATGCTGGCACTTAATGTGGTGCGTATATGCATGTGGGTGTGGCAATTGGCAAAGCTCTATCTCAATTTATTTAAGGAGAGTTATTTGATACTTTGGCAGAGCATGATATTTGATACACAGTTACTTTGGAAGTTTATACATGGTATGCATTAACTCAAAACTAAAGGATCTAAGTTGTGGAACCTATGTAGCGGATCCACTTGATAGAAAGATTGGATCTCATAGACATGTGCCATGTCTGGCGGTTAAGGTGGTGTGTATGTGCATGTGGGTTGGCAAAGTACTGTCCCAATTTATTCAAGGAGAGTTATTTGTGTAATGGAAAATGTTTTGATTAAAAAACTTATATATAAATATATAAAAGGTTTATGAAAAAAAAAAACAAAAACTATTTTTCCTGGTGTTTAGGGAATATTTTGATATCGATCTCGAAAAGGGGAGAAGGAATTTTTTTTTCTTAATAAGTAGAGTACCTTACTATTTTCTTAGTGAATCAAATGAGTATCGAGACTTGCTTCGCACTGAAACACGCGCGCACACGGGCATGGTCTCAATCTCAGTCTCGATGCGAGGCCATATGAGGTAGTATGGTCATAGTGGTGCACTTCGCACCCGCGCATCGTGCCTTAGATGGGTCACTCCCTTAGGACCTTACGCTAACCGTTGTGAGACTGGTGCGAGTCACGGTTTGACAATGGCTAAGAGACTCTAAATTATTGGGCTCAGACAGCTTGGAAGTGGTGATATTGGGCCGCCTAAATAGCTGGCCTGAAGATGAAGGGGATGATTCGTTTTGTCCACATTATGAGAGAAAAAAATGGTCAGATAGATTTGTTGGCCCATGAAGGAAGTGAACTTCAGGGGAGCCGATTATTTAAGGAGGCATCTGATCTCACTCTCCCCATCCTATGTCTCTTTTTTTTCAGATAAGGTGGGGTTGGGTTCTATTAAAGTATCATTCTTTGTAAAGGATTTATGATAGGCTGTCCCAGAGGTCTTTTTTCTTCTCCATGGGCGGTCCGAAGTGTCTATGTCCCATATATTTCATCCCATGAATAAAGTAAAGGTTTCATTTTAAAAAAAGAAAATGACTAAGAGTGATGGGTTAGGTGGCAGACTTGGAGTGTTGTGGGTAAGAATTCTCATGAAGTAATAAACTAAACCATGCAAAAACTGTTGCATGTGGTTAGCCCAACGGTCATAAATATCCAGCTGCCCTAGCCTATATAAATTGAACTTGGCTGGTTCATTTTAACATCACAAACCATTTGACTCATTTTCTCACATGAACCTTTGTAACAACCCTAAATTTTGGTACATTAAGAAAATTAAAATAAATATTTAAAATTTTTATTTTTAAATAAAAAATAAAAAAAAGTCAATAGTTGATTTGGTAGAGACATTCTTAATTGAGTGAGAGGTTTCACTACCAAAAAAATGAGCAAAGGGTACGAACTATGGGAGGTTTTAGTTACGAATATAAACCGTAGCTATATTACTATATATTTAATCCGTAGCTAAATAGTCGTGCCCCGCCACGACAAAGGCACATCTGTTAGAACTTCTATGGGGCCCACCATAATTTTTGTATTTAATCTAAGCTGTCCATCCTTTTTTAAATTAATTTTAATGCATTAGACCCAAAAATTAGATAAATTTAAAGCTCAAGTGGACCATACCATAGGAAACAATGGAGATTAAGTGCCTTTTATTGATTTCTGGTGTGGTCCACGTGAGCCTTCTATTTGCCAAAATTTTTGGGATAAAGATCTAAAAAACTATTTGAATTTCTTAGATGGCACAGATAAATGACATACATTATGATGGGCCACATGTAGCCCCTAACACATCACCGTTCATCTCAAGTGAGCGTCCGCGCCCGCAAAAAAACACTGAATTTCATTCTTGTGCCCACATCTCTCTCTCTCTCTCTCTCTCTCTCTCTCTCTCTCTCTCTCTCTCTCTCTCTCTCTGTGCCTATCTCTCTCCCTCTTTTTTTTTTTTTTTAAAAAAAAAATAGAGGTTCCATTTCATGAAACAGAATTACAGAAACAAGATTCGGGAGGGTTTCCCTCCTATCATGTGTTGTATATGTCTGAATTGTCAATAACTGAACCTAGACCTACTTTCTCTAGACAGTAAGAACCTCTTGCCAGCCTAAGGAGATCAGGGGGTGCCGAATATAGGGTGGAATTTTGAGACACACTGCCTTGCCTAGCTAAATAATCAGCCGGACCATTAGCCTCTCTGGGGATGAGGGCAAGGGAAAACAAACCGGAGTGTAGGAGGTTGCAGATTCTCTCCTTCCAATATTTCCATTTCCAAGCAATGGAGGACTTTCGAAGGATGCAATCAACTACCCATCTCGAATCCGATTCGACAAGGACAGGAGAGGCGAAGAAGATGACACGGCTCTAACCCGTCATGGAGAGCCCGCATCTCAGCTCTGTTATTGGAGGCAACACCATATCCATTAGAGAACGTGAACATCAAATGGCCTTTGTAATCTCTGCATATCCCGCCACCCCTGGTAGGCCCCGGATTCTGCAGGGCAGATTCGTCAAAATTAAACTTGAAGAAACCAGCGGGCGGTTTATGCCACCTAACGACCTTGCATACAGTAGGAAAGGGAGCAGGCGCAGCAAGGGGAAACACTAGAAAGGGGGGGTGCACATTACCTGGCTAGCTTCGAATAGAATTACATCTCAACCACCAGAAGGTGTTCCGAATCACACCCTGAACTGAGATGTTCAGACCATCAAAATGGGAGTTGTTCCTGGCTTTCCAGATCTCCCAAAGCAAGAAGGAAGGAGCCAGGCAAAAGGCTTTGGAAGGACAACTATGTGGGTGAGGGACCAGCCACCACCAGGCTAACCGATCTTGAACTGAGGAGTGAGGAACATGGGAAAGCATCATGAATTCAACAACTCTGCTCCAGACTTCATTCGCAAGAGCCCCGTGCAGGAATAAGTGCGACAACGATTCAGAAGCAAGGGAGGAAGCGGAGGACAGCCCCAATTCACAACATTCACACTTTGACCCTCTCCGCACTCTCTGCACTCTCTCTCTCTGCCTATCCTTCTCTCTCTCTCTCTCTCTCTCTCTCTCTCTCTCTCTCTCTCTCAAAACCCTAGTCCTATATCTCCCTATCTCATTGGCCCTCTGCTACAGTTCGGCCTTCTACTGCTTGTAAATCTCGGATTCTCAGGTTTGAGGTAAGGTTTTCCCCTTCTCACTGTTGCTTTCTGCAATTTAGAATATCTGATTAGGGATACGCATTGTCGAATCCCTAATTAGAGATTTGTATAACAAATCCCTAATTAGGGATGTGTATTGTCAAATCCCTAGTTGGGGATTTGCATTGTCTGAGTTTATCTCTACTTGTAAGTGGTGTATTTTGGGTTTTGTGCCAATTTCTTGAAATCTATCAATGTTGTTCATCCTCTTTGTGTTTTAGGCCTATCTGATGTAGTACTTCAAATCTTTTTTATAGTATATAAGAAGGATTTCATGTATATGACTATGAAAGGATATTAGTGTCGTAGTAATTGTAATGCATATTCATTTTTTTTTAAAGGATAGTAGCGCCGTATGTAATGCATATTCATTTTAAATGTGAGGAATAGACTATCTATTTCAATTTGACAAATGCTGTGAGCAGATACATACAAGTATTTGTTTGGGTAAAAAGGATCTTGAAAAATTGGGATTTCGGTAGGTCAAGTGCCAGCTATGCCCAATGTGCTTTCTTATGCTCAATCACAGTACTAGAAATTTGAATCCAAATGGCAGTTTAGTCAATCCGGGCTTTTCTTTCTTTCAATCAACTGTTGGTTTGAGTTTCGATGTGCTGGTGTGCACAAAAGGATTGAGCAGAAGTGCTTAAGCTTGATTCAGCTTGATTCAGCTCTAATCTTACTGGTTTCTGATTTGAATCTCTCTACCACAGAAACATTTCTCTTCCCATAATTTCATATTTGTTATTAGTTATTTTTGGTTGCAACAAATACTATGAAATTTTGGTGTCAAACTGGCGCATATCAAAGAGTTGTTGGGGGAAGAAATAGGAAAGGGATGGGTAGGGAAACAACCCCTGTTTGGATGGCATACAAACATCATGGTAAGCACCCAGGAAGTTTTCAATGGTGGGTGTTTCCATTCATTCTCAATGTTTCATGTACTGTGTCCCACTTGAGTTTTGGATCTACCTCATTTTTCAAATCATGTACTAGAGCATGAGTTGGCTGCAAAAGTGATGGGAGAGGTAGATTCCTTACGGACATCCTAATGGGCCCCTCATAGATTCCGCCTCTACATAAGTGATGGATGGCCATTTGTCACATGTCTGGAAAGCTCAAAATATGCCAAGTCTTTTTTTTTTTTTCAAGCAAATAAGTGGAATGTATTTATAGGGATTCTTTTCCAATTATTATACCATGCACAAAAATAAATTTGAAGTTGAAATCATAAAATTGTTAGAATATGTATATCTAGACCATTCAAAATCAGGCCAACTCTAGATGGGAGCATGTTCTAGAAATCACACAAATTGGATGAATCTAACTTAATCATACTTTTTTGTGCTAACCTCACCTAGTGGGACCCATGATTTAGACAATCTGGATTGACAAGCAAGCATGCATGATCCATGTTGGATTTTGCATGAGTATGATTGTAACACCCCGAATTTTTGCCAACTTGGGATTAGACGTCCTTAGGCAATGGGTCAACCTTATTACTTTCAGAGCTCAATCCCAAAGCCAAAGAAATCGCTTTTCAATCCATTTCCTTCAAAACTCACCTTTCACCACCTCATTCTTCAAATTTCTCCAAGTACTTTCATATTAAACATGACTCCTCAAGTTTAAATAGTAAAGAACACCAATCCTAGGGTATTAATGATGAAGAACAATACCGAAGCTAAAAATTATTGTGAATAGTAAACAAATAGGTAAAATGGGTTTCGACCCTTAACCTTTTGGAATCTAAAAAAATAGATAGGTTAGTTGGATGGATTAGCCTCTCCTACCCCAAAATCATATGCCACATGATGCATAAACTCATTCTGGTTTATAAACTACCCCCAAAACACCCCAAATGGAGTCTTGGGCCTATCTAATCCCAAATACAATGACCCAGGGTGGGTCCCACATATATTTGGGGTCCCTAGGGCAAGGGGAACCCATCCCATGAGGCCGGACTCGCTGGATCTCACTTTCACCGGCGAGGGCTCGCCGTACAGTGGGCCCCACTCGGGTCGGAGGTGTTTGGGGGTTAGGGTAGCCCCCTGGTATGTGGGTCGTCCATTATAACCTCCCCGATCAGGTACTTCCTTCACAAAGTACCCTTCCAAGTTCTCTTTTCTCCCCCAAACATCTGATTTTAGGCAAAAACCACCCCTCCAAACTCTTCCTTCTTCTGTTTCTAAACACCCTCGCTCCACCCTTCAAATCTCATCTCAAACAAAAATCAATAAAGGCTACTTTCTTTATAAATCCAACGAGATTCAACTAGCGCTGCACTAGATGACCTGTGAAATTCTCACCAATCACTTTCAATACGATCTACTAGAGTCAAAACGTATAGAATAGTTGACGCTATAATACCGTAAAATCTACGATCAAACTCTATTCCCGATTGCTCTCGGGAGCACCTTGAAACTTTGTATCGGCTCTAGACCACACGTCGGAAGTCCGATTACCCCGAACTTAGACAATCCTGACCGCCTAGTTGGACTTGACAATCACTTCAAAAATTAAGTCTAAATGATATCCCACGACGATTTCCTTGAGTCCAGAGTAAAGAGTGTGAGAAATGTTAGAAATTAATATAAATTATGAAATCTGGCACGTGTCACTTGCGCACCTTTTTCTAAGCGTTCTGACCGTCAGAATTCAATCAAATTTTACCCTCGAATCAAGATAGGTGGCCCTTACATGTCAACGCACTTGTGGCCCTGATCGAGTACCGGTAGCCGTTGAACTGAAACTGGTTCGCCATGTTCGATCTGGGAACACTACCGGACTGAAAACTTGATGTGAGCAGGATCTAGTACCCATGAGCTTAAGTCCGACCGTATTTGGCCAGGGGACCTCCAGAAATGCTCCGTTGAGACGGAACAGTCCGTATTTGGACATAAAATAAGTATACCTTAGCCCCAAGTCTATTTTTATCGCTTTTGGACTCATAAAAAGGGCTTAAACCCTTGCTCTTTCATTCCATACGAATTTGGAGAGAGAAGAGAGAAAAGAGAGGGAGAAGGAGAGGGAAAGGGAGGGAGATTTGGAGCTCTCCCCTGGGATTCTTCTCTGTTGCTCCATGTTCCATAGTCGCCACTTTTGCACCGCCATTCCGATGTTTTCAGTTCCATTCTTAGGTAAGAAATCCTAACCTTAACCTGATTTAAAGCTTAAAATAGTTATAGTATTGGTATAGCTAACCTGTTTCATGCCATAGGTAGCGTACCCGCCGTTGACGAAGACTTATCGTCTGAATCAACTCCGTTTCATAATTTCTGGTTAGACGCTTAGATTACCTATTTTCAAAGCTTTCAATGCCGTTTAATGGTAGATTACTGATGAGGATGCTATTTGACATGTACAACATGCTGTCCGTTTTTCATTCCGTATACGTACGAAGAATATGAGATTTAGGGTATTTTAGGTATTTGTAAGAAATACTGTATACGTACGTATTTTGCCGATATGATTGCCATGGATATTTGCCGTGTATTTATACTAGTTATGAATGTATGTTCTGTTTGGCGGAGAGACTCTCCCTAATGCACATATTGGCCGACATATGCTATGTAGACTAATGTGTGTAGACTAAGTGTTTGTTGAAATGCCTAAATCAATATGATTTATGCCTGCCATATGTTTTGACTGTACGAACATGACTGTGTGTATCAGACAACTCCTTGATATAAGGATCTGTCATATTATCTGTTGAAATCAACATACGTCAAGTACGTTCGAATTGTGTGGACTAAGTGTTTGTATAAATGTCTGTATTAGTAAGTATTGAGTAAGTGGTGTTGTAGATTAGCGTTGAGAATGGATTCTCAACTAATTTGATGATGCACATGATTTCCTCCATACTTGTTGTATTTCAATTGGTTACCTTATGAGTGAAATACTCGTGTTTGGTTAACTGCTTATGATGTATGTTACAACATGCTGATAACATGCTGGAATTTCTTGTATTTCAATTCTGCCTCTCTCATCTGATTACTGTTTCACATTACATGTGCTTTGGGCTATACTCTAGTCCAGGCAGTCAGTAACAGTTTAGAATTCGTGGTTGAATTCTATTCACCACGAAGGATGTGTATGACGAACCCGAGTCGTACTAGAGTCGTCGGCAGTGGTCAGGCCACACGAAGTACTTGTGTACTTCATGTTGGTCGATTCAACGTGCGATTGTGCTAGTCGGACTCACCAAGTAACCCGACTGACCATTATATGTTCACCTTGTATTTGTCATAACTTCTTGAACCTAGGGTACTGAACTTACCATTGAAAACCCTATTAACCATGGTACCTTGATCCATAAAGACTCATGAGCCGGGCATGGTGGTATGGGACACCGTGGTGAAGCTGTCGGCCTACAATGGGGTCACAAACCTCCTCGTAGTGACCAGTGAGCACCCTACTCTGAGCAGATTATGGTGGTATGGGACACTATATTCTTGCTGTCGGCCTACACTGATTGGTGACGAGCCCTTTGTAGTGACCTTGAGTTTATCCTGATACCGCATGGGGGTGACGAGTCCTGATGTAGTCTTAAGGATATAATAGGCCTGTATTGATAAGGTGATGGGGGAGAGGAGCAACGAGTGCGTGCAACAGCCCTGGCAGCCCTTGCAGTGACCTATAAATATAACATCGTATGAGATTTCTAGGAGTGACGACCCTAGACAGGATCTGTGTTGGGATTGATATAAGGAAAGTACCCTAGTTTTCCAATCCTGATATATGAAAAGGACTAATAACAACTTGGTAATCATTATCCATATCGCATTGCATGTGCCTGAAAGATGTGTAGCACTGCGGGAAGAAAACTTACCGCGGGCGTAAGATGGTGCCATATGAGGGAGTATGTCGGTGAGGGCATCCATCATGTCATTTCATGCATGCATTAACAACAGTATCTAAGAATGTTTGATTGTTTGCTTTACTATTAACGCGTGATTGATTTGATAACATGCTAATCTTTGCTCTATTATTCCACTGAGTTAATCACTCACTCCCACGTTACGGGACGGTGTTTCCGGACACCCACCAGACCCGGTTGTAGTTGCAGATGATGGCGCTGCTTGTGAGGCGGAGCCGGACTTGTATGATGATGAGGAGGACTTCTCCTCCGTGTTCTGATCGACGGGATTATAGGGAGGTTGATTAGACGCCTTGACACTTGTCATTTTATATTTTTGGAGCACTCATGTATATTCTTTTCTTTCCATTTTTGGAGTATACATGTATTTAATTAACCTGGTAACATGTTCACACTCTGGAGACTTACAATCAATTATATATTTTATGTATTTATCACAGTCTTTCGCTTGCTAATTTAACTATCTCTGGAGTATGATATGCTATTTTGGCTTAGTCTCAATCTTGTTTAATACCATTCTATAGACAACATGCATTTATCATTATCTATGTTGTATAAGTGACGTTTTGGAACTCGGGAGTTGGGTTTCTACCTGACCCCCGATTTTTAGGGTGTTACAGATGGTATCAGAGCATGATTTGGATTAAACTGGACTTGGGTTATGGCAACACAACGCACACCTACGCACTCTGACTTAGGAAGGGGGCGATGGAATCTAAAAACCATATTAGAATCCCAAGTTTCGCCGACGGGCGAGATTAACTACCGAAGAATAGATGCAGGTGTAAGGTATTGCCCCTAGATTAGGTGTATCCCATGATTTTTAATACAATGTTTAGAATGTATATAATTAGAAGTAAATCCCAGGATTTTTCTTTTGAATTACACTTAGAAATTCTTCATCTTGGGATTTGGAAATCCCATCTCCTACTTCCCAACACAAGACTCATTTTTCAAAGTCTATGAATCGATTTTAATCCCCTCCTTCCCTCCTACCACATATGTCATTCCTAATCCTGAGGTGGGATTAGCAACGCTATCCATTTAATACAACTTCATACCACTAGTCCAAACAGGCCCTTAGAATTTTGGACCTAGAGTTGGTATTCCTAGATTTAGAAAGATTTGACAATATAGGAAATCTGATAAATTAATGATGTAAACCCTAGGACCTCCTTAGTTGATATGAGCATATGTGTAGCGCTCGAGCGCAGTTACGTTTAGGTTTGGGCAAATCAATTCCAATTAGGTGACCTTTCACCCTAAGTGATAAAATAAATTTCGTGTATCAGAAATGATATCAAATCATCTCGCTTATGAGCGTAGACTTTAGATTACAACTAGTGGATTACCACTACCCATAAGTTAAGACTAGGCTACTAATTACTAAGGAATGTACAAGACTGATTTTGCTAAGATAAGTGAAATATAGACTTAGTTAGTCGGCTTGATTAGGTTGAAGTGAGACCTCATTCTTTCGTTAAATCTCCATAATACTTATAGGCTTCTTTAATAACTCTTAGGGAGGTTGATTGATTAAAAACTATTCACGCTTGGAGAGAACTTATAAATTCCTTGGAATTAGTAATAGGTCAAATCAATACACCCCCTTAGAATTGTCTTCCCAAGGACTTATTACATTCGGGAACGCGGAATAAAGGAATTGCATATATAAGCGAAGTATTCGCGGTTTGAATTGACTTCTCAATCCTGGTAGTTTCCAATGAATCCAATGCTCTGATCAAGCAGAAGATCGGCATCGGCTAGGATTAAGAACTGATACGACGAATTTTCTGTCAGAGTCTAGGCAGAAAGTCTATGTATCCGGTTCAGACCCACTATACAACTTTTCTTCCGTGTTGGCCCGACCACCTACAACTAAAAGTTTGTTAATTCGCCCTTGGAAAGTATTAAGAACATTTAGCCGATAGGGTATAGATATCTTGCCACAAACTCACACCCGACCCTGAAATTAACCACAACACCCAAGAGAAGTCCTAAATTCTGCCTTATTCCGACATACGAATCAGGACATGGATCCTTGAGCCTTTAGAGTAGAAATAATTTTTAAGGGGAGTAGAACCTTATGAGCCCAATCTAGTAAGGTCAGCTAATACAACAGTTAAGTTAGAACTGCACAACGAAGCGTGGTTGACCCTCTCCCCATTGGCCCAGGATCGAAAGAAACTGGTCCAGGTTAGACGAAAAGGTAGAAACCCCTAACTCCCACCATGAATATAAATTAAGCCAAGACCCAAATAGAAAATTTCAACCTTTCAGTGATGGGCATTCCCTAAGCTTTGGAGTGATCGGACTATACGGAGTTACTGAAATACACGATTGTGAAGCATTCGCGGCTTGACCCAATTCTCAATCCTGGACGGCTACCAATGGACTCACTGTTTAGCCGAGCAGAAGACCCGGATCCACCAGGGTTAGGAAGGGATACGTTGAGCCATCTACCCTGAAAAGGTGGATAATCAAAGTATCGGGATCAAGCCCATTACAACTGTTTCTCCGTATTGGTCGACCATTGAAAACATATATTTTACTCTAAGTAGATGAGAATCGTCATCAAGACTCCAAATAGATAAAGTAATGAATTGTAGCAAACCATCAGGATATAAACGAGAAATAAAGAGTATGATTTTAGGAGGATAGACTAAAATGCAACAGACTAGTATAGATAGTAGACACCATACCACGCATATAAACTTGAAATCAATAAAGCTTAGGCGAATGGAATAATAGGATTTTTACTCATTACCCTTAGCCAATTTCGGGGACAAAATTATTTTCAAGGGGGGTAGATTGTAACACCCCGAATTTTTTCCAACCTGAGATTAGACGTCCTTAGGCAATGGGTCAACCTTATCACTTTTAGAGCTCAATCCCAAAGCCAAAGAAATCACTTTTCAATCAATTTCCTTCAAAACTCACCTTTCACCACCTCATTCTTCAAATTTCTCCAAGTACTTTCATATTAGACACGACACCTCAAGTTTAAATAGTAAAGAACACCAATCCTAGGGTATTAATGATGAAGAACAATACCGAAGCTAAAAATTACCGTGAATAGTAAATAAATGGGTAAAATGGGTTTTGACCCTTAACCTTTTGGAATCTAACAAAATAGATGGGTTAGTTGGATGGATTAGCCTCTCCTACCCTAAAACATATGCCACATGATGCATAAAATCATTCTGGTTTACAAACTGGCCCCGAAACGCCCCAAATGGAGTCTTGGGCCTATCTAAGCCCAAATACAATGAACAAGGGTGGGTCCCACATATATTTGGGGTCCCTAGGGCAGGGAGAACCCAGCCCATGAGGCCGGACTCGCCGAATCTCACTTTCACCGGCGACGACCTCATCGGTTCGGCGAGGGCTCACCGTACAGTGGGCCCTACTAGGGTCGGCCTTCGGGCCAGAGGTGTTTGGGGGATAGGGTAGCCCCCTGGTATGTGAGTCGTCCCTTATAACCTCCCCGATCAGGTACTTCCTTCACAAACTATCCTTCCAAGCTCTCTTTTCTCCCCCAAACATCTAATTTTTGGCAAAAACCACCTCTCCAAACTCTTCCTTCTTTCGTTTCGAAACACCCTCGCTCCACCCTTCAAATCTCATCTCAAACAAAAATCAATAAAGGCTACTTCCTTTAGAAATCCAACGAGAATCAACTAGCGCTGCACTAGATGACCTGTGAAATTCTCACCAATCACTTTCAATACGATCTGCTAGAGTCAAAATGTATAGAATAGTTGACGCTACAATACCGTAAAATTTAGGATCAAACTCTATTCCCGATTGCTCTCGGGAGCACCTTGAAACTTTGTATCGGCTCTGGACTGCACGTCGAAAGTCCGATTACCCCGAACTTAGACAATCCTGACTGCCTAGTTGGACTTGACAATCACCTTGAAAATCAAGTCTAAATGATATCTCACGACGATTTTCTTGAGTCCAGAGTGAAGAGTATGAGAAATGTTAGAAATTAATATAAATTATGAAATCTGGCACGTGTCGTTTGCGCACCTTTTTCTAAGCGTTCTGACCGTCATAATTCAATCAAATTTTACCCTCGGATCAGGATAGGTGGCCCTTACATGTCAACGCACTTGTGGCCCTGATCGAGTACCGGTAGCCGTTAAACTGAAACTGGTTCGCCACGTGCGATCTAGGAACACTACCAGACTGAAAACTTGATGTGAGCAGGATCCAGTACCCATGAGCTTAAGTCCGACCATATTTGGCCAGGGGACCTCCAGAAATGCTCCATTGAGACGGAACAGTCCGTATTTTGACATAAAATAAGTATACCTTGGCCCCAAGTCTATTTTCATCTCTTTTGGACTTATAAAAAGGGCTTAAACCCTTGCTCTTTCATTCCATACGAATTTGGAGAGAGAAGAGAGAAAAGAGAGGGAGAAGGAGAGAGAAAGGGAGGGAGATTTGGAGCTCTCCCCTGGGATTTTTCCCTGTTGCTCCATGTTCCATAGCCGCCACTTCTGCACCGCCATTCTGGTGTTTTCAATTCCATTCTTAGGTAAGAAATCCTAACCCTAACCTAATTTGAAGCTTAGAATAGTTATAGTGTTGGTATAGCTAACCTGTTTCATGCCATAGGTAGTGTACCCGCCGTTGACGAAGACTTATCGTCTGAATCAACTCCGTTTCACAATTTCTGGTTTAAGGTGAGTATTTTAGACGCTTAGATTACCTGTTTTCAAAGCTTTCAATACCTTTTAATGGTAGATTACTGATGAAGATGCTATTTGACATGTACAACATGCTGTCCATTTTTCATTCCGTATACGTACAAAGAATATGAGATTTAGGGTATTTTAGGTATTTATAAGAAATACTGTATACGTACGTATTTTGCCGATATGATTGCCATGGGTATTTGCCGTGTATTTATACTAGTTATGGATGTATGTTCTATTTGGCGAAGAGATTCACCCTAATGCACATATTGGCCGACATATGCTATGTAGACTAATGTGTGTAGACTAAGTATTTGTTGAAATGCCTAAATCAATATGATTTATGCCTGCCATATGTTTTGACTGTACGAACATGACTGTGTGTATCAGAAAACTCCTTGATATAAGGATCTGTCATATTATCTGTTGAAATCAACATACGTCAAGTACGTTGGAATTGTGTGGACTAAGTGTTTGTATAAATGTTTGTATTAGTAAGTATTGAGTAAGTGGTGTTGTAGATTAGCGTTGAGAATGGATTCTCTACTAATTTGATGATGCACATGATTTCCTCCATACTTGTTGTATTTGAATTGGTTACCTTATGAGTGAAATACTCGTGTTTGGTTAACTGCTTATGATGTATGTTACAACATGCTGATAACATGCTGAAATTTCTTGTATTTCAATTCTACCTCTCTCATCTTATTACTGTTTCACATTACATGTGCTTGGGGCTATACTCTAGTCCAGGCAGTCAGTAACAGTTTAGAATTCGTGGTTGGATTCTATTCGCCACGAAGGATGTGTATGACGAACCCGAGTCGTACGAGAGTCGTCGGCAGTGGTCAGGCCACACGAAGTACTTGTGCACTTCATGTTGGTCGATTCAACGTGCGATCGTGCTAGTCGGACTCACCAAGTAACCCGACTAACCATTGTATGTTCACCTTGTATTTGTCATAACTGCTTGAACCTAGGGTACTGAACTTACCATTAAAAACCCTGTTAACCATGGTACCTTGATCCATAAAGACTCATGAGCCGGGCATGGTGGTATGGGACACCGTGGTCGAGCTGTCGGCCTACGATAAGGCCACAAACCTCCCCGTAGTGACCAGTGAGCACCCTACTCTGAGTAGATTATGGTGGTATGGGACACTATATTCTTGCTGTCGGCCTACACTGATTGGTGACGAGCCCTTTGTAGTGACCTTGAGTTTATCCTGACACCGCATGGGGGTGACGAGTCCTGATGTAGTCATAAGGATATAATAGGCCTGTATTGATAAGGTGATGGGGGAGAGGAGCAACGAGTGCGTGCAACAGCCCTGGCAGCCCTTGCAGCGACCTATAAATATAACATCGTATGAGATTACTAGGAGTGACGACCCTAGACAGGATCTGTGTTGGGATTGATATAAGGAAAGTATCCTAGTTTTCCAATCCTGCTGTATGAAAAGGACTAATAACAACTTGGTAATCATTATCCATATCGCATTGCATGTGCCTGGAAGATGTGGAGCACTGCGGGAAGAAAGCATGCCGCGGGCGTAAGATGGTGTCATATGAGGGAGTATGTCGGTGAGGGCATCCATCATGTCATTTCATGCATGCATTAACAACAGTATCTAGGAATGTTTGATTGTTTGCTTTACTATTAACGCGTGATTGATTTGATAACATGCTAATCTTTGCTTTATTATTCCACTGAGTTGATCACTCACTCCCACGTTACGGGACGGTGTTTCCGGACACCCACCAGACCCGGTTGTAGTTGCAGATGATGGCGCTGCTTGTGAGGCAGAGCCGGACTTGTATGATGATGAGGAGGACTTCTCCTCCGTGTTCTGATCGACGGGATTACAGGGAGGTTGATTAGACGCCTTGACACTTGTCATTTTATATTTTTGGAGCACTCATGTATATTCTTTTCTTTCCATTTTTGGAGTATACATGTATTTAATTAACCTGGTAACATGTTCACACTCTGGAGACTTACAATCAATTATATATTTTATGTATTTATCACAGTCTTCCGCTTGCTAATTTAACTGTCTCTGGAGTATGATATGTTATTTTGGCTTAGTCTCAATCTTGTTTAATGCCATTCTACAGATAACATGCATTTATCATTATCTATGTTGCATAAGTGACGTTCTAGAACTCGGGAGTTGGGTTTCTACCCGACCCCCGATTTTCGGGGTGTTACAATGATCCACTACACTATTACCAAAATATAAAAACACAAAATAGAAAACATAGTGCCTGTTTGGATGCCACTTAAAAATGAGCCAATCTCATTGGAGTTAATCTTATATGTACAGATTAAAAATAATTTTCATAACAAACAGTCATGATTTATAATGCATAATTATGATTGAGAGTGTGTTTGGTTGCACCAAATATCAAGAATTTTCAAATGCACACTCAAATGAGTACTCATTTTTAAGTGGGCACCCAAACAGGATCTTCTCGTTTGGAGAGTAGAAATGGTACCTTTGGACTCAATTGTTACCATTATATTTGTCGTCTCCCTATCTACCTTACTTGGTTTCAACTACAAACTAGGTACTTGGAGAGCTTACATCTTGTCTCCCTCAAGTGAGTCTCTCTAACATAATTTCTATATATATTCATTTGTTCCACAGTCAGTCTTCTGGGTGATATTCACTGGCATGCATATGTACAGTCAAACAATCACTTGGCCCTAGAAAGCTTTCGTAACTCTTTCAACAGTCCCTATCACCCATCCCTTTTTATCCACGTCAAATATCCTCAAATAAAGCCTTAGTGCATTGAATTTTCTTGAGACTTATTTCTCTGATTGCCTCTAATCTATTTTTATAGTAACAGATCAGCTTTCTTTCTCATCTTTCCTTCAGATCGTTCTACATATCTACTCTGTATCACTAGTTTTTTGCTTGATTTGATGCTTGGATGTGATTTTAGCTCGTTTCTTCACTGTCATGCTTTTTTTTTTCTTGATTTAATTTTCAGTACTAAAAAATTATGCGAATTAGTTTCTATCTTTGCTCGTTTCGGATTAGAAAATTATGGTAGCAGTTTGTCGTTTCATTACCCTTGTTGTTATTATTTGTTGAAATATTGTGTGATGAAATCTGTTATAGATATATGATCTTTTGCTGATTTTGAAATAAAGATAAATTAGTAGATCAGTTCCACTTTTATGCAAATGAGCTTAATTATGATGTATTCATGGCTTTCAAATTAGAACATGAGCTCACTCTACATGTCATTAGATAAAGGATCATATAACTCCTCTTGGTTTGTTTTCAATCCCATAAAAGATTACTAATTTTTCAAGCTTCTTCCAGCTTACAAAGTTGTTAGGTGCCTTCTAATTGGTAATAGATTTTGCAATTCCTCATCTAGTAGCACTGATTATTTGAATATCTTGCTTCCATATCAAGATTTCTCAATTTTTTTTGTTCCCTCTTTTTCTTTTTCTTTTTCTTTTTTTTTTTTTTTTTTCTTTTTTGTGATTTTCACTCTTGATGAGGATATTAATTCATATACAAAAAGGATTGGATTAATCCAATTCTAAGTTTGTTTTTTTTTTTTTTTTTTTTTTTTTTTTTTTTTTTTTGTGGTTGCAAGATTTCTATGAAGATCTATTTGAGGAGCTGAGCAAGTATGGAGAGATTAAGAGCCTTAATGTTTCTATTTATCAACCTTTTGTAACAAAAACTACCGCATCTTGTACCAGAGGCTTGTTTTAGGAGATTTCTCCTTATCTTTCCAGTTCATTTCTGCTCCATGTAATTACCACGTTCATCTCATTATCTTCAGAAGTTGGAAGAAATAGTGGATTGTGAATTGAAAAGAAAAGAAAAAGGAATGAATATGCAACTCTTTCACAGAACAACATGCACATCTATCACTTTCCATGTACTGCTATAAATGTAATAAATTCTTAATCGTGTTTTACATCCTGCAACTAGAATGCCTTATAGATATTGGTCATTATAATAAGTCCATCAAAGCACAACTTGGATAAAATTGAGGTAATTCCAAGACTATGGTGGGCCATCACATGGACCAATCACGATGCAGAAAAACCGAATTTTCTACTTGTGGCAAGCAAAGGATCCAGATTCATTTTCAATGCTAACTTCTAGTGCTGAACAAGACTACACATAGCTGACTCTGAGCCACACATCAGATGAATTGTCAGTCCATGGGAATGACTAAGGTTTTGAACTTTTGATTTATTCATAGAAGAGAAATGCTCCAATGCTCATAGTTGGACACTTGGACAGTCCAATCCATTGATTTAAACTGATAATTAGGTCCATAGATCATTCTCATGGGCTAACATGAAAACATCACATTGATATGCAAATATTAACCATTTGATCTACAAATAGCAATGATTTTCTGCATCTACGTGTTTTTGTGGATTGTGACATGTAACAAACTACTCGTGAAATTCTTGCAAATCCATGTACTGAAAAAGAGTATAGGGAATATTTTCTGCTTCTTTGCTTTACCTCTCTCTCTCTCTTTCTCTTTTCATTTTTTTTGTTTTTGATGGTAAGAGTTGCAAATGCATAAGATACTTAGAATGGTAATGCATATCTTCCTTTTCTCTCTCTTCCAATCTTGGGTACTTGTGTGATGATTGTGCCTGGAAAAAAGTAGATGCTTTTTTTCTTTCGATCTATTTTTTTTTTCCTTCTTCTTCTTCTTCTTCTTCTTATCAATATTTTCATGTGCGCAGAGAACTCAAGAATCAGTCCTCCTACTTTGAATATCTTCCCATGTATGTAGAGCCACGTGTCTATGTTTGCTATGAGAAGTATCATTTACCTGTCTCTGTGTCTGTTTGAACATATTGGCTAGCATTGACCTAGAACCTTTTGAAACTAAGGTAACAATAAAATCAAGTCCATTGGTTATTTCTCTGGCAAAACACCTGCGTTTGATAGGAGCTAAGATTTATGGAGCTTTCTGGTGTTCTTATTGCTTAGAATGGAAACTAGTACTTTCCCATCTGTAAATCATTTCCCAAGATTTATATTAGAATAACATGTGTAAGGAGAATCGATGAACATGGATGTTTTACTAAATGAGTTAGTGGTGGTCTTTGTTTTTATTTTTTATTTATTCTTTTCTAATTGATACTGCAACTTTGTTAAAACTAAAGGGAATTGTTTGGTTTGGGTTGAGCTTGACCCAAGTAGGGCTGAAATGAGTCAGACCACGTGTGACTCATTGACCATTCGTTGGACTGAATTGCCCATAAAAAATGGGTTGAATCCTGGTCCTGCATTTAGAGCACTGCTTTATGTGGTCATTATCATCATCGTTGTTGTTGCTATTGCAGAAGGATTTCCTTTTCTTTTCTTATTTTATTTTATTTCTATTTCTGTGAACTGGCTCTATGACAGATCTTTGTTTTTTTTATTATTTATTTCAAGAATTTTGTGTGATGGTTTATGGCTATTAGTTGATGGGCCTTTTAGCTGATTTTATTTCATTTCTCTTTGAAAGATTGTCTATTAATTTGTGTCATCAGAAGTATTTGTATTTTCCCTCTCTTCTATTGCTTTTGTTCATATCTGATTAATTTTTCTCATGGTTTCTTAATTATGCAGGTCAGTAACCTTTTGGACTTGATAGTTCACAATATGTATAGCCATAAGAAAGTATTTCTCCGGGAGCTTGTAAGATTTGTATCTTACTATTGATTCAATCTTTTTATTAGTCATTTAGAGTATTTGTCAAACCTCATTTTATATACAATTTATCTTTATTTTATATGCTTTGTCACACCTCACACAAACAATAAGTTACTGTTGTGTTGCAGGCTGAAAGGTTGTCTGAGTTTTATGAAATACATAAAAGCCTTGATCTTGGGTGTGGAGAAAAGTTCATCAAGATTGAGCAGGTTTCAATTTTATAGTGATGCCTCTTAGAATAGCACTATTTCTTTTTTTATTATTATTCTGAAACACTTCTTACTAAGACTTTGACGGCACTTGTCATATCGGCTTATCTCTAATCAATTCAAGGCATTAGGCCATTTACTTGTTAATAATGCAGCCTCCAGCATCATTTCTCACAGCCATGGACGAGTATGTGAAGGATGCTCCAAGAGCTTCATTAGTTCGCAAGGATCAGATATGAAAGCACTCTTGGTTTAACCATCAGACATGTCCATTCATAATGTGGCTAGTCATCTACACTGCTGATATTAGTAAATAACCTACAGATTGGTATTGATTCTTGCATTTGGTAGTGACCTAGGTAATTGATGAATGAATTTTATTTATTTATTATTTATTTTGTAGCAAGAGAAGTATATTACTAAAATCCTATAAACATGAATTAGAGTAATATGCTCTGGAACATTGATTAGTAATTATCAATGTCAACTAGGAAAAAGGGAGCGAAATTAGAGATTATTCTACTCATTAGGCTCAAAACCAATTTGGATTAAAATGAATGAAAGAAGCCATGTGGGACATCCCTCACCTTTTAGTCGAATTTACTTACTCATTTTGCATTCTAAGCATGATGATTCACATGGGTTAGTTCCCAGCTCAACTCGGTACCACTTGATTGTTGACTCGGCGAGTCACACGATCCTCACTCCTTCACCTTTCTTCTTCCTTACCTTCCTTTTTCTTTTCTTCTTTTTCCTACTCTGTTGTGAACTTCCATCAGGGTTTGGACCTGACCAGACAGTGATTCAGAGTCCTGACTCGATTTCAAACCGAGTTGACTCAAAGATTTGCCCCATCCTTTCTTCTTCTCTTCGATCTTCTTCTTCTTTCTCCATTTTCTCTCTCTTGCTTTCTTCTTCTTTCTGTAACCTTCGTTGCTAAAGTGTCCAGACACACATTAGAACCCAAGCAGGTCTCGAAACTTGCTTGACTCAGTGAGTCATAGTAGTCTAATGACTTAACTCGACTGTGACTCGACCCGACTCAATGCCACAACCCCTAATCAGCTCTGCTTCTCTCCTCTTCTCATTTTCTATCTTCTTCCTTTCTTTCTCTGTCTTTCCCTCTTGCTCCCAGCTAGAGGACGCCTAGCTGGGTAGAGAAAATCTCACCCTACCAACTCACTAAGTCAATTGGCACAGCCAAAAATAGTGCTCTCATTTTAATATCTTTCCCTCTCTTTTCATCTCCTTCTTTCTCTCATCATCTTTCTCTCTTCATCTTCCCTACTTCTCTGCTACAGGCGTTCGGCAACAAAACCAGACGAACTCGACCTTGATTTTACAGCGACTCAGACCGAGTCGACTCCATTAGGCATGGCAATGACAGCGGCGCCCTCTCTCCCTTCCTTTCTTTTCTCATTTTTCTCATGGTATTTGAATGAATGAATGGTTATAATTGAATGAATGATTATGCAGGTGGTAATTGAATGAATGAATGATTATGCAGGTGCTAATTAAATGAATGAATGATTATAATTTTTTTTTAAATGTAAGAAATAGCTATGAATATTAACCGTAGCTGGTAATCTGACAATCGTAGCTTTTATTAAATTTGACATATTGTTACGGATCCAACACTACTTTTAGATACAAATATTATCCATAGTTGTACATACTTTTCGTTATAGAAATGTTTGCTACAGATTATATCTGTAGCTATTGGAATATATGACTACGGATTAAATCTGTAGCTATAGGTTATAGACCTATTGTTACAGCACCTATGACTACAGTCGTGCTATGGACCATAGCCTTTGTCCCATTTTCTGGTACTTTAGTGATTGATTCTTGAAAATTCAAATTCAAGATAAGAGATGATGTGCTCATCTCATCTTATCAAAAGAAGTTTCTTTAAAAATGGATACGGAGAGGTTTCTATTTAATAGAAAAAATAAGAAGCCCTATAGAAAAAGGGATAGGAGTGGATCATCCACATGATCATTATATAGGTGTGTAGTGAAAATTTTAATAAAGTGATGCTTTTATGATTTCAGATCTGGTTAGCAATATTTTAGGAACAAATTGAATGGATGAAATTTAATTGTGTTAAGATAGATCTGAACAGGTCATTTGATCCTAAGCACCAAAAGATAACAATGCCTTTAATTTCAGATCGATTTGACTGTCAGATGGGCTACACTAGTCAAATCTATAAATATTTAATAAAAAAAGCTTAGATTTTTACGCAACTGATTGATATCACTTAATGTAGAAAGTTGAGATGGGCTATTGGTGTATATGTGGTTAGATCCACAAAATTCATCCAATGTGTAAATGCAAGATATGCCAAAATCTCAAAAATCTGAATGATCCAATCATTCGATGGGTCACCCCGATTAATTATTTAACATTCAATTTCAGAATCTTAAAAAAAAAATTTAAATCTTGATAATTAAATTTAATAAATATAAAATTTTAATTATTTGATCATTTAGGGTTTAGCCACTTAGGATGTATATTAAGGTGGGCCCCATCATGTTAAATAACTAGATGAATAATAATGTTGTTGATGTAACTTATAGGATCTCTGAATTCAAACCAACCCATTTACATTGTAGATTCTACACTATTAGACTCAGGTGAGTAACCCAACTTGTCTCATAAGTCATTAAAATTAAAATAAATTGTTTGTGATTGTTTGATTGATTGATATATTGATTTAAGTATTTTGTTATGATAATTATACATTAAATTCATATGTGAATATTCTGATCAAGACAACTATGCCAAATATGAAAAATATGTATAAATTTACATATCATTCATCATTCATTATATTTACATAATGCATGGTCGATCCTAGGGACCTCCCTAAAAAAAATGTCGATCCTGGTAGAGCGTTACCAGATGTGAGCTATGCCCAAGCCTACCGAAAGGTAAAAGCCTACCCAATGGGTGGATGCGGGTTAACAACCTCCAATCCAAGTAGATGGACGATCATCCCTTCTGATGCATTCATACACCATTTACATCTATATCATTGTATATACATTTTTATATTATTTTAATTGTTATGATTATATACCATGCTAGGTTATTTCACTAAGCCTGACCAAGTTACATTTTTATTGATGAAAAAATCGTACAAAGGAGCCATTAGTAGATGATGCAGCACAAGAACCAGAAGGATTTACCGCACCTGAACACGACCCATGTGAAACATGATCATACTTACCTAAAGATGAAGTTGTGACATTAGACCATTTATAATTATGTGATTTGTTTACTAGAATAGTTTGATTAGCGTATAATGCATATTGGTATTGATTTTGAGATTTTAAGAAATTGTTTAAATTTATCTAATTAAAATAATGTCAGTCTGGAATAAACATATTTGTAGTATGCTGATATAATAAACGAATAATTTTTAATATTTATATTATTTTAAGAATCGTCAAGATTTATATATTCCTGGTTGATTGGTGCTAAGTGTTATGTATGTGTGATTGGAGTTGGGGTGAAACTTAAACTAAATATAATTATCATCTTTGATTAAACTAATAAAGGAATTAAGTTAGTACACTTTGTGTACAAGTTACGAACTGAAACTCGGGTCCTGAGGGTGCACACCCTGTACTCAAATTTTGGGGCGTGACAACCAGTATAGCTCCAAGTGTTCTCTCATCAAGCCAGCAGGTTCAATACGAACCTAAGCTTGCAAGTCCATAAGAGTTAGACCGGTGTAGTGGTTTAAGCCAGCAAGAACCAGACCAGTGTAGTGGTCTAATTAGGCAAAGTTATATTTTGTTTTCTATCTTTCTTTAGGACTTGGGAATTTTTCCTTAAGTTTTCATCTACCAACAAATTGTGTTTACAAAGTTCCACTAGTAGTTTCTTCATGCTTGTTAAACATAAAACCACACATGGGCTTGTCATATCCTAAAAGTTATTTGCATGCAACCTCTCAGCAATCTCAATTACTTTGAAAATGGGCGAATAACACTTTAAGGACAACATGATCACATGTGTTTTATCCTATTCTTAATATTTTCGATTTATTTCGTTCTTTATTATAATAATTATAAATTTATAATTTGAGAATATCAAATTCTCAACAATGTTAAAGCGTTATTCTAATAGAAAATGAAGGCATATCCTCCATCAAACCAATGAACCATGAACTGATTTATCTTAATCGATTCGACGGAACCAACTTTATATGATGGCAAGACAAGATAAAGTTTTGCCTAACGAGATTGAAGATTTACTGCATCTTGGATCCTAATCTTCAACCACTGAATGAGGCAACCGATGAGTACACACCTAAACACATTGTTGCACGCAAAAAATGAGCTGAATATGAATTGCTATCTCGTGGACACATTCTGAATGTGCTTTCTAACCGACTATATGATATGTACATGCAAAATTTGGCTGGAACAAAGAAGTTTTTATCTTCCGTATTGAAAATTAAGGATCTTAAAAAAGTGGATACCATTCTAAATATCTAAGTTAAGAAACATAGTGGGGGCTATGCACGGTGTCGGTCTTATTAGGTTGAAAAAATATTAAGCAAGTTTAATCATCTAAAAATAAAAGACCCAAAAACTTCATTTGATCCAAGTATCAAGCTGAATAAGAATAACGGAAGAGAAATTGCACAACTCGAATATGCAAGTGCTATCTACAATGCACTAGACTAGTCGTTACATATGTTGTGGGCAAATTCAGTGGGTTTACTAGCAACCCTAATGTGGAACACTGGAATGCAATTAGTAAAGTTCTTGGTTACTTAAAAGCAACCAATTAACTTAGGATTATTTTACTAAGATTTTTTTTTTCGTATTAGAAGGATATATCGATGCGA
The DNA here is from genome assembly GCA_037074715.1 of Magnolia kwangsiensis. NCBI lineage: Eukaryota > Viridiplantae > Streptophyta > Magnoliopsida > Magnoliales > Magnoliaceae > Magnolia > Magnolia kwangsiensis. The sequence continues at coordinate 37,998,705 of CM073574.1, read as the reverse complement.
GTTGGATATCGAGTGTAGGGGACAACAAGTCCACTGTAGGGTGGGTCTTCACTGTAGGAGGTACAATGTGTCTTGGGGATCTAAGAAACAAACCTGCATAACTTACTCGTCTGTGGAGTCTGAGTTCATAGCCCTGCTTGCGACAGGCAAAGAGTTTGAGTGGCTAAAGAATCTTTTATTAAAAATCCCTTTTGTGTGAAGCCTATACTTCTTGTTTCACAACGTTGTGATAATAAACCCACATTAGCTAGAGCCTACAGTGGCACTTATAATGAAAAGTCTATACATATAACTTTACGACATGACTATGTGAGGTAATTGATTTAAGATAGAATCATTACGATTTCCTATGTAAAATTAAAAACTTAATTGATCATTTTACTAAACCTCTAACGAGAGAGGTAATGAAGGCAACGTCTATATGAATGGGGTCAAAAATCTACAACCAAAGTTCCACCAGTGATGAAAACCTAACCCAAAATTAAAAAATCTCCAAATTTGGATTCAATGGGTAAAAATAAGTTACTGATGTGCGAAAAGTTTTAGCATTAAAATTATATACAATCTCATTCATAATAGATAGCGTAGGGCATTACAAACAGAGTATTGAGTCTTAAAGCTCTTAATAAAATCCAGTCTAAAAGGACAAGTGTCTTAATAGTAACGAAAAACTAGAAGAATTTCATCTATATGAACGTAGAGATGATGTCGTCTCTAATGAGAGTTAGAGTTTCTCTCAGGATCGTTCATGGAATAGGATAAGTATATAACCATTAATTGTACTGAGCATTATAGAAACTTTAATAACACAAAGTGAGTATGTGTGTGATATCTCCAACTCTATTATCTAGGAATAACTAGTTCAAAGTTGCATCTACTAAGACTTTCAATAGAACTTTAAGATACTTAAAATAAGGAAAGATTCAAATTAAAAGATATCTTTCTTTATGCATATAAGTTGTGTGTAGTCTATCAAGTGTTTTCTTTGAAAATTTCAATCAAGTGGGGGTTATTATAGAAAATATTTTAATTAAAAATATTTTAAATAATAAAAAAAAAAATATATATATATATATAAAAGGTTTGTGAAAAAACTTGGTTTTTTTATATTTTAGTAATGAGAGAATGAAATTTTTTTTCTTAATAAGTAGGGTGTTGAGTACCTTACTATTTGATTGGTGAATCAAAGGAGGTTTGGGCACAATCATCGTCTCGGGCTCAATGCGAGGGCGTGGGCATACAAGGTAGTATGGTTGTAGAGGCGCTAATGGCACACTTTGCACTTCACACATGCGCACACATTATGTTGCAGATGGGTGACTCCCTCGTGACCTTATGCGAGTAAGAGAGATGGGCTAGGTGGCTGTATTTGGAGTTTGTAAGTACGTAATCTGAGAAAGACCTATCTGCCTTCTTTTTTCCTTTTTTTTTTTTTTAGAAACCGCGAAAATTTCATTTCACTTGAAAATTTACAACCATTCAGGAGGGTCCTAACAAAAAAGGAGCAGACCCCTCCCATCATATAACTCAATCTGCACATGAACTACTCGAGAGGGAAAAAAAAAAAAAAAAACAGGAAATAAAATGGAGCCCCATCTACACTAGCCTAATGTTCCTAATGCCAACATTATCAATGACTAGGGACCCATGCACTAGTCTCGGAAGGGCAGCACGAGAGTCATATAATCTATTTGGGCATCCTTCACTAGCCATTCTTGCCAAGGCATCTGCAACCAAATTCTCTTCTCGATAAATGTGGCTGAAATTAAGGTTAAGGGATCACCGATAAAGCTGAATTTCTCCCAGCTTATACCAAATGTTCCAAGAGCTGGGGTAGAGAGGATCTTCAATTGATTTAGCAATGGTCATCGAATCTGTTCCATAATTATGTTGGAAAGGCCCAGGTTGGAGCATATCGTTATGCCATATAACATGGCTTGGGCCTCAACAATAGTATTTTTCGAATGGCCATAGTTTCTGTGAAAGGCAAAAATGAGGTTGTCATGGTGATCCCGGCAAACAACTCCCCCGCCGCTCGGACCCGGGTTACCCCTCAAGGAGCCATCAACGTTCATCTTCAACCAGCCCTGAGGGGGCCTTAACCAATTAACTTTGATGTATTTTCTAGCAGGAGGAACCTGAGCTTTATTGATCCCGAGGGCCTAAAGGGTGATGGAATTCATAATAAAGTTCTTATCCGAAGCTGAGATACTTCAGCCGAATTCATTCAACCAGCGGTATACCTTGAAAAGGATCTGATTAGCTGACATTGCATGACCTTCAAATCGAGCCTGATTTTTGCTAATCCAAATCTCCCATATGATGATGCTATGGGCAAGACCAATGAGATAAGAGATTCTAGTTTACTTACTTGCTTTGGCAATCCAGAGTTGAATACGCTGAAGAATTGTCTGATTTGGAGAATTGACAATACCAAAGAGTCAGCTGAAGTGGCTCCAAATTTGTGTAGCAATCTCACCCTGACTAAAGAGGTGGTCTTAATTTTCCACTCCATCGGATCCCCATAACAGAGGAGTCCTGTTGTCCCCTGTTCGGCCTACTTTAAAACATGACTGATGGCAATTGGCAATTTCGCTGGCTTCTGATTGGCAAGTGGTGATGGGTGATTGGGCTAAAGTTATACTGTTGGTGGTTGTTGAAGTATATCCCAACCTCTAATTGGTCTCCGATCCACTGAGTTCCTTGCTGGCTTGAAGTAGGATTTGAGAACCTTTGCGAAGAATGGGTAGCACTACTGTCAGGATCTGGTGGCTGGTAAACGTCAGCCTACAATACTCACAATGTGATGCTAAAGCAATTCCACGATTCTGCACTGCCTGGTCCACCGAGACAGCTTCATGAATGACTTTTCAAGCAAAGATGCTCATTTTTGGGGGAAGGGTTTTGTTCTAGATCCATTTGGTCCAATGGAGAGTTGGCATGTCATGTCAGATGCCATTCTAAGCTGATTCGACTGAAAACTTACCAAATGCGGATAGGTCCCAAATGAGTCGATCAGTCCTGTTTGTTACTGCGATTGGGAGAGTTGTGATTGTCTGCATTGCTACTATGGAAATAAAAGGTTGAATATCTGTCAGATTTTGGGAAGTAGGTTAAGTAAAGAAATCTCTGAGTGAAGCTTCCTTGAGGGGATAGGGAATAGTCCTGACGGCCACACCAGCAAGAAGGCCATTACCCGTCCAATTTTGGGACCATATGTTTATCTTCCCTTCCCCTATCAGCCATCTTGAATGGTGAATGGAGAATTGCAGTGATCTGAACATCTCTTTCCACAGGGATGAGCATGTTGATCCATTGTTCCTTTTGCTGCAACAATCTTCTGTAAATATTTTGCTGAGTAGAAGTTGGCCCATAGAGACTTACCCTGAAGGAGTCGACATCCCATCTTGATCCTAAATGCCTGCGTGTTGTCTCCAAAAGTTCTGATGTCGATACCTCCTTCTTGAAGGGGGTGCACAAGGTCGACCATTTGACCCAATGCATCTTCTTGCCTTTTTCTGATGAGCCCCAGAAGAAATTTGCAATCACTCATTCGATAGTTTTGGAGACGAATTTGGGAATGCTAATGGCCGATATCATGTGGCTGGGGATACTGGTCAGGACGTGTTTAATCAACACCAGTTTAGCTGCCTGGTTGAGAAGGTTGGCCTTCCAACCATCAATATTGCTAAGAATCTTTTGGATAAGTTGATGCAAAAGAGGGGCAGAACTTCTTCCTTTTGATAGGGGAACACCAAGATACATGGAAGGTAGTGACGCCTGCCTGAACCCCGTCAAGTTACGAAACTTCTGGTTCTTGTTTCTGGTTGATTTGTTCGAAGTTATGAAGGATGTCTTAGAAGCATTCACTTTTTAGCCTGATGTGTTCTCGTACTGGGTGATGAATTTGAGAAGAGTTCGCACATTGGATAACCTGTCATTAAGAAATAAAATAGCATCGTCAGTGAAACAAAGGTGGGTGATCGTTGGGCAATTCTGGGGCATTTATATGGCTGTCAACATCCCGAGGAGAATAGCTTGGATAGGTCCCTGCTGAACACTTCAGCAGCTTAGGTGAAAAATGGATGGAGATAGCAAATCTCCCTACCTCAAACCCCTGGAGGATCTGAAGAAGCTAAAGCTTCTGCCATTGACAATTATGGAAAACCAAATGTCTTTCCAACAACGCTGAACTCCCGATATTCATTGGGGATCAAACCCAAATTTTTTGAGAACCTGCGTGATGAAACCCCATTCTAGACGATCATATGCCTTCTCCATGTCGACTTTGATTATCAAGTTGCTGCTGAAAACCTTGTGTTCTATCTCATAGGCCATCTCTCTGGCAATAGAGATATTCTCGATTATGGATCTTCCTTTGACAAAAGCACCCTGCTCTTTGGATATCATGTTTGGAAGGATGTTGGCTAGCCTTATCGCCATGATTTTGGAGAAAATCTTCATGATGCAGTTGCACAAACTGATGGGTCTAAAGTATGTGATGAATTCTGGTTTGGGGGGGGGATGAGGCATAATTGAGTGCTTTGAAATGCTCTGGGAATCAGCCCTCCCTGAAAAAAGTCCTTGGTTGCTTCATATAGATCAATCCCTATAATGTCCCAGCAGGATGAGTAAAAGGCTCCTCTAAATCCATCAGGACCAGGGGCACTGTCGATCGGAATGAATAGTGTGACTTCCTTGACCTCTTCAATCGTAAAGGGCTTCTTAAGATCTGCATTCATCTGGCTTGTCATGATACAGGGGATACAGTTGATAATATCCCTAATCTAATTGGAAGCGTTAGAGGAAAAACGTTCCTTAAAGAATGAAACTGCTTCTTCCCCAATTTCCTCAGTCTTCTCTATTGGTTCTCCTGAAGCTCTTTTCATCTTCTTAATTTTTAGTCTTCTGCGTTTGTCTAGAACTGAATCGTGAAAGAATCGAGTATTCCTGTCTCCTTCCGATAGCTATTTGATCCTGGATTTTTGTTTCCAGAAAATTTCCTCTTGAAGATAGGCCCTTTTCAGGTTAGGATCGGCCTAGTTGAGCTTGAGGGCATCCTCTTCTGATTACGATTTGAACATGGTAAATTCTGCCTTAAGAACTTCATTCTTTGCATCTTGGACATTTTTGTTGACATCTCTGAAGACCTCTTATTTCCAGGATTTCAGCATAGCTTTCAGTTATTTCATCTTGAGAAAGAACTTGAGCATAGGAGTTGCAATGATTTCATCATTCCAGGAAGCCTTAATTGTTAAGAAGAAGTCGTCATGGGTTGTCCACATATGTTGAAATCTAAATGGGTGGGGAAATGGCTTTATTTGAACTTGAAAGGTGAGAAGGATAGGGGAGTAATCAGAGTATGCTCTTGTTAGATGATCGACTTTACAGCTCAGAAAATTTCGCATCCATTCAGGATTGATCAGAATCTTGTCAAGTCTCACCCAACTCCTACTTCTCCCTACTCTATTATTACACCACGTGTAGGGAGTTCCCGAGAATCCCGCGTCTAGCAGCCCTGAATCACTGATAGCCTCCTGAAAGTTTGTCATAGCTGTTGTCATCTACAGCGGGCCGCCTAGCCTCTCGTCAGGGCTGGTTGTAGTGTTGAAGTCTCCACAGACTTCCCATGGGCCCACCATGGAGCGTGAAGTGTTTCGAAGCTCATCCCACAAAGTCATTCGAAGATATTTAAAGCAAGTAGCATACACAGCCGTAATGAATAGAGGGTGAGTGAGACTTTCCTCAGATACCTTGAGAGTAATGCATTGCCTAGCAGCTCGGATAAAAGTAGTCATTTAAGAGGCATGGTGTAACTACTCATGCAATAATAAACTAGACCATGTAAAAAGTGCTGCATGTGTCTAGCCCAACAGTCATAAACGGCTAGCAACTAAATCTAAACAGCTATTATGCAGCTTGTTTTTCCACATGCAAAACAGTCAAAAACCGTTAAATAATGTCTAGTTTCTCACCAATAGTCAGAAATAGTAGTTATGACCTTAGACCAAAATGTCCAGCTACCATAGCTTATATAAATTGAGCTTAGCTTGTTCATTTTAACATCACAAACTAGTCGACTCATTCTCTCATATGAACCAATATAGCTCCAAGCATTCTTTCATCAAGTCAGCAGGTTCAACACGAACCTAAGCCAACAAGTCCACAAGTGTAAGACCCGTATCCTAGTCCGTACTATTTAGTTAACTCCTTCGATCCTTTCCGTCAAATTTTGGCAATCCGCGACTTGTAGTCGACATTGCGCATGACCGTAAGTCGTATCCTATAAATTTAAGTCGGCTTAATCCGAGACTTGTATCATTGTGACCGCACAATCGTCGCGGTTCCAAGGCCGTGACTCATGTACCGATCTGATACCCTGACTAAGAGATGTGAGCCGGTGTTTATTTCGAGAAAACGTCATGCATTTGTAATCCCAAGAGAATCTCTACGACATGTCAAATTAATTCCATCAATCACCTCTCATGTCAAGTACAAAGCAACCATGCTTTCTTTCTCCACAAGTCAAGCAACCACCAAGTCAACTCTCATGTCAAGTACACCATCACCTCACCCATCACTCACATCCATCACCCATCTCTCACATCTCCTTACATCCTATCTCCCTCTCTCTTTTCTCACACCATTTCCAAGCAAGGAGAGAGCACTCTCACATCCAAGGTTTTTCATGAGAGAAAGGTGATTTTGGTGGCCCACTTTCCATCCCAAAAGCTCTAATCCTAGCCATCCATTTTTCATCTCCACCATCAAAGTGAAGCTCTAGGAGAGTAGCTTTCCAACGGACCAAGAAGATCAAGTGGTGGGTGCTTCCATAGTCTAGTTTTTCATGTTTTTAAGATGGGCCAAGTGAGGCCAATCGATCAATGGTTTGGATCTCACTTGGGACCCTAAGATGTGGTCGATGGCCCATCTTGATCATCAATATCATTCCATGATGGGGCCATTCTCCATGGACCCCATCTTGATGTTTACTTTCCTTACATTAAGAGGTCATCTAGACCGTCCATTTTTAGTGGAGAAAGATCTCCACTGTTGATCTTTGAATTTGTGGGTCCACTTGTATTAGGGCCCACTCGATGTACAATTAAAATCAAGGGAGGACTCATAGTGGCAGAGCCCTCCATCACACGTGTCCCACTAATTTACTCTCTCTCTCCCTCCCCTTTTTATTTATTTATTTATTTTCCTTGTTTGTTGATGTGGCCATATGGCCCATTTGAATGAGCTCCACCATGAAATATGTATTTTATTCAAGCCATCCGTATGTGGCGCCCACTTTAGATATGTTATACCTACACCATGTAGCCATGTAGTGGCCCACCTAGAGCAGGGCCCACCTTAAGCATATACGCCCAAACGTCCAGCATCCCTGGATGCTGGACATCAAGAGAAAAACACAAATATTGGCTTGTTTCTAAGCCTTTGGGAAGGGCCACTTGTATAGGCTTCACCTTGATGTATGTTTCTAATCCATGCCGTCCATCCTCTTTCCTGACTCATTTTAGGTGTTGAGCCGAAAAATGAGGTTGATCGGAGTATCCAGTGGGCCATAGCGTTGAAAATAGTACTACTACCATTGAAATACGCTTTGGTCATTTTATATGCCCAAAAAAAAATTGAATATGGGACTCATTCAGACTATTTTAAGTTGTAAAAGCCAATGGCTGGGATGGATTTCACTAATACGGGCCCCACGTTCAGAAAACCTTGGAAAAATAGGTTTTTTAAAAAAATACATATAATAACAGCAGCTGCTGCTGTTGTTGTCTGCAAGGCAGACCACGCCAGCAGGCAGACGGGCAGATGGTGGGCAGGGACCCACGGCCCTGCACGTGGGCCCCACCTTGATGTTTATATCCCATCTAAGCCGTTCACAGGATGGGCCACTCTATGAAGTGCCCCACCCCAAAAATCGGCTTGATCCAGATCTCAGGTGGCCCACACCACACGAAACAACAGTGATTGAACTCTACCTTTGAAAATTTCTTTTAGGCCCACAGAAGTTTTGAATCAAGCTAAAATTTGTATTTTCTCTTCAACCAGGTTTGCGTGACCTTATCAACGGGTTAGATGGCATGTAAACATTATGGTGGGCCACACATGGGACCCACAGTGATGTATGTGTTTCTCTCCCACCGTTCAAGCGGACGGTGGAGCCCACCTTGATGTATGTGTTCTCTTCACACCGTCCAGCAGACGATGTAGAAGCCCACCATGGTGTATGTGCTTTATTCACACCATCTAGGTGTGGATGGTGGGACTCACCATGATGCAGGTACTGCATCCAAACCATCCATCTAATTTGAAAGCTCATTTTATGAGCTAAAGAATGAGCCAGATCCTTAGCTCATGTGGACCTTCACCATGACGTATGAGTTACTTCCAAACCGTCTATCCATTTTTAAAAGCTCATGAGCTAAGGAGATGAGTCAGATCTATGGTTCAAGTGGGCCCACCTTGGCATGTGTATAGGGCCCATATTGATTTAACTATGATCATTCATTGAGGCCTACCTTGGTATATATCTAAGGCCCATGGATCGAGGTCCATGGGATTAAGCCCATTTAGCATATATAAGGCCTATGGGATTAGGCCCATTTGATAAGGCCATAAGATTAAGCCCATTTGATACATATAAGGCCCAAGTTGTAAGGCCCACTTTGATGTATTTCAAGGCTCATGGGTCATAGACCATTGCAATGTACATAAAGCTCATTGGTGAGGCCCATTTGATGAATGTAAGGCCCATTTGATGTATCTAAGGCCCATGGGTCGAGGCCCAATGGGATTCCTTAGAGTCCATTATAATGTATGATTCCCCATGGTTCATGTAATTATATTTATGGCGAGTCGTGCCTTAGGAGCAATGATGGTTTGACGTCCACATTGTATGTACAATGTTGGTTAAATGTCCGCATTGTAACTCTCCTTAGGGCCCATTGATAGACCGATACTCGTTAATATTCTTCGCTTTATAACATGCTTAGTATAATCCCATGACTCATGCCCATACGCATCATATGTATGCTTGATATGAGTAGTGTAACATTTCGAAAATCGGGGGGTCGAGCAAAAACCCAACTCCCGAGTTCCAGCATGTTATTTATGCAACATAGATATGTATGATTGAATGTTGTCGGTGATAATGTATTAAACATGAGTGAGATTAAGCCAGAACAGCATATCATACTCCAAAGACAACTAAATTAACCAGCGAAAGTCTGTAATAGTATATATAACATATATAAACTGTTGTATGTCTCCAGAGTGTGAACATGTTACCAGGTTATATACATACATGTATACTCCAAAAGTAGACAAAACGAATATACATGAGTGCGCTAAAAATATAAAATGACAAGTGTCAAAGTATCTAATCAACCTCCCTGTAATCCCGTCAATCAGAACACGCATATAGGAGGAATCCTCCTCATCATCATCAAATCCAGCTCCGCCTCACAGGCCGCGCCATCATCTGCAATCACAAAAAGGTCTAGTGGGTGTCCAGGAACACCGTCCCGTAACGTGGGAGTGAGTAGCTAACTCAGTGGAATAATAGAGCAAAGATTAACATGTTATCAAATCAATCATGCGATAATAGTAAAGCAGTAATTCAAACATTCCTAATACTGTTGTTAATGCAATTATGACATGACGTGATGTATGCCCTCACCGACGATCTCCCTCATACGGCAACATCTTACGACCGCGGCATGCCACACTCCCTAGAGTGCTCCACATCTTCTAGGCACATGCAATGCTATGGTGATATGATTTCCGAGTTGTTATTAGTCCATTCAAATAGCAGGATTGGAAAACTAAGGTACTTCCCTTGTATCAATCCCAACATAGATCCTGTCTAGGGTCGTCACTCCTAGTAATCTCATACGATGTACATTTTGTAGGTGGCTGCAAGGGCTATCAGGGCTGTTGCATGCACTCGTTGCTCCGCTCCCCCATCACCTTATCAATACAGGCCTACTGTACTCTACTGCTACTGAAGGGTCGTCGCCTCCCGTAGACTCAGAATACGCTCGCGGTCACTACAAAGGACTCGTCGCCTGATCAGTGTAGGCCGACAGCTAGAATATAGTGTCCCATACCACCATAATCTGCTCACGAGTCTAGGTGCTCACTGGTCACTATGGGAAGGTTTGTGGCCCCAGCGTAGGTCGACAGCTCGACCACGGTGTCCCATACCACCATGCCCGGCTCATGAGTCTTTATGGATCAAGGTACCATGGTTAACAGGGTTTACAATGGTAAGTTTAGTACCCTAGGTTCAAGCAATTATGACTCATGCAGGGTGAACATATAATGGCCAGTCGGGTTACTTGACGGGCTCGACTAGCACGATCGCATCTCAAGTTGAACGACATGAAGTGCGTAAAACACTTCGTGTGGCCTAACCACTGCCGCCAACTCCAGAACACGGCTCGCGTTCATCGACGCGTCGTTCGTGGCGAAGATAAGCTAACCACGAATTCGCTCGGTTACCGACTGCCTGGACTAGGCATAGTCCCAAACACATGGAATCACATCAGCAAATCAAGTGAGAGTATTGGAAATGAAATACAACCACGTGAGCATGTTAACACATGTTATAACATACAACCAGAGTAAATCATCTTACACATGTCTTTCACACATATAATGAAATTAAGCATGTCGCCAACATATAGAAAATCCTCTCCATCAACATATTAATTGAGAATTCAACCTCAAAGTAACTCATAAGGAAATCATCAAGCACATGTTATAACATACGGCTTAAGCGAATCGTCAAGCACATGCATTTCATTCATATCATGAAATCATGCATATGGCTAACATGTAGGAAACCATTCACACCAGCATATTAATTGAGAAATCAATCTCAAACTAATTCATAACACCATTTAATTCAATGCATACTAATACAAGCATTTATACAAACACATACACTACACACTTAAGTCTACATATAGTATGTCGACCCGAAGTGCGCATTTAGGCGAATCTCTTCACCAAACTAATTATGCACGTATTCCTAACATCCTAATGTGACAACATATCATGTCAATCACATCAGCAAAATATGAATGAAATCTATACTTCCTACAAATGACTAAAATGTCCTAAATCTCATATTCTTCGTTAGTTTACGAAACAGGAAACAGACAGCATGTTGTACATGTCAAACGGCGTTGCCGTCAAGAATCTACTATTAAACGACATTGAAAGCTTTGGAAACAGTCAATCAAAGCGTCTAAAATCCGCACCTTTTCCCTTATAGGTGAAGTGATTCGAACGGAGCGTATACGCTTCGTCTACGGCGACTAAGGAACCTGATTTACGAGATTTATCAACTAACAAACTATGGAACTAAAGAAGCATCAAATCAGCAACTTTCTAGGGCATTTTCTTACCTGCAAATGCAAAGAAATCACCGGCAAAGTGATTGGAATACACCGCTTAAGCACGTGCAGCAGCAGCAGGAAAAGCTCTCCCACCTTCTCTCACAAACTCTCACCTTTTCTCTCTCCCAATCTAGGGTTTTTGCAAATTCGGATGGGAGAGAGGAGTGAGGGTTTCAAGCCCTTTTATAAGCCCAAACTTGCCCGAAATAGACTCGGGAACAAGTTTCACTTGAGGGGTAACCAAATCGGGGCTGTTTCGGTCCAAAAGATGCTTTCTGGTGGTCCCCTGGTCGAATGCGATTGGACTTAAGCTCATGCGTACCAGATCTAGCACGCATTAAGTTTTCAGTCCGGCAGGGTTCGCAGATCGCACGTGGCGGACCAGTTTCAGTTCAGCGGTCACCGCACGTAGATCAGGGCTGGAAGTCTTATAATAATAAATAGAAATTTTTTCTGATCCGAGGGTGTAATCTGGATGAATTCTGATGGTCAGAACGCTTAATACTGACGTGTCAAGTCGTGTGCCAGATTTGAATTTGAAATTCCAATTCTGTCCCTATTCGCGGTCTCTTCAGTCCGGGCTCAATGAAATAGTCTGTGATTATCGGTTTGACTTGATTTTTGAAATAATTGTCAAGTCCAGCTGGGCGGTTCTAACGGTCTAAGATAGGAAGTAACGGACTTTCGACGCGCGGTCTAAATCCAATACAAGAATTCAAAGTGGTCCAGAGAACAAACCCGCTTAGAGTTTGATCCGAGGTTATAGAGTATTATGGAGTCATACGTTCTACTCGATTTGGGTCTCGTAGAACGTATTTAAAGTGATCAGGGACTGTTTCCCAGCTACTCCAGCGTTGCGCTAGCTAACTTACGCTGAATTTCTATAGGAATTAATCCTAAGTGGTTTCTTTGGCTATGAAATTGGGTTCTGAGCGATTTTCCAGGTGTTTTAGTTGACCCATTGCCTAAGGACGTCAAATCCCAGATTGGCCAAAATTCGGGGTGTTATAAGTAGTGACTGATCATAGCATACGCCATTGGGTAGACCATTTACGGGACTCGTTATGAGACAGAGTGCCCCACATGATCGCGCAGTACACGCTGGATTGCTGTGTGATTTGACGGTATGATCCATGCATCTCGCATATGTGTGACTTAATCACTACACGCCCTAGTGACATCAGGGCCATAGCTCCACAGGTACATCATGAATGACCATATCAGATATCAAAAATACTTGGTTCTAGCACTGTGGGCACTTAGGATGTCCTTGGGTGAAAGTCCCAGAACCTTTTTGGTATCAGGAGATGCTCCAACGTCTAGACCGAGTGGATACACGAGCGCCCTAGTGTCGAATACCAGTAGGCCGCATCTCCCACTATGTCGTGGTCGGTTGGAAGGGGGTGTGGCCTTATTCGCCTGAGAGAGGGGGCTATAAACTAGGCTGAGTTTGACCAGCATGCAAATGAGTCCACTATCAACGAGCCGGGTAGATATTGGCAGACTACTGGTCAGGCGAATAGTGAGGTCTATTCCACTTGCTTGACTGTGCAGCTAGGGAAGTGGCAGTCACTGCAAAGTGTATTAGACCCCGGTGATATCCAGAGAGGAACTGTACTAATATGTGTACTTGATGAGTACCGACTTCCTTGGATTGCATTTCGCATATGACATTCGGCTATGTAGGCCTTGCATTGCATCGGTGTGGCCGATGACATTCATATCTCACATCGCATAGCCTTGGTATGGCCGATAGCATTCATGCCTTGTATTACATAGCCTTAGTATGGTTGATTTTATTCATGGACTTACCGCATACTTTCGCATTACCTGATATTGTACACTCGGCATTTGCCTTGCGCACACACTTACACCACCCTCTAAGCTTTTTGTAAGCTTATGCACGACAATTGCGTGTAGGTAACGTTGGACAGCAGCAGCGCTGAGGCAGGAGTGCATATCAGGACCTTTTGGAGCTTTTTGATTACCTTGTATTTTTCTTTCCTCATTGTACTTAAAGTTTTTGATATAGTAGATATGTGGTGATGTTATTTTGTGACTTGGTTATACTTGGGATTATGCTCCATTATAAAAAAAATTCATTCTGAAAATCCTCCTTATAGGATCCCAGGAACGGAATCTAGCATTTAATTGTCAGGAGTCGAGAATGGGGCACTACGGAGGCTGTCGGCACCGGATTCGGCAATCGGGATTCATATGAATCCCATTTTCAGGTTTGGGGCGTGACAACAAGAGTCAGACCAGTGTAGTGGTCTAAGCCTGCAAAAACCAGACCACTGTAGTGGTCTAATCTGGAAAAGCTAAATTTTGTTTTCTTTCTCTTTGACTAGGGAATTTTCCTTTAAGTTTTCACCTACTAGAAAATTATATTTACAGAGTTCCACTAATGGTTTCTTCATGCTTGCTAAATGTAGAACCATACACAAGCTTATCATCATGGTTTCTTCAGCATGTTCTTAATATTTTTGGTTCCTTTCCTTCTTTTTTATAGTAATTATAAATCTGTAATTTGAGAATATCAAAATCTCAATAATTTGAGATTTTCTTTGAGCACGACACTTGATATGCAAGTACTCCAAAAGTTTACACATGTTATGTATTAACTCAAAGTGCAGACTAAATTGTGGAACCTATATAGTAGGTCCCACATGATGGAAAGATTCAATCTCATAGATATGCACCGGGATGGTACTTAAGGTGATTTATATATACATGTAGTGTAGAAAAGCTCTATCCCAATTTACTTAGAGAGAGTTATTTGATACTTTGGCAGAGCATGACATGTGGTATGCAGGCATTCTGAAAGTTTAGTGTACTTCTTCAAAAAAAAAAAAAGAAAAAAAAAAGAAAAAAAAAAGAGCATGACGTGTGGTATGCAGGCATTTTGAAAGTTTACACACTGTATACATTAACTAAAACTAAAAGAGATAAATTATGGAATGTAGTAGGTCCCACATGATGGAAATATTCCATCTCATAGATATGTGTCATGTTGTCACTTTAAGTGACATGTATACACATGTGAGTGTGGAAAAGTTCTATCAAATTACATATACTTTGGCCGACTATTTTTTTTTTTTTTTTGGAAGAACTCATATGCATTCATCATTGGAAAAATTTACATAACAATGGATACTTGGGCTTCCTTAGGAAAAAAGGACCTAGGAGAAGCCTATCATAATGACGCAGACAAAAGGGATCCAAGGGACTAAAAGAAAAACAATAAGGGAAATAAAGAAAGATGGGGCCTATCTCCCTGAGACCTCCGAAGAACTGACTGAACCAATCCTAATTGCCCCTAGGCCCACTTTATCGAGGAAATGACTACCTCTAACGTGGCTCAAAAGAAGAGAAATCTGGCGAACCATAAAAGAGGCTTGGGTATCACTGCCCATACGAGCCATACAATCTGTAGACCCTTTCCCTTCTCTGAAGATGTGAACGAATTTCAACTAACCTTGAGTGTCAAATCTCTTGATTCTAGTTAACCAATAGGCCCATTTTCAGCTTGGCCTGACACTCCCGTTCAAAAACTCCACCACGAGCTTAGTATCAAATTCCACCACAACTCTAGTTAAGCTAAATTGGTAGCATAATGATAGCCCATCATGAACTACATGAAGCTCTGCATAGATGTTGAAGGAAATCACATAACCTTCTGAGAATGCAAAAAATGAATTCCCTTTTATCTCCTCTATAGACACCTCCTCCTCCTGAAGGACCCAGATTACCTCTAACTGAACTATCAACATTTATTTTGGCCCAACCCATCTGTGATTTTTCCCACTTAACGAATTTTGGTGGTTTCCAGAAACGAGTTACGATTGCAATCCCCAACTTAGACGCGATATTTCTACTTGGCGAAGGGAAGAGAAGATCCGACGAACGATTTTCTAGTAAGGAGAGCTACCTTTTCAGCTTAGCCACGACTTCTACCATAAGAAGAGTTTTCCCGTCGAATCTGGCAGCATTTCTAAACTTCCAGATCTCCCATAGAATGAAACATGGGGTGAGCTTAAGGAGGGGGGAAGATCGGTCGCTCATGTGGGAGGAATACCACCAGGAGGCCAAAGTGGCTTCAATCGATTGATTTGCGTTACTTGAGATACCAAAAATACCACCAAAATGCACCCAGCAAGCTGAAGCAATCGAGCTATTGATAAAAAGATGTTGCAGAAACTCGGTCGAGTGGCCTTTAGATGTGTCTAATGTGCAGCAGACATACCTAGAGGCTAATAAAATGTCGCACCCTTGGAATGCATCATCGACTGGAATAGCCTTTTGCAAAACTCTCCAAACAAAAAGAGAGATTCTAGGGGGCAAATTAGCATGCCAAAGCCATCTAGACCATTCCTTACGGGGCTAGCTTTCCCTGTTGAGATCCCACGCTGATCGGACCATGAACATGCCTGAAGGGTTGAATGGTCATATTCGCCTGTCCGGACTATCCAATGGGTGGAATCCTGCTTGGAAGATATGGTTGATTATATTTTGGGGAAGATATCAATAAATTGAGGACGGAGGAAGAGGACCATTCATCCCCAAAACTTGGTTAACCTTGGGTGCCAATAGAGTGATAGGAACCTGACAAGTCGAGCATTGAAGAAGCGGGCCAAGCCCTATCCAATTGTCAACCCAAAAGCTACAATTACCCTGCCCAATCTATGAACGCATGTTACTCTCCAACAATGGCAACATAGCAACAATCTTTTTCCACAATGGGGAAGCAAAAAATGACAATCTAATCAGACCGAAGGAGGAGAGATCCAATTTTTGCTTTGCATTCATGAAGGAGCTCCATAAGCTCGTGTCCTCCTTAAACTTTACTGCCCAGCCCAACTTCAACCTAAGGGTCTTCATGAATTTAGACATCTTCTTTATGCCCAAATTGGCTTCGTCTTTAGGAAGCCCAACCAACTTCCAGCCTTTCCAATGTAACTTTTTCTTGTCGTCGGCCCATCCCCACAAGAAGTTCATGAAAAGACGCTCTAGCATAGCCAAGACTTGATCTGGAATGTGAGTGGTTACCATGGAATGGATAGGGATACTCCTAAGAATGTGTTGAACCAGGACTAATCTACTAGCATGGAAGAGGCATCACGCATGCCATCTACTAATCTGGCCATCTATCTTCTTTATGAGGGGGTGAAAGCCACTCGCTTTCAGCCTACCAAAAGCTAGTAGGACTCCCAGATAGGTTAGGCTTGAAGAAGTCCTAGAGACGCCGAGGGATCTTTCGACTATCCTAACTCTGGTTGATGTGAGCTTGGTTGAGAAAAAAAAGCACTCTTATGGAGGTTAATTTTCTGACCAAAGGCTCACTGATATGCGTCTAGGAAAGCCTTGAGGACCCTGAGAGATGGTTAACCCCCATTGGTGAAAAGAAGAGTGTCATTTGCGTAAAGGAGATGTGAAACCTTCAGGCACCCCCTCCTGAGCTTGAAAGGAACACACAGGTCTTGCTCAACCAGGAATTTGATCCTCTACTAAGAGCTTCCCCCACTAGAATGAATAGACTAGGAGAAAGGGGATCTCCTTGTCTAATCCCTCTAGACGACTTGAAAAACCTTGCAGCTTCGTCGTTGATAAGGATCGAGAACCAAGCATTAATCCAACATTTTTCCACCAATTTCACCTAAGGGACACTAAACCCGAACCTTGATAGAACTTGCTTTAAGAACTCTCAATCCAGCATGTCATAGGCTTTTTCCATATCTAACTTTATGACAATATTTTTCCCTCGCACTTTTCTGTTAATATCCCTTACCATTTCCTAAGTAAGAGCAACAATTTCTACCATAGATCTACCCTTGATGAATGTTCCTTGCTCAGGAGAAATGAGCAAAGGAAGCACGTTGCTCATCCTAGATGCAATGATGTTGGAGATGATCTTACATAGACAGTGGCACAGGCTTATGGGCCAAAAATCTGAGAAGGTTTTTAGGGCAACTAACTTTGGAATTAAATAGATGATGGAAGCTTAAACAGCCCTTGAGAAACTTCCACACTGAAATATAAAGGACGCCACCTTGAGGAGATCATTTTCAACGATTTCCTAGCAAAAAGAGAAGAAAACTCCTCTGAAGCCATCAGGCCTTGGAGCACTGTCCTTGGGGATGGCCTTCACCACCTACAAAACCTCAAGGATCGATGAAGGGGCCGAAAGATGAGCATTTACTTCCTGCGAAACTAAGGTGGGGATGCGAGCTAGGATAGCTGGCTCGATCACCACATGCTCATTAACGTAATTCAACTCTTCATTCCAAATTTCAGAGTTTTTCAAAAGTGAGTGAGGATCACTTTCCTCGCATTGTGTTTCTAGATTGGGTTGTGGCTGAGACAAATTATCCTCCATTAGCCTATCAAAGCGTGATTCAAGTGCTTCTAATAATTTCCTCATGCTAGTAACATAGTCTGTGTAACTCGGAGATGACTCCACTTGGATTGTTTCTGGTGGATATTCAAAAGTAGTTGATCCACGAGGATTCTTATCATGAATTTTTACTGACTCAACTTTGAAATATTTCTATTTCAACTGATCATAATCATATAAGTCATAGGTCGAGAGTTGGTACACGTCATCATTCCAATAATCACATACTGTTTTCTTAACTCGTGGAACGCAATTATTCTCCCGCGGATAATCACCAAAAGACTTCTTAATCGGTGGAGCATCATATTCTGATTGGTTCTCGAAGATATCTTCAGAAAAATTTTGAGGCATAGGTTGTTTTCCATAAGCTATCTCAGCATACTGACGCGCTCACTCATTCATAAACATGGTGAAACCTTAACTCTGAATGTAATCCCAGAGAAAATAAAAGAAAAATTCCGACAGCAGTTGATGTTTTAATTTAAACCAACCTAATTTGAATGATTTTAAACTCGCAAGTATACGAATGAAATACAGATACGGTACGTATTACGAGATCGTTCTCACGAGGACTGGTTGTCACAGTTCAAAATTTATAACTCTTCTTAACTAATCCAACGAATGGTTTAACAAACTATTAAGTAAACTAGTATAAATCTATAGAAAATAACTGAGAACAATGAGAAAAATTCAATCGAGGAGAAGACTAGGACTTTCAAATCCACTCTAACTATCCTAACCCTTATTTTACCTGTTGATTTATCCTAATTCATATTGATATAAATTTAATAAACAAAGCACATCCTATGTCCTTGGTCGGGCACACAGAATGTATAATCCTTTAAAGCATATGGATCACATCTTTCCATCCATGGTCAGGCATGGAGAGATGTAAATCCTGTTTCTTCCTCTATAGGAAACCTGTTCATGGTCAGACACAAGCACCTAGTTAAGATTCCAAACAACGTCCATATCTAGACTTTAGTCGAGCTCATAGAATGGATGAATATGAAAATTACAATTAAACACACTAAAGAAAGAAACAAATCAATCAGATTAAAATAAATTCAACATAGACAAGAATTATTCAAAGTAGGAGCTTCATCTCAGCCCTAGCTAAAAGTTTAGCAATCCATAAAATTAATTAGAATGAAGAAAAAATAATATTTAAGCAATGAAAACATCCTTCCCTTCTTTCTTCCTCTCTCTCTCTCTCTCTCTCTCTCTCTCTCTCTCTCTCTCTCTCTCTCTCTCTTTCTCTCTCTCTGTCTTTGGTTCTCCTCAAGCTCTAGATCTTCCTAAGGTCTGAATCCCTGTTCCCCACGTCCAAAACCTCCTTATATAACTACTGGAGTGGTGAAAATCGGATTTGAATCCGATTTGAAAAGTTATCGCATGCCCAGCGAAAGCTTTTTCGCAGCCAAGTTCGGTGCCTCAAAAATTGCCACTTTTCTCGCTTACTTTCCAGAGAAACACCGTCTCTTAGGACGTTCTTAGGTCCTCTACATGATAGACGGTTCAGATCTGCCATATGATCAAAGATAGTGGGCCACAACCGCCTAGAAAAGTTAGTTTTTACGGATGTGCGAAACCTTTCGCACTCTTTCACTGTCGTAATCTGTGGGCCCCATAGAGGTGTTTTTAGAGAAATTCACCCCGTCCATTAGATTCAGGATGAAATTTCAGTCAAGAATGAGTAGTTTTAAACGTCCATTGACGTGTCCCAGAGAAGAAATCACTAAAAGATCAGATTTGAACGTTGCAGGGCAACCCTTTTGTGGCCTCTGTACCGTACACGTGTACGTGTATGGATACAAAGTATCAGCTAGGTTTTGTAGTATTCCCACCTGTCTACACGGTGGACGGCGCAGATCAGACGTACATGCGAAGGGTGGGAACCACAATCAACCGTAAGTCGGACGCAGTTTGTCCGCTTGCTGATGCCAAAACAGCATCTGCCGATTTGGAGAGGCAGTCGCGGGCGCTATTTTGGAAGGTGCGCTGACCGCGTCAGCGGTCCTGTACACGTCGCATGCATGTACATGTGTAATGTACACACCATGCATACGGACCTCATTACAATGTGTTTCAGAAATCCAATCCATCCATCCCTTTTCTCAAACTAATTTAACCGTCCAAACCAAAGTTGAGGAAGTTCCAGATATCAGGTGGGCCCCAAATTGAAGATTAATGGGCTGATCTGTCCGTTGGGCCACTTTTCAAGATCTTCAATGGTTGAAATTTAATTTGTATGGTTAATTTATGGCCCTCATCACATGTATGAAGTTTCGAACTGATCAGATGACGGAAACCATGTGATCTTGCATTCTAGACCAATTTCGAGCCTTTTCAACGTGAACGGCTTGATTTCCTCGGATCCCCGGTGTGTAAATTCTTCAATCTTGGTCCTCTGGAGTGCGTCCCTTGTTCTGGTGACTTCGGACGTTAAATCCATGCTTTTAATACACTTTTTCAATCAACGCTCTTTATTTCATCCTGCAACAAAATACAATTAAACTATGGCATTAAGCATTATCATGTTGGTAAAATCTGGTAATAGTCAGGGTCTAATATACAATATTTGACCCTCATCACAACTCCCAACCAGCATTTTGCTAGTCCCGAGCAAAACATGAGAAAAATAATTTCAGAAATATACGACAATTCCCATAAACCTGAGTGACTTGTGAACAAATAGTTGAGATGCGAAAATTCTAAAATTCATGAATGGCGAGTGGAATTTTTCTCTTCGAATCAAGCTCACGGTAAACTTCATAATCAAGTTTAAAATATTAATCCAACAATTCTAAACATTGAGTTCCATGAGTGTATATTGTAATCTTGGCTCACAATCATTAAGAGATCCAAATGTCAATTTCATGATAACATTAACAACAGATTTCATGACAACTGAAACCAACACTTGCCTTACAGATTAATCTTTTATTCTTTCAGCCTTTGATACGCAAAGGAGGGGAATCAAATCATCACCCATAGGGAGCAAACCTATGGTGAAAACTTGTCAACTAACTTTTTATAAATGTCAATGATGGGGGATCAAATCTACACCTATAGGGAGCAAACCTATGGTGAAGAGTATACGACTTGCCATTTCTTTCAATTCTTTTACTGAGTATGAAATTTTTTTTCAAGCTGATTCCATTCGTGCTTAGAGATTACCAAGTTAATCATTTAATGTGTAAGCGAGATGTGTCGTGTAAAATCATGACTCAATCAATGTTTAAAACTTCTAATCATGGGTTAACAATTCAAACTTAACTGTGAAATCTAACATATGGCAGAATTCTAGAGGCATAAATTCCCAACATTTTGTATCTTGTAATTTTAAAATCATAACTATATTTCAAAATCACTTCAAATTCATAAGAAATTTTAGAAAATTTTACAAATTTTCACAATTTTTACTTAAGACTAAGAAAATACTGATTAGGTTACCTAATCTCCCACCCCCAACCTAAAATCTACATTGTCCTCAATGTAAAAGAAATAAGCATGCACTGCTCATGGGACAACGAAAGTAAATGAGGAGTGATGGAAACATAGTACCTGGATGGAGAATTTAAGAGGCTTTCCCAAAAATATTAATGTAAAAGCGAGTCAGCACAAGAGAGAAATCAACTAAAGTAACAAGAGACCAAAAATAAAAATAAAATAAAATAAAATCCTACCTATTCCACTTTCGCAGGTGCTCTCGATTACATTTAGCGTATGCAATAAGCCTTTAAACCCCTAGGTTACCCCTAGTGGACGAGTTGTAGTCTCGTGAGGATTTGCAGCAATATTACCCACAAACATTAAACTAACTAACTAGAAAAAAGAAATAAAAACAAAAGCTGGGTTGCCTCCCAGGAGCACTAAGTTTACCATCTATCCTAAAACAGCGTAAAACAAACTACCCCAGTCCTAGGAAAGCAGGGAAAAACTACTCGATTATGCCGCAAGGTTCCTCTTCCGGCCAATATCTTGATAAGTTTCTCAGTAAGTTCCTCAATAAGATCATCCAAAAGCCCTTTTTGCAATAGGTTTGGATGCCTTAGAGTATGACTTTCCAGATAAACTTATGTACCTCATAAGAAATTTTTCTTTGCATTGCTTGAGGTATCCAGAGTATATACGATTCACCTGTGACAGAAGAAGTTTCAGCGTTAGTGTTCCATGGTGAATCAGAGACTACACATAAATAAAGTTTAGAAAACTTGTTAAAAAGTGATGCAGTCTCAACATATTCCAAGGTTTCACTCTTCAGTTTAATTTTTAACTCCTTTTCCTTTAATGATAAACATTTAGAGTCTGGGGAAGGAGGAGCTTCAGAATGAGGGTTCTCTCGATTCATGACAACTTCCAAGGTATTATTTTGCAAAGCATTCACTATTTCTTGTAACAGGGGATCGTTTGAATCTGCAAAATGTGTTAAGCAATCATCTAAAGAGTTGGGATGTTCAGCTAAGCATGATTTATTTTCCACATTAGAGATTTTGATGATCTGCCCAAGGAATCCATCGTCTTTGAAAGTGGATGGACGTACACTCTCTTGCTCCAACCCTGCGTAAACAATTTGATGATCAAAAAATGAAGTATTGATGTGATGACTCTGCTCATTGATACTACTCAGAAGAGGTATTGAATCGTCAAAAGTGTATGACTCAGGTGATGGCCTCAACTGAGTGGTTTCAACTTCCAGAGTCATATCAAGCAGTTCGTTCATTTCCCGAATTATATCATCATTCATTTCAAGGGAGTGGCCCAAGCATGTTTCATGAGAGTTAGAAGGGTCGGTTGTAATGGCCTCATTCTCCACTTTTAAATCGGACATGTTAGATGAGAGGAGTAGCTCATTTTGACCGACCACCTCGTGTACTTCTTGATCACTGACCTGGACCATACTTGAGATTGATTTTGGGAGAATTTGGGTTGAACATTCATGATCATCATCCCAATACATATCATCATCTAATTCCCTGTCATGTACACTTGGGATGAGATTGTTTTCCTTACATTCTATTCCTAAATTGGGTGGAGGTTCAAATAAGTTGACCTCTTCTTCATCATTAAACTCGAGTATCTTATGTGAGCGAAATGTGTTATCATCATTGTATTTGAAAGACACCCATGTCTCTTCACCATTCCTTTGAACCGTCATCAAGATCGATTTATCTGGAAATTGAACCATATGCTCATTAACATAATTCAACTCTTCATCTCAAATTCCATAGTGTTTTAAAAGTGAGTGAGGATCACCTTCCTCGCATTGTATTTCTAGATTGGGTTATGGCTGAGATGAACTAGCTTCCATCAGCGCATTATAAGTAGGGAATCCAAAGGAATAATCAGCGGGTTATTGTCGGGATGAATTAGTCTCCATTAACCTATCAATGCATGATTCAAGTGCATTTAATAATTTCATCAAGTCATAGGCTGTGTAACTCAGAGATAACTCCTCTTGGATCGTTTCTGGTGGATATTCAGAAGTAGGGAACCCAAGAGACTAATCATTATAACATGTTGTTGGTTCATTTTCCTAAGTTTGATGTTCCCACTGATTATAGTCATACGGATCATAGGTGGGAGAATCTGATGGTTGATAATAGTCCTCACGCCTATAGTTATGATAATTCCAACGCTCACGTACTGTCTTATTAATCCGTGGGGTGTAATTATTCTCTCGCATATGATCGAGTAAGGACTTCTTAACTGGAGGATCATTAGATTCTAGTTGGTTCTCGATGATAGTTTTAGAAAAGTTTTCAGACATTGGTGGATTTCTATAATAATCATTATCCCAATATATGTTATTCTTCTCAGCATACTGACATTCCCACCCGTGCATATACATAGTGAAACCCTAACTCTGAATCTAATTCTAAAAGAAAAAATCCTACACCAATCTAAAAATAGGAAGAGAGACAATTAGAAAGAAGTTACCAATTTGGAGGTTTATGTTAGAATCCTGCAAAAGAAAACAAAACAAGTTAGTTTATAAAAACAGAAAATCTAAAATTAGAAATTTTCTAAAGAATAAAAAAGAAGAGTTAGTTTCTAAAAAGGAAGGAAATCCTAGAATTAAAAAGTTACTAAAAATAAAAATATAAAGTTAATTTCTAAAAAAGAAAGTTTCTAATCTTAGAAATAAAAAGCTAAGTTAGTTTCTTAAAAAGGAAAAAATTTCTAAAAC
Source organism: Magnolia kwangsiensis (assembly GCA_037074715.1). Taxonomy (NCBI): domain Eukaryota; kingdom Viridiplantae; phylum Streptophyta; class Magnoliopsida; order Magnoliales; family Magnoliaceae; genus Magnolia; species Magnolia kwangsiensis. The sequence continues at coordinate 37,974,698 of CM073574.1, read as the reverse complement.
TAAAAAAAAAAATAGAAAGTTACTTAAAAGAAAATCTAAATCTAAAATTAGAAAATAAAAATTTTTTAAAAAGAAAGCCTAGACTTAGAAAATTTCTAAAAAATAAAACCGTAATTCTAAAAATAGAAATTAGAAAAAGTAGAGAATTTAGAAAGAGATTACCAAATTAGAAGTTCAAGTCAGGGCCCTACAAAACAGAAAATATGTTAGTTTAAAAAAATAAAATAAAATAACTTAAACCTAAAGTAAGTAAAATCCTAAGGCTATGAATTATGATAAGAGAGAGTCCTAAATCCTATTGGACCGAAACAGTCCCCGGCAACGGCGCCAAAAACTAGATGTTTTAATTTAAACCAACCTGATTTAAATGATTTTAAACTCGCAAGTATACGAATCAGATGCAGATACGGTACGTATTACGAGATCGTTCTCACGAGAACTGGTTGTCACAGTTCAAAATTTATGACTCTTCTTAACTGATCCAACAAATGGTTTAACAAACTATTAAGTAAACTAGTATAAATCTATAGAAAATAACTGAGAACAATGAGAAAAATTCAATCGAGGAGAAGACTAGGACTTTCAAATCCACCCCTAACTCTCCTAACCCTTATTTTACCTGTTGATTTATCTTAATTCATATTGATATAAATTTAATAAACAAAGCACATCCTATGTCCTTGGTCGGGCACACAGAATGTATAATCCTTTAAAGCATATGGATCACATCTTTCCATCCATGGTCAGGCATGGAGAGATGTAAATCCTGTTTCTTCCTCTATAAGAAACTTGTTCATGGTCAGACACAAGCACCTAGTTAAGATTCCAAACAACATCCATATCTAGACTTTAGTCGAGCTCATAGAATGGATGAATATGAAAATTATAATTAAACACACTAGAGAAAGAAACAAATCAATTAGATTAAAATAAATTCAACATAGACAAGAATTATTTAAATTAGGGGCTTCATCTCAGCCCTAGCTAAAATTTTAGCAATCCATAAAATTAATTAGAATGAAGAAAAAATAATATTTAAGCAATGAAAACATCCTTCCCTTCTCTCTCTCTCTCTCTCTCTCTCTCTCTCTCTCTCTCTCTCTCTCTCTCTCTCTGGCTCTGGCTCTGGCTCTCCTCAAGCTCTGGATCTTCCCAAGGTCTGAATCCCTGCTCCCCACGTCCAAAACCTCCTTATATAATTACTAGAGTGGTGAAAATCGGATTTGAATCGGATTTGAAAAGTTATCGCATGCCCAGCGAAAGCTTTTTCGCAGCCAAGTTTGGTGCCTGAAAAATCATCACTTTTCTCGCTTACTTTCTAAAAAAAACATCATCTCTTAGGACATTTTTGGGTCCTCTACATGATAGACGGTTCAGATCTGCCATATGATCAAAGATGGTGGGCCACAACCGCCTGGAAAAGTCAGTTTTCACGGATGTGCGAAACCTTTAGCACTCTTTCGCTGTCGTGATCCGTGGGCTCTACAGAGGTATTTTTAGGAAAATTCACCTCATCCATTAGATTCAGGATGAAATTTCAGTTAAGAATGAGTGGTTTTTAACGTCAATTAACGTGTCCCAGAGAAGAAATCACTAAAAGATCAGATTTGAATGTTGCAGGGCAACCCTTTTGTGGTCTCTTTACCATACACGTGTACGTGTATGGATACAAAGTAACAGCTAGGTTTTGTAGTATTCCCAGCTGTCTACACGGTGGATGGCGCAGATCAGACGTATATGTGAAGGGTGGGGCCCACAATCAACCGTAAGTCGGACGCAGTTCGTCCGCTTGCTAACGCCAAAATAGCATCTGCCGTTTTGGAGAGGCGGTCGCGGGTGCTGTATTGGAAGGTGCGCTGACTGCATCAGCGGTCTTGTGCACGTCGCATGCATGTACATGTGTAATATACACACCATGCATACGGACCCCATTACAATGTGTTTCAGAAATCCAATCCGTCCATCCCTTTTTTCAAACTAATTTAACCGTCCAAATCAAAGTTAAGGCAGTTCCAGATATCAGGTGGGCCCCAAATTGAAGAGTAATGGGCTGATCTATCTGTTGGGCCACTTTTCAAGATCTTCAATGGTTAAAATTTAATTCGTACAGTTAATTTATGGCCCTCATCACATGTATGAAGTTTCGAAATGATCGAATAATGGGAACCATGTGATCTTACATTCTGGACCAATTTCGAGCCTTTTCAACGTAAACGGCTTGATTTCCTCAGATCCCCGGCATGTAAATTCTTCAATCTTAGTCCTATGGAGTGCATCCCTTACTCTAGTGACTTCGGAGCGTTAAATTCATGCTTTTAATACACTTTTTCAATCAACGCTCTTTATTTCATCCTGCAACAAAACACAATTAAACTATGGCATTAAGCATTATCATGTTGGTAAAATCTGGTAATAGTCAAGGTCTAATATGCAATATTTGACCCTCATCAGCAATACAAAAAGTAAGAGGAGAAGTTAGAAGGATGTTATCACATTAGAAGTTCCTATGTTAAGATCCTGCAAAATAAAATAAAAGAATTTAGTCTCTAAAAGATAAAATCTAATATAAAGAATAGAGGAAGTAAAGAAATTAGGACGGAGTTACCAACTAAGAAGATCTAACAAAATCTTACAAAGCAAGAAAGTAAGTTAGTTTCTAAAAATCAATTAGAACGAAAACCCTAAAACTAAAGTAAGTAAAAATTCTAATCTTAAACTAATTCTAACACCAATTAATTTCAGAAATACGTAACTGTCAGTCTCCGGTAATGGCACCAAAAACTTGTTCACTCCCCAAGTGCAGGGTTGTGATGTAGTAAAAAACTCGGTGAGACCGAGGTCGAATCCCAAGGGACTGAAACCTATACGTAATTTGAAATTAAGTAGAACTAGAACTAGACTAAGATGAAATCTAAACTAAATGAAATTGAGGGAATAATTATAAATAGATTAATTAAAAACTAATAAAAAAAGGTGGGTTAGGGTGCCAAGGATCCACTTGTAGCAATTAGAAAACTACTTTTCATTGATTCAAGAACACAAATAGAATCAAAGTCCTATCTTATCCAATTGGTAAGAAGAGATTTGTCAGATCTCTGAACTTCTCATAAATCTAATCATCAACAGATACGATTGGTGCAAATTGGAAGTGATTCCGTCACCTAACCATGCCCAGGAGACTATGGCAAACAATAGCAATTTACCAATCTCACAGCCAATCATGAGATAATTGCGAAAGTTAGGAAGGATTCCATCACCCAACCATGCCCATGAGACGATGGCGAACAACAGGGCCTCCTAAGTTCACAATCTCAATACATGAAAAAAGAATATCTCAAACTATTGCATATCTATTGTAATTTGAGTCACAACAAACCATTAAAAACTAAAAATATTTCTTAATAATCAAACTAGAATCCATAAAAGTTCAATAACCATGAATCAAGGTAAAACTAACACCCTAATCATGCTTAAGCTTTACCTCTTAGCCTTAGCTAAAATGTTTAGCCTAGCAACATGATCAGGCTACACCTTAAAAGAAAGAAAAATTAAAACATATTAAAAATCACTCCCTGTCTTTCCCCCTCTCTTGGCCTCCATGGCTGCCCACCTTCCAAAGATTCCCTTTTCCTTCTTTTCTCCTCTCCTTTATATAGACTGATGGAGTCGGTGGCTAGAGAGGTGCAGTCGGTGTTGTCTACGCACAGCTGAAGTCGGCGGAAGCCTTCTTTACGCAGCACAGCCGTGTGTGAGAGAAACATGCAACGGTCCCACGTTTTGATACAAATTTTAGCAAAAAAATGAATTCTGATGCGAGATCCTTTCCGTTCAAACTCCTTGGGATTGCTCGGTCCCACCTTGGAAGGATTTTGAACGGGTACGATCGTCGGACCGATCCTAGCCACGGCTGCAAAACAGCCCGCAACGTCTGAGTCTCGGACGCTCTGTAAATGGGGCCTGCATAAACAAATATGTTGCGCCGATGGTGGGGTTCACTTCGTTGTTGTTTTAATAAATCCACTCCGTCCATTGGAATCACGTCAAAAAACCGGTCGGGAAGGGACTGTTTTGGATGGGTTTTAATGTGGCCCATAAAATTTCTCTTGCTGCTGTCTGTCCTGCATTTGAACGAATAGAAACCCATCATCGTTGTTTCATGGAATTTTGTCACCTAGGCCTTATTAAGAGGGCCTGTGGGATTCTAATGGACGGTCCGGATCAGACCTTCGAATCAAGATGGTGGCCCAATGCAATGACCCATAGCTCCCTATTTTGCGGCAACGGGAAGGAGAATTCAAAATCCATTTTTTAAAATAGAAAGTCGGTCAGAAGCTTATTGACCGACTTTACTAGTTCGGTGTACATCCAATGCATTGTGCTGTGCACACATACCGTGTAAAGTGAGTCCCACCTTGATGTGTTGAGAAATCCAATCCATCTATCCCTTTTATCATCTAATTTAAGGTGTTGATACCAAACTTGAAGCATATCTCAAAGATTAGGTGGGCCCCAGATCGAGATTTATGGGCTGATTTGCCTGTTGGGCCACTTCCACAAGGATTTGAGAGCTGAAATTCGACGTGTACGGTTCATTTATGGTCCTTAGGCTATGTATGAAGTTTTAGGCTGAACGAATGGTGGAAACCCTGTGATTTCGTATTCTGGACCCTTTTTAGGCCACTTGAGCTCTAGTTTCTTAATTTTCTGGGATCTCTGGCATGTAAATCCATCGATCTTGGTCCCATGGAGTCCTTCCCATGATTTTTTGAATTCGGAGTGTCAAATCCATGCATTTAATACCCTTTTTTAATCCAAGCTCCTAAAGTCACCTTGCAACACAAACACAATTAAAATATGCTGTTAAACAATATCATGTTCGTAAATACAGGTAATAACTGGGGTCTAATATGCAATATTTGACCCTTAACAGTGACAAGGATCCACTTATAGCAATTGGGATGCTACCTTACTTTATTCAAGAAATACAACTGGAATCAGGGTCCTATCTTATCCAGTTGGAAGAAGAGACGATCAAATCTATGAACTTCTCATTGAACTAGTCTCAAGATATGAGAATTGTGAATATTTGGAAGGGATTCTGTCACCCAGCCATGCCAACGAGACTATGGTAAGCAACAGGATTTATCAATCCCACAATCTCAAATAAGAAAAGAATATATTCAAAGTTATCGCAATGTCTATTATAATTTAAGTCACAACAAACCATAGAAAACTGAAAATATTCCTTAAAATCAACTAGAAATCAATGAAGTTCAATATAAACATGAATCAAAGCAAGGTAAACATCTCAATCACACTACAAACTTTCCCTCTTAGCCTTGGCTAAGAGGCTTAGTTAACCATAAACTTGATTGAACTAAAATCTCTTAGGGCTTGTTTGATTTTCCAATTATGTGGTAAATGCTGTGTAAATGACGTAATGATTATTTTCTTACGTATTTACTGCAGTCTTATCTATATTTGATTTGACTACTAACTTTTTGGATGTAAAAATAAAAAAGGTTGCAAAATAATTGTGAGTCCCACCATGCATGCATGTCGCTTATCCAAACCATTCATCCATTATGCCAGCTAAATTTATGGCATGAGACAAAAAATGAGGCATATCCAAAGCTCTAGTGGACCACGCCATAGAAAAAAGTGAATCAAACACTTATTGTTAAAATTTTCTAAGGGCCACTGTTTCTTTTGGTGTGGGCCACTTGAGTATTGGATCTACATAATTTTTTGGCTCATGTCTCAAAATGTTGTGGTAAAATAGATGGACAGAACAAATATTTCATATACCTCACCACGAGGTCCAAAAATTTTAACTAGTACTTTTGAACCAGTTTTCGAGGCAGGAATTTTCAAACGGGTGAAAGTGTCATAATTACGCATTTACCGGGTATTACACTTACATTGAAAAATCAAACAGGCCCTTAAAGAAAGCATAAAAACAACTAAGAAAGAAGAAGAAAAACTCTTGGCGGCGACTCTCCACCCTTTTACTCCACTCCTTAAACACTATAAGATACCTAAGAACGTCCTATAAACTCCTATTTATAGTTGTGAAGCCCTATCTTATGCAACTCCATGAAATTTTTAAAAATCGCCTCAAGTTACGCACTCTGCATAAGTCTCTCATTACGCTTCATTCGAATCGAAGTTTAGTTCGATTGGACCGAATTAAGATTGAAAATCGCACTTTCTTGCTGGATAATTCTGCACAATTTCGGTCGAACGAAAGTTGACTTCGGTCGAACCGAAGTTAATGTTGAAAATTCTTGTGCAGAAAATCTGTCAAATTTAGGTTAGACTGATTCCAACCAAAGTTAGCTCAGGTCAGACCGAATTATCCTAATTTCTTACTGGACAGTTTTTAGCGATTTCGGTCAGACCAAAGTTGGCTCAGGTCGGACCGAAATATTCTGTTTTCTACTACAGATTCTGCATTCTTTCAAGTCATTTCTTCATTCTTTGCACTGGTTTCCTTGGATATTTGGCATGTGAATTCTTTATTCTTGATCTCCTAAGATTTATATTTTGCCTTGGTGATTCTTGAGTATGAAATTCATACTTTTAATATTTTTTTCAATCCAAGCTCTCAGATTTACCTTGCAATACAAATATGTATAAAATAAACCATTAAGCCTTATCATGTTCATAAAACCAAGATATAAATAGGAAAAAATATATAATATTTGACACTCAATAACCATTCATCACTGATGAGGAACCTGTCCAATCTTGCCCATACTCCGTTAGCACCAAACTGGTTCTTGCTCCATGTAAACTTGGACCCTACAAAACCCGCATCAATAAGGCCAGCATTGTTAATCGCCTCAACAAACTCCTCGAAGCTTGGGATGTCCTGAAGACTTCTGCTTCTTCTCTCTAAAGCATCGGTGATGCATTAAAGTCTCCACTAACTGCCAAGTGTCCCCGCAAGGATCCGGATAGATCAGCCATATCGTTCCAGAGAGAATTCTTCTACTTTGGCTGACCATGACACTTGATATGCAGGCAATATGAAAGTTTATACTTAGCATACATTAACTCAAACTAAAAGGAATAAATTGTGGAGGTCCCATATGATGGAAAGAGTGGATTTCATAGACATGTGACATCCCAGTACTTAAGGTGGCGAGGGTATGCATGTGGGCGTGGCAAGGCTCTGTCCTCATTTACTTAAGGAGAGTTATTTAATACTCTTAACACTTGATACACAGGCACTCTGAAAGTTTACACATAATGTACATTAACTCTAACTAAACAGACTAAATTGTGGAGCCCACAGCTAGTAGGTCACAAACTCAAAATCAAATTACTGGAGGGTTTTTTTTTTTTTTTTTCACACGCACTCACAGAGCCCACGCACCCGTGCACTCACACCACAATCATTATTCGAACCCATAACCTCCTATTGAAATTCTTGTGAGTCTACCATGAGCCATAGGGTCGCCAGCTAACTTACTTGAGCTTGTAATTCATGAGAGTTTTTTTTTTTCAAAATAAGCCCATTGAATATTTTTTATTTTTAACTATCTAGAAAATGTTCCCTAATATGATAGTTTAGTTTTTCTTTTTTCTCTTTCTATTTTTTCTTTTTTCTTTTTTGGCTTAGGATGAATCTAAACTGGGACTCATAATTTGGAATTTTTAATTTTTATTTTTTTTTTCAAAATGGACTTTTGCCACAGATTGCATTCAACTCAGGATCAATTTATACAACCCTTCGGGCGCAGCCAGACAAAAGAGCGGGCCACACCTATCATGATTGCATTCAACTTAGGATCAATTTGTACAACCCTTCGGATCAATTTGGAATTTTTAATTTGAATTACTTATATGCCATGCAATTTCTATGTGATTTGTAAGTGCCTATTGTCGATCATCCATCATGGTACTATTGTATTGGAGTTTTTCTCTTTACTTTTTTTTTTTTTCATGTGCACTCTCACACTAAGGCAGGGAGGGACGTGATGAGGTCTGTTGGTGTATTTTTATGGAACAGTTCCTCTGGATCAGATCTTCTTCCACCTGCACAAGCAACACTATCAAGGGGACCCTAGCTAGAGCCGGGGAGCCTCCGATGCTTAAGTCAGTCGTCTGATCAATGGCAAAGGGGTTTTATGAGTTTTATATCTCGTACCTTCCTCTGTAGAGAGCACTAGTACTTATAGATCTTAGAAATCCCCATCATACGAGGATTCTTCTCCTGATTGTTCAGAAATTTCACTGATTGCTTCCGATCTTGAGAATCTCAGGATCGGATACCCGTATTCCTGGATTTCCGGAACAATATTTGCATTGATACCGCCTTCTCTTGTCTCGGCTCAGTCGCTACCGACTAAAGGGGAGTCTCGGCCAAGTTGGAAACATAAGTTTTATGCCTTCTCACGGATGGAATAGTCTCGGTGATTATCCGTCGTCCTTCCTTACTCCGTGGCCGATAGAACCAACTTGTTAGGTAAGTTTTATTCTATCGGTCGGATGGCTTATAACATATTCAGCCTTCTGCAGGCTTATACAGATGAGGTTATCACTCCGACGGAGCGACTTTAATCGTCTTCTACTTATGCCTCTAGGCCTATCCGTTATTCTCTCGATCCCTCGGCTCTGACCGTTGTCTCAGACTTTTCGGGCAGCGTCAGCAAAGCCGACCTACTTAGAATCCGAGTCTCCGGACATGACATATTTTTTCCCAACAGTAAGCCCCCTTACTCCTTGTGTCGTTCGCGGCATCAAGGGGTAATGAGTTTTTACGTCAGTTTGTAGTAGAGTCCGAGGTTATGATGAGGCGTTTAATGCTTCTTGAGTCGTCTCTAACGTATGGCGTTGCGTTCTTCGAGGCCGCACGTGTGGCCAACCGTCAGGTCGTTCTGTCCGTGTATGAGATTTGGAGGCGTGGCGAAGGCGTTACCACTGTCAGTCAGCGTGCGCCACGCGTCAAGCAGGGGAGCCGAAACGAACGATGAATCGCTTTTTCATTAAAAGCCCCGCCACGTGGCACTGCTATAAATAGGCCGGGCTGGACGACTGTGCAAATTTTATTTTCGTGGTCTTCCCTCCCGCTTGCATCTACTTCCGAGTCTTCTTTCTCTTCTTCCTTCTTCCTTCCACTGTTGTTTCTTGCTTCGTTAACTCCCTTTGCGTTCACTGTCATTCTTCCTGGTGAGTTCTTTCCTCCCATCTCTTTAAACTGTAATGGCTGCGCTAGCTCTAAGAGCCCTCGGGAGGGGATTTCAGGCGATGAGGGCGTGTCCCAACATCTTTGGGACGTTGGCGAACCGCCCTCCCTACTGACGGAGTTTGTTGTCGGCGCTGATGCCGCATTCCGGCTCGTAAGGGAGGCCGATGACTCATCGGCTGAATGCCCCACTCAGGTCGGTCCGTCCAATGGTGGAGTGTCTCTGGTAACCCGTCCAGGGAGACCTAACCTCGGGATGGATCAGCAGGAGGAAGAAGAAGTAAACGATGTTATTATCAGCGAAGGCGCAGCTGTTCCAAACCCAGTGAACCAAACTGCAAAAACCTTTAAATCCTCTTCGAAGGGGGAAGAAGGTGAAAACGAGCCGAGTGGACTCGTCGGCTCGATTTTGACCGAATCCGACCTAAACCGGATCAGGGCCGGATATCATGTCCCTGACTCAGTCATAATCCGTCTCCCTCGTTCGGGAGATTTGCCCGACCATCCTCCTGCGGGGATGGTGGTTTTGGGCATGCGGTCAGTGGGAGTCGGCCGATACATGGCCGTATGAGCCTCAAGTCTCTCGCACGTTCCGGAGAGCAGGTGATTCGGTGACCCATCCCGATAATCTCTCTCCCTTCTTCTTATTTTTTACAGCTGATCTGACCTCATAATGTCTTGCAGATATTTCGAAGAAGAGGGGGAAACTCGAGTCCGGGGCTATAGCTCGGATAAGAGAGCTGAGGAAGCTGAGCGCGGAGGAACAGTCTTGGAAGTTGCTGCTGTAACCCGAGCGTCTCCATCTCGCGGGTCTAAACTCATTCGTCTCAGGTAACTCGTCCCGCTCTACTTCGTTCTTTCAGTTTCCTGTCTAACTCTTCATTCTTCTTTGCAGACCTTCCTGAGGCTCGGCCAATTCTTAGGTCAGCTCCTACCTCCGACATCATGGCCGGATCTCGTCCGTCCCTAAAGCCAATCGCCAAAGTGAGGGCCCCTCCGATGTCGGCTCTTTTGTCAGGGTCTCGGCCCTCGAAGCAGCAGAAATCTGCTGCAAAATCCAAGGAGCCGACTGCCTCGCCTACTCCCGTCTCTGTCGCCCCACAAGTGGTCGTGCTTTCTGACCCCGATGAGAAGATGGAGGAAGCGAAACCGAGCCTTTCGATCTCTCAGTCGGTTCCCGAGCCAGGACCCGTGGTGGAAGAGGCCCCGAGGCCGAGAGCGGTACCGTATGCGGAGTCCTCGAGAGGAGAGACGACTCAACAGGAGTCTCTCTTAGCCAAAGTCATCTCGGGGATGATTCCTTGGGCTCTCGCACATGGGGGCGAGAAAGACTTCTCCAGCTACTACAATGCCCTGGCTGTGCAAACTCTCGGGCATACGACGAGGTTGCTTTTTGAGGTAAAATCCTTTCTCTCTACTTTTTTATTATTTTTGACTATGTCCTTGTTCATAACTCAGTCTCCTGCCTGCAGCTGGCTCCTTGCCTTACTAAAGCATGCTTGGAGCTAACTACTGCTCAAAAACTTGCGGCCGAGACAGAAACTGCAAGGAGGATTGCGGCCGAGGCAGAGGGTCGCAGAGAGATTGCTGAGGATCACATCGGCATCATGATCGGCAATCTGTCAATCGCTCGGAAGGCGGCAGAAGACGCCAGGATGTTTCTCGAAGGAGCCAAAGATGACAATGCCCACTTGACCTCGCTTCTGAAGGAGGATGAGGAAAGACATCAGCATCTTCTCCGAGTCCACAACGCCTGCGAGGGCACTCTCGCCCGGGCTAAGGCTGAGGCCGCGGCCCTCATCCATGAAGCGCAGGAAGAGACCCGCCGAGCCTTTCCTAACCTTGATCTCTCCGCCTTCGATGCCGACAGTCCTGAGGCCGCCTTTCTTCAGTCACAAGAGCTTGCAGAAGAAAGGGACCGCCTTTACCAAGGCGGTTACAGGGCTTGTGTTTTGAAGATGAAAGCTGCCTTCCCTAACCTTGATCTCTCCGCCTTCGATGCCGACAGTCCTGAGGCCGAGGCTACTGGCGACGACACCACTGACAGGGGAGCCCCTGCTGCAGCTGAAGGGGCCGACACTTCCGGGACTGCTTGAAGAATGATGCTTGACCAAAGGAGATAACTCTCTCTATTGGCAGTTACGTCGTCCATTTTATATGTATCTTTGGCCTAATCTGTAACCCAACGTTAAACACTTAAGAAAAAATGAGATTTCTTTATTTTTATTGAATCGACTTCAATTACATCTATCTTCCATTATTCACCAGCACATTCTATTCTGTTTCACGGGTAATAGACCTTGAGATGTTCGGCATTCCAGGGGTGAGGCAACAGTTGTCCATTTAGGTCTTCCATGCGATACGTCCCAGGGTGAATAGTGCTGGAGACGACATAGGGACCTTCCCAATTGGGTCCTAATGTGCCCTCCCCAACTTCCTTCGTGTTTGGGAATATCTTTCGGAGGACCATATCACCGGCTCGGAATCGTCTGACCTTGACTCGTCTGTTGTAAAACTAAGACACTTGCCTCTGTCGGGCCATCATTCGTAATCAAGCTCCTTCCCTTCTCTTTTCCAACAAATCGAGCCCGACTGATAGAAGTTCATCATTTTCTTTTTCGTCGAATGTATCGATTCTGGCCGAGCTAATACCGATCTCAACTGGGGCCACAGCTTCTGAGCCAAAACAAAGGGAGAAGGGAGTTTGTCCCATGGCAGTCCGAGCTGTAGTTCGATAGGCCCATAATATGTTCGGGAGTTCCTCGGCTCATGCTCCTTTTACTTCACCGAGCTTCGTCCGGAGATGTTGCTTTATAATTTTGTTAACAGCCTCGACCTATCCATTTGTCTGAGGATGATGAGGCGAGGCATATACGTTTCGGATCCCGAGATTGCTGCACATTTTGAGGAATTGCTTGTTATTGAACTGCCTCCCATTGTCGGTAATGATAGTCCGAGGTATTCCGAACGACAGATGATATTTTTCCAAACAAAGCTAGTGATCCTCTGCTTGGTAATCTTCGCTAATGGCTCAGCCTCGGCCCACTTCGTGAAATAATCTACTGCAACCACAACAAATTTAGTCTGGCCCTTCCCCAGAGGGAAGGGTCCAATGATGTCGATCCCCCACTGTGCGAAGGGCCACGGTCCGAACATCGGAGTGAGTTCCTCGGGGGGTTATCTCGGGACAACTACAAATCACTGACATTTGTCGCACTTTTGGACGAACCTCGTAGAATCATGTTGTATCGTCGGCCAATAATACCCTTGTCGTAGCACTTTATTGGCGAGCGAACGTCCGCCTGAGTGATTCCCACATATTCCTTCGTGTATCTCCCTTAAGACATAGTCGGCTTCATAGGAGTTCAGACATCTTAATAGGGGAGCGTGAAACCCTTTCTTGTACAGTACACCATTCATTACGGTATAACGCGACGCTCATACTGTTAGACGTCGTGCCTCAGTGAGATCCTCTGGTAGTTCTCCATCATTGAGATAACGAATGATTGGATCAAACCAAGTGGGTTCCGACATGATAGGAAGTATGGCAGAGTCTGTAGCCGATTCTGTTGGCTCATTTATACTTAGTTTTGCTACAAACTCGATCAGAACCGACCGAGGTATGGTGTCTTCGTCGGCTAAGGCAAGCTTGGCTAACAAGTCAGCTTTGGCATTGTCGGCCCTGGATATCCGAATAACTTTGCATTCCTGGAACTTGCTGATTAATTCTTTGAATTTTTTCATGTACGCCTTCGGTTGCTCTTTTCAGTTTTGATAAACGCCTGCAACTTGGTTGACGACCAACTGTAAGTCACTGAAAACGTTGAGATGAGTGGCGCCTAAGCTTGTGGTGAGTCTAAGGCCGAGTAGCAAGACCTCGTACTCTGCTGTATTGTTTGACGCTTGAAATCCAAGTCGTAAAGCATACTGCATACAAGTTTGATCGGGAGTTTCTAATACCACCCCGGCCCCACTTTCTTTGGAGTTAGATGAACCGTTGACGAATAGCTTCCAGGCTGTCAGGTCAGAGGAGGGGTCGGGAGAGGAAGAAGCCACTGATTCAGTAACTCTCTCGGAGTCATGTGATGTGTAATGGTTGGAGGTTACTTCAACAAGAAAATCAGCAACAGCTTGTCCTTTTATAGCCACTCTCGGCCTGTACTGTATGTCGAATTCACTTAATTCGACAGCCCACTTTGTAAGTTAGCCGGAAGCTTCTGGCTTTCGAAGAATCTGGCGCAGCGGCAAGTCGGTCATAACAATGATGGTATGAGCTTAAAAATATGGCCGGAGTCGACGTGAAGATACAACCAGAGTTAAGGCTACATTCTCGAGTTGAGGATACCTTGTTTCTGCCGGTAGTAAAGCTTTGCTAACATAGTACACTGGCAGTTGCCTCCTTTCATTCTCTCGTATTAAGGCCGAGCTGACTGCTGCATCGGAGACATCCAGATATAATAATAAAGCTTCTCCTGGCTCGGGCTTAGACAGCAGCGGTGGGGACCCGAGGTAAGTCTTCAGTTCTTGAAATACTTTTTCACATTCGTCCGTCCATTCCATCGTTTGTCGTCTCCTTAATTGCTTGAAGAACGGGAGACATTTGTCTGTGGCTCGGGACAGGAAGCGGTTAAGCGCGGCTACTCTTCCTGTCAACCTTTGGATGTCTTTGATTATTTTCAGAGACTCCATATCAAGTAAAGCTTTAATTTTTTCAGGATTCGCTTCGATTCCTCGTTGGCTGACGAGGAAACTGAGAAATTTTTCTGAGCTTACACCAAAAGCACACTTGCTAGGATTCAACTTCATTCCATACTTACGTAAAGTCAGGAACATTTCTTCCAGGTCCGCCACATGGTCGGTTGCTCGTACACTTTTGACGAGCATATCGTCGATATACACTTCCATCGTTCGGCCAATTTGCCGAGCGAACATTTTGTTCACTAACCTTTGATAGGTTGCCCTGGCGTTCTTTAAACCGAATGGCATCACTCGGTAACAGTAAAGGCCTTTGTCAGTGATAAAGGTAGTTTTTGGTTTATCATTTTCATGTATTACAATTTGATTGTAGCCTGAGTAGGCATCCATAAAACTAAGCAATTCATGGCCCACAGTACTGTCTACCAGTTGATCAATGCGAGGAAGAGGGAAACTATCTTAGGGCAGGATTTGTTCAAATCTGTATAATCTATACAGACTCGCCACTTCCCATTGGCTTTTTTCACGAGTACGACATTGGCCATTTACTCTAGATAGTATATCTCCTCGACGAATTTGGCTTTAAGGAGCTTTCTGACTTCCTCTTCAATGACAGCATACCTTTTCGGGCCGAGAGGGCGACGCTTCTGTCGGACGGGCTTGTAAGTCGGGTTGATGTTGAGTCGGTGCGTAATGACCGAGGGATCGATCCCAGGCATGTCTTCGTGGCTCCAAGCAAATATATCGGCGTACTGCCGAAGCAAGCCGATCACTCATTCCCTAAGTGGTGGACTCAGAGACGAGCCGATCAGCACGACTTTCGACATGTCTGTCTCGGTTAACGGTTCCAAAACGAGTTCTTTCATCGGTTGTCCTCGTTCATAAGATTCGATTCGAGGGTCGAGCGATTCGATCATCGATACTTCCACCGGCGCCTTAACTGCGCTGGCATAGCACCTTCGAGAATCTTGTTGATCTCCTTTCACAATTCTTACTCCCGACTCAGTCGAGAATTTCATGGAAATGTGATAAGTGGATACCACGGCTTGAAGGAGGCTCAGGGAAGGTCGACCGAGTATAGCATTATACACCGATGGTTGGTCCACAACCAGGAAGTCAACCATTGTTGTTGTCTGATGAGGTGCAAACCCGGCAGTGAGTGGTAGTGAGGCGATTCCCTCGGGAAGTACCTGTCCACCCGAGAATCCTATCAGTGGGGTTCGGACCGGCCGTGGGGTCGATCGTCTGATGCCCATTTTGTCGAATGCTTGGGTGAACAGAACATCCGCCGATGAGCCTCTGTCCACCAATATTCGGAATACCTTTCTGTTGGCGATGGTGAGAGCAATGACGAGTGCATCATCATGGGGATGATGAATGCCTCGGGCGTCATCCTCAGTGAATGAGATGCAATATCGTTCTCTCTTCTGCTCCTTAGAAGGTCGGGACAGCAGAAGAATCTCAGACTCCGGGCGATCGAGGCTTCTAGCGTAATTTTTTCTGGCGTTATTTGAATCTCCGCCGCCCTGATGCCCTCCAATGATCGTTCGGATTTCTTCTGTGGGACGATCTTCACTTGGTCCTGCTGGAGCACCTGACCCTTCTGTATGTTCTCTGAGTCGGCCTTCTTTGATTAGTCGCTCGATCTCATCCTTCAACTGGAAACAGTCGCTCGTATTGTGACTGTGATCACGATGATAGTGGCAGTATTTATTTATTTTTCGTCGATTCGAGTTCCCTCGGAGCTTTCCGGGCCAGTTGACGAAACCTTCGTTCTTAATCTCCATCAACACTTGTTCCTGAGATTTGTTCAGGGGGGTGTACGTGGAAAATCTCTTGTCGAGTCACTTTTTCGACCTACCATCGTCTCGTGTCCTGTCATCTTTTCGCTTCTTTCCCCCGGCTGAGTCAGCTTCTTTCTTGGCTGGCTCTTCAACCGAGGGCTTCGCATTCTGGACCTTCTCTCGTAGGAGTCGGGTCTCTTCAGCGTCGGCATATTTGTCTGACCGAACCATGAATTCGCCCAGGGTCTCGGGCGGATTCTTGTCCAATGACGCCAAGAAGGGTTTATCTCTCACACCTTACATGAGAGCGTAAAGAGCTGTCTCCTCAGAATGCTTTCGAACTTACATAGATTTGAAGTTGAAGCGCTTGATATAGTCCTTCAACAGCTCTCCTTCCTTCTGCACTATGTTGTTCGGATGTGCGGGCGGCTTTAGCTTCTTCTTTCCGCCGATAAAATTATTGAGGAAGGCGTCACTGAGCTCGACGAACGACGTGATCGACCTCGGTTTTAATTGCTTAAACCAAAGATGGGCCACATCAGTCAGGGTAAGAGAGAAGCTCGACACATAACCGCATCCGAGGCATCGTGCAATTCCATATAAGTTCTGAAGCATTCAAGATGCTCTGTCGGATCGGTTTTGCCGGAAAAGGGAGTTATCTGAGGTAGACGAAACCTTTCCGACAACCGCACCTACATCACTTCGTCCACAAACGGAAAAGCTTTTTTCTCGGATTTGATCGGATTTGAATTCTGACCGTGCTTCATGCCCACCATCTCTTTTTCCATCTTTTTACAGACCTCGTTCTTAAAATTCTGCATATCGGCTTTCCAGGGCTCCGTACTTTCCGTCGTTTCTTCTATAGGGAGCCGACTTCGCCTCCTCTGATCTATTCTATGTCGCAGATCAAAGGGAGACAGAACGGCCGTTGTAGAGCGAGCCGGCGCTGGCTGACTCGGTCCTTGATGTTGACTCGATCCCTGAGGTTGAGTCGGCTGTCGAGGCGACTGTGAAGCGGCAAGCTGCGCTACAGATATTGGCGGAAGAACCTGTGCCGACTCGTGACGCTGCTGCATCTGCTGATTACACAGTTATTCCAGCATGTGTTTCATAACCGCCATTTCGAAACGCATCTCTTGGACTTCCCGATCCAAGTGCGCGTTCCCTCGGCTAGGCTGGCTGGTGGTCGCAGGCGGTGCTGTTGGGGGAGCTCCCTGAGCTGTGCTGGCAGCGGCCTCCCCCGCTTCATCTGGATCCGTCCTCCTAGTTCTTGTCATTCAATGAATCGTAGAAAATGGCTTTTTGTCCGATTCCCACAAACGGCGCTAAACTGTTGGTGTATTTTTATGGAACGGCTCCTTTGGATCGGATCTTCTTCCACCTGCACAAGCAACACTATCAAGGGGACCCTGGCTAGAGCCGGGGAGCCTCCGATGCTTAAGTCAGTCGTCTGATCAATGGCAAAGGGGTTTTATGAGTTTTGTGTCTCGTACCTTCCTTTGTAGAGAGCATTGGTATTTATAGATCTTAGGAAACCCCATCATACAAGGATTCTTCTCCTGATTGTTCAGAGATTTCACTGATTGCTCCCGATCCCGAGAATCTCGGGATCGGATACCCGTATTCCTGAATTTTCGGAACGATATTTGCATTGATACCGCCTTCTCTTGTCTCGGCTCAGTCGCTACCGACTAAAGGGGAGTCTCGACCGAGTTGGGAACATAAGTTTTATACCTTCTCACGGATGGAATAGTCTCGGTGATTATCCGTCGTTCTTCCTTACTCCGTGGCCGACAGAACCAACTTGTTAGGTCAGTTTTATTCTATCGGTCGGGTGGCTTATAACATATTCAGCCTTCTGCAGGCTTATGTAGACGAGGTTATCACTCCGACGGAGCGACTTTAATCGTCTTCTGCTTATGCCTCTAGGCCTATCCGTTATTCTCTCGATCCCTCGGCTCTGACCGTTGTCTCGGACTTTTCGGGTAGCGTCAGTAAAGCCGACCTACTTAGAACCCGAGTCTCCGGACATGACATATTTTTCCCCAACAAGGTCAATCATCATCTTTCTCAAGGAATAACTATTCAGATTTCAAAAAGCTGTATGGACTCCTCATAGAGCTTCCTCGAATTCTTAAGAGATAAAAATAGAAATAATTTATAACAAATTTTTTGATCATTAAAAAAAATGAAATTACAGTCCTCTAAACAGTGAGCTCAAACCTAGGATAGATTTTTATACTCAAAATCCCTAAACATGTGACTTACTATAAATAGTAAACTTACTATTTATAGACAGTCACCATGTCTACTAGACTTCATGGTTTTCGTCCAAAAATAGCAAGTGCCCAATTTAGCATAACCATGTTGTTCTCTTAACTTTTTTAAGATCTTTTCATGTTGGGCACCACTCCTACAACCCAAAGGATCAAAAGTTATATGCAACTAAAACTTATTATTTATAGTAAAATTGAAAATTAAAGGGACTTTTGACCGTTGATCTAATGGAATCCCACAAATCCGGCATGGGCAACCCAGCATAGTGGCCGGGTTGGTTGGCTAAAGTAGTTTCTACTACCCAGAATCATATACGATATGTCCAAAAACTCATCCCAATTTGTGAGATATGACTTTTTAAAGATTCTAACAGTCCAGATCATTTCCACCTTCGATGGGGCCTTCTCTAGTCCATCCTTGTGATGGAAGTGTCTGCAACCCAATCTACTTCACATGCCTACATACACTACAATGGGTACTCGAACTCATGATCTCAATATTGAAACTCTTGTTTTTCTCTGTAGTTAAACATGGTTCAAGACAAGGAAACTCTGAGTGATTGTCTAGATGGGAAAGGTGGACTTGAAGACTTGGTGAATGTTTATTGGACTCAACTCCTATCTTAATATCTTATGGACTCAGCTCCTATCTTGTTTTTCTCTTTAGTTAAACATGGTTCAAGACAAGGAAACTCTGACTGATTGTCTAGATAGGAAAGGTGGACTCGAAGACTCAGTGAATGTTTATTGGACTCAACTCCTATCTTTATATCTTATGATTAACATAAAAATATTTAGATTAGTAATAAAGTTTTAAATTAATTTTAGTAGATTATAAACAATGTTTTAAAACATGGAGCTGAGGTAAGCCCATTTTTTGATGTGGTCCAATTGAAATTGCTCCGACCGTAAGTCAATATGGGTTAACCCATGCCAACACCACTGTATCAACTGTAAAAGAATTAAAAATACTAAAGAATAATTAAAAACAATGTTAGATGGTTCTGGTTTCAAACCATTTGTGTTGGTTGAACTGCTCAAGAAATGGAATGGTGTGGGACCCAAGTGGTCCGAATCCAAAAATAGGTCTATAAGGTCATGCCCACGTTAGCAATCTTACAAGGGGTGTGCGACACGTGACATCATTGTCAAGGCAAAGGGTAACAGCAATTTCCGAGCTTGAAATCCACATCATTTTTTTCTACAAGATTCCAGGTGGGCGCCCTAAAAAGATCCGGCAGGCCTATCATATAAACTCCATGCAGATTCCCCAGACGTAACCCTAAATAAGGGACAAGGGGCCACCAGGACTCCAAAATCGATATGCAAATAAAATAAAGAAGCTACGTACAACCCAAAATACTTAGTGGAATTACCCAATGCCCATCGCCACCTTTCTAGACATAGCTGCCTTCCTTAGCATGCCTAGACCCAAATCCACATCATGGAATGCATGAGATTCATTGGAATTAGTGTGATTAAACTCTAGAAGTCTAAACATGCGCGACCGTCGGTTCGGTGTAGGTTTTAAAACATAGGGTAAAATATATATATATATATATATATATATATATATATATATATATATATATATATATATATATATATATATATATAAAAGATAGTTCTTTTGTTTACTTCTTTCTCATTATTATACAATAAATCAACTGTTTTGGTCATTTATGTATTTTAACTATGATTATTCTCTTTTTCAATTGCCAAACCATTGCTCTCTTTGGGGTGTTTGCGGCTTTTGGGCAGCTGTATTTGTTTCTTCCCTCAGCTTAATTGCAGCTAAAATAGCATTACAGACACTTGTTTCCTTGCTTAAATTCGTGAGTTTGAAATTCCTTCATCGCTAGTCCGCCGAGTGAACCAAGTAACAAGTCTTGTACGTTGATTAGCCTTCTATCGCACTAACAATCAAATTTTCCTAATGACTTAGCTTGAAATCTCTCCTAGTGTGTTGACTCGCCGAGTTTGGAAAAATTAATACATAAGGCGGTGACAAAAATGTTATAGCATATTCATGGGTCTAATTCCATAGCTCAGTGGTTAACATGTACATTGTTTCAATGCTATGATCATGGGATCAAGCACACATATAGTGTGAGTGTGTGAGTGAGTGAGTGCGAACAATAAAATTGAAAAATAATTTTTTTTTAAAATGAGAGAAAAAAAAAAATGATACTCAGGCAAAGCTCCATATACAGGCACTTCCAGGTGGCATGCAAGTGAGGCATCCAATGGAAGAGCGGATTTGGTGTTACCATTACTATGTGGGGCCCACCTTGATAAATGTGTTATATATCCACGCCATCCATCCATTTTTCCAGTTCATTTTTGGAAGCGATGCCAAAATTTAAGTAGATCCAAATCTCAGGTGGATCACACCACTAAAAATAGACTGAATGACCATTAAAAACTTTTCGTGGGCATCGAAAGTTTTGAATCAATCTGATCTTTGTATAATTCCCTCCATCCAGGTCTGGTTGACCTTATCAACGGGTTTGATGTAAAATGAGCATAAGGAGACCCCAGAAAGTTTTTAATGATAGGCATCAATTAATAATCAGCATTCAGTGAACCTGTTTCTTCTTTTTTTTAAAAAAAAAAAAATTTTAATTTTTTTTTTTCCAAAGGTGGGAGAATTCAATGAACATGCATCCACTTTCTTTTCTTTTCTTTTTCTGGGAAAGGTGGATTGGAGTTACCCAAAAATGGAATAGATGGTAAGATGAAGTGCACCAAAGCAGGAGAGGAGAACACGCCTGCCACCTTATAGGAAGCATCATATATTGGAAAGGTGGACCCTAGCCATGTGTCCACTAATCGGATGTTAGAATTATTCTACCAGTGTGTACACTATAAACATACACTGCATGTGAAAGTAACATTTGCCAGCTGATCAGACAGATCTCTCTTGCGTGAGAAAAAGGGCCATTAGGAAAAAGAAATTCGACGGCCCAAATTCAACATACACGTATTGCTCACTTAATGAGTGACTTCCCCTATTTTTTGGTATACAGCATGTTCTTAGTGTCGTAATAAATATTGTTCTTAGCTATTTCTCGGCATGGAAATTTCTCTGGAAATTTCAAATTTTGAGCTCGTCCTCACAATCTTATTGAAAAAATCTCGTTAAAAATAAAAGTACTTGAAAATATTTATTTTAAAATTATAGATTTTTCCTACAAAGTTCTAAAGGAATTCATATTTTACGAAGGACTTTTTTTTTTTTCCTAAGTATTCGTGAAGTTTGGCGGGGGCTCAAAGTAGCACTCTTTTTTCAAATTTTCTGTTTCTAGATTTAAAAGTGTTTTGAGTTTTTTCTGGGGTAAAAATGCCCATTGAGCTTCTTCTCCATACGTTTTTTCTTTCATTACTACTCTCCAGCCTGTTATCCAACAATTTTTTATGCTTTCCAACTACTCATTTTATGCCTTTTGACTACTAGTCTTTTGAACGTAAACTCCATCTCAAAGGAATGCATTCTAAGCTTGTTTGAGAATAATATGAGAGGAAATAAGATGAGAAAATATTCCAAAAAAAAAAATCACTTTTAAAAAAATCTCTCTTTAAAAGATTCAGCTTAATGGGTCTTTATTGCCCCAAATAAATAAATAATTTTTTTTTTTTTTTTTAAAGGAAAGAACAAAGAATGGAAAGAGATAGCAAAAACTCCACTTAAAGAAACGAAGGCAAATATGATATGGATTTTGGGCCCAGTTTTGAAAGGTCACATGATGTTCAAATGAGATGATTCTAGTCTTATTTAAAATGTTGTTTAATTATCTTTTTAACAAGCTCAAAATCACTCCGATCCGACATATAATGAGGGAGTTATTAGTGTTTTCGTGGGATTGCGCAATCTTGAAAATGAATATGAATGACATAATGAAATTTGACCCCACTTTTAAAAGGTCAAATAGTGTACAAATGAAATGATATTAGTCCCATTTAAAAGTCTATTGAATTATCTTTCCAATGATCTTAAGATCACCCTAATCAAACTTATAATGAGGGAGTTATGATTGTTTTTATGGAATCGCACGATACTAGAAAAACCACGATTCATGTAGTGTCAGAATCACGATCTATCCAATATTAGAACCACGATCCACGTACTGTTACAAGCACGATCCATGCGGTATTACAATCATGATCTATCCAATATTACAACTACAATTCATGCAGTATTAGAACAATAATCTATGCAGTGTTACAACCACAATCCATAGTGTTAAAACCATGATCTATGCTTAATGGACAACCAACATTGAAGGTAGGGTCAACATGATGGACGATCCACATCAAAGGTGGGCTTCACATGATGGGCAATAGATATTGAAGGTGGGCCTACATTATGGACAATAACATTGATAGTGGACCCCACATGATGGATGACCCACATCAAGGTGGGGTCCCACATAATGGATGGTACACATCAAAGGTCAGCCCTTAATGATTAATGGCCCATGTTGGTCTAGTTCCATGGCTCAGTGGTAGACAAGCTTTGTTTCAACACTAAGACCAGGGATCGAATGCCCTTGTGGTGTTAGTGGGTGTGTGAGTGTGTGGGGTGTTGGTGTGTGGGTAGAAAATAATGGCCCACATACAAGGTGGGGCCCATATGTTGGATGGCTGACATCAAAGGTGAGTCCCACACGATGGATAATTCACATCAAAGGTGTGCTCTACATGATGGGTGGTGGATATTCCACCTTGATGTGGGTCATCCATCAAGGTGGGGCCCACCATTAATGTTATTATCCATCATGTAGGGCCCACCTTCAATATCCATCACCCATCACGTGAAGTGCACCTTTAATGTGAACCTTTGATGTGGACCATCCATTATCTTTGGCACATCTTGATGCGAGTCATGCATCATGTGGAGCCCACCGTCAATGTTATTATCCATCATGCAGGGCCCACTTTTAATGTGACTATTCATCATGTAGACCCCACCTTCAATGTTCGATGCCTATTATGCATGGATCATAGTTTTAACACTACATGGATCGCAGTTGTTACATCACATGGTTGTTCAATAGTGCATGAATCATGGTTATAGCATTGGATGGATCGTGGTTGTGATGCTGCGTGAATCGTGATTATAACACTGCATGAATCATGATTGTGACACTGGATGGATTGTGGTTCTAACATTGCATAGATTTTGGTTGTGATCAAGTATCACATGATCCCATGAAAACAATCATAACTCCCTTTTTATACGTCAAATCGAGTCAATATTAGGCTCGTGGGAAAGATAATTCGACAAGCTTTCGAATGAAACTAGAATCATCCTATTTGCATACCACTTAATCTTTTAAAAGTGAGCCCAAAATCTAACATGGCATTCGTATTTATTTCCAGCAGTACGCAATTCACAAAAATGCTAAAAGTCTCTCATTATAGGTCGAATCATGGCAATGTTAGGCTCGTTAGAAAGATAATTCATCAACCTTTTAAAAAGGATTGGAATCATCTCATTTGGACACTGTAACCTTTCAAAAGTGGGCCTAAAGTCCATCTTACGGTAAGTAGCTTTCATTTTTAAAAGTGGAGTTTTTGTTATCTCTTTTCTTTTCTTGTATTCATTTTTTCTCACGAAATACATTTTTAAGCTAAATCTTTTGAAGAAGTAAGAAGAACTCATCTTTTAAAAGTGAAATTTTTACAATATTCTTCTCATCTCATTTCCTCTTTATCTTCTTCTCAAGAAAACTCAGAATTCATTTTTCTAACATGTGAGTTTCTGTCAGAGAGAGTAATTGCAAAACACAAAATACTGTTGTAGAGTAGTTGGAAAGAAAGAAAGATAGTCGAAGTATGGTGGTAAAAGAAGAGGCAGTCAAAGAATACCAATTAAAAAAAAAAAAAAAAAAAAAAGGTATGGAGAAGGAGATTAAGGGGCATTTTCATCCATAAAGATTCAAAAAGATGTCCAAAGTCTTTTTTAAAAAATTATTTAAAAAATGGTGTTATTTTGGGTATCCCAACAAACCTTAAATATACTTAGGGAAAAAAGCTCATTTTACCAAATAGTACACTTCCCTCACAATTACGTGAGATGAAAGCAAAAAAAGATTGTCGAACCGCTGTGGTAAAAGAAGATATAGCCTAATAATGTTAATAAAAAAAATTGTTGCGCAGTACGCCAACAACGCAGTGAGCCGAGATCGAATCTCAGGCCTCACCCACAAACGATAAACGGAAAGGAATATAAACTAAAAATAGATCAAAGAAATCCAAACAAACCACAAGACAAGATATACATGGAAAAACTCCAAACTAGAGTAAAAAACCACAGATGCAAACTTTCACTATGAAGAAACAAAGATTACAAGGCAAAATACTAACCTCTCCCTTGGAAGAATATAGAAAACCCTTAGCCCACACCTTTGAAATTATTTCTCAATATTCCTAATCCCTTAGAAAATCCCTAGGAATCCCTATTTATATTTTAGGTAACTTCCATTCCGCATCCTTACGAAAGGCGACACCAAAATTCGCAGTCCGCATCAGATTCGGAAATGAATCTGCGTAACCTTCGACTAGTCGAAGGAGAGCTATGACCAGTTGAAGGACCCCTTCGACCAGTCGTAGAATCCCTTCGACCAGTCCTAGAACCTAGACACCAAAAAAATAACACACTGGACTTTGAGTCGAACCGGTCCACGACCGGTCGAAAAGGCCCTTACGACCGGTCGAGCAGTCCCTACGACCGGTCGAAGGTGGCCCAGATGTGGCTCTACTTTTCAACAATCTCCCACTTAGAGACACATAGCCAAAACCTTCGTCTTCTCCATCTGGAGTGCACCACCTTCCCATCTTTAAGCCTGAAGACCAACCAAAGTTGAACAAAGCTTCAGCTTCTCCCATGTGACCATCTTAGTCAATATATTCGTGGGATTCTTACTTGTATGAATCTTCTCTAAAGCAATCGATCCATCTTCCAGTAATGAACGTATGAAGTGATATCTAATGGCAATATGCTTGGTCCTTGAATGAAAGGCTAAATTCTTAGCTAAGTGTATTGCACTCTAACTGTCACTGTACAGCTTGTAATCTACTTGCTTCTTACCCAACTCTTCCATAAAACCTTGCATCCACATCATCTCCTTGCATGCTTCTGTAGCCGCAACATATTCTGCTTTTATCGTACTGATAGATAATATCTTCTGTAACTGAGAGACCCAACTGACTGCAGCATTACCCAGAGTAAACACAACCTGTAGTGTTTCTTCTGCTGTCGATATCTCCTGCCAAATCTGAATCCACTTAGCCTTGCAGCTTGATTTCTGATCCACCATAACATAGCCCTACATCCTTAGTACCCACCAGGTATCTAAGGATCCACTTAATAACTTCTCAATGTTCCTTTCTGGGGTTGTTCATGAATCTGCTAACAACTCTCACTGCTTGAATAATGTCTGGCCTCGTGCTCACCATAGCATACATGAGACTCCCAATAGTTGACGCGTATGGGACTTTAGCCATGTAGTCTCGTTCCTCCTGCGTCTTTGCACCTTGCTCCTTAGATAGCTTGAAGTGGTTGGCTAATGGAGTGTTAACCGGCTTAGCACCTCCCATATTGAATCGATCAAGTACCTTCGCTATATACTCTGCCTATGACAAAATCAGTTTCTTATTTTTCCTATCATGCTTTATCCTCATGCCTATGATTTGTTTTGCAGCTCCTAAATCCTTCATGGCAAATTCTCTAAACAGTTATCTTTTGAGATCTGAGATGTCCTTCATGCTTGAACCGGCCACAAGCATATCATCAACATAAAGTAAAAGGATGATGTACGACGTATCAAACTTTTTCAAGTAACAACAGTGGTCTGCATGACATTTTCTAAAACCGTTTCGACATGAAACTATCGAACTTCTTATACCATTGCCTCGGGGCCTGCTTCAGGCCATATAGACTCTTCTTTAGTCTGCACACCTTGTTCTCATTACCTGATGCCACGTATCCTGTCGGCTTATGCATATATATTTCTTCTTTAATGTCCCCATGAAGAAAGGTTGTCTTAACATCTATCTGCTCTAGATGTAAGTTCTTTTTAACCACTATACTCATGACCATGAGAATCGTAGACATTTTCACTACTGGTGAAAATATTTTAGTAAAATCGATACCTGCCTTTTATTGAAACTATTTCACAACCAATCTAACCTTGTACTGTTTCGAACCATCGTTCTCCTCCTTCAGTCTGTAAACCCACTTGTTATGAAGAGCTTTCTTACCCTTAGGTAGAGTGACTAGCTCCCATATATGATTAGACTCAAGAGATTTCATCTCCTCATCCATGGCCTGCTCCCACTTTACCCGTGTATCTGACTGTAATGCCTCTTCAAAACACTTTGGCTCACTATTATCTGTCAGCAGTAGATAATATAAGGAGGGTGAGTATCGGACCGTGGGTCTCCTCTCCCGAGTAGACCTCCTCACAACCGGTGTTTGTGGCTCTGCCTCATAATACTCCTGTGCATGATCATCCTGTGGCGTTGTAACACCCGTATTCGGTAACTCTTCCAACTCTAAGAATTTTTTTTTCTCGGCCTTATTTTCTTGCACATTGTCCTTATACATCACTTTTTCATTGAAGACTACGTCCTTGTTTTTGATGATTTTTCTATTTTCTGTATCTCAAAACCTGTAGCCAAAATCATATTTCCCGTAATCTATAAACGTGCACCTCCTGGACTTCGCATCCAATTTATTTTTGTACTCTGCATCAATGTGAACATATGAAGTGCAACCGAACACTCTGAGATGTGTACGGTTCACTTTTTTTTCAGTTCACGTTTCTTCTGGTAGCCCACCATCCAATGGTGTTGAGGGACTTCTATTGATAAGATA
Source organism: Magnolia kwangsiensis (assembly GCA_037074715.1). Classification (NCBI taxonomy): domain Eukaryota; kingdom Viridiplantae; phylum Streptophyta; class Magnoliopsida; order Magnoliales; family Magnoliaceae; genus Magnolia; species Magnolia kwangsiensis. Next base: position 37,947,869 of record CM073574.1, on the reverse strand, counting down.
TACGGCAGTATTTACAGCATCTGCCCAAAAGATCTTGGGCAACCCTACATGTAACCTCATGCTCCTGGCGCGCTCAAGGATGGTCCTGTTAATGCGGTCAGCCACACCATTCTGTTGCGGTGTCCCTCGAATCATTTTCTGATTTTTGATTTCACTTGCTACACAATACTCCTCAAATCGCTTGTCACAATACTCTCCCCCATTATCAGATCTGAGACACTTTACTTTTTTACTTATCTCATTTTCTACCATAACTTTTCACTTCTTAAACGCATCAAATACATCAGATTTATGCTTTAAGAAATAAACCTATAGTTTTCTACTAGCATCATCAATAAAGGAAACAAAATAACGTGAGCCACCAAGAGATGATACCTGTGCCAGTCCCCACACATCAATGTGTACAAGCTCAATAGATGCGTCTTTGGAGCGCGTCCTGTCTTCTTGAAGCTTACCCTCTTCTGTTTGTCATATACGCAGTCCTCGCAGAACTTCAAATCAAGAGACTTCAGCCCTGGTTCCATTTTGACAACAACACTTTATCTCTTTCTCACTCATATGTCCCAACCTCTGATGCCATAACTGCCCATTCACTCCAATTGATACGACTGCGAGTGAACTATACAATCCTGAAGTCACGTACAAAGTACCTTCCTTTTTGTCTCGAGATATCACCAAGACACCTTTTGTGATCTTCCAGGAATCACTGGTGAATGTCGTCACATAATCGGTTTCGGCTAACTGCCCACTGAGATCAAATTCTTTCTCAACCTCGGTACATGTCTGACATCCTTCAATTTTAAAACCATTTCATCTTTCTGATTGACCTGAACGTCTCCATTTCCAACAATACTGTACGGTTCATCATCACCCAGGTAGACTCTCCTAAAGTCACCTGACACATAATCACGAAAAACTTCCTCACATGAAGTGGTATGAAACGAAGCATCCGAGTCTATAACCCAAGATTCATTCCTCGCATCAAGAGATAAGATCAACGCCTCTGTGTCGCTCTCCTTAGACAGATTCACTTAATTATTCCCACCTTGAGAGCTTTCATCTTATTTCTTAAGCGCCCTGTAATCACATTTCATGTGCCCCTTCTTGCCGCAATACCAACACCCGTCTTTGTCTTTCGATCCCTTATACTTCTTCCTCGACTTAGAATGCATTTATTTATTGCCTACTTTATTCTACGATCTTTCGCTTCCTTTAACGTTTAGAGCATTCCCTGAATCTCCTGAAACTCCTGATGCTTTCCTTCTAGATTCTTCGCTGAGAATTATATCAGTGACATCATCAAGTTTTAACTTTGTCGACCCTGAAGAATTACTCATAGCAATCATCAAAACCATCTCAACTGTCTAACAGACTGGATAAGATCAATAGTGCCCTGACCTCATCCTCAAAAATGATGTCAACGGATTCCAACTGGCTCGTGACTGTATTGAACTCGTTTAGATGTTCAGCCACGCTCCCACCATCTGACATCTTCATGTTGAATAGTTGTTTCATAAGATAAACCTTTTTGGATGCTGAGGATTTTTCATACATGGTGGTTAGGGCTTCCATCAATTCTTTTGTCGTTTTTACCTTGGATATATTAAAGGCGACACTCTTTGACAAAGAGATTCGGATCGTTCCTAAAGCCTTCCTATCTAGTAAAAACCATTCATCATCTGTCATGTTTTCTGATTTCTTCTCTTTTCCTTCTAAAGGAATGTAGAGGTCCTTCTGATACAGATAATCTTCCATCTGCATCTTCCAGAAGGTAAAGTTTGAACCATCAAACTTCTCAATTCTAGTTTTTTCATCTTTCGCCATCGCTCCCAATAGAACTAAACTAATAGCTCTGATACCAGTTGTTGCGCAGCACGCCAACAACGCAATAAGCCGAGATCCAATCTCAGGCCTCACCCACAAACGATAAACGAAAAGGAATATAAACTAGAAACATATCAAAGCAATCCAAACAAACCACAAGACAAGATATACGTGGAAAAATCCCAAACTAGGATAAAAAACTATGGATGCAAACTTCCACTATGAAGAAACAAATATTACATGGCAAAATATTAACCTCTTCCTTAGAAGAATATAGAAAATCCTTATCCCACACCTTTAGAATTATTTTCCAATTTTAATTTTGGGACTTCCGCTATACTTCTTTTTTTCCAAATAATTCTCCTCCACGATTATGTGAGGTGGTTTTTGAGGAATGAAATTACAAAACTATCTTCGTTAATTTTTTATTTTAATAAGCATAAAACTCAAGAGTTGTGGGCTCGTATGGTATGTGTATAACATCCAACACATTAAATCTATGCACCATACCATGGTGATAACATGAATAAAACATCATGTCAATTAAATCATCAGATTTGCTATACTTGAACTGAAATTTTCAAATGGTATACATTATTTTTTATGGATTTGTGTTCCTTACTATTGGATCCATCATATTTTTTTGTTCATCTAATAATAATGTTAGCGTACATCTATTGGAAGCACAAGATGTGAGAAACATACCATGTAGGCCACACAACTTATGGTTTTCCACTTTGTTGTAAAGAAAAAGCAAATGAGGGCAATAATCTAATCTTTCCTCTTAAAAAGCATGAATTGCATTGGCATGGAGGCTCTATTAAGTAGAATCCAATTCCTCAAGGAATTTTGGGATAAAATCCATTAAAATTAATGAACAATTTTAAATTTTAAATATATAATTATATAACATATTCCTTCAGGTTTTTACAATTTATTTCCTATTAATATGGGAATAAAAATGCTATATTTGGAAATCAGTCGGGATTATGAAAATCTCACACCTAATATTATTAAAAGCCTTGGCAATATTGGTACTCTTTACTTAATGAATAGATTGCATGTGTGCCAAACTATGGTGAGGATGAGGCTTTACCTGCCGCGTTGGGCACGCATTGTATCAATGTATATGTTCTTAGTGAATTTCAACAAGTTAGGCACCGTTTGTTAAATCTAAAGTCTAAAGATCGAATTTGAAATCTGAAACCTGAATTTGAAATTTGAAGTAAAAAAACTTGTTTAATAATTATGGCTGAGGTCTGAAAATTAAGTACTACCTTTAAAATAACCCATTTGTTAACAGCATCTTAAATGTTTGAAATATGTTAATTTGACACATTTTCCCCTATCTCTCATTTGGAAATGTTTTACATTATAAAGAAATTATTTTTTATTAAACAAAAATAAATTTATTATATTTAATTCAAATAAACTAAAATACTTAATAGAAAATTAAAATATCATCATAAGGCCCTCAATTCCTCGTAACGAGAAGATTGTCACTATGTGTTGTTTAGGGTTGAACACCAGTAGCAACAAAACCTTTAAATAAGGCCCACCTTATAAGGTCATTTCCAATTGGATGACGTGAAAACACCTAAAATATAGCTTGATACAAAACCTTTCTGGCCTATTTAAGTTTATTTTTCATCCAATATGTTCTTAATGTCACAAATACCTATATGAAGAGGGGGGAAAAAATCATATTGATCCAAAACTTCTGTGACCCATAAAAGGGTTTCAATGGTAGACGTTCAATCCCCCACTGTTTTTGCAGTGTGGTCCACTTGATAGTTGGATATGTCTTATTTTTCATCTCAAGCTTTAATATGAGTTCGCAAATGGATGGACGGTTTAGATATAATATATACCTCATGATGGGACCTACAGAACTTACCGACGTCAATACAACAACTATATAACCGGTGTGAGTTAGACCAAACAATCCGCATCCTACTTAGACGCGAATTAGCTATTGACTGGTTGAATAGCGAGATTCGCTACTGAAGTGACGTCATCAAATTCCATGGGCCCACTATGATGTATGTGGGCCCACTGTATGCAGGCCCATTATGATGTATGTGCTTTATCTACACCGTCCATCTATTTGGAGATTTAATTTTAGAGCACTAGTTAAAGAATTAGGCATATCCAAATATGTAGTTAACCTCACCATAAAAAATAGTGGGGAGATTGATGCCTACCGTTGAAACCTTCCTAAGGCTCACCGTGATTTTTATTTGAAATCCAACCTATTCACAAGTTGACACAGACATGAAAGAAGGGAAAAAACAAATATCAGATTGATCAAAAACTTTTGTGGCCTATTTAAGTTTTTAATGGTGGATGTCACTCTCCCCACTATTTTCTATGGTGAGGTCCATAGAACTTTGAATTTGACTCATTCTTTGGGTCTTTACCTAAAATTATATTTTCAAATGGATGGACGGCGTGGATACAAAACATACATCATGATGGGGCCCACGTAACTTGGTGACGTAACTTCAGTAGTGAGTCTCTCTACTCAACCTGTCAATATCCAATCCGCGTCCACAGAAACAAATTTGCTACTCCCCTGCCACCAGCCAATGGCTTGTGGTAGGTGCTATGTGGGCCCCACCATGATGTATGTGTTTCATCCATGCCGTCCATCTATGTTTCTAGATCATTCATGGTATGAGACTAAAAATGAGGTATATCCCAATGTCAAGTGGACCACATTACAAGAAAACAGTATTGAATGAACGTCAACTATTAAAAACTTTTTGGGGGCCATAAAAGTTTTGGATTAAGCTGATCTTTGTTTTTTCCATTGGTCTAGGTCTATATGACCTAATCAACAGATTGGATGCAAATAAACAGTACATTGGGACTTGGGAGAATTTTAATGGTGGATATCCAATCACTATTGTTTTCCTATGGTGTGGTCCACTTGAGATTTATATTCCTCTATTTTTTGGTATCAAGCCCTAAAATGATCTTTAAAAATGGATGAATAGAATGGATAAAATACATACATCATGGTGGACTCAGAGAAGTGCCCTCCCACGGAAAAATTTTAACATAAAATCATGGAGCGCTTTCCTTCTTATGCGCTAACAAACACCACTAAAGATGAAATATTTTCTAGTTGAATACAAAAATTCATTGTTAACAAACAGGACTTTACTGATAGTCCCATGTAGGAGCACGTGCCATTTTGGGTGATGTGATCACAATCTAAACTTTCCATTAAACTGTTAAGATCTTCTTCCATTAAGATAAATTGCTTTCGATGCTCAGGAGGTTCATACGGTACAAAACTAGCTAACAGCTGAAACATTTTTCCTTTTACTTGCAAGTATTTGTAGGGTTTTAAAAAGCTATGATTTTGATGGGCAGTATGCATAGAGGTCGAACACAATCTTATTTGGAGAATAATTATTCCGAATCCACAAAACTTGTATGAACTCCTCAAAGAGATGCTTGAATCCACCACAAATGATAGAAAATAGAAAATAATTATAATAAGATTTGTAATAATTTAATTGATGATGAAAAATTAACTTATAAACTCTTAAATAATAAGATAAACCTTAGGAAGAAAATTCAGTATTAAACTATAAATAAAACTTATAGAAATCATGACTTACGATAAATGGTAAGTTCTGTTTATAGACGGACATGATTTCCACTAGACCTCATGGCTTTCAACGTAAAATAGAAAGTGTCATGTTTATCTCATCCATGTTATTCTATTAATTGTTCTAAGCACTTTTCATGTTGGATACAACTAATAAAATTCTGAGGGAATGAAGAGTTATAATAATTAAAACTTATTATAAACAGTAAAAAAATAAATTAATTAAAAATTTGACCATTGATTGGATAGAATCTCACAAATTCGGAGCAAGCAACCAGCATGGCGGGTTGAATGGCTAAAGTAGCTCGTCCTACTCCAAAATCACATATGTCATATGTGATAACTCATCTCGGTTTGCCACAAATGTCCATTTTAAGTCTGACAGTCCGGATCACCTTCGTCTCTTATTGAGCCTTTTTGTGATCCATCTTGGCCATCAAATTATCCGCGACCCGCTCTACGTTAGATTTTAAGGTTAGAAGATTCAAACATTGTGGTCCACCTGATGAAAAGCTCAGATCTTGAACAAGTGTCCTTATTGACATGTGTGCCTGCATGTGGTGTGCACCGGTCCACGCGCGTGTGAACTTGACTTGCTTTGGATGGGAAAACGCCATCCAACCATACTCAACTAACTGTTGGACTTATCATCCGGGCCGTTAATACTCAATCACATCATGTTAGAACAAGGACCCAACTCGATTTCTATCACAACACCGGCATCTTTCATCTAAAATCAGAAGCATAAAGCAAAGCCGTCAGTGGGTGAGACGACAGGAGGAAAAGGAGGTGGGCCCCACAAGATGCCAAGGGCCACGGTTGGATTCGATGTCACTCAGCGAAACCGATTGCTTAAATTCGTGAAAGTGGCTTGGTTGCTTTCCAAAGCACCTGGTGTCAGGAAAGTGTCCATAGCGATCCAAGAGAATCGCGATAGCCTGACTTGCGATCACTTACCGCGACTTGAGAGAAACAAAAATCAGATCCACACCGTCCATCCGTTTCTCCATCATATTTTAACTATCATACAAAGTTTTAAATTCATTAAAATCCTTAAGTGGAACACACCATAGGGAACTGTGTAAAACCATGCCTAAAACCTCTAGATTCGCGTGGTGTAGCCCAAATGAGTATTAAATGTACTGATTTTCTTCAAATATGTTCATCCTGGTTCTTCATGTCAGATGAGTGGATTGGATGGAATCTTACACCATGGTGGACCCCTCATATAATTTGGAAGATTTTAACGGTGGAACTTCCCATCTCAATTTTTTCCCTAGGTATAGCCCAACTAAACGTTAAATCGCCCTGATTTTTGGATCCTGCCCCAAACATAGGGCGGATCACCTGATGGACGGGGCGGATCTCATCCACATGAAGTCATTCCGTCCACAGCACCGAAAGTCACGTCCACAATCGGCCATGCAACCTGATTTAAGCTGATATCTAAAGTGGGGTCCACCAGATCACTTTTTGTCAACAATAAGATTGTGTTGGACTCAGGATCACCAGCATGGTTGGCCCTATGGGGCCCGCGTCCAAAGAGATGGATGGATAATCGGAACCGTCCATGAAGTGGTGTATACTCGAATGATCTGATCATTGATTTATATTGTTGAATGTGAGCCATTAAAAAACTCCCATTCAATGGTCCATGTTCAGCTACACATATCAATAGAGGGTTCCTGCAACAACTTGTCGAGCCTTTAGTCGCGCTCAAAGTATGTGCACTTGATAGCCATGAATGCCACGTATCAACATGGCAAGCGCATGCTAAATCTAGCTTAAAAACTGAAGCTGCACAATCCTCAGGTGGGCCTTTCAATCCTCAGATGGTCTGGATTTGTGAACCACGTCTCGGTGGCCCAATGAATGATTATGAATGTTTTAATGGGAGGATAACCCCTCTCAACTGTTGTATGTGGTGTGACCCACCCAAGTCATGCATTTACTTGATTTTTAAGCCTGTGGCCCACCATGGAATGGTGCATGTGACACATGGTGTTGATGTTTGACACACATCACAGTGGGGCCCACATAGATCGACCTCATAGGAAGTTCCCATGAGGTCAACCTCATAGTAGCACCATGATATGTGTCGAACATATACCCTATCAGTCAGATGCATCATTCCATGGTTAGCCATGGGCTTAAAAATCAAGTCAATCTATGAATTGGGTGGTCCACACCACATACAACAGTTGAGAGGGGTTACCCTCCCATTAAAACCTTCATAATTATTCATTGGGCCCACCTAGATGCAGTTCACAAATTCAGCTCATCCATTGTGTGTTTCCTACTTAGATGAGGGGTCAGACCAAGTTTCAACCACATCCAAAACTTTGGTGGGCCCCACCAAATGCTTTTATATGGTTTAGGCATGCCTTCATATGGTTTTAGATGGTATGGCAGGCTTGAGTTCTATGCAAAGCTAATTTTTAGGATATCTCATGACCCAAAGGGGACCCATCAAATTTACAGTGTTGATGTTGGGCACACATCACGATGGAGCCCACAAGCTTGATATATATATATATATATATATATATATATATATATATATATATATATATATATATATGAGTCATGCTCCCCTGCGCACCTACGTACGTGCACACCTTTGCACACATGCCATGGGTGTTTAATCTGAACGGTCCATGTGATGCGGAATCCCATGAAACCCCATGCGACAAATTTTCACCCGGATCTAAAATTCTGGTGGACCATAGCAAAGAGAAATGCAAATCAAGGGAGGAAACTGTTTTCATTTTTCATGGCCCATAAAAGTTTTAAATCAAAGTAAAACTTGGGTCCGAGAGTTTTACGAGGTGCTACTTCACATGAACGGTTTAGATTTTGGATCCACATCACGTGTGATGGGTTCTTAAAAAAGTTTGTATGTAACATGTACAAACTAGTTTGCAGGTGAGCTTTTCCGTGTGTGTATGTGTATAATATATATATATATATATATATATATATATATATATATATATGGGAAAAGGTTCTATGCGGTCGAGCTCATGGGAACTTCCCATGAGGTCGAGCTATGTGGGCCCCACTATGATATATGTTGAACATCAACACTGAGCATTTGATGGGTCCCCTTTAAATTATGGGATGTCCCAAAAATCAGCCATGTACAGAACTCAGGTGGACCATACCATCTAAAATCATGTGAAGACATGCCTAAAACATATAAAAGCACTTGGCGGGGCCCATCTGAAATTTGGATGCATCTGAGACTTTGTCTGACCCCTCATCCAAGTGGGACACACATAATGGATGGGCTAGATTTGTGAACCACATCTCGGTGGGGCCAACAAATGATTACGAATGTTTTAATGGAAGGATAACCCCTGTCAACTTATGTATATTGTGTGGCCCACAGAAGTCATGGATTGAGTTGAATTTTAAGCCAGAGGCCCACCATGGATGGTGCATCTGACTAACGGTGTTGATGTTCAACATACATCATGGTGGGGCCTACATAACTCGACCTCATGGGAAGTTCCCATGAGCTCGAATGTATAGAACCTTTTCCCTACACACACACACACACACACACACACACACACACACACACACACACACACACACACATACACATACCCCACCATGATGTATGTCGAACATCTACCCCATCAGTCAGATGCACCATTTCATAATGGGCTTAGGGCTTAAAAATCAAGTCAATCCGTGACTTGTGTGGACTACACAACATACAAAAGTTGAGAGGGGTTACCCTCCATTAAAACATTCATAATCATGTTTTGGGCCCACTGAGATATGGTTCATAAATCCAGCCCATCCATTGTGTGTGTCCCACTTGGATGAGGGGTAAGACCAAGTTTCAGACACATCCAAATTTCAAGCGGGCCCCACCAAGTGCTTTTATATGTTTTAGGCATGTCTTCATATGATTGTAGATGGTAAGGTCCCTCTGAGTTCAGTATATGGCTAATTTTTGGCATATCCCATAATTTAAAAGGGATCCATCAAATGCATGGTGTTGATGTTTGACATACATCATGATGGGGCCCACATAGCTTGACCTCATGGGGACTTCCCATGAGCTCGACCATATAAAACTTTTTCCCTATATATACATACATACATACATACATACATATATATATACATACATACATTAGCCATATACTGGTGCACAGCTGAGCATTTGGTGTTTCAAAGTTTTTCATGGAGGAAATTATTTTCATTTTTCATGGCCCACCAAAGTTTTAGATCAAAGTAAAAATTGGGCCCATGGTGTTTCATGAGGTGACGCTTCACGTAGACCGTTCAAATTTTGGAGTCAAATCACGTATGATGGCTTCTTGAAAAAGTTCACACGAGTTCCATGCAAACTGGTGCACAGCTGAGCATTCGGGGTGTGTGTGTGTGTGTGTGTGTGTGTTGTGTTGTGTTGTGTTGTGTTGTGTTGTGTGTGTGTGTGTGTGTGTGTGAATTTAAGAGAGATTTGAACTTGAGAGATTCGGTATCTTTATCTCCATCTCTTATCCAAACTCTTATCTTATCTTTTTCCATAATCTCTTATCTCTCTCTATTATCTCTTAATCTCCCAACGATTCTTCTATATCGAGGAGTCATAGGAAGAGGAAATTCTACTCCAACTCAAATGAAAGCAAAAGCCTATATACTAAGAAAATTTTTGCTTAGGAGAGAGTAAAACGTGAGAGAGAGAGAGAGAGAGAGAGAGAGAGAGAGAGAGAGATCATGGGAAAAGCATTTCAGGTAAGTCCCCACCCTTGATTTCTTTCATTTAGGGTAGCATGTGGCTAGATCTGTCCGATTGGATGGCCTAGATTAGCCATATGGCCATCGTACACATTTGGTTAGGAATGATTAATTCCCAATACAATTGTCGTAGTTCGAGTTACAAATTTAGTCATTTGATAAATACGGGCATGCTAGAATTGAATGTACGGCTCAATTTAAATTAAACAATTATGACCCCAAGCGCCAAGATAGGCAAATTTGTGGTATATGACTAAGATCGAATAAGATTGGTCGCCTATTCAGCTGCTCACATAGTATTTTAACATGATCAGGCGATAATCAAATGGTAAGGTTCGTCCTTTGAAAATGGGTTACACATTTTCCTTTCATAAGAAAGAACTTTTCGATACAGATAAAAAAATAATAAAAATAAAATTCTCACAGTCGGTCACGAAGAACAACTGTAAAACATCTATTAGGATAGAGAATTCTGCTTGATACTTGAACCAAATCCAGCGTATGAGCGTAGAATTGAATTACAATTAAAGTTTAATAGCTACTTGATTACCGCAACAAATTACACTAATGAATGTAAATAGTAGGTAAAGATAAAGGATTACAGTAAAAAATATAAATGATTGATAAAGATACGGACTACTCTAAGGAATGTAAATGACTAATAACCAGAAGCATCATTGAAAGATAGAGTTGGTCTGATTTGAAATGATTTCTTCTATTGACTTCATTTTCTATTTATAACATTAACATGATCATCTAGATACTTTTCATGTTCTGACGATTGCTATAACCATTTTAACATTACTAGCCATCTAGATGTTTCTCACATTTTGATAGTCATTGTAATTCTTTTAGCACTACATGACTCTCTAGAGACTCCCTTACCACATGTTCTACCGCATTCTACCGCTTGGTCGACCGCTTTCAGGCTTCCTTGCTGACTCTACCGCTTGGTCGACCTCATAAATGACTCTCGACTTCCTAGATGACTCTCGGCCGCTTAGTTTTTTTTTAATTCCTTTCAACTTTTCCATATCTTATTATCCTATTAGTTATGATTCAGTAAAAAGTACTACAAGTATCTTTGAAGATCTTTAACATGTTATATTTTTCCCTTGATATAACACGTAACATTTATAATTAGGTTCACAAGAATGGTTAGAAATAGAGTACAACATTGCCCCCAAGAGTAGTCACAAATAGAGTACAGCATTGGCCCCCACATCGCCTCACCTTTAGTAAAAGGTGAATACAATATCAATTCGTTGTTTGGCATAATAAACGTGATTGCTCAGCTGTGTAAAAACATCAATTTCGGCCATCTTGGTCAAACTTAACCATCTTGATTGGAAAATATCAAAGTCAGCTAACTTGGTTAAACTTAGCCATCTTGCTCGAAAAACAGTAAATTTGCCTATCTTGATCGAATCCGGTTATCTCGGTTGAGAGACAACAATAATTAGGTAACGAATTACTCCTTACTTGTGTCGATAAGTGTGTGTGTGTGTGTGTGTGTGTGTGTGTGTGTTTAATTAATTAATTTGAGTTATTAATTTTGATTAAATCCATCTAAACAAGATAATGAACAAACCAAGTTGGCCGTATGCTCATTGTGTTACCAGATCTGGAATGCATAATAAAGAGAATTTAAATTCCTGAGCAAGTTTGTTATGACTTAACGCAAAGGCTTGAGATGGGCCACTGGGATATATTGAATTAAATCCACACCGTTCATCCAATTTATAGGGTTAAAACATGTTAGGACCTCAAATCTAGATGATCTGATTATTAGGTGGGCCACACCGATTTGGATAATATATAGATCTATTATGAATAGTGGATCATGTCGATTCCCCCGGACATGTGGAATTCGATCTGATCAGATCGGTCCATACAATCACCGAGATCAAACTACATAAGATTCCCAAATATCTAGTCGAACTAACCGATTGATGGGCCATAATGATGGGATTTTCATTATCATTTAATTTTGTATTTTTGACTTAGATAAAATATGAGTGGTTCAGATCAACCAATCAATGGACCCATCTCTTGTGATTAATCGAGAAAATGACCATTGATTGGTGTGAATCTATCCAAAAATGTCTAATTGGACCAAAGATCATCAAATAAGAGAACTAAGATTATTTTTTGAATTAAATTGTCAAAATCGGATTAAACGGTCGATTGTCGATTCGACCTTCAATCGATGATCGATTTGATTAATGGGTCATTGATCTGAGTCAATCGATTGACAGATTCGATCAAAGATGACAAAATTGGTCCATATACCTAACTGCTCTAATTCTTATTTTCTCAATTTGATCGATGGCTCATCGATCAAAATTCATCGACAGATTTGATCGATAGACACTTAGATAGATCTATCTAATTCTAAACTTTAATTAACAAAGATGTAATACATGTAATTCACACACATTGGACCATTTAGGGATTACCAAATAGTGGTCAACCACTTTGGTATGATCAAGTGGGCCCCACACTAACCTATAGTGCATTCAAGACCAGTTCTAAGGGTTGGGTCCATTGAAATTCGATTAATCTAGATCTTTCATTTAGACCTCATTTGTGGAAACTTGATCAATCTAAGGTGGGTCACATTATATAATAAAAAAATGGATCACTCAGTGATTTCGTTTATATGATTATTAGGGACTAATTTGAATCGATCCTACTATTTCAAAGATTCAACTCTATCAGATACAAGTGGATGATTCTAACATATTTCTTTCTATTAAAATTTAAATAGATTGAATATTGTTTGTTTAATTAATTATGATAAATTGTTTAATGATTGAATTAGTTATAAAGTTAATATGTCGTTGTATGTCACATGCCAATTTGTTAATACATGTCTATATATATATATATATATATATATATATATATATATATATATAAATGATTTTCTTATTATACTTTAAACACTGAATTTTACTTGTATATATGCTAGAAAATATGTTATATTATGAATAGAGCTGGGCATCAGTCCGAATCAGATCGTATTAAGTTCAACTCGATCCAATCCGAAATATCAATGATCTGACCCGAACTCGATCCGATCCAGGATCAAGTCCAGGTCACCTAACTCGGACCAATCCGATGCATGGTTGGCCTGACCCGAACCGAGTCCGACTTGGTCAGGGAAACCGAGTCGAATCAGGTTGGGTACGATTCGGATCGTATGAATTTAATCCAACTATTTCATGTGGTGTAATCCACTTCAGCCTTTAATATACTATCTTTTTGTGCTCAAGGCCTAAAATGATATGTCAAAATAGATGAACAACTTAGATAAAACATATACATCAAGGTGGGCCCCACATGGCTATGAAAGAACTGTCCATATACTGTATTTGTATTTTTACTGGACTGTAAACATGCACTGCACGAAAGTGCAGTGACGTGCTTTTCACGCAAGTACAGCTATGCACAATGTGACTTCTGGATTGACGTTAGCGAGTTCTGTGGGTCTGATCATGGGGTATGTGTTATATCCAAACCGTCCATCCATTTGGTGAGCTCATCTTAAGGCTTGAGACGAAAAATAAGACAGATCTAACTATCAAGTGGACCACACGAATTGTTTAACGATGAAAATCATTCTCTGCTACTATTTGTGGTGTGGTCCAAATGATCTTTGGATATTATTTATTTTTTTGGATAATGCTCTATAATGATCTCTAAAAATATATGAATGGTGTAGCTATAATAAATACTGAAATACATCACTGTGGGGCCCATCTAACTTTGATCTCCTTTGAATCGTTCGGTCTATTCGTATAACTCGAAGCTCGAGGCGCGTCAATGCTCCTCTTCGCACGACATGTACCTACGGCTACAGGGTACAACAGCTGGTGTGTGGTACACCCTACATGGCTAAAGAACTATTTTCTATAAGCTCTTGACTGTTATGATAGTTCAACACCAACTAAAAAATGACGGTGATTTTTCAATTTACTATGCCAAGGCAGCGTGGACCGTCTAAATCACTGACAGAACTTAGACCACACATTAATTTTCTATAAACCATATACGATAGCTAGAATTGCACGGATAGGATTGATCAATCGGTGTGATGAATTTCACATGTAAGAAGGATGAATGCCCACCATTTCCAAAATAGTGGTGACCTATTACCAGTGTAGCCCTTAACCGGACATGATGACTCAGTCCGATGCCCAGCTCTCACACACCAGTAGTAAACTTTATTGGGACCCACCGTGAATGCATATGGTTTATCCACGCCGTCCATTCATTTTTCTAGATCATTTTAGTAGTTGAAGCCAAATTTGATGCATATTTAAAGCTCAAGTGGACCATACCACAGGAAAACGTAGAAGTATTGATTTTGGATCGAATCACTCCGAATTGGATCGGATCGGATCGGATCCATTCAGTTTGGATTTCAGTTCAGATCGGTCTGAATTTACCACGGTCAGAACTTAGTCTGAAAACCTGTCGGATCTAAATGGCCTAACTCGATTCACACCAATCCAGGCCTTTGGTTTGGTTCTGATCGGGTCGAATCGGGTCGGATCCACCGAACCGGGTCAGACATTCCCAACTCTAATTATGAATCGTATAAGAATGAGAAAGCATAATGATCCCCCATTTCACAGCATATATGTATAATCGATCATAGGAGACCTCATTGGAAGAAATGTCAATCCTGGTAGAATTATTACCAAATGCAGCCATGTCTATGCTTACCGAAAGGTGGAAGTGTCACGCTCCAAACTCGGAAACCAAGCTCACAAAATTTTCAATCGCTGAATTTGGTGTCGACAGCCTCCGTAGTACCCCATTCTCGGCTCCCAACGTCCATACGCCAGATTCTGATCCTGAGATCCTACAAGGAGAATTTTTCAATGTACATTTAACTCATAAAAAGCATAACCACAAGTTTACCCAAATCACAAAGGCAACATAATCATCACATATCCACTAATATAATACATTTGAATACAATGCTGAAAGGAAAATACATAATCAAAAATTAAAGCGCCAGAGTAATCAATGTTTATAGAAAGCTTATACAAAGCTTAGCGAGTGGTGAAAGTGTGTGCACGATGTAAGTGCCAAGTAAGCAATATCAGAGTAATCAAAATAAGCTAAAGAACTGAAAAATCCATAAATCATACAATATCAGAGCAATGCGAAAACATATTGATAGGCCCATAAATACCATCATCCTTATCCAGGCTATGCGATGCAGAAATATAATAAAAATAATATCATATACTGATGAAGTAATGTACATCAGCTATGCAATGTGGAGACAGCAAGCCAAATATCAGATGTCGGTGATGCAATGCAATATGTTATGCAAATGAAATGACCAGGCTACAGTGTGAAGTTGGGATGATAGTACGTAGTATCGCAGGCTATGGGGTCCATCACAAGGAACTTATATCTAAACCAGTCACATACCTAAATTTGGATAGTCAGACCCAATGTGGTAAACTCCTGATCTCAGGTTAGTCACACGCCCCAACCAAAATCCTAGTTATTGCGAAAGTACACGTAATAAATAGTTGTGCACCACCAGCCCGAGTGAATTGTAAATGAATGAATGAATGAGTATACAACTCCTGCTCAATAAGTTCACATAACAATATCGTACATCTCTAGGATCATCATCGGGGTCTACTACACTCCAAACTGGCTACCCCCCAAGCCAGCCGCGTAGCCCAACAAGTGAAAAAGACCTCACTACTCGCCTGTCAGTAGTATACCAATGCCTACCTGGCTCGTCGATATCAGACCCATTTGGGAGCTGGTCAAATTTAATCTAGCTTACAGCCCCCTCACTCGGGCGGATAAGGCCACACTCATTCTCAACCAACCATGACACAGTGGAAAATGCGGCCTACTGGTATTCGGCACTCGGGCACAATGTATCCACTCGGTTTAGACGTTGAAGCATCTTCTGGCTTTGGAGGTTTAGAAACTTTCACCTAAAGACATCCAAAGTGCCCAGATACTCAAACCAAACATTTCTCGTGTCCCATCTGGCCATCTATGACATGCTTGTGAAGGCCACAACCCTGATGTCATTAGGGCGTATTGTAATCACAATCACACAATACAAAATGTATGAGTCATGTAGTCCAATCATGCATCAATCTTGCGCATACTGTGCGCTCATGTGGGATAACTCCACCTATCAGGGAGTCCCGTAAACCATTTATACAATGACATATGTAATGGTCAATCACATCTCATAATAAATATGCAGATGATGCGTATGGGCATATATCATGATGCTATGCTTCACATACTCATAAGCAGTATCAATAACTGACATCAACAATCGACCTCGACAACGTGGACATTTAACCAACATTGTCCCCGAAGAATGGCTCACATAGAGCCTAACATATAGTGGACCCATGGCCTCACACAAGGGCCTAATATACAACACCATGGGCCTCACTCGAGAGCTTAATATACATTATGATATGCCTCTCATATGGGCTTCATCGCCTAGCCCTCAAATGCACCATAATGGGCCTCATCACATAGGCCTCATATACATCACATTGGGCCTTAAATACGGACTGAATACACATCACAATGGCCTCGAATACGGGCCACATATACATCACACTGAACCTCGACGATTGGCCTCGACAATCAAAATCGGAATTGGAATCGGCCTCAACAATCAGCCTCGATAATCGGAATCGAAATCGGCCTCAACAATAGGCCTCGACAATCAGAATCGGCCTCGATAATCGGAATCAGAATCAGCCTCAACAATCGGCTTGAATAATCGGAATCAGTCTTAATAATCAGCCTCGACAATCAAAATCGGAATCAGCCTCAACAATCGACCTCGACAATCGGAATCAGAATCGACCTCAATAATCGACCTCGACAATCAGAATCGACCTTGACAATCGGAATCAGCCTCAATAATCAGCCTTAAAATCGACCCTAACAATAGGCCTCGATAATCAGAATCGGCATCGACATTCGGAATCAGAATCGGCCTCGATAATCAGAATCGAAATTGAAATCAACAATAGGCCTCGATAATCGAAATCGGCCTCGATAATCAGAATCGACCTCGACAATTAGATTCGGCCTCGACAATTCGAATTGGCCTCGACAATCGGAATCGACCTCGATAATCAGAATCGGCCTCAACAATTTGAATCGGCCACGACAATCAGAATCGGCCTATACAATCGGCCTCGACATCGGAATCAGCCTATACAATAGGCCTTGACAATCGGAATCGGCCTCGATAATCGGAATCAGAATCGGCCTCGATAATCAAAATCGGCAAGAATGGGCCTAACAAGGCTTATGGGAAGGTCACAATGTGGACATTCAACCATCATTGTCCATCAATGTGGACATTTAACCATCATTGCTCCTAAGGAGTAGCCCACATAGGGCCAAACATATAGTGGGCCCATGGTCTCACACAAAGGCTTAATATACATCGCAATGAGCCTCATACAAGGGCTACATACACATCACTATGAGCCACATCACATAGTCCTAATACACGTCACTATGGGCCGCATCACATAAGCCTCAAATACATAATAGGTGAGCCATACACATAGGCCTTATACACATCAAGTGGGCTGCATCAATGGGCCGCACTAATGGGCCTCATACACATTAATGGGCCGCATCAATGAGCCACATTAATGGGCATCATATACATCAAGTGGGTTGCACTAATGGGCCGCACTAATGGGCCTCATATACATCAAGTCGGGCCCACCCTAATATATTTTTGAGATCCGACCTAATCATAAGTTAACATACTAATAAATGAAGAGAAAAACCAAATATCAGCTTGACTGGAAACTACTGTGGCCCTTAGAAGTTTGAGCGGTGGATGTCATTGTCCACTATTTTAATGGTGGGGTCCACTTGAACTTTAGATCTGACTCATTCTTTACCTCATATCATAAAATGATATCTCAAAATGGTTAGACAGTATGGATACAACACATGAATCATGGTAGGGTCCACATGGGTGGACGATCCAGCTAGAAGAATAGATGGATGACATAGATATAGCACATACCTTGTGCGTGGGGCCCACATGGCTTAGGATGTCAATACAGTAGTTATTATGTTGTTGTATGCGTACACCAGCTAATCCTCTTACAGGTGGGTCCCACGTGGGGCCCACCATAATGTTTATCTTCCATCCAATCTGTTAATAAGGTCACAAAGACCAGAATAAAGAGGAAAAATCAGTTTCAAAACGATTCAAAACTCCTGAGACCCAGACAGGGTTTCAATGGTAGATGTTCAATCCCACTGTTCCTTGTAGTGTGGTTCACCTAAGTCCCTTGCATGACTGATTTTTGGGGTGGCCCACAGCTAGAAGGGCCCCATCAAATGCACGATATTGATGTTCGTCTGTCACGCCCCAAACCCGAAAATCAGATTCATACGAATCCCGATTGCTGAATCTGGTGTCGACAGCCTCCGTAGTACCTTATTCTCGGCTCCTAGCATTCATATGCCAGATTCCGATCCTGGGATCCTACAAGGAGAATTTTTTATATATATTTAACTAGTAATAAGCATAACCATAAGATTACCCAATTTACAAAGGCAACATCATCATCACATATCCACTAATATAATCATTTGAGTACAATACTGAAAGGGAAATACATAAATAAATAAAAAATCAAGCTCCAGAAGACCACTGCACGCTCCAAGCTCAACACTGCTGCAATCTAACATCACCTGCACGCATCTATCGTGTATAAGCTTATAGAAAACTTAGAGGGTGGTGTAAGTGTGTGTGCACAAGGTAAGTCTCAAATGTTCAATACAATGTCATCATCATACAATACCGAAATAAGCAGAAATACTGACAAGATCATGAATCATACGATAACAAAGTAAGCGAAAGTACGGACAAGTCCATAAGTAAATCAATAGCAGAATACGCAATATAGAACATCTATGCAACAAGGAGTCATGAAGAGCCAAATATCAGATGCCGAGGATGCAATGCAATATGCAAATCCTGCGAATGAAATGACCATGCTGGAGTGTGAAGTCGGGATGATAGTACGTAGTATCACAGGCTACGAGGTCCACCACAAGGAACTTCTATCCAAACCAGTCTCATACCTAAATTTGGATAGTCAAACTCAACGTGGTAAACTCCTGATCTCAGATTAGTCTCGCGCCTAATCGAAATCCTTGCCATAACGAAGGTACACAACGATTAGTTGCGCACCACCAGCCCGAGTGGATAGTGAATGAATGAATGAGCATGCAACTCCTACTCAATAAGTCCACATATCAGTACAGTTCCTCTCTGAAAAATCACCGGGGTCTATTACACTCTAAACCAGGTTGCCGCCCCATCGCACGCGACAAGGTGAGTGGAAGAGACCTCACTATCCGCCTGCCAATATCAAGCTCGGCTGGTCGATAGCGGACCCATTCCTCGAGTTGGTCAGACTCGGGGTAGCATTACCCCCTCCTCTCTAGCAGGTAAGGTCGTACCCCCTTCCAACCGACCACGACACAGTGGGAGACGCAGCCTAACGGTATACAGCCCTCATGCGCTCATGCATCCACTCGGTCTAGACGTTGGAGCAACCTCTGGAATCAAGAGGGTTTAAGGACTTTCACCCAGGGATATCTATAACACTCCATGTAGAACAGATTTTCGGTGTCCCATCTAACCATCCACAAAATGACCCTGATGTCGCTAGGGAGTATGGTGGTCATGCCACACAAATGCGAGATGCATGAGTCATACAGTCCAATCATGCATCAATCCTACGTATATCGTGCGCACATGTGAAATAACCTCTGCCTATCAGGGAGTCTCATAACAACATACTCAATGACATATGTGATGATCAACTATATCTCATAACAAACATGCAGATGATGCATATGGACATGTATCATGATATTATGCTATCACATACTCATAATCGGTATCAATAACCGGCATCGACAATCGACCTCGACAATGTGGACATTTAACCAACATTGCCTCCAAAGAATGACCCTCATGGATCTTAACATATACTGGACCCATGACCTCACACGAGCCAAATATACAACACTATGGGCCTCACTCAAGAGTTTAATATACGTCACGATGGGCCTCTCACATAGGCTTAACATACATTACAATGGGCCTCAATCGTTTGACCCTCAAATGCATCACAATGAACCTCACCACATAGGCCTCGTATACATCATGTTGGGCCTTAATCACGGGCAGAATTCACATCATAACCGGCCTCAAATACGAGCCGCATATACCTCACATTGGGCCTCAAACACAGGCAGAATATACATCACATTCGGAATCCATAATCGGCCACGATGATTGGCCTTTATCGATAATCGGCCAATCAACCATGACGAATCAGAATCGGTACTCGACCTCGATTGATAATCGGCAAATGGCCATGACAAATCAGAATCGGTAATCAGCCCCGATCAATAATCGATAATCGGCCACGACAAATCAGAATTAGTAATCGGCCTCGATCGATAATCAGAGTCGGTAAATCAGTCATGTCAATCGAAATCGACAATCGGCTACAACAATCGAAATCGATAGATAAGAAGAATTGGCAAATCGATCACGACAATCGGCCATGACAATCAGATCGATTGATGATCAGAGTGGGAAAAACGGTCACGATAATCGAGATCGATCAATAATCAGAATCGATAAATCGGTTACAACAATCAGATCGATCGACAATCAGAGTTGGCAAATCGGTCACGATAATCGGGATCGATCGATAATCAGAATCGGTAAATCGGTCACGATAGTCAGATCGATCGATAATCAGAGTCGGTAAATCGGTCACGATAATCGGGATCGATCGATAATCAGAATCGGTAAATTGGTCACGATAATCAGATCGATCGACAATGGAGTTGGCAAATCGGTCACGATAATTGGGATCGATCGATAATCAGAATCGGTAAATCGGTCACGACAATCAAATCGATCGATAATCAGAGTCGACAAATCGGTCACGATAATCGGGATCGATCGATAATCAGAATCAGTAAATCGGTCACGACAATCATATCGATCGATAATCAGAGTCGGCAAATCGATCACGATAATTGTGATCGATCAATAATCAGAATCGGTAAATCGGTCACGATAATCAGATCGATCGACAATCAGAGTTGGCAAATCGGTCACAATAATCAGGATCGATCGATAATCAAAATCAGTAAATTGGTCACGAAAATCAAATCGATCGATAATCAGAGTCAGCAAATCGGTCACGATAATCGGGATCGATCGATAATCGGAATCGGTAAATCGGTCACGGCAATCAGAGTCGACAAATCGGTCACGACAATCGGAATCGACAATTAGTCATGATAATCAGAAATCGATCGATAATCAGGGTCGATAATCGGCGTCGGCCTCAATTATCGACACCGATAGTCAGTAGATAAACAAAGTGGGGTCCATAGATGAACAACCGATCAACCATAGTATAAAGATTGGCACTCGACCGTGGTTATATCAAATCTGATAGCACGGAGCCATCCATCTACGGCGAGTGGGGCCCACTTATTTGGGTTAACCCACTAAGAGAATGATGAGAATGACCTAACAAGGCCTAAGGGAAGGTCACAATGTGGACATCTAACCAACATCGCTCACAAGGAGTGACCTACATAAGGGATTCATACGCAACGTAACGGCCACACATACATCTCATCGAGCCTCGTCCGTGGGCCTCAAATACATCATGATGGGCCACAACCCATGGGCTTCGAATACTCAATAGGTGGGCCCTACATGTGGGTCTCGTACTCATTAAATGCGCCACGTATCTAGGTCTTGAATACATCAAATGGCCCACACGTCATGGGCCTAATACACGTCATATTGGGCCGCACGATAAGGGCCTAATACACATCACAATGGGTCTCGTGTACATCACGTCGGGCCTCATCATATGGGCCTCATATATGCCAAGTGGGCCGCATCAATGGGCCACACTAATGGGCCTCGTAGATGGGCTACAAATATATCAAGGTGGAACTCACAAATGGGCCACAAGTATATCAAAGTGGGCCTCACAGATGGGAGCTGGGATTACACCTAAAATCATTTTAATAGTTGAATGTGTAACATGTGTATCACCGTACACTATCATTCCAAGGGACACATGGCCCACTAATGATGATCAGCACTACCCAACATTGTCCATGTAAATTAGCACCACCCAAACACTGTCCAGTACCATCCAGATGTATGGACTGTGTGGATGAAATGCATGCAACATGGTGAGGTCCCACAGAACCGTCCAGGCACGAACAATCTGGGATATAAAACATACATCACGGTGTGGTCCACATCCATGGACTGGATAGAGTGGGTAAAACATTTACATCATGGTGGACCCATGCCCATCAGCTAAATGAACAGATGGATGGTTAGGATAAACACATTCATCATGTGGAGTCCACACGTGTGTGGGTCCCACGGCTGCTATGCAGCATGGATAAAACACATATATAGCATGTGTGGCCCACCCAGCACACGTCAGATGGACGTTGTGACTGTAGAGCATGGTGCGGCCCACAACACACCATCCAAATGGACAGTGTGGATATACAACAAGGTGGGTCCCACATAATTGCTGCCATCAACAATTATATACCCGGTGAGGAGGTACTCCAGCCAATCCGTTTACACAAAGGTGGGTCCCATGTGGGGCTCACCATTTAATACAATGCTATGTTATTATATAAGATATATATCTATATATTAAAATGCCCAGCCACAGCAAGCGTAAGGTACACTAGTCAATCCACTCCCACCGTCCAAGATCTGGACGGTGAGGATGGGTTACATTAAATCAAGGTGGGCCTCACACGCTGCCATGGTATGGCCACGTTCAGTGAATGGATGGTTAGGATACAACAAATACCTCATGATTAGGAACAGCAGCTGCTAGCTGGGGGACTGATGGACGGTTAGATATATCATGTACCCATGATCAGAACTTTAGAACTGGCTGACGTCAGTCAACAGCTTGAGCTGTGAGGGACCCACCGTCTAGGGTCTAGACGGTGTGGATCATACACATCATAAGAGGGCCCCACGTGCTAGAACATATACATCTGGGCCCCACGTGCTAGAACATATACATCAGGGCCCCACAGCACGAATGGCGTGGATGCCACAACATATACATCAGGGCCCCACAGGACCTGCTGATGTCAAATAGCAGCTTTGCAGCTGGAACCCACCGCCCTCCAACGGACAGGGTGGACACAGAAAGCATACATCAGTGTGGGCCCCACCTCCACACGTGTAGCACGTGTGGAGTGGGTCCCACGGCTGCCAAAAATGGACGGGCGGCATTGGTGAAACACACATATCATGGTGAGGCTCCGCACACATGGCTACGAATGTATATATTATTATAATATATATTTATATTATATTATTCTATTTTATTTTATTTTTTGGTTCTTTTGCAAAAACAACATCCAGTGTCTGTCCAGGTCTAGACGCTGGATGCACACATACATCATGGCGGGGTCCACCGTTCTCGAACGGTTGGACGGTAAGATATAAGGTGGGCCCCATGCGTAAGGAGTGCATACATCTGAGGTAGTCCCACTCGTGTGGACCTACAAGCTTTGAAGGGAGCTGATGTTTGTGTTTTTACCCATCCACACATCAGGTGGGTCATATCCAATGGATGGGCTATGATGGATGATACACCCATTGAGGTGGGCCATCATTTATAGGGAAAGAGATGGAGAAGGAAAGAGAGAGAGAGAATGAGATGACGGAGCAGCCCCGCCACTATGGGCCCCTCCTAATACAAAGCACATATCAAGTTGGGTCCCACTACATGTGGGCACTTAAATCATAAAATTAAAATAAAATAAAATGACAAAGATATAGATCCAAGATCACCCACCTTTTATCTTTTCAGACTTCTTCTTACATCAGCGTATCCTAAAGCTCCAAGGAATACATTTGAACGGTGGAGATGGTCTTTGTATGAGGGGATTGAGTGATATGGAGGTGGGCCACACCAAACTTCTCCATGGAAGCCATGGACGATTGCTCTATGGGAGTTACTTAAAAAAATGAGAGAGAAATGAGAGAGAGAGAGAGAGAAAGAGAGAGAGAGAGAGTAATGGGAGAGAAGTAATGGTGAGTGATGTAAGCATGTACTTTGTTGTAAGAAAATATTGACTTTTGGGGAGGGGTGGTTGTACTTGCATTAATTGGTCATGTGTACTTTGATTGATAGGATTGATGGGATGTTTCGTAGAGATTCCCTTGATACTTGTAACGCGCGACGTTTTCCTCAAACTGAATGCGGGCCCACATCTCCTAGCCTGGGTATCTCCTCGGCGCGCGAGACACGGCATCGAAATCGTGACGACGGCACGATCGCACTGGTACAAATCTCAGGTCGAGCTGATCCTAATATACGGAGCACGACTCACGATCGCGCGCAAACGCCGATAATAAATCACAGGTCGCTGAAATTCGACCAAGAGAACCGCGAAGGCATACAGAACACTACGGGTTAGGTTACGGGTCTTACATCGTCACACAACATGATGGGGCCTACAGCTGGGACCCACGGTTCCAGCCTCTGTTCAACGGTGCAACAGGACGCTGTGAAAGCGTCCTCAGGACGTCCAGCAGCAGCAGCGTCTGCTACTTGTTTTATTATATATATTTTTTAAAAAAAAAATTATTTTTTTGAGGTTTTTCCTAGGTGGGGCACGCATCAGGTGGATCCACTCCACTCATTGGATTTTATGGCTTAAGACAGTCCAAATGAGCATAATATTCAGCATGCTTTGGCGTGTAGAAAAATTAAAGTGGCCCCTAATCAATTTTAACGGTAAAAATCACTATTTTTTAAGTTATGGCTCGCCAGATAATTAGATTGGCTTCATTCTTCAGCTCAACGCCTAAAATGGGCTAAGAAATAGGATGGATAGCGTGGATTATATTTATACATCAAGGTGGGGCCTGCATGAGCAGTCCACCCAAAAACTTGGAATTAAGCTGATAATTTTATTTTTCTCATTTAACGTCCAGACCTTGCTAGACGGTCTAGACAGCAGAAATCCAGCAAGTTCTGGGTTGGCCCATCTGGCCATGTTGGGGTCCACCACATATTTGTATTTTCTCATCATCTGGACCCTTCAAACAAAAGATTAGCAAGGTGGGTTGGTCCCCATGTTTGGACAGCCATGTGGTCCGTTGGATGGACGGTTTAAATATCACATACACTCATCATGTGGGCCACAGAATAAAGGAGAGAGAGAGAGAGAGAGAGAGAGAGAGAGAGAGAGAGAGAGAGAGAGAGAGATACGTGTGATGTAGGGCTCCGCTACTATGAGCCCTCCCTTTCCATGCATTCAATCATATATCAAATGGGTCCCAATACATGTGAGACCACCAAATCAAAATCAATGGTGGAGATTCCTTCTCCATTAAAATAGAAGGTCTAGATGACCTCTTTCAAACCTAGAAAAGTAAACATTATGATGGGGTCTATGGAGAATGGCCCCATCATGGAATGCTCATGTGAATCATGGTGGGTCATTGGCCACATCTAGGGTCCAAAGTGAGATCCATACCATCAATCGATAGGCCTCACTTGGCCCATCATCAAAACATGAAATCTAGGCTACACCTACCTTTAATCTTCTTGGACTTCTTCTTCCATCAACGGATCATAAAGCTCCAGGGGATGCATTTTAACGGTGGAGATGGTCTTTGGATGGTGGGATTGGGTGGTAGAGAGGTGGGTTACACCTAGCTTTCTCCTCTCCCTTGAACGTTGAATTTTTTTTCTTGGGGGTTTGCTTGGAAATGAAGAAATGAGAGAGAGAGGTGATGTAAGGAGAGAGAGGGATGGGTGTGAGTGATGGAATAAGTAATGAGTGATGGGTACGTACTTGACATATATGGGTGTATAAGAGAGAGAGTTGACTTTAGGGTTACTCTTGTACTTGACATGAGGTGATTGGTATGCGCTTGATTAATGAAACATGTAGAAATTCTCTTGAGTTTTGCAACGGGCAATGTTTTCTTTAAACTGAACACAGGTCCACATCTCCTGGCCTGGGTATTGCCTTGGCGCACGGATGCGGCGTCGGAACCGCGGCGATGGCGCGATCGCAAGGATATAAGTCTCAGGTCGTGTCGACTCTGGAATACGGAATATTACTCAGGATCGAGCACAAACGCTGATTACAGGTCGTGGGTTGCCGAAATTCGACCGGGAGGACCACGGAAACCTACGGAACAGTACGGTCTAAGATACGGATCTTACAGGATGACTACCAAAGTGGTGGATGCAGGTTAACGACTATCCAATCTAAGAAAATAGACAATCATCCCATCCGATACCTCCATAAATCATATTCATTCATACTACTGCATTCTATAATACTATGTTATTTTAATTTTTATGTGTATGAACCATATTGAGTTTTCTCACTAGGCCTAACCCACTTATATTTTCATTGATGAAAAAAATCGTACAAATGAAATAATAGTATGAGTTAGCACAGGAACACAAGAATGCCGCTAAACCTACCAACGATCCAAGTGATATGTGGTCGTACCCATCGGAAGAGAAACTAACCGCACTAGACCATTCCTAATTGCTTTATTTTCAATCTCATTTATTAGTGCTAGTTTGATAAACGTTGCATGTTGACATTGATTTTAAGAGTTTAAGCATTTGATTAGTTATATTTATTTGAATTGCTTCATACCTGAAATAAAGTTTTAATTGGTAGGCTACATAAATTTGATGGATGGTAATTAGTTAATGTTGTTTGATTGATTTTGGAATGATAAAAATGTATAGTTGTTGGTTTGGTGTTTAATTATTGAGTGTGATTAATAATAAATGGTCCTAAGTTAAATTTAAAATAAACGTAATCCTTGCCTAAGAAATAATCCTTGTCTATCAATAAATTATATATTTAACTGAGTTAAGTATACTTAGTGTAGTAGCTGCGGTTCAAAAATTGGGTCTAATGTGTACACTCTAGAATATTGTGGCGTCACACATTCGCAATTTTACTTGTTATATGAACTTTCCGATCAAGTCCAGGTAGGCCATGTATCGTCCCTCCGGAGGCACTCGATTTGGTCCCACGTTGTGGACATTCAGTATTGGAAAGCAAAGAAAATCTACGGCTAGGATTTTTTCGGATAGATGTGAATTTTGAAAAATGAGTCATCGGTAACAGGATCCACTAGATGGACGGTCAGATCGGTGCATAACGCTGCCACGTATAATGTGGAGGAATGACTCTACCGTATTCCCATGCCACTGGTTGTACCGTGTTATCTCTGTTGTACTCGCTAGATTAGTCTTTAAAGTGAAATGAATGGTGAAGGCGACTGATACCAGCTAAAGTGAAGACCCCAGACAAGATTCTCAAGATTTGTTAAGGACACGCGTCTATGTGTCATGCCGTCCACGCGCAACCATAGCTAGAAGACGCGACATGTGATCATGAGATCCAATCCGTCCATCAGGTGAGTCAAGCATATTTGTTTTGTGAAAATAAAAAATAAAAAATTGGGCGGTTAGATCAATGGGTTGGCAACACTTTCAAAATAGATGGACGGATGGAAAAGATTTAAGAACGCTTTCTTGTAAGCTAACATTGATCGATGTACGTGGTCAGACCATCGTGATGGACGGGTTGAATCTTTTCCCTTTCTGACAGGTTAGCACATACGGTGGCGTGTACCTGAACTGTCTCATGCACGCGTGTGGGCTCAGCAAACCTCTTGCCAAGGACGCTTTCATCCGGATATTCAGGAAGAAGGAAAATCTCCAACCGTCCCCCGTGTGGGGCCCACCAAGTTATATCGATCTCCTTGTTTCAAATTATAGTATTCTAGACCAAGGTGGGCCTTACAAGTTTTAATTATTTCATATCTACTCGAAGGAGCAGATTAGGTGTTACCCGGGAAACACCTTAGTGGGTGTTATCCTTACCGTGTAGGGCCCATCTTGATGAATCAGTTGTATATCCACGCCGCCTATCCGGTTCTTCAGATCTTTTAAGAACTTTATCCCAGAAATTAAGAAGATCCAAATATCCGGTGGACCACGCCATTGTAAAAGGTTTTGATTGACCATTAAAAGATTTTTATAGGCCACAGAAGTTTTGGATCAACCTAATCTTCTTATTTTCCCTTCATCCTTGTCTGTTTGACATTATCAAGGGGTTGGATGAAAAATAAACATTAAAGATATTCTTAGGGTGGGACTTGGGAAGTTTTTAATGGTGAGCGTTCAATCACCACAACTTACTGTGGTGTGGTCCACCTGAGATTTGGATCTGCTTAATGTTTGGGTCCACGTCATAAAATGGGCTGGGAAAACTGATGGTAGGTGTATACTACTGTTGAAAACTTGTTGGGACCACAGAAGTTAAGGATTAAGATGATATTTGTTTTTTCACACTTCATGTAGGTGCATATAACCAAATCAACATGTTGGATGGAAAAAAAAAAAAAACAACACGGTGGGCCCTGGGATGGTTTCAATGATGGGCGTCAACATGTTGGATGGAAAAAAAAAACAACACGGTGGGCCCTGAGATGGTTTCAATGATGGGCGTCCTCACCACCGTTGCTTCCTATGGCGTGGTCTACTTTAGCATTGAATCATCCTTATGTTTGGTTTATAATTGACGCAGGAAAGGACGCAAGGTTGAGCACCATCTTCCTCAAGAGGATAATTATTTCGAATCTATGAAACTTCTTTGAACTCCTCACAGAGACTTTTCAAATGCACGAGGAAAGAAAGCAAAAAATAAAAAAAATTTCTAATAAATTCAAAATTAATGAATGAATAAATAAAATCAAGTTCACGACCCTTTAAATAAGGGTACTAAGTAATATGAAAGAAATCAGATTCAAATTACAATTAAAACTCCTAGAATTCACGACTTACTAGAGATAGTAAACTTACTATTTATAGATGTTCATGATGTCTACTAGTACGCAAGGTTTTCGGTCAAAAATAGTGTCTTATTTGACTTTACCAAGTCATTCTCCTAATTATCCTAAGCACTTTTCATGTTGGACACAACTCCTAGAGTCAATGGATGAAGAGTTATAATAAAACTAAAACTCATTATTTATAATAAAAATGAAAATAAAATAGGAAAACGACCGTCGATGAAGGGGTTTCTCATAAATTCGAACCGTGCAATGCGGCATAGCAAGGTTGGTAGGCTAAAGTAGCTCGTTCTACCCCAAAATCATATATTTTACATAAGATAACTCATTTCGAATTGCGAGATACACCTGATGGTCCGAATCACTTCTATTGTAGACCTGGCATTTTCTGATCCATCTTGGCCATGAAACTGTCCGTGACCCTCTCTACATCAATAATCTAAAATAATATTAAAAAAATGAATGAACCGTGTTGATAAAACCCATAGATAACGATGGCCCCTTAGTAGCCACTCAAAGCCTATGCTCGTCCTGAGCTCGGAATAGGCGGGGGTATTACCTAATCCGCACCCTTCATCGCCCGTCTCCAAGTTCCGTTGGTTCCATGGGTATGTGTTATATCCAAACCGTCCGTCCATTTGGTGAGATCGTCGTAGGGCTTGAACCGAAGAATAAGATAGATCCAAGGATCAAGTGGACCACACTGTAAAAAGCAGTGGGGATTCAACGTCTACCATTGAAACACTTCTGGGGTCCCAAAGAATTATTATTCCCACTTTTATTTGTTGTGTGGTCCACTTAAACTTTGGATATGACTCATTTTTTGAGCTCAATGCTCTATAATAATCTCACAAATGAATAGATAGATTAGATATACATCATTTTGGAGCCATATTACTTTGATCTCCTTTGAACCGTTCATACAACTCAGAACTCTCGCACAACACGTACCAACACCAGCAATCCACGTCCATACCACACACGTGTCAAGTGGTATGGTGGACCCACGCATCCCAACAGGTGGATCCCACATGCAGAACCATTTATTGAAAATCAATTATCTGCCCCCATGCAAGAGAAAACTGGCCCCAAAAAAGTACCTATGCGAACTACATTTCGGATGCAACAGGTGGCAAGTCCTATAATAACTTCAGGACGAGTACTCTCTGTCTGAGTTATGCGGTGGAAAACCACTCCCATCATTCTATCTTTAAGTGGCTCTTGGATGTAGAAAATTAGCACATTTTACTTTCAAATTTCTAAATCTCTCATTGGAAATTATCAGTTTACTAACTTTTGATATGACCCTAACTAAAAAATAGTAACTTTGTTATCTGGTTTGGTAAAAAGGTAGTCTATGATTTAAGCATTGGAAATCCTCCTAATTATTACCTATCGTTGGTGGTATGGCCTGCTTTGACTTGAAGCACATGTATCTCGAAATATTCTTCTTACACATGCTTTGCCTTTATGAGAGGTGAAAAACAAAAGAATATAAATGTTTCTCATATCTCTACAAGTCTTTAACTGTTTTTTTTCTTTTTCTTTTTTTTTTTTTTTGGGTCTACAATTATTAAATCTAATGAATATATTTTCTTTAAATGTGATTATATTTGTTAGATTTTAAAATGTTTGCATTTTAAGCCTATGTTGCTAATCTAATTTTGACTGGTATCTTTGATGTGGTTATTTTTCTCACGAATTCTATGCCATCTAACTCAACCTGCAGCTAGTTTTTTGTTTTCATGTGCTTGTGTGGCATGTAAGAGAGAAATTATTATATCTTTTCTTGAAAAGAATTTAATAAGAAAAAAATTCTTCAGGATACCGTTGAGGATATTAGGTGTATTATATGTGTTAGATCTACAAACGTTTACATATTAATCCTGAAGTTATTAATCTAACTTGACTAATATATTTGATGTGGTTATTTTTCTCACAAATTCCATGTCATCTGACCCAGTGTACTCCTTGATACCTAATCTTTGTTTTCTTATGCTTGTGTGATATGTAAAAGAGAAATTCTCATATCTTTTCTCAAAAAGAAATTAGATCGACGAGTCAGGAGATTCTGTCGACAGGTTGAAGGCCTGTTCAACGATTCAACTAATCAAGTGAACAAGTCGAAATTCAAAATTTTTTTTGTTTGTCTTTGGACAATTTTTTTAGCATGTTTAACTGATGAACTCAACAGGTCGATAAAAGGTCAATAGACAACGGAAATCCACACGTTTTTTAGAATTTGTTTTATAGTTTAATTGAAACTTTTTTATTGTGTTTTTAGAGTTTGTTTAGGGTTATTTAAAGGTATATAACTTATTTTGTAGAATCAATCAATCTATCCATCTAACTATCAATTAAAACTTCTTAGAAATTCTCTCTTCTCATAGATTTGAGATTTTCTATTGTAGGTTCAAAAGTACTGTGTAGATTCAAGGTATTTATCACTTAAGGAAGATAATGATCGACCTCATCACCTCCTCCTCTATGTCAATTGGTATCAGAGCGAGGATTTCTCCTTGAATTTATGACTTCTAACGAAGGGTCGAGCAACATTCCCATGGACGGCACTCCAGGAAATTTTCTTTTAACAACGGCAGCATTCGAAGCAGCACAACAATAGAATTGGCAAGTCATACAAGGGATGCAAGTTGTC
Organism: Magnolia kwangsiensis; assembly: GCA_037074715.1. Classification (NCBI taxonomy): domain Eukaryota; kingdom Viridiplantae; phylum Streptophyta; class Magnoliopsida; order Magnoliales; family Magnoliaceae; genus Magnolia; species Magnolia kwangsiensis. The sequence goes on along the minus strand of CM073574.1, from coordinate 37,915,991 downwards.
ATCGATCGCATGACAGAGGTCCTATGACAACTCTATGTTTGTGGTGATTATTCATCCCCGATAGGCACTAAAATTTGTAATCGCAATAATCACATAGTGACACTGGCAATTAATCGTAGGATCAAGCCTGAGGAGGCGGGATCCAATGATGAAGAGATCAATGACATGATCCTACAATATCCAGGACGAAACGGTGATGGGGTAGATCAAGTGAATTGATAATTCATGATGAAAATTGATCTTCCTGGCTTAAATGGCCAACTTCACATTGAAGATTTTCTCGATTGGCTTTTAGAAGTCGAACACTTCTTCAACTATATGGAATTCACTATGGAGGACAAAGTTAAGCTTATAGCTTACAAGTTAAAGGACAGGGCTTCATCTTAGTTGGAACAACTTCAACTCGAGTAGACAAGACAGATGAAAGCGGCAATCCGCACGTGCCCAAGAATGAAGCAGGTGTTGCATGTGCAATTCCTCCCCAGTGTTACAATCAGGTATTGTTCTAACAATATTAAAATTATCAATAGGGTAGCCGATCGGTGAGAGATTATTCAAAGTATTCCTATTGTTTGTCGTAAAGAGTTGAGGATAGTTGATTGGTAAGGAGTTATATAGAGAAACCACATTATTTGTTGGCAAGGGGCGACCTAGTTGAGACGGAGTCAGGACATGCTATTGAATTCATCAGTGGCATACGTGTGGCCTTTATAGAAATGAAAAACCAACCTAATACTTCTAAGTGGACGAACAGTCTATTGTGAGCAAATAGGATTTCATCAAACACCCTAAGGAGACGAGAATGATAGTGGCATTAGTAGAAAAGGAAGGGGATGTGGAGTCCGTGAACATTTTAGAAGATATAAAGTCAATGTTGCAGGAGTTCAAAGCAATTGTGATTACTGAACTTCCCAATGAATTATCTCATATGCATGAGATTGGTCTTTCTCAGGTTGAGTTTGTTTTCAATAACATGAAGAATTAATCCACTGATCAAGCCCACTTTGATGTTGTGTATGCCCCAGTTCCTAAACCTATACTCAACTTGTTTTCATTGCCTAAAGTACCTATAATGAGTGTTGCAGCGAAGAATATGATTGTTCAGGTAGTAACTATTTGATGTCTAGGAGAAATCAGGGAAGTCTACTGCAGAGTATAAGAAATATGCTAGTAAATGTCGACACCCAGAGTTGAGTATGTATTATGAACCAAGTCTATTGAAGAACTCAAGGAAGTTAAACATGTACTGTGAACCAAACTCGAGGATGAGTTTTTTTAAAGTATTGGGGTCTGATGTAGGAGGTGAATCAAGTATGTTCCTAACACACATGGACCAAAGTATGCCCAATGAGAAATCGATAAAATTTAACATAGTTTGATCGGTTGACAGGTCAAATTTTTGCTAGAAATTCTAAATTTGTTACTAGATAATTTCTGCCAATTTCGGTAGGTAGACAAATCCTATCAATAGGTCGTAGGCTTGCTCAACATGTTAACTAATAGGGTCGACAAGTTAAAATTCACATAATTTCCTGTTTATCTTTTGACATTTTTGGGCCCATTCGACCAATCGATTGGACAGGTCAATGATAGCTCGACAGACAATGAAAATCCTCACATTTTTCAAAATTTATTTCCTAGTTTGATTAGAACTCTTTGATTGCATTTTTAGGGCTTGTTTAAAGTTATTTAAAGGTGCAAATTTTATTTTTAAAAAATTAATCAATCAATATATCTATCCAAATATCAATTAAAATGTCTTAGAAATTCTATTTCTTCTCGCGGATTCAAAATTACCTTGTGGATTCAAGGTGTTTATCACTGATGGGGATTTTTCTCCTCATTGGTGGAATCGATGAAATCGAATGGGTTTCGATATCATCGATAATTGCAGGATTTTTCAATCCTGGTCGCTGGACTATTTTTTGTCCTGTCGATATGATCTAGTGACCTGCCAATCATATCGAGGATGTTATCAAGGATGTATCGAGAGTGTCTCGATGGCATCGATAATTGATGGAATTTTATCCCTGGTTGCTGGACAGTTTTGGTCTTGTCTCGATATGATCGAGCGACTTTCAGATGGCATCGACGCTGTTATCGAGAGACCTTCAATATGATCAAAGAGTTCCGCAGATGCGATTGTGGAAACGCAGATTTTACGGATTTTATTTCCTATATGGGTTCTACTTCTTTCTATTCTTATATAAAAGGGTGTATCTGGAATTGGGGTGTATTCCAGGGTATTCTAGGATTTCCTAAAGCTTTGCAAGGGTTTGCTAAAGGGCTTAGGGTTGTGAGGGAAAGAGAAAGAGAGAGAGGAAGCTTATGGAAGGGAGGCTATGCTCGTAGAGGTGATCTACCATATCTAAGCGCTTTCACGTCCTCGTAATCGGTGAGATCTCTCTTTCTTCTTTGTTTCTCTTACTGTTTATCCGCTCCTGCGTGAGTGAAAAAGGTTTGATCCAAGCGGTGTGTGCTTGTGATCGGTTGTAACGTTTTTCTTTATAGTTGATTGTTGATCTGGACGAGGTCCCATGGTTTTTACCTCTTTGAGGGTTTTCCACATAAAAAATCCTGGTGTTGTGTGATTGGTGCTTTGATTTACTTCATTGCTATTATTATCCCATAATTCTGGTTTGTTCTAGAGGGTTGGATCCTAAGGTTTTGTGCAAGGCCCCCAACAAAGTGGTATCAGAGCTAAGTTCATTGAACGGGTAGGATCGGTTTGGAATTATGGAAGGTGGCTCATCAAGGATGATCAGCCTCAATGGTTCTAACTGGACCATATGGAAGGCTAAGATGGAGGACTTGCTTTATTGCAAGGACCTATATTCTCCAATTTTAGGCATATAAGCAAAATCCAAGGATATGACTGATGATGATTGGAAGAAGTTGGACCGAAAGGCGGTGGAGTTTATTAGATAATGGCTGGATGATTGTGTTCCACCATATGTCTACGGAAACCTCAGCCGCTAGCCTATGGCTGAAACTACAAGGGTTGTATGAGAGGAAGACAGCCGGTAATAAGATTTTTCTGATAAGGCGACTTGTGAATCTCAAGTTCAAGGATGGTGGTTTTGTGGCCGAGCACATGAATGAGGTCAGCAATATAGTGAACTAGTTCTCTGCTATGAAGGTGGTCCTAGATGATGAATTGCAGGATTTATTATTGCTTAGTTCATTGCCTGACAGTTGGGAGACATTGGTGGTGTCTCTAAGTAACTCCGCGCCAGACAGAAAGATATCCATGGAACAAGTTACCAGCTGTCTCTTCAATGAGGAGACAAGGAGGAAGTCTCAGGGGTCTACTCATCAAGAGGCCCTTGTGACATAAGAACGGGGGAGAGGAAAGAACAGGAAGGGCGGGAAGGCCCGAGATAAATCAAGAGGCATGTCGAGTAACAGAAAGGATGTTGAATGCTGGAACTATGACAAGAAGGGTCACTACAAGCATGAATGTCGTAAGAATAAGAACGACAAGAAAGGAAAAGGAAAGGAGAAGGAAGATGAATCAGATTCTACTGCGGTCACTTCAGATAGCGACATTATTATTATTCTTTTCACAGATCATGATGTTTATCTCACGGCTACGGGTCAGGACACCGACTGGATGATTGACTCAGGAGCTTCTTTTCATGCGACTCCATGCAGGGACTTCTTCACAAGCTATAAGTCAGGTGACTATGGGACCGTGAAGATGGAAAACTCTGGTGTATCGAAGATCGTAGGGGTCGGTGATATTTGTGTGAAGACCGATGCGGGCTGCACATTGGTTCTCAGGGATGTGAGGCATATCTCAGACCTTCGCCTCAACTTGATGTCGACGGAAAGGTTGGATGATGATGGCTATGAAAGTCGATTTGCTGGTGGGCGCTGAAAGCTCATCAAGGGTTCGTTGATCGCAGCCAGAGGAAAGAAGTGTTGCACCTTTTATAAGGCAAGTGTTAGTGTATGCAAGGGTGGGTTGAACGCAGCGAAAGATTCAACTATTGACATGTGGCACAGGCGTCTAGGCCACATGAGTGAAAAAGGGCTTCAACTACTAGCGAGGAAGCGGCTCCGTCCAGACGTGACAGGTATGCCTCTCAAAACCTGTCTTGATTGTTTATCAGGAAAACAACATAGAGTTTCATTCATTAAAACTGCTTCTCATGTTAATAAAGTGCATGCATTAGATTTGGTTTATTCTGATGTTTGTGGTTCTATGAGGATAAAAACCTTGGGTGGGGCATTGTATTTTGTTACTTTTATAGATGATGTATCTAAGAGGATTTGGGTTTATACTTTGAAATCCAAGGACGAGGTCTTTGGTGTGTTTAAATTGTTTCATGCTATGGTCGAGAGAGAGACAGGTAGATCACTGAAGTGCATCCGCACTGACAATGGTGGTGAATACATTGGTGACTTTCATGAGTATTGCAAGTCCCTGGGTATACGGCATGAACAGACGGTTCTAAGACCCCCCAGCATAATCGTGTAGCTGAGCGAATGAATCGCACCATTGTTGAGAGAATCAGATGCATGTTATCCCATGCGAAGTTGTCCAAGATGTTCTAGGGAGAAGCAATGCACACGGCGGTGTATCTGATAAACAGGTCTCCATCAGCCCCGTTGAATGGAGAAGTACCCGAGAAGGTGTGGACTAGACAGGATCCATCGTACAGTCATCTCAGGGTGTTTGGATGTAAGACTCGTATCTTAGTCCATACCGTTCCGTAGACTTCCGCGGTCTTACCGGTCGAATTTCAGCAACCTTCGACCCTTAACCGATATTGACGCGCGACCCTGATTCATATGTAGTCAACCTGTATCGACTCAACCCAAGACCAATACCATAGCGATCGCGCCATCGCTGCGGTTCCGATGCCGCGACTTGTGCACCGAGGCGATACCCTGGTCAAGAGATGTAGGCCAACGTTCGGTGCGAGGAAAATGTCACGCGTTGCGAAACCCAAAAGAATCTCTACGATATGTCACATCAATCCCATCAATCCCATCAATCAATCAATCCATCAATCCATCACATGTCAAGTACATGTCAAGTACACATCACCTTTCATCCATACCCAAGCAACCATAAAAGTCAAAAAAGTCTTACAAGCCCATTCTTTTCTTACAAAAAAGGCCACAAAAGTCAAGGATTTCTTACACCCCATCTCTCTCCCATCCATCACTCCATCACCCATCACATTCTCTCTCTCCCTTTACAACTCTCTCTTTCTCATTTTCAAAATCCACTCCAAGCAACCAAAAACCCTCCATAAGTATGAGCCTCTCCTTCCCTTTCAAAACTCCAAGTATGGCCCACCTCTCCATCCCAAGATCTTCAATCCTAACCATCCATTCCCCATCTCACCTATTGAAATCAAAGCTAAGGAGCTAAGGGACCCCTAGGAGCAAGAAGATCGAACGGTGGGTGCATGATAATAGTAGCTTTCTTTGTTTTTGAGATGGGCCAAGTGAGGCCAACCGATCAATGGTTTGGATCTCACTGGGACCCTAAGATGTGGCCAATGGCCCACTAGGATCGTCATGATCATTCCATGATGGGTCCATTCTCCATGGACCCCATCATCATGTTTATTTTATTACTTTGGGAAGGTCATCTAAACCGTCCATATTGGTGGGGAAAGGATCCCCACCGTTGATTTTGATTTAGGTAATTCCATGTGTAAAAGGGACCCATTTGATTGTATAATTTCTTCAAGGGAGGGCTCATAGTGGCGGAGCCCTCCATCACAAGCGTGTCCCACTTTCCATCTCTCTCTCCCTTCTCATTTCATATTTTTATTTTATTTATTTTATTTTATGTCATTATATATGGTTGTGTGGCCCACTTGAATGGACCCCACCTTGAAATATTTACTTTGTTCAAGCTTTCTTCAAGTGGGGCCCACCTTATATGTTGTACCCACATCATCCATCAGTGGTGGCCCACCTAATCAGGGCCCACCACAATGTATTTTTTTGGACCAAACCGTCCAGCGTCTGGGACGCTGGACATCCCTGTAAAGAAGAAAAAAAAAAGGGAAAAGGAGCCTTTTTGTGGGTGGGCCCATGTGTAGGCCCCACCTTGATGTATGGGAACAATCCAAGCCATCCATCCTATTCCTTGGATGATTTTAGGCGTTGTGCCAAGGAATGAGGTCCATCCGTTCATTAGGCGGGTCATACCTCTCAAAACAATAACTCTCACCATTTAAATCAATTTTAATTTTTCTACAGGCCTTAATAGGTTCAATAGCGGACTCATTGGGTCGGTCTTGCGCCACTGAAGCCAATGGACGGGGTGGATCCACTTGATGCGGCCCCCAGACGCGAAAAACCCCAAAAAAATGGGTTTTCCCAAAATTTTAAAAATAAGAGGCCCTTGTCTCTGACGCCAGTTGCAGCAGCAGCGGGCGACCGTGCAGCCACCCACGGCTGCTGCCGTGGGTCCCACCATGATGTATATGTTAGATCCACGCCGTTCATGAGGTGGGTCCCCTCCTCAGGTGGGCCCCCTCCAAGTTTCAGCTTGATCTAAAACTCAGGTGGCCCACACCACATGAAACAGTGGGATCGCACCTCTACCATTGAAATTCATTTTTGGGCCCACAGAAGTTTTGGATTAAACTAAAATTTGTGTATTCCCTTCATCCAGGTCTGAGTGACCTTGTGAACGGGTTGGATTTCAAATGAACATTTCGGGTGGGCCCCACATGGGACCCACAATGATGTATGTGTTACTTCCACCGTCCACTGGACGGTGGAGTCCACCTAATGCATGTGATCTATTCACGCCACCCATCTGTCAGGTGGTGGGACCCACTGCCTCTTCACATTAGTTGTCTCGTGGGTTCCACGTGTGATGCAGACCGTCCAGACGGTGGGACCCATTCACAGCTCAACTGACAGATTGAGTGGAGATAGCCCGTTTCAATACTTGAGGTCTTGGTATCGATCCCTAGCAGGGGGTGGCTAACCGTGCAGTGTACGGTGGGATCCATGGGACCACCTACACCGTCCACCCATTCTGATGGGCTGTGGACCCACTCCCACCGGAGGGGCCCTCCCTGACTTGTGCATGGTTGTAACCGTCCAGGCCGTGGGGTGTTTGAATATATATATATATATATATATATATATATATATATATATATATATATATATTATAATATATTTTAAATATATGTTGTGGGTGGCCCCACGTGGAACCCACCTCTGCCACTTTTAGGCAGTAGCGGCTACTCTAATTTCTGCTGTGTACGGTACCAAGTGGACCCTACCACTAGCTGCTGTGCACAGTATTAAGTTTCGTGGGTCCCACTTGTTCTATCCACGCCATCTATCTATGAGACCCACCCTTGATGCATGTGTTGTATCCAAGACTGTCCAACCTCTTGGCGAGCTTATCTTAACGGTTTGAGATTAAAAATAAGGTATAGATCTATAGCTCAGGTGGACCCCACCTTGGTATGTTTATGGGGCCCATCTTGATTTATTGCGACTATCCATTGAGGCCCACCGTAGTATACATAAGGCCCAATTGGTGTAGCCCTTTTGTTACATATAAAATCCATAAGATTAGGCCCATTTGATGCAATCTAAGGCCCAGGGGTTATGACCCATTGCAATGCACTTAAGGCCCATTGGTGCGACCCGGTGGTGTGGACCACTTGATGAATGTAAGGCCCATTGAATGTGGCCCATTTGATATATTTAAGGCCCAATGGGATGTACTTAAGGTCCATTGCAATGTGTGACCCCAACTCGGATTATGTAATGATCGTACCTTGAGTGCAATATTGGTTTAAAGTCCACATTGCGAGTGTAATGCTGGTTGGATGTCCACATTACGACTCTCCTTAGGGCCCATTATTAGGCCATACTTATTGTGTATAGGCCGTTCAGGCCCATCTGCATTGTAAGGATAGTTCATCACTTATTTACATGTTTAGTATAGCTTCATAACTCATGATCATACGCATCATATGCATGCTTGATATGAGAATTGACTGATCATAGCATATGCCTTCGGGTAGGTCGTTTATGAGCTCCCGGTTAGGCGGTGTTGCCCTACATGAGCGCACGATATGCGCAGGATTTGTTGGATGACTAGATAGCATGATTTATGCATTTCGCATTTTTTTGACATAGTTATTGTATGCCCTAGCGACATCAGGGCCGTAGCCTCCACAGGCATATCGTGGTTGGCAGGATTGGATACTGAAAATTTTATTCTACATGGGGTGCTATAAATATCCCTGGGTGAAGGTTCTTAAACCCTTATGGTACCAAGATGTTGCTCTAACATCTAGACCGAGTGGGTAGATGAGCGTTGAGTGTCGAATACCAGATGGTTGCGCTCTCCACTGTATTGTGGTCGGTTGGAAGGGGGTGCGACCTTACCCACCAGAGAGTAGTGGGCAATACTAAGCTAAGTCTGATCAGCTCGAGGAATAGGTCCGTTATCGACGAGTCGTGCCCGATATTGGCAGACGGATAGTGAGGTCTCTTCCACTTATCTTATTACGCGCGATGTGGCGACAATCTGGTTTAGAGTGTACTAGACCCTGGTGATATTCCAGATTTGAGCTGTATTGACATGTGGACTTAGATGACGATTGTATGCTTAACTTGCATCTTGCATCGCATAGCCTTGGTACAACTCATGATATTATGGATCCATCTGCATATTCCGCATTACTCTGATATTGCATGATCAATTACTACCTTGTGCACACACTTTCACCACGCTCTAAGCTTTCTATAAGCTTATGCACGACCGTTGCGTGCAGGTGACGTTGGGGCGCAGCAGCGCTGAGGCAGGAGCATTTGCAGATCATTTTTGGAGTTTTTGTTCCTTACCATTGTATTTCCCTTTATACTCATTGTACTTGTAAAGTTTTTGATCATAGTAAAAATGTAATGGAGTTCTTGGTTGTTGTTTGTGGGTTATGCCTTTGGTTATGCTTATTACGAATCAAACTGACGTTGAAAATCCTCCTCGTAGCATCCTAGGATCGGAACATGGTGAATGGGTGTTAGGAGCTGAGAATGGGGCTCTATGGACGCTATCGGCGCCGAATTCGGCGATCAAAAATTTTGTGAGCCCGGTTTCCGAGTTCGGGGCGTGAAAGAAGTTGGTATCAGAGCATAACTTGAGAATAACCGAGGACAACATTACATATTTGCTATGAGTATAAAATGGCTAAGTTTCGAAGTTTGGATAGCTTAGCGATCTCCCGTTATAAATCCTTAACGTGCGTGCCTTCGAGAGTTTTGAAGTTGATAGGCGCCTTCGCCCTTTTCTGTAAGACATGACGCATGGGAGAGTTACCCGATCGACTCCCGCATCACCACCTGAGGATCCCGCTCCACCACCTGCGGCTCCCGCACTACCACCTACGATGCCCATTCCATCACTGGAGATTTTTACGGCCCATCCTGAGTATGCTGCTCCTCCGCCAGAGACAGGTGCGGAGCCGACCGTATCCGTAAGTGCCTCACAGTTGCAACATATGTTAAAGGTTGTGACGACTGCACTTCAGGGACAGGGCAAGTAGTCAGTTATTTCACCAGCACAGGCAGAGCAAGATCGTGTGAGTGCTCTCCTTCGTGAGTTTTTACGGCTCGATCCCCCACGTTTCCAGGGTGATCCAGACCCGACGGCAGCTGAGAGATGGCGCGCCGATGTAGAGAAGGTATTCAAGACGATGAGATGTACGACAGAGCGGCGAGTTCGAATAGCCGTATTTCTTCTCCACGGTGAGGCTGAGCATTGGTGGACATCAGTCTCTCGAGCAGCAGGCGCTGATTTTGTGTGGACTTGGGAGGATTTTGTGAATCGGTTTAACCGACAGTACTTCCCTGATCACATTCGACGACAGCGAGCGTTGGAGTTTGAGGCCCTGGTGCAGGGCGATATGATAGTGGCCCAGTACGCGGCTCATTTTGTTGCACTGTCTATATTTTCACCCTATCTGGTTGATGACGAGGAGCAAAGAGCTCGCCACTTCGAGGACGGCCTACGTTACGGTCTTCGCAGCCGTGTTATTGGGCATGAGCTCCCGACCTTTGAGGAAGTGGTGCGGAAGGCTCAGATTTTTGAGACAGAGTGGGCCGGTTCTCAGTCTAATCATGGTCAGAGGAGAGACAGAAAGAGGTAAGCTCCTTCCAGTGATTCCCAGCAGCGTCGACCACAGCAGTAGAGGCGCACAGGTCATCCAGCCTTCCGAGCACCAGCGGCACCTCCACCACCACCTCCGAGATAGTTCACCGGCACTTATTTTAGGTGCAGTGCGATGGGATACTGTTCATGAGAGTGTCCCAGCCTCCAGCAGCAGCAGAGAGGTCCACAGCAGCAGAGGGCTCCACAGCAGCCTCCACCACAGCCGCAGCTGAGACCCCCACAGCAGCAGCAACATCAGCCCCCACCACCGAGGTCACCTCAGCAGCAGCATCAGTACCAACCTCAGAGGCCGCAGCAGTAGAGGCAGCAGTTTCGACAGCCTCAACGACCCCAGCAGCAGCACCACCATGCCCAGAGGGGACAGACACCTCCCCAGCCGGCTCATACTAGGTTTTATGCGGCTTAGCAGGACCCGTAGTCTTCTGGAGGAGTCATTGAGGGTATACTTCTAGTCTCTGCATGCATTGCTCATGTGTTATTCGATTCTGGTGCATCGCATTCTTTTATGGTCGAGAGCTTCTACCGATCGACTGGATTACCATTGGAGTCTTCTGGTGAGAGCCTATCAGTATCGACTCCCTTGGGGAGGACTGCAGTGTTAGGCCGATTTTGGTAGTCTTGTCCTGTTCTAGTTGGGGATATCTTTTTGCCTGTCGATCTGTTTGCATTGTCGATGTCTGAGTTCGACGTCATCCTGGGCATGGATTGGCTCGCCGAGTACTATGTCATATTGGACTGCGCCACGAGGACAGTCACATTCTATATACCCGACGTGCCACAGTTTCAGTCCATTGCAGAGGCTAGAGGAGAGCGGTTGTCTTGTTTGATGTCATGTGTCATCGAGGAGCTGTTGCCGCTTGTATCGACCATTTGCCTGTGGTTTGTGATTTTTTTGATGTGTTCCAGGAGATTTCGGGATTACCGCCTCGTCGACTCACCGAGTTTCAGATTGATCTCATGCCCGGTACCGTGCCTATTTCGAAGGCCTCGTATCACATGGCACCGTTGGAGTTACGGGAACTGCAGAAGCAATTGGACGAGTTGCGAGAGTTGGGTTTTATCCATCAGAGCAGTTCACCATGGGGAGCGCCGGTACTCTTCGTGAAGAAGAAGGATGGTTCGTTGAGGCTTTACGTTAACTACCGTGAGCTTAACAAAGTCACGATCAAGAACAGATACCCGCTCCCTAGGATTGATGATTTATTCGACCAGCTGCAGGGTGCACAGTTCTTTTCAAAGATCGACCTGCGTTTCGGTTATCATCAGATTCGGGTCCGAGATGAGGACATTTTGAAGACAGCATTCAGGACGCGTTACGGTCATTTTGAGTTTCAGGTCATGTCCTTCGGACTGACCAATGCACCCGTGGTCTTCATGCAGCTGATGAACGAGGTCTTCCACCCATATCTTGATCAGTTTGTTGTAGTCTTCATCGACGACATTCTGATCTATTCGAGGACCCGTGAGGAGCATGAGCAGCATTTAGAGATCACCTTGCAGACCCTCCGCTTACACCAGTTGTATGCGAAGCTGAAAAAGTGCGAGTTCTGACAGGAGGAGGTGAAGTTCTTCGGTCACGTGGTGACGAGGGAGGGTGTCACAGTGGACCCCTGGAAGGTCGAGGCAGTGCGTCAGTGGGGCCAGCCCACGACTGCGACAGAGATCCGTAGTTTCCTTGGTTTAACGGACTATTACTGACGTTTCATTGAGGGCTCTCTCGTATTGCAGCCCCGCTGACCAGGTTGACTCGGAAGGGCGCAGAGTTTATTTGGAGTGACACCTGCAAGTGAGCATTTATGAAGTTGAAGGACCGTCTGACGTCCTCTCCTGTCCTCACTCTTCCCTCTGTGAGTGATGGATTTATTGTATTCACTGATGCCTAGCATATTGGTTTGGGTGCTGTCCTGATGCAGCACGGGAGACCAGTGGCCTTTGCGTCTCGACAACTCAAGGTCCATGAGCTGAACTATCCCACGCATGACTTAAAGCTGGTCGCAGTTGTCTTCGCACTAAAGGTGTGGAGGCACTATCTTTATTGGGTTAGGTTCGAGCTCTTCTCTGATCACAAGAGCTTGAAGTACCTCTTCTCGCAGTCTGAGATGAATATGAGACAAAGGTGCTGGATGGATCCAGCGCCTGAAAGATTATGATTTCGATCTCCAGTACCACCCAGGCAAGGCGAACATGGTGGCAGATGCCCTCAGCCCTCAGCCACGAGGTCTAGTGGCGCATATGATGATTCAAGAGTGACGAATGCTTGAGGATGTAGCAGCGTATGATTTTGAGTTCGGCCTGCAGTCTTCCATCGTACAGTTATCGAGCCTGTCGATTCAACCCTCTTTTGTCGCTAGGGTGATCGAGGCTCAGTAGGCTGATGAGTCGTTACAGAGTTATATGGCTGAGGCGGCATCTGAGAGTCAGGAAGATTGGCAGATTGGTACAGACAGTGGACTTCACTTCAGAGGCCGATTATGTGTCTCGGATATTCCAAAGTTACACAGAAATCTTATGACCGAGGCACATCGATCGTGATTTTCTATCCACCCGGGCTCGATGAAGATGTACCGTGACATGAGGCGACAGTATTTTTGGATGGGGATGAAGCGCCAGATTGTCAGTTTTGTGACCGAGTGTGACACGTGCCAGCGTGTCAAGGCCGATAATCAGAGACCTCCTGATCTATTGCAGTCGTTGAGTATCCCGACGTGGAAGTGGGAGCACGTGTCGACTGATTTCATTATGGGTTTGCCGAGGACTCAGCATGGTCATGATGCCATTTGGGTCGTTGTGGATCGTCTGACGAAGTCGGCACATTTTCTTGTGATGCGTGCAACTTGGTCTATGGATCGGCTTGCGAGGTTATTCATCGAGGAGATCGTGAGACTGTATGGCGTTCCAGTCTCGATCGTTTCTAACCGAGACTCAAGGTTCATGTCTTAGTTTCTAGGAAGCTTCCAGCGAGCGATGTGGACTGATTTGCAGCTCAGCACCGCGTACCATCCGCAAACCGATGGCCAGACCGAGAGGGTCAACCAGATCCTTGAGGACATGCTTCGGGCCTGCGCGATTGATTTCACGGGTAGCTGGGATGAGCATCTGCGATTGGCTAAGTTTGCATAAAATAACAGCTATCAGGCAACCATCGGCATGGCTCCTTTCGAGGCATTATATGGCAGACCATGTAGATCACCGAGTTTCTGGACCGAGGTTAGAGAGCGTCGTCTCATAGGTCCCGAGCTTGTACAGGAGACGTCAGAGGCTATTGACATCATCATGCAGAGGATGCTCACAGCTCAGAGCCGACAGAAGAGTTTTGCTGATCGTCGGCGTCGTCCCTTGGAGTTTGATGTAGGGGACCATGTGTATCTCAAGGTCTCGCCCATGAAGGGCGTAGTTTGATTCAATGCGAAGGGCAAGCTTGCCCCGAGATTCATAGGACCTTTTGAGATCACTGGGTGCGTTGGTGCCGTGGCCTATCGGCTTGCCTTGTCATCTCAGTTGTCTGGCGTCCACAACGTCTTTCATGTCTCTAAGTTGAGGAAGTGTGGATCAGACATTGTTTTCGTTATTGATTGGCAGCCGCTGGAGGTTTGTGAGGACGCTTCTTACATTGAGCAGTCAGTCCGTATCCTTGATCGGAAGGAGCAGGTCCTCAGAACTAAGGTCATTCCGTTGGTGAAGGTTCAGTGGGATCATCATTCTGTAGAGAAGGCTTCTTGGGAGCATGAGGCCGAGATTCGAGAGCGTTATCTTCATCTCTTTATTGGTTGATCATGTATTGTATTTTATATGCTGTCTCTGATTCTATATGATGATGTTATGTTTCTTCTTCTTCTTGAGTTATGCCTAGTTGCGATGATTGTGTAAAATTCGAGGATGAAATTTTTATGAGGGGAGAGCTGTAAGACCCATATCTTAGTCCGTACCATTCCGTAGACTTCCGCGGTCTTACCGGTCGAATTTCGGCAACCTTCGACCCTAAACCGATATTGACGCGCGACCCTGATTCATATGCCATCAACCTGTATCGACTCAACCCAAGATCAATACCATATCGACCGCACCATCGCTGCTGTTCCGATGCCGTGACTTGCACGTCGAGGCGATACCCTGGTCAAGAGATGTAGGCCAACGTTCGGCGCGAGAAAAATGTCGCACGTTGCGAAACTCAAGAGAATCTCTACGATGTGTCACATCAATCCCATCAATCAATCAATTCATCAATCCATCACATGTCAAGTACACATCACCTTTCACCCATACCCAAGCAACCACAAAAGTCAAAAAAGGTCTTACAAGCCCATTATTTTCTTACACAAAAGGCCACAAAAGTCAAGAATTTCTTACACCCCATCTCTCTCCCATCCATCACTCCATCACCCATCACATTCTCTCTCTCCCTTTACAACTCTCTCTCTTTCTCATTTTCAAAATCCACTCCAAGCAACCAAAAACCCTCCATACATATGAGCCTCTCCCTCCCTTTCAAAACTCCAAGTGTGGCCCACCTCTCCATCCCAAGATCTTCAATCCTAGCCATCCATTCCATATCTCACCCATTGAAATCAAAGCTAAGGAGCTAAGGGACCCCTAGGAGCAAGAAGATCGAACAGTGGGTGCATGATAATAGTATCTTTCTTTGTTTTTGAGATGGGCCAAGTGAGGCCAACCGATCAATGGTTTGGATCTCACTTGGGACCCTAAGATGTGGCCGATGGCCCACTAGGATCATCATGATCATTCCATGATGGGGCCATTCTCCATGGACCCCATCATGATATTTATTTTATTGCTTTGGGAAAGTCATCTAGACCGTCCATATTGATGGGGAAAGGATCCCTACCGTTGATTTTGATTTAGGTGGTCCCATGTGTAAAAGGAACCCATTTGATTGTATAATTTCTTTAAGGGAGGGCTCATAGTGGCGGAGCCCTCCATCACAAGCATGTCCCACTTTCCATCTCTCTCTCCCTTCTCATTTCATATTTTTATTTTATTTATTTTATTTTATGTCATTATATATGGTTGTGTGGCCCACTTGAATGGACCCCACCTTGAAATATTTACTTTGTTCAAGCTTTCTTCAAGTGGGGCCCACCTTATATGTTGTACCCACATCATCCACCAGTGGTGACCCACCTAATCAGGGCCCACCACAATGTATTTTTTTGGACCAAACTGTCCAGCGTCTGGGACGCTGGACATCCCTGTAAAGAAGAAAAAAAGAAGGGAAAAGGAGCCTATTTGGGGGTGGGCCCTTGTGTAGGCCCCACCTTGATGTATGGGAACAATTCAAGCCATCCATCCTATTCCTTGGATGATTTTAGGCGTTGAGCCAAGGAATGAGGTCCATCCGTTCATTAAGTGGGTCATACCTCTCAAAACAGTAACTCTCACCATTTAAATCAATTTTAATTTTTCTACAGGCCTTAATAGGTTCAATAGCGGACTCATTGGGTTGGTCTTGCGCCATTGAAGCCAATGGACGGGGTGGATCCACTTGATGCGGCCCCCAGACGCGAAAAACCCGGGAAAAATGGGTTTTCCCAAATTTTTAAAAACAAGAGGCCCTTGCCTCTGACGCCAGCTGCAGCAGCAGCGGGCGGCCGTGCAGCCACCCACGGCTGCTGCCGTGGGTCCCACCATGATGTATGTTAGATCCACGCCGTTCATGAGGTGGGTCCCCTCCTCAGGTGGGCCCCTTCCAAGTTTCAGCTTGATCTAAAACTCAGGTGGCCCACACCACATGAAACAGTGGGATCGCACCTCTACCATTGAAATTCATTTTTGGGCCCACAGAAGTTTTGGATTAAACTAAAATTTGTGTATTCCCTTCATCCAGGTCTGAGTGACCTTGTGAACGGGTTGGATTTCAAATGAACATTTCGGGTGGGCCCCACATGGGACTCACAATGATGTATGTGTTACTTCCACCGTCCACTGGACGGTGGAGTCCACCTAATGCATGTGATCTATTCACGCCACCCATCTGTCAGGTGGTGGGACCCACTGCCTCTTCACATTAGTTGTCTCGTGGGTTCCACGTGTGATGCAGACCGTCCAGACAGTGGGACCCATTCACAGCTCAACTGACAGATTGAGTGGAGATAGCCCGTTTCAATACTTGAGGTCTTGGTATCGATCCCTAGCAGGGGGTGGCTAACCGTGCAGTGTACGGTGGGATCCATGGGACCACCTACACCGTCCACCCATTCTGATGGGCTGTGGGACCCACTCCCACGGGTGGGGCCCTCCCTGACTTGTGCATGGTTGTAACCGTCCAGGCCGTGGGGTGTTTGAATATATATATATATATATATATATATATATATATATATATATATATATATATATATATATATATATATATATATAATTTTAAATATATGTTGTGGGTGGCCCCACGTGGAACCCACCTCTGCCACTTTTAGGCAGCAGCGGCTACTCTAATTGCTGCTGTGTACGGTACCAAGTGGACCCCATCACTAGCTGCTGTGCACAGTATTTAATTTCGTGGGTCCCACTTATTCTATCCACGCCATCTGTCTATGAGACCCACCCTTGATGCATGTGTTGTATCCAAGACTGTCCAACCTCTTGGTGAGCTTATCTTAACGGTTTGAGACTAAAAACAAGGTATAGATCTCTAGCTCAGGTGGACCCCACTTTGGTATGTTTATGGGGCCCATCTTGATTTATTGCGACTATCCATTGAGGCCCACCATAGTATACATAAGGCCCAATTGGTGTAGCCCATTTGTTACATATAAGATCCATAAGATTAAGCCCATTTGATGTAATCTAAGGCCCACGGGTTATGACCCATTACAATGCACTTAAGGCCCATTGGTGCGACCCCATGGTCTGGACCACTTGATGAATATAAGGCCCATTGAATGTGGCCCATTTGATATATTTAAGGCCCAATGGGATGTACGTAAGGTCCATTGTAATGTGTGACCCCAACTCGGATTATGTAATGATCGGGCCTTGAGTGCAATGTTGGTTTGACGTCCACATTGCGAGTGTAATGCTGGTTGGATGTCCACATTACGATTCTCCTTAGGGCCCATTATTAGGCCTGTACTTATTGTATATAGGCTGTTCAGGCTCATCTGCATTGTAAGGATAGTTCATCACTTATTTACATGTTTAGTATAGCTTCATGACTCATGATCATACGCATCATATGCATGCTTGATATGAGAATTGACTGATCATAGCATATGCCTTCAGGCAAGTCGTTTATGAGCTCCCGGTTAGGCGGTGTTGCCCTACATGAGCGCACGATATGCATAGGATTTGTTGCATGACTGGATAGCGTGATTCATGCATTTCGCATTTGTGTGACATGGTTATTGTACGCCCTAGCGACATCGGGGCCGTAGCCTCCACTGGCGTATCGTGGTTGGCAGGATTGGATACCGAAAATTTTATTTTACATGGGGTGCTATAGATATCCCTGGGTGAAAGTCCCTAAACCCTTATGGTACCAAGAGGTTGCTCCAACGTCTAGACGGAGTGAGTAGATGAGCGTTGAGTGTCGAATACCAGATGGTTGCGCTCTCCACTATGTCATGGTCGGTTGGAAGGGGGTGCGGCCTTACCCGCCCGAGAGTAGTGGGCAATACTAGGCTGAGTCTGACTAGCTCGAGGAATGGGTCCGCTATCGACGAGTCGTGCACGATATTGGCAGATGGATAGTGAGGTCTCTTCCACTTACCTTATTGCGCGCGATGTGGCGGCAATCTGGTTTAGAGTGTACTAGACCCCGGTGATATCCCAAATTTGAGCCGTATTGACATGTGGACTTAGACGAGGATTGTATGCTTGACTTGCATCTTGCATCGCATAGCCTTGGTACGGCTCATGATATTATGGATCCATCTGCATATTCTGTATTACTCTGATATTGCATGATCATATTACTACCTTGTGCACACACTTTCACCACCCTCTAAGCTTTCTATAAGCTTATGCACGACCGTTGCATGCAGGTGACGTTGAGGCGCAGCAATGCTGAGGCAGGAGCACTTGCAGATCATTTTTGGAGTTTTTGTTCCTTACCATTGTATTTCCCTTTATACTCATTGTATTTGTAAAGCTTTTGATCATAGTGGAAATGTAATAGAGTTCTTGGTTGTTATTTGTGAGTTATGCCTTTGGTTATCCTTATTACGAAGCAAACTGACGTTGAAAATTCTCCTCGTAGCATCACAGGATCGAAACCTGGCGAATGGACGCTAGGAGCCGAGAATGGGGCTCTATGGAGGCTGTCGGCGCTGGATTCGACGATCGGGAATTTTGTGAGCCCGATTTTCGAGTTCGGGGCGTGACATTGGATGCATGGCATCCGTTCACGTACCAAAGGATGAGAGGTCAAAACTCGATATGAAGATTAGGCAGTGTGTGTTCTTGGGGTACGGTGATGAAAAATTCGGTTACAGATTGTGGGATCCGACTGAGAGGAAGCTCGTCAAGAGCAGAGATGTGGTTTTCTTTGAAGATCAGTGTATAGAAGACATTGGTAAGCCAGAGAAGAACCAGTCTAGTTCAGGTGAGCTAGAGGACATGGATTCGGTTATTCCTCCCGTGGTACCTGATGACGGGGTAGTACAACAAGGTGCAAAGGACGAGGGAGTTCCTACAGAAGATAGACCGAGGGAGCAGCCCCCACTTGATCCACCTGTTGAGCCACAGGTGAGGAGGTCATCTAGGGACAGACAGTCGTCCAAGAGGTACTTGCCGCATGAGTACATTATGCTAACTGATGGGGGAGAACCAGAAGACTATTCTGAGGCCCTAGCCGACGAGCATAAGGAGGAGTGGTTGAAAGCTATGCAAGAGGAGATGAAATCCTTTCATAAGAATCACACATATGACATGATGAAACTGCCTAAGGGCAAGAAAACTTTGAGCAACAAGTGGGTGTTTAGAAAGAAGGTTGAGCAGAAGAATTCACAGACGAGGTTCAAAGCCAGACTTGTGGTGGTTTGGTTAGAGGAAAGGCATACACTTTAAGGAGATATTCTCACCATTGGTAAAGATGACATCCATACGGGTGTTGCTTGGGTTGGCGGCTAGCATGAATCTGAAGATAGAGCAGTTAGACGTTAAAACTGCCTTTCTCCATGGTGACCTGGAAGAAGAGATCTACATGCACCAACCAGAAGGGTTCGAAGTCAAGGGCAAGGAACATATGGTGTGTAGGCTGAGGAAGAGCTTGTATGGGTTGAAACAAGCTCCACGGTAATGGTACAAGAAGTTTGACTCGTTCATGTTACAACATGGGTATGACAGAATGGAGTCGGACCACTGTGTGTTCACGCGCAAGTTCTCAGATGGTGATTTCTTAGTTCTGCTCTTATACGTTGATGACATGCTCATCATGGAAAAATACATCAAAAAGATCGACAGGCTAAAATAGGAGTTGGGCAAGTTTTTTTGATGAAATACTTGGGCCCCGCTAAACAGATCCTAGGAATGGAGATAACCCGTGACAGAAGTAGCAGGAAGCTTTGGCTGTCACAAGAGCGGTATATTGAGAAAGTCCTAGAGCAGTTCAATATGAATGCAGCGAAGCCGGTCAGTACTCCATTGGATGGTCACTTCAGATTGAGCGACAGGCAGTGCCCAAGATGAAGGCAGAAGTGGAAGAGATGTAAAAGATACCCTACGCGTCAGCTGTAGAAAGTTTGATGTATGCTATGGTGTGTACATGCCCAGACATAGCATATGCGGTTGGTGTGGTCAGCCGGTATCTTGCCAATCCTGGCAAAGAGCATTGGGCAGCGGAGAAATGGATACTGCGGTATCTAAGAGGCTCATCCAGGTTGAGCCTATGCTATGGTGACGGGAAACCTGTGTTAGAGGGCTACACAGATGCAGATATGGCAGGTGACATAGACTCCAGGAAGTCTACATCGAGGTTCATGTTCACATTTGCAGGGGGAGCGGTTTCTTGGCAGAGCAAGCTACAGAAGGTCGTAGCATTGTTGACTACAGAGGCCGAGTACATTGCAGTCACTGAAGCATGTAAAGAGATGCTTTGGATGAAGAGGTTCCTACTGAAACTTAGCCTGAAGCAGGAGCATCACGTGGTCTATTGGGATAGCCAAAGTGCTATACACTTGAGCAAGAATCCAAGTCAGCACTCCAAGTCGACGCACATAAAGGTTCGGTATCACTGAATTAGGGATACTTTGGAACAGAAGGTGTTACAGCTTGAGAAGGTCCACACGGACGATAATGGGTCAGACATGATGACCAAGGCTTTGCTCAAGGGCAAGTTTAAGGTTTGTAAAAATCGGGTTGGCTTGAAGAAGGTGGATTCCTCCTGAGTCAAAAAGGGAGAGATTTGATGGGAATTTTTCTCCTCATTGGTGGAATCGATGAAATTGAATGGGTTTCGATATCATCGATAATTGCAGGATTTTTCAATCCTGGTCGCTGGACTTTTTTTGTCCTGTCGATATGATCAAGTGACCTGCTGATCATATCGAGGATGTTATCGAGGATGTATCGAGAGTGTCTTGATGGCATCGATAATTGATGAAATTTTATCCCTGATTGATGGACAATTTTGGTCTTGTCTCGATATGATCGAGCGACTTTCAGATTGCATCGACACTGTTATCGAGAGACTTTCGATATGATCGAAGAGTTCCGTAGATGCGATTGCAGAAATGCAGATTTTGCGAATTTAGTTTCCTATATGGGTTCTTCCTCTTTCTATTCTTATATAAAGGGGTGTATCCAGGATTGGGGTGTATTCCAGGGTATTCTAGGGTTTCCTAAAGCTTTGTAAGGGTTTGCTAAAGGGCTTATGGTTGTGAGAGAAAGAGAGAGAGGAAGCTTGTGGAAGGGAGGTTATACTCGTAGAGGTGATCTACCATATCTCAGCGCTTTCACGTCCTCATAATCGGTGAGATCTCTGTCTTCTTTGTTTCTCTTACTGTTTATCCGTTCCTGCGTGAGTGAAGAAGGTTTGATCCAAGCGGTGTGTGCTTGTGATCGGTTGTAACGTTCTGCTTTATAGTTAATTGTTGATCTAGATGAGGTCCCGTGGTTTTTACCTCTTTGAAGGATTTTTCACGTAAAAATTCCTGGTGTTGTGTGATTGGTGCTTTGATTTACTTCATTGCTATTATTATCCCATAATTCTGGTTTGTTCTGGAGGGCTAGATCCTAAGGTTTTGTGCAAGGCCCCCAACAATCACTTGATGAAGATAGTGATCAACCTCATCACATCCTCCCCAGCTTTAAAGTTTGGGTATTATCTTAGAGGCTTGAGGGGAGTATATATATAAACCTTTTCTTTCTTTTATTTTTCTTTGTTTAATAAGACTTCTTGAAGCTAATATTTTTTATATTAAAGTTAAAGTGTCCACTTCAGACATGATAAAGATCATCACTACTCCCTCAGACTCTCCCTAAAAGTTGGTCCTTAAAGTTAAAGCTATCAATGAAGAGAAATTATGCCGTTCAATTACTCGATTCCCTAGTGGGGGTGGCTAACAGTGAAGTGCGAACTGATTGTGGGGTATACTAACAAGCTAACAAAGTCACACAATGACTCTCATTTCTTTATATATATATATATATATATATATATATATATATATATATATATATATATATATATATATATATATATATATATATATATATATCCTTCTAAAGTCACACAATGACTCTCATTTTTTATATCTAATTTTCAAACTTTTAAAGGTTTCCCTTAAACCATCATGAGTTTGAGAGGGAGTGTGCGTGTATATGATATATTATACAACTAGTATTTCTTATTCTATACTTTTGTACGGCTAAGTGATACACATTTTATAAGTGTTCTATTTTGTATTTATACATTTTTTTTATTAATATAATAATACAGAAAATTCTTACCTACGCATAACAATAACATAGTTCCTAGATAGATAAGTTATAATGTCATAATTAATATGTAGGAATATATTGAATAGGGGTGTCAACGAGCCGGTTTAAGACTAGGCCAAGCTCTATCCAAGCCCAAACCACATTGTTATAGTAAGCCCAAACTAGGCTCAGGCTCGTGACGAGCTAAAATAATCCACCCTAAGCCCACCCAGAATGTTTGTACAAGAGGGGGGGCATCAAATAGTTGGAAGTGCGAGAAAAAGAGATGGGAGGAGGTTGGAGGTGAGCAAGAGACGAAGATAGAAGGCATCGGATAGTTGAAGGTGCGAGAGAGAGAGAGAGAGAGAGAGAGAGAGAGAGAGAGAGAGAGAGAGAATATGAGAGTTTATATATATATATATATATATATATATATATATATATATATATATATATATATATATATATATATATATATATATATATATATATATATATATATATATAGCTCAAATCCTAATAGGTCGAGCCAGGTTTACGGGCTTTTGGCCTTCTATGCTCATGCCCAACCCGATTTTGAAATGGGATTGATTCTTAAGCCCAAGCCAGACCAAGGTGTGCCAAACCCGAAAGCCCGATGGGCTAACTCAACCCATTAAAACTCTTAATCTTAAACATACAAGAGTATCAACTAAAAGAGAGAAGTTTTGTCATTATTATATGGCTACTATCATTATTATCCTAAATGATCCAATCCACTATTGTACGATAAACTTATGGCTATTATCATTATTATATGGTCACCATATGTGATAAGACAATGAGAAGTCAGCATGAAAGGTATCCACTATTAGGTATGACAACTAGTCAATGTCTCTCTGCCCTACCCCCACATAGGAGTGTGTGTGCCATAAGAATAGACTTCTAATGTTAGACCTAATAGACACTTGCATTTGTATATGAGGTTCAAGTTTTTGGATAGGAAGGCCACATGCCTAAATTATGATCCACTTGTAGATATACCGGATCTGATTAATCCTTAGATCTAAGGACGTGTGAGGAGTTTAAGTTCTTATTCACATGTACTTTGACTTGCCATACAAGTTTATCACATGGCCAATAAAAGTGGGTGTAACTAGGTGCATCTATCAAAGTCCAGCTGAGGTTACATGGGCTAACAAGATATCCATTAGTTTTATAGGAACAAGCTTATTACTAAGATCTTACGATAAGATATTCATCAACCAATTTTTTCTACTAAACCTATCACTCAAAAGATTTTATAAATATTATTATTAATCATTAAACTTTTGTTCTAACTGTTAAAAAGGTTTTGATCACACTTAGTGATAATATGATGGTTTAGATTTGAGGATCTACCCCTTGATCTGCATAAGCATTGAGTCAATGGTGGATAGCCATTATAGGGAATGAATTTCTTCAATACAAGATACATAATGTTCAGATTGTGCGCTGAAAAACCAATGATATTAGACGTTGATTGATTAGTATGATGCATTTATTATTTTTAATTATTCTTATGGAACCGGTTTATAGGGGTTTTAGATGCATCGCCTCTAATGCTTTTAGGTATTACAGATTAGATCTAATTACTTGGTAGCCAAGGAAGAGTTGTGTTCCATTGATCTCATTGCCCTAGCCATGACCATACGGGTTTTAGAGCATACCTGTGTTATCATTGGATGGTCTTCTCATGAGAGGGAATTGACTTGGTGTTAAGATGGATAGTCTCTACTAATCAGGGCTGACTTCGTGTCGGATCACCTCCTTTCCTACCCATGCATGATTGTGTAAGTGAGTCATGGATGGTCCGTATGATTGGGCCTTAAGTCACTTGCATTGGTATCAATTGCTTATAAGCATTAAGACTAAGAGACCCATCATGCCCATACTTAAATAGGCTTGTGGTCATACTAACTCCATCAAATCCCCATAACCTGAGGTTGTGTGTATGAAGAGACCTTGATTGATCATGCATTAACTCCTTATGAAGCTTCTAGATAACCACTGAAAGTGGGTTTGGGTGAGCTTCCTCATAAAGGTCCTCGACACATGGACAACCTAATAAGGGATCCATTGGCTTCCCCATTAATGAATAGGTAGTTGATCCCATATTTTAGATGGTCCATTAAGTGTTTAAAAGGTCATTCGGCACATTTAACGTATAAATAAATTAATCAAAAAATTTCAATCATTAAATTTTGTTTTCGATCATTAATTTGTTTTAAATAGAACTTAATGGACATTGAATGGTTCAAATATTAGATGGTCCACACCCTGGGTGGCACAGGCATTTCCCAAGGATAGTGATCACTTATTGTGGAGGGACTTAAATGGTTGGGGTGTATATTTTAAACAAGTAGATAAACATCCTTCAAAGTAGGATGTGCATGCAGGTGTTTGTACGATGGAGAAGCACAATTTGCAATGCATTCTCCAATCACACTAAATCATCATTTATATATATCATATCTTGATAGATGAGATCAAAAGAGTGAGCATGGACATCCCGTGTAGAGCCTAAAGAGAGAGAGAAAAGAGAAAGAAAAGTAAGAAGGAAAAGAGATACAGTAGGCCACGTCCAAGGCTCCCATCATGCACACCATCCCGCAAATGGCCCATGGTCAGAATTGGCCTTTACGAAGATCTAGATGGAGGCTCTCCGTCTCCTTCATCCATAATAGATCTGGGAAGACTATCTTGGGAGATGAACAATAACATTTGATCAACAACTCATCATCAGGTATATCTATTTATAATAGATTTTTAAAAAAAAAAAGAAAAAAAAGAAGAGGAATATGATTAAATTTAAACGGAGATCTTAATTCTTAATTAATTAATTAATTGAATTAGATATTTTTAAAACCCTTTATTTCACTATACATTTCTAAAATTCACCTATCACATGATTAAAATAGGATCACGGACTTTAATATTATAACAGAGTATATATGGAAAACTATAAACGGTCGAGTACAATAACTAACCTGTAGCTATTACTCCTTATATCTAAATCATGTCCCAAAAGAGAGAGACAAATAGAAAGGCCTTGTACATTCCCACCCTTAGGGAGTCACTTGTAGAGAAAGAATAAAGAGAAAAAAAGAGAGAGATTTCATTTCTCCCTCTTTCCATCCATCACATATATGGGATGCACTTATGTAGACGGTTTATCTATCTCCCTTAATACTGCTCTAAGGGATGGTGTGGTGGCTTCAACCATCTCCTTCATTTGGGATAGGTCGAGTAGATATCTTCTGATTAAAAGATCACATTAACAAATTGATGGTTCATCAACTTCAATGATCAAGTAATCCTAACTAAAGGATTTATGTTTTTCATTTTCTAAAAACTTAAGAATATTTTGATGGAGATTTGTGGTGATATAAAATCTAAAATTTGATTTTTGAAAGTTTTATTTTCCATCACATTATAAAAATCCTAACACTCTAATCCAAAAAAGAATGATATAAATAGGGATGAAAGGCTTTACTTAAGGCTCATAAGATAAGGGAGATCTAGCTAGTCGAGATGTGTTACTTTATTTGATGAGTTTTAATTAGTTAGGGCTCAATTGGCATCTCTAGTATTCTAATTCAATAAAAGCAACTCCACTAAGCTCTTGTTGTTCTAACTCTTGTTTTAAATAAACTTGTTTGGTAAAATCATTTTTTTAAGTCTAAAAAAACATTCTTATTTAAATAAACATATTTGGTAAAAAATTTAAATAAGAACTTTTTTAGGCGTAATTGAAGTCATTTTTAAATATTACAACAACTCTATTATAAAAGCAATCCAAATGATTATTTTTGGTGGGTCTTAACATAGTTGAACTACTACATAATAATAATAATAATAATAATAATAATAATAATAAAACAAAAACAAAAACAAAAATGACCAAAGCCAACGGGGTGTGGTGGTTTCGAATTACAATAAACAGCCGGTAAAAGCAGAGGCTTATTAAACCCTTGTTGTGAGTGCACTAAATTTTTATTTTATTTTTATTTTTTTTTTAAAAAAAAAAGATACCTACGGGACTCATCACAATGTGTGTATTTTATCTAGGTCGTCCATCCATTTTAACAGCTCATTTTAGAGCCTAAGCCAAAAAAGGATGCAGACTGAAGGTTCAAGTAGAGTACACCATATGAAACGATGGAGTATATATCATTGATGGATGGTGTGGGGACTTTGATCTGCCTCCTTTTTGAATCATATTCTAAAATGAACTGTCAAAATGTAGATAAAGTGGATGAACCATATATCACAATGACCCCAGGAGCCCCTGACAGGACCATCCGCCTCTAGCTCCTACAGATGCTCTGAGTAGCCTTTACCTTCCAGACAGTGCTCCATAGGGCCCAAAATGATGTATGTGCTTTATCTACACTGTCCATCTATTCTTTTAGATCATTTTAGGTGATGAGTTGAAAAATGAGAAAGATCCAAATCTCATGTGGACCACACCAATGGAAACGGTGGTGATTGACTGCCCACCATTAAAAACTTATCGGGGCCATAAAATTTTTGGATGAAACTGATATGTCTGTTTACCCTTCATGTCTATGGAACCTAATCAACAGGTTAGATGGTAAATAAACAATACAGTGGGCCTCAGGAAGTTTTAAAGGTGAGTGTTCAATCATCATCATTTTCTTGTAGTGCGGTCCACTTGAGGTTTGTGTGTCTCATTTTTGGGTTTTGCACTAAAATGATCTGGAAAAATAGATGAACGGTTTGTATAAAACACATATATCATGGTGGGGCCCACATAGCATGGCTCAGTGTCCCTGAAAAGTTGCTGAAACATTACATAGGAGGCTACGTAATTTTTAGCCTGTACCCTATCTTGGGTGCTTGACATAGTTCAGTTCGTTTAGTGTAAATTAATGTGTCATGTGCACAACTTTTTTATGACAAATATTAAATAACCATGCTTTGGTTTTTTAACTTATGAAAATGTTGCATGGTGTGACATGCACCACCAACCTTTGGTCTGTTAACGTCAATGATGGCTATTGATAAAACCTTTTTAGGGTTCAACATGGTATTTATTTTCACCTGGCGATGATGGAAATTTTTTTGGTTAGCTTGTTAGTACTCCACTGTCGCTACACACTCCATTGTTAGCCACCCTCATTAGGGAGTTGATGCTAAGACCTCAACGTTGAAAGGAGGGTTCCTTCACCCAGTCCACCACTTGAGCTATGGATCAGGGTGCTACGAGGAAGGAAATTACAAAATACTTTTATCCAAGTTTTTCTTTAGAAATCAGTGAAAAGTCTAAACTTGTGGGGCCAACCAAAGTTGAAACTTACGAGACTCACCATCCAACATATGCACCACATCATGGTGATATTACGAATTAAAAATCAAGCCAATCAAACCATCAAATGGGCTACACTTGAATTTGGTTGTTTCGAATGATTGATGTATATTATTTTTTTTAATAGATCGGCCCACTCTCTATTTTGTACTGACAAAGAAAAGGTGAGGGTAGGATTATCATTTCTCCTTAAAAAAGCACTGCCCAAAATACGGAATTGTGGAGGCACTATTTGGTAAAATCTGAATACCAAAGGCATTTTGAAGGGAAAAAAAAAATCCCTATTTTTAAAAATGCTTATTATAGATTAAAAGTAATGCTAAATTTTTGATTGCATGGGCAAAATTTTTTTCGAAAATTTTACCACTCAAATTCTTCTAAATTTTGAATTTTACCAAATACTGCCTCTAATAATCAATATTGTCTTGCTACCTTCTTTTATCCTTTCTTTACAAAAAAGTGGAGAATCAAGAACTGTAAGCCCACATATTATTTGTTTCACGCCCAACTCATTCAACAGATACACACCAACATTATTACTAGAGAAATCAAAACTATGGTAGATTTAATCAAAAAGTAGGCCAATACATAAAAATAAAATACACCATTCAATCAATTCAAGTGTAGCTCATTTGAAGATCTGATTGCGGTTGTTTTGTGCGTGTTATCACTATGGTTGGGTGCATGTTTTGGACGGTTGGATGTTATCACACTAATTGGGCCCCACAAATTTCAACTTTTGTTACTTTTTAAAGAAAAAAATTTAAATGAGAGTATTATTTATAATTTCATCCCTCAAAAAACACCTCCATATAATTTCTAATTGGCCAAGCATTATTTGGTAAAATATAGGTTTTTTAGGATTTTTGTTGTATAATTTCATTTTTTTAACCTTTTAGACATTTATTATTTTAAAATTGCATTAATTTTGTGACAAGTTAAAGCCGTTGAAATTTTCCATTGATAAATTCAACAATGAATTTTACAAAGAGATTCGCCAATCCAACAAACGCCACCACATGCGCAATATCTCAACCACCCATTAAAAGGGTACCACTATATAGTTCCATTATCTCAAGAATTAGGTTGTCCACTAGTCAAATGGGCGACATTTAACTGAACAAATTTACAATTTTGAAAAAAAATCAGTCGATAGTTTCCTTAACAGTCTAATTATTTCTAATATCATTGCATACCTACAAAATGAACCTTAATTCTTCTCGAAAATAACATAACTTACGGTGAGGCCCACCTGATGGATGGCTTGGATATTGCAGCACTCATGAAAATATTACAAAATCTTGAAAATATCATCAATATTTGTCACAATGATCCAATATTGAAGATCAAAACTAAAGTGGGAAATGGTCTATAATTGAAGCATGGTTGGAATTCTTAAGTGGTGGGACCCATTGGGTGGACAGTTCACATCATGAAGGTCGAGAGCCATGTGCCCACTTGGTGAGAGGGAGGTCGTTTTCTGCCCATCTTTTTGAGCAATCATCCTACGTAATCAGATGCACTATAATAATTGTATGTGTACTGCATTAATTCAGCTATGCGCACTGCGCATCATGCCTTCAATAGCTTTAAGCGCGTATGATGGTAATTGAATGGCATCTTGAACGGTGCAGAGGAGGTGTGATACGCCGTGCTAATCCTAGCTGGACGCCACTTATCTGTAGCCCCTGTAGCCCACCCACCATGATGTTTGTGTTATATTCATTACGTTAGCTCATTTTTAGGACATTAGCCTAAACACAAGGGAGATATAAAACTTAAGTGGGCCATACAACAGAAAACAGTGGGAATGGAGACACCCGCAATGTCTCCATTAAGGTTTCTACTGTGGATATTCAATCCTTATTGTTGACATTTTAAATCTTTCAACAATAGGATATGTTGATGCCATCAACTGAACATTCAATGCTATCTATCAGATGTCAATGCCATCAACAGGTGCCCATTGGGAAAATTTAGAATTTTCATGTTGGCTGACATGTTGACTTAGTGTTGCTACTCGATAGTGCCATCGACGGGTTTTCGAGAAGTGTCAATAGTCCCATCAAAAATGTGCATAGAATTTTATAAGTGCATAAGTTATTTGATATTCTGATTATAAGATGTGGTGTATTAGGGCTTTCTAAATCGTTCCTAAGGATTCAAGAGCACATGGCTAGGGCTTGAGGAAAGAGATTTGAGATTGTTCAAATCAATAAGCTACTATCTCTTGTAACTTCTACTTTTATAGTACATTACTTATTGCTTTGTACCATTAGTTTTTTTCACATGAATTTTTTCACGTAAAATTTAGATTGTTTTTATGTGGGCTTAGTTGTCAATTTCTTATACTTTGCTTAATTATACTCTGTGTACTTTTGTGGTTCCCCAACAACCCTCATTTGTAAGGCCTACTTGAGTTTTGGATCTCCTTATATTTAGGTTCATGTCTTAAAATGAGTTGATGAAATAGATGAACATAGCCAATATAACACAAACATCTTGGTGGGTCGGGTCTCATAGAGATGGGTTACAGGGGAGCCATGTAACACTAGATTAGGATCAGGTAGGGCTGTCAATCAGCCGGCCTAAGCTTAGCTTGGGCTTGGATTTTGAACTGTTCAAGCCGTACCTTGATGGGCCGTGCAATTTAAAATGTTGATTTTGCTGGGTCCATTGACAGCCCCAGGCTCAAGACTCGAAATTAGGCTCCCATGGAAGGTTTCAATGGTGGGTGTTCCATCTCTACTTTTTTCCTGTGAGTCATGGAGAAACTGATGGATGGAGTAGACATCACAGCAACATTCAGTGGGCCCCACAGTTCCCATAGGCAGATCCTAAACTCAAGTAGGGCGCAGAAAAAAGTGGAGATTGAATGTCCACCGTTGAAACTTTCATGCAGCCACAAAAGGTTTACATCAGGGTATTATTTGTGTTTTTAGTTCATCCCAGTGGGAATAACCTTTTGAATGGTATGGATGGCATATAAACACCAAGTTGACTCCAGAAAGGTTCCATCGTAGGAATTTTCATTTCCATTATTTCAAGTTGTGTGGCCCACTTTAATTTTCAATCTGCCTTGTGTCCTTCCATGAGCTTGCAAAAGTGATGAACGGTATGATTTTCTCACTGAACTCGCAGTGGACCCCAGGGAGCTCCGATGTCTCAACGTAGCTCACGGCCGTGAGATCCAAGCCATCCATCAGGTTGTACACGTGCCAGCATGTCAAACGTACTGATCTAAGCAATTCATCAGGCACGAAATCAAGCCGTCGACCTGTAACGTAATGATACCATCTCGGACTGGTAAGACCCAATCCGATTCAATAAAATCGTGATGTGTCTAATGCGTGTCATCAAACTGGGCTGAACCATTGGGCCTAGACACTGAAGTTCACTAACCCATGGGCCTCTAGCATGGTTTAAATCCATCCCAAAATGTGTCAGATTCAATCTGGGCCGTACGTGGCTGGACACCACTAACGACGGGTTCTCTGTAAGTGGCTCAATGAAAAAAGTGCCACGTATGTACTTTAAAATGAGTCCCACAATGAAAAGAGAAGATTCTCCCATGTGAAGTTATTATCTTTTGCTTTTCGATGCATGACCCACTTCTCTTCACAATATATATATAGTCACGTCAGAAGTTACAAGGCATTCTTATTATCCTTAGAAATACATAATTCATAGCATATTCGGCTATCAGACTTATACTCCGACAAGCCCTTAAACTCTGCCCCACAAGACTCAAGACCAGCTAGCCTAGCCCATTTGCAATAATGGCTGGGCTAGGGTAGGAGTGTGGTTGACCTAACTCACCACTAGTTTTGTTGCAGTCTTAATTAGGCCTAAAGCCTAGATTAGGCCAAAAAAGGCTTCAATGATCAATGGTTGGAAATAGCTAACCTATCTAAGTTTTTCTTTTTTTAAATTATCTATCGACCACCCCTCCTATTTTTCACTCCAAGCTACCTCTGCTTTTAAGAAATATTAACGAAGCACCTTCGGTAAGAGAAAAAAGAAGAGCACCATAAAAAAAAAGTAATAAAAATCTAATTATACCTTTATATATTTGTTTGATTGTTTCACATATTATCAAAATCCAATAAAATAAATGTAAAATGATTACAAATTATTTTACATGTCTCCTAACAACATTTATATTTGACCATCATTCCATCGATTACCATAATAATAACGAAATGATAGCATCATTTGGATTAAAAAATTTTACAATGATTATATGAAAAGGTACAATTATTGTATATTTTTTAACTTATCTCCAATTAATAATCCATTTATACATTTATACATTAGCCTGTTTGTTTAATATACTATTGTAATATTATATATATATATATATATAATGTGAAATAATTACAAATTATTTTATCAACATCATCATAATAATGGCATTATTTGAATTAAATATTTTTACAATGATTATATGAAAAAATGTAATGATTGTAAATTCTTTATTAGTTTCCATTAAATAATTCAATTATACCCTCATACATTAGCCTGTTTGCTTAACCTTGTTATTGTAATACTGTGTAATGATTACTTACTTATCTCCTGGCAATATTTATGTTTGATTGGTGTTCTTGTGTTTGATTTATCAACCATAAAATTTTAATAATGGGGTTGTTTGAATTCAAGAACTTTACCTGAATTATATGAAATTGTAAAATCATAATGTTGACGGATTTATGGGGAAATGGGCAAAACAAACAGGCAATTAAGGCTTTTACAATATTCCAAGCAATTTTTTAAAATATGGTGACTCTTTAAATGCACACATAGCATGGTTTTACAATAAATTATACTCTTTAAATCACTTACAGTTATGCTAATAGTGGTAAACAAAAACCCAAAATAAGCATATGATAGTAACTATTGGTTTTTCCTTAAAATCTAGGCAACTTGCTTTTTTCAATTTTTATCATTCATTGATAGCCATTAAATGGATGATGAAGATTGCAATGTCAATGTCAATTTAAGAGATATAATCCATACACAATATGTTCCACAGTTTGGATAGTCTAGATAGTTGCACATGCATGGCACATGTGAGTAGGATGACTCCACACATTTTTCTAGTAAACCATCATAGGACCATATGCATAGCGGAAGCCATTGTCTCCGCCCTCACCCTGAATGGACTCGGTCTAAGCAAGGGCTCTGTGGGACCACTATGATGAATGAGTTTTACCTATGTCATTCATTCATTTTTCTATATCATTTTAGAGTATGAGCCCAAAAATATGGGAGATCAAGGCTTAAGTGGATCACACCACAGTCAGCAATGGTGATAATGACACCTATTGTTGAAACCCTCATAGGGCCCACCATGACGTTTATTTGACATCCAAAGGTTATATAGACCTGGATGAAAGGAAAACACAAATATCAGCTTGATCAAAAGTGTAGCTCTCAAGAATTTCTCAATGGTGGGCATTCAATCGCCAATGTGTGGTCCACTTGAACCTTGGATCTTCCTCGTTTTTGGGCTTATACCTAAAATGATTTGGAAAAATGGATGGATGGCATGGATAAGTCTCATATAACATGGTGGACCCCACAGAGCCCCTGCGTGGACCGCAAGAGGCCATCCCTTCCTGGCTAGGGATGTCAATGGGCCGGGTTAGCCTGTCGGGCTTTTGAACTTGAGCTGGAGTAACAGGCCCGACGGCCAGGCTCAGACTTAAAATTCACACCCATGACTCAGTCAAGTTGGGTATGGACCATCTATAACAGCCCATTAGCCTTGCCCCGAGTCCAGCCCAGACTATTAGGATTTTCAAGAACAATTTTGTAATATACACAATATATAAAAATCCTTATTTACTCTTCATCTTACTTACTCTACTCCAAGCCCGGTCTCTCTCTAACGCTCTAAGTAGACCAACTGTTGGGCTTGGATTGGGCTAGTCTCGGTCTTAGTCTTAGGCCAGGTTGGGCTGAGCCTTGATCTCAGTATTTGGCCCAAAATAAACATTGCAGCTAGGTTCGGGTTGGACTATTTTGGCTCGTCACGGTTCAGAGCTGGGCTCTAGTCTACATTGAAATATGCAGAGATGGGCTTGGACAGAGCTTGGCCGAGCCCTAACCCAGCCATTAACATCCATGCTCATAGCCAAATATCAAACTCGTCCACAGCCACTCTTTACCCAGCCTATAAAACACCCCAGCTGTTTGGACCCACCATATTGTATGTGTGAATCCATTCCGTCCATCAGGTGTCACCACTTATATTCACGACAGTTACAAAAATCAACCCAATAAAAAAAATAAGATTGGCCACACCAATGGAAGCAATGTAAAATTGCACCAATCTCCTAGATCAACCGCTGCGGCCCACCTGAGATTTTGCATGAAGCTTTTGCATATTCCCTTCACTATGGTGAATCACACCTAGGGAACGGTTTTGATGAAAGAAATACACAACTGTGGCCCTAGACAAGAACCTATGGTCGGTATCCATAGTGTGGCCCACATAAGCGTTGGATATGGAAGATTTTTGGTCCCAGTGTCTAACATCGATGAACTCACATGATGAACGGAGTTGATTTACACATAAAACATGGTGGCCCCAAAGATCTTGAGTGTTTCTAGCGCTGCGTAAAACAGCTTTGCGGTGAAGCTTTGTTATTGGGATAAGTCAAGACTATACTTTGACTATATCTGATTGGTCTGTGGTCATTTTATTTGATCCAAACCGTTGATTTGACTAAACATGTAGCTGATTGTGGGTTATTTTAAAATATTACTACCGGAAGAAACTGAATTTCTAATCAACGGTGCACATAACAATGGTTAAAAAGATGAATGTATCAAAGGAAGATTCAAAAGTTAAAGTATTACAACCCAATGTTTCTTCTTTTGGGTATCTCCATTTATGTTGAGGCCCATCGTATAAACGGTTTGGATCACTGAAACATGACACGAATCCAACGGTTATAATCTCTACATACTCTAGTCATGAAAAGGTAAGAATCTCAAGATCATCTCACCGCTACCATGCATATGAAATGTGCACATATCAATATATATTTAATAGATCATTGTAATTATTATGTCAAATGACACATATGTTAATCTGAGGTATTAAAATTGTTTTACCTAATGCATTTCAATTACATAATGAAACTTTAAATTCTAGTGTAGCAATTCACGTCCATTTGATTTAGAACTTCAATTTCCGTGTATTCCAATTACAAGCATCTCAACAATACATTGTTGTGAGCAAGCGAGGTACACTTGCCAATGAAAAGCTTGCTATTAAATAATTTTATTTTAAAAATTAAAAAGAAAGAAAGGAGGAAAGAAGATGACGATATGGGTAAAATGGGAAAATAAAAATTTTAAAATGTCATTCACCTCTATTTACTCGTATCCAAACGGCTCATATGGGAATGCTTGTTTTTCGAATTATATGTGTAAATAAAAGTAAATAGTTAATAATGATTTTTAAGGAGTATTTATTTGAGAGGAAAATAACTATGTAATTACACCTTGAAAATAGGTCAAATGCATGAAATTAAAATGAACTGGGTACCTTTAAAATCCGTGGGTCCCATACTGATCTATGTGTGTGAGCTCAAAAATGAGTCAGATGGGAAGCTCAAGTAAACCACACCACATGAAACGAAGGGGTTAATAATGTTCACCATTCAAAATTAAAATCCTCTTAAGGTCACAAGGACGTGTATCTAATCATCGAACAACAACAGTATATATGACGTGTCTACACAAATATCAGCATGATCCAAAACTTTTGTGGGTCCCAATAAGTTTTCAACATTGGGTGTTTAATTCCCCCCATTTCGTGTGATGTGGTCCACTTGAACTTTAGATCTCCCTCATTTTTGTATTCATGCTCTAAAATGAGCTGGCAGAATGGATGGACAGCATGGTTAGAAAACATATCACAATAGACCCAACAACACAAGTTTTCTATGTGAAAATTGTATGAATGCAATATATTAAATGGGAAGCTTTGCAAATAAGCTTTTTGTCATAGTCAACCTTGGAACTATTGCTCTAAATACATGAATAAATAATCAAGAATCGCATTAGTAAATGAAAAATCAAACACCCATTAGGTCTTTCCTTCAATGATAGGGGTTGATAAAGAGAAAGAATTAAATGGAATTTGAATTTAAGAAAGGGGTTGTTGAGGTTCAAAGCATGTGAGAGGGGGCCATTTGTCATTATTTATTAAAAAGTAAATGGGATTCAACTAATGTCTTCGAACTACGCATATACAGTGAATGGGAACCTCTTCCAATGAAGGAATTACAAATCAGGGAACCCAGTCATTTCTCCCCATAGTGCCCGCACGTGTGCCAGATCAGATCTAACCATCAGGTGGGGCACACAGTAAACAAGCCCTAGCCCAAAAACTACGGCTGTCAATGGCCGGGCTGGTTCGTATTGGTGGGGCACACGGGATGAATGGTCCAAATCATGCCATGTGTGAGGGAATTCAGCCATGTAGCGAAATAGATGCTCTCCAAAACCAAGCCGGCTCCCATAAGGTGGGCCCACCATGAAATGACGATTCAGATTTCGTTTCACATGGGGACCAACTAAAGATTGGCGGGTCCCACCATTCATGGAGCTCTTTTGTCGGGACACGGATTGAGTACTGCCCCCGCCTGTCCCTAGCTACGAACGGACATGGCCTCTGAGGGGCCACCATGACTTATGGGTTTATCCGCACCGTCCATCCATTTTACTATATCATTTTAGGCTGGGGGAACAAAAATAAGGCAGACGCCCTGTACGTTCCTAGCTAGAGATGGGCCGGCGTGGATTAGGTGTTAGTGGGTGACACCCACGACCTAACCGTAGAGCCCACCTTGATGATTATTATTATTATTATTATTTTAATATCCATGCCATCTATCTGTTTTTCCAGCCCATCTTAGGATGGGATATAAAAAATAATGCGGATTCAAATATCAGGTGAACCATACCGTGATTGTGTGCCTCACTGTTAAAATTTTCAAATGGCATGGTAAGATTTTTGCAATGTTTATTCACAATCCAACCGGTTGATAATGTCAAGAAGATTTGGATGAATGGAAAAATATGAATATAAGCTTTGATTCAAAACTTTTGTAGCCTAGTTTGGATGTTTGTATTTTTTTTGTTGTAAACACATTGCTCTTAAAATGAGTTTAAAATGTATTGGTTTACATGCTATTTTGTTTGGCTTTTAAGTGATATTTTGTTTATAAGTAGATTATGTGTTTCGTTGGATCCTTACTCTTGCTCCACCGGTAGACTCTCAAGAGTTTCAACACCTAGTCAAGGGTCTGAGTATCCATAGGTGGTGAATTACCACTACGGCATGAGTGGGTGTGTGTGTTAAAATAAAATAAAGGTTTTGTGTTTGGCTATCTTTAAAGTGTTTATAATGAATAAAGTAGGCATTAATGTCATGGAACTAGTACAATGAAACTTTCAAATTTTGCAAATCACATAAGAAATATTTTATTATTTTTTAGGGCTCTAGGAGGGGCACTAAAGCATGCACACCCTAAAGGAATAGAATGTTTTACACCCATCACAATGGCCCCAAATGCAATTAAGGGCTTGTTTGAATTCGTGTATAAAGGTTTATTGTATTGTATCCAACTACTATTCATGTATACGTTCGATCAATTTCAGAATACATCCAAATTAGCATATACGAACTCAATATTTAAATAGGAGGTATTGTTCGGGCAAGTATATAGATTCTTGCTTCGATCAATGTTTGGATACAATGTATTAGGGCCCGTATTATATATAATATTGAACAGTAGTTGTACGACGATGACTATTTTTAAGTTCTAAAAATGGGAACCCAGGTGGGGCCCACTGTCATCTTTCTAATC
Source organism: Magnolia kwangsiensis (assembly GCA_037074715.1). NCBI lineage: Eukaryota > Viridiplantae > Streptophyta > Magnoliopsida > Magnoliales > Magnoliaceae > Magnolia > Magnolia kwangsiensis. Next base: position 37,878,703 of record CM073574.1, on the reverse strand, counting down.
TAGATGAGTTGGTGGGCCCGGTTTTTGGTCCAGGGCAATTCAAAGTGGGACCCACCTAATAAACGGTCCAGATCTATCGTTAGGTTACTGATTGATCCAAATACGTTCCAAAATTTGTACACATTATCATCATCTTTTTCATCGTGGTAGCCGCCATCTCAGCCGTCCAATCAGGTAGTTTGGGGAATACCACTAAAAGTAGAAGTAGGCCCATGCCAAAAGTGAAAGCCATGAAGATTACAAAGGTGTGGACTTTGATAGACGGTCGTAGATTGGTTTTCCAGCAATCTATCATGGGAGTTAAGTGCCCCGCAGGCTGCAATCACGAACGTAGATGTTGCTACCTTGATCATGGTTTTCTGTTTCATGTTTTAATCACCAGCGACGTCCGTTGATGAACGGTCGAGCCCAGAATTTGTGGTGATTGATGCTTGTACGTGGTCTGTGAATACGCCTACGGTAGGTTGATCAATGGTGATTCCAGACATTTTGGACAGCCAAGAAGTAAAAAGCAGATAAATCCTTTACCTAATTCAGGGTTGCATGCACCCATCATTTCCAATCCTCAGGAAGTGAGAGGTCTCTTGCACTCCAAGAGAGGAATGCAACTTTTAACCTGAATCAGCTCATGATTATAGGGTAGATGCATATCGCAGTATGGTCGGAAAGTGAGATATTCGTACCTAAATGATCGGCTTTCCGCTGGACGATTTAGTGTATAAATGCCCGAATTGCTACGATCCAACGTGGTATAAAGTGTATTTTCTGACTGTATTTTGTAATCAGACCTTCGGAAGAAAACCTTCTCAACTGAATGGCCACATGCAGAAGGCCGAAAATGATCTACCACGCTGCTTGAGTAAAAATATATCCTCCTCCAGAATCGGCTAGAAAACCCTCTGCAATTGCCTCTGCCTCTACTTCTACCTCTATCGTACGCGAATACAGCGTCTTGAATAGGTTGTACTGAAGCAAACAGAAATGTCTAACAATACACTACCATCATTTGAATTTTTTGATGAATAGATGTATTCGCGTGCATGGCGTTCTACGGATGTCAACTCCAAATCAAACACTATATAATGTATTTTAACCCCTTTAATACAATACAATACACTCTTATACGCAAATCCAAACAGGCCCTAAAAGGTTTTTAATGGTGGACATCACATCCTTCCCTAGTGTAGTTCATTTGATAACCGTTGAATTTTTTTTTAGGGTCACTTGAAAGCATCCACGAAAGTACATGATATACCATAGAGATTGCGATGGAGCCCACCTACCATGAGAGTATATTAACCATTATATTCTAACTTATATAATGCATTTTTAGTTAGAAAGACTTATAATTGAAAACATCACTTTCTTTCTAGGAGGTTTTACATTACAGCTAAATTATTCACATTCTATGAAGATTTTATAGAGCATATACATGTATACAAGGCGGGATGGACGCGGTAGCACCCAATCCGAGAGCCGGCTTTGATGGATGTGTCAAGGATACGTTACCTTAATCCATGGATACGTTACCTCAATCCACAGCTTGACATATTAACCTTAATCTTAGAGAGATTCATTTGTATAAAATAATCTATTCTTTCCATTTTTATTGTAATTAGCATTTATAACTCTGATCTGTAATTATTCTTATGCACATTGTAATTATCTATATATACAAGAAATACTCACCACGATTCAATGTGGTGGTTTTTGCTCAAACCTTTATCTGGTATCAAAGCCCTCTAGGATTAGCCTCCATCGATCCCTCTTGCTTCAATGGTTGCCGAAAACAACTCACCCTCCCTTCTCCCCTTCAACACCATGATTCACATGGTAACCATCAAATTATTATCCTTCAATTTTCTCCTATGGAAAAGCCAGCTTTTTCCTCTACTTGAAAGCCAAGAACTACTAGGTCATGTGGATAGAACTCTTCAACCTCCTCCACGCTTTGACCCTGTTGGCTCTCAGATGCCAAGCATCAAACACTTGGCGTGGAAGAACACCGACCAGCGCCTCTTGAGTCTTCTGCTCTCCTCGCTCATGGAGGAAGCTATGGCCGAGGTCGTGAGCCTCTCCACCTCATGCGATGTAACGCCCTGAAATTCGGGGGTCGAGCATAACTCAACTCCCGAGTTCCAAAACATCACTTATGCAATATAAACAATGATGAATGTATGTTGTCTGTGTTAGTGCATAAAACATGAAATAGATCAAGCTAGATCAGCAGACATAATTCAGGGATATTGAGAAAATGCAAGCGGAAGACTTAAATACATATATAAATAAAAAAGAATCCTCAAAATATGCATGTTCTGCCCAGGGCAATATATACAACTGTGTCTCTCAAAATACATGTATCAAACTGTGCAAAATCGTCATATACATATCCCAAAAAAATTCCTGCTCGTCAGGACGAGGCTCACATGAACCCCCCTGAGAAATGCATAAATGAGAACGCCTCCTCGTCCTGATCAAAGTCTGGCTCCGCCTCACTAGCATCGCCATCACCTGCAACTAAATTAGAGTCTGGTTGGTGTTTAAGCACCATCCGAGAACGTGGGAGTGAGTGATCAACTCAGTGGTACTATACAGCAAAGGTTAACATGTTATCAATTCAATCAAGCAGTAATGATAAAGAAGTACAATCAAACATGTCCTAGATACTCTTGTTAATGCAAGAATGAATGAGATAATGATGCATGCCCTCACCACAAACTCCTTCATGCGACATCATCTAACGATCGCGGCATGAATCACTACCACTGTGCTCTCACACCAACGCCAATGGCACATGCAGTGCGATGTCATGAATATGATTACCCAGTTCTTATTAGTCCTTTTCATACAGCAGTATTGGGAAGCTAAGACACCTCTCTTATATCAATCCCCAAACATTGATCCATTCTAGGGTCATCAGTCCTAGGAAATCTCATACGATGTTACGTTTTTAGGTCACTGTAAGGGCTGTTGCACGGAATCATTACACCACTCCCCCATCACCAAATCAATACAGGCCCAGTTATATCCTCAATACTGCAACAGGACTCATCGCCCTTATGTAGTGTCAGGATATTCTTGAGGTCACTACAGAGGGCTCATCACAAATCAATGTAGGCCGACAATAAGAATATAGTGTCCCATATCACCATAATATGCTCATGAGAGTAGGGTGCTCACCGGTCACTATGGGGAGGTTTGTAGCCCCCAGCGTAGGCCGACAGCTCGACCACGGTGTCCCATACCACCATGTCCGGGTCATGAGTCTTAGGGGATCATGGTACCAAGGTTAACGGGAGTTTCACTAGTGAGCTCGGTGTCTTAGATTCAAACAGTAGCGACCAAACATGGTGAATAAACATCGGTCAATCGAGTTAGTTAATAAGCTCAACTAGGCCAAGCGCACGTTGAGTTGAACAACATGGAATGCATAAGCACTCCACGTGGCCTAACCACTGTCGAACATCCCAAACACGACTCAAATTTGTTGAACTCATCCTGCGTGGTGAAAACGACCTCAACCACTATTTACAGAATGGTTACCAATTACCCGGACTGTAGTACAGTCCCAATCACGTACAAATTCAATAACAGGTATATGAGTCATATCCTACAATCATGTGGACAATCATGAAGTATAACTTAAATGTAAATACAGTACATGGAGAAAATCATACACACCTTTATCATGATTCATCTAAGTTAATCAATCCATGGAGAAAATCATACACACAATTAATACAAAAATCTAAGTTACACAATTCATGGGGGAAATCATACACACAATTAAGGTGATTAAGATTTATATCTCAACAACCTAAATCATCACTCTTTACTAACTACTAACTCATTTAGGCATTCTTACAAACACTTAGATTACACTATTTAACATACATTACGTATGTCGACGCCATTACATATTATGGCAAGTCCTTTCGCCAAGGAGTTGTCGCATACGTATCAAGCATATAACAACGACGATTTATCATGGTAATCAAAACAGCATATTTTATACGTATACCGGTATTCTAACACATATATGAAACACGTTATTTATAACATAAAGTATACATATACGTAAATCGAAACAGATAGCGCATTTGGCATGTGCAACAGCAATCATAACATGAATAAATCATTATCTATCATTGAAAGCCTTGAAAACCATAACCTAAGCATATATATTCCGCACCTTAAATCAGAAAACACGTAGAAGATATGATTCAGATGATATGTCTTCGTCAACGGCGGATACGCTACCTATGGCATGAAATAGGTCAGCTATAATTTCATTTAAACTATTCTAGGCTTCAAAACAGGTTAGGGTTAGCTTAACTTACCTAAAAATGGAATAAGAATCGCCGGAAGAACGATTCAGATACGTAGGTTCGATGTATAGATAAACTGGGAAGAATCCTACGGAGAATCAACAAATTCTCTCTCACTTTCTCTCTCTTTTCTCTCTCTTGAAAAGGTAGGGTTTAGGAAATTCATATGAAATTTGGGAATGAGGGTTTTAAGACTTTTTATAAGCCTAAACTCGACGGAAACAGCCTTAGGGCTAAGGTATACTTAAGTAATAACTAAATCGGGTTCTTTCTGATCCAACAGAGCACTTCTTGAGGTCCTCTTATCAAATGCGGTCGGACTTAAGCTCACTAGTATTGGATCCTTAGTAACTTAAGTTTTCAGTCCGATCGGATTTCCAGATCATCCGTGGTGGACCAGCTTCAATTCAACGGTTACCGAAATTCGATCAGGGCTACAAGTACTATGACATGAAAGGGCCACCTATCCTGATCTGAGGGTGAATTTAGGTCGAAATCTAACGGTCAGAATGCTTAAAAATAACACGCAAGTGAAACAGTCCAGATTACTTAAAATCATAATTAATTTTCTAAAAATCTTCATTTTCTTACTCTCTTCACTCTGGACTCAATAAAATGGTCTCAGGACATCGTTTGGGCTTGATTTTCGAGGTGATTGTCAAGTCCAACTAAGCGGTCATAATGGTTTAAGTTCATAGCTATCAGACTTTCGACGTGCGGTCTAAATCCAATACAAAATTACAAAGTATTCTCGGGAGCAACTGGGTTTAGAGTTGGATCCTAGATTTCAGGGTAACATAGCTTCAATGATTCTACAGGTTTTGGGTCTTACAGATCGTATTGAAAGTTATTGGTACTAATTCCATAAGTAATATAGTTTAGCACTAACTAAAACACATTAAATTTCTAAAGGATTTATTTCTAAATGATTTCTGCTAAAGATGGTACTCGGGTTTAAGTACGAATTTTTCTAAGTCGTTACAATCTACCCCCCTAAGAAAAAAATTTCGTCCTCAAAATTCATACCTTCTCATACTCCTCGAGGATCTGGGGGTAATTCTTCCTGACCTCAGCTTCTGTCTCCGAAGTAGCTTCTTCTTCGCTATGATGCGTCCACAATACCTTCACAAGTGGGATAACCTTGCTACGCAATACCTGCTCCTTCCTATCCAAAATACGCGTCGGGCACAATTCATAAGTGGCATCCTCGCTCAACTGCACCTGCTCCCATCTAATAATATGCGAAGGATTAGAAACATACTTCTTCAACATGGACACACGAAAAATATTATGCACGCCTGCGAGTGGTGTGGGCAAAGCAAGGCAATACGCTACTACCCCCACTCGATCAAGTATCTGGAATAGACCAATAAATCTCGACGTGAGCTTCCCCTTCTTACCAAACCTAAGAACTCCTCGCATAGGAGAAACCTTAAGGAACACATGGTCCCCAATATCAAACTCAAGCGGTCGCCGTCTCGTATCGGTGTAGCTCTTCTGCCTGCTCTGTGCTGAGGGCAGTCGACGCCGAATAATGTCGATCTTCTCTGAAGTCGCCTGAACCAACTCTGGGTCAATCAGAGTCTTCTCGCCCACTTCTGCCCAACAATGCAGCGCTCTACACGGATGACTATACAGTGCCTCATAGGGAGCCATACTAATACTTGCTTGGAAGCTGTTGTTATATGCGAACTCTGTATAAGGAAGACAGTCATCCCAACTGTCCTTGAAGTCCAATGCACAAGCTCGCGACATATCCTCCAAAATCTGATTCACATGCTCCGTCTGCCCGTCTGTTTGCGGATGGAACACGGTACTGAACTTCAACTTCACACCCATCGCTTCCTGGATACGAGTCCAGAAGATAGATGTGAATTGGGTGTCTCTATCTGACACAATCTCCAAGGAAACTCCTTGCAAGCGTACAATCTCCCTGATATACAATCTAGCCAACTCGTCTACAGAATTTGTGACTCTGATCGGTAGGAAATGAGCTGACTTCGTCAACCTATCAACGATCACCCAAATAGAGTCATGTCCCTTCCTCATCTTCGGCAGTCGAGAAATAAAGTCCATGGAAATAAAGTCTCACTTTCATTCAGCTATGGACATGGGCTGAAGCAATCCAGGAGGTCGGCAATGTTCTGCCTTAACCTGCTAACACATGAAACAACGGGATACGAACTCGGCAATGTGGACCTTCGTATTGTCCCACCAGTACGATCTTTTCATACTCTGATACATCTTCGTGCTACCTGGATGCATCGCAAGCCTCGAACTGTAGGCTGACTCAAGAAGCTCTCGTCTCAAGTCAGGTATGTCTGGAACGCACAGGCGGACTCTATATCGCAAGCCCCCATCCGTACCAATAGTCCACTCAGAGTCTCCATCAGTACCAACCCGCTCCTTCATCTTCATCAGAAGCTCATCGCCTGCCTGAGTCTCAATGATACGGCCATCTACAAGCGGTTGTACACGAATATGTGTGAAGACTTCATACGGCTCTTCCACTGTGAGCTTCTGCTCAAAGTCTCGTACGAATTCCACCATAGCCCATTCCGCCACCATAAGTGGAGCCGCAAATTCTATAGCCTTCTTGTGGCTCAACGCATCTGTCACAAGGTTTGCCTTGCCCGAATGGTAGGAAACCTCGAACTTAAAGTTTTCAAGGTCTCCATCCATCTGCGCTACCTCATATTCAAATCTCGATGTGAGAATATATATTTAAGGCTCTTGTGGTCGTAAAAGAGCTCGAACTCCTCTCCGTAGAGGTAATGTCTCCAGAGCTTTAATTGGAAGATGACAGCTGCTAACTCTAGGTCGTGCGTAGGGTAATTTTTCTTGTGCTTCCTTAATTGTCTCGAGGCATACGCAATCACCCTATCCTTCTGCATAAGGATACAACCCAGACCAACGCAAGACGCGTCAGTATAAATCGTATACTTAACCCCTTGCTCTGGCAATACTAGCACAGGGGTGGACGTCAACTTGTCCTTCAGCTCCTAAAAAGCTGCCTCAACCTTTTCATTCTAGGCAAACTTCAAGTCTTTCCTTATCAACTGAGACAATGGTCTGAAAATCTTTAAAAAATCTCGAATGAATCGTCGATAGTAACCTGCCAACCCAGAAAACTCCTCACCTCGATAACTGAACCGAGCTGCTTCGAATCCTAAACCGCAACTACCTTAGCGAGGTCAACCGCAATGCCTTCCTTGGACACCACATGTCCTAGAAAATTAACCTCTTCCTTCCAGAAGTCACATTTCTTATACTGTGCGAACAACTGGTTCTCCCTGAGAGTCTTCAATACCGCTCTCAGGTGCTCCTCGTGCTCTTCTAGAATCAAGGAGTATATCAAAATGTCATCGATAAAGATAATGACAAACCGAAACAAAAATGGCCGGAACACTCTGTTCATCAGATCCATGAACACGACTGGAGCATTCGTGAGTCCAAAAGACATCACGAGAAACTCATAATGACCGAAACTGGTCCTGAATGCAGTCTTTTGCACGTCCTCATCCCTCACGCGCAACTGATAATACCCAGACTACAAATCAATCTTCGAAAAATAACGTGCCCCCTTCCACTGATCAAACAAATTATCAATCCTGGGCAAGGGATACTTTTTCTTCACTGTCACCTGATTCAGCCGCGATAATCAATACATAACCGTAGGGAACCATCTTTCTTCTTTACAAACAAGATAGGCGCTCTCCAAGGTGACACACTTGGTCGAATAAAGCGTGCTTCAAGCAAACCATCAATCTGACTCCTCAACTCCTCCATCTCACATGGAGGCATACGATACGTCGGTAGGAAAATCGGTGTCGCACCAGGCATAAGATCAATAGTGAAGTCAATCTCACGCTGAGGAGGAAGCTCTGGAATCTTCTCAAACACATCAGAGAAATCGCAAACTACTGGCATATCTTCTAACATCGGAACATCAGAACTCTCTAACATAGAAGCGTAGCTGCTAACACGACAGAACCAACTGAACTGAACGAGAAGGTCATGCCCTCAGGTCCGTAGGCTGTCACAACTCTGGCCTCGCAATCAATCTCTGCTCTCATCTTCGCGAGCCAGTCCATTTTAAAAATAACATCATAATGACACAGTGGGGCGACAATCAAGTCGACGACCAATGTCCTGCTACCCAAATCTATCGAGCAAGACTCACAGGTCTGAGTAATATCTGACATTTTCCCTGTAGCTGTCGTGAGTCTCACTCCCTTCGCAGGAGCCGTAACCAACCCTAGCCGCTTGACCATAGCACAAGAAATGATCGAAACAGTGGACCCAGTGTCCACCAACAGAAAGATAGGCATACCTAAAATGCGCGCAGGAACCTCAAATGATGCCGGTGCTGAATCTGCCTCGGACGCCTCAACTGTAAGCACATGGACCCGAGCCTGCTGTGGGCGATGTGGTGAAGGAAACATGGGCCGTTTGGCAGCCTGAAACGAGGTGCTGGAGGTCTGAAGGATGGATGAGCTGGTGCTGATCAAAGGGGTGGCACTGAAATGGCCTGAGGCATCGGACAGCCGATCCTCTAAGGCGACGAGAACCCATTGTCTCGCATCCTGGAAAAGTAAGAAATCTTAGTGTGGCCAGGCTTCTTATAATAGCTGCATCACACATCAGGACGCCTCAAATGGCCAGGAGATGCAGAAGACCTCTGCGGTGAATCAAACCAAGGCCTCTTACCCAGGAAAGGCCTACTCACCAACTTAGGTCGCAAACTAGGAACCACAGGTGTTCGTCTGAGGGATAACCTCTCCCTGTCCTGCTCTGCTCGCAAGGACATACTCACCAGCTCTGCATAAGAAGAAATGCTCACGCAGCACATCTTTGATCTAATCTCGGGCCACAAACCCTCAGAAAAATACCGCATCCTTAACGGCCGATCACCTAGAATCAACAGAGCATACCTGCCTAGCTCCGTAAACCTATTTTCATACTCCGTCACCGACATGTCTCCCTGGCGAAGGCGAAGGAACTCACTCTCCTTCTCGTGCCAGTACGTGACCGAAAAATACTTCTCGTGGAAGCGTGCCTCAAATGTTGCCCACCTCCACTCAAATCCCTCTGCAATTGTGCGGAGAATGTTGTCCCACCATAAGCTAGCCTCCTTCTTAAACATGAAGGTGGCCAGCTCAACCTACGCCACCTCAAAATAGTGCAACATTCTAAGCATCTTCGAGATGCGGTGTATCCAATACTCAGCCTCCTCGGGTCTGTGAGTACCCAAAAATGTAGGAGGCCTCAAGCGCTGAAACCTCTTGAATGTACCGCTCACACTAGTATGCCCAACGGGGTGTAGAGGCGAGGCAGGTGGAGTCGCCGCCATCAACTGAGCAAAGATACCAGCCATGGAGGACAAGAACTGTTGCTGCTGCTGTATCTGCTACTGTTGCATCAACAGCATCATCTGCTCTAGCCTATCAGGAGGCAGAGCAGACTGTGATGTAGAAGGCGTCGACGCAGATGCACGATGCTGCTCGGGAACCGCAGGTGTGACAGGAGGCACCACAGAAGGTGTCACAGGAGGTGGCCCAGCAGCAGGACTAAAACCCGGTTGAGAACTCGACATGGGATCTGAACTCGATGAGCCCGAATGAGGGTCCATATGAGTATCGCATAGGGCAAGGGCTCCGTCGAGCGAATCTCTCAAAGAAAGATAGGCCGAAGATCTCGAACCCTTAGGTGGCATACCCTACACACAACAGAGGGTATAGAGGGTGGCAACCAATGAGATTAGGCATTCACACAGTCCATTCACAGCATTAACTTCACAAGCCAAGGAAACAACATTCATTTCATTAACAAAATTATCACAATATATGATTTACAGCATTACATGAATCGCGACAGAGAAAGCATGTGAACAAAACAACTAAGCTTCAACCACTAAGTTTCAAACACTGAACAACTATCAAACTACCAAACCATACATAAAAACAAGCAACAACAAGCAAACAACGACTACATAAAGCCTATTCATCGGAATCTAACGATGGAGAAGGGGCACCTTTATCCTTCAGGCAGCACAGGATAGTCTTCAGCGTGCGGGTTACTTTCTTGAACTTACGCTTTACGAGGCCCTGTAAATCCACAATATCCTGTCGAAGAACAGCTTGACCCTCCTCGAGTCGAACTATATGGGCATCCCTATCAGCTTGAGTCACAGGAGGAGGACTCTCATCAGTATCCTGAGCCTCCTCTTCTTCTTCGTCCTGCACTTCTTCCTCTACCTCTGCCCCACCTTCTTCTTCACTTTCTTCTTCTTCGCTATCATACTCTTCCTCACTTTCATCAAGTTGGGCCTCACGTTGCCGGGGCCCCATCTTCATCTGGTTAAGTGTAGCCTCACTGATATTAATGGACCGGCACCGGCAACTCCACCCCAAGTCTGTAAGCAAATTCGAGCGCAATCTTACATATGAGTCGGCCGAAGGGAAGCGACTTAGTCGTTCTTCTTTATCACACGATAAGGATGATCTATCGCAGGATAAATGTAGGCACGCACACCTTCTCTCCCTGTAAGACCCATATCCTAGGTCGTACCATTCCGTAAGCTTCCTCGGTCCTCCCGGTCGAATTTTAGACCCGTAATCTGTTACTAGCATTGGCACACGATCCTAAGTCATGTCCCGTATACCTGAGTCGACTGGACCCGAGACTTGTACCTGTGCAACCGCGCCATCGCAGCGGTTCCGATGCCGCATCTCACGCGTCGAGGCGATACCCTGGCCAGAAGATGTGGGCCCTTGTTCAGTTCTAGGAAAATGTCACACGTTACAAAACCCAAGAGAACATCACATCAAATCCTATCAATCAAGTACACATCACCTCACATGTCAAAGTACAACCCCATTCCCCAAGCAACCCCTAAAGTCAACACTCTCTTACATAATTATACATCACCTATCACACCCATCTCTCTCTCTCTCTTACCCCTCTCTCTCTCCTCTCTCTTTCTCATTATCCCAAGCAACCCATGGGAGCACATCTTCCAATCTCCATGAGAGAAGCTTGGCATGATCCACTCCCTACCACCCAATCTCACCCTCTAAAAACAATCTCAACCATTAGATCACGATCCTTAGAGCTATAGAACACGTTGTTGGATGAAGGACGAAGAGATCTAAGGTGGGCGCTCCTCCATCCTCTCCGTTTTCTCTTTCTCTCTCTCTATCTCCATTGTTTCTTCTCTTTGTGTATGATGGCTTGTGGCCCACCTGATGCATGACCTTATCCACGCCGCCCATTGATGTGGATCTCACTATCTTCATGGCTGGTAAGTGCCATGGGCAAAACACAAATATAAGACTGATCCAAACATGTGGGCCATGTGGGACCCACCTTGATGAGGTGTACATCCACACCGTCCGTCCAGGCGGACACACCAGTGGATGGTGGCTAACAGTGAAGTGATTAACTGATAGTGAGTCTAGTTAACAGTGGGTGTAGCTGCAGTGGAGTATGTGTGAACAGTGGGGTCCATAGAACCCATCTACGTCCTCCACCCTTGTTTTGGGCCATGCCATTGATGTATGTGTTCTATCCAAATTGTCCACCGTTCTGGACGGTGGACCATGTCCGTGTGGGGCCCACTTCCACGCCCACGACCATAGCTCACTGGTAGGCTGAGCGGAGTCACCTCATTGCAACACTGAGGTCTTGGCATCCATCCCTGAGTGGTGGTGGCAGCAGTGAAGTGCAAGATAGCGTGGGGTCTATGGGACCCACCCATGTCATTCATCCATTTTGGGTGGTGCTGGTGTACCTGGACAAGGTCTGAGCAATGTTGGTCCTCTCTAATGTGCCATGAGCCCCATGGATTTAGTGTATGATGATACATGTTATGATGGCTTGACTAAAGAGGAGTCGGCTCAGCCCCCACCCGTGTGTTGTTGTTCAGTCAGGTCGGCTCGGCCCACCTGTGTGTTGTTGTTCGCCAGGTCAGCTCGGCTCGGCTCACCTGTGTGTTATTGTTCGACCAGGTCGGCTCGGCCCACCTGTGTGTTGTTGTTCGCTCAGGTCGGCTCGGCCCACCTATGTATTGTTGTTCGGCCAGCTTGGCTTGGCCCACCTGTGTATGTTGTTGTTCACCAGGTCAGCTCAGCTTGGCTCACCTATGTGTTGTCATTCGCTCAGGTCGGCTCGGCCCACCTGTGTGTTGTTGTTCGGTCAGCTCAGTTCGGCCCACCTGTGTGTTATTGTTCGCCAGGTCAGCTCGGCTCGGCTCACCTGTGTGTTGTTGTTCAGTCAGGTCGGCTCAGCCCACCTATGTGTTGTTGTTCGCCAGGTCAGCTCGGCTCGGCCCACCTGTGTGTTGTTGTTCGCCAGGTCAGCTCGGCTCGGCTCACCTGTGTGTTGTCGTTCGCTCAAGTTAGCTCGGCCTACCTGTGTGTTGTTGTTCGGTCATGTCGGCTTGGCCCACCTATGTGTTGTTGTTTTCCAGGTCAGCTCGGCTCGGCTCGGCTCGGCTCACCTATGTGTTGTTGTTCAGTTAGGTTGGTTCAGCCCACCTGTGTGTTGTTGTTCGTCAGGTCAGCTCGGCTCGGCTGGGCTCACCTGTGTGTTGTCGTTCGCTCTGGATGGCTCGACCCACCTGCGTGTTGTTGTTCGGCCAGCTCGATTCGGCCCACCTGTGTGTTGTTGTTCCCCAGGTCAGGTCGGCTCGGCCCACCTGTGTGTTGTTGTTCCCCAGGTCAGGTCAGCTCGGCCCACCTGTGTGTTGTTGTTCGCCAGGTCAACTCAGCTCGGCTTATCTGTGTGTTGTTGTTCGGCCAGGTCGGCTCGGCCCACCTGTGTGTTGTTGTTCGCTCAAGTCGGCTCGGCCCACCTGTGTGTTGTTGTTCATCAGGTCATCTCGACTCGGCCCAACTATGTGTTGTTGTTCGGCCAGCTCGGCTCGGCCCACCTGTGTGTTGTTATTCGGTCAGCTTGGCTCGGCTCGGCTCACCTGAGGTTGTTGTTCGGTCAAGTCGGCTCGGCTCAGCCCACCTGATGTTAATTGTTCGGCCAGCTCGGCTCGGCCCACCTGATGGTATTGTTCGGTCAGGTTGGCTTCCCCCTTATGGTATTGTTAGACCATGTAGTGTGGCCCATTTGTTGTATATTTAAGGCCTGTAAGACCCATTTGACTCAGCCAATTGTATCAACCATTTGACTCGGCCAATTGTATCGGCCCATCTGATTAGCTCAATTGACCTTGCCCATTTGAGTCGGCCCCTTTGACTCGACACATCTATATTAGTCTATTTGATCGGCCTAATTGATTTGGCTCCTTTGTACCGACCCTTTTGATTTGGTCTATTTTGTTCGACCCGTTGATACGGCCGACGTTATGTACGTTGGCCCATGAGTGAGGTCTAATGTGATGTGTATATGCCCCATGAGTGAGGCCCATGATGATGTGTTTTAAACCCTTGTATAAGACCATTGATCCATTATACGATTGACCCTATGAGCGTCATTCCTTAGGAGCAATGTGGTTAAACGTCCACATTGTTGGGCAATGATGGTTGGATGTCCACATTGTGACTTTTCCTTAAGCCTTGTACGAGGCCCACCTTGATGTGTATGAGGCCCGTTGTTGAGGCCCACCTTGATGTGTATGAGGCCCATTGTTTAGGCCCACCTTGATGTGTATGAGGCCCATTGTTGAGGCCCTCCTTGATGTGTATGAGGCCCATTGTTGAAGCCCACCTTGATGTGTATGAGGCCCGTTGTAGAGGCCCTCCTTGATGTGTATGAGGCCGTTGTTGAGGCCCACCTTAATGTGTATGAGGCCCGTTGTTGAGGCCCACCCTAATGTGTATGAGGCCCATTGTTAAGACCCACCTGTTGTATATATTTGAGGCCCATGTGTAGGGCCCACCTATTGTGTATTTAAAGCCCATGGGTTGTGGCCATAGTGATGTATATTAGGCCTATGTGATGTAGCTCATACTGATGTGTATTAGACCCAGGTATGTGGCCTACCCGCAAAGTATATTTGAAGCCCACTTGCGATGTATTCGAGGCCCAATGTGATGTGTTCGAGGCCCAGGGGCAAGGCCTGATGTGATGTATATGTGGCTCATTGAGATTGTATGAGGCCTATGGGCAAGGCCCATTATGATATGTATTAGGCCCATGAGCAGGGCCCACTTGTTGTGTATATTTAGCCCTTATGTGAGACCATGTGCCCATTATGTGTTTGCCTCTATGTGGGTCAGTCCTTGGGGGACAATGTTGGTTAAATGTCCGCATTGTTGATGTCGATTGTCAATGCCGGTTATTGATACCATTATGAGCATGTGACTACATAGCATCATGATACATGCCCATACACATCATCTGCATGTTTGTTATGAGATGTGATTGACCATTGCATATGTCATTGGGCAGGATGATATGAGACTCCCTGATAGGCGAAAGTTATCTCATATGAGCGCACGACATGCGCAGGATTGATGCATGATTGGATTGTATGACTCATCCATCTTACATTGTGTTGTGATTACTGTACGCCCTAGTGATATCAGGGTCATAGCCTCCACAGGCATATCGTGGATGGTCAGATGGGACACCAGAAATCTGTTATACATGGGGTGCTATAGATATTCTTGGGTGAAAGTCCCAGAACCCTCTTGGTTCTAGAGATTTCTCCAACGTCTAGACCGAGTGGGTAGATGAGCGTCGAGTGCCGATTACCAGATGGCTGCGCTCTCCACTGTGTCATGGTCGGTTGGAAGGGGGTACGGCCTTACTTGTCTGAGAGGAGGGGGCAATGCTAAGCTGAGTCTAACCAGCTTGAGGAATGGGTCTGCTATCGACGAGCCGAGCCCGATATTGGCAGGTGGATAGTGAGGTCTCTTCCACTTACCTTGTTGCGCGTGATGGGGCGGTAATCTGGTTTGGAGTGTAATAGACCCCGATGATTTCTCAAAGAGGAACCGTATTGATATGTGGACCTATTGAGTAGGAGTTGCATGCTCATTCATCCATTCATTTACTACCCACTCGGGCTGGTGGTGCGCAACTAATTATTGTGTACTTTCGTTATGGCAAGGATTTCGATTGGGCGCGCGACTAACCTGAGATCAGGAGTCTACTACATTGAGTCTGACTATCCAAATTTAGGTATGAAACTGGTTTGGATAGAAGTCCCTTGTGATAGACCCCATAGCCTGCGATACTACGTACTATCATCCCGACATCACTCCAGCTTGGTTATTTCATTCGCACCGCATATTACGTTGCATCTGCATTATTTAGTATTTTGGGTTGCCATGTTTCTGCATTAATATGGTCGATAGTACTCATGCCTAACATCGCATCACCCTGGTACGGCTGATCGCACTCATAGACTTGTCAGTATATTTCTGATTATTTCAATATTTTATGATTTATGGCATTGTATCCTCGGCATCTAATATTTGGCTCGCTTTAACTCTTCATTTGCATAACTGATTTTCACTGTGTACCCCTGATATTGTATGACTCATGGACTTGTCAATACTTCCGCTTACTCTGATTACTCTGATATTGCTTACTTGACACTTACCTTGTGCACACACTTTCACCATCCACTAAGCTTTTTATAAGCTTATGCACGATAGATGCGTGCAGGTGGCGTTAGGTTGCAGCAGCATTGAGCTTGGAGTGTGCAACGGACTTATGGAGCTTTGATTTTTGACATATTTATTTTTTCTTTCAACACTATATTCAACTGTTTATATTAGTGGATATGCGATGATGATGATGCTACCTTTGTGATTTGGGTAAACTTGTGGTTATGCTTATTATGAGTTAAATGTACTGTAAAAAAAAAAATCCTCCTTGCAGGATCCTAGGATCGGAATCTGGCATATGGACACTGGGAGCCAAGAATGGGGAACTACGGAGGCTGTCGGCATCGGATTCGGCGATCGGCATTCTTGTGAATTCGATATCCAGGTTTGGGGTGTGACACTCCCTGCCCCACTTGATATAGAAAATCTACCATGAGACGCGTGCATTCACTGCGATTGCTCCACCTAGGATAAACATTGAACGAGCAGATGTGGTGAAGCAGGCGAAAATCGCCCGACATATGGGTCGCTAAGAGGCTCTTATTATGCCGCCACTCAACCAAACGACCACATAGAAACCTAGTGCGGCGATCCCTCTCACGAACACTATTCAGATTCATTGCACTTGGATGTACCTCGCCAAGTGGCACGTTTAGGAGTCGAGCTATCAACCCAGCATTGATTGTGACTTCCTGATCTCTGCCGAAGCGGATCTTGAAATGCAACGGCTCCAGCGTAGGGTCCCGAATATGAGCAAAGAAGGCGCGAACAGTACTCACATTTGCACGAGACTCGCCCTCAAATAGCAGACCCCACCCGGCAGCTTCTATACGCTCGAACAACAAATACTCGTCAAAGAGTCGCCCATCCACGTGAGCCAACTCTGCCAACAACGATCTTCCTATTGGACCATGGGGATCTAAATCCCGCTTCGAATGCAATTCTCTCCCAACACTTGAACTCGCGGTAACTCCCCTAGACCGCCTCGAACGAGTGGGACGACTAGGCCCAGCCTCATCCACAGGGGCCCGTTTCTTGCCCATCAGTGAAAGGATAGCGAAAATGGAGAAAAAGGCTACAACAACCTCCATGAAAGTCATGAAAGAGTGATGAAATGGAAGAAAAGGGCTGACCTAATGGGTTTCCACAGATCTGGGTCTGAAAGAGGAGTGTAATGGGTCAAAGAAAGGGAAAATAGAAGAAAGGAAAGATCAAAGTAAGTGGGGTTGGGGGCTGGCACGTTTTGGAGCTTAAATGAGAGCTTTGAGAGCTCAAATCGAAGAAAATGGAAAGAGTAGATGCTGGGTATGGCTGAGCACGGTGGAAGAACGTGAGGCTTGAAGGAAAATGGAAGAAAGAAGGATTGAAAAGGCGATTTGAGAGAGGTAGGAACGGTTTCAAGAAAAAAGGAAAGCTTGGGAGTGTATTTTATGAAGGAAGTGGTAGAATGGGGGTGATAAAAATGAAGAACCATGGAGCATTATGGTCCACGAGACCCCAAACTCGGTCGGCCCGATGGCCCGACCCATCTGAGCCCGCCGGTCGGCGAGGCCTCTCCGGTTTGTCCAGTGGCCGACGAGGACCTCGCCGACCGGTGGGGCCTCGCCCATTGGGCGAGGGCCTCACCACCCCCTGGGTCTAAAAAAGTTGTGGTCCCACCCTGGAACCCCCTGAAAGTTGATCGTTTGGCCCTCTCTTCCGATTTTACCGTTTCAGGTCAATTTAGAACTAATATGATCTCTATTCACTTTTACTGATTTCTAACAACTGAAATGGGATGAAATATGGTCTATACCCGTCAATTGATGGTCTATAAGTGATTTGGGGTCGATGTGTGTGATCAGGAGTGAGCACGGACTCGATCTCGGTGATCATTTTCAGCAAACTTTCGACAGAAGACAAACTGGGAGTCCTAGTTCTGTTTCTAGATTGTTCTCGCACCCTCCTACGCTATAGTGGTATCAATGTGTGGTGTGTGACCCTAACCCAGGTCCAGTTTAATCCAGATCATACTCTGATATCAACTTGTAACGCCCTAAAATTCGAGGGTCGAGCATAACTCAGCTCTCGAGTTCCAAAACATCACTTATGCAACATAAACAATAATGGATGTATGTTGTCTGTGTTAGTGCATAAAACATGAAATAGATCAAGCCAGATTAGCTGACATAATTCAGGGATATTGAGAAAATGCAAGTGGAAGACTTAAATACATATATAAATCAAAAAGAATCCCCAAAATATGCACGCTTTGCCCAGGAAAATATATACAACTGTGTCTCTCAAAATACATGTATCAAATTGTGCAAAATCGTCATATACATATCCCAAAAAATTTTCGCTCGTCAGGACAAGGTTCACATGAACCCGCCTGAGAATTACATAAATGAGAACGCCTCCTCGTCCTCATCAAAGTCTGGCTCCGTCTCGCCAGTATCGCCGTCACCTGCAACTAAATCAGAGTCTGTTTAGTGTTTAAGCACCATCCTAGAACGTGGGAGTGAGTGATCAACTCAGTGGTACTATACAGCAAAGGTTAACATGTTATCAATTCAATCAAGAAGTAATGATAAAGCAGTACAATCAAACATGTCCTAAATACTCTTGTTAATGCAAGAATGAATGAGATAATGATGCATGCCCTCACCATAAACTCCCTCATGCGACATCATCTAACGATCGCGGCATGAATCACTACCACTGTGCTCTCACACCAACGTCAATGGCACATGCAGTGCGATGTCATGAATATGATTACCCAGTTCTTGTTAGTCCTTTTCATACAGCAGTATTGGGAAGCTAAGACACCTCCCTTATATCAATCCCCAAACATTAATCCATTCTAAGGTCATCATTCTTAGAAAATATCATACGATGTTACGTTTTTAGGTCACTGCAAGGGCTGTCAGGGCTGTTGCACGGAATCGTTACACCACTCCCCCATCACCAAATCAATACGAGCCCAGTTATATCCTCAATACTGCAATAGGACTCGTCGCCCTTATGAAGTGTTATGATATACTCGAGGTCACTACAGAGGGCTTGTCACAAATCAATGTAGGCCGACATCAAGAATATAGTGTCCCATACCACCCTATCTGCTCACGAGAGTAGGGTGCTCACTGGTCACTACGGGAAAGTTTGTCGCCCCAGTGTAGGCCGACAGCTCGACCACGGTATCCCATACCACCATGTCCGGTTCATGAGTCTTAGGGGATGACGGTACCAAAGTTAATGGGAGTTTCACTGGTAAGCTCGGTATTTTAGATTTAAACAGTAGCGACCAAACATAGTGAACAAACATCAGTCAATCGGGTTAGTTGATAAGCTCAACTAGGCCAAGCGCACGTTGAGCTGAATAACATGGAATGCATAAGACTCCGTGTGGCCTAACCACTGTCGAACATCCCAAGCATAACTCAGATTCACTAAACTCATCCTACGTGGCGAAAATGACCTCAACCACTATTTACAGAATGGTTACCGATTACCTGGACTGTAGTACAGCCCCAATCACGTACAAATTCAATAACAGGCATATGAGTCATATCCTACAATCATGTGGACAATCGTGAAGTATAACTTAAATGTAAATACAGTACATGGAGGAAATCATACACACCTTTATCATGATTCATCTAAGTTATTCAATCCATGGAGGAAATCATACACACAATTAATACGAAAATCTAAGTTACACAATTCATAGGGGAAATCATACACACAATTAAGGTGATTGAGATTTATATCTCAAAAACCTAAATCATCACTCTTTACTAACTACTAACTCATTTAGGCATTCTTACAAACACTTAGATTACACTATTTAACATACATTAGTATGTCAATGCCATTACATATTATGGCAAGTCCTGTCACTAAGGAGTTGTCGCATACGTATCAAGCATATAACAATGACGATTTATCATGGCAATTAAAATAGCATATTCTATACGTATACAGGTATTCTAACGCATATATGAAACATGCTATTTATAACATAAAGTATACATATACGTAAATTGAAATGGATTGCGCATTTGGCATGTGTAACAGCAATCATAACATAAATAAATCATTATCTATCATTGAAAGCCTTGAAAACCATAACCTAAGCGTATATAGTCTGCACCTTAAACCAGAAAACGCGTAGAAGATATGATTCAGACGATATGTCTTCGTCAATGGCGGATATGCTACCTATGGCATGAAATAGATTAACTATAACTTCATTTAAACTATTCTAGGCTTCAAGACAGGTTAAGGTTAGCTTAACTTACCCAAAAATGGAATCAGAATCGCCGGAAGAAAGATTCAGATACGCAGGTTTGATGTATAGATAAACTGGGAAGAATCCTATGGAGAATCAACAAATTCTCTCTCACTTTCTCTCTTTTTTCTCTCTCTTAAAAAGATAGGGTTTAAGAAATTCGTATGGAATTTGGGAATGAGGGTTTTAAGCCTTTTTATAAGCCTAAACTCGATGGAAACATCCTTAAGGCTAAGGTATACTTAAGTTATAACCAAATCGGACTCTTTCTGATCCAACGGAGCACTTCTGGAGGTCCTCTTATCAAATGCAGTCGGCTTAAGCTCACTAGTATTAGATCCTTAGTAACTTAAGTTTTCAGTCCGATCGGGTTTCCAGATAGTCCGTGGTGGACCAGCTTCAATTCAACGGTTATCGAAATTTGATCAGGGCTACAAGTACTATGACATGAAAGGGTCACCTATCCTGATCGAGGGTGAATTTGAGTCGAAATCTAACGGTCAGAACGCTTAGAAATAACGCGCAAGTGAAACAGTCTGGATTACTTAAAATCATAATTAATTTTCTAAAAATCTTCATTTTCTCTCTCTTCACTCCGGACTCAATAAAATGGTCTCAGGACATCGTTTGGGCTTGATTTTCGAGATAATTGTCTAGTCCAACTAAGCGATCGTAACGGTTTAAGTTCATAGCTATCAGACTTTCGACGTGCAGTCTAAATCCAATATAAAATTACAAAGCATTCTCGGGAGCAACTGGGTTTAGAGTTGGATCCTAGATTTCAGGGTAACATAGCGTCAATGATTCTATAGTTTTTGGGTCTTACAGATCGTATTGAAAGTTATTGGTGCTAATTTCATAAGTAATCTAGTTTAACACTAGCTAAAACACATTAAATTTCTAAAGAATTTAGTTCTAAATGATTTCTGCTAAAGATGGTACTCGAGTCTAAGTACGGATTTTTCTAAGTCGTTACACGCGAGGTCTGGTTATCGCTCGAAAATACCTTTAGTCACCGATCAAAGGCAAGAGAAATTCGCCTCAAGGATGATCTTCAACTGATGAAATGTGGGACTCGATCGATAACAGAGTATGCTCGAGCGTTCAAAGCCCTTTACGATCAACTCCATGCCATCGGAAGAGCCGTCGATGACACTGACAAGGTTCACTGGTTCCTCCAAGGACTGGGTTCGGAGTTCACTAGCTTCTCCACCGCCCAAATGGCCTAAACACCCCTGCCTTTCTTCTCCGATTTGGTCTCCAAGGCCGAAAGCTTTGAGCTTTTCCAACCGTCTCTTGAATCCTCTGGTCCACCAAACGCCGCTTTCAAAGTCACAAATCGTGACAATCATCGCTCAAACTCCAGGCACTTAAATCACAACCACTAAGGACGAAATCCCTCTTCCAACGATAGCAATGGCCATCCAAACTCAGGACAGGGACACCGTCCACCGTGCTGTTAAATCTATCGACAAGAAGGGCACTATGTTGATAAGTGCAACTAGAGGTATGCAAAGGAAGCAGATGTTGTCGGCAACACAGCTCATCTCACTGAGGCCTTTAACGCCTCTTACTCTCTTAATGGGCCCGAGACTAGTGATTGGTACCTGGACACAGGGGCTTCGGCCCACATGACACAAGATCTCTCCCACTTGGATTAAGCAAGTAATTATACGGGTAAGGATCGTGTAATTGTAGGGAATGGTGCTTCCCTACCCATTACCCACACCAGTATTATCTCTCCTAGCCCAACACTTGATTTATTGGATGTATTAGTTGTTCCTCGTCTAACCAAAAATCTCTTGTCCATTAGTAAATTAACATCTGATTTTCCTCTATCTGTTACATTTACTAATAACCTTTTTTTCATCCAGAATCGTCAAATGGGAAGGGTGGTGGCAACCGATAAGAGAGATGGTGGCCTATATATGCTAGAGCGCGGAAACTTCGCTTATATTTTTGTTCTTAAAAATAACGTTTTACATGTTTCATATGACTTTGGCATGCTTTTCTGAGACATGTAAATCATTTTGTTATTTTCTTTTTAAATAAAAATAGCCATCTCTATCTTATCTCTTTATTGCCTTCTCCAGCTTTATGTGACACATGTCAAATTGCCAAAAATCATCGATTGCCTTATTCTCGTAGTGAACGTCAATCATCTAATGTGTTGGATCTTATTCATTGTGAAATTTGGGGTCCTTCCCCTGTCAAGTCAAACTCGGGATTTATTTATTATGTGTTATTCATTGATGATTATTCCCGTTTCACTTGGCTTTACCTTTTGAAATTAAAATCTGAAATTTACGATATTTTTATTCACTTCCAAAAACTTGTGGAAAACCAACATTCCACACCCATCAAAATTTTTCAAAGTGATGGTAGTGCTGAATTTACAAGCAATCGCTTCAAAAAACACCATAGCACTTCGGGTATTCACCATCAACTCTCTTGCTCATATACACCCACCCAGAATGGCCGCGCTGAAAGAAAACACTGACATGTGACCGAGACAGGATTGGCACTTCTTTTCCGTTCCCATCTTTCTCCTCATTTCTAGATTGACGCCTTCAGCACTGCAGCATACATCATCAATCGCTTGCCCACACCTCTTCTTAGAGGTATTCTCCTTTTGAGCTTCTTTATGGCTCTTCACCAAATTATGAGAATTTTTATCCTTTTGGTTGTCGTGTCTATCCTTGTTTATGTGATTATGTCTCACAAATTTTCTCTCCATAGCATTCCTTGCATTTTTTTAGGATACAGTCCTTCTCAAAAAGGATTTCGCTGTCTTGATCCCACTACCTCCAAACTTTATATTACCCGCCATGCCCAATTTGATGAACACCAATTTCCCTCTCGGTTTTGCTCTCAGGCTTAGCCCCCTTCATCTCTCCATTTTTCGAATTTTCTCGAACCAAGCCTACCCCATACTGACCCACCTCCACTATCTCCCCTACACCATTCTCCGCATATTACTCCATCCGGATCTAACCCGTGTGTCATTTGTACTAACCCAGTGGACGAGTCTTTGCAAGTAACTAATTCTCTTGCAGGTCCACCATCTCAGGAGCCTCGACCACCTCAAGTTGACTCTGATGTTGCTCCGCTTCTCACTGATACCACTCCTGCTCCAGCTTCTCAGTTCATTTCTCATCCCATGCTCACACGAGCCAAAGCTAGCATTTTCAAGACTCGTCATCCGGCAAATCTCAGTATTTTGGGATCCTCTGGACTGCTCTCTGCTCTCCTTGCCTCCACTGCACCTAAAGGTTTCAAATTTGCTACTAAGAATCCTGCATGACTTGCTGCCGTGGATGAAGAAGTTCAAGCTCTGCAACATAACCACACTTGGATTTTGGTCCCTAGACCTGCCAACACCAATATTGTCGATTCCAAATGGGTGTTTCGGACCAAATACCTGCCTGATGGATCCATTGAACGCCTCAAGGCTCGGCTTGTGGCTAAAGGCTACACTCAAGTACATGGTCTTAACTACACTGACACTTTCAATCTTGTTATCAAGGCTACAACTGTTCACGTTGTGCTCTCTCTTGCTGTTACCAACAGATGGCATCTCCGCCAACTTGATGTAAAGAATGCATTTCTTAATGACACTCTCACTGAAAATGTTTATATGGAACAGCCTTCTGGGTACATTGATCCTCAGTACCCGAATCATGTTTGTCATCTGAAAAAAGCTCTTTATGGCCTCAAACAAGCTCCTCGTGCCTGGTTTCAGCATTTCGGTTCCTTTCTTCTCCCTCTTGGGTTTTCTTGCAACCATGCAGACACTTCTCTCTTTGTCTTTCATCAGCAGTCTGACATTATTTATGTGCTTTTATATGTTGATGATATTATTATTACTGGCAACAACTCTTCCCTCCTTGACAGCTTCGCTCACAAGCTCTATTCTAAGTTTGCCATCAAGGACTTGGGCTCTCTCAGCTACTTTCTTGGTTTGGAAGCTACATACACTACTGATGGTCTCTTTATCAGTCAGCTGAAATATGCCCGAGATATTCTGACTCGAGCACAGTTGCTTCACAGCAAGCCTGTTCACACTCCTATGGTCGTCTCTTAGCATCTGACTGGCGATGGCCGTACTTTCTTAGACCCCACTCTCTACAGATCAGTAGTTGGTGCCCTTCAGTACTTAACCATCACTTGCCCTGACATCGCTTATGCTGTTAACTCTGTTAGTCAGTTCCTGCATGCCCCTACTACAGATCACTTTCTTGCTGTCAAGCGCTTTAGGCTACGTCAAGGGCACACTTTACTTTGGTCTTATTTTTCGCCCTCCTGTTACTTCTGGTGCCTTGGTTGCTTACTCTAATGCTGACTGGGCTGGTTGTCCCGATACTCGCCGCTCTACCTCTGGCTACTCCATTTATCTTGGTGATAATCTGGTTTCTTGGAGTGCCGAAAAGCAACCCGCTGTTTCACGTTCCAGTTGTGAGTCTGAGTATCACACCCTTGCAATTACTGCAACTGAACTCCTTTGGCTCACTCATCTACTTCATGATCTCAAGGTTCCCATTTCCCAGAAGCCTATTCTCTTATGCGACAACAAAAGTGCGATCTTCTTAAGCTCCAATCCCATTTCCCACAAACGAGTCAAGCATGTTGAATTAGATTATCATTTTCTTTGGGAACTTGTTGTTGCTGGTAAACTTCGCACTCAATATGTGCCCTCTCATTTACAGGTTGCCCATCTCTTCACTATGAGTGTTTCTGGACCTCTCTTTGAATTCCTTCGTACCAAGCTTCATGTCTGTTCAAATCCAACGCTTAGCTTGCGGGGGGGGTGTCAAGGATACATTAGATACGTTACCTCAATTCACGGCTTGGCATATTGACCTTAATCATAAAGAGATTCATTTGTATAGAATAATCCATTCTTTCCATTTTAATTGTAATTAGCATTTATAACTCTGATATGTAATTATTCTTATGCACATTGTAATTATCTATATATACAAGAAATTTCATCACGATTCAGTGTAGTGGTTTTTGCTCAAACCTTTATAGGATGGATCTTCTCTCGATCCCCCAACGCCAGTGGCACCCCTAACTGTGGGGCCCACCTTAATCTATGTGCCTTGCATCTATGTTGTTCATTTTAATTGAAAACTCTTTCTAGAACATGATCAAAAAATGAAACAGATTAAAATCCCAAATGGACCACAGGAAACATAATCTGTATACTTTAATTTGATGTACATTTATTCAAAATATGCCATTTCTGTGCAAGTCCTATGGCCTTTGTATCATCTTTCACCGGAGCTCCAACGTTTTTCTCAGGTACACAAACAGCTGACGTCACAATGGACCCCAAGGTCACATCGGCTGTCGATGTCACACACACCGACACACGTCACAATAGACCCCACAGTTTTTTATTTTATTTTCGGGATTAGTTAATAAGTTGGGCCAGCCCGTTCGTACGGACGCGAATCCAAAAATAAAAAAGATCCAATATCTTAAGTGGGCCCCCCACATAAACATAAAAAATTAGGATGAGATGCACACCATTTAAACATTTCTAAGGTGTACGGTGATGTTTATATGCAATCCAACCCATTCGCGACGTGGATCACACTAGGATTAACCGAAAATACAAATAGTAGACCGATTTAAACCATCGGTGGGCCCAAGAAGGCATAAATGGTGGATGCATTACTACAACTATTGCGTCTGGTGTGGACCACTTGAGGTTTGGATCTGCCTATTTCTCCTGACGGATTAGGTGAGACCATGGTCCACACATATGGGTGGGACCCCTTACTTTTGTGGTCTACGAAAAGCTTTTAATGGTTGACTACCACTGTTTCCTGTATTATGGTACACCTAAATTTGAATCGACTACATTTTTTGAATCACACGAGCTTTATGGATGGACGGCGTGGATGCAGTCACATAAATTATATTGGCCCTCAAAGTGAGGGTCTCACCCACCTCCGTGGATCCAGGGTCCCACCTAATCAGCTCCTCTATTTCTCGCATCACGTGGGTGCCAGCACAACTGATGGAGAGAGTGGATGTCATGTCACACCGACATCAGTTAGGTTAGGAGGGTTTAAAGAACCACCGACGACTGCCGTTCTAAGATCCACCGTGATGTTTGTGATAAATCAACTCCGTCCATCCGCTCCATTATCTCATTTTAGGAATTGAGCCCAAAAGTTATCAGGATCCCTAGGTGCGGCCCACCTGAGTGTTGGATCCTCGTAACTTTTGAGATCACATCCTAAAATGATCTCCAAAAACTAATGGACAGCGTGGATTTCTCACAAATATAACGGCGGGCCCCACCTAAGTTTCCAGCGCAGGAACTTCCTGCGGCAGGCCATCGCACGAGATCCGCGTCATTCGCGGGAAATCCGCGTCCGTATCGTAGTTTCTAACGTTTCGGACGCGGTTTGGCCAGTTATGCCGCCACCGGCCATTGGCTAGTGGTCGGTGCTACATGGATCCCACCATGATGTATGTGTTCTATCCATGCCTTCTATATATTTTTAAAGATAATTATAAGGCTGTATCCCAAAAATGAGATAGATCTAAATCTCAGGTGGATCACACTATAGGAAAACAGTAATGATTGAATGTCCACCATTAAGAACTTCTTAGGCCCCACTGTAATGATTATTTGACATCTAACCTGTTGATTAGGTCATAAAGACTTGGATGATGGGAAAAAATATATATCAGCTTGATCCAAAACTTACATGGCCCCAAGAAGTTTTTAATGGTAAGCGATCAATCAACACTGTGCGGTCCACTTGTGATTTGGATCAACCTCATTTTTAGGCTCAAGCTTAAAATGATCTGAAAGAATGGGTAGACGGCATGGATGAAACATATACATCATTGCGGGGCCCACGGAACACTGACTATTAGCCATTTGCGTGTACTGACATGTTTGTGTACCAACAAGCTAACCGAAAAATAAAATAAAATAAATAAATAAATAATCATAATTTATGATACCATCGGAGTGAAACAAGAGATTTGAGGAAGAACCGAGGCTACACTGTATTAGTAACAAATATAGGCTTGCTTGCCGTCCACCCCAGAATAAACGGATAAAACAAACCTGCTAGGGGAGGGTCTGCCCTTATGCCCTTCACGCACAGAAAGGCGCTGGCCCAGCGTATGAGCTCACATGTCGATCGCAGGGTTAATATTTCGCTATCCCTAGTTCCCGTGGAAAACGCAAAGATCTAAGCCACTAATGTCGTGGGACCCAACGAATTCCTAATGGGAATCATGGGATCCTCTGTAATTGATTCTTTTGTCACCTTATGAGATTTCAAACCATTGAATATATGAATTTGAGAACAATAGGTAATGACAAAATTAGAAAAGAATGGCATTGCTTATTTCTATTAAAAAACGTATTAATAGTTTATTGATATTGGGTAATTATAGGAAAAAGTAGAATATTTGATGGAAGAACAGGAGATCCTTTTGAACAACCTGTCATAATAGGAAAGTAGTATATTCTGTAATTAATTCATCAAGTTGATGATAAAATCCATGTACATTTTACTGGACATTATGCACTTGTAACACAACAACCTCTCAGAGGAAGGGCCAAGCAAGGAGATCTATGCCAGGGAAATCAGTAATGTGTCAGGGAAAATTGGTACAAGAAGCCATTGATACACTTCTTGATAATGGGATCCACGAACAAGGTTATTAAAGGATACCTTCCAATGACCAAATATAAATATAAATATTTGGATGTCTCTTATTAATTATTAATAACTAATGACAAGGCACTGCTTTTGACCACTTTAAAAAATTACCTCAATTTGGACATCTTTCAAAAGAAGAGCCAATGAATTGACCAACTTTTTTATTCATCATGGAATTACTCATCAACGCTCATGTGCACACACTTCAGCAGAATGGTGTTGTGGAAGACGACGCATGAACATAGTATAGAAACTGCCTGAGCCATGTTGCAAGTAATGCCCCCCATAGATTGAACCTATCTAATTTTTACAGTGCGATGGTTGGTTGTTCATGAAGTAGTTGTACCAACCGTTTCTTTTTTTAGGTCAATATCAGCAATGTAGTTCATCTAAAAATTCAGGTGGATCCATTACCTATCAATATCAGCAATGCAATTCATCCAAAATTTAGGTGGATCTATAACCTAAAATGTCTCCCAAAACCGATGAATAAAATATTTTTTTTCAAAAACATCATGGTAGGCCCTACCTAGCATACCAATGCAAAAAATTCATGAAAAAGACTTTGGCAGAAATCCGCATTCATGCGGATTACTTGCAAAGCCTTTCTATCACTACCGCAATTGACTGCAAATGCCTATGTGAATTGATTGGTCCGCACGTAATCGATAGAAATGCAATCTCTTTCTACATGCCTTTTTTTTTCCAGATGTGGAATGTGTTCCCTCACCACTCAAGACCCGTTTCTGTTCCAATACCATTTAGTGTTGAGGATAGGCAGCGTACCTGCAGTTGTCGCGTGCCTGTAGTCGCAGCGTGGAGAGGCAAAAGAGATATGTTTTCTATCAATCTCAAGCAGATAATGCCCCCCCCCCCCCCCCCCCCCCCCCCCCCCATGCTCCCACAGTCTGCTTACCAAGGAATATAAAGGGAGGACCCAGGGCCAGAGCAAGTTGGGTTGGGGTATAGAGCCGTAAGCGCAGTGGGGTGTGACAGAGGACATGCTTGTACGGTTCATATAAGGGGTATGAGATGGTCGTTGATTTTTGGGAACTTTCAGTCCTCTATATTTAAAATAAGTCTCTCTAAGAGCATTACGATCTCCGGCTCAAATTGTCCCTCATGAGCTCCTTGTGAGCGCGTTTGGATCCGCCAAGGCAATCACTTGGATCTTCCCCTAACCCAACTCGAGAACGGATCGGAGGGAACCACAACATGGGAAATGTCTGCGTCTCGTCGTAAGGCTCGTTTTGAGTTATGGGTCATAGGGCGGGCTTCGGGTGGGCAGTGCAATACGGGGCAAAAGGGTCCTGGTACTATCCAGGTGCGAAGAACAATGAGCAGAAATGTCACTCACCAGCCTAAACGACGAGTAAACACTCGAACGTGAGAGCAAGGGATCACCCAATGAATGGACGAGCTCCAACAGAGGAAGGAGAGAGGGAGGCAAAAACCATGCTTTTAGAGAAGTGACAGTCTGAATCTTATCTGAGCTGCGAGAATAATTGACTAGGCCGTGCCATAAGAGCGGCATTCTCGACCATGCATACAACATGTCAACAAAGTAATATTCCATTAGGTCAAATATTTTATGGGGATTGAGTAGCCTCGCCAAGGCATAACCTTGCGCGTGCTCGTCTAGTTGCAAGCTTTACGGGTTCCTTCTCGCTGAGGAAGAAAAGTAACCATCAAATTAAAAGATTTAACCATCCCTATCTCTTTGCCTTTCGATGGATGTACTATTCTGCAAGTTTTGTAGTCCTTTATACGGCTGGACGTAGGAGACAGCAAAGTCCTAACCTTCCCCTCTCTTGGTGGACACAAGAATGGGAATGTATACTCGCTTGGATGCTCTTACTTTTAGAATGTACGCGGGAGAAGCGAGAGGCCACACCACGCATACGACTGATCCTCCTATCCGAAAGAGGTGGTTAGGAAGAGGGAATATTATAAGGGGAGGTGTGGGATCCCAGTCTTTTGCAACACTGTTCGTATGCACACGTGTCTCAACTCGCACCATTGATAGACCATACATTGCACCTTAGTGCACCTAGAAAACTCAGCAAAGTGATTTGTTCCAGATGATTTTGAACCTTTATCATGTGTTGCGGTCGCAATGGTAAAAACCGCGCATCAATCCAACGCTCCATTAATGAGATATGACCCATCGAATGTAAGGCCCAAATTATGTATCCAGTAACACAAGCAACCTTTATTAGGCCAGGCTCATTGGACTTGAGCCCATGTGGGCCTAAAATCCACTTTTAGAACATGAAAATTACCAACAAATAGAACAATTGATACATGACAAAATAAGAACCTAGCATATATAAGACAAGCACTATAAGACAAAATTGGATTCTATCTCAAAACCCATCATTAGCTCTCTCCCCATGCCTTAGAAACTAATCATGACCCTCATCCTATACATGCATCCAATGTATGTCTTAATTTGTACCACATCACTTCAAACAACTAATTGCAATACTCCACTTGAGCATCCACCATGCATCACATACAACCCATAACTCTTATCCATCCATTTGCACATGCATGTCTAGATTTCTTCCACCATGGCCAATGCATGCTTAGCACTATGCACCTCATTTATCCACTACCCGTGTCATACACCACCTTCCACCTCACTTATAGCACCAATAAGATCCCATAAACTTGTCACATGATCTTGTCATCTCAACCCCCAATTCCTTATATAAGAGTAAGAGCTCTCTTGCAGTTATATACTTAGAAAAATTCTGATATTTTAAGAGAGAGTGGGGCCAAGATGTCGCTCACCATCAATCCCAAAGGGAGTGGACTACACATCATCATCCAACCATCCATCTATTGAGGTGAGTCTACACCCCTCCTCCCATCCTCTTCATCATTCTCTTTCTTCCTCTTTTTATTTTCTTGATACAAGTAGGCCCCACTGGTGTGGAGTTCTTGTGTGCATGTATTTATATCTATGGTGGTCAGTAAAGTGGTCCATGTCAGTATGGTCCACGATGATGAACATCATATTTACACCCTTCATTTGTAATCCTGTTTTTGTTTCTGGACAGCAAATTCTAAAAATCATATAAAATCAACCATGCTAAGATTAGAGTTGAAACTTGGGGATATTATGAATCACAATATGAAACTCTAGACCAAATTTCATAGCCATCCAACGGTTCAATCATCCGTAACATCAAGTTTACTTGGTTACTGTCCAGCAGCACATGCAGGATTCTAATTTTTCTAAAAGGACCCATTTTTAATTCCTTTAATGAATGTATTAAAAATATATGTTCCGTTGGATTCGTATAAAATCAATCTAGCTTTCCAACGATATATAATAAGCCTCAATCAGAGTTTGGACGGCTGAGATCTTTGCCTTATATGAAAGATGTATTTAAGAGCTTATTATGACCATTCTTGTTTGGGCCATATCTGTGATTCTAACGGTCAGATGTATTTGATATTTGCTATTAACTTACTTGAGATAGTTAATAAGCATATGTATGGTCCCTATGATCAAATTCTTTCATGATAAAATTTAAAAAATTCTAGACCAATAGATACTTTTATAAGGACAAATCTTAAATTTCTATGTGTGATCCAGATGGATCCAAGGGTCTTTATGGTTGGAAACATATAAACAGCCTAAATGACTTATTCCCAAACCATTCATTGGATCAGATCTTCCAATAGAGAATCTAATCATAGAGATTTCATCAATATATATTTCATGTGTTACTTGATGAATATGTTGGATTTATGTTATACATAACAATTATCTTCTCATTTACCCACTTGGGTGTGGGATTACTTCTGATTTATGTATTTTATTAGTTCATCCAATTGGAGAACCCATGTATATTTTTGTATGTCTCTTATCTATGGCTTGCTGGTATGTGGGCCCCACTTGTCATTGGATCTATTTCATTCCCTTTACACTTTCTGTTTGCTGAAAATTTTTGAAGTACTTAACTGTATTGCATGTAAGCCTCTTTGACACCTTATAGTGGTCCCTACACTCTGTAATTAAGGATCCCACTTTGGAAAATGTTTAATCCTTATATAAGTGAGTTGGGATGTCCCACCTTTTTGTCAAGAATGATTCCTTAAGTGTTTGAAAATTGGGCCCTAAGTTGTGACAGACCCCATTGTTGAAAATTATCTGATTATTTATTTTTTGTATTAACTTTGGGCCTCTGTAGTGAGACCACACGCTAGAGATATAAGTAAACCACCACTTGAAACCTCTAACCTATACCAATGAATAGATAAACAATATTTTACTCGGGCTAAATCAGACTCCACATATCAGGGAGTGGATCCCAAAATGTAGTCAGGCATGGTTATGTAGAAAGTTATGTGCAAAAAATCAAAGTACCTATGTTTGGCCATATACCAAATATTGCGTGTGCACAACCAATTGGTCTCAGCTTATAATTTTTGAAGTACATATATAGTACAACTAAGGTCACCTGATGGGACACTAAAAGGTGGTCCCTTGTGATCATGGGACGTACTCAAGATTGGGCTAAAACTAATTCCGCACTATATTTCCTGCATAATTTCTTCAAGTACTCATGTTTGGGCCATCACCGTAAATTGTACTCACCCAACCAATGAGGTCTGCCTTATAATTTGTAAAGCCCATACATAAAGCTACCAGTTTGTTATTCTCTTTCACCATATGTAGGCCCCACGTGAGGATGAATCTGACTTTAAAATGGCTCAAAACCAACATTGCACAAAATTCTGTTTGATGTAAAATTTATGTGGGGTCACGTCAGTAGGGTCCACCACCTTCCCAAAGCATTTAATGTAGTATCTAAACTCTGAAAATAACACTCAGGTGTTGTTGGGCTCAAAACCTTATGTAGGTCATCTAGTATGTGTTATCATGTATGGGCCTTACCTTTCATGTAATGAGGTCCACCTGGCATGTTTTGTAAATGAGTGTTGTATAACTTGTAAAATATTTAGTGGACAAATCTTGCTGTCCAAATGTTCTCTTAAGACATAGGTGGCCTTGGGCCCATCTAAATGATACAACCCTAAGGCCCAAGTAGGCCCAACACTAGGAGAAATTGTTGGGGAATGAGAAACCTACAAAGATAACCTTCCTTGAGCCGTTGGGCAGGCCCATTGCGTACTGGACAGCGTGTCTTGTATATTACCTCTAGTCAAATAGTCCACACTTAGAGAGACCTATTTTATAATGCATAAACTAGATAATTAGGTTTTTTCTTGGTTTGTTGTGTATGTGGCTAGTAGGCCCAATATGATATATGACATGAAAGATGTAAGCATGTTATCCTTTGTGTTTGAGATTGTACATTGTTTCTAGTTGGTGGAATGTGTGAAGCCCACTTAGATGTAAAATTAAATCAACACCATTGAAAGCGTTATAGTTAGACATTTATGCCTTTGGGTTGGCCTATTGGTTCACCAAGTGAGACTCACACTTGAACTATACGACCCCATATCTTGCATGTAGTTCAAGTCCAATGTGGAAGTCACACTAGGTAAGACGCGCCTAGTGATGGGTGAGATGATGATACATGTATAGTAACATGATAATGATGATTGTGAGTTGTTGATTGAAATGATGATATGATTTAAGGGATAGTGAATTATAGCATATGCATCGATAATGGATGAGTAATTATTTATAAAACTTATGACATTGTTTATGTTAATCATGAAGTGAAAATGATCCTCATGATAATGATAATGATATTATATATATATATATATATATATATATATATATATATATATATATATATATATATATATATATATATATATATATATATATATATACACACACACACACACACACACATTATGACAAAATATGCTAGTTGACCACCATGCTTGATATATAAAGTGGTGTATATAAGGCCCTTGTGTGATGCCCAAAGT
Organism: Magnolia kwangsiensis; assembly: GCA_037074715.1. Lineage (NCBI taxonomy): Eukaryota > Viridiplantae > Streptophyta > Magnoliopsida > Magnoliales > Magnoliaceae > Magnolia > Magnolia kwangsiensis. The sequence continues at coordinate 37,844,910 of CM073574.1, read as the reverse complement.
GATGTATATGAGGCCCATAAGCAAGGCCCAATGTGATGTATGTGAGGCCTTAGGTGATGCAATGAGGCCCAATTGTTATGTGTGATTCCACCATAATGTATATAAAGATGTTTATGATGCTCATTCGTCTTCCTAGTTGGTATTAAAATGGGTCATGCCTTGGAAGCAGTGATGGTTAAATGTCCATAGTGTAAGGGCAATGGTGGTTAAATATCCGCATTGTAACCCTCCTTAAGGCCCGTTATTAGGCTCATTATCATCTCTCTTAGTGGGCTAACCCATATCATTGGGCCCCTATAATTATTAGGCACATTCTTGATATGAGTAGGTTGTCTAAGCCCATCCTTGATATGAGGGGAGTACATTATCACTATGATTCATGCCCATACACATCATCTGCATGCTTGATATGAGATGTAGTTGACCATCGCATATGTCATTGAGTAGGTTGTTTATGAGACTCCCTGATAAGCCAAGTTGTCCCACATGAGCGCACGGTATGCGTTGAATTAATGCATGATTGGACTGAGTAACTCATGCATCTTGTATTGTGTGATTATGATTACTGTACGCCCTAGCGACATCAGGATTGTAGCCTCCACAGATATAATGTGGATGACAGGATTGGACATCAAAAATTCTTATTAAACACGGGAGTGCAAAGGATGTCCTAGGTTGAAAGTCCCCAAACCCTTATGGTGTCATGGAGGATGCTCCAATGCCTAGACCTAGTGGATGTATGAGCACACGAGGGCCGAATACCAAGAGGTCACGTCTCCTACTATGTCGTGGTCGGTTGCAAGGTGGTGTGGCCTTACCCGCCCAAGGATAGGGGCAATTGCTAGGATGAGTCTGACCAGCTCATAAATAGGTTCGTTACTGACGTGTCAGGTAAGTATTGGTAGACTACTAGTCAGGCCGGTAGTGAGGTCTCTTACATTTGCACGGTTGTGCTTCCAGTGTAGGGTTGCAATGTGGTGTATAGTGTATTAGACCCCCGTGATTATCTAGAGAGGAACTGTACTGGCATGTGGATTCAGATGAAGACTGGCATGATTTGTGATTGCACCTTGCATATGTCATTGGCTACGTAGGCCTTGCATCGCATAGCCTTGGTATGGCTGACAACATTGTACTAAATGCTAGTGATGATCCCAGTGATGTACGGTACTGGTATGTGGACTTACTAAGCAGAAGTTGCGTACTTAGCAATTGACTCATTAATTCATTCATTCACTATCCACTCAAGTTGGTGTTGCACAACCAAATCATTATGTATACTTTCGCAATGACCAGGACTTCGGTTGGAGCGCGTGACCAACTTAAGATTAGGAGTTTACCATATTGGGTATAGCTATCCAAATTTAAGTATGGGACTAATTAGAATAGAAGTCCCTTGTGATAAGCCCTACAGCTTGCGATACCACATACTATCATCCCAACTACACACTCTAGCCTTATCATTTCTTCTGCATTGCATACTACATTACATCCTCTGCATATGATATATTGTAACGCCCCATCACTGTAATCACATGTGGGCGGGCAAACGTAGGCAGACGTTGATGTGGGCGGGGCCTAATGTCACGCTCCAAACTCAGAAACCGGGCTCATAAAATTTTCGATTGCCGAATCTGGCGCTGACAGCCTCTGTAGTACCCCATTCTCGGCTCCCGGCACCCATATACCAGGTTCCAATCCTGGGATGCTATAACGAGGATTTCTACTATCCATTTAATTCGTAATGAGCATAACCATAAGCATAACCCATGAACAATAACCACAAGAACACCATCACAAAATTCACTATGATCAAAAACTTTGAGTACAAGGCGTATAAAGGGAAATACAAGATAGTGCTAATAACAAAACTCCAAAAGCTCGACTACACGCTCCTGCTGCTACTATGCTATGGCTGCGTCCTGACGTCACCTGCACGCATCAATCGTGCATAAGTTTATAGAAAGCTTAGAGGGCGGTGTAAGTGTGTGCGCAATACGAGCGTGCTCAAAATGCAAGGTCAGAATAATGTTGTAATGTGTCGACCCACTTGATGTATGATTTCATGTAAGGGAGGGCCCATAATGTCGGGGTCCCTCCATCACAAGCCGTGTCCCACTCTTCATGTCTCTCTCTCTCTCTTTTATTTCTTTTATTTTATTTTATTTTATTTTATTTTTTGGCAATAGGATTGTGTGGCCCACTTGAATGGATCCCACCTTGAGATTTTATTTTTAATTAAATCTTTATTCAAGTGGGGCCCACCGTAGACGATGTGCCCATGTCACCCATCAGTGGTGGCCCACTTCATCAGGCCCACCACTCCCAAAAAAAAAAAAAAAAATTAGAACCGTCCAGCGTCTGAGACGCTGGACGTTGCAAAGGAAAGAAGAAAAAGGAAAGAAGAAAAGAAGGTGGATTTGGGTGGTCCACTTGCTTAGGCCCCACCCTGATGTATCACTCTAATCCAAGCCGTCCATCCCTTTCACCATCTCATTTTAGGCGTTGAGTCAGAAAATGAGATTGAACGGAGCACCTGGTGGGCCATAGCGTCAAAGATCGCACCCTCACCATTCAAACATCATTTTCGTATTTTATTTCACTTCCGTAGCATTTTAAAATTTGAACTCTGGACTCATTTTGACTGTTGCGGGCCACAGAACGAAATGGCCGGGGCGGATTTTAGTTTTGCGGGCCCTAAATACAAAAAACCCCGGGAAAACATATTTTTCCCAAATTTGATAAGAGGCAGAGCCTCTGCATGTTGGCGTCAGAGGGGCAGCGCTGCACGCTGCTGCGTGCAGGCGTGAAGACAGGCGGGCGGGCGGCCGCTGGCCACCCACGGCCCTGCTCGTGGGCCCCATTGTGATGTTTATTTACGATCCAATCTATTCATGTGGTGGGCCACCTCTTAAAGTGGGCCCCTGCCAAAATTCAGGCCCAACCAAGGCTCTGGTGGCCCACACCACAGAAAACAGTAGAATTGAATGTTTGCCATTGAAAATTTTCTTGGGGCCCACAGAAGTATTGGATCAAGCTGAAATTTATGTTTTCCCTTCATCCAGGTCCAAGTGACCTCGTGAACGGGTTAGATTTCAAATGAACATTACGGGGTGGGCCCCACATGGGACCCACAATTGATGCATGTGTTGTAGTCCACCGTCCAGGCGGACGGTGGCACCCACTTGACGCACATGTTGCCTCCACCGTCCAGCAGACGGTGGGGCCCTGTGTGATGTATGTGATATATCCGCACTGTCCACTGGACAGTGGGACCCACCCTTGATGCATGTGATGCATCCATACCGTCCATCCATTGATTTGTAACAGGTCTATGTGCTAGGCCCATTTGATTTATGAAATGCTTATGGGCTGGGCCCATTTGATTCATTTAAGGCCTAAGAATTTGGGCCCACTTGATATGTAAAGCCTATGGGCTTAGGCTCACTTGATATTTACGGCCTATGGGCTAGGCCCATTTGAATTTCAAAAGGGCATGGGCTAGGCCCATTTGATTTATAAAATGCTTATGGGCTAGGCCCATTTGATTCATTTAAGGCCTAAGAACTTAGGCCCATTTGATGTGTTGCAAGTCCATGGGACTAGGCCCATTTGATGTACTTCAAGGCCCATGTAGTTGGACCCCTTTTGTTAAAATTTAAAGCCCATGGAGGTAGACCAATTGATATATGTAAGGCCTAGGGGTTTAGGCCCACTTTGATATGCATACAAGGCCTACGGGTTTAGACCCATTTAATGTACCATAAGGCCTAGGGGTTTAGGTCCATTGAACTCATGTTAGGTCTATGGGTTGAGGCCCACTTGATCTACATGTGGGACCCAATTGGTGTGACCCATTGGTCACATATTAGACTCATGAGACTAAGCTCATTTGATGCAATCCTATGCCCACGGGTTTTGACCCATTGCAATGCACACAAGACCCATTGGTGTGGCCCATTTATATGGCCCATCTGATGAATAAAAGGCCCATAAGATATGGCCCATTTGATATATATGTAAGGCCCAATGGGATGAACCTAAGGTCCATTGCAATGTGTAATCCCAATACAAGTTATGTAGCGACGTTTAAGAAGATCGTTCCTGGGGAGCAATGTTAGTCTAACGTCCACATTGCGAGTGTAATGCTGGTTGGATGTCCACATTACAACTCTCCTTAGGGCCATTGTTAGGCCCGTACTTATTGTGTATAGGCCGTCTAGGTCCATCTGCATTGTAAGATAGTTTATTTTATTATAACATGTTTAGTACAGTTTCATGACTCATGATCATACGCATCATATGTATGCTTGACGTGAGAATTGTCTGATCATAGCATTTGCCTTCGGGCAGGTTGTTTATGGGCTCCCGGTTAGGCGGTATTACCCTACATGAGCGCACGATATGGGCAGGATTTGTTGCATAATTGGATAGTGTGAATCATGCATTTCGCATTTGTGTGACATGGTTATTGTACACCCTAGCGACATCAGGGTCGTAGCCTCCACAGACGCATAGTGGTTGGCAGGATTGGATGTCGAAAATCTTGTTCTACATGGAGTACTATAGATATCCCTGGGTAAAAGTCCCTAAACCCTTATGATACCAAGAGGTTGCTCCAATGTCTAGACCGAGTGGGTAGATGAGCGCTGAGTGCCAAATACCAGTTGGCTGCGCTCTCCACTGTGTCTTGGTCGGTTGGAAGGGGGTGCGGCCTTACCCGCCCGAGTGTAGGGGGCAATGCTAGGCTGAGTTTGACCAGCTCGAGGAATGGGTCCGCTATCGATGAGTCGCGCCCGATATTGGCAGACAGATAGTGTGGTCTCTTCCACTTACCTTATCACGCACGATGTGGCGGCAATCTGGTTTAGAGTGTACTAGATGTAACGCCCGTGAAAAATCCATCCTTGGGCTCGAGTACCAACTCGACCCGAATTTGCGTAGAATTCATTCCTTTGGAAAATTTGACTAGGTTAGCTAGTGCAACGTTAGAATAGCTGGGAAATGGTCCCTGATCACTTTAAATACGTTCTACAAGGCCCGAAGCGAGTGGAACTAAGGGTGCTATAATGCTCTAAAGCCTCGGATCAAACTCTAAGCCGGTTTGTTCTCTGGACCACTTTGAATCTTTGTATTGGATCTAGACCGCACGTTGAAAGTCCGATACCTCCTATCTTAGACCGTTAGGACCGTCTAGCTGGGCTTGACACTCATTCCAAAAATCAAGTCAAACCGATGATCACAGGCTATTTCATTGAGCCCGGACCGAAGAGAGTGTGAATAGGGACATAGTTGGAATTTCAAATTCAAATCTGGCACACAAATTTGACGCATCAGTATTGAGCATTCTGACCGTCAGAATACAGCCAAATTACACCCTTGGATCAGGAAAAATATCTATTATATATCACGGGACTTATAGGCCTGATCTTGGTGCGGTGACCGTTAAACTGAAACTGGGCCGCCACGTGCGATCTGGGAACCCAACCGGTCTGAAAACTGGATGTATGCTAGATCTAGTATGCATGAGCTTAAGTCCGACCGCATCTGGCCTGGGGACCTCCAGAAATGCCCTTTTGGACCGAAACGGCCCCGATTTGGTTAGGCACCAAGTAAACATTGTTCCCAAGCCTATTTTGGGAATGTTTTAGGCTATAAAAGGGGTTGAAACCCTCACTCCTCTCTCCCATCCGAATTTGAGAGAAGCCCTAGCTTGGGAGAGAGAAAAAGAGTGAGAGATTGTGAGAGAGTGGGAGAGTTCTTCCCGCCACTTGTGCTACGTGTTGCACATGCTTAAGCGACACTTCTCTACCGCTTTCCCGGCGATTCCACCGCAATCCTAGGTAAGTAAAAACCCTAAATAGTTGGTGATTTGAGTTTTTCTTGTTTCCATGGCGATGTAGCTTATGGATCTTATGTATTAGGCTCCTTACTCGCCGTAGACGAACCATATACACTCCGCTTCAATTCCCGAGTCTACAAGACACTAGGTGAGGATTTTAGACGCTTGGATTGACGGTTCCCAATGCTTTCAATGTCGTTTAATAGTAGATTCTTGACGGCATCGCCGTTTGACATGTACAAAATGCTCTCCGTTTCCCGTTTCGTAAGCTAACGAAGAATATGAGATTTAGGGCATTTTAGTCATTTGTAGGAAGTACTGTTTGCATTCATATTTTGCTGATGTGATTGACATGGTTTGTTGTCGCATTAGGGAGTTAGGAATGCGTGCATAATTAGTTTGGCGAAGAGATTCGCCTAGTTGCACACTTTGGGTCGACATGCTATATGTAGACCTAAGTGTGTAGTGCATGTGTTTGTATAAATGCTTGTATTAGTATGTATTGAATTAAATGATGTTATTTGATACTTTGTGATTGATTTTTCAATTATTATGCCGACCTAAATGATTTTCTACATGTTGACAAAATGCATGATTTCATTACATGCATGGAATGTATGTGCTTGAGGATTTGCTTAAGTTGAATATGCATGGGAAGTATGCCTTGAAGATTTGCTTAAGTTGAATGTTATAACATGTGCTAACATGCTCACATGATGTATTTCAATTCCAATACTTTTATAGTGATTCCATAGATGTGTGGGACTTGACTTAGTCCAGGCAGTCGGTAACCGAGCGAATTCGTGGCTGACTGGTCATAGTCACGAACGACGCGTCGATGAATGTGATTCGTGTTGAGAGTTGGCGGTAGTGGTTAGGCCACGCGAAGTGTTTTACGCACTTCATGTCGTTCAATTCGATATGCGATCGCGCTAGTCGAGCCCGTCAAGTAACCCGACTGGCCGATGTTTGTTCACCATGTATGTATCATAACTGCTTGAACCTAGGGTACTGAACTTACCATTGTAAACCCTATTAACCGTGGTACCTTGATCCACGAAGACTCATGAGCCGGGCATGGTGGTATGGGACACCGTGGTCGAGCTGTCGGCCTACGCTGGGGCCACAAACCTCCCCGTAGTGACCAGTGAGCACCTAGACTCGTGAGCAGATTATGGTGGTATGGGACACTATATTCTAGCTGTCGGCCTACACTGATCAGGCGACGAGCCCTTTGTAGTGACCGCGAGCGTATTCTGAGTTCACGGGAGGCGACGACCCTTCCGTGCAGTAGAGTACAGTAGGCCTGTATTGATAAGGTGATGGGGGAGCGGTGCAACGAGTGCGAGCAACAGCCCTGGCAGCCCTTGCAGTGACCTACGAAATGTACATCGTATGAGATTACTAGGAGTGACGACCCTAGACAGGATCCGTGTTGGGATTGATACAAGGGAGGTACCTTAGTTTCCCAATCCTGCTGTTTGAATGGACTAATAACAACTTGGTAATCATATCACCATAGCATTGCATGTGCCTGGAAGATGTGGAGCACTCTAGGGAGTGTGGCATGCCGCGGTCGTAAGATGTTGCCGTATGAGGGTGATCGTCGGTGAGGGCATACATCACGTCATATCATCTTGCATTAACAACAGTATTAGGACTTGTCTGATTTACTGCTTTACTATTATCGCGTGACTGAATTGTGAACATGCTAATCTTTGCTCTATGATTCCACTGAGTTGATCACTCACTCCCACGTTACGGGATGGTGTTTGCAACACCCACCAGACCCTGTTGTAGTTGCAGGTGACGATGAGATCCAGGAGGTGGAGCTAGATGATGACGAGGACCAGGATGAGTTCTCGTATATGCAGTATCATGACGGCTTCCCGTAGGTGACCTGGATCGAGGGGACATCAGTGGGACTTTTCTTTTTGAACATTATTCTTTTGTTATGTACATGTATATGAGACTCAGAGATGTAGTCATACTTTGGAGACAGTTGAGATTACTTTGTTTTTCCATACAGTGATATATATCTTGTTTAGTCTTCCGCTTGCCTTTATCACTGGATCTGAAGTATGAATTGCAGTTTTGGTATACTTTTACTCATGTGAATGCTTTAAATCAGACAACATTGAATCATAACCATTTTTGTTGCATAAGTGACGGTCTGGAACTCGGGAGTTGAGTTTATACACGACCCCCGATTTTCAGGGTGTTACAAGTTGGTATCAAAGCATGAATGAGAGTATACTGGGCCTGGGTTATGGTCTTGCGACGTACGCTGTCGCTTCCTTTGACTTAGGTGGGTGCGAGAAGGGTCTAGAAACACATCTAGGATCACAGATTCGCCGATAGGCGAAGTCTATAAGGATCGATCGCAAGATCGAGTCTGTAACGCATCTCGGGTCGCGTAAAGGGACCCGAATCACTTTTAAGCTGTAGGAAGTCGGGTGGAGACGTCCTATGAGCGGTTTTAAACCGCAAAAGTGAATCTTTGGGCCGTGGAATGACCACGACTCCAGTAATCAATCGCCAGGGCTTAAAAACCCCGTTTTGCCAAAAATTCTCAAAATTCCTTCTCTAAACACTTCAACCTTCAGTTCTTTCTTATCCATTTCATGTTAGGCATCAAACCTAATGTGAAAATAACACAAATTAGTACATTCACCAAATTTTACAGTGAATAGTAAAATTTCATGAAAAATGGCCATAAGGCCATTCTAACTTCACTTTCTTTAGCAACTAAGGAGCTAGAAAGATGTACTGGATCCTTCTACCCCAAATCCATATGCTGCATCATATGGTTTGGTATTCGGGACTGCGATGTGGACCCGGAAAGCCCCAAAAACATGTTTGGGCTCATAGGGACCAAAATACTATGAACTAAGGGGTGGGACCAGACTTTTTGGGACCCTGGGACCATGGGGGACCAGACCCATGGGGTCCCGCTGGCCAACCTGGAGGTTGGCCGGCGATGCCATCGCCGGCCGGGCGATGCATCGCCGGCCGGCCATCTCCGATGGTGCTGCCCTTTGGGCGCACCCACTTAAATGCCTCCCACAACACCCCTAGCTACCTCCCATCCCACGAAAACCCCTAAAACACCCCTCTCCTTCACAAACAGCCCCCTTGCATGCCCTAGATTTGAGTTTCAGCGCTCCATTCCAAATCCCGGCGACCCAAACCCATCCTAATCCCTTCCTTGGCCAAAACCGACCACCACCCATTGATTATTGGGTGTTGGCAGCCCCTTTCCTTGAAGATTTTCCCATTTGGAGCTCCAAAATCCCCCAAATAGTGCTGAAATCGTGAGCAGCTCCATTCCACCTTTTTGTTTTTATTTTTCCCTGAAACTACAGCCTTGGGAAGCTTGAAGCATCCCTCTACGACGCCTAGATTTCCTTTTGTCAGATTGGGCAGCCATTTCTTCGCATTTTCGGCGTTTTCCATGGCTTTCGTGGAAGCTATTTTGGGTCTTTTGTCACTCTCATCCATCCTGTCTTTGATGGGTAAGAGGAAAACTGCAACAGACGAGGCTGGGCCGAGCCGCCCTGCTCAATCAAGAAGACCGCGGGGTGGTGCCGCAGGTTCAAGCGCCGCCGCAGGTCCAGCTGCAGTCCTGGAGTGCCGTACAAAGCGCGATTTGGATCCCCATGCACACCTTGGACGAACCATTCTGTCAGAGATGTCTCATGGTGAATACACTGATCGTAGAGTGTTATTTGAGGCGGACGTTGATGGGCGATTGTTCGGCGAGTATCTGTTGTTCGAACGCATTGAAGCTGCGCACTGGGGACCGATCTTTGAAGCTCGCGCTCGTGCTAATGTGAGCACTGTTCGTGCCTTCTATGCTAGCATCCAGAGTCCTACCTTGGAGCCCTTGCAGTTTAAAATCCCTTTTGGTAGAGATCGGATGGCTACGATCGACGTCCAGTTGGTTGCGCGACTTCTCAACGTGCCTCTAGGTGATGTACATCCAAGTGAGAAGAATTTGAGGACTAGACGTGAACGAGATCGCCGCACCAGGTTTCTGTGCGGTAAGTTGGTTCCATGGCAGCCTAATAATAGCCTCAAGGCGACGTACATGTCTGAGGATTTACGTCTGCTGCATCACATCTGCACGTTCAATGTTTATCCTAGGTCGACGAACCGCATTGAATGTACACGTCTTATGGTCGATTTCTTATTTCTGGTGGCCCAGGGAGAGAACGTATGTATGGCCACTTTCATCTTACGGCAGATAGTTCTCATAGCCAGGTCGAGGAGAACATCCGAATCCCTTCCCTTTGGCCGACTCATTTGCAAGATTGCGCTTGAGTTTGCCTATAGACTTGGACCCGAGTTGCCGGTATCAATTCACACCATCGATGAGTCGACGATGGTTAAGATGAAGATTGGGTCGCAATATCGTGAAAATCAACTTGAAAGGGATAGTGGGGACGACTTTGATGAAGAGGAAGATCAAAGCGAAGGAGAACCTAGTGCAGAAGCTCAGGAAGAGACTCAGGAAGAAGCAGAAGAGGAGGCTCAGGATACTGATGAGAGTCCTCCTCCTTCTGCGCAGACTACTATTGACGATCGCATTGCCCGGATGGAGGAGAGTCAGACCACTTTGCGAAGGGAAGTCCAAGAACTTCGAGCAGAGGTCGCTGATGCCAAGGCCGTTACGAAGAAGAAATTTGGCAAGGTGACTCGCACCTTGAAGGCAATCCTGTGTTGCTTACAGGATAAGGGTGCTCCTCCTCCGTCGCCAGACTCCGACTAGCGACGCGATCTTAGATGTTGTTATGAGTAGTTAACTATTTTCTGTTTCATGTGTGTAAAGCCTATTAGGGCTAGTGCTTTGCTTTTGTCGCTGTTGCTTAACTGTCTTAATTTCCATGTCATTCTAGTCATGATGCTTGTAAGGATATATCCCTTGTATTGTGACAATTTTGATTAATTGAAGTGCATGGAATGCCTTGACTCTTTAGTGAATGATTGTGGTGTATTTGTGCAATTGAGACTGACAAGGTTGCGCCCTATTTTGAATATAGGGAATGCCACCTAAGACTACGAGGAGCGCGGTTCGGCTTTCATTGTCAGAGCAGATGGATCAGGCTCCCTCTCAGTCTGGCACTCGTCCGGACCCTGCTGTGGGCCCGATTCCTGAGACTGTTCGATCGTCTCAGCCTGCTACTGGTCCTACAGATGGACCACCGCCATTTACACCATCAGTCAGAGAGCCACAGCGCGCATCTACTTCCGCACCTCATCCGCCACAGCCTGCTCCACCCCCTGATAGATTCGAGCAGATGATGGCTATGATGCTACAGCAGCAGCAGCTTCTGACCACCATAGTTGGGACTTTAGCCCAGGGTGGGGGTGCGACTGCATCTACTCCGCCTGCACCACCTGCGCATCCAGCTGAGGATGCCTATGCTTACACCCAGGATGAGGGCGTAGCACTTCCTGCGCAGCCTGCTTTCCCTGCGGGGAACCCTGCCGACACACGGGGCCTTCTGGAGCGATTTCAGCGCTTGCGGCCTCCTACCTTCACGGGTTCTCACAGACCCGAGGAGGCTGAGTTTTGGCTCGACCGAGTGTCGAAGATTCTGCGCATGTTGCACTGCACTGAGGCAGAGCAGGTAGAGCTGGCTACCTTCCAGTTTGAGAGAGAGGCCAGTATGTGGTGGGATAGTGTATTGCGGACTGTTACCGCAGACTTCGTGTGGACATGGGCAGCATTCGAGTTTCGCTTCCATGAGAAGTATTATCCTCAGACCTACAGACACGAGAGGGAGAATGAGTTTCTCCGTCTCAGGCAGGCAGCGATGACGGTCACCGAGTATGAGCATCGGTTCACAGAGTTGGGCAGGTACGTCCCGACGATTCTAGCTGATGAGCAGATGCGCATACGGCGCTTTTTGGAGGGCTTGCGACCGGATATTCGGTCGAAGATGTGCTGCATCAGTTTCTCCTCCTATGCGGAGTTGGTTCACATGTCCATGCGGGCAGAGCAGGACGTGGATCGACTTGCGCGATCACGAGGCCCGACTACTTCTAGGCCGCGACCGGAGTTGCCAGATAGGCCCTTCGCGGGCAAGAGGCCTCGCATTGATCCTCCTACCAGGACCACGGCGCCAGTAGGACCGTTTCGACGCCCTGATCTATCATGCACATACTGTGGGAGGACGGGCCACCTAGCGCCGAGTTGCTTTGCGAGTATGCGGGACAGTGGGTTCTCGCCGCCGCAGAAGATTGATCGTGTACGTCCACAGGCGATATCAGCACCGCCTATACGGTCAGCTCCTGCGCAGTCCTCTTTCAGACCCACAGTATCACAGATTCGACAGCCCCCACGGCCCTTGACACAGCGGCCGAACCGGCCACAGCAGGCTCGAGTTCATGCACTGACCGCTGAGGCAGCTACGACGCCGACTTTCCAGCATTCAGCCTTCGAGGTCACGGGCCATATCGGAGGTACTCCCGTTCTTGTCATGGTGGACACTGGTTCCACGATTTCTTTGATATCGCGTGCCGTAGTCAGACGTCTTGGGTTGCAGACTATTACTATGGATAGCGTGCGAGTCCTTGCAGCTCATGGAGATTATTCGGATGTCACCCAGATGTGTGAGGGTTGTTTACTTGATCTGGGAGGCAGGACGATGACTCTTGATTTGGTCGTCGATCCCTCGCTCGTATATCTCGACGTCATCCTTGGCATGGACTGGTTGACTGCAGCGAGAGCCGAGATTGACTGCGAGGCTCGTGTGGTGACGGTGTACGAGCCTGAGGGCACGCCTTTTACATTTTCAGTGCGGGTAAATCTTCCTTTCCGCATTCTTAGCTACGCCACCCTGTTGCGCGACGCTGGTGCCCAGGTACTTGAGCAGACGCCAGTTGTTTCTGAGTTCGGGGATCTATTCAGGAAGATCCCTGGTTTGCCGCCAAGACGTGAGATCGATTTCACTATCGATCTGATTCCTGGTTCTACACCCGTCTCACTGCCGACGTATCGCATGGCACCATGTGAGATGGAGGAGTTGAGGACGCAGATTGATGGTCTACTAGAGCTTGGCCTTATACGGCCTAGCGTATCTCCTTGGGGAGCACCGGTCTTGTTCGTGAAGAAGAAGGATGGTTCGCTGCGATTGTGTATTGATTATCGCAGGCTGAACCAACTCACAGTGAAGAACAAGTACCCTTTGCCCAGGATCGATGACTTGTTTGATCAGTTGAGAGGAGCGCAGTACTTCTCGAAGATTGACCTTCAGTCAGGATATCATCAGCTGCGCGTCAGAGATGAGGACGTGCAGAAGACAGCGTTCAGGACCAGTTTTGGTCACTACGAGTTCCTCGTGATGTCGTTCGGTCTCACGAACGCACCGGCCGTGTTCATGGATCTGATGAACCGGGTATTGCGGCCTTTCCTCTATCGATTCGTCGTTGTCTTCATCGACGACATTTTGGTATACTCTAGGAGTCGAGAGGAGCATGAGGAGCACTTGCGTTTGGTCCTTGATACGCTCAGACAGCATCAGTTGTTCGCACAGTATAAGAAGTGCGACTTCTGGAAGCAGGAGGTGAAGTTTCTGGGACACGTGGTGTCCAAGGATGGCATGGCAGTTGACCTGTCTAAGGTAGCTGCGGTGCAGGACTGGGAGCAGCCTGGTTCTGTCACTGAGGTGAGGAGTTTCTTGGGTCTCGCTGGCTACTATCGGCGCTTCATTCAGGATTTCTCGAAGATCGCGAGACCCTTATCTCAGTTGACACGGAAGGACGTGAAGTTCGCCTGGAATGATAAGGCGGAGTCAGCTTTTCAGGAGCTGAAGGACAGACTTACGTCCGCCCCTGTGCTAGTATTGCCAGAGCAAGGGGTTAAATACACTATATACACTGACGCGTCTAGCGTTGGTTTGGGTTGTGTCCTTATGCAGAGGGACAGGGTAATTTCGTATGCCTCGAGACAATTAAGGAAGCACGAGGAGAATTACCCTACACACGACCTGGAGTTGGCAGCCGTGATATTCGCACTGAGACTCTGGAGACATTACCTCTATGGAGAGGAGTTCGAGTTCTTTTGCGACCACAAGAGCCTCAAGTACATATTCACACAGCGGGACTTGAATATGAGGCAGCGGCGATGGATGGAGACGCTGAAGGACTTCAAGTTTGAAGTCTCTTACCATCCTGGGAAGGCGAACCTTGTGGCTGATGCGTTGAGCCGCAAGAAGGCGATAGAGTTTGCGGCTCCGCTGATGGTTGCCGAGTGGGATATGGTTGAGTTTTTGCGAGACTTTGAGCAGAAACTCACCGTAGAGGAGCCATTTGAGTTCATCGCACATGTTCAGGTGCGATCTCCGATCGATGACCGTGTCATCGAGGCGCAGAGGGACGACGCGCATCTTACTGAGCTTCGAGAGCAGGCCAGTGATGATGATGACGCCGACTGGCGGGTTGGCATGGATGGGGGTTTACGTTACCGTGGCCGCCTATGCGTTCCTGATGTCCCTGACTTGAGACGAGAGATTCTCGAGGCTGCGCATTCTACTAGACTCGCGATGCATCCTGGCAGCACGAAGATGTATCGTGACGTGAAGAGGACGTACTGGTGGGAAGGTATGAAGACCCACATTGCTGAGTTCGTGTCCCGTTGTCTCACTTGTCAACAGGTGAAGGCAGAGCATCGCCGACCACCTGGACTTTTGCAGCCTATGCCGATTGCAGAGTGGAAGTGGGATTTCATTTCCATGGACTTCATTTCTGGGTTGCCGAAGACGAGGAAGGGGCATGATTCTATTTGGGTGATCGTCGACCGATTGACGAAGTCGGCGCACTTCCTACCGATCAGAGTTACGAACTCTGCAGACGAGCTGGCTAGATTGTATATTAGAGAGATCGTGCGTCTGCATGGAGTTCCGTTGGAGATCGTGTCGGACAGAGACACGCGGTTCACTTCTATCTTCTGGACTCGCATTCAGGAGGCTATGGGTGTGAAGTTGAAGTTCAGTACTGCCTTCCACCCACAGACGGACGGACAGACAGAGCGAGTGAACCAGATCCTGGAGGACATGTTGCGAGCTTGCGCATTGGACTTCAAGGACAGTTGGGATGACTGTCTTGCATATGCGGAGTTTGCGTACAACAATAGCTTCCAGGCGAGTATCGGCATGGCACCTTATGAGGCGCTGTATGGGCGACCTTGTCGCGCACCGCATTGCTGGTTAGAGGTCGGTGAGCGCAGCTTGATTGGCCCAGAGTTGGTGCAGGCGACGTCAGAGAAGATTGATATTATTCGACGTCGGCTTCTTACAGCGCAGAGCAGACAGAAGAGCTACGCCGATACGAGACGGAGACCACTAGAGTTCACAGTCGGGGATCATGTGTTTTTGCGAGTCTCCCCTATGAAGGGAGTCCTTCGGTTCGGGAAGAAGGGGAAGCTGGCACCGCGATACATTGGTCCATTTCAGATCCTCGATCGTGTGGGAGCAGTGGCTTACCGATTGGCTTTACCCACGCCCCTCGCGAGCGTCCACAACGTATTTCATGTTTCTATGCTGAAGAAGTACGTTGCTGATCCTTCTCATATCATCAGATGGGAGCAGGTGCAGTTAGGAGAGGATGTTACTTATATCCTGCGACCGACACGCATCTTAGACCGGAAGGAGCAGGTACTGCGTAGCAAGGTGATTCCCCTTGTGAAGGTACTATGGACGCATCATACTGAGGAGGAGGCTACTTGGGAGACAGAAGCCGAGATCAGAAAGAACTACCCACAGCTTCTCGAGGAGTACGAAAAGGTACAAAATTTCGAGGACGAAATTATTTGTTAAGGGGGGTAGATTGTAACGCCCGTGAAAAATCCATCCTTGGGCTCGAGTACCAACTCGACCCGAATTTGCGTAGAATTCATTCCTTTGGAAAATTTGACTAGGTTAGCTAGTGCAACGTTAGAATAGCTGGGAAATGGTCCCTGATCACTTTAAATACGTTCTACAAGGCCCGAAGCGAGTGGAACTAAGGGTGCTATAATGCTCTAAAGCCTCGGATCAAACTCTAAGCCGGTTTGTTCTCTGGACCACTTTGAATCTTTGTATTGGATCTAGACCGCACGTTGAAAGTCCGATACCTCCTATCTTAGACCGTTAGGACCGTCTAGCTGGGCTTGACACTCATTCCAAAAATCAAGTCAAACCGATGATCACAGGCTATTTCATTGAGCCCGGACCGAAGAGAGTGTGAATAGGGACATAGTTGGAATTTCAAATTCAAATCTGGCACACAAATTTGACGCATCAGTATTGAGCATTCTGACCGTCAGAATACAGCCAAATTACACCCTTGGATTAGGAAAAATATCTATTATATATCACGGGACTTATAGGCCTGATCTTGGTGCGGTGACCGTTAAACTGAAACTGGGCCGCCACGTGCGATCTGGGAACCCAACCGGTCTGAAAACTGGATGTATGCTAGATCTAGTATGCATGAGCTTAAGTCCGACCGCATCTGGCCTGGGGACCTCCAGAAATGCCCTTTTGGACCGAAACGGCCCCGATTTGGTTAGGCACCAAGTAAACATTGTTCCCAAGCCTATTTTGGGAATGTTTTAGGCTATAAAAGGGGTTGAAACCCTCACTCCTCTCTCCCATCCGAATTTGAGAGAAGCCCTAGCTTGGGAGAGAGAAAAAGAGTGAGAGATTGTGAGAGAGTGGGAGAGTTCTTCCCGCCACTTGTGCTACGTGTTGCACATGCTTAAGCGACACTTCTCTACCGCTTTCCCGGCGATTCCACCGCAATCCTAGGTAAGTAAAAACCCTAAATAGTTGGTGATTTGAGTTTTTCTTGTTTCCATGGCGATGTAGCTTATGGATCTTATGTATTAGGCTCCTTACTCGCCGTAGACGAACCATATACACTCCGCTTCAATTCCCGAGTCTACAAGACACTAGGTGAGGATTTTAGACGCTTGGATTGACGGTTCCCAATGCTTTCAATGTCGTTTAATAGTAGATTCTTGACGGCATCGCCGTTTGACATGTACAAAATGCTCTCCGTTTCCCGTTTCGTAAGCTAACGAAGAATATGAGATTTAGGGCATTTTAGTCATTTGTAGGAAGTACTGTTTGCATTCATATTTTGCTGATGTGATTGACATGGTTTGTTGTCGCATTAGGGAGTTAGGAATGCGTGCATAATTAGTTTGGCGAAGAGATTCGCCTAGTTGCACACTTTGGGTCGACATGCTATATGTAGACCTAAGTGTGTAGTGCATGTGTTTGTATAAATGCTTGTATTAGTATGTATTGAATTAAATGATGTTATTTGATACTTTGTGATTGATTTTTCAATTATTATGCCGACCTAAATGATTTTCTACATGTTGACAAAATGCATGATTTCATTACATGCATGGAATGTATGTGCTTGAGGATTTGCTTAAGTTGAATATGCATGGGAAGTATGCCTTGAAGATTTGCTTAAGTTGAATGTTATAACATGTGCTAACATGCTCACATGATGTATTTCAATTCCAATACTTTTATAGTGATTCCATAGATGTGTGGGACTTGACTTAGTCCAGGCAGTCGGTAACCGAGCGAATTCGTGGCTGACTGGTCATAGTCACGAACGACGCGTCGATGAATGTGATTCGTGTTGAGAGTTGGCGGCAGTGGTTAGGCCACGCGAAGTGTTTTACGCACTTCATGTCGTTCAATTCGATATGCGATCACGCTAGTCGAGCCCGTCAAGTAACCCGACTGGCCGATGTTTGTTCACCATGTATGTATCATAACTGCTTGAACCTAGGGTACTGAACTTACCATTGTAAACCCTATTAACCGTGGTACCTTGATCCACGAAGACTCATGAGCCGGGCATGGTGGTATGGGACACCGTGGTCGAGCTGTCGGCCTACGCTGGGGCCACAAACCTCCCCGTAGTGACCAGTGAGCACCTAGACTCGTGAGCAGATTATGGTGGTATGGGACACTATATTCTAGCTGTCGGCCTACACTGATCAGGCGACGAGCCCTTTGTAGTGACCGCGAGCGTATTCTGAGTTCACGGGAGGCGACGACCCTTCCGTGCAGTAGAGTACAGTAGGCCTGTATTGATAAGGTGATGGGGGAGCGGTGCAACGAGTGCGAGCAACAGCCCTGGCAGCCCTTGCAGTGACCTACGAAATGTACATCGTATGAGATTACTAGGAGTGACGACCCTAGACAGGATCCGTGTTGGGATTGATACAAGGGAGGTACCTTAGTTTCCCAATCCTGCTGTTTGAATGGACTAATAACAACTTGGTAATCATATCACCATAGCATTGCATGTGCCTGGAAGATGTGGAGCACTCTAGGGAGTGTGGCATGCCGCGGTCGTAAGATGTTGCCGTATGAGGGTGATCGTCGGTGAGGGCATACATCACGTCATATCATCTTGCATTAACAACAGTATTAGGACTTGTCTGATTTACTGCTTTACTATTATCGCGTGACTGAATTGTGAACATGCTAATCTTTGCTCTATGATTCCACTGAGTTGATCACTCACTCCCACGTTACGGGATGGTGTTTGCAACACCCACCAGACCCTGTTGTAGTTGCAGGTGACGATGAGATCCAGGAGGTGGAGCTAGATGATGACGAGGACCAGGATGAGTTCTCGTATATGCAGTATCATGACGGCTTCCCGTAGGTGACCTGGATCGAGGGGACATCAGTGGGACTTTTCTTTTTGAACATTATTCTTTTGTTATGTACATGTATATGAGACTCAGAGATGTAGTCATACTTTGGAGACAGTTGAGATTACTTTGTTTTTCCATACAGTGATATATATCTTGTTTAGTCTTCCGCTTGCCTTTATCACTGGATCTGAAGTATGAATTGCAGTTTTGGTATACTTTTACTCATGTGAATGCTTTAAATCAGACAACATTGAATCATAACCATTTTTGTTGCATAAGTGACGGTCTGGAACTCGGGAGTTGAGTTTATACACGACCCCCGATTTTCAGGGTGTTACACTAGACCCCGGTGATATCCCATATTTAAGCTATATTGATGCGTGGACATAGATGAGGATCTGTATGCTTGAGTTGCATTGCACATCGCATGGCCCTGGGATGGCCGATATCATTCATGTCTTGCATTGTATAGCCTTGGTACGGCTCATGATCTTATGGTTCCATCTGTATATTCCGCATTATTCTGACATTTTCTGATCATATTACTACCTTGCGCACACACTTTCACCACCCTCTAAGCTTTCTGTAAGCTTATGCACGACCGTTGCGTACAGGTGACGTTGGTTCGTAGCAACGCTGAGGCAGGAGCACGTTGCAGAGCGTTTTGGAGTTTTTGTCCTTTACCATTGTATTTCCCTTTATGCTCATTGTACTTGTAAAGTTTTTTTATCATAGTGGAAATGTAATGGAGTTCTTGGTTGTTGTTTGTGGGTTATGCCTTTGGTTATGCTTATTATGAATCAAACTGATATTTAAAATCCTCCTCGTAGCATCTCAAGATCGAAACCTGGCAAATGGGAGCTAGGAGCCAAGAATGGGGTTCTACGGAGGCTGTCAGCGCCGGATTGGGGATCGAGAATTTTGTGAGACCGGTTTCCGAGTTTGGGGCGTGACACCTAACAGGCCTGGGCGAGCTACCAGTGGTTGGCAGGCTACTGTGAACATAGTGAAGGCAGAACCTTATCCCACATATTCATGGATTCGTCAGGATTTATATATTGCATTGCATCCTAGCATATGACATTTGGAATCGAAATGATGTTCCGAATGTCAAGCTTTTCATGAATTTTATAAATAACAAAATTAAATAATCATCATCTTTCACAACACCGTACTCAAGTGGATTGTCACGTTGCATTAACGCCCACACCCCGATACCTTGCCTTGAGGGACTTATTTATATGTTAGCTAGTCAGGTTACAGCTCTAGTTGTACATCTTGTGTATGTCCGCGCACACAATTGTACTCATACATCGTACACAAAGGAGACTCCAAAAGATCTAGTGGGTTCTAGAGTCTTTCACCCAAGGGATACGATCGCCCTACTTGTTGCCTTTAGGATCACCTAAGGAACACAATCTCTCTACTTTCTAGTTTTAGGGACTTTCACCTAAACACAATCTCCCTACTTTCTGATTTTAAGGACTTTCACCCAAGGGACACAATCGCACTACCTCCTTATGCCTTTTAGGGACATCCTCAAGGCAGCGCACCCACATTCTAATATTCACTCTTAATTTATATATATACATATATATATATATATATATATATATATATATATATATATATATATATGATATGATATGAGTGACCACCATTCATTTAAATCAGAATTATTAACTAGGCAACTTAATGCGGGTTTGTTACAAACTACATAGCATTACATCATATATTCTTCATTATTCTCAAATTATGTATGTAAGTCGTTGTAAAGTTCGATGGTTATTAACTCAATAATTATTTTAATTAGATAATTAAAATCATCGATTATAAATTGAGATTTAATTTTTAATATAAGTTAATAATTAATTTATCAAAATTAAAATTTTATTAAAATTAAAATTTCTTTATGAAATTGTAAATCAATAAAGCGTAAGAACTCCTAAAATTAACGCATGTTAAATCTCGAATCCAAATAAATTAATATATGATTTAGATTTTAATAATTTTAATTTAATAAATTTAGTAATATAAAATCTTACTATTTTTAAAAAAAATTTCTACTTCCTCCTAATAGATTATAGGAAAGATCTATTATAAATATATTAATTAGATTTTTTTTCTTTTTATTTTTCTATTTTAAACCCTAAGAGTTGAATTTTCATTTTATTAAAGTTAATCTTATTAAGATTAGGTAACTATATAAATAGAAAATCCACATTAATAACCAATTTCTAATATCTAAAATTTAATTTATCAAATGTCAAAATTTGAATTAATTATTATTATTATTTTATTTAGAATTTAAATTTACTTAATCAAAATTAATTCTATAAATCTTAAAATTTATAACCTAATTAAATTACCAATAAACAACTAAGTTAAACAATGTTAAATTAAATTTAAATTTAGATTAGTTAATTGTACATCAGTATTCTCAAAATGAAATTGTACTCAATTTATGTTATATTAAATTATTAAATTTGAACTTTAGTTATTATTAAAATTTATCTTATATTATACATATCATTATTTTAATTAGTATGAATTATTTTGATGTATTATTTCTAATTAGTCTTGAATAAAATATTTCTAAAATTTATAATTTAAGTCAATTTACATATTTGTGTCAACGAAATTAATATAAAATATAACTAAAGTAAGATTTAGAATAATTTTAAATTTAATTTAAATAATTAAAATTTTATTTTGTATTAAATTCAGTAATTTAGAATTCTACACACACACACACACACGCACACACTCTAATCTTATTGAACATTTTTTTCTCCAAATATTCCATGAATAAAAATATTAACAATAAACAATAATTTGTTGTAAAAAATTAATTTAAAAGAAATTAACTATAATAATAATAAATAATTTAATAACAACAATTTTAAAAATTTCATACTAGAGATGGATCACCCACCTTTATAAAATCTTTACAAAGTTATCTTTTTTCTCTCTCCTTTTTTTTATTTTCTTTCTATTTTTTATTTTATTTTCTCTCCTTTTTATTTTTCCCACACTTTTGCTTTTTGTGCCTAACCTATGACCCTATTTATAATACAAGGGTCCCACCATACATAATGTGCACATGGGAAAAAGAACAAACCATTCTCTTTAAATGGCCCCTCATGTAAGTTAAACACCGACTACATTTAATTCATTTATTACAAAAAATATGCATTACGTGTGTATATGAAGTGATGCATGTGGTGCATGGTTGTGCATGTGTGAATAGTGTACACATGGCATACATGTAAAATGAATAATGTACGATGGATGGTTAATCATGTGGGTGGGTTAATGGGTCAAATTGATGAATGAATTTGGGTGGTGGATGACTAATTGAGAAGTTATTTGGACGGTGTTAATTTGTGTATAAATTTAACAATTTCATTTTGTTAGTTTAAGTTAACGAATGGATGATCGACTGATCTTGTAATAAAACTTGGATGATTTGAAATAGTTAGGTTGGTCATTGTAATAGGTGATTTCAATTAGTGACTTCGGATCAACTCACACGCCTTATGTTTCATAAATTCAACATTCACGTGCTAATAACTTTACTGTGAATTAATATATTTATATTTTATTAAAAATAAATAATATTTAATACATGCTATTAACTCTTTAAAATATTAAAATTTAAATAGTATGCTACACATGGTTAGGACATACTACATTATGGAGTTATACTGTACATAGATGGATAGTTGGGATGTATTGAAAATAATATTTAAGTGGACCATGTGGTACCTCAATGAACAGAGAGGTCGATATATGTTTGATTTTATGAATGAGTTACCCGTTTGTAAGATGTGAGGTGTCAGATTCACAATTGTACTTATGGATACATGTATGGTTTTTTACTCTTTTAAAATTAGGAGTTTACCGCCAACATATGTATATAGCTTGTGCGCATCTAAAACTTGTCAAATCATATTCCAATGAAAGAAGCACTCCAGTAAATTTATCTAGAGAAATGTGATAATCATCATAGTGATTTTTATTTGATTTTTTAGTGTCTCAGTTGGTAGATCCAGGTATGATGTATGATTAGATGATAAAATATAGGTAAAATAATCAAACAATTAAGATTTTAATCCAATATACACGTTAATGTACGGTTACTTTCATTCTTAAATATATACAAGATGATTTTATTTTTTTTTAATCAGATAGGTGGATTGTCGGATGAACGGTTTAGATGATTAAATTACAATCCTGAAAAGTGGATTGATGAGTGGGTGACCGCATACCCTATATGGCATATGGACGGTTGGATTTAGTGTATGTTTTACGGTTAGATTTAAGCTACTTAATGAATTAACGGTTGATCTTAAATGTATGAGTAAAGAGAGTATATGTATACATATGCCTATACATATATTAAACTCATACAATTATCAATCAACGATGCATCCTAAATAAATCCATCACACATATCACAACTTTATGTATGCATGCATGCATATGGAAGGATTATGCATGAATGTTTAGATGGATGAAAATGTGCATGTTTGTAGATGCATGCGTGCGCACCAAAGCTTGAGTCATTACAGTTATAAACTCATCAAAGGATTCATCTAACTTTATTACGTTATAGAGATTCATATTACTAACACCATAAAGAGTTACTTAAAGAAATCAATTTTCTTAAATATGTAATGCAATTAAATAAATCACATGGAAACTTGTTTTTCTATTAAACTTAATGTTTGAGATCTCCAATTTTTAGGTTGGATTACCATTTTCAATAATTTATATTTGTACGAGTTAAGTCTCATTTCCCTTGATGCTTTTCAGGCTTTTTCTCTAGCTAGAGCTTTAATTAAAAGATTTGGACTCAAACTCAAATTTGATAACCTTCGCTACCAACATAGATGCTGGAAAAGTTCTATGAGCCTCACAATGATGTTATGTATTTCATCCACACTGTCCATTCAACTTATTTTATGGACCACACTACAAGAAACAATGGTGGTTGAACGTCCACCATCAAAAACTTTATAGGGCCATGGTAATGTTTATTTTTCATCCAACTTGTTGATCTGAGTCATGCAAACACAAATGAAGGAAAAACATAAATATTGGCTGGATCCAAAACTTTTGTCACCCAAGTTTTTAATGGTGGGCATTCAATCACTACACTATTTCTTGTGGTGTAGTCCACTTGAAATTTGGATGTACCGTAAGGAGAAATGGATGGATATCGTGAATAAAACATATGCATCATGCACCTATACGGAGCTTGATGGAAGATACACAGGAACTTCGAAATTACTTGGTGGTTGCAAATGTCCCATACAAATAGTCAAATTAAACTGTGAAAACTATGGTACTGTGTTTAGATGCATCACTGATTAACAATATTGTGTATCTGATGATTGGATTGGTAGACATTTATTTATGATTAAAACCGGAAAATTTTCAGAAATCCTCTTTTTCGAATACAAGTGTCCACGAATCGTAGGTTTGGATTAGTCTACCAATATATAATTAGAGCAGTGCATCCAAGCCTCACCCAAGACAGTGCAGCCCTTATCATGGGCCCACCTTGATATATGTATTCTATATCTATGCCGTCCATCTGTTTTGTCAGATTATTCTTGGGCATGAACCCAAAAGTTAAACAAATGGGAAATCCAAATCTCAGGTGGGCAATACTATAGGAATCAACGGTGGTTGAATGCCCACCATTTAAAACTTAAAAGGGCCTACTATAATATTTATTTGCTATCTAACCTGAAGGTAAGGCCACGCGAACACAGATGAAGGGAAAATACAAATATCAACTTTATACAAAATTTATGTCCATTGTAATGTTTCGACCATGTTTCTTTGTCATTTAACTTACTCATAAGATCACAAAAACTTGAATGAAGGGAAAGAACAAATATGAGCTTGATCAAAACCGTCAATCACCAATGCTTCTCTTAATACGGTCTACTTAAGATTTGGGTTTACTTTATTTTTTTGGCTCATGCCTTAAAATGATCTTAAAAAATGGATGGACAATATATATATATATATATATAGGGAAAAGGTACTATACACACAACCGTATTATACCTTCCATAAGGTCGAGTGCTGGCGACACATTATTGGTAAGATGGTAAAAGCTTTAAACGAATGGGATATTTTATAGGAAATCGAAGAAACACGGAGTAAAATATCTAAAAACGTTATTATTGAAGTGAGGTCACCAAGTTCCGTGGGCCCCACCATGATGTATATTTTATATCCACACCTTCCATTCATCCACCTAGATCATTTTAGGGCAATATGCAAAGAATGAGTTAAATCCAAAGCTCCAGTGGACCAACATAGAAAACAGTGGGGATAGTGAGGCCTACAATTGAAAACTTCTAAAGGCCACGAAAGTTTTAGATCAAGCTGGTATTTGTGTTTTCTCTTATTTCATTTCTTTTTTAACTTTTGAACAGGTTAGATTTCAAATAAACATTATGATGGGCATTGGGATAGTTTCAATAGTGGGAATCACTCTCCCCATTGTTTTCTGTGGTGGGTCCACTACAGATTTTTATCTACCTCATTCTTTAACTCATGCCCTAAAATGATATTTCAAAATAGATGGACGGTGTGGATACAACACATACATCATAGTGGGGCTCAAAAAACTTGGTGACGTAGCTTCAGTAGCCAACTCGGCTACTCAACTTTACATACTTTGGTAGCCGGCTAGCTTCAGTACTTCACCCTGTATTGACGTTAGCAAAGTTTTTTTATATCTAATCATGAGGTATGTATTATATATATATATACAAACCGTCTATCCATTTGGTGAGATTGTTTGAAGGCTTTAGACAAAAAATAAGACAGATCTAACTATCAATTGGACCAGATTGCAAAAAACAGTGTGAGATTGAACGTCTACCATTAAAACCCTTTTTGGGTCACAGATGTTTTGGATCAGTATGAAAAAAATTTTCCCTCTTCATTCAGGTCTTGTTGACCTTATGAATAGATTGAATAGAAAATAAACGTTATGGTAGGCCCTACAAAATTTTCAACGGTGAAAATCATTATCTCCACTGCTATTTGTGGTGTGGTCCAGATGATCTTTGGATATGATTCATTTTTTGAACCATGCTCTAAAATGATCTCTGAAAATAGATGAACCGTGTAGATATAATAAATACATCAGTGTGGGCCATGTAACTTTGATCTCCTTTAAACCGTTTGTACAACTCAAGAACGGATTGGCTACTCCCCATGACACCAGCCCCGTGGCTGGTGGTCGGTGCTCTGTGGGCCCCAACATGATGTATGTGTTTCATCCATTCCGTTCATTCATTTTTACAGATAATTTTAGTGCATTATACAAAAAATTATAGGGATATAAATCTTAGGTGGGCCACACCACAGGATAAAAATAATGAATGGATATTCACAATTAAAATCCTCCTAAGGCCCACTATATTGTTTATTTGACATCCAATCTGTTGATTTGGTCATACAGACCCAGATGAAGGGAAATAATAAATATCAGCTTGATCCAAAACTTTTATGGTCCCCAAAATGTTTTTAATTGTCAAAATTCATTCAACACTGTTTCCTATAATGTGGTGCACTTGAGATAGAGATATACTTCATTTTTTTTTACTATATAATAAAATGATATATAAAAATATATGGACGGCATGGATGACACACATACATCATTGTGGGCCCCACAGAGCACCGACCACCAGCCAATGGCTGGTGTCAGGGGGAGTAGCCAATCCGTTCCCGTACAACTCGGAGCTAGAGGAGCGTCAGCCAATCCCAACGCGGATTGCGTCCTACCACCTCCCGAACGGTAATCCGTCCGACCAGGGCTCTGTGGGGCCCAACATGATATAAGTGTTTTATATCCACTCCGTTCAACAATTTTCTCAGATCATTTTAATATATGACCCCAAAAAATGAGGCAGGTCCAAAGCTTAAGTGGACCACAACGTCCACCATTAAAAACTTCTTACAAGCTAGAGAAGTTTAGGATCAAGTTAATATTTGTGTTTTCACTTCATCCACGTCTACATGACCTTATGAATAGGTTGGATGGTAAAAATTCAATAACAACTTATTTTTCCCTACATAACTATTACAGTGGGCCTTAAGAGTTTGTAACGGTGGAAATTCAATAACAACTATTTTTCCATGGTGTGGTCTATCTAATATTCAGATATAACTTAATTTTGGTGTAAATCCCTTAAATTACATTTCAAAATGGATGGACGGCATGGATAGAAAAAATACATCATGGTGGGGTCCACATAGCATCGGTTTATTTCTCCAATTTTCCTATAAAATCCATGCCGTGCTTATTAGGTCTTCTATAAAATCTCCCCATTGTTTAGAGCTTTTACCATCTGACCAATAATGTGCCGCCAGCACTCGACCTTATGGAAGGTATAATACGGTCGAGCGTATAGTACCTCCCCCCCCCCCCAACACACACACACACACACACACACACACATATATATATATATATATATATATATAAAAAGGTTCTATGCAGTAAAGCTCATGGGTGTATATATATATATATATATATATATATATATATATATATATATATATATATATATAAAGGTTCTATGCAGTAAAGTTCATGGGATTCCCCCCCCCACACACACAGAGAGACACACACACACACACATATATATATATATATATATATATATATATATATATATATATATATATATATAAAAAGGTTCTATGCAGTAAAGCTCATGGGATCCTTACCCTTGCTCGGGTGGTAGGCTTCCACGAGTTTCAATGCCTGGTCTAGGGTTTGAGTATCCATTGGTGATGAAATTCCACTAGCGTGAGTGTGTGGGGGTGTGTGTGCGTGTGTAAAAAAAAAAAAAAACTCATGCCAAATTCCCATGAGGTCGAGTTGCGTGGCCCCACCATGATGCACGCCGACCATTAACCCCATCAATTAGATGCACCATTTCATGGTGGGCCTGGGGCTTAAAACTCAAGTCAATTCGTGACTTATGTGGGCCACACCACATGCAAAAGTTGAGAGGAGTTACCATCCATTAAAACATTCATAATCATTTATTAGGCCCACCGAGATGTTGTTCACAAATTTAGCTCATCCATTATGTGTGTCCCACTTGGATGAGGGGTCAGACCAAGTTTCAGATGCATCCAAATTGCAAATGGGCCCCACCAAGTGTTTTTATATTTTTTAGGCATGTCTTCACATGATTTTAGATGGTATGGCCCACCTGAGTTCCTTATACGGTTGATTTTTGAGATATCTCATAATTTAAATGGGACCTATCAAATGCATGGTGTTGATGGTCGACACGCATCATGGTGGGGCCCACACAGCTCCACCTCATGGGAAGTTCCCATGAGCTCAACCGTATAGAAATATATATACACACACACATGAAGGTGGGCCCACTGTAATGGCCGCACCTAATTGGCACCCATGATAACGGGACTGTTACTTTGCACTTTGCACAATCTAGCCGGTTGCATTTGAGTCAAAACATTTCATGTATATTTTCTAAGGAGAGATGCTAACACAAAACCAGCTGTACATCCATAGTATGTGGGGCCGCCATGATGTTTGTGTGACATCTTGCCCGTCCAACAAGATTGTCTCCCCATGAAAATTGGATGCTTTAAAGATTAGGTCGATCCAACCATAAAAATGGAAGGACGAGATGTGATACAAACACCACTGTCTGTGGGTCCTAGCGTGATGTATATGACTATATCCATGTCGTCTATCCATGTCGAAAGCTCATTTTAGGGCATGATCTGAGCAATGAAGCAGATCCAGATCCCATAATTCAGGAAACAAATGGACCATTGTATAGGAAACAAAGATAATTAATCATTAAAATTTTCTTATGGGCCACAAAATCTCTGGATCAAGATGATATTTGTGTGGTCTCTTCACCCGGGTCTTTGGGACCTGATCAACAAGTTGGATGGCAAATAAACATTCCTGTGGAATCCATGAAGTTGTTAAACGGTGGGGATTCAATCACAACTGTTTCATGTGGGGTGTGGTCCACCTAAGATTTGGTTCAGCTTCATTTTTTTGGAAAGGGATTGGCTACTTCTTCCACCATCCACGTGGCTGGTGGTCAGTGCTCTATGGGCCCCACTATGATGTAAGTGTTTCATCCATTTTAACTGATCATTTTAGGGCTTCGTCCCAAAATGAGAGGGATATAAATCTCCCAAAATGAGAGATATAAATCTCACGTGGACCACACCACAGGAAAACAATAGTGATTGGATATCCACCATTTAAATCCTCCTAAGGCCCACTGTACAGTTTATTTGATATCCAATCTATTGATTAGGTCATACAGACCCAGATGAAGGGAAAAGACAACGATCAGCATGATCCAAAACTTTTATGGCCCCAAAAAGTTGTTAACGGTCGGTATTCATTCAACATTGTTTCCTGTAATGTGGTCCACTTGAGATTGGGATATACATAATTTTTGGTCTATTACCATAAAATGATCTAGAAAAATAGATGGACAACATGAATGAAACACATACATCATGGTGGGGCCCACAAAGCACCTACCCTCAGCCATTGGCAGGTGGCAAGGGGAGTACTAGCCAATCCGTTTTCCATCTTTTGTATCATAAAACGAGCTGTGAAAATGGTTAGACACTGGACTTAAGCCATGTACATCACTGTGAGCCCCATAGTTAGGGATCCAGCCCACCTCGAAGGATCTTGGGTAGGGGTGTACATCGAGTCGAGCTGAGTCGAGCTGGACTTAGCTCGAACACACTTGGTCCTCGAGCCTAACTGGCTAGCTTGGCTTGGTTCGGTCAATAGCTCAGGCCAGCTCGGGCTAAGTTCGTCATTGAGGCATTTTCACAAATACTTGAACTGCAAGTTCATAATTCCACTGTTTGTAAAATAAAGGCAATGGTTTTACAGGTGTTTTATTGAACACCTTCTAAAGAACATAAAAACCAAAAAAATAATAATAATAATAAAAAGAAAAAAGTATTTGTTAAATGTACATACCTTATTTGCCACTGGCCAAACCTTCCTTGCCACCAGCCACATTTGGTTGAGTCATTTTATCAAACAATGGGTGAGCAACATCAATGGCAAAGTAACCAAGTCACCAAACTGGTTCGATTTGAGTCCGATTCAAGCTGGATTCGATCCAAGTCAAGTCGAGATGGGGCCTACTCAAACTCGGCTCAAACTCATTTTTTAGCTTAAAAAATCAGCTCGACTCGGCTCAAACTCAACTTCGAACCAAGTCGAATTGATCTTTTTCGAGTCGAGTTGAGCGAGCTAACCGAGCTAGCTCGGTTCGTGTACACCCCTAATCCTGGGCGAGGATTGGGTACTATCTCCATCAGGACCCAGCCAGAGACAGATGATCCTGTTAGTAGTTTCAATGGGCCCACCGTAATTTATATGTTTTATCCATGTCATTCATCTATTTTAATAGATTATCTTAGCCAATAAGCCCAAAAGGGAGGCAAATGGAAGGCTCAAGTGGTCAGCAGTTTCATGGGGCCCGCCGTAATCTATATGTTTTATCCATGTCATTCATCTATTTTGATAAATCATCTTAGCCAATAAGCTCAAAAGGGAGGTAGATGGAAGGCTCAAGTGAACAATACTGTTGTTGAGGTCAAATCTGGACCACCCTCCACTTAATGCTGCGAACTCGAAACGGACCCTGATCCTGCACAAAAAGGTGAGCAAAGGAGATCATGACTTAAACAAGGGACCCTCCGATGCTTAATTCAAGCTAGGGAATCTGGCTCTAAGTTGGGTAATATAGAGAGAGGGTGTGAGATATTGCATACCTATTGCAATAAGGTCCCCTGGTATTTATACATGTGAGTCAGGCGGATCATGTCTGTCAATCTCGATATGATCCACTCAATCAAGCGGACATTACAATCGTGGAGATACTCCACAATCTTTAGATCGTGTAGCGCATCGCGTCTTAATGGAGCGTATCTCTAAGCATGATCTTTGACCACGTCCACATTTGGACTAGTTTCCCAACTCAGTACTCGGAGTATCTTCATCCAGGCTTGGACTTCGTCCTATCCGAGTCCACGGCTAAGAACTAGTAGTCAGGATTCATAGTCAAGTCATTGGGGTTGAAGTCTGTTGAATGAAGACAAGAACGAGGACGAGAGCTCGACTCGACTAACCTTCTTCGGATGAGGATGAGGACGAGGAGAGAGCTCGACTCGGCCAACCTTCTTCGAATGAGGATGAGGACGAAGACGAGAGCTCGACTCGACCAACCTTCTTCGAATGAAGATGAAGACGAGGAAGAGAGATCATCTTGGCCGGCCTAGGGTCGTAGTTCAAAGGTCTGCTCGTGCCCACCATGATGTTCTCCTTCTGAGGCCCTATTAATTGGTTCAGATGGCTTGGGCTGACCCTAGTTGACCCTGTTCAGATTTCCTCGTAACAACTGTCGAGGGTCAAATATTGCATACTAAACTCTAATTATTACTTAGTTTTATGAACATGATAATGTTTACCGTTTTATTTTAATCATGTTTGTGTTACAAGGTGAATTTAGGAGCTTGGACTGAAAAGGGTACTAAAAGCATAGATTTGATGCTCAAGAATCACCAAGTCAAAGGACGGGTCTTAGAAGACTGAGATTGAAGAATTCATACGCCAAAGATCTAAGCAAACCAAGTGATTGAAGAGGAAGCCTAAAAATTGTCTTGAATTCAAGATCACAGGGTTTCCACCATCCGTTTGGCACAAAACTTTATATCTAGAATCTTTGTGGAAGTGGTCCGATGAAAAAATCAGTCATAAATCATCGATTTGAGGTCCACCTGATCTCTAGATATGCTTTAATTTTGGACTCAACTCCTTAAATTATGTGGAAAAATGAATAGATGGTGTAGATCTTACACTACATCACCGTGGACCCCACCTTTAGTAGTGTGCGCACGCAGCGCACGCACCCAGGGGAGTCGGTCAGCGTGCGCCGACCCAACTTCCAGCCTAAAACAGTAGTTGTCGTTTCCTCCCACCGCACGTATGTCCACTGAGGTGATCTCCGGCCCACCATCATGACCTGATTTGATGATTCAAGCCATTCATCGCATCCGAGAGGGGAAACCAACCGCAACCATGGTGATCATGTGCACCCATGCACGCACTCACAAGAAGACTACTTTCAAATGTAGGACAGATGGCAAAAGCAAAGGTTCAGTAGGCCGTGTCAACAACAGTCCAAAACCACCCATCTCCGACTAAAATTGCGCCACGAATCCAATGGACGGAGTGAATGTCTCTGATGATGCTGAACATGGGCCCACCAAAGTCCTAGCATAGGAACGTGTGCAAAGGCATGCGTAAGGACGTGCGGATGCCGCCCTGCCCACTATGGGGCATTGTGTGACCAAGATCACGATCGGACTGTTGATCTGCACCATCCAAAAGCTGAAAAAGAGGATGTCGACCCCGTTCATGGAGCCATATTCAAAGTTTACAACGATCATCTATCCCAAAACTCAATCCAATGCAAGACTGTTTCGCAGTTTTTCTTGTTGCGTAAGAAATTTCAAAATCCATTGCTGCGTAAGATTACGCACTCCAGCTGACCGACCTCTCAACACCAATAGAGAGAGAGAGAGATGGATGCGAGGAGGCATCAGACGTGGGAAGAGAGAGAGAGAGAGAGAGAGAGAGAGAGAGAGAGGAGTGTGGACGGCCAGAGTTTTCTTCTCCCTTTTCCTTCATTGTTTTATTTGTGTTTTTGTTAAGAGATTTTAGTTAATCATGTTTATGATTGGCCAAACTTCTTCGCTAGGGCTAAGAGGTGAAGCTTGTAGCGTGATGAGATCTTCTCTATGGCTTTGATTCATGTTTAAGTTAAACTATCTTTGATTTTAGTTTAATTATAAGAAATACTTTTAGTTTTTAATGGTTTGTTGTAACTTAAATTACAATAGATCTGCAATAGCTTTGAGTATGCTTTTTTCATTATAGGGATTGTAAACTTGGGAACCCTGTTGTTCACCATCGTCTCATGGACATTGTTGGATAATGGAATCCTTCTAATCTTCATGATTCTCTCATATTGGTTGTGAATTAGTAAAATTCCGTTGTTTGCTTTATCTCATAGGCATGGTTTTGTGATGGAATCACTTCTAGTTCTCATACCTATCATTCATTGAAAATTGGATCAAAGGAAGTTTAGATTTGTTTTTTAATGAAATATCTTCCAATTGGATGAAGACGGGACTCTAATTCCAGTTGTGTTCGTGAATCAAGCATAGATCTTTCTGATCTCTACAAGTGGATCCTTGGAAACCCTAGTTTTCCACCTTTGAATTTTACAAAGTTTTAGTTAAATAGTTTACAATTATTCTCTTAAATTCTCCGGATTTAGAGTATATCTTCTACTAATTCTAGTTCTAGTTACTTTCAAAATATGTACAAGGTTCAGTACCCATGGATTCGACCTCAGTCTTACCGAGATTATTACTACATCGCGACCCTACACTTGGGGTTGTGAACAAACACTACATGAAAAGGGGATTTAAAGCTTACCATTGAAAATTTTTTGAGGGCCGCAGAAGTTTTGGATAAAGGTGATATCTATGTTTTCCCTTCATAAGTGGCCCTAGGAAGTTTTCAACATTGATTCATCTTGTGTGGTTCGCTGGAACCTTCAATATGTATCCTTTTTGGAATCATTGACTAAAATGATCTATCAAAATAAATGGATGGCATGGATAAAGCATATAAATCACGGTGGACCCATAAACTCTGATATGATCGTCCCTCTCTAAAAGCGGATTACTAGTGTACCACACACCATCGATCTCTGGTGTGTTGATGTCACCAAGTTCTGTGGACCCCAACATGAGGTATGTGTTGTATCAAAACTGTCCTATCATTTGGCAAGCTCATTTTAAGGCTTTAGCTTAAAAGCAAGATAGATCCAAAGATCAAGTGGACCACACTACAAAAAGCAGTGTGGATTAAATGTCTACCATTGAAACTTTCTTGGAGGTCACAGAAGTTTTGGATCAATTTGATATTTGTTTTTATTCTTCATCCAGGTGTATGTGACCTTATGAGCATATTGAATGGAAAATAAATATTATATCCTCATTGCTATTTAGGTGTGTTCTACTCTAAGATTTGGATATAACTCAAATTTTTGGGTTGCACTGAAACTATTTATCTAAATGGACCAAGAGTGTGTATATAATAAATACATTATTATAGGGCCCATGTAACTTTGATTTCCTTCCAAACGTTTATACAAGAGGTGACACCTTCTTCTTCAGGCACCGCATACTCACACAAGAGGTCCATGGGGTGTGGTACACCATACATCCACATTTTGATCGGCTGGTATACCACACACTAGCAACTAGGGCTGTACATTGAGCCGAGTCGAGTTGAGGTGGGCCAAGCTTGGCTTGACTTGTCCTTGCTCTTCTCGAGTTTGAGCTCGAGCTCGAGCTCAGCCTCTAGCTTACTATTGACACTTAGCTTGTTTATTAAAACTTTCGAGTCGAGCTCGAGGCAAGCTTACCTCGACTCAAGTCAAGCTTCCTCCCAACCTGATCCAAACCCCAACCCGCACCTGACTCAACCCAGCAACCCAAACCAACTGACCTAACCCCCAAATCAAATATTTAATCAATAATATATACAAATATATAATATTAGATATAGCCATAGAGGGTACCTTGTTGTTGGTACTAAGAAAGAGAGAGAGAGAGAGAGAGAGAGAGAGAGAGAGAGAGGAGAGCTCGAGTGAGTCTAGGTCGTACAGCTCAGATGTTGAGGGTCAAATATTGCATATCAGACCCCAGTTATTTTCTATATTTACGAGTATGATACTGTTTAAACGGCCTGTTTTTATCGTGTTTATGTTGCAAGGTGATTTTATGAGCATGGATTGAAAAAGGTGTTAAAAGCATGGATTTAACGATCCAAAGTCACCAAAGCAAGGGACGGACTTCAGAAGACCAAGATTAAGGAATTTACATGGTCAGAAATTTGAGAAAACTAAGAAACTGAAGCTCAAGTGGCCTGAAGCGCATCTAGAATGCAAGATCATGGGGTTCCCACCATCTGTTTGCCTCGAAACTTCATACATATGATGAGGGCCATAAATAAACCGTAAATATTAAATTTCAGCCATTGATGATCTTGGGAAGTGAGCCAACGGATACATCAGCCCATTAATCTTCAAATTGGGGCCCACCTGATATATGGAAATGCCTAAATTTTGAACTCAACGTCTTAAGTGATATGACAAAATGAATGGATGGAGCGGATTTTATATATACATCATGAGTGGACCTCACTGGCAACGCCAGTGCACAATGCACAAGTGCACGTGACGTGCACTGGACCAAGAATCAAAACCAAAGAAGGAGACCCGTCTCCTTCGCCGTCTCTGCGTAAGGCAGCCAGCGAACGGACGGCTCTGGTCTGTTTTTTGGTCGATAGTGGGCCCCATTCATGTCCCGTACGGACGATCTAAACCGTCCATCTTGTAGACAGCTGTGAATACTACAAAATTTAGGTGATATTTTTCAGCCATGCATACACACGTGTGCGTTACAGAGGCCACAAAAGGGCTACCCTGGGACGTTCAAAATTGATCTTTTAGTGATTTCTTCTCTCGGCTTCATCAATGGACGTTCAAAACTACCCATTCTTAACTGAAATTTCATCATGAATCCAATGGACGGGATGGATTTTCCAAAAAATGCTTCTGTTGGGCCCACCGATCACAACAGCGAAATGGTGCGAAAGGTTTCGCACATCCGCAAAATTTGACTTTTTCAGGCGGTTTTGGCCCACCATCTTTGATTATATAGCAGATCTGAACCGTCTATCATGTAGAGGACCCAAGAAAGTCCTAAGGGACAGTGTTTCTTTGGAATTTAAGCGATAAAAGTGACGTGTTTCGAGGCACCGAACTTGACTGCGAAAAAGCTTTCAATGGGCATGCATAGCTTTCCAAATTCGATTTTCACCACTCCAGCAGCTATATAAGGAGGTTTTGGACGTGGGGAGGGGAGATTCAGGTCTTGGGAGGAAGATTCAGAGCTGGGAAGGAAGGCTTAGGTCGAACGTCTGCAAGAGAGAGAGTTGAGTTTATTTATTTCTTTTATTTTTATTTTATTTTGTTTTGAGATATCTAGCCTATTCATGTTGGGCTAAACCTCCTAGTTAGGGCTAGGAGGTGAAGCTTGTAGTGAGATGGGAGAGTTTAATTTATAAATTTTTTATTTAATTTATGAATTGAATTAATGTTGATGCTAGTTTAATTAATGGCATGTTTTAGTCTTTAATGGTCTGCTGTGACTATAATTACAGTGATTCTGCAATGGCTTTGATCATGTCCTTCTACTTTTATGTTTATGACGTCAGGACGTCCTGTTGTTCACCATAGCCTCCTGGGCATGGTTGGATGACGGTACCCTTCCTAACTTTCATACATGTGATTGGGTGGTAATTAGTTTAATTCTGTTGTTTGTCATAGTCTTTTGGGCATGGTTTGGTGATGGAATCCATTCTAATTCATATGCCTTTCATCTCTTGAAAACTAGATCAATGACAGTTCAGTTAATTTTCATGAAACATGTATAAGATCTTCCTGATCTCTACAAGTGGATCCTCTGAATCCCTAGTTCCCTTCTCCTGATTTCTCTCAAGTTTAGATAATTATTTCACCAATATTCCTTCAAATTCAATCAGATTAGATTTCGTCTTAGCCTAGTTCTAGTTCTAGATAATTTTAGATAACGTACAAGTTTCAGTCCCTTGGGATTCGACCTCGATCTTACCGAGTTATTACTACATCACAACCCCGCACTTGGGGAGTGAACAAGTTTTTGGCGCCGTTGCCGGGGACTGTCGGTTACGTTTTTCTGAAATTAATTAGTTTTAGGATTAGTTTAGGATTAGATTTTCTTTTTAGAAATTTTTAATTCTAGGTTTAGAAGCTTAGTTATTTTTCTTATTAGAAATTTTTCCTAACTTTAGAAACTTTCTATTCTTCCTTCTATCTGATTTTTAGAACTAACTCAATTTTTCTGTTTTGTAGGAAGCTTCTGATTTAGTAAGCTCTTTCTAATTCTTCTTTCTTTGAAATTTCTTCTTTTCCCTAGAAATTAATTTACTTTTAATTAGAACTTTCTATTCTTAGAAACTAACTTATTTTGTTTTGTTATGCAGA
Source organism: Magnolia kwangsiensis (assembly GCA_037074715.1). Classification (NCBI taxonomy): domain Eukaryota; kingdom Viridiplantae; phylum Streptophyta; class Magnoliopsida; order Magnoliales; family Magnoliaceae; genus Magnolia; species Magnolia kwangsiensis. The sequence goes on along the minus strand of CM073574.1, from coordinate 37,808,144 downwards.
TTCTTAACCTAGGACTCCAAATTTGGTAACTTCTTTCCATCTTTCCCTTTTATTTTCTAAATTTCTTCTTCCTTTCTCTTAAGTTTAAGTTAGAATTTGAGGGCTGAGTGTGTTTTATGCCCCAGTGGGCACGCGACAACACTCGACGTCTCGTGACTGAAGGAGGATTAGTTGAGGGGTTGACTGTCCATCGCAGGACTAGACACCACTTGAATTCTCCTGAGTTAGAGGACGCCATGGCTGAAAATCAACCTCAAGCACTACCCCAACCAAGGGTTGAGGAAGTACATGATGAGAATGAGGTGCATCAGGCACCCCCACCTCGTACTTTATGAGATTATTTACAACCAATGGGGGTGAGTACGCCCTCATGCATGATTTTTCCTGAGAATACAGGACATATGGACATCAAGCCAGGAGTTATCCAACTCCTTCCTAAGTTCCATGGGCTCGGGTCTGAAGAACAATACTTACATCTGAAAGAGTTCGATGAAATCATAAGCACCTTATACTTTCCTAACGTATCTGAGGATATTATTAGACTGAAACTCTTTCCATTTTCCTTAAAAGAAAAAGCCAAGACGTGGTTACATTCACTGCGTCCTAGATCCATTGGCACATGAAATGATATACAGAGGGAATTTATAAAGAAAATTTTCCCACATCATAAGACAATTACCCTCAGGAGAGCAATCATAAACTTTGCCCAAAAGGAAGATGAAACATTCTTCCAATGTTGGGAAAGGTTCAAGGATCTGGTTAATGCATGCCCACAACATGGTTTTGAAATATGGCGCATTACGAATTTTTTCTATGATGGGCTAACATCTTCCATGCACCAAATGGTCGAGACAATGTGTAACGGAGAATTCATCAATAAAAATATCGACGAGATATGGGATTACCTCGATAGTCTTGCTGAAAAAACACAATCATGGGACTATTACCCAAGGACGAACACTACGTCTAGGCCGACTCATTCAAGGAAAAAAGGAGGAATATATCTCCTGAAAGAGGATAATGATCTTAACGCTAAGGTGGCCAATCTCACCAAAAAATTTGAGGCCATGGAAGGAAGGAAGGAAAAGGTTAATGAAAATGTTTGCGGCATCTGTGATTGCAACATTCATACTACTGAAAATTGTCCTTCAATACCTGCCTTTCGAGAAGTATTGAATGAACAATCTAATGTCGTAAATAACTATCAAAGACCTTTCAATAGACCACCCTCTAATACGTACAATCCTGGCTGGAAAAATCATCCAAATTTTAGTTGGAGGAACGGACAAACTGCTACCCCTCAAGGTTTCTTCAATCAAAATTCAAATCAGGGGAGACCTCAAGAAAAATCGGCTCAAAATTCTGTGCAAGAACTGACGCAGATAATGCGGGATTTTATACAAAAGATAGATTCACGTATGATGGATATAGAAAAGGGGATGCTTCCTGCACAACCAATCCCCAATCCTAAACCGTAATACGAGACAGGTAATCCCGGCTCTTCAAATCAAATGGGGCACTTTAAATCCATCACCACTCTTAGGAGTGGGAAGGTCATTGATAAAACCCTTTCGGTTAGGCCCGAAAAGCCTCAAGAACCAGAAGAGGATAACAATGATGGATCTAGTGGCGCCCCACAAAAATTTGAACCGGAACCTCTAGAAAATCCAGTTACTCCGTTTCCCCAACGGTTGGTTGAACCAAAACGTCTCTCTAACTCTCAGGATATCCTAGAGGTGTTGAAACAAGTGAAAGTCAACATTTCTCTGCTTGACGTTGTAAAACAGATACCTTTATATGCTAAATTTCTAAAAGACTTATGCATGACCAAACGACGAAAAAGTCTTCAAAAGAAAATTTCCTTAACTGAGAAAGTGAGTGTCATCCTGAAACAAGACGTGCCGCGAAAATTCAAAGATCCTGGTTGCCCAACCATATCATGTGTAATCGGGAGCTATCGAATTGATCACGCACTTCTTGACTTAGAAGCGAGCGTCAATCTGATTCCCTACTTGGTATATCAGCAGTTAGGTTTAGGTGAATTAAAATCCACCCGAACCACACTACAACTTGCTGATCATTCTGTTCGTGTACCAAGAGGGATCATCGAGGATGTGTTGGTCCAGGTTGATAGATTCTACTACCCTGTTGATTTTATCATCTTGGACACCGAACTCATCAATGATACAAGCACTCAAATTCCCGTCATCGTTGGTCGCCCATTCCTGTCCACTTCAAATGTAATTATCAATTGCAGGAATGGTGTTATGACTGTCTTTTGGAAATTTGACATTGGAATTGAATATCTTTTTCAATAACGGCAGCAACTCAGAGGATGATGACGATTTTCACGATGTTAACATGATTGATTCTTTTGTGAAAGATAGAACACCTCTCACTTTATCCTCTGATCCTCTAGAGACGTGCCTGGCCCACTCTCATGATCTTGATGATGATATAATTAGGGAGATGTGTGCCATGCTGGATATTGCACCGGTACTTGAAGTTAACCGGTGGAGGCCACAAATTGAAGAATTGCCCCAAACTGATGTAGTGCCTCTACCGTCTAACCTCAAGCCACCGAAGCTTGACCTAAAACCTTTGCCCTCTGATTTAAAATATGTCTATTTAGGTCAAGATGAGACATACCCAGTGGTGATCTCTGCCCACCTGGAGAAAGAACAGGAGAGTATGCTCATATCTACTCTCATTGAGCATAAGGGAGCTCTTAGATGGATGATAGCGGACCTCAAAGGAATTAACCTATCGATTTGTACTCACGGCATATATCTTGAGGATAATGCAAAGGCTGTTAGGCAATCACAACGTAGACTAAATCCAAACATGAAGGAAGTGGTTAAGGTCGAGGTTCTCAAATTATTAGAAGTGGGGATCATATACCCCATATCCGATAGTCAATGGGTGAGTCCAACTCAGGTGGTTCCTAAGAAGTCCGGGATCACCATCGTGGCCAATGTCAGTAATGAACTCATGCCGACCAGAGTTACTACTAGTTGAAGAATGTACATTGACTACAGGAAGCTGAATACTGTCACTAGGAAGGACCACTTTCCTTTGCCCTTTATAGATCAGATCTTGGAAAGGTTAGCTGATCATTCCTATTACTGTTTCCTTGACGGGTATTCAGGGTATAATCAGATTGAAATCGCCCCTGAAGATCAGGAAAAGACCACATTTACATGTCCCTATGGCACCTTTGCTTACAGAAGGATGCCATTCGGGTTATGTAATGCCCCTGCCACCTTTCAGCGATGCATGATGAGTATCTTTTCTGACATGGTGGGAAAATATTTAGAGGTCTTCATGGACGATTTCTCTGTTTTCGGTTCATCTTTCAGCGAGTGCTTAGCAAGTCTTAAATGTGTGCTGAAAAGATGTGAAGAAAAAAATTTGGTACTTAACTGTGAGAAGTGTCATTTTATGGTTCAAAAGGGAATTGTCCTTGGGCATATCATCTCATCCAAAGGAATCGAGGTAGATAAGGCAAAAATCGATCTTATTTCTAACCTACCTCCACCCAAAAACATCAGAGATGTGCGATCCTTCTTGGGACACGCAGAATTTTACCGACGATTCATAAAGGACTTTAGTCTCCTCTCTCGTCCTTTATGTAATCTTCTTCAAAAGGATGCACCATACGAGTGGACTGAGCAGTGCCAAGAAGTTTTCACTCAGCTTAAGGGTATGTTAACCACTGCACCGATCATGCAGCTACCCAACTGGAGTCTTCCTTTTGAACTTATGTGCGATGCCTCTGATTATGCTCTTGGAGCGGTTCTAGGCCAAAGAAAAGATAAGCGGCCTTACGTCATTCACTATGCAAGTAGGACTCTAAATCCTGCCCAAGTGAACTATTCGACTACGGAAAAGGAACTCTTAGCCGTAGTGTTCGCTTTGGACAAATTTAGATCCTACCTGATCGGATCCAAGATCATCATTTACACAGACCATGCGGCACTTAAGTATCTTCTTTCTAAGAATGATTCTAAGCGCCGCTTGATACGATGGATCCTTTTACTCCAAGAATTTGATTTGGAAATCAAAGATAAAAAGGGAGTAGAGAACGTAGTGGCCGATCATCTTTCTCGCCTTAATACCTTTGATTCCCTTGAGGCGACTCATATCAATGACATATTCCCTGATGAATAATTGTTTAGAGTCTCCCATTCACCTTAGTTCGCTGATATTGCTAATTATCTTGCTACAGGTGCGATACCGACACATTGGACATCGCAAGATAAGAAGAAATTCTTTACCAAGGTGCGTAACTTTTTCTGGGATGATCCATATTTGTTTAAATATTGCCCAGACCAAATCTTAAGGAGGTGTGTGCCAGACGATGAGCATCAGAGTGTCATTTCTTTCTGTCACTCACAGGCCTGTGGTGGTCACTTTTCTGCTAAAAAGACCACGGCCAAGATTTTACAGTGTGGCTTTTACTGGCCCACTATGTTTAGGGACACATGAGTTTTGCAAAGCTTGTGAGCGTTGTCAAAAATTGGGAGCATTGTCCCGTCGAAATATGATGCCTTTGAATCCCATCCTTATCATTGAAGCATTTGATTGTTGGGGCATTGATTTCATGGGACCATTCCCCCAATCATTTGAAAATCTGTATATTTTGCTCGCCGTAGACTATGTCACTAAATGGGTCGAAGCAATTCCGTGCCGCAAAAATGGCCATCGCACGGTCATTAAATTTTTAAAAGAAAATATCCTGTCGCGGTTCGGAACGCCTCGAGCCATCATTAGTGACGGGGGCTCACACTTTTGTAATAGACCATTTGAGAGTTTAATGAAGAAATACGGTATCTCTCATAAGGTGAGCACCCCATACCATCCACAGACAAGTGGACAAGCTGAGATTTTCAATAGAGAGATCAAACATATCCTGGAGAAAACGGTTAACCCTGATCGTAAGGATTGGTCAATCCGATTGACTGATGCCTTATGGGCGTACCGTACTGCTTTTAAAATCCCTATTGGAACATCTCCCTTTAGACTTGTATATGGGAAGGCCTGTCACTTGCCTGTGGAATTAGAACATAAAGCATACTGGGCGATCAAAAATCTAAATTTCAATCTGGACAACGCTGGCTCGTTACGCAAACTTCAATTAAATGAACTTGAAGAAATCCAGAACGATGCATATGAGAACTCGAGAATTTACAAGGACAGGATGAAGGTGTTTCATGATCAACATATTCTACGGAAATCATTCACGCCAGGTCAGAAAGTCCTTTTGTACGATTCTCGACTCCACCTCTTTTCGGATAAGCTTCGATCTCGTTAGACCGGCCCTTACATTGTTGTCACTGCTTATCCTCATGGGGCCGTCAAGATAAGAGATCCCGACAATGGCAAAGAGTTTAAAGTGAATGGACATCGATTAAAGCCATTTGTCGAGACATTTGATTCAGAGGACATGTCCATGCCTTTGATTGCTCCTGTTTACGAGGACTGATCTCCTAGTCTGATGGAGGTATAGGTAGGTTTATCGCTTTTATAGGACTATGATTGTTACTTTATTTGTCTGGCTGAAGACGGTAAATTTAGCGCTCCTGGGAAGCAACCCAGCTTTTCATTTCATTTTTCTAGTTAGATGATTCAATGTTTATGGGTAACATTACTGCAAACCCTCACGAGACTACAACTCGTCCACTAGGGATAACCTAGGGGTTTAAAGGCTTGTTGCATATGCTAAATGCAATCGAGAGCACCTGCGAAAGTGGTATAGGTAGGATTTTATTTTCGTTATTTTTGTTTTTCTTTTTCTCTCGTGCTAACAGCTTCCATACTGTGATCTCGTGGAAAATCTCTCTTGATTCGTTATCCAGGTACTATCTTACCATCACTTTACTTTCGTTGTTCCATGTGTATTACATGCCCATATCTTTTACATTGAGGACAATGTAGATTTTAGATTGGGGGTGGGAGATTAGGTAACCTAATCAGTATTTTCTTAGTCTTGAGCAAAAATTGTGAAAAAAAAATTGTGAAAATTTTTAAATTTTTTTGGGAATTCTTATGAATTCGAAGTGATTTTAATGGATATCCTGGATTTAGAAGTTCAAGCTACGTGATGTTGGTAATTTTACGACTCTTGAATTTAGTTATCTATTAGATTTCACAATTAAGATTAAAACATTAATCCATGATTGGAAGTTATGAACATTGATTGAGTCATGCTTTCACACGTCACATCTCGCTTCCACATTAAGTGTTCAGTTTGATATTGAAGGGTTAATTTGGTAATCACTAAGCATGTAAAGAACCCGTTTGAAAATTACCCATCATGATCAATTAAAGAAAAGAAGAAACCTTTGGAAAGATTTGAGCGAATAATCCTCACCATAGGATTGCTCCCTATAGGTGTGGAGTTAATTCTCCATGAATGATATGTGAAAAAGGTCTGGGTGTACAGTCCTCACCATAGGTTTGCTCCCTATAGGTGAGGCTTTGATTCCCTTTCTTAATGTACTTCTAATGAAAAAAATCAAAAGTTGAAAGAATGACAAGAAGATCTGTGAGGCAAATTTTTATTTTCATAAATTCTCTTGCTGGTTACCAATGACATCCTGAAATAGAGAAGTGAATGTTAATGACGGTAAGTTGAGATTAGATTATACAACCATGGACCTCAATGTTTAAGATTTTTCTGATTGGTGGATTAATATTCTGAGCTTGACTAAGAAATTTATTGTGCGCTTGAGTCCATGAGGAAGTAAAACCCAGCAGTCATGAATCTCAGAATTCTAGTACCTGGATTATTTCTCTAAAATCATTCGGCTTTACAGATATTTTTATATAAGTCTCAACTTATTTTTCGCATACTTTGCTCGGGACTAGCAAAATGCTTGTTGGGGGTTGTGTTGATGGTCAAATATTGCATATCAGGCCCCAGTTATTTTCTATATTTACGAGTATGATACTGTTTAAACAGCCTGTTTTTATCGTGTTTATTTTGCAAGGTGATTTTATGAGCATGGATTGAAAAATGTATTAAAAGCATGGATTTAACGATCCAAAGTCACCAAAGCAAGGGACGGACTTCAGAAGACCAAGATTAAGGGATTTACACGGTCAGAAATCTGAGAAAACTAAGAAACTGAAACTCAAGTGACCTGAAACGCATCCAGAATGCAAGATCATGGGGTTCCCACCATCTGTTCGCCTCGAAACTTCATACATATGATGAGGGCCATAAATAAACCGTAAATATTAAATTTCAGCCATTGATGATCTTGGGAAGTGGGCCAACGGATACATCAGCCCATTAATCTTCAAATTGGGGCCCACCTGATATATGGAAATGCCTAAATTTTGGACTCAACGTCTTAAGTGATATGACAAAATGAATGGATGGAGCGGATTTTATATATACATCATGAGTGGACCTCACTGGCAACGCCAGTGCACAATGCACAAGTGCACGTGACGTGCACTGGACCAAGAATCAAAACCAAAGAAGGAGACCCGTCTCCTTCGCCGTCTCTGCGTAAGGCAGCCAGCGAACGGACGGCTCTAGTCTGTTTTTTGGTCGATAGTGGGCCCCATTCATGTCCCGTACGGACGATCTAAACCGTTCATCTTGTAGACGGCTGTGAATACTACAAAACCTAGGTGATATTTTTCAGCTATGCATACACACGTGTGCGTTACAGAGGCCACAAAAGGGCTATCCTGGGACGTTCAAAATTGATCTTTTAGTGATTTCTTCTCTGGGTTTCGTCAATGGACGTTCAAAACTACCCATTCTTGACTGAAATTTCATCCTGAATGCAATGGACGGGGTGGATTTTTCAGAAAATGCTTCTGTGGGGCCCATCGATCACAACAGTGAAATGATGTGAAAGGTTTCGCACATCCGCGAATTTGACTTTTCCAAGCGTTTTAGCCCACCATCCTTGATCATATGGCAGATCTGAACCGTCTATCATGTAGAGGACCCAAGAAAGTCCTAAGGGACGGTGTTTCTTTGGAATTTGAACGAGAAAAGTGGCGTGTTTCGAGTCACCGAACTTGGCTGCGAAAAAGCTTTCAATGGGCATGCATAGCTTTCCAAATCCGATTCAAATCCGATTTTCACCACTCCTGCAGCTATATAAGGAGGTTTTGGACGTGGAGAGGGGAGATTCAGGTCTTGGGAGGAAGATTCAGAGCTGGGAAGGAAGGCTCAGGTCGGACGTCTGCAAGAGAGAGAGTTGAGTTTGTTTATTTCTTTTATTTTTATTTTATTTTGTTTTAAGATATCTAGCCTATTCATGTTGGGCTAAACCTCCTAGCTAGGGCTAGGAGGTGAAGCTTGTAGTGAGATGGGAGAGTTTAATTTATGAATTTTTTATTTAATTTATGAATTGAATTAATGTTGATGCTAGTTTAATTAATGGCATGTTTTAGTCTTTAATGGTCTGTTGTGACTAAAATTACAATGAGTCTGCAATGGCTTTGATCATGTCCTTCTACTTTTATGTTTATAACGTCAGGACGTCCTGTTGTTCACCATAGCCTCCTGGGCATGGTTGGATGATGGTACCCTTCCTAACTTTCATACATGTGATTGGGTGGTAATTAGTTTAATTCTGTTGTTTGTCATAGTCTTTTGGGCATGGTTTGGTGATGGAATCCATTCTAATTCATATACCTTTCATCTCTTGAAAACTAGATCAATAACAGTTCAGTTAATTTTCATGAAACATGTATAAGATCTCCCTGATCTCTACAAGTGGATCCTCTGAATCCCTAGTTCCCTTCTCCTGATTTCTCTCAAGTTTAGATAATTATTTCACCAATATTCCTTCAAATTCAATCAGATTAGATTTCGTCTTAGCCTAGTTCTAGTTCTAGATAATTTTAGATAACGTACAAGTTTCAGTCCCTTAGGATTCGACCTCGGTCTTACCGAGTTATTACTACATCACAACCCTGCACTTGGGGAGTGAACATGAGACAAGTCGGGTAGATGCTGAGTCAAGCTCAGGCGAGTGGTCGGGTGGAGAGAGAGAGAGAGAGAGAGAGAGAGAGAGAGAGAGAGAGAGAGAGTGTGCTCGAGTGCGACGAGTAAGGTAAGGAAGGGAAAGGGTAAGAAAGGGAAGGACAAGCAAGGTAGGGTTTATGTTTTAATTTTTTTTAATTTTAAAATATAATATAATATATATAGCGGAACGCTCACCTGCGAACCAATTCGCACGGACTACATACAAACTTTTTTGAGAACTCATCATATTTGGTGAGTCTCGAAAATCTAAATGGACCACATGAAGTAGAACCTCTTGAAACCCCTTGGTACCAATTTTTACTTTGAACCAAAACTTCGGTGAGCCATGAAAAATGTAAACAATTTCTTCCCTTGATTTGAATTTGTCTTTGCTATGGTCCACTAGAATCTTAGATCATGGTGAAAATTCACCCCCTAAGGTTTCATGGGATTCCACATCTTATGGACTGTTCGGATTCGACACCCATAACACGTGTGCAAAGGTGTGCACGTGCATAGGTACGTAGGTGAGCATCTCTCTCTCTCTCTCTCTCTCTCTCTCTCTCTCTCTCTCTCTCTCTCTCTCTCTCTATATATATATATATATATATATATATATATATATATATATATATATATATATATATATATTCGATTCGAGCTTCGAGCCGAGCCAGGTTCGAGTTGAGTTGAGTCAAACTTCCCTGTGTTTGAACTTGGCTTGTTTTCAAAACAAGCTAGGTCATATAAAGCTTGGCTTGCCTTGAGTCATCGTTCTAGTCGAGTCAAGTCGAGCTAGATCGGGTCCTTACTCTTACCCGGGTGGTAGACTCCTTTGGAGTTTCAACACCGGGTCAAGGGTTTGAGTACCCATGGTGGTGAAATCCCACGGTGTGCGTGTGTGGGGTGTGTGCGCGTGTGGCATGAGTGTGTGGGGGTGTGTAAAAAAAAAAAAAAAAAAGTCAAGCTAGATTGAGCCAAGTCGAGCGAGCTTTTCGAGCTAGCTTTACCCGTGTACAGCCCTACTAGCAACCTAGCTGGTGCGAGTACTTACAAAGACAGGAGTTGCCACTCCTCGAGCTCGAGTTGTATAACCGGTTCAAAACAGATCAAAGTTACATGAGCCCCACAATGTGTATATATATATATATATATATAGAGAGAGAGAGAGAGAGAGAGAGAGAGAGAGAGAGAGTTTCTATTAGGTCGAGCTTATGGGAACTCCCCATGAGGTTGAGTTGTGTGGGCCCCACCATGATGTATGTCCATCATCAATACGGTGCATTTGATGGGTCCCAAATTAGCTGTATACAGAACTCAGGTGAGCCATAACATCTAAAATCATGTGAAGACATGCGTAAAAGATATAAAAGTACTTAGTGGGGCGTATCTGAAATTTGGATGCGTCTGAAACTTGGTCTGACCCCTCATCCAAGTGGGAGACACATAATGGATGAGCTGGATTTGTGAACCAAATCCTAGTGGGCTCAAAAAATGATTATAAATGTTTTAATGGAGGGTAACCCCTCACAACTTTTGTATGTGGTGTGGCCCACGAAAGCCATCGATTGACTTGCTTTTTAAGTCCTAGGCCCACTATGGAATGGTGCATCTGATTGATGGGGTAGATGTTCGACATCATTATAGTGGGGCCCACACAACTCGACTTCATTGGGAGTTCGCATTTGCTTGACCCCATATATATATATATATATATATATATATATATATATATATATATATATGTGTGTGTGTGTGTGTGGTGAGATCATTTTAGATCTTAGTCCCAGAAATGAGTAATTTACAAGGCTTAAGTAGGCCACACCACAAATAAGAGTGGGACAATGACCTTAACCATTAAAGAATTTGTAGGGCCCACCATTGCTTTCCATCCTATATGTTCTTAAGGTCACAAAGACGTGGATGAAGAGAAAAAACAAATAACACATTAATCCAAAATTTCTGAGACCCCCAAGAGGTTTCAATGGCAGGCATTTAATCCTCCCCTGCTTTATACAGTGTGGTCCACTTGATTTTTGAATCTTTTTTATTTTCCGGCTCAAGCCTTATGACTAGCTCATCGAGTGGACGGATGGTTTGGATATAACCCATACCTCATGATTGGACCCACAAATTGGTGGCGTCAGCACTCCAGCCACATCGGTGGATCCGCTTCCGTCCATAGCTGGACGCGATTTGGCTACTTACGCAGCCAGCAGGCAGGTGGCTAGTAGTCGGTGCTAGGTGGACCCACCATGATGTATGTATTTTATCCACTCTGTCCATCCATTTTGAAAGATAATTTTATGGGTACATGTCAAAAAAATGATGTAGATCTAAATATCAGGTGGGCTACACCATGGAAAAACAATAGTGATTGAATTTCCACCATTAAAAGCCTCGTAGGGCCCACTGCAATGGTTATTTTATATCTAACCTGTTGATCAGGTCATACATATTTGGATGAAGGGAAAAAATATATATCAGCTCGATCCAAAACTTTTGTGGCCCCCATAAGTTTTTAATTGTGGCCGTTCAATCAACACTATACAGTCTACCGGAGATTTGGATCAACGTCATTTTTGAGTTCATACCATAAAACAATCTGAAAAAATGTTTGAACGGAATGGATGAAACACATATATCATGGTCGGTTCCACGGAGCACCGACCACTGGCCATTGGCCAGTAGCGGGGGAGTGGTCAATCCCCTTCCTGTCTAGCTAGATCGTACGGGAAGCGGATTGCGTCCAACCCCGTCCGGACGATAATCCGTCCGGGCAGGGCCATGAGGGAACCAACTGCTGTAAATACTTTATCTACGCCGTTTATCCCTTTTTTCACATTAATTTTACATCAGGATCCTTGAAAATTATGTACGTCCACAGTTCCAGTGGACCACACCAAAGGAAGCAGCATTGATAATGAATCCACCGTTGAAACCTTTCTAAGAGCCACGGTAATGTTTTTTTACCATCCCACCTATACATAAGGTCATGTATACCTGTATGAAGTGAAAACATAAATATCAGCTTAATCTGAAAACTTTCACAGCTCCAAGAGGTTTTTAACGGTGGATGTTAAACCCTCACTTTGTGATCCACCTAAGCAATGGATCCACCTAATTTTTAGTTTTAGATCATAAAAATATCTGAAAACATGGATGGACAGGGTAGATAAAAATCTTACATCAAGTTGGTGCCCACGGAGAACTGCCTAGACAGATTATTGTCCGCGCAGGGTAGTACACGATCCGCTTATGAAAACGGACTGGCAAACCCACTAGAGGTGTACACGAACCGAGCTAGCTCGGTTAGCTCGCTTGGCTTGGCTTTAAAAAGTTGATTTAACTTGGTTTAAAGTTGAGTTCGAGCTAAGTTGAGCTGATTTTTTTGACTCAAAAATGAGTTCGGGTTGAGTTCAAGTTGGCCTAACTCGACTCGACTCAAATCAAACTTAGCTGGAATCAAACTCAAATCAAGCCAATTAGGTGACTCGATTACTTTGATATTGATGTTGCTCACTAAGTATTTGATAAAATAACTTAAAGAAGTGTGGCCAGTGGTAAGGAAAGCATGTATATGAAATCAATATCTTTCTTCTTCTTTTTTTTGATTTTTATGTTACTTAAAAGTTGTTTGATAAAATACTTATAAAAGCCATTGCTTTTGTCTCAAATATAATGAAATTTTTAAGGTGTAATCCGAGTGTTTGTGAAAATGCTGCAATGGTGAACTCGGCTCAATCTTATCTCAAACTTAATTTGAACTAGCCCAAGCTGTTAATCGTATCAAACCGAGCTGGCCAATCAGACTTGAGGATTAAGCTGAGCCAAGTTCAAGATGAGGTCAACTAGTGGCCGGGCCGAGTCGAGTCGAGCTGAGATCAACCATTGGCCAAGCGGAGCCAACTCGACTTGATTCAACTGGATGTACACCCCTACTTGCCACTAGCCAATAGCCAATAGTGGATGCTTTGTGAACCTCAACATAGTGTATGTGTCTCATACATGTCATCCATTCCTTTTCCAGGTAATTTTATGTTTAAACTCAAAATTGAGGTAAATCAAAATCTCAAGTGCACCACGTTGGGTTGATAGAAAGTTTTGTACTGAGCTGATATTTGACTTTTGCCTTCATCCGGGCTTTATTATGTAATATACACGCTGTAAGTTGTATGTTAAATAAAAGTTACAATGGACTATACAAGGTTTGAATGGTTTACGTTTCATCACTACCTGAGATTTTTTATAAATTTCATTTAAGAGATAAATTATTGAAATGACGGGTAAATAAAGAATAAACGGTGTGTATAAAACATATAGATCATGATGTGGCTCACGTAGCACCGACCACTAGCCACCTGGCCAGTGGCCTGTCCTTGGCAGGATTGACCACTCCCCCACCAGCCCGGTGGCTGGCGGTCGGTTTCCTGCAGTCCCAATATGATGTATGTGTATCATTCATTTTTACATTTCATTTTAGAACTTGATTATAAAAATGAGAGGGATATAAATCTAAGGTGGACCATACCCCAGGAAAAAAATAATGATGGAATATCTACCGTTAAAATCCTCCTGAGACCCAATAAATTGTTTATTTGACATCCAATCTATTTATTAGGTCATGCAGGCCCAGGTAAAAAAACAACAAAGATCAGCTCGATCCAAAACTTTTATTGCGCTTAGAAGGTTTTTAATGGTCGATCGTTCATTCAATAGTATTTCTTATAATGTATTCCACTTGAGATTGGGATATACCTCATTTTTTAGTATCATTCCGTAAAATGATCTATAAAAATAGATAGACAGCATGGATGAAACAAATGCATCATGGTAGGGCCCACGTAGCACCGACCATCAGCCATTGGCTGGTGGCAAGGTAGCAGCCAATGCGTCTCCTGGCCAAACCGCGTCGTCGTACGTGTGGGGATCCACCGAAGCCGCGTCACTAGAAATCAGCTCAGCTCTCATTCACATGAATCACATCTATCTTCGCCGGTCTCTGTCGGCCTAAACAGAAGAACAAAAAAAACGCAAAAAACAAAAAAAACGAAGAAGAGTGAAAAGGAAGAAAATGGGTTCCCTCCCTCCGTCGTCCGACCCTTCTCCCACCTCTCCCAAGCTCCCTTCAGACACCAATACACCGCGTCTGACCGAAACGACCCCGTCCAACGCCCCTACGCCGCACCTCACCTTGGTAAACCCGTTAGATCTCCTGACTCTCTTCCAATCCCAACAGAAATATCTCAACTTCTTCTTCCAGAATCTCGACCTCTCCCAAACCCTAGCTTTCACACAGAAGCTTCTCAACTCCTGCGGGACACTCTACTTCTCCGGCGTCGGTAAGTCGGGTTTCGTCGCCCGCAAGATCTCTCAAACCCTAGTTTCCCTCGGCATCCGCTCCGCATTCCTCTCCCCCGTCGACGCTCTCCACGGCGACATTGGCGTCCTCTCCTCCGACGACGTCGTCGTCCTTTTCAGCAAGTCGGGAAACACCGACGAACTTCTACGGCTGGTGCCGTGCGCGCGGGCTAAGGGCGCATTCCTCATCTCGGTCACGTCCGGTAAGGGCTGCCTGCTGGAGAAGGTCTGCGACATGAACGTGCATTTGCCGTTGGAGAGGGAATTGTGCCCGTTCGACCTCGCGCCCGTCACGTCCACTGCGATTCAGATGGTGTTTGGGGACACGGTGGCAATTGCGATGATGGGAGCCAGGAACCTCACCAAGGAGGAGTATGCGGCCAATCACCCCGCCGGGAGGATTGGGAAGAGCTTGATTTTTAAGGTTTGTTCGTGTTCTTTCTTTTCTTTTTTGTTTCTTTCCTTCTTTGGTTCGGATGAGATATCAATTCGTGGTGTTGTTTTCCGTTTTAATTGAATTGGATTTTGTGGGGCTTTGGATTTTCTTTTTTTCTTTTTGGATGTAGGAATGTGGGTGGTTTTATGGTTGTGATCTTGTTGAAAACTTGAAATTCAATGGGTGGTTATGTCATTTTAGTGAAATTTTTTCATGGTTTTCTGGATCTTGGTCTTAATCAGTGTGGCTTGGATTGAATTGAATTTTTAGGTTTCTATGATCAAATTTTATTTTTGTTTGGATGCTCAATGTCAAAGCGTTGTTAAATTTTCATTGGTCAGTTTTCTGGGTTTTTTTTTTTTTTTTGTTGTTGTTCTTGTTCCAGATCTGGGCATCTGATTGAGAATTGAGATGAAATAGGATTTCTTTTGATTTTTTGTTTGTTTGTTACTTTTAATAGAATCTTGTTTCCGATTTCTTTTCTTTTTGATTTCATCATGGAACGAGAACAAAATGGGTCTCCTGTCTTGTCGCTTTGATGCTATTTTCTGATTGCTCATGTTGTCTTGGATACGAGCCATCAACGTTCAGGTCAATGATGGAATGGTGAATCCCATTTTGTTTCTGGTAGTTTGTATCTGAGATGAATTCCTAGTCTTGAATTAGATGGAAGGAATTGGTTTATTTTCTTATTAATTTGAACGTCGGAACTGGTTTGTCTTTAGTTGGAAATTTAAGGATCTGGTTTGTCTTTAGTTAGAAATTTAAGGATCTGGTTTGTCTTTAGTTGGAAATTTAAGAACCGTAGGCACTTTCGCCTTCACTTTACTGATGATTGACATTGAGAGGTAATTCAAATCTGATAGTGATTTTTAATCACGACTTGAAATTAAGATAGATTTTTTGTTGATTGGTTATAGCTGTTAGATCATTAGAGTGGTTATTTGATTGATTGTCGTTATCTGATCATTGAAGGTTATTCATCCCAAGTCTGATTGATTATTGTTATCTGATCGTTAGTGTGGTAATTCTGATTAAGGTTCTTAGTCACAATCATGAATTGGGAACTAGATAGGTTTCTTTCACTTTGATTTCTTGTTCTTATTTGATCATTGAGGGATAACTCAAGATTTCAAATATGGCTTGTTTGTAACTCCTTATTCATCGTGAATTAGGAACAATGTCAATCTCTTATCTGTTACTTAGATTGGCAATTCTGATTTGGGTTGTTAGCATTAATCATGAGTTTGGGACTAGATGTGTTTCTTTTGCCATCAATTGCTTCTTTTTTTGTTCTCCTGTGTTTCTTAATCCTTCGATAGAGGTACAATTGTACAGGCGTCTCTTTCCTGTTATTTGAACATTGTTTTCTGGTATTTTGGTGGTTGGTCAGAACTGGATCAGTAGTGCTTTGATTGGCTTAATGTTAATAAAGAGATGTTTCTTTCCCGTATGAATTGGATGTAATTGAAGATTCTTAGGATTGTTTTGGCTCCATCATGACTTTAAATTTGCACCTCTGCTTGTTTTCTTGCATGATTTTTGAGTGCAGTTGTGCAGGTTTAGATTTGTTGTTCTTCTTTTCTTTTCTTTTTTCAGGAATAGGGTCTAAGACGACAAATGATTTTGTCTGCTGTCTTCTGGAAGAACTCAGATTCCAGATACTTGCCATGCGTTGTTGCTCTGAACTTTCTATTCCAGTTCAGATCTGTGTTGTTTTGATATCTGTATATTGTCATTGATCTCTGAGCTGTTCTGCATATCCTTGTTTTGGACATGTCTAACCATGCTTTTTTCACAAAAGCATATGAGACCTTGTTGTGTTTCATAAGTAATCACATACCTGATTTGGGAGAAGCTTCTCAAGCAACCATCTGCCAACATTGCCTGCAATTTTCATATTTTTAGCACCATGTTAAAAGTGTCTATTTTATAGATTGGCAATGCGCTTCTAAATTATGCTTGTAACCTATTCAAGAAATAAAGCTTCTGAAGATGTGGTTTGTGGAAATTATTCTTCTACACAGGTGAAGGATGTTATGAAGAAGCAAGAGGAGCTTCCTGTTTGTAAGGAAGGAGATCTGATAATGGATCAGCTTGTTGAGCTAACAAGCAAAGGATGTGGCTGTCTTTTAGTCATCGATGATGAGTATCATCTAGTCGGGACGTTCACAGATGGTGACTTGCGGCGCACACTCAAGGCCAGTGGAGAAGGAATCTTCAAACTTACTGTGGGCGAGATGTGCAACAGGTAATAGATTGGATTATCAAATGAATGCAACAAATAGATTCCTCCTATCTTTTCTTCTAATCCTTGCCTCTTCTTTTTTTTTTTTCCATGCGGTCAGTCTTCTGTTTTTGTTTTGAAATTGGTTGGGGAAAATTAGTGAGATCAAAAACTAAGGTAAATTGGGCAGATCAAAAACTAAGTGCATGTTTGGGTGCCACTTAACAGATGAGTTCATCTCATTCTAGTTAACATCAATTGCATATTAGAGATCACTGTTTATATAAATTGTTGGGAACTGTGTTGTTTTGGCCAAACATCGTCAGCTTGTTACAGCGTTGTGTTGGCCTGCATGTCTACCTGTGATTTTTGGTTATTTTGAGAGGAATTAGGTGGATTGGAAACTGTTCTTCTTGGGGCAATTATTTTTTTTCGGTTACGAAAATTCAGTTTCCCAAACCATCTAAGGGCCCGTTTGGATGCACTTCTGCAAAAGGGATTTTCATGCCTGTTTCGTTAGTTGTCTTGATGAAAACCAATTTGATTGGTTTTTGTCAATTCAGCTTTTTAGCGACTATTTTGCTGAGTGGGGGATGAGAGTGGCTTGTGAAAGTGTGTTCAAATGCACAATGGGAACTGGGTTTTTGCTCAAAATGCTGGTTAGGTGCCAAACACCCTTTTGAGGGTGCATCCAAGCCGGCCCTAAACATTCATTATTTCTATGCTGAGTAATACTATTGAATTATTGCTTTTGTCTAATGGTATCAAGCATATATCTACCGCCTTGACAATTGCTTTAATATCTAGCTGAGCTATGTATTTATGCCCTTTAACTTCACCAGGAAACCAAGAACTATTGGACCAGACGCCATGGCAGTGGAAGCCATGCATAAGATGGAGTCACCACCATCACCAGTGCAATTCCTCCCAGTTGTCAACAACAAAAATGTAGTGATTGGGATCATCACCTTGCACGGACTGGTTTCTGCAGGCTTGTAGACGGTGTCACTGCCTATGTATTCTTTCGTACTTCCATTCTTTATATTTATTGTAATTCTAGATCCTCTAATGAAGTGTTTGGATCCTTTTCCATTTTGTTCGGTTGTGAACCTGATCACCCTATGAGGAATAAAGGCTCATATTCATCTCGGTTACTGTCTGAGTGCATCTCGTCCAAATAATTACTGAATGCATGCGACCCAAATGATGAAAAGCTCAAATCTGAAAAATCCATCTCGAAATGGGAATGTGATGATGATGAGGCTTACCTGCAATCGTCCCTTCTCATTTGTAATTGCAGGTGCCTGGTCCCATCTGCATTTAGTGAACATTCCAAGCAGTGCCTCAGCCTCTGAACATGCCCACAGAGAGATGATATTGTCAACTCAAATCTCCTGAAGATGCATCTTCTTGGTAGGCAAGCTATGGCTGAGTGTCAAGGACCCCTTTGGGCGCACCCTCAAATGGGACTTTTGACACCAAAATGCCATTTTGAGCTATACCCCACTTAAGCATCTGCATTTGGATGCACTTTGCAAACCCCATCTGATGTCCCACTTGTCAAAGTTGGTGCTAAAAGGACCACTTGCTGAATTGCACTAGTCAGTCTACCAGCAGAATGGGTCTGCGGGGAAGTCCCTTTTTGCGGAAGTTGCACCCAAACAGGCCCTATGACCAGGGATCATGTTATATCACAAGTGGGATGATTTACTTTTGTAAATGATTTTTTATTTTTTTTTAAATGTGGAGCACGACATCAATGCCTCCCCATGGTCGGTGCACACATTGCTTCTGACCATTTAAAGATGGTGAGAATCCATAAACATTTCACAATTTGAATGTGCAATAGTCCAGTTTGAAATGCATGTTAAGATTCCCACTCACCATTGCTGGATGGTGGGATACTGGAGATGTGTGCCCTCTCTCCTTTTGTAAAGATGGCATTTCCTGGAATCTAAGCACACAATCCGGAGTGTCTCACCAGGTTATTCTGCAAAGCCAAGGAGTGCAGTCTGCTTAAAGGTTTTCCAAGTGGGACCTACTTTGTCGGTCTCTCGTCAATGACAGATTAGTGCTATGCAAGGCCTCACTAATCAGGTAGCCTACTTTTAAAAAAAATTAACTTAATTGCTTTGAATTGATCTCAGAAGAGGGAATGGAAGTCTTCTTCTTCTTTTGTTTTGGGTATTCTACCTTAACCAAAGGTAAGCTCCGGGACTTTCTTTCAGTAGGTGACCCCTCAAGTACCCACTTCGGTGCTAGAAAAGCCGTGGGCCCCACCATGATTTGTGGTTTTTTTATAAAAAAATAAAAAATAAAAAAAATCCATCTGCCCATCCATTTTGCCAATTCCTTTTAGGGCATGAGCTCAAAAATGAGGCAGATCCAAATCTCAGGTGAACCACACCATAGGAAAGTGGTGATTGTACGCCCACCACTGCAAATTTCTTGGGGCCACAAAAGTTGGATGGCAAATAAACATTACAGTGGGCCCTAGGAAGTTTTTAATGCAGGCATTCAATCACCACTATTTCCTGTGGATCTGCCTGAGCTGTCAAAACGGACACATACATCATCGTGGGGCCCACAGCTTTTCCAGCACTGAAGTGGGTACTCAGGGATCACTACCGAATCCGAGTCGCAGCTTTTGTTTGGCCGGCCGTTGAAAGACAGTCCTAACAGTTTATCATCCTACAGATGGAGGACTCCTTGTGTGAATCCATTGCTGGCTGCCGCTTTCGATTCTTGCATTTGGGTGCACTGCTCTTTTTCCTCTTCTTCTTCTTAATTTGGATTGCTTCCTTAATATATATTTTTTTTTTTTAAAAAAAAAATCAACCTGATTTGGGACATGCACAATCCACAATTGGACCCCCACAATTTGGATGGTATGGATGGCTGCAAATCATTGCCACATGTGATAAAGAGGGATGAGTCATCATCATTTTATACATGAAGCAAAACTAGCATAAGAGTCCAGCATATCATCTAACATTACAGATACAGAGCCAAAGATAAGATTAGCCAATGCACTTTATTTTTTATTTTTTTTCAAAAAATGGGAGCAATGGATATATTTCTGTTTCCTTTGATTCTCAAATTGCATGGTTCACATCATTTTACAAAGAAATTATCAGGGAGATAATAAAAATAAAAATAAAAAAATCATCAAAAGGAAGATCCAATTGGATATTCCAGCAAGTAACTTGAACAGCTACAAAAATTCTTTGGAGAATGGGAAAGAGCATGAGAGACGGAAATCAAGGCAACCAAGTCGATGAGGCAATTATAAATTGTCAACGGCTACAAATCTGACCAAGAAACGCCTCTTATGACTGGATTTATTTATTTATTTTTATTTCTGGCGATTCTGAATCTCTTCTTCCAAATGATGTATCAACACTTCTCGATTAGTGCTAACCATGTCGTGCAATGAGTGCAACTCTTCAGGCCTTGCCTTCTTGAATAGGCCTCTAAGGACCACGGTTTTGACCCTAGTTGCCAATTGGTTCTCTTCTGCATAATTAGCCTCTTCATCATTTGGTTCGTCCTCATTCCTGCAGTTGTTCTCCCCAGCAAAATTTCCAGGGGGAAAATGGTGTGGGGCCTGTGTCTTGGGCCTGGATTTCCAGTAGTCTGAACAGACGCGGTTCTGATCAATAGCCTCAATGGCCTGTAAGAATCAAGAAAAGAGCAGAAGAATCATTTTGGGTCCAGAGAGTGAGGATCCATTCCAATTATAAATGCAGTTTCTCTCAGTTTGATAAATCTAGAGATGACATAAATGGGAAACTGAGAACATTGACATGGCACATAGCTGGGGTTTGAAAATCTAGATCATGTAATCTAGAAACACGCCAAGTTGGTTCAATTCCACCAAGAATCAGGTGTCCAAACATGCAAAAGCTTGACCTGGTAGACGAAAAAAAAAAAAGGTGATGAAAGTAGCTTCCTTGTCTCAACACTGAAATACCCGAGGCCTCCTGTACGGCTTTAAGCTTCATAAATATATTGAAGATGTTCTTTAAGCAATGGTTTTATAATGAACCGAGCATATTCGGGTGTTTGTGCCATTTTTAAATGATTCCATCATTCAGGTTTTCATAAAACACTTTCTACAAGCAATTTACAAAATTCTTGCACGTGCACTGGCAACATTTGTGACATGGAATTTCCAACACTACAGGCCCATGGTTGAATGAGAACGGATAAGAAGTTTGTGGGATTGACATGCGAGGGTAGTATGGCTATATTCCAGAAAACAATCACTTGCTACAGGTCGCCACATTGATCACAGCATGCCAACCAAAAAAGGGGATTTGCTCAAGCTTTGTTCAGAAAACATACAGTTCACTGATGCTCAGCTTTCTGTACATGGATGGCCCGAAATATTTATGTTCCTTGTGGACCATTGCTGATTTCTTTTTCTTAACTGTTTATTTATCGCCTATGAATTGAAGAATTAGGGACTTTTAAGGGGCGTTTGGATCGTAAGTTACTTAAGATAAGCTACTCATGCCTTTAAAAGTTACTTATCTTGATTTCTACTTATTAAACTGAAGTGATTAAGTACCTTTAAAAGTTACTTATAATTGATCATAAACCAAACTTACTAATCTCAAATAAGTTACTTACCTACTGCTGTGAGTAGAAAAAGTAACTTATTTGGTGGTATCCAAATGGGCCCTTAATGTAGGTGAATTAGGGTCTTTTAACATGGAGCAGGGGCTCCACATGTACAAAATTCTAAGCAAATATTTTTTTTTTGGAAGCATCATGCTGATGCTCAAGACATTATAATTTCGCATCAAAAACCGAGGTCACCACAGTTCAATCCTGGCCTACCTACAAAAAGTGACATTTCTATCATTGTTGTTGTAAATTTTTTATTATTTTTTATTTTTGCATGGAGGCTGATATAGGTAATTAGGCAATTCTAGCTCATTTTGTGCATAAATTCACCTCCCTCCCTCTATTTTTGCCCATCACAGGCCCCGGCCAGGTTTCAGCTTAGGTGGAACAATGCGGACCAGGCTTGGACAAAGCTTGGTCCAACCCCAACCCGGCCCGTTGACACCCTCACTCTTGCATTCTCGTTAAAAGTCCTAGGGTTTCTGGAAATTTCCTCAGACTAGATAGGGAAGTCCCCCTGATTTGAGTCTCACCAGTTTTAATTTTCTTCATATATTGCAATACAACCTTTCCCATTCCATCTCCCATTTACTCTTGCATTATCACTGAGTCCTTGTTGTCTAGTGCTTAGTAGGGGTGCAACTTGGGCTGAGTTGGGTTGAGGATTAACTTAAGCCTAACCAGACCTCAAGAGGACTCAACCTGCACCCCGACCTAACCCAAATTCCAACCCGAGGTGCCCATCCCGAAATCCTCTATACTTGACTAGACCCCACCTCACCTGATCCCATCCCAACCAAACATGAGATTATTCCCAACATGACCAGAATTTGCTAAACCCGAAACCAATCCAAATTCAAAAAGGATTGGTATCTTCCAACCCGAACCCAATAGGACCTTGACAGCCCAACGCAACCCAACCCAAACTTGGGTTGGGGCTGACCTGAACCCAAGTTGCAGCCCTAGTGCATGATGGTGCAAGTGGGAGTTAAGCTATCCCGAGTAGCTTGGGGTGTTGCACAACTACCACATGGGCAAGAATGCTAAGATGTCAGCAAATCCATGATACCAGGCTATAAACAGCCCCTTTGGGCCTCTAACCCCACTGGGGCGAGTTTATGAAAGTCTTTTCCTTTTCTTTGTGGCATGTTGAATGTCTTCGCTTGGACTCCTTAAAAAACAAAAACATAAAACAACTGCCTTGGATCTTAGCTTGTCTTGTGAGATCTCTACCTCATCATGTCACATCATTGTTCTTCCCTAGCTGCTTCAAATAAATCTAGAACTAATCCAATTGAAGTTAAGATGGAGAGGAGATTGAGATGGTTCAATCCAGAGAAACAAGAGAGCACCTATAACAAGAGGAACTGTGATTAGGTTTCAATAGCCTAAAAGAGGACGAAGAGCTAGAATGGCCAGGATTGAGGTGGTGAAACAAGACATGGCGGCTCATTCACTCACTGAGCATAGGGACCTTAGATTGGAATAATTGGCAAAGCAGGCTTCATAATGATGACCCCAAATAGTTGATACAAGGTTGTTAAGATAATGATGAAAAAGAAAGTAGAAACCTCAGGGTCCCATGACCACAGCCATACAACTCATCTGCATTCTCACCAATATGAAGAGGCAGGTTTTGCAGTAGATTTACCTGAATGATCGCTGGCGAAGAAAATCCGAACATTTCAAGGCCATCAATGCACCCTGGGGCCTGCAAGGGGGGGAGGCTTATTCTCCCCAAGTTAAGTTGCTTCCTTATTTCATGATTCACCCTCTCTCTCACCATATCCCAGCATTTGGCTATAGAGATGTGCATGAATACTTCACCTGGGCATTGATCTACCCTAACCTGAAAAAATAAAACCAGGAAGAAGAATGGGTATTAGATGTTTCAGTATATCCACCAATTTTATTTTATTTTTATGTAAATTTTCCAAAATGAAAATTTCAAATGCTCAACATTTAGTATGCACTATAAGTATTGAAACTCAAAATAAGTGGGCCAAAACAAAAAAAAGTCATCATGTTCGCCCATGATTGGTATTAGATGTTTCGTTATATCCACCAAATTTTAGAAAATAAAATGTAAATTTTCGAAAATGAAAAATTCAAATGCTCAACTTTTAGCATGCATTATAAGTATTGAAACTCAAAATGAGAGGACCAAAACAAAATAAGTCATTGTGTTCACCCATGACTTATAAGATTATAGTAATTCTTTTAATAAGATAAAAAGTACCACCAAACTACCCATATTCTAACATTTCATATTGGATATCCATAGATCATAGCATTCAGAGGCATTTCTTGTTATGGTGAACCACATAAAATTATGCATGTGATAGCCAAAGATGTAGCCACGATATATAAGCAGCACCTCGGGGACCATCGCCTGTTTCATAAACACCAAGGAAATAATATGTCCATGCAACTTCATTGGAAGTTAGTAGCAGCAAAAGCCATTTTAACAATTCGTGGGATGTCTTAAAATTTAGAAGTTATAAAGCCAATGGGGAGAGGGAGGGAGGAAGAAAGAGAGGCAAAGCCTTTTTCTTTTTTTCTTTTTGAACAGTAAAGAGAAGCAACACCGTTGATAATCTGATGCTATAAACGAAATATTCTATGGAGAAAGGATACCAGATGCACATATGAAGTGGCCTAATGCATAGGGAAGCTTCTAAATTGTTCAAAAATGCCATCCTCTGGTACTGATAGAGTAACATCATTCATTATCATAAGTAAGAATCTACCCTGTGTGCCTCTCATTCTCACCAATTTATTATCTGGCCAACTGCACTAAAATTGCAGCATGTGGCACAGCAGTCCATGATCCAGACCTTTCTTTGGATGGGTGCCATTGAAGATGTCAACAAAACACACTAATCACAGAATCCTACCTATCCAATTGGTGGGCATTTTAGCATTGAATGCTGACCATTGCCAATACTATTTCCCACCATCCATTTGTTTGTCACTGCTGGGAAAATTGGTATCAACAGATCATTCAATCAATAAACAATTTCTGCCTAGCCAATTCATGAAACAACCCACCCGACAAACAGTCTGGATCATGGGCCTTGTGCTACTGTCCAATTTGAGTCAAGGCACCAGGTGTGCTGTACTCAAGCTAGGTTTCCCCTAATCAGAAAGAAATGATCAATTGCAAACACAATCCAAAACAGAAAAGGAATGAAATCGGAGCAAGCAACAAATGATTGCACTTATTACATGAGCTCCATAGAGAAGAAAGCTCAATTACCATGAATATTGGGCCAGGCAATCCTGCGTCCAGGATTTCAGAGATGTAGTAACACATTGTTGCTGGATCTACAACGCTGTAGTACCTAACTCGACTTCTAAATCCTACAAGTATAAAGTTTAAATATAAAAAAAAGAAAAAGAAAAAGGAAAAGCATTCACAATTAGAATAAGAGAAGCATTCATGAAAAGTCAGTACAGATGATTCCTGTCTTCTTGGAAGGAAGCGTGCCTCGAAAAGCAATCCAAGAAGAAAATTGAACTTACACAACATACCCTTGGGGAATATGGACTTGCTGTTAGACCACGACTTTCCAGGAACCACAACTCCATATTCTAGAGGCTCGACAGTGCAGTTGATTCTCCGCACCACCTTCGCCATGCGAGGACCCTTCTGGCGATAATATCGATCCAGATTATTCGGTGCGCAAGGTGGGTTTTCCATACCAGATTGTGCTCTGTCACTAAGCTTTGAACTGGAATCCAATACTAACTTTTCATCTTCACCCTCATTATTTGGTTTTTCACCGCCAAACAGCTTGGGATGCTGAGGATGACTCGTGACACTTGCAGTATTACTGTCGCACAGTTTTCTCGAAGACCAAAAACCCTGAACGTATTTTTCTGAAGGTGTCCCAATAGAATTTATATCGCAAGAAGGGTTTTCAGGAAAGGATCTCGCTAATGTGTTGTTTGGCATCATGAAGTTATATCCCATGCATGCATCATCTTTTACATGGTCTCCAACATTTGCACCCACTGAATATGAGAGACAATCTTCTTTCTCCATAACTGGTAGCAACTTAACATCCCTTTCACTCATTACCGACGCATTAGTGTCAGGCGTATTCAACACGTTATCCTTTTTATAATTGCAGGGAGCCACCTTATCATCACAATTTGTGAGCCTTGGGGGAACTTCAGAACTCATCACAAAGGATATCGAAGCACCCAAGTCTTCACCTCCATCACCAATAAATACAATATCACCATCTCGTGACGGTGAAAATCCATTCATTTTGGGTTGCACCGTATTCGAGTTGCTTGATTGCTTACCCTTGGGATCACAGATAGAAGGCACCTTTGAGTTCTGTTCGGAGAATGGCACGTCTCCTCGAGAAGTCTGACAAACTGGAAAGCTCAATGAATTGGAATTAGAAACCAAGCACGCTGCACCAAACTGAATGCTGTGATCTTCTGCTTCTATCTTAGGTAAAGACGTGTGCTGTACACATGGCCCGTTTAGATCTAGCATCTCTTTCTTATACACTGTAGGCACATTATTAGAAGCAGACACAGACGGTGATGGATTTATTCCTCGGTGTGGTTGAACAGGACCTGTTATAGTAGCACTTGAATCAACCGCATTTAATGTTCTATGTTCTCTCCCTTTTGGTTCTTCAAGAGTGATCAGTTGTGAAATGGATGTGCGATTCTCAGCAGCAGCTGTTGAAGTGATTGCATCTAGCGATACCTTGTTATTTTGTTCTGTACCTACCATGGACAGTCTACAGACAAGCTGGGGTTCTTTCGATTTATCTTTGGCGACATAGGAACTCAAAGCCAGTCCAAGATCAAGATGTGCCCATCTGTATATTGCACTTAATTTTCCTCCCAAAGCTTCGACCAAGATATTCAGCTCGTCGATCTCATAACGGAAGAGGAAAAACCGAAAACCCCAAGGACATGAACACATCTGCTTTGCATGGCTCAAGCATGCGTACCTGTCGGAAGAACATCGACAACCCACTGCTGAGAGGTGCAAATCATACAGACATATGGCGCATTCCCGTTCAGTGGTCGCATCAAAGCTAACATCCATTTTCCGCGACTGTGAAGGGCTGGAATGGTGTGACCTTCGTACACGCTCCATGTCAACACGTGTCTATGCAAGAGAGAAACTAGAGTCAAAAGGCAATAAGATCTTACTTTGAAATTAGCCCATAAAATAACGATCCATGCAGATTGTTTACCTTGAGTGCCTTTGCTAAAATCCCATCCATTCCGCAGACATCTTTCCATCGCAAGTTCTCTGAGGTGTTCTTCTTCAGTAATTGAAGTTCCCAGTGTGCCCTTACTGCTTCCCTTGCTGCCCCTAGCAACAACTTGTCATGGGAAACAGTTGTTTTACGCCCCTGCTCACGGTACCGCTCTATGGCATTTTGTCCATGAGGTAACCAGTCAACAGGAGCTAGGTTGACAGCCTCAGCACAATTAAAGCCGCAATTGAATCCTGAATGATACGACCGGGGAAAGGTGAGTACAAACTCCCCACAGTTTTGAACACACCGATAAACTGGTACTCCCTCAGACTTCAATATAGAAGGTGACAATTGCGTGACCTGTACACAAATAATAAGTTCACAATAGATAACAAGATTGTCTCTGTTGATATAACCAAATATTTACCCTTCTAGAAATATGCTTATTTGCAGTCACGCATCTGCAAAGCACCCTACACATGCTAAAGTGCCACGCATTTGTGCAATACAGATTGTTCATGTCATGGGCCCAACAATGAACGTGTCCTAGCCCAAAATCACACACTCCTAACTTGTTAATGGGCCATAGTCACTGATGCATGGACTATCAGTTGTCATTTTTAGTGTCCAATTTCATACATGTGTGGCCCACCTGATGAGCAGGTTTATTTCTTGACAACTAAAGCCTGACTAATTTTGGGTTTAGCACGCATTCCCATGAGATCTTGCACACATGTCGTTTTTGCTCATTTAGTTTTGGCATTAACATATGCATGGTTGCAAGAAGCCTTTCTCATGGACAGCTACATAAATGTGGATATATCTTTCATTTGTTGCTATGTCAGATACATGTGAAATGCATTTGATACATGTATCTAAAACACGGCACTTCATCGAAAAATGGAGTATCCTTGTTAGATGGGTAGGTAATTTAGCAGAGAAGTCGATTGCAGCTGAGCTGGATGTTATCTATGAGCTTTATACTATTGAGAGAGAGAGAGACAGAGAGATGTTACAAGCTTATGAAGCAAGTCAGGCTGTTCTTCAAACAAGTCTGGTAGGTGCTTTTTCATAACCGCTTCCAGCCTCCAAGCATCTTTTCCTGAGACCCCATACCATATTTTTGGAGCCCCCCAATGCAAGTAATTCAGAGAATAGAAGTGGTGATCCTCGACATGCTGCCAGCCACAAGAATAGAAAAATAAAAATAAAAAATCCACAGCGAGAAAAGCAACAAGGATGCAAATTTAGAGCCTGAGAACCAAGGGTTAAAGTATCATCTGAAACCAGCATGTATCACCAGATAAGTACCGGTTTTCATCCATGAATGGCACAGCTGTGTTGGCCCAAAACAACTCGAAATGGGGTAATAGAGGGCAATATGACTCTGTACCAGTGGCAAACAACAGCATGCCAAAACTGATATTCATTCAAAAGATAATTCTATAGATGCATATTCGATCTGGCATCTGCTCAACCCAACAAACAGTAAATGCGGGGCCCAAATCTTGATGATCCAAATCATTCATATGGTGAGCCCAATGTGGAAGAGAGGTACGTAAAAAATCTCCCCACCTGATGATCCTAGTTGTCCAATTGGCCCCATTAAATGTGGACCATTGGTTGTGATTAAACACTTTCAACAGACGGCTATGATCATCTCATAGGGCAGATATTGAATCATGGTCCATTGAATAATGGGGCGAACCAGATAAGCATCTTAGATTTCACTTAAGGTGACCCTTCCCCATAAGGGTTTTTTCTTTCTTTCTTTTTTTTATGAGAGGTACCTTCCCCTTTAACATCGCAGGGTCGAACAAGAAAAAAAAAATATTTTCCTTTGGTCAAGCATCATATAATATCTACATTCTACACGTGCATTAATAATGTGGAACAAACTCATTCCTCTAGGAATCATGATAGCCTACTTAACAAAGCCTACAAGAGCTTACCCAACAAAATGAAGAAAAGCACATCCCCACATACAACCACGGCATTACAACACCAGAAATGTCCTCACTTTCAAAAGAGAGCATAGAGCCTGGGAGCCTGGAGATATTATTCAAGTTCCAACCCGACTTCACATATTGGTCCGCCGGACCAGAATCCATCACCACAGGGGAAGCTTTTCGAAACCCACTACCAAAATCTCCAGTTTCAATATCAGCCCCATAAAGCACCTGCACAGAAGAGAAACAGCATAACATAAGCAACATCTTAAAAGAAAAGTAAACTAATTCTTTGGAATGGATTATCACTTTCCAATCATTCATACCTCAATCTCTTCGGTCGGCTTCTCAACTATCCGCCAATATTCACCTTCAATATTTTCTACTGATGGTTCTGGCTGCTTCTGATGCTCGTCCTGATTAGATCTTGGCCCCAAATTGGCATCCTTCATGCCAAAATATTGCTCCTTGAAATCATCAGCGTACTTCTGAAATGCTTCCAGAGTGAACTCCAAACCAGGTTCAAACCCAAACAGCTTCTCGGTGTCATTATAGTATCCAAGTTCATTAGTTTTCACAGCATCTCCATTAGCAGCACCACACTCAACTTCCGTTCTCAAGCGCTTGCTCTTCTTCATATTGTTACAGCATCTAGCCTTCTTTCTCATCGAAACCCGATTTTGAAGCTTTTCAACTTGTTGGATACGAGTAGCAAACTTGGAATTTTCCCATGTGGTCTTTTCCTTGAGAGGGCATGGTGGATACCAGGAATTCGGAGGAACAATGCGGCAAATTCCATATGGCTCTGCCCTTGGGCGAATACTTGCAATGTACTTGAGGGTATCTTTAAACTCCTGGAGACAAGTTCAAATACACCTTTCAGAAGTCGTAATTCCCAAATCACATCTAAAGCTGTCATGCATCAACAGCAATTGTGGGACAGTGACAACTGTGATCAATTCAAAAGCAAAAGTTCTCATAAATGTGAAAATGAAGACCTCTTCATTTGGGTAAAACACAGGAGCATTGTCAATGTCAGGCCTGCAAGCGTCTTCTGGATGCCACCTTGCTGTGACCTTTTTCAAAGCCATAGGTTAAAGATATCAAGAATTGTAAAGAAGTAGAAAACATAACAACCCAAATATCAATATCTTGCATCAATATGCAAAGACTTGAGGAAACAGAAGAAACCAATTATCGTAATATGATATCAAAGGACTTAAACATCAGAAAATCAGGAGAACCCCAAACATTATAATCAACTGATTAACCTTTTGGCAGTTGCCACATTCTAAGCATCCACGAATAACCCCTTTTGGTAGGCAAGGTATTGAAGAGGTATCCTGCAATAAAACAGCATACCATCAGACACTGGTACATGTAAATGAATCAATTCAAGAAAAAGAAGTGGAACTGTTAATAGGTAAGGTCAGGTCCATGATTCAGCAAACCTAATCCATCTCAGAGCAGGGTTTGGACCTCACATTTGGAGTCCATAGGGTCAGATTCATGTCCAGGTCCTAGGATCCAGTAATAATCAGCCAGAAAGGGGTCGACCCTGATTTGACCCAGATCCGACCCATTTGTAGCCGTAGAAAGCAGAATCCCACTTGGTTGGGTCAACCCAATGACCTGGTGACCTAGCCCAACTCAGACACAAATTTGACCCCACCACATTTGGCGTCTAACAGATTAGAAATGGGTCCAGTTCCTTGGATCAGACTGATAATACCGTCCCTTCTGGAGCAGGACTGACCAGACCTTTTTATAGCCCCAACAGCAAGCGCCTCTAGCAAAGAAATGTCCAGCACAATAAGATGAGCATTCTACAAGCATAAACTGACCAAAATAATAATTCAAAGAAAAAACATAGTTACTGACTTGATCAAACCGTTCTATGTCTGATTCCTCAGAGCTATTATCAGACTGGTTGTAATTTATCCCTGGTCTACGCCTAAGGGACTTCGCGAGCTTCACATCATCACCAATGCAGCACTCACCATCCATCTTTGTCTGGTGCAAATCCGAAGAATACATAGGGGCCATGCAACTCATTTTGAAATTATCGTGGATCCTCCTCCAAGGGAATGATGTCAGCAAAACAAAAACTGGTGGAGCTAAACTATCTCTGATGAGCTGCTTTAATTATGCATTCTGCCCCCATCAATGCTGAGAAGCAAAATATGCATCATGTTACATGTTGAATAGATGGAATCATTACAGTAGAGATGAATCATTCCCTCATAACAATAGAATGAAGAAATCTAACTCGGAAATTTTGTGAAGATATAATATACACTACAAATTATCAAATCTCACCATAGAACTATCTGGAAGCTACAGATACATGGCGGTGTCTGTCGACATTGCATCTCAACCAGAGTTCAAAGATGACCGAAGTTATCTTTGATGGTAAGACTGCTTGAAATGGTGACTCAATGTCTGAAACACTATATTGTAGAGTTTATCTGCATTAGAAACCAAAAAGGATCAGAACATTACTTTCTAATCATCAGCATGAATCTAATTTACAAAGAGATATTCAACAGGAAAAATCCAAATATTCATGAACAAACAAACTATCAAAACAAAAAAGATCATTATAAAGTTCATCATGAAGAAACAGTAGAAAACATGCGAGATGATACTCGAGCAAACAGGGAATATATTCCTTCTTTGGAATAGTCTCAATTATATAGCAAAATATCATTCCTAAACGTGGCTCCACACAAACACACACACACACACAAAAAAAAAAAAAAAAAACAATTCTAAAAACAAATAAATCTTTTTGAGACCTATGTCCTACAACTGATCATACAAACAACTCAATCATCTGAGCTTCAAAGCAACACCAATGCCTGTGAATATGCAGCTGTAAATCTACTATTGAATCTTCTAATTTCTTGAGATTTGCTCAAAGCAATAACCCCAAAGGTCTTCAAACCTCCAACCTCATGCACCAAACTAGAAATCACCTTACGTGGATTTCCCTATAGAAGCTGTTTACCATCATGATCTACGGGTGCTCCTTCACCTTGTTGTGCCATCTAGGCAAGAGACCTCAAAATCATTCTCCCCTTCACTTTAAAAGGCAATTTCTAAATAACTTATGAAATCTAATGAAATCCCTTATTTCCTTCTCTTCTTTATTTGTCTCCCAAGACACCTCAAAAAGGTCCATACGATATAAACCACTAATTTCCTAGCCCTTTTCAGTGTTCTTCAACTGGTTTCCCTCAAATGGGCAAGAATTCCAGCTTCCATGAATGGTCCACCAGCAACAGCCCCCGAATTTTATCCTGCCTCCATTTCTTCGAACTTCCAGCTAAGACCCACAATGCAAATTTATTGAAAAATACTAACAACTACACAAGAATCTGCCTACCGATATCATATTTTGTGATAAAAGCATTCCAAGACCAATCAATTTCATCATTGAAATTCCCCTCATGGCACCAGAACCTTCTACAGATTGCTAATTCCCTCCAGGATGAAAATTGACCACAATTAACAGCAATATCAACACGAATCCAAATTTCACTACATCCAAATCCATATCATATTCATTCATAATAAAATAAACCTTGAAATTATTCATTTCATCAAATGAACCTGATTACAAAAACCATCTAGAAACAGCTAGCTATTAAGGATGCCTGCTACTGTAAGGTATCAGCAATACTGGCATCAACAACACAAGGAAAAAACAAAAACTCTCACCCCATACCACATTTCCTGTAATAAGTCCAAACAGACATCGGACTAATCAACAAACTCAAATAAAACTGTAACCTTCCACAAATTGCCAGGTAATAAAGATCCACTCTGAATAAACTGCAAACTGATCAATATATGAACATTTCATCCCAACTTCAATATAATATTTCCTTGAAATATTCCCCCTACCCATATCATATTTTTTTCACAGGAAATCCCCCTCACCAATTTACCAACATACTAACGGTGCATTTGGACATAAGTGAAACTGTTGGTGGAATAGCTTAGCCGAATGAATAATCATCACAAGATATTAACAGAAATCGAATTTTGTGGGATTTGTTCTTTTCAGTCGTATGCGTCTCAGGTCAGACCCGAGTCACTGATATTAATTTGGTGGGAAAATCACGCAACCAAGATGACTTAGTGAAGGACACCAAAACAGCCGGCAAAAATCCACTTAAATATCACATGACCCAAAATATCAATATCCAAATCTAAGTTCTGCCAAACGACACACATAATATTTCTTCAACCTTCTAAACACCACTAGATTAAAGATATGAACTGAACACACGCAATCAACAAAAACTAACATCAACCCCAAATTTCCTCCAACCCACATCATATTTCCTTGCAATAAATCAAACGGTTTATCGGTTCATCAATGAACTTCTCCTCAGAACACCATATCCTTCTAAACATCACAAGATCCATTGCAAACATCAAATTAGGTAAAATATCAACATCCACACCCAAAATTCTTACTACCCATATTTCAAACTAACCAAAACCTCAAATCCATCAACAAAAAAGAAAAGAAAAGTAGCAATATCCATCAAGCTAAACTTACATATTCTTGAACAGTACAGTTATTCCTTCAACTTGAATATACATAAAGCCAGAAAAAATGATGAGATTTTTTTAAAAAATAAAAAGATCCCAAAAAAGTTTTTTCCTTTTCCTTTTCTAAGCCAAGAACCCAATTCTTCGAGATCAAACCCTAACAAGGTATTTGGAAAAAAAAAATACCCAATTCGTGGAGATCTAAACCTAACCAGTTTTAAAAACATGGCTCCCACCAAAAACCACTGGTTTACAGCAAAACCGGTTTTGTGGTTTTGGTGGGTACCCACAAAACCATGGTTAGGCAACAAAACCACCAATGTCACAAACCACAACCCTCAGCCAATTTCAAGAACTCAATTCACCAGACAAGCAGAATGAAATAAATAAATAAACAGACAAACAAATACGGGAAATTGAATAAAACCCAATTACCATAACATATTGGGATTACCCCAAAAAAGATTACAAACCCTAACCCTAGACACAAAATCAGGTCAATCAAAGAAGGTAAATTTAAATTTATTTTTTAAAAAAAAAAAAGTGCACCTCAAAAGGACACATGTTTCATGCTTTTGTATGCACAAATAGAAGAGAATTTCTTCCATGGAACAATAGATCCGTTGAATTGGGAATTTTATAGAAATTTTCAATTTTTTTTATTTTTTTTTTTTTTGGGGGGGGGGGGGGGGGGGGGTGGGATATTTGGGGTGTTGGATCTTACCTGGTACACTTGTACAAATCAAAGGGGTGAATTAAGGTTGATTTTTCTTTAATTTTTCTAAAAATAAAAATTCTAATAGGATTAGGAGACCACCTTGTTATAAAGAAACCCATATGACAAAATTAAATAAGTATTAGGGAAATAGTAAGGCGATTCGCAGGAGGAGATATTTCGAAGGGGATTCTCGGGTTATTTGCAATTTTCTCATAATTTCGATTGATCTGGACCATTCATCTGTGAGATTTCACTATTAGGATGGAATAACTGGAAAACGATTTATGTTGGATGCTGATTTTTGGTCCTTTTTAGAATCCGTCCATTTTTCTCTCTATATGGGAGATATAAGGAGAAGAATGCCCTGATTTTTTAACATGGATATCTTCGCAGTGGGCCCGGAAAGATGGATGTAAATGATCTTTAGTTCGTATCGAAAGTTCCGCACGCGTGTTGAGAATTTCCTATTGAGTCGTCTCTTTGCGCTCAGCCGTATAATATTTCTTGTGTGTGATACTCGGGAAGCTTAAGACGCTTGATCCGCCGGCACTCATAAATTATACATGTGGTGTGGTCCATCTGATTTGTGGATCTAAATTATATTTACTCTTCATGAGCTATAATAGATAAAGGAACCTGGTGGACGGTTTGGATGATACATATGCAACAATGTGGGCCCGCAGATTTTGTAGCTCTGCTTTAAAACAGGTGTAGGAGGGGATACCACCATTCCAGTCCAGATGTTTAATAAAGCTTTGTTAGCCCAGTCGCGCGTGTCACGCATGTTATTCCACACCACGATATTTACTAGCATAGATTTTTAGTCAAGATCTCGTCCATCCAATAGATGAGTCCCAATTCTTAGATTTTATAACATAGGATTCAGATTTTTATACCATTAGATTCGACCACATTTTATAAAATAAATGTATGGCTAGAAAAAATTGTCCTAGTTTGCTTAACCATCAGAATTTTCTAAGATTTTGGCCCACTTGAAGATTGGAAAAACTTATTTTTTTCGAATATTACTTCTAAATTGTCAAGCTAATATGATGGACGGCTTGGATGTTACACGTATATGCCACACGGGCAAACGTGGCGGCCTCTGGATGGTATACCTTGTACACGCGTACACGCGTGTCCACTTGGCAAAGCCCAATCAGCTCGGCATAGAAAAAGATATTTGCGTTATCATACTCTGCCGAAGCATGCTGGATGATACACATGCACTAGAACCATTAACACAACGTGCAAATTTTATAATCTAGGCATTCAGGTTATGATCTCTATTGAGCAGATGTCAATGAGATTTCTTAGGAAAAACTAGCATCCACGAAGTACACGGTTATAAAGGAGAAACGATGAACGGTGCAGATTAACAATCAAATTTTAATGCCGGGGATCACCCTACCGGTTCAGTTTTTAAGCATGGGTATTTTGGGAAGGTGAAAATTTTTTGTCTATGTAATTACGCATTTTATAAAAGGATGTCTTTGTAATTTTTTCTTAGGTAGGGAGTTCAGTGTAGTTATTGAACTTTACAGGGGGCCGGGGGGTTAGATTAAAAAAATCCAGATGAGGCTCCATGCCGTCCACGTGGCATGTACGTCAATTCCAACCGCCCAAATAGTGGGCCATGGATTGTTCACCTACTCAAAATCACATACCCTGGACATCCTGACTTCATGTTAGTGGACATTCTAATCGACTCTGGACCGTTGGGCCATGGGGCCCACTAGTTGCCCGCCAATTGATAGCGTGGGGCCACCTTGATGTATCTGTTTTATCCACGCCGTCCATTCATTTTGAAAAATCATTTTATGACATGAGCCGAAAAATAAGGGAGATCCAAGGCCAAGGTCGATCACACCACGGGAAGCAATGGTGATAATGATGGCCACTGTTGAAACCTTCCTAGGGTCCACTGTGTTGTTTATTTACCATCCAGCCTGTTCGTAAGGTCGCGTATATCTGGGACAAAACGGTTTTATTAGCTTGATCAAAACTTCTGGGTCTACAAAGAATTTTTTAACAGTGGTCGTTCAATAATCAGTTTGTGGTCCACTTGATCATTGGATCTGCCTCATTTTTTCTTTAGTACCCTAAAATGATATTTCCAAATGAACAGACGGCATAGATAAAACACACACATCACAGCCAGCTCCACAGAACCGCTGCCAGCACCGAGTCCATACTGGCATGGGCAGGACGCCGTCCGCGTGCCCAATCGACGGGAACGGATTGGCTACTCCCCCTGCCATCAGCCACGGGGCTGATGGTCGGTGCTCTGTGGGCCCACCATGATGTATGTGCTTCATCCATTCCGTTCATCCATTTTTACAGATCATTTTAGGCCTAGTGCAACAGATTATGCGAACATGCATCTCAGGTGGACCTCACCACAGGAAAACAATAGCAATGGGATATCCACCATTAAAATCCTCCTAAGGACCGCTGTACTGTTTATTTGACATCTAATCTGTTGATTAGGTCATACAGAACCAGATGAAGGGAACAAACTCATATCAGCTTGATCCAAAACTTTTATGGTTCCCAAAAAGTTTTTAATGGTCGAAATTGATTCAACACAGTTTCCTTTAATGTGCTCCACTTAAGATTGATATATACCTCATTTTTGGTTTCATGCAATAAAATAATCTAGAAAATTAGATGGACGGCATGGATGAAACACATATTCATGGTAGAGCCCACAGAGTACCGACCACTAACCATTGGCTGGTGGTAGGGGGAGTAGCCAATCCGTTTCCCTGATGGCCCAGCAAGAATCCCACCATCGAGCAATTTTTTCTGTAATCCAGCTGCAGTGGGCCCATTATTTTGGGTGGTCGGGATTCGAGGTGTACGGCAGGGGAGCTTTCCTGCTATCCTGGCTACAAGTGGCCCACAAACAAATGTACTCGTGGCTCGCAACCGCCAACGTGGCTAATCTAAGCCTTCCTTTAGGTCGGCCCCACCATATATGCATGCCTCTATCTGCATGCCACGTGGCCTTACATGTATGAAAGAAGACAGCGGATTAGGTGAGACCCGAGCCTCACCCAATACAGTGCGGCCCTTACCGTTGGGTTACCGTGGGGCCCACCTTGATGAATGTATTATGTATCCACGCCGTTCATCCGTTTTTCCAGATCATTTTGTTACATTATCTTAAAAAGAAACCGATCCAATATTCAGGTGGACCATATCATTGGAAACAGTGTTGATTAGCCATTAATGGTATGCATTAGTTTTAGATCAAGCTGATATTTGTTTTTTCCCTTCATTCAGGCTTATGTGACCTTATCAATAGATTGGATGGTAAATAAACACTACAGAAACATTAAGGTGCCCCCTACGAAGTTTTTAATGATAGTACAGTTAATCCCTCACTATTTCTTATGGTGTGGTCCACCTGATAATTGAATCTTCTTTATTTTTAATATAACTAAAATTATCTGAATAAACGAATGGACAGAGTGGATACATAACACATTCATCAAGGTGGGCCCCATGGTAAGGGTCACACTGTCCGCTCTTATAAACGAATAATGGTAAGTTAAACTAGACCAACAAAACAAGTTCAGCATATGTGAGTGGCCTACGACGAGAAAACAATACTTATCTTTATATCATTTGATTGCTTGCCTCCAAGTACAGAGGTTCGTAAGTAGTATCCCGTGAATACGGAGTCGATCTCACAGGGAGATGAATTGTGAGAAGAAAAAAAATCAAATGTAAAACAAACTAAGTAATAAAAACTAAACTAATGATTTGATTTTGAGATTTTTGAATAGATGTAATTCAATGAATTAAAATAACACTCAAGCTTCAAAGTTCCACACATAGGTTAATGTTCCAAAATCATGATGACTTGGATAACACAATTAGGATCTGAGCACTATGGTCAGCCTAGTCGAAAAATAAGACAGTTTAAATATTAAAAAGTGATATAAAATATTAGAAAATAATAGATCTGCATCATTGACATATATTCTCAAGCGCCAGTGATTCTAAGTATTCAAGATCTATAGGATAATGAATATTAAAGAAATATAACAGGTTGAGAACCTCTCCTATCTAGGAAATCTGATTGATTTAGGCTAAGCCTATCCATTAATGTAAATCTCATATGATGGAAACATATGGATTTTACAAGAGGATAACAAAAACAAAACCTAAATAATAGACGCATACACCATTCTTCTCATCATTAAAACAATCAATCATCATAATCTTAAAGAACTATTACACCCATGTGCTTCTCTTGTAGCTTGGGCTAGAAGGAACTTAGAAAAGCATAATTAAATTGTAGAAATAAAAAGCAACAAGAAAAAAAATACAAAATAGAAAAGATTTAAAATAAAAAGAACAACTTAAAAGCTTTAATAAAACTAAAAAAAACTCTTTAAAAATCCTAAACTTTGCTTTGGGATATCTTAAATGAATTTTTGGAATGCCCTAGGAGGCCCTATTTATAAGTAGGGAACTTCAATTTTCGCACAAAGTTGAAAACCCAAGAAACTGCATCAAATATCCATATTTTTTCAAAATAGACTTCTCGCAGCTTATTTTGTTTAAAACAGACTTCCTTCTGCACAGTTTTTCAAAATAAAATTCACAGCTTCAAAATACACTTTTTCAGGACGATTTCAGGATTCTTCACTTCAAATCGTCGATTCTCTCCATTCGTCACTTGATTTTCTTGGATATTTGACATGTGAATGCTTCAATCTTGATATCTTAAAATCCATCCATTTCCTTGATAAATCTTAAGCATCAAATCCATGCTTTTTAACACCCTTTCAATCCAGGCACTTAAATTTATCTTGCAACGCATGCATGAGTAACATAAAATATTAAGATGATTTATATTCATAAAATCAAGAGATAAATAGAAAAAATTATACAATATTTGAGTCTCAATACACCCTCCAACCAGCATTTTGTTAGTCCCGAGCAAAATAAGTGAAGAAAAATAAAATTAAGAATAAAAATTAATTTTAGAAACAAAATTAAAATGAAAATAAAATTCTAACTACACCACTTTCGTAGGTAATCTCGATTGCATTTAGCATATGCAACAAGCCTTTAAACCCCTAGGTTTTCCCTGGTGGACGAGTTATAGTCTCGTGAGGGTTTCCAAAAATATTACCCACAAACATTGACAACATGAAAAATAATTCAACACTCAGAAATTTATACAATTATGCCTCCATTCATCATATAAATTCCAAAATAAACCAATATTTATCCTAAGTCTGAAGTTAGTTAGAATCTCAATTTTCTAATCCATTACATCCTTGAGTTCAGAGACCTAATCAAAATTTAGAATATTTATGATTCAATATCCTTAGGTGCTCCGTGAACCTAATCTAACTTTGAGAAATATGAATGTTTTCTATCCTAACTCCTTTCAATCATTCCAATAATATGAAATCTTTAGTTATTTCATTTTTTTCATGTCATTTCTTCTTTTATCATCATATCTTCATTTTTATATACCACCCTTAGATGAAGATTCTCATGGGTTTGCTTCATAATATAAGATATCGTACTTGTAATGGTAACAGTAATGGATACTTAGGTATCCTTACTCCAGATTACTGAGACGATTGTTATGGTCATTACATTCATGTTCTATAATAATAACAAAAAATTTTACTATTTTTTTCCTTCAATATTCTCTCTTTTAAACATATATCAAAGATACTAGTTCATTCAACCTTGTATAAATCAAAAGTTGTTATTTTAATTTACATATCATATTCCTCACTTAGTTAGCTAGGGTGTATTGTGAATTCAGTACATCAAATTACAACTTACTTTAAACTAGTGATTAGATAATTGAACTCAAGTCTATAATTTTTTTCGCTGTTAGATTTCTGACTACTATCAACATAGAGTAAATATTAGCTTTGCCTTTGGAATTCGCATAATATCATGTATACATTTTTGTATATAAAAATATTATTTTGAAAATGTTGAAAAAAAATTTCATAAACCTAAAGAAAATAAAAACTGAAACCTAAAAATAATAATAAAATAAATTGAAACCCAAAAAAAAATAATAATAATAAAATATAAAAATCACATGGATGACTATCCACACTCCCCAACCTAAAATCAACATTGTCCCCAATGTAATGATAATGTAATGTAAAGAACAATAAAAATAAAAGAAATGGTGGATAGTATCTACCATGAAAAACTCACCTGCTATGTGACACTAAAAAGAATTGAATATGATATAGATCTACAATTGCTCCATTAGACTAGGAGTATCATTCTAAATATTCTGGCTCATGAAGAGGGACGGACTCCTCTCCCAAATGAAAGTTTTTCACATAAGGCTTCAATCTCTGACCATTAACCTTGTACACATTACCATTACGTGGATTCTCAATTTCAACAGCCTCATGAGTATAAACATTCTTCACAATAAAGGGGCCTGTCCATCTTGATCTTAACTTTCCTGGAAAGAACTGGAGACGAGAATTGTACAATACGACCTTTTGCTAAGGTTTAAAATTTTTCCTCAGGATATTTTTGTCATGAAAAGCTTTAGTCATCTCTTTGTAGATTTTATAATTTTCATAAGAGTCTCTCTTCAGCTCCTCTAATTCATTCAATTCTAATTTTCTTTGTCCACTTGCTTGGTCCATATCAAAATTTAATTTTTTATTGCCCAGTAAGCTCTATGTTCCAATTCCACAGGTAAATAGCAAGTCTTCCCATACACCAATCTGTATGGATACATTCCAATCGGGGTTTTATAAGCAGTCCTATAAGCCCATAAAGCATCGGATAGTCTGAGGGACCAATCCTTCCTATCTGGGCTTATAGTTTTCTCTAAAATATGTTTAATTTTCCGATTAGAAATCTCAGCTTGTCCACTCGTTTATGGGTGGTATGGGGTTCTCACTTTATGCTTGATGTCATATTTCTTCATCAAAGCCTCAAATGTCCTATTACAAAAGTGAGACCCGCCATCACTAATGATGGCCTTTGGAGTTCCAAATCTAGAAAAAATATTTTCCTTTAAGAATCGTATGACCACTTTGTTGTCATTGGTCCTACTTGGAACTGCCTCAATCCACTTTGAAACATAGTCCACACCAACCAATATATAAAGAAATCCAAAAGAAGATGGAAATGGTCCCATAAAATCAATACCCCAACAATCAAAAATCTCTAATGGTAAAATTAAGGATAAAGGCATCATGTTTCAGCGGGACACTCTTCCCAACCTTTGACATCTATCACAAACAACACAAAAAACATGGGTGTCTTTAAACATGGTGGGCCAGTAAAAACCACACTGTAGGATTTTTGCAGTGATTTTCTTAGTAGAAAAATGGTTACCACATGCTTCCATGTGACAAAAGGAAATGACACTTTGAACTTCATCTTTTAGGACACAACGTCTAAAAATTTGATCAGTCCCATATTTATATAAATACTGGTCATCCCAAAAGAAGTTCTTAACCTCGGTTTCAAAACGCTTCCTATCTTGCGACTTCCAATGATATGGCATTTTTTCCGTTGCAAGATAGTTCACTATATCCACATACCAAGGCAATTTGGAGATCGCAAATAATTGTTCATCAGGAAAAGTATCTTGTATATACATCTCCTCAGTGGAATCATCTAACACCAATCTGGAAAGGTGATTGGCCACTACGTTTTTTACTCCCTTCTTATCTTTTATCTCTAAGTTAAATTCTTGAAGTAGGAGGATCCATCTCAAAAGTCTCGGTTTTGCATCCTTCTTAGATAACAAATATTTCAAAGCCGAGTGGTTCGTGAAAATGACCACTTTAGATCCGAGCAAGTAGGACCTAAACTTATCCAAAGCAAAAACTATTGCAAGTAACTCTTTTTCAGTTGTTGAGTAGTTCACTTGAGCCGAGTTTAGAGTTCTACTCGCATAATGAATAACGTAGGACCGTTTATCTTTCCTTTGGACCAAAACAGCCCCTATGGCATAATCACTTGCATCGCAGATTAGTTCAAAAGGAAGTGTCCAATCTGGTGGACGCATGATAGGTGCAGTGGTAAGGGATGATTTAATTTTATTAAAAGCACTTGCACACTCATCTGTCCACTTAAATGGAACATCCTTTTGAAGAAGATTAGTCAAGGGTCTAGTAATGGCACTAAAGTCCTTGATGAATCTTCTATAAAATCCAGCATGCCCTATAAGTGATCTAATATCTCTGACAATTTGGGGGATAGGTAGATTAGCTATAATGTCGAGTTTTGAGCGACCTACCTCGATTCCATTTTTGAATATAACATGGCTTAAAACAATTCCCTTTTAAACCATGAAATGACATTTCTCCCAATTTAAGACAAAGTGTTTCTCTTCACACCTAGACAAGACAAGAGATAAATTGTTGAGGCATTCCTCAAAATTACTCCCAAATGCAGAAAAGTCGTCCATGAAAACCTCAAGAAACTTCTCAACCATATTTGAAAAAATACTTAATATAAACCATTGGAAAGTTGCTGGAGCGTTACACAATCTAAATGGCATCCGTTTGAAAGCAAACGTACCAAATGGACAAGTGAACGTGGTTTTCTCTTGGTTTTCTAGGGCTATCTCTATTTGGTTATATCCGGAATATCCATCAAGAAAACTATAGAATGAGTGACATGCTATCCTCTCTAAAACTTGATCAATGAATGGTAGAGGGAAATGGTCATTCTTTGTGACCTGGTTTAATTTTCTATAATCAATGCAAACACGTCAACCTGTGATGACACGTGTTGGTATGAGTTCATTATTAGAATTTTGCACAATAGTTATTCTAGATTTCTTTGGGACTACTTGAGTTGGACTCACCCAAACACTATCGGATATTGGGTAGATGATTCTCACATCTAACAATTTGATCACCTCATTTTTTACAACTTCCATCATGTTTTGATTGAGACGCCTTTGAGGTTGTCTAATTGGTTTGGCGTCCTCATCGAGGTGGATCCGATGAGTGCATATGGAAGGGCTTATACCCTTGATGTCAGAAATGGTCCACCCCAAGGCTCCTTTGTGGTCCCTTAGAACTTTCAACAATTTAATCTCTTGATCATTATCTAAAAATGAAGAGATTACCATAAGATAAGTTTTATTTTCACTTAAGTATACATACTTAAGCTCATTTGGTAGTGGTTTTAAATCAAGCCTTAAAAAATTGGTTGGTGATGGTAAAGGTCCCGAGTCCTCGATAGATAGGATTTGAGGGCGTGGTCTCCATTGGTACATACCAATGTCCTGGGTGGTAGTGCTCTCATTATCATCACAAATTTCAGCAAGCACTTTTTCTAACTCAAAATTTTTTAAGTCTTCAATTACTTGAATCAATTCCTCAGTCAGACTAGGTTCCAATTCCTCTTCTTCTATCAAGCAGTCCAAATTCAGCTCATGGATTTCATTATTATCAATGGGCTGCTTACATAGATTGAAAATATTTAGCTCTAAAGTCATGTTATCAAAAGACAAGTTCATCATTCCATTCTTATAATTTATGATTGCATTTGAAGTCGATAAGAATGGACAACCTAAAATGATAGGAACTTGAGCGCTAGCATTTACACATGGTTCAGTGTCTAGTACAATAAAATCCACGGGGAACTAAAATTTCTCCACTTGGACTAGTATGTCCTCTAAAATTTCCTTTGGTACCTTATGGAGCGGTCAGTGAGTTGGAGTGTAATCGTGGTTGGTTTAAACTCGCCTAACCCCATTTGTTTGTAAACTGAATAAGGTACTAAGTTGACACTTGCACCCAAATCTAGTAAAGCATGCTCAATTTGAAAATTTTCAATAATATAAGGAATAGTGGGACTTCCCGAGTCTTTGTATTTGGGTACAACCCTTCGTTGAATGATAGCGTTCACTTTCTCGGTAAGGAAGGCCTTTTTGTGCACATTTAATTTTCTCTTTACAGTGCATAAGTCCTTGAGATATTTAGCATATGATGGAATTTGTCTAATGACATCAAGTAGAGGAATATTGACAGTAACCTTTTGAAGCACATCCAACACCTCTTGATATTTCATAGGGACAGTCGGATTCTGAAGTATAAATGGGAATGGAACTAGAGGCTCATATGACTTAGTCTCTTTATCCTTTTGCTGTTGTGGCTCTTGAACCATAGCCGGTTCATCATTTTCTTGAGACAGTG
Source organism: Magnolia kwangsiensis (assembly GCA_037074715.1). NCBI lineage: Eukaryota > Viridiplantae > Streptophyta > Magnoliopsida > Magnoliales > Magnoliaceae > Magnolia > Magnolia kwangsiensis. The sequence goes on along the minus strand of CM073574.1, from coordinate 37,763,833 downwards.
GCTCATCCTCCAGTATTTATACCAGTTGCATTATCTTGTTATCAACCTCTTTTTCACTTCTCAAGGTAATGATGGCCTTAGCTTGTTCATGATGTAGCTCATTGGGATTTGAGTCTCCAATGAAATGTGTATTTCTAGGGTTTGGCATAGGTTGAGAAGGAAGGGTGCCTTTTTCCCTAACATTTAGTTGTCTCAATCCTAGCCACAGCTGTCTTTAATTCCTGATTTGATTGGATTAAAGACTGATTCATTTGAGTTTGAGAGTTTATGAATGCGATCAATGCATTCTCCACAGATGATCGCTTTGGTGGGGGCACATATGGTGCATTGTTAGGTGCCCCAAAAAAATTATTTTGTGAAGACATTTGAGGTGCATTGGGCGCATTAATTTGTGGTCCATTCCTCCAACTAAGATTAGCATAGTTACGCCAATTTGGATTATACGTGTTTCCCATTGGTTGCATAACTAACCTTTAGTAGTTATTTATAGCATTTGCTTGATCATGCTCATGCGTGATATTTTATACAACTGAGATTATTGAACAATCCTTTGTGTCATGGTCTGTACCACCACAAATGCTACAAAAATTACCTAAGGAAGTATTTGCTTTAACCATATCAACCTTCCTAATTTTAAAGACTTCAACCTTTCTAGCCAATGCAGTGAATTTTGCATTAAGGTCGTCTTCCTCTCTTAGGACATACATCCCCGCTTTCTCTCTAGGACTGGGTCTAGTTTGGTCTAATTTAGCAGAGACATCCCATGTCTGCGTATTCTTTGCTAACATATCTAGAAAATCCCAAGCCTCATTATGATCTTTGTCAAGAAAGATTCCACCACACATCATCTCTATGATCTGACGGGTATCCATGGTGAGCCCCTTTTGGAAAGCATCAATCACGTGCCATGGTTCATAACCATGATGTGGACAAGTAATTAGAAGGTCTTTGAAGCGCTCTCAAGCTTGGAAAAACAATTCATTCCCCTTTTGGGAGAATGACATGATTTCTTATTTTAATGCATTTGTTTTGTGCTCGGGAAAGAATTTTTTCAAAAACTCTCTACTTAAGGCTTGCCATGAAGTGATGGTATTAGGTCTTAGAGAGTTGAGCCATGCTTTGGCCCGATCCTTTAGAGAAAACGAGAATAACCTAAGCTTAAGTACATCCCTATTGCCATTATTTACTTGTAACGTTGCAATTACTTCCTCAAAGTCTTTAAGGTGCAAGTAGGGGCTTTCAGAATCAAAGCCATGAAATTTATGAATTAATTGAATCACACCTGGTTTAAAATTAATGTTCCCTGTGTGAGCAGGGAACACTATACAAGATGGTAAAGTTGATCTCTCAGGACGTAAATGTTCACGTAAAGTCCGTGGTTGGTTTAACACATTCCTATGAACCTCATTTTCATCCTCAAGAGGAGGATTAGGTTGATTTATAATTGGATCTGGCAGATTTGGATTTGGATTATCAATTGGGTTTGCCATGAAATCCAAGTGATGTTGAGTGCCTCTTCTAAGTAAATGATCAAGGCCTGGAACTAGTCCGCCTTCGGAGGAGAGTCGATTATTTTGATCCCTACTCCAACGGGACATAAACCATCCACACCACACAATAAATACCACTAATTTAGATAGCAAGTATGTAACGTACAATAAAAAAAAAACTTAATCAACAACCCAGGCGGCAGGGCCGACCATGAGGGTTCAGTCCACAAAGTAAAAATAAATCAACAACCCAGGCGGCAGGGCAGACCATAAGGGTTCAGTCCACAAAGTAAAAATAAATTAACAACCCAGGCGGCAGGGCCGACCATGAGGGTTCAGTTCATAAAAATAAAAAAATAAAAAAATAAGTCAATTAAAGAAAAATTACTGCAGAAATTAAACTATTCTAATCTGAAAAATAGATTCAGCGGATGATCTGTGTGATCAAACAGCAACTGTAGGAAAATCGTAGCACTTGGGTGATGAAATCCCAAGCAGGGCAACCTTATGTCACAGTTAGTGCTTGAAAGACCCAACTGAATTTATTTTCAAAGAAAAAGAAAAAAAATCTACAGAAAAATTGGAGGGTTTAGAAGAGAACTTACCTTAGAAAAAACTTACCTTAGCTATCTCGCACAGATCTGATCTATCTCAGTCTCTCCCCGGCAACGGCGCCAAAAACTTGATTGCTTGCCTCCAAGTACAAAGGTTCGTAAGTAGTATCCCGTGAATATGGGGTCGATCCCACAGGGAGATGAATTGTGAGAAGAAAAAAAATCAAATGCAAAACAAACTAAGTAATAAAAACTAAACCAATTATTTGATTTTGGAATTTTTGAATGGATGTAATTCAATGAATTAAAATATCACCCAAGCTTCAAAGTTCCACACATAGGTTAATGTTCCAAAATCATGATGACTTGGATAACACAACTAGGATCTGAGCACTATGGTCAGCCTAGACGGAAAATAAGACAGTTTAAATATTAAAAAGTGATATAAAATATTAGAAAATAATAGATCTGCATCATTGACATATATTCTCAAGCGCTAGTGATTCTAAGTATTCAAGATCTATAGGAAAATGAATATTAAAGAAATATAACAGGTTGAGAACCTCTCCTATCTAGGAAATCTGATTGATCTAGGCTAAGCCTATCCATCAATGTGAATCTCATATGATGGAAACATATGTATCTCACAAGAGAATAAAAAAAAAATCTAAATAATAGACAACATGCATACACTATTCTTCTCATCATTAAAACAATCAATCATCATAATCTTAAAGAACTATTAAACTCATGTGCTTCCCTTCTAGCTTGAGCTAGAAGGAACTTAGAAAAGCATAATTAAATTGCAGAAATAAAAAGCAACAAGAAAAAAAATACAAAATAAAAAAGATCTAAAATAAAAAGAACAACTTAAAAGCTTTAATAAAACTTTAAAAAAAAACTCTTTAAAAACCCTAAACTTTGCTTTGGGATAGCTTGAATGAATTTTTGGAATGCCCTACGAGGCCCTATTTATAAGTAGGGAACTCCAATTTTCGCATAAAGTTGAAAACCCTAGAAACTGCATCAAATATACGTATTTTTTCAAAATAGACTTCTCGCTGTTTAGTTCATTTAAAACAGACTTCCTGCTTCACAGTTTTTCAAAATAAACTTCACAGCTTCAAAATACACTTTTTAAGGACGATTTCAGGATTCTCAACTTCAAATCGTCGATTCTCTCCATTCGTCACTTAATTTTCTTGGATATTTGACATGTGAATGCTTCAATCTTGATCTCCTAAAATCCATCCCTTTCCTTGATAAATCTTGAGCATCAAATCCATGCTTTTTAACACCCTTTCAATCAAAGAACTTAAATTTACCTTGCAACAGATGCATGAGTAACATATAATATTAAGATGATTTATATTCATAAAATCAAGAGATAAATAAGAAAAATTATACAATATTTAAGTCTCAACATCATTACATCTAGAGAAGAAGAGCCACCCGATCAGCGGCTTGGATCTCGCACACTCCTCCTACGTTCGCACATGTGCTGACGAGCACTCGCACTAGTTCTGGGCACATATTTTCAGCAGAAGCTCAGGAGAAAAACTCTGATACTCTGGCAGAGTATGAAAGATGATACGCGGGCACTTAGAAATTCCTCAAAATTTGTCCCATAAAAATTCAAATTAAATCGTACGAATTATGTGTACCTGTATAGATGTATCAAAAACCAAAAAATAAGCTTATTTGATTGTGTAGATATGATATTGGTCAAAACTTATTGGACGGATAAAAATGAAAAATACGATTGTCTTATTTCAAGAGACAAGTGTCCACGAATCAGATGTTAGAATTGTACAACCAATCCTATTTTTGGAGTGTAAGGTTCCACAGTTTAGTCAGCTCAGAATTAGATAGTATATGCCAGGTATACTATCTCCAAGTGCCTGCGTATCAAGCATCAAACCAGCAGAGTCTGAAATAAGAGAAATTTGTGACTGTTCACGCCACCTTTTATCCAGTAATTTTTATGAAGCAATACAAGCTTAGCTTGGGAACTTAGACCTGCTCGTACAGACAGCAAATTTGAGGACGAAAATACCCCTTCTTTCACAGAAACGGATTGGGTACTCCGCCTGCCACCAGCCAATGGCAAATGGTCGGTGGTCTGTGGACCCCGCCATGATGTATAATTTTCATCCATGCCGTTCATATATTTTTTCACATCATTTTATGATATGAGACCAAAAATGAGGTATATCCAAATCTCAAGTGTAGCACATTACAGGAAACAGTGTTGAATGAGCGTCAACCATTAGAAACCTTTAGGGGGCCCATTGTGATGTTTGTGAGAAATCCTCCACGTCTAAGTTCATTCATAAGGTCACAAAGACCTGGATGAAGTAGAAAAACAAATTTCATAATGAACCAAAACTTCTGTAACCCCTAAAAGGGTTTCAATGGTAGACGTTCAATTCTCCACTGCCTTTTATAGTGTGGTCCACTTGATAATTAGATCCATCTTATTTGTTGTCTCAAGCCTTAATATGATCTCGCCTAATATATGGACGGTTTGGATATAACACAGACCTCATGATGAGACCCACAAAAGCAACAAAAAAAAAAAAAAAACACGACACAAGCGCTGGGTAGTTCTGAACTTTTTCGATAATATCGAAAGACCTTCGATATGTATGGAAGGACATGTGGAAAATTAGAGACTATGGTTATAATCCGTAGCTAAAGGGTCCCACCCTAACTCACTAGCCTCTTTTTTTTTCGTTGTAATCCCCATGGCATTTTGTGGGTCCTATTATGAGATATGTGTTATATCCAAACCGTCCATCTATTTAGCAAGCTCGTATTAAGGCTTGAGATGAAAATTAAGATAGATCTAACTATCAAGTGGACCACACTGTAAAAGGCAGTGGAGGATTGAACATGTACTATTGAAACCCTTGTAGGGGTTATAGAAGTTTTGAATAATTATGAAATTTATTTTTCCTCTTCATCCGGGTCTTTATGACCTTATGAATAGATTGGATGGAAAACATATATTATGGTGGGCCCTACAAAAATTTTAACGGTGAAAATCAATTTTCCCGCTGCTCTTGTGGTGTAGTCCAGTTGATCTTTGGATATGATTCTTTTTTATTATAATGCTCCCAAATGATCTCGAAATATGGATGAACATTGTGGATATAATAAATGCATAATTGTGGGCCCCATGTAACATTGTGGATATAAGAAATTGAGCAGGGCAAACATGAAATTCAGCGGGGCAAACTAGAAAATGAGCGAAGCAAATATGAAATTAAGCGGGGCAAAACATGAACTTGAGTGGGGCAAACTAGAAATTGAGTGGTGTAAACATGAAATTGAGCGGGGCAAACTAGAATTTAAGCAGGGAAAAAATGAAATTGAGCGGGACAAACTGAAAATTGAGTGAGGGAAACTGAAAATTGAGTGGGGCAAACTTGAAATTTAGCGAGGCAAACTAGAAAATGAGCGGGGCAAACATGAAATTGTTGATATTAATTAGTGTTAATCAGTATAATTTATATAGAAGAGAGACAAACAACATCTGGCCTTCCCAATCACTTTGCCTTGTTTAATCAAATCGCGATGTGGTAGGGATTGTTGGTGAGAGGACTACATTTTGTCAACAAATGACAATTTGATTCGCGGATCTAATTGATTTTTGGCTCCAAGTTCAAGTGAAACTTAAAGACTGAGTGAATTTTACATATTAAAACATGGTGAGCCACTTGGAGATGATTGATAGATGTGGGGCTCATTATCAGTCGTTAAATGGCCAGAAAATAAACAGTCAATACAAAATGTACATTAGATTCTCCTACCTTTTTACTTTCATTAATACAATAGTAGTACTTATACTATTTATATTACCAAAAGTTAAAAATAGTGGCTCTTTTTCTATAAATGATGTGGGTTTAAATATCATCTTTCTATACGCTCGATGTGGGTTCTTGGCTTAAAAAAGTGAGGCCATTGATCTGTTATCGAAACCATTGGTCTACTGCATCCCTCGAAAAGACAGATCTTAGCCTTTCAATCTGTGTACTACATATAGACGATCAAGAAGAAAAATATGACAACTGTCAACTAAAAATTGCTCGACAACTGGGAAGGTCCTGCTCAATTTCATTTTTGCCCCGTTCAATTTCATGTTTATCCCACTGAATTTCTAGTTTACCCCACTCAATTTCTAGTTTGCTCTCAATTTCTAGTTTGCCCCGCTCAATTTCATGTTTGCCGCGCTGAATTTCTCGTTGGCCCCGCTCAATTTCATGTTTGCCTCGTTGAAATTCATGTTTGCCCCGCTGAATTTTTTATTTGCCCCTCTCAATTTCTGTTTGACTGTGAAATGAAGGGAATTGACCGTGAAATGCATGGAATTGACCGTGAAGTGAAGGGGAATCGCCAGGATTAACCGTAAAATGCATGGAATTGATCGCGAAGTGAATAAAATGGATTTTTAACTATCGACTTGATGGAATCTTGAAAAATAACTAGGTTAGTTGGCTAAAGTAGCTTCTCTTACCCAAAAATCATATAGGTTACGTCAAGTAACTAATTTTGGTTTAGAAGATATTCTTGTTAAAATAATAAAGAAAGAAATGAAAAAAAAAAGAGAGAGGAAATTTTTTTTTTATGCTTATATATACATATTTATATAAATATGTATTGGGGAATATTGTAGGTAGAATAAAGTTCTCTATGTAAAAAAATAAATTTTTTTTACATAGATTGGCACAGACTACAGTTATGGCTACGGTTATAATCCGTAGCCATAGTGTATCGAAAATTGCAGGATTTTTTAGGCAAACTCGTCGGACAGTTCTGAACCTTTTTCGATTATATCGAAAGGCCTTTGATATTATCAAAAAAGTCTCCAACGAGTTTGCCTAAAAAATCCTGCAATTTTCGATACACTATGGCTACGGATTATAACCGTAGTTAGACTGCCACGAGCGGCAGTGGCGCAGTAGTTTGTGTCTTTTTTGTGTTGCTTTTGTGGGTCCCATCATGAGGTCTGTGTTATATCCAAACCGTCCATCTATTTGGCGAGATCATATTAAGGCTTGAGATGAAAAATACGATAGATCTAACTATCAAGTGGACCACACTATAAAAGTGTAATGTCCCGAAAAATTGGGGGTCGTGCATACACTTGACTCCCGAGTCCCTGAATGTCACTTATCATCAATTTTATAGTTTTATGATTTATCAAGTTTAAATGCGCAGCATGAAATTAATTGAAACATGAGGCACATCCACAACAAGTTTACTGAATTGAAAGAAATCAATATATATAGGTTCAAAAGAATATAAATGGGCCGCATAAGGCGATGCCCAACAAAATCGCAAAGAGAATCATATGCCCAAAAGAATGGTGCGCTGAGCCCACGACTCAACGCTCCAGAATCCAGTCTCCTAAGCCGATGGAGAACCGCCCATCAACTAGAAGTAGGACAACTCGTCCTCCTTATCCAAGCTCGCGCCGCACGGCTCGTCGAACTCAGCACTACCTACAACTACTAAAGGATCTGGGTGGTGTTTTAAAACACCATCCCAGAGTGGGAGTGAGTGATCAACTCAGTGGGTGCTATTAATCTTAAGTTATCACAGACATCAATTATAATATGATCTTAATGAAAAGCAGTCAAGCATAAATATCTAACTAATCTTATTAATGCGCTTGCATGCTAGATGATATGATGTATGCCCTCGCCACAACGCTCCCTCGAGGTGACTCCGTCTAACAATCGCGTATGTCAACACTCCCTCAGAGCGAACTTGACTTCTGAGTCGCCACCCTAACTAATGCGATACAATGCGATCATATTAGCTGAGTTATTAGTTAATTTCATTCATCCAGAAGGTTAGGAAATCTGATACACCCCACGTATCAATGCTCTAAGCTGGTTGCGAGGCTAAGACCCCACAATGTGTGAGGCTAAGACCTCGCGGTCCTTGATCCCATCGGGTTCTCCATCCCCGACTTCAAGCACATGGGGAGTGCCGAGAGAAAGGGATCGCTCGCGGTCACTATGGGTGGCGCGGCTGTAACACCCCAGATTTTTGTCAACCTATAGTTAGACGTCCTTAGGCAATGGGTCAACCATAGTACCTTGGTAGTTTCTCAAAATTCGATTCCAAAGCCAAAGAAATCATTTAGAACCAAATTCTTTAGAATTTAACGTGAATTGGCCAGCGCTACACTAGACTTCCTGCAAAATTAGCACCAACCACTTTAAATACGATCTGTAAGACCCAAAACCTATAGAATCATTGATGTTATCTTACCCTAGGATCAAACTCTAAACCTGTTTGTTCTCACGAACCCTTTGAAACTTTGTATTGGATCTAGACCGGGCGTCGAGAGTCCGATATCTACAATCTTAGACCATTACGACTGTCTTGTTGGACTTGACAAATGTTTCGAAAATCAAGCCCAACCGATGTTCTGAGGCTATTGTACTGAGCCTGGAGCAGGGAGTGTGAGAAAGAGTAAAATTCATTAAAAATTAAATGTCATTTAAATAAATCTAGCACGTTTCGCTTGCGGGTTAAGTATAAGCATTCAGACCGTCGGAATCTGACCCAAATACACCCTCGGATCAGGGAACATTTCTTACCCAGGTCAGTGTACTTGGAATCCTCGATCGACTCTCCGTGACCGTTGAACTAAAATTGGTCTGCCACGTGCGATCTGGGAACTCTACCGGACTGAAAACTTGGTGTGAGCAGGATTCAATGTCCATGAGCTTAAGTCCGACCGCGTTCGGCCAGGGGACCTCCCGAAATGCTCTTTTGGATCAGAAAAGACCCGATTTGGCTATGACCTAAGTATACCTTAACTTAGAGTCTGTTTTAGTTATGCTTGGGCTTATAAAAGGGGCTTAAACCCTTAACCTTCTAACCCATACGAATTTGGGGAAAACCCTAGGAGAGAGGAGAGAAAAGAGAGAGAAAGTGAGGGAGAAGCTGGTGATTTCTCCTGGGATTCTTCCCTGCTGCTCCACGTTCTAGATCCTTCCACCTGCATCGCTATTCTAACGATTCCAACTTCGTTCTAGGTAAGAAAACCCTAACCTTAATCTGTTTTAGGGATTTTATTAATACAAGTAGTAAAGTGTCACGCTCCAAACCCAAAAATCGGATTCACAAGAATGCCGATTGCGGAATCCGGTGCCGACAGCCTCCATAGTACCCCATTCTCGGCTCCTAGCGTTCACACGCCAGATTCTGATCCTGAGATCCTACAAGGATGATTTTTTTATTTTATTTATTTTTACATTTAAATCGTGATAAGCATAACCACAAGATTACTCAAATCACAAAAGCAACATCATCATCACATATCCACTAATATAATCATTTGAGTACAATGCTGAAGGGAAAAATACATAAATAAAAAATCAAGCTCCAGAAGACCGCTGCACGCTCCAAGCTCAACACGGCTACAACCTAACATTACCTGCACGCATCTATCGTGCATAAGCTTATAGAAAGCTTAGAAGGTGGTGTAAGTGTGTGCATAAAGTAAGTGTCAAGTACTCAATACAATACCATCATCATACAATACCGAAATTACTGGTAATTCATAAATCGTACATTATTGGAATAATCAGAAATACTGACAAGATCATAAATCATACAATGACAGAGTAAGCGGAAGTATGGGCAAGTTCACAAGTCAATCAATATCGGAGTACACAATATAAAACAGCTATGCACTAAGGAGTCATAAAGAACCAAATATCAGATGCCGAGGATGTAATGCAATATACAAATCTTGCTAAGTCTGTCTAGACCATATAAGTGCAAAAACATAGAAACCCAAAATGCCATATGCCTGCGGATGTAATGCAATATGCGATGTGAATGAAATGACCATGCTGGAGTGTGAAGTCGGGATGATAGTACATAGTATCGCAGGCTACGGGGTCCACCACAAGGGACTTCTATCCAAATCAGTCCCATACCTAAATTTGGATAGTCAGACTCACGTGATAAGCTCCTGATCTCAGGTTAGTCACATGTCCAACCGAAATTCTTGCCATAACGAAGGTACACAATAATTAGTTGTGCACCACCAGCCCGAGTGGATAGTGAGTGAATGCATGAATGAATGAGCATGCAATTCCTATCCAATAAGTCCACATATCAGTACGGTTCCTCTCTGAAAAATTACCGGGATCTATTACACTCTAAACCACATTGCCGCCCATCGCGCGCAACAAGGTGAGTGGAAGAGACCTCACTATCCGCCTGCCAATATCGGGCCCCGCTCGTCGATAGCGGACCCATTCCTCGAGCTGGTCAGACTCAGCCTAGCATTGCCCTCCTCTCGGACAGGTAAGGCCGCACCCCCTTCCAACCGACCACGACACAGTGGAGAGCGCAGCCATCTGGTAATCGGCACTCAACGCTCATCTACCCACTCGGTCTAGACGTTAGAGCAACCTCTGAAACTAAGAGGGTTTAGGGACTTTCACCTAGGGATATCTATAGCACCCCATGTAGAACAGATTTCCGGTGTCCCATCTGGCCATCCACGATATGCCTGTGGAGGCTACGACCCTGATGTCGCTAGGGCATACAGTAATCACAGCACACAATGCAAGATGCATGAGTCATACAATCCAATCATGCATCAATCCTGCGCAAACCGTGTGCTCATGTGAGATAATCTCCGCCTATCAGGGAGTCTCATAACAACCAGCACTATGACATATACACTGGTCAATCATATCTCATAACAGACATGCAGATGATGCGTATGGGCATGGATCATGATTCTATGCAGTCACATACTCATAATCGGTATCAATAACGGGCATCAACAATCGGCCTCGACAATGTGGACATCTAACCAACATTGCCCCAAGGAGTGACCCTCACAGATCCAAACATATAATGGGCCCACGGCCTCACACAAGGGCCTAATATACAACACAATGGGCCTTACTCAAGGGTTACATGTACACAATAGGTAGGCCCTGCTCATGGGCCTAACATACATCACAATGGGCTCCTTCACCCGACCCTCAAATGCATCACAATGAGCCTCATTACCTAGGCCTCAATATACATCACACTGGGCCTTAAACACGGGCTGAGTACACATCACGTCGGGCCTCAAATACAGGTCACAAGTACATCACATTGGGCCCCGACAATCAAAATCGGTAATCGGGCACGACAAATCAAAATCAGTAATCGGCCTCGATCGATAATCGACAATCGACCACGACAAATCAGAATCGGTGATCGGTCTCGATCGATAATCGTCAATCGGCAACGATGAATCAGAATCGGTAATCGGTCTCGATCGATAATCGTCAATCGGCCACGACGAATCAGAATCGGTAATCGGCCTCGATCAATAATCGTCAATCGGCCACGACGAATTAGAATCGGTAATCGGCCTCAATCGATAATCGTCAATCGGCCACAATAAATCAGAATCAGTAATCGGCCTCAATCGATAATCGTCAATCGGCTACGATGAATCATAATCGGTAATCGACCTCGATCGATAATCGTCAATCGGCCACGATAAATCAGAATCAGTAATCGGCCTCGATCGATAATCGACAATCGACCACAACAAATCAGAATCGGTGATCGGCCTCGATCGATAATCGTCAATCGGCCACGACGAATCAGAATCGGTAATCGACCTCGATCGATAATCATCAATCAGCCACGACGAATCAGAATCGGTAATCGGCCTTGATCGATAATCGTCAATCAGCCACGATAAATCAGAATCGGTAATCGGCCTCGATCGATAATCGTCAATCGGCCACGACGAATCAGAATCGGTAATCGGCCTTGATCGATAATCGTCAATCGGCCACGATAAATCAGAATCGGTAATCGGCCTCGATCAATAATCGTCAATCGGCCACAACGAATCAGAATCGGTAATCGGCCTTAATCAATAATCATCCTCGATCGATAATCGGCAATTGGTCCTGATAATTGGCCTCGATCGATGATCGGGATCGACAATCAACCACGACAATCAGAATCGATCAATAATCGGAATAAGCCTCAATGACTGGCCTAAGGGAAGGTCACAATGAGGACATTTAACCCGCATTGTCCATCAATGTGAATATTTTAACCAACATTGCTCCCAAGGAGTAGTCCTCATAGGACCAAACATATAGTGGGCCCATGCCTCACACAATGGCCCAATATATACCACCATGGACCTCTCTCAAGGGCCTAATATACACAACATGTGAGTCTTACACAGGGGCCATAGATACATCACATGGGCCTCATTTCAGGGCCACATATACAACTTAGTGGGCCACACATATGGGCCGAAAATACTTCATAATGGGTCACAATACATGGATCTCATATACGTCAAATGGGAGCTATATCAATGGGCCACATCAACGGTCTTAATATACATCACAATGGGCCTTTGACACAGCCCCAAATATATCACAATGGGCCTCTACCTATGGGCCCTAAATGCATCACAATGGGTCTTAACCCATGGGTCCCAATACATCTCAACTAGCCTCATCAAATGAACGACATCGATATACAATACATACACATGGCAAGTCGCACGAATGGATGACATGGATATACAACACATACAATACGGCAGGCCGCATAAATGGATGGCATAGATACATAATACATACATCACGGCGGCCACATATACGGTCCTAATATACGTCACCAGGGGCCACGACCCATGGGCCTCAAATACGTCACAATGGGACGAACCAACGGGCTGAATCAAATGAACTTCGTGTATATTAATTGGGCCCATTCTTATGTATTTTGAGATCCAACCTATTCATAAGTTAACATACAGGTAGATGAAATGAAAGCAAAAACATCGACTTGATCGGAACTACTGTGGCCCTTAAGGAGTTTTGAACGGTGGATATCACTGTCCTTACAATTTTAAATGGTGGTGTCCACTAGAACCTTAGATCTGACTCATTCCTTGCCTCATATCATGAAATGATATGTCAAAATGGTTGGACAGATTGGATGTGATACATATATCGTGGTGGGTCCCACTGTCCAGTGGTATGGACGGTGTGGCTTCACAAAGCATACGTCATGGTAGGGTCCACATGAGTGGATGGTATAGATATAGCGCATATGTAACACCCCGGATTTTTACCAACCTGGGATTAGACGTCCTTAGGCAATGGGTCAACCAAAAGACCTTGGTAACTGCTAAGAACCCAATTCCAAAGCCAAAGAAATCAGTTAGGATTAATTCCTTTAGAAAATAAGAGTAAGTTAGCTAGCGCTACGCTAGAGTAGCTGTGAAATTGTCCCTGATCGCTTTAAATACGTTCTACAAGACCCAAAACTTGTAGAAACAAGGACGCTACAATACCCTAAAATCTAGGATCAAACTCTAAACCGGTTTGTTCTCGGGAACCCTTTGAAACTTTGTATTAGATCTATACCGCGCGTCGAAAGTTCGATATCTACCATCTTAGACCGTTATGACCGCTTGGTTGGACTTGACAATCATTTCAAAAATCAAGGCCAACCGACGTTCAGAGACTATTTCATTGAGCCTGAAGTGAAAAGAGTGAGAAAAGGGTTAGATTTAAAAATTTAAATCCAAATCCGGCACGTGACTTGGCGCATTATTATTAAGCGTTCTGACCGTCAGAATTCAGCCAAATTACACACTCGGATTAGGAAAAATTTCTCTTTCATATTATGAGACTTGTAAACCTGATCTAGGTGCGATGACAGCTGAACTCAAACTGGACCGCCACGTGCGATCTGAGAATTCTACCGGACTGAAAACTGGGTGTGAGCAATATCCAGTGACCATGAGCTTAAGTCCGACCGCGTTCGACCAGGGGACCTCCCAAAGTGCTTCTTTGGACCAGAGCAACCCCGATTTGGTTATACCTCAAGTAGACATTGTTCCCAAGCCTAATTTGAGAAGGTTTTAGGCTATAAAAGGGCTTTAAACCCTCACATATCTCACCCATCCAAATTTGCTAGAAACCCTAGCTAGAGAGAGAGAAAAAGTGAAAGATTGTGAAAGAGTGTGGGAGAGATCTTCCTGCCACTTGCTGTTGCTGCTACACGTGCTAAAGCAACGCACTCCAATCACTTTCCCGACGATTTCAATGCACTTCTGGGTAAGGAAAACCCTAACCACTTGCTGATTTGGGGATTTTTTCGATTCAAATAACAAAGTAGCTGATGTACTTGTGCATTAGGTCGTATTGACGCCGTTGACGAAGCGTATGCGTTCGATTCGAATCGATACACGTCTAGGACAAAAGGTGAGGATTTTAGACGCTTTGATTGACTGATTTCAAAGCTTTTAATGTCATTTAATAGTAGATTATCGATGACAATGCCATTTGACATGTACAACATGCTGTCCGTTTTCCATTTTGTAAACGTACGGTAAATATGAGATTTAGGGTATTTTAGTCATTTGTAGGAAATACTGCTTATGTCCATATTTTGATAAAATGTTTGCCATGGCTATTTATCGTGTTAGAATATTAGGAATGCGTGCATGATTGGTTTGGTGAAGAGATTCGCCCTTAAGTGTACCTTGAGTCGACATACGCTATGTAGACTAAAGTGTGTAGTCTAAGTGTTTGTATAAATATTTGTATTAGTATGTATTGAGTAAATGGTGTTGTGTATGAGTTTTGAGATTGAATTCTCAAGTAATATGCTGATGTGAATGATTTCCATCATGTTGGCTATATGTATTGATTTCATTATATACATGAAATGCATGTGTGGGATGATTTGTTTAAGTTGTATGTTATAACATGTGTCAACATGCTTACAATGTTGTACTTCATTTCTGTTACTCACATACGCTTTGCACAAATGCTTGGGGTTATGACCTATTTCATGCAGTTGGTAATGAATCGAATTCGTGGTTGGTTTCTATGTAATACAGAGGACGCGTCGATGAACGTGAGTCGTGTTTTGGGTTAGCGGCAGTGGTTAGGCCACACGAAATGTTTCATGCACTTCATGTCGTTCAACTTGAGATGCGCTTGTGCTAGTCGAGCCCGTCAAGTAACCCGACTGGCCATTGTATGTTCACCATGTATGAGTCATAACTGCTTGAACCTAAGGTACTGAACTTACCATTAAAAACCCTGTTAACCATGATACCTTGATCCATAAAGACTCATGAGCCGGGCATGGTGGTATGGGACACCGTGGTCCAGCTGTCGGCCTACGCTGGGGCCACAAACCTCCCCGTAGTGACCAGTGAGCACCCTACTCTGAGCAGATTATGGTGGTATGAGACATATATTCTTGCTGTCGGCCTATACTGATCAGGTGACGAGCCCTTTGTAGTGATCTTGAGTTTATTCTGACACCGCATGGGGGCGACGAGTCCTGATGCAGTCTTAAGGATAATTAAGCCTGTATTGATAAGGTGATGGGGGAGAGGTGCAACGAGTGCGAGCAACAGCCCTGGCAGCCCTTGCAGCGATCTATAAATATAACATCGTATGAGATTACTAGGAGTGACGTCCCTAGACAGGATCTGTGTTAGGATTGATATAAGCAAGGTACCCTAGTTTTTCAATCATGCTGTATGAAAAGGACTAATAACAACTTGGTAATCATTATCCATATCGCATTGCATGTGCCTGGAAGATGTGGAGCACTGCGGGAAGAAAGCATATCGCGGACGCAGATGGTGCCGTATGAGGGAGTATGTCGGTGAGGGCATCCATCATGTCATTTCATGCATACATTAACAACAGAATCTAGGAATGTTTGTTTCATTGCTTTACTATTATCGCGTGATTGATTTGAAAACATGCTAATCTTTGTTCTATTATTCCACTGAGTTAGCTACTCACTCCCACGTTACGGGATGGTGTTCTGAACACCCACCAGTCCCTATTTTAGTTGCAGATGATGGCGTTGCTTGTGAAGCAGAGCTGGACTTGTATGAGGATGGGGAGGACTTCTCCTCTGTGTTTGGATCGACGGGATTACAGGGAGGTTGATTAGATGCCTTGACACTTGTCATTTTATATTATTGGAGCACTTATGTATATTCTTTTCTTTCCATTTTTAGAGTATACATGTAGTTAATTAACCTAGTAACATGTTCACACTCTAGAGACTTAAAATCAATTATATATTTTATGTATTTATCAGTCTTCCGCTTGCTAATTTAACTGTCTCTGGAGTATGATATGCTGTTTTTGCTTAGTCTCAATCTTGTTTAATGCCATTATATAGACAACATGCATTTATCATTATCTATGTTGCATAAGTGACGTTCTGGAACTCGGGAGTTAGGTTTCTATCCGACCCCCGATTTTTGGGATGTTACAGCATACCTCGTGGGGACCACAGAACTTGGCGACGTCAATTCACCAACTATATATGGCTGGTTTGAGATTCACCAGCCAATCTACTTCAAGGTGGGTCCCACGTGGGCTCCACCATAATGTTAATATTCCATCCACTCTATTACTAAGGTCATACAGACCCGGAGGAGAGAAAAAAAAAAGACAAATTTCATATCTGATCCTAAATTTCTGTCAACCTAAAAATGTTTCAATGGCAGACGCTCAAATTCCACTACTTATTGCTGCATGGTCTACTGACAGGCAAATTTGCCTCATTTCATCTCAAGCCTTTAAGCAACCCGCAAATTGGATGAATGGTTAGGATGTAATACAATGCATCATGGTGGGTCCCACCGTCCAGTGATATGGACGGTGTGGTATACATCATACGTGGGTCCCACGAACCTTGGTGAGGTCAACAGCAGTGGGACCCACCGTCTCTTACAGAGAATGGGTGTACGGCATGTACACAACGCATACAGTCATGAGGGTTCCACCGTCCATGGACGGTGTGGTATATAACACATACATCCTTGGGTCCCATGTAGGGCCCACCCTAATTATTTATTTACCATCCAAACCGTTGATAAGGTGGCAAATACCCGGGTGAATAGGAAAAATAAACTTCATATTGATTCAAAACTTCTGTGATACCCAGAAAGGGTTTTAATGGCAGACATGCAATCACACTGTTTCATGTGAGGTGGGCCACCTGAGTCACTGATATAGTTGATTTTTGGGTGGTTCGCTGCCCTGAGGGGGGGCCCACTAAGTGCAAGGTGTTGATGTTTGGCGCACATCACAGTGGGGCCTACAAGTGGGACCCATTTCCCTCTCCCCCTTCACGCCCACGGTTGTACGAGCAGCAGCGTCCTGCTGATGCTGCAGCAGCAGGCGTTGCTGCAGGTGTTTGTTTGTTTTAAAAAAAAAAAAAAAAACTGATTTCTCAGAGTTTTTCACAGGTGGGGTCCACATCAGGTAGATCAGGTCCGACCATCGGCTCTTATGGCTCAATACCAACCTATCAAGACCAATATTCAATGGGTTTTTGGTCTACAACAACATTAGGGTGTATTTCAACGTTAGAAAACTTTGTTTGCTAAGCTATGGCCCACCTAAAACTCGGATTGAGATTATTTTTCGGCTCAACGCCTAAAATGAGCCGAGGAGTAGGTTAGACGGCATGGATTATAATCATTCATCATGGTGGGACCTACATGAGAGTGTACACTTCATTGTTATCCATAACCCACTTCTGTCCACACTACCCTGTTAGCCGCACCCACATCTGCTCATGCCTCACTGGCCAACCTCACTTTGCAAGTTTAGCGTCCAGGGACGCTGGACGTGGACATTTATCAAGGTGGGTCCCACGTGAACGTGGCCTACTTGATTGGGATCAACCTTATACTTGTGTTTTCCCATCACCAATGGTAGGACCCACATGGTTTGGATGGTTGGATAAGATATACATCAAGGTGGGGTACATCCGAGTGGGTCACACATCACACCAAAATAAGAGAGAGAGAGAGAGAGAGAGAGAGAGAGAGAGAGAGATAAAGAGGCACCCACCTTTGATCTCCCCTTCCTTCATCCGCTAATGCATGATAGAGCTCCAAAGGTACAATTTCAATGGTTGAGATCGATTTTAGAGGGTGGGATTAGATGGTAGGAAGGTGGGCCACACTAGCTCTCTCATGGGGAGCTTGGACGTGGGTGGCTTGGGAGGAAAAATAAGAGAGAATGAAAGAGAGAGAAATGAGAGATGTGATATGAAGAGAGAGAGGGATGGGTAAGAGAGTGATGGAGTGATGGGGAGAGAGATGGATGAGGTGATGGAAAGTTGACTTTTAGGGATGGGTAGTTGTACTTGGGGATGGGTGTACTTTTGACAAATGATGTGATTGATGTGACAGATTTTCTTGGAATTTACAACACGCGGTATTTTTCTTGAACTGAACGTGGGCCCACTACTCCTATCCCGGGTACCGCATCAGCGTACAAGACGCGGCATTAGAACCGTGGCGACAGCGCGGTCGCACTGGTACAAGTCTCGGGTTTAGTCGATTCTCGAAAACAGAATACGACTCATGATTGCGCGCAAACGTCAGATACAGATCGTGAGTCGTCAGAATTCGACTAGGGGGAACTGTGGAAGCCTAAGGAATAGTACGAGGTAGGATACGGGTCTTACACAAAGTAGCTGATGTATCTTATGAATTAGGTCGTCATATCACCGTTGACGAAGCATAGAGTTTTTATTCGATTCGTTACGCTTCTACGGCGAAAGGTGCGGATCTTAGACGCTTAGATTACCTGTTTTCAAAGCTTTCAATGTCGTTTAATGGTAGATTGCTAATGAGGATGCTGTTTGACATGTACAACATGCTGTCCATTTTTTATTTCGCATACATATGAAGAATATGAGATTTAGGGTATTTTAGGTATTTATATGAAATACTGTATACGTACGTATTTTGTCGATGTGATTGTCATGAGTATTTATCGTGTACCTATACTAGTTATACATGTATGATCTGTTTGGCGAAGAGATTTTCCCTAATGCACATATTGGCCGACATATGCTATGTAGACTAATGTGTATAGACTAAGTGTTTGTTGAAATGCCTAAATCAATATGACTTATGCCTGCCTTATGTATTGAATGTAAGAACATGATTGTTGTGTATTAGACATCTCCTTGTTATATGGATTTGTCATATTATACGTTGAAATCAACATACGTCAAGTACGTTGAAGTTGTGTAGTCTAAGTGTTTGTATAAGTGTATGTATTAGTAAGTATTAAGTATATGGTGTTGTAGGTTAGCGTTGAGACTGGATTCTCAACTAATTTGATGATATATATGATTTCCTTTAGCTTGTCGTATTTCAATTGATTTTCTTATGTGTGAAGTACTTGTGTACGGTTTAATTGCCTATGTTGTATCTTATAACATGTTGCTAACATGCTTGGATTACTTGTTATTTCAATTTTGTTTATCTCATATGATTACTGATTCACATCTTTGTGCTTGGGGCTATACTCTAGTCCAGGCAGTCGGTAACAGTTTAGAATTCGTGGGTGAATTCTATTCGCCACGAAGGATGTGTATGACGAACCCGAGTCGTACTAGAGTCGTCGATAGTGGTTAGGCTACACAAAGTGCTTGTGCACTTCATGTCGGTCGATTCAACGTGTGCTCGTGCTAGTTGAACTCATCAAGTAACCCGACTGACCATTTTATGTTCACCTTATATTCGTCATAACTGCTTGAACCTAGGATACTAAACTTACCATTGAAAAGCCCCTCTAACCTTGGTACATCGATCCCCTAAGACTCATGAGCCGGGCATGGTGGTATGGGACACCGTGGTCGAGCTGTCGGCTTACGCTGGGGCCACAAACCTCCCCTTAGTGACCAGTGAGCACCCTACTCTGAGCAGATTATGGTGGTATGAGATACTATATTCTTGCTGTCGGCATACATTGATAAGGTGATGGGGGAGTAGAGCAACGAGTGCGAGCAACAGCCCTGGCAGCCCTTTGTAGTGACTCGAGTTTATCTTGACACTGCATGGGGGCGACGAGTCCTGATGCAGTCTTAATGATATAACTAGGCCTGTATTGATAAGGTGATGGGAGAGCGGTGCAACGAGTGCGTGCAATAGCCCTGACAGCCCTTGCAGCGACTTAAAAATATATCATCGTATGAGATTACTAGGAGTGACGACCCTAGACAGGATCCTTGTTGGGAATAATATAAAGGAAGTACCTTAGTTTTCCAATCCTGCTGTATGAAAAGGACTAATAACAACTCGGTAATCATTATCCATATCGCATTGTATGTGCCTGGAAGATTGGAGCACTGAGAAACGCAAGCATGTCGCGGACGCAGATGGTGCCACATGAGGGAGTACGTCGATGAGGGCATCCATCATGTCATTTCATCTATGCATTAATCACAGTATTTAGGAATGTTTGTTTTGTTTGCTTTATCATTATCGCGTGATGGATTTGATAACATGTTAATCTTTGTTTTATGATTCTACTGAGTTAGCTACTCACTCCCACGTTATGGGATGGTGTTCCGGACACCCACCAGTCCCTATTTTAGTTTCAGATGAGGGCCCTGCTTGTGGAGCGGAGCTGGACTTGTATGATGCTGAGGAGGACTTCTCTTCCGTGTTTTGATCGACGGGATTACAGGGAGGTTGATTAGATGTCATGACACTTGTCATTTTATATTTTTGGAGCACTCATGTATAGTCTTTTCTTTCTATTTTGGAGTATACATGTATTTAATTAACCTGGTAACATGTTCACACTCTGGAGACTTATAATCATTTATATATTTTATATATCTATCACATTCTTCCGCTTGCTAATTTAACTGTCTCTGGATTATGATATGTTGTTTTGTCTTAGTCTCAATCTTGTTTAATGTCATTCTACAGACAACATACATTTATCATTATTTATGTTGCATAAGTGATGTTCCAAAACTCGGGAGTTGGGTCTCTACCCGACCTCCGATTTTCGGGGCGTTATAACGGCACCCCAGCATAGGCCGACAGCTCGGACACAGTATCCCATTCCACCATACTCAACTCACAAGGCTGTAGACCAGTTTCAATTGGTTATTGGTGGGCTATAACGATTGTAAGGTGTTTCAGGTTCCATACATGTGTGAGCAAATAGGGTTAACAAATAAGGTTAGTCAGACAGTGGACTAAACCGCACGAGTCCAATCAAGTACGTGACGGAACGACATCGGGTGCAAACGTCCCATGTAGTCTAACTACTATCGCCCACACGCACTCACCCACATCCATGGGTTTAGCTCCAAGGCGGTCCTACCAACGGGGCCACCTTCGCTCTCCTCGAATTACTAACCAATCCAAGGGTTTAGAAGGTAATGTATAGCATGTCAACTAACATGGGTTATCAACTAGCTTAGGTATTAACATACATTCATACTTCCCATCATAGAATTCAGATTTTTACAAGAAAAATGCTAACAATATCATGAAATAAAGGTATAAGTGTTGTGTGGGTTAGTGTGGAAGGCAAACATTTCATATACTCCTAATACCAGGATATACACAAGGGTTAGTGCATCAAACATGTTATGGGGAAAACATCATATATGAACCGAGAAAGGAACATACAAACAATCATCATTAACATACCCATTCGTGTTTGAGAAACAACAAGCATTTCATCATCATTCCACATTAATTTGGGAGATTAAAGTGTAAGGTTTTGCTTAAATTTTTGCTAGA
The DNA here is from genome assembly GCA_037074715.1 of Magnolia kwangsiensis. NCBI lineage: Eukaryota > Viridiplantae > Streptophyta > Magnoliopsida > Magnoliales > Magnoliaceae > Magnolia > Magnolia kwangsiensis. The sequence continues at coordinate 37,742,147 of CM073574.1, read as the reverse complement.
TTACTCAAATACATCATTCAACAAATAAAATTATTAGATTCATATTGAAATTGGTGCTAGGCAACCTAAGAGTAATAGTCTGCACCTATAGATCGTTGGAGACTCAGAAATCGACCTAGGAATGAGGGCTCTTGGGTCAATCGGTCGAAATTCCTAAAACAAGTTCTTGCATGTTAGAATTACATGTTAATCCTTCCTTTATACATGGGTTTTAAGAAAGAGGGGTGAGAAATTTACCTATACAATCAACGAAAGCGGTTCTTGCGGTTGTGGTGGAGGGTTTCCTTGAGGGAGAGGTAAGGTTTTGCAAGACGGGACTCCCCTGGGGCCCCACTTTGATCTATGGCCCACCTTCACTCTCCTTCACTCTCCCTTCCTCTCTTCTTCTTTTCTCCTTTTGTCACGCCCCAAACTCGAAAATCGGATTCACAGGAATCCTGATCGCCGAATTCGGTGCCGACAGCCTCCGTAGTACCCCATTCTCGGCTCTTAGCATTCATATGCCAGATTTTCGATCCTGGGATCGTAAAAGGAGAATTTTTTTTATATACATTTAACTAGTAATAAGCATAACCACAAGTTTACCCAAATCATAAAGGCAATATCATCATCACATATCCACTAATATAATCATTTGAATACAATGCTGAAAGGAAAATATATACGTCAAAATCAAAGATCCAGAAAACAGCTGCACACTCCAAGCTCAATGCTGCTGCAACCTAACATCACCTACACGCATCTATCGTGCATAAGCTTATAGAAAGCTTAGAGGGTGGTGTAAGTGTGTGCACGAGATAAGTACCAAGTATTCAATACAATATCATAATCATACAATACTGGAAAACTATTAATCCATAAACCATACAATGACTGAATAAGCAGAAACACTGATAAGAATAGGAATTATCAGCGTAAACAAATACTGACAAGATTATAATCATGCGATAACAGAATAAGTGGAAGTATGAATAAGTCCATAAGTTAATCAATATTAGAATACGCAATATAGGACAACTATGCAAATGATGAGTCATAGATAATCAAATGTCGAATGACAAGGATATAATGTAATACACAATTCGAAAGAGCTAACAAATATCATCACTCTCATTTAAGTCACAGAAATACAGAAACATAACAACGCATAATGCCACACGCCGAAGATGTAATGGAATATGCAGTATATGCTGCTAATGGAATGACCATGCTGGAGTGTGATGTCGGGATGATAGTACGTAGTATCGCAGGCTATGGGGTCCACCACAAAGAACCACTATCCAAACCAGTCCCATACCTAAATTTGGATAGTCTGACTCAACGTGGTAAACTCCTAATCTCAGGTTAGTCGAGCGCCCAACAGAAATTCTTGCCATAACGAATATACACAACAATTAGTTGCGCACCACCAGCCCGAGTGGATAATGAATGGATGAATGAATGAGTATGCAACTCCTACTCAGTAGACTATCAGCACAGTAGCCTGCCAACCGCTGGTAGTTCGCCCAGTGTGGTAGCTTGCCCAGGCCTCGGCCCCGCCCACATCACACCCGCCCACATCAGCGTCCGCCCACGTGCGCCCGCCCACGTGCACAACAGTGACGGAGTGTCATAATATCATGTCAGTCCTCATATCAGCACGGTTCCTCTCTGGGGAAATCACCGGGGTCTATTACACTTCACACCACCTACCACCCCAATCAAGCGCACAACTGGGTAAGTGAAAAAGACCTCACTATCCGCTGTCAGTAGTCTGTCATTACCTACCCAGCTCGCTGATAGCGGACCCATTCCTCGAGCTGGTCAAACTCAGCCTAGCCATGCCTACTCCCTCGAGCGGGTAAGGCCGCGCCCCCTTCCAACACACCACAACACAGTGGAGAGCGCAACCATTTGGTAATCGGTACTTAACGCTCATCTACCCACTCGGTCTAGATGTTGGAGCATCTTCTGAAATCAAGAGGGTGTTTAGGAATTTTCACCTAGGGCCATCTATGGCGGCCCGATGCTCGAACAGATTTTCGGTGTCTCATCTGGCCATCCACGATATGTCTGTGGAGGCTACGGCCCTGATGTCACTAGGGAGTACAGTAATCACAATACAATGCAAGATGCATGACTCATACAATCCAATCATGCATCAATCCTGCGCATGTCATGCCCTCATGTGAGATAATCTCCACCTATCAGGGAGTCTCACATCATCCTGCCCAATGACATATGCAATGGTCAATCACATCTCATAACAAACATGCAGATGATGCGAATGGGCATGTATCATGATGTTATGATGTCACATACTCATAAATGGTATCAATAACCGGCGTCGACAATGTGAACTTTTAACCAACATTGCCCCCAAGGAATGGCCCACATAGAATCAAATATATAATGGACACATGGCCTCACACAAGGGTCAAATATACGAAACAAGTGGGCCCTGGTCATGGGCCTAACACATATCATAATGGCCCTTGCCCATAGGCTTCAAATACATCTGGATGGGTCGCACCCATGAGCTTCAGATATATCATAATGGGCCTCAAATATACTTCGCAGGTGAGTCACATACCTAGGTCTAATACACATCAGTATGGGCTACATCACATACGCCTAATATACATCACTATGGCCACAACCCATGGGCTTTAAATACACAATAGGTGGGCCCTACACATGGGCCTCAAATATATACCACGGGTGAGCCTCAATGGACAGGTCACCAATACAACAGGATGGGCCTAATGACATGGACCCCATAAATATATCGAATAGGCCGCACCAATTGGGCCTTACATACATTGCAATGGGCCATGACCTATGGGCCTTGCATACATCACAATGGGCCTTGTAACATGGGCCTCATATATATTTAAGGTGGGCCTCAACAAAGGGCCTCATACACATGAAGGTGGGCCTCAACAACGGGCCTCATACAATCAAGGTGGGCCTCAACAACGGGCCTCATACACAGGCCTCATATATGGCCTTAGCAACAGGCCACAAATATATTAAGATGGGCCTAATCAATCATATGGGCTAAATCAATCAAATGGCCGATACAAGTAGGCCGATCAAATGGACCGATACAAATGGGCTATGCGTCATGGAGTTATACTAAGCATGTTATAAAGTAATGCTCTATCCTTACAACGCAGCTGGCCTAGACGGCTTGCATATAATAAGTACGGGCCTACCAATGGGCCCTAGGGAGAGTCGTAATTTGGAAACCAACATTATACTCGCAATGTGGACGTCAAACCAACATTGCTCCCAAGGTGTAGCCCGTAGTGAATAACATTATGTAAACCAGGTTGGGATCACACATTGCAATGGACCTTAGGTATACCCCATTGGGCCTTTAATACATTAAATGGGCCATGTCATATGAGCCTTTTACTCATCAAATGGGCCACATCAATGGGCCGCACCAATGGGCCTTATGTGCATTGCAATGGGTCATAACCCGTGGGCCTTAGATTGCATCAAATGGTTCTCGACCCATGGGCCTTATACATATCAAATGGGCCTAATCCCATGGGCTTTAAAATACATCAAATGGGTCCAATCCCATGGACCTTGGAATACATCAAATGGGTCCACTCTATGGGCCTTAAATTACATCAAATGGGCGTAATTCCATGGGCCTTGGAACACATCAAATGGGTCCACTCTATGGGCCTTAAATAGTTCAACAACTAACTACATTCATGGGACCAATTAAATTCAACTGTAGTAGGCCTCAAAAGTATATTCATTAAGCCCAACATTTAAGGAACTAAAGGTATAAATCATTTTCTCTAAGATCTTTATAATATAGTGGGCCCCACTCCTCAAAATTTTAGCCCAAGGCCAGCATAATTATAACATATTGCTGTCCTAAATTTGGGCACTCCATTGGAGTGGGTCCAAGGCCTCTAAAACTCTAAAAATTGAAGGCTAAGGTCCCTCATCATGCATACAATGAGAGGAAACCGAAAAAGGTGGCCCACCATCAGAAGAAATATTTTTGAATTATGGTTTTCTATCAAGGTATATTGCTGGACTACACAACAGAAAAAATCTGGGAGTCCAACCATCTTGGACCATTCTTTTGGATACCCAAACGGGATCACTTGAGGCTAAAATTTCACAGAGTAATACTTCCATAGGTGGGCCACACCTCCACAAAATTTCATAATTTTTAGATATCTCTAAGTGTTTTAATTAATTTAAACAAAACAGACTGTCCAGAAAAATCGGACAGACCTTGACGTCCCAACGTGGTGGGCCAGTCCGGCCCTCACCACGGTTTCTACAGGGGTCCATTGGCCCTGAAATTTGTTAGGTGGGTTCTAACATAAGTGGACCACACTCTTAAATAATTTTAGAATTTTTAGACATCTTTAAATATTTTAATTCATTTACATAAATCAATCTGTCCTGAAAATTGGACTGATCTGGACACCATATTATAATGGGCCGGTCCCGCCATCACCATGGTGTGTACAGGCGTCTATTGGCCCAAAAATTTTGTAGGTGGGTCATAACATAAGTAGGCCACCCCTCTGAAAATTTTTATAATTTCTAAGCACCCATAGGTATTTTAATAAATTTTAAAAATCCAACTGTCCATGGTGGAATGTTACTGGAACAGTGCAGAAAATTCAGACTGTCCACCTCACTTGGACCAAACTTTTGGGACCCCAATGAAGGTCAGTTGGGGCTGAAATTTGGGGGACATCAAGATGAGATCCCTACCTTTCAGAAAAGTATATTTAATGGGTATGAATAGTCCCCCAAACAGTCCCAAAATCTGGTCCAAAAATAACCAGAAACTGTCCAGAAAATTCTGGACAGTAACATGTACTTAGATAAAATTTATTATATAAGTTAAATAAAAAGGAAAATACATTAATGGGCCACACACATCAGGAAATAAAATGAGGGAAAAGAGAGATAGAAGGACAATTCGATCATAGGAAAAGGGACTCCGCCACTATTGAGCCCTCCCAAGATCAATCACACCCACACATCATACCTAGATTTAGATTTACAACATGGATCTTGCACATGCATGGCCTATAATTAAAATGCATGGTGAGGATGCCACACCCACCATGGTTATAAGGTCTAGATGACTCAAATATAATATGATATGAAATAAAATTACCATGATGGGGCCCATAAAGAAAGGCCTCATGCATGGATCATGCATGCATAAGGTATGTCATTAGGCCACAATCATGGGATTGTGTGGGATCTTCACCATTGATTGGTGGGTCCTACACTTCCCTCATGAAATAAAGAAAACATCTAGGCTATAGAAATCAGATTTTTTACATCTAGAGGAGCACCCACCGTTCGATCTTCTTGCTCCTATGAATTCCTTAGCACTTTAGCTTTGATTCCAATGGAGGAGATGGAGAATGGATGGTTAGGATGGGAGATCATGGGGTAGGAAAGTGGGCCACACTTGAAGTTTTGAAAGAGAGGGAGAGGCTTGGAGAATTCTCATACGTATGAGATTTCTCTCCTTAGATTTTTTTGAGTTTGAAAATGAGAAAGAGAGAGAGAGAGTTGTAAAGGGAGAGAGAGATGGGTGATGGATGTGGTGAGTGATGGGTGTAAGAAAATCTTGACTTTTGTGACCATTTGTGTAAGAAAAGCATGGGTGGTGTAAGAACTTTTTGACTTTGAGGGCTTTTAGTGTAAGAGAGATATGGGCTTGTAAGAGATTCTTGACTTTTGTAGTTGCTTGGGAATGGGTGAAAGGTGATGTGTACTTGACATGTACTTGACATGTGATGGATTGATGGATTGATGGGATTGATGTGACACCTCGTAGAAATTCTCTCAGATTTCGCAGTGCACAGCATTTTCTTCGCACCAAACGTTGGCCCACATCTCTTGACAAGGGTATCGCCTCGACGCGCAAGTCGCGGCATAGGAACTACAGCGACGGCGCGGTCACTATGGTAAAGGTATTGGGTTAAGTCGATACGGGTTACCGGCATACGAATCAGGGTCACACGCAAATATTGGTTAAGGGTCGAAGGTTGTCGGAATTCAACCGGTAAGACCGCGGAGGTCTATGGAACGGTACGGTTTAGGATACGGGACTTACACCTTTCTCCCTTTTCTCTCTTCTCTCTTTCTTTCATTTTATTCCTCCTAGGGTAAATTCGTATGGGGGAGGGGGTGCCCAAATAAAGCCTTTATATAATGCCAAGTTTGATGAAAATATCCCTAAGGGATGGGTTTTCACTATATTAGACTTATGGGAGGGTCTTTCTAAGCTCTAGGGTCCACAATGAGGTGTACATATTGATATACACCGTAGGATAGGTGCTTCATGGCCCGATGAAGGGCCATGTAAACTTTAGAAATGATCGGATATGGGGTTTGGTCGTATAGGTCCGATTTGCGATCAATGGTCACCGTTCAACGATCGGACCCCAGATTTTGTGGGCGGGCGTAGAAAAATACATTAGGCCTCCATCATAAAATTATTAGAATTTGGACAGCTTAAATGTCTTATATCTCAGTTTCATTTACTCATACCAGATTTCAATCCTGGCCTTGGGTGGGTTGCATTTGGCAAGTGCCGCTGGAATGACGTAGATAATTAATTTCTGGCCATCCACTGAGTCCATGGTCCGCGATGGACTACAAGCCCAGTGAGACAGACATTATTCTATAATTTTGTAACTCGTGGCCCACCAACGAGTGGTATAGAGCTTGTTCGAAAAATCAGAGCATTTTTGGAATGAATTAGGTAATGAGATTTCTCATGGGCACTGATTAGAATTTGGATTAACTATATTTATAGTATGACCTATTTATAATTAGTGAAAGTGGAGATTTGGTCATGATTATTCTAAGCCGTTGGTTTTAGGCTAAAAGAGTACCGGAGTTCGTTTCGTCTATTAACCAAGATCCGGGCCTTGTCTTGACTTGGCTTTAGTTGGATCTTTAATTTAGTTATGACTGTCTTGATTTATTAGCGATAGGTCGGTTAGATTTGGGCCCCACGTGAGTAAATCATGGGGCAAAACTCGATGTTTAAGTAATCGGACGGATTTGTTGGCTTCCTACGGTTGATTGATCGGATTTGTTTGGTTCTTTACTGGTACCACCCCTGTATAAACTGACGTTGAGTGCTAATGGTTATTAAGTGTTATTATAATTTAATTAATAAAAAAATTTAAGGATTTTTGAAAATCAAAAACAGCGAAAATCTAGGATGTTACAATCTACCCCCGTTAAAAACAATTTCGTCCTCGAAATTGTCTAAGGGTAATAAGAAAAGATATTATCATTTTATTTGCTTAAGTTTTATTAGTTTCGGGTTTATATACATTTTAGAGTATATCATAAATACACTAGCCTAGATCATTGTGATCTACCCCCCTTAAAAATTTTCACTCTTGAGGTTTGAAAACAGATGTCAAAATCATGATTATCGTACTAAGTGTTTGCTGATAAAGTTTACCTAAGTGTGTGTAACACCCTGAAAATCGGGAGTCGTGTATAAACTCAACTCCCGAGTTCCAGACTGTCACTTATGCAACAAAAATGATTATAATTTAATGTTGTCTGAGTTAAAGCATTCACATGAGTAAAAATATACCAAAACTGCAATTCATACTCCAGATCCAGTGATAAAAGCAAGCGGAAGACTAAAGCATATATATATCACTGTATGGAAAAACAAAGTAGATCTCAACTGTCTCCAAAGTATGAATACATCTCTGAGTCTCATATACATGTACATAAATAGAAATCAAATATCCAAAAGAAAGTCCCACTGAGAAGTCCCGCCAATCCAGGCCACCTAAGCAAAGCCGTCGTGGTACTGCATGTATGAGAACTCGTCCTGGTCCTCATCATAGTCCGGCTCTGCCTCCTGAATCGTCGCCTCACCTGCATCTAAGACAGGGTCTGGTGGGTGTTGCAAACACCATCCCGTAACATGGGAGTGAGTAGCTAACTCAGTGGAATAATAGAGCAAGGATTAACATGTTCTAAAATCAATCATGCGATAATAATAAAGCAGTAAATCAAACATTCCTAATACTATTGTTAATGCAATATGACATGACATGATGGATGCCCTCACCGACGATCTCCCTCATACGGCACCATCTTACGCCCACGGCATGCAATCATCCCACAGTGCTCCACATCTTCCAGGCACATGCAATGTGATGGTGATATGATTACCAAGTTATTATTAGTCCATTCAAACAGCAGGATTGGAAAACTAAGGTACTTCCCTTATATCAATCCCAACACAGATCCTATCTAAGGTCGTCACTCCTAGTAATCTCATACGAAGTACATTTTGTAGGTCGCTGCAAGGGCTGTCAGGGCTGTTGCTCGCACTCGTTACACCGCTCCCCCATCACCTTATCAATACAGGCCTACTGTACTCTCACTGCTACGGAAGGGTCGTCGCCTCTCGCAGACTCAAAATACGCTCGCAGTCACTACAAAGGACTCGTCGCCTGATCAGTGTAGGCCGACAGCAAGAATATAGTGTCCCATACCACCATAATCTGCTCACGAGTCATAGGTGCTCACTGGTCATTACGGGGAGGTTTGTGGCCCCAGCGTAGGCCGACAGCTCGACTACGGTGTCCCATACCACCATGCCCGGCTCATGAGTCTTTGTGGATCAAGGTATCATGGTTGACAGGGTTTACAATGGTAAGTTCAGTACCCTAGGTTCAAGCAGTTATGACTCATACAGGGTGAACATACAATTGTCAGTTGGGTTACTTGACGGGCTCGACTAGCACGAGCGCATCTCAAGTCGAATGACATGAAATACGTAAAACACCTCGTGTGGCCTAACCACTGCCGCCAACTCTAAAACACGGCTCGCGTTCATCGACACGTCGTTCGTGGCAAAGATAAGCCGACCACGAACTTGCTCGGTTGCCGACTGCCTGGACTAGGTATAGTCCCAAACAATTATGAATCCACATCAGCAATCATGTAAGAGTATTGAAAATGAAATACAACAATGTGAGCATGTTAACACATGTTATAACATACAACTTAAGTGAATCATCTAACACATGCCTTTCATACATATAATGAAATTATGCATATAGCCAACATGTAGAAAATCATTTACATCAGCATATCATTTGAGAATTCAATCTCAAACTAATTCATAACACCATTTAATCCAATACATACTAATACAAACATTTATATAAACACTTAAACTACACACTTAAGTCTACATATAGTATGTCGACTCAAAGTGCGCATTTAGGCGAATCTCTTCGCTAAACTAATTATGCACGTATTCCTAATATCCTAATGCGATAAGAAGCCATGTCAATCATATCAGCAAATTATGGATGAAAATAATATTCCCTACAAATGACTAAAATGCCCTAAATCTCATATTCTTCGTCTGCTTACGAAACAGGAAACGGACGACATGTTGTACATGTCAAATGGCGTTGCTGTCGATAATCTACTATTAAACGACATTGAAAGCGTTGGAAACAGTCAATCAAAGCGTCTAAAATCTGCACATTTTCTCCTAGAAGCGTATCAATTCGAACGGAGCGTATATGCTTCGTCTACGGCGAATAGGGAACCTAATACACAAGATCCATAAGCTAACATGCTATGGAAATGAGGGAACAACAAATAGTAAGTGTTTAGGGTATTTTCTTACCTAGAAATGCGGTGAAATCACTGGAAAAGTGATTGAGGTGTGTTGTTTAGGCACGTGCAACAGGTGACACAAGCAGCAGGAAATTCTCTTCCACTCTCTCTCACAAACTCTCACTTTCTCTCTCTCTCTCTCTTGCTAGGGTTTCTAGCAAATTCGGATGGGTGAGAGGAGTGAGGGTTTAAGCCCCTTTTATAACCTAAATCTTGTCCGAAATAGGCTTAGGAACAATGTTTACTTGATACCTAACCAAATCGGGGCTGTTTCGGTCCAAAAAGGTATTTTTGGTGGTCCCCTGGCCGAACGCGATCGGACTTAAGTTCACGCACGTCGGATGTCGCTCTCATCTCATTTTCAGACCAGTAGTGTTCGTAGATCGCCCGTGGCGGTCCAGTTTCAGTTCAGCGGTCACCGCACGTATATCAGGTCTATAAGTCTCATGATATGAAATAAAAATTTTTCCTGATCCGAGGGTGTAATTTGGCTGAATTCTGACGATCAGAACGCTTAATACTGACGCGTCAAGTCGTGTGCTAGATTTAAATTTCAAATTTCAAATCTAACCCTATTCTTACTCTCTTTACTCCAGGCTCAATGAAATAGCCCGTGAATGTCGGTTGGGCTTGATTTTCGAAATGATTGTCAAGTCCAGCTAGGCAGTTTTAACGGTCTAAGATTTTAGGTATCAGACTTTCGACGCGCGGTCTAGATCCAATACAAAGTTTCAAAGAGGTCCAGAGAACAAACCGGTTTAAAGTTTGATCCAAGGTTTTAGAGTATTATAGCGTCATTGGTTCTACTCGCTTTGGGTCTTGTAGAACGTATTTAAAGTGATCAGGGACTATTTCCCAGCTACTCTAGCGTTGCGCTAGCTAACTTATACTTATTTTCTAAAGGAATTAATCTTACGCGATTTCTAGTCGAGTTGGTACTCGAGTCTAAGTACGGATTTTTTCAGGGCGTTACAGTGTGGTATATTGTACTCTTTATGATCAAGATAATACAAAAATAATGGTTATGGTAGGCTCAAATCTGATACGTCGATTGTTCACCTGACCAGGACAGACAACTCGTTGTATCCCTTCTGAATCCTGATGGATCCTAGTCTTCTGTTCGGTCAAAGCAGTGAGTCCGCTGGTAGTCGCTCAGGATTGAAAATTGGGTTAAGCCGCGAATACTTTGCAAGTGTATAGTTCCGTAATTCCGTAGTTTGATTATTCTTAACATTTGGAAGATATCAAAATTTATTTACAAGTTCAAGTTTCTCATTTATAATATTTTAGTGGGTGGTAAGTCTCCCACAGTGCCTATGATCATACGACTATCCTAGAAAGGTTTCTAGGAACTTAAGGTTCCTCTCGACATTACCATTTTGATCCTATGGTTAATGAGTTATGGGTAAATCACGCTTTGGTTTCATAAATTTTATCAGAGAAAGAAGAATCGAAAGTTTTAAGGTATTCTGGTGGTTTAGAGTGCTACTAACGCTAATATAGATGCAGTAAGGCAATTATTCATAGAAGCATTCACAAGGCGACAAGAAAATTTCAAAACAATTCATACATTCATATTGAATTCAAAATGCCATCAGTATGGCGATTTATAACCTACAGTATGGATTTGTATGTATTACTAGATACTCTAAACATAAAGAAAAAAAAAACAGAAAAATCAAGCAGGAGTCTTAATTATCTTCAATACATGGTAGTAGTCCTAACTAACTTCAAACAACTACTAATTTTCGTAAAGTTAAGCTATTATTCTTTTGGGTCGGATGAAGATGAGGGTATTTCTTCCCTTTGAGGGAAAGGATCATCGAAATGGAGAAGAAGGAGACAACGGTTTCCAAGAACGCCATTTCTTGGACAATGAATGGATGGTTGTTGAGGATGTGTTGAAAAAAAATAAATAGGTCTAGCGTTGGATTTGTGGAAGGGTTTAGGGTTTAGGGTTTTAAGATGGTGTTGAGAAAATGAGGCTTGAATGAGATGATGGGTTTGAGAATGGGATTGGGAATAGGAAAGATGGTGGGTTTGAGAAAAATGAGATTTGAAGAAAAATAGTAGGTTTGAAATGAGTTGAGGAAATGAGACTTGAAGAAGATGACGGGTTTGAGTTTTGAGATTTGAGATTGGGAGACGGAGATTTTCGTCCAAGGCTTATAAGGGATACTAGAGGGTAATGGGAGTAGTAGAGCTAGGTTTTATGGACTCTAGATAGTCCTAATTATCAAGGGAAATGGGCCCCACTCGTGTGTACATTGAAAGGAAGGAGGGGACTCATCTTGGAACGTTTCTTATACTTTTAGAAACTTTATTATTTTTAAAAATTTTATATTGATTTATCATCAAGTTTTAAGTCATCCTACCAAATTTCATATCATTTGGAGTTGTAAATAAATTATTAAAATCCTAGGAACAGCAGCTGCCTGAAATTAAGAATATTCGGATAATTATTATAACATTTTAATTTTAAAAATATTATAATTTTTATTTTAATTTTATATTATTTTTATATAAAACTAGACTCATCAAGATTCAATATAGCTTTTGAATGACCAAAATCAGAGTTATAACGAAGGAGATATGAACTTTTGAAGTTGGATGAAAAATGCAGAAAATTGAAGTCGGGCGTGCAGACACCCGATGGGCGTCGGGACGCCGACCCACTATGTTTGTGGGGCGTGGAAATTCTTGGTGGGCGTCGAGATGCCGGTCCACTGGAGTTCTGGGCGTGGGAACGCCCGGTGGGCATCGGGACGTCGGCCCACTGGATGGGTTTTCTTATTTTTCAATTTCCTGGGCGCCGGTAAAGCCCCCTGGGACATATCATATATGAATTTGGGGTAGGAGAAGCTGATCTACGTAATGGTCTTATATATTTTATGAAATTTCTCTTGGTTAGAGGCTAAAATTTAATTTTTCTACAATTTCACTATTTTCGATAAAATGTCATTCACCACTAAGTCTTTTTCCCAGAATAGGTCAGAACTATCAAATTTGGCCTAGTGTTAGCTTATTTGGTCTAGGATGATGGTTTTGACCGTCTAATCCCTCAAGTTTGGATCGTTCCTAGCATTGACTAAGGTACTGTAAGTCTCTCTGACCTATTTCCTAGCATCACTAATTTCTCTCGCTACCAAATCCTAACACCCTGAAAGTTTTACCTTTCGTCTAGGATTGTCGGTTCGAGGCTCGGGATTGGTCCTAACGTCCTAAATCCCGGTTACATTTTCTACTGCATATTCTCCCAAGTCAGCGGACGCGTTGGTGAGTTCATGACCCATGGTCCAATGGATTCCAAACTATTGCTCTGATACCATCTGTAACGCCTCGAAAAATCAGGGGTCGTGCATACGCTCGACTCCCGAGTCCCCGAGTGTCACTTATCATTAATTTTATGATTTTATGATTTATCAAGTTTAAATACGCAGCATAAAATTAATTGAAACATGAGGCACATCCACAACTAGTCTACTGAACTGAAAGAACTCAATATATACAGGTTCAAAAGAATATAAATGGGCTGCACAAGGCGATGCCCAACAAAATCACAAAGAGAATCATATGCCCAAAAGAATGGTGCACTGAGCCCACGACTCAACGCTCCAGAATCTAGTCTCCTAAGCCGATGAAAAACCACCCATCAACTGGAAGTAGGACAACTCGTCCTCCTCATCTAAGCTCGCGCTGCATGGCTCGTCGAACTCAGCACTACCCGCAGCTACTGAAGGATGTGGGTGATGTTTTAAAACACCGTCCCAGAGTGGGAGTGAGTGATCAACTCTGTGGGTGTTATTAATCTTAAGTTATCACAGGCATTAATTATTATATGATCTTAATGAAAAGCAGTCAATCATAAACATCTAACTAATCTTATTAATTCTCATGTATGCTGGATGATATGATGTATGCCCTAGCCACAACGCTCCCTCGAGCGACTCCGTCTAACGATCGCGTATGTCAACACTCTCTCAGAGCGACCTTAACTTTCGAGTTACCACCCTAACTAATGCGATGCAATGTGATCGTGTTAGCCGAGTTATTAGTTAATTTCATTCATCCAGCAGGTTAGAGAATCTGATACACCCCACGTATCAATGCTCTAAGCTGTTTGCGAGGCCAAGACCCCCCAATGTGTGAGGCCAAGACCCCTCGATCCTTGATCCCGTCGAGTTCCCCATCCCCGACTTCAAGCACATGGGGAGTGCCGAGAGAAAGGAATCGCTCGCGGTCACTACGGAGAGGTATGGCACCCCAGCGTAGGCTGACAGCTCGGACACAGTGTCTCATTCCACCATGCCCTGCTCATGAGGTTATGGACCAGTTTCAATTGGTTATTGGTGGGCTACAATGGTTGTAGGGTGTTCCAGGTTCCATACATGTGTGAGAAAACAGGGTTAACAAATAAGGTTAGTCAGACAGTGGACTAAACCGCACGAGTCTAGGCAAGTACGTGGCGGAACAACATCGAGTGCAAACATCCCATGTAGTCTAACTACTGTCGCCCACACGCACTCGCCCACATCCATGGGTTTAGCTCCAAGGCGGTCCTACCAACGGGGCCACCTTCGCTCTCCTCGAATTACTGAACAACCCAAGGGTTTAGGAGGTAATGTATAGTATGCCAACTAACATGGGTTATCAACTAGCTTAAGTATTAACATACATTCATTCTTCCCATCATAGAATTCAGATTTTTACAAGGTAAATGCTAACAATATCATGAAATAAAGGTACAAGTGTTGTGTGGGTTAGTGTGGAAGGCAAGCATTTCATATACTCCTAATACCAAGATATACAAAAGGGTTAGTGCATCAAACATGTTATGGGAAAAACATCATATATGAACCGAGCAAGGAACATACAAGCAATCATCATTAACATACCCAATCATGTTTAAGAAACAACGAGCATTTCATCATCATTCCACATTAATTTGGGAGATCTAAAGTGTAAGATTTTGCCTAGATTTTTGCTAGATTACTCAAATACATCATCCAACAAACAAAATCATTAGATTCATATTGAAATTGGTGCTAGGCCAACTAAGAGCAATAGTCCCCACCTATGGATCGTTAGAGACTCAGAAATCGACTCAGGAATGAGGGCTCTTGGGTCGATCGGTCGGATTCCCTAAAACAAGTTCTTGCATGTTAGAATTCCATATCAATCCTTCCTCAATACATGGGTTTCAAGAAAGAGGGGTGAGGGATTTACTTATATAATCAACGGAAGTGGTTCTTGCGGTTGTGGTGGAGGGTTTCCTTGAGGGAGAGGTAGGGTTTTGCAAGACGGGACTCCCTTGGGCCCCACTTTGATCTATGACCCACCTTCACTCTCCCTTCCTCTCTTTTTCTTTTCTCCTTTCTCCCTTTTCTCTCTTCTCTCTTTCTTTCCTTTTGTTCCTCATAGGACAAATTCGTATGGGGGAGGGGGTGTCCAAATAAAGCCTTTATATAATGTCAGGTTTGATGAAAATGGCCCTAAGGGATGGGTTTTCACTGTACTAGACTTATGAGAGGGTCTTTCTAAGCTCTAGGGTCTACAATGGGGTATACATATTGATATACACCATAAGATAGGTGTTCCATGGCCTGATGAAGGGCCATGCAAACTTTAGAAATGATCGGATATGGGGTTTGGTCGTATAGGTCCGATTTACGATCAATGGTCACCGTTCAAAGATCGGGCCCTAGATTTTATGGGCGGGTGTAAGGAAATACATTAGGCTTCCACCGTAAATTTAAAAGAATTCCGACGGTTTAAATGTCTTATATCTCAGTTTCATTTACTCATGCCAGATTTCAATCCTGGCCTTGGGTGGGTTGCATTTGGCAAGTGCTGCTGGACCGCCGCAGATAATTAATTTATGGCCATCCACTGAGTCCATGGTCCTGGATGGACCACAAGCTCAGTGAGACAGACATTATTCTATAATTTTGTAACTCGTGGCCCACCAACGAGCGGTCTAAAGCTTGTTAAGGAAATCGAGATATTTCTGGAATGAATCAGGTAATGAGATTTCTCGTGGGCACTGATTAGGGTTTGGATTAACTATGTTTATAGTATGACCTATTTATAACTAGTGAAAGTAAAGATTTGGTCATGATTACTCTAAGCCAATGGTTTTAGGCCAAAAGAGTATCGGGGTTTGTTTGGTCTATTAGCCAAGATCCGGGTCTTGTCTGACTTGGCTTTGGTTGGATCTTTAATTTAGTTAGGAATGCCTTGATTTATTAGTGATGGGTCGGTTAGATTTGGGCCCCACGTGAGTAAATCATGGGGCTAAACTCGATGTTTGAGCGATCGGGTGGATTCGTTGGCTTCCTACGGCTGATTGATCAGATTTGTATGGTTCTTTACTGGTACCACCCCTGTATAAATTGACGTTGAGTGCTAATGGTTATTAAGTATTATTATAAGTTAATTAATAAAAAAAATTTCAAGAATTTTTGGAAATCCAAAAACAGCGAAAATCCAGGATGTTACAAAAAGGTAGTGGGGGATTGAACGTCTACCATTGAGACCCTTTTAGGGGTTACAAAAGTTTTGGATTATTATGAAATTTATTTTTCCTCTTCATCCATGTCTTTGTGACCCTATGAATGAACTTAGATGGGGAGGATTTCTCACACATCATAGTGGGCCCCCTAAAGGTTTCTAATGGTTGACGCTCATTCAACACTGTTTCCTGTAATGTGGTACACTTGAGATTTGGATATACCTCATTTTTTGTCTCATATCATAAAATGATGTGGAAAAATATATGGACGACATGGATGAAAAGCATAAATCATGGTGGGCCCCACAGACCATCGACCATCCGCCATTGGCTGGTGGCAGGCGGAGTACCCAATCCGTTTCCGTGAAAGGAGGGGTATTTTCATCCTCAAATTTGTTGTCCGTACAAGCTGGTCTAAGTTCCCAAACTGAGTTTGTATTGCTTCATAAAAACTACTGGATAAAAGGTGGGGTCCACAGTCACAAATTTCTCATAGTCGCAAATTTCTCCTGAAATAACTCCCCTAGGCACGGCTGACCTTTATGTCAAAAGGCTGGGAATGGGCGGGCCGGCCCAGAAAATCACAATTCTAATAAGCTCGACCCAACAGGCCTAGAATCAAGTAACTCAAAATCTGCAAGTTGGGCAGGTTGGGTCGGGTTGGTGCTTATCCCTAGCCTAACCCAAGGTTCCTATACCTCAACCCCAACCCAACCTCGGGTTGGAAATTAACACCCCAAGTGGGCTCGGTCAGGTTGGTCAGGTGGATACAAGCTAATATTTTCATTATTACATTAGTTTATTAATGTCTTATTCTTTATATCGATGATTTTATTAATTATATATGTAATTATTTATGGTAAAGAACTTTATTTTTTCTAAATAAACAAGTTAAGATATAAGACAACCACTTTAAAAGTCGTGTTGAGTAGCACACAATTTATTTGGGAAAGACAAATCTGACATATCTTATTAGCTTGAGTCATCGGAAATGACATGGACCAGTGATACCTGACAGCACTAGAATTTTCTGTGCCTCCAATGTGGACTATCCACACTTAATTGTAATTTATAAGTAACTTATATATCGATCGGGTTTGGATTCGGGTTAGGTCAGGCAACCCGAGCCCAACCCAAGTTTTGTCAACTTGGTGTTTGTATAGCCTGAGCCTGAAATTAAACCTGATATATAGAGGTGTACACGAACCAAGCTAGCTCGGTTAGCTCGCTCGACTCGACTCAAAAAGGCTCGATTCGGCTCGGTTTAAAGTCGAGTCGAGCTGATTTTTTTAGCTCGAAAATGAGTTCGAGCTGGCCCCAACTCGACTCGACTTGGATTGAACCCAGATCGACTTGAGCTCAGATGGAACCACTTTAGTGACTTGGTTACTTTGATATTGATGTCGCTCATGAAGTGTTTGATGAAATGACTCAAAGAAGTGTGACTGGTGGCAAGGAAAGTATGTATATGAAACCAATACCCTTTTTGTTTTTTATTTTTATATTGTTTAGGTGTTTGATAAAATACCTGTAAACCCATTGCTGTTCTCTCAAATATAGTGAGATTTTAAAGGCGCAGTTAAGGTGTTTATGAAAATGCTACAATGGCAAACTTGGCTTGATCTTGGCTTGAACTGGCTTGAGTTGTTGACCGAACTGAACCAAGCTGGCCAGTCAGGCTCGAGGACCAGGCTGAGCTAAGGTCAGTAATGGCCGAGCCTCAGCTCGACTCAATGTACACCCCTACCAATATATTTTGCCCAAGCCCAACCCAATGTCAGGTAGGTCACAGGTCGGTTACGTTGAACCTGCCTGACTTTCAGCCCTAGGCCGAAGCCGATCTAAGGCCCAGTCGGTTGACAGCCCTCACCATGCATGTGTAATCTAAATATGCCCAAGATGCTTAAGCTGTGTCAACGAAGCTGGGCTTGTACAATGTGGCCCAAGCCAACCAATTTGTTTGCCAGTTTGGATTGGCATATTTCAATCCAGCCCTTTATTTCATGGCCCATTGCTAATCGCTCCCCACATGAGCTGACCCCATTGGTGGTGTTAGCATTTGTTTTTTTGTAGGCCTGGCCCACCTTGACTTGATTTCTACGCTCATGCGCTGCTCTGGGCCTGAGCTCGAGCCCTTAGTCCATGGGCTGGACGGACATGCGCCCACCTGGGCCGCACCATTTGCCACCTTTCCCACATGTGCTAGCATGTCATGCATAGGTGAGGCCTCGGATCCACTGAGGTGAGTAGGACCCTTGACTGTAGGGCCCACTCCGATGTATGTGACTGTATTGAAAGCTCATTTTTAGGGCATGATCCAAAAAATGAAGCACCTCCATATATCGGATGGACCTTAGTAGGGGCAAACAATGGTGACTGATCATTTTAAACCTCTTGTGGGCCACAAAAGCTTTGGATCAAGATGATATTTATGTGGTCTCTTCATTTAGGTGTTTGTGACCTTATCAATAGGTTGGATGGCAAATGAACGTTCCAGTGTAATCCATGAAGTTTTTAGTGGTGGGGATTCAATCACGACTGCTTCCTTTGGTATGGTCCACTTAAATTTAAGTCAGCTTCAGTTTTTTAGATCATGATGTAAAATGAGCTTTCAAAATAGTTGGATGGTTTGGATTTAAGACACATACATCTGATCCCCACAGTTAGGGGTTCCACCCACCTTGGTCGATCCGGGGTCTCACCTAATCCGCTGCAGCGTGTATGAGCGAGTCAAGTCATTGAGGACGAGTCTTAGCTGACTAAGACAGGTCTTCGATCCTTGTATGGGGACGTAGTTTGCTTGTGCTAGAGTTGTACACGAGCAAAATCTAGTCATGCTTGGCACTACTCTGCTCAGTTGGACCAACATATCATACCAGCTCGAGTTTGGTGTGGCTTGGTCCTCGATCTTAACTCGCTAGCTCAGCTCAGCTCGGTCAACAATTTGGGTTAAGCCCAAGCTTTTGAGCCAAGTTAAAATTCAAACTTTTCAGTCAAGCATTTTTATTTATTATTATTTTTTTTAATAAATTATGGACATGCCTTCTTTTTATTATATATATTATATAATTAAGTTATAACTCTAGTTGAGTCGAGCCGAGCGAAGTCAAGCCGAGCTTCAGCCTTCAGGTAATGTCTACTCAAAGCTTGAACCTAACTCGAAATCCTTTCAAGCTCTCAACTCAAACACAGCTTCGAATCCAGCTGAGTTTAGATTATCCAAGCCAAACCAAGTAGGTTAACTGAGTTACTTGGTTTGTGTACTGCTCTAGTCTATGCCCCCTGTTGTCAAAAGTTGTTTGAGGCGCTCATAGACGCCCATGACAAATCTACTCCGTCCATAGAGTTTTGCAAGACTACAATAGAACGGGGACTAAAAATTAGATAGATCCAAAACTCATGTTGGCCATACCACACAAAAGAGTCAGAATTGAACGCCCATAATTGGAAACTTTGTGGAGGCCACGAAAGTTTTGTATCATAATGATATTTTTTCCTACAATTTATCTGAGTGGTAATAACCCTAAAATGGTTTGGATGGTATATAAATATCATGGTCAACTCTAGAAAGGTTTCAACAACACACATTTCCATTCCCATAGTCTTGTTTTGCCTGATTTTTAGATTCATATCCTATTATGGTCTTAAAAACTGATAGATGGAGTGGATTTGTCAAGGGCAGCTCTGCGGGCCCCACACAACTTTAGGAGCATAGGAATATCTCTATGCCCGGGGCACAGAATCCCATAACTGTTGATTGGCAAAGGATCTAATACAACTTGTTGTATAGTATGTCTGTGATTCAACTAGCTGCATGTGATACGTGGGATAATCCAATTACCAATCTGGAACGTCCATTCATTCCATACCACCATCAGCAAGCAACAATGGTCGAGATCAAGTAGAAAAAAATAGGTCCAACCATCAACTTCAAACGTCTATTTGATGGGCCACTTTTGACTACAGTGATGCTTAAGAAACACTGATCAGATGAAACTAACCATCCTCTCTATTACTTGTAAATAGCAACAATGACCAACATTCAATGGGTCAAGACATCCAAGCATGATGTAGAGTGGGTTGCAAATAATTTCATGGCCAAGATAGACCAAAAAAGGCTCGATCGCAAATAGAGACCAAAAAAGGCTCGATCGCAAATAGAGATGATCCAGACTGTTAGAACTTCAAATAGACGTATCTCACAAACCGTAGTGAGTTATCGAACATAAAATATATGATTTTGGGGAGGACGAGCTACTTTATCTACCCAACCCTGATATGTGAGGTTGTGCAAGCTGGATTTGCGAAATACCATCTGATCAACGGTCGTTTCTCTATTTTAATTCCATTTCAATGTATCGCGCCTCAGAGAGTCAATGATCAATGCCTAACAAATGCTCTTTTGAAGATAAATGTCAAGGTGAGCTATTACTGAAATATCATGTCCCTTCCCTATGGACTTTCAGGTGTGATCTATCTGTCTAGCTGACAACCTCCTTTCCTTTCTTTTCAGCAGCTTGGTGGAATGAATTCCTTACTTACAATTGAACACTCACTTTCCATTTCCTTGATTTCTGGAGTTCCCACAATCATCATGGGGATGCAGTTCAGGTCTTAAATAACTCATGTGTTACTTAATCCATTCAAATAGTTAAGTTTTAGTTTAATCATCAATATTGCAAAGATATTGTTGATGAGACTGTTTGCTTGATCAGAACGCATGTGTCATTTATTCTAGAGGTGATTGCGGCTTTAATGAAACTAAAAGCTTTGGAAATCCAAGAGCTGAATAGACAAATTAAGACCAGATCCGATAAAACCAACTGATTATTTAACTAACAATTGCATATAATAAAGCAATTTTTGATAAGATGGCTATAAGATAATCGTTGGTCGATGAGCTAAAAAACTTCAAACAGATGCATCTCGCAAATTGGAATGAGTTATCGGACTATTAAAATTTCAAACGGATGTATCTCGCAAATCGAAATAAGTTATCGGACTGTTAAAATTTCAAAAAGATGTATCTCGCAAACCGGAATGAGTTATCGGACATAAAATATATGACTATGGATAGAACGAGCTACTTTAGCCACCTAACCTTAATATGCCAGGTTGTGCAAGTTGGATTTGCGAAATACCATCTGATCAGCGGTCTATTTCCTATTTTAATTCCATTTTTATTATAAATAGTAAGTTTTAGTTTGATTATAACTTTTCATCCGTTAGGCTTTAAGAATTGTGCCCCAAAAGTGCTCAGAATAATTAGGAGAACAATGTCTAAATCTAAATAGGACACTTACTATTTTTGGCCGAAAACCTTGCGAACTAGTAGGCATCATGACCACCTATAAATAATAAATTTACTTTTTACATTAAGTTGCGAATTCTTAGAGTTTTAGTTGTAATTTTATTCTGATTTTTTTTTTCCATTGCTCACTATCCCTATTTAAAGGGTTGTGAATTCATTTATTTTAATTCATCAATCAATCTGGAATTTTATTGAATTTGTTTTATGCTCCTTTGTTCTTTTCCTCGTGGATTCGAGAAGTCTCTCAGAGAAGTTTCGTGGATTCGGAACAATTATCCCCTTGAGGAAGATGGTGCTCCACCTCATGTCCTTCCCTGCATCAAAGCAGCACAAGGTTTGCATAATCGACTACTATTAATGGTATGGGTATGGAATGAATCGACGGTCCAGATCAATGATTTGACGCCCCGATCAATGATATAACAGCCCTATATATCCCACACGTGAAAATTCTAGCCGAGCATTATGAGTCGCAGATAAACTGTTAAGAAAGAAAAAGCTACAATGGCTCGGATTCAGCCAAAACAGGACCATTAATCCCCGAAACTCGTGGACCGATCATCTCAGCAGCTTAGATATATCCCCGGATCACGGGACCCACTTGTATAGACTGGAAATGAGTGCAAATGAATCAGGTCAAGGAGTGGTTTCGACACGACCCATTTAACTGTCGGGTCTGGGCACCTGATCCACTAATATCTAGTCTGGTCCAAGTTGAATTCGGCATATCTTAGAACTAATTTATTCATAAGTCGGGTTTGCCTAATCCATATTTTATTAGAACCTTACCACGCATGATTTGTTTATGTAGCTTTAAGGGTTTTATAAAGGGTCGGGTCTTAGCCAGGTTCAGCTAGCTTGGGTGGTCCAGATCCATTTGGATGGTCCAAATTCAACCAATTTAAAAGTTGGGTCCAAATTGCATTTGTTCCATCTTTCACAGGTTCTAAATTAGACCCATTTGATGATCAAGGCGGTGTCTCGGACTGAACCAAACCCAACCCAGCTGGGATCAAAATTCCAATCCCTACTCATTTTCATCGGGTCGGGTCCAATCACCCATTGTGAAGACCTGACCCATTTACCTCTAGAGTTGCAGTATATATTAGTGCTGTGGAGGAATTATGTATGGGGTTGATGGTTTGACAATCAGACCATTAATCATCAGTATTGCAAAGATATTGTTGATGAGACTGTTTGCTTGATCACAAGGCATGTGTGGATCCTTACTCTTGCTTGGGTGGTAGACTCTTAGGAGTTTCAATTACCAGTCAAGGATTGAAACTCCTTGAGTGGGAGTTGAAACTCCTAGTCAGGAGTACCCATAGGTGGTGAAATTCCACTAGCGTGAGTGTGTGGGGGTGTGTGCGCGTGTGTAGAAAAAAAAAAAAGAGATAGAATGCATGTGTCAGTTATTCTAAAGTTGAATATAACTTTAATGAAACTAAAAGCTTTGTAAATCCAAGAGTTGAATAGACCAATTAAGACCGGATCTGATAAAATCGACTGACTATTTAGCCAACTATTACACATAATAAAGCAACTTCATTGTGCAAGAGGTTTGAAAAGGGCCCGACGAAAGTACCAACATTACTATTAATCACGGGCAACTTCATTGTGGGCCCCAACTAACGAGTGGCCCAGATCTCATACGCTTGTGGAATGCTGGCACATGTATCAAATGTGATGAAAATCAAGCCTGGGTCTAGGCCTTCAATTTCAGGCCCAAGCCTACCATTATAGCCTTAAATGTCCTGGCTCTATACTCTGTCTCAGTCAATCACGCCCGATATGGACCTGGGCCTGGACCCGAAGCCTGTTGGACTGACCCATGCCATCCCCATGCATGGGGTACGTAAATGTGTGTATGAAGAAGGAATTGCATGATCTCAGGCTCATGGATATGGATAAAATTGGGCCGTTGGTTTTTACATGCAAGGCCCATCAATCAGTCATCTAACCATTGACCTGATGGGGCCACCAAATGAACCATGCCCAAAATACCCTATCCTTGGCCCTTCCACCATTGCATGTGGATATCAGCGATCATCTAGTTTCAGGACACTGATCAAAGGTTTAGGATCGCCGCAGTCGGAAGGCTTCAAGGCATGGTCCATCCATTGGATCACCTAACCATGGGCCCCAGTAATGGGGCACTACACATATACTCTAAAGAAAGAATATTTAAACTTCATAGTAGTTTGTGATATTTATACATTATATCTATATACATATATTAAAAAATATCATCCCAACAAATAAAGACATTTTTTATCTAATCCCAAACCCCCCGCCCACCCCCCCCGCAACAAAAAAATAAATAAAAATCACAATTTCCAAATAACACATCACAATGACACATCCAAAAGCCAATCTAAAGAAGACGATCCTTTTTCTTTTCATCCTCCAACCTCCTTTGATCTAGATTTAGAGGCCCATCAATCCCCAAACCATGGCCCTCCAATGCCATATCCAAGAAAAATCCATACTCATCATCTCCACCACTAGTATTCATACTACTAACTATAGGTGTGTTGTCCACATCTTGTGGGAACCCAAGAAAATTATAACGCCACAGAGCCAAATTTAGCATCGTATTTGGAGGGCTGTAGTCTACTTCTTGGGATGGGATATTGGAGAATGAGATCGTTTGATCATACCCATTTTGCATGCTTTGCTGAATAGTATTTGGAAGAGATGTCCCCAAATTTGGAGAAGAGCTGCCAATGTTGTCTTGCTCAAATTCAAGTCTAAATTTGGTGGATGGCCCTCCTTTGTTCTTGCGGAAAACTCTACATAAAACCCAATCCTCCTGTCAATGAAACAAAAGTTCAAAAAGTCAAAGACTAGCTATTTTAGGGTTAGAATATTTAGATTGAGCATACAGGTGGGCCCCACTGTAGTTATGATCGATTCAGATACGTAATAGAGTGGTGTGCTTAGACTCTATTATGCATTCGTGGTATTTCAATTGGACATGGACTTGATTATAGACGATTTTATTCCACATTTAGTCTTACATATAATAATCTCATTTAAGGTTGATTTTCACAAAAAGACGTCTCGTTTTTCATGAAAATAATCATGAATTAGTTTTTTAAAAGAGATTAACCAACTCATTTTTCAAGAAAAACATAATCATAACAATCAATTTCCAAGGCTAGTTCTTTAAATTACAAAAAACAAAAAAGGTGGGCCAACACTCTCACCACGTAGCATACATGAACTCTCACATTCAATCATTCTCTCCCTCATTAATAATGTGCCACATGTATAGAATATCCAATCAATGCAAAAGGTGGGCCAGCACGTAATGGCTAGCAGATGTCATGACTCATTGCATTGGTGTGACCTGTCGCAAGCTTCAGGTATTATTGTCTTGGTTCAATCCACTATAGATCTATATTTGGGACTGGCCACGGAAAGTTATGAGGTATGGAACCTAATCTGTGCTTAAAGAAAATTGGAGCAAAAATTTGAATGCATCAGCGTAATTTTCATACCAGATGATCATTGTGGTGTGGCCCACCTTCTACATGAGTTAAATTTTACACGTGACATGAAGTTAGGAAAGAAATGTTTGTATGAAAAAGTTCATAAACAACTGTTGTATGTGATCATTTCTCTATTAATGAACCAAAGTTATGTCCATAAAAGCCTAATTTTGATGCACACAAATTTCCTCCATCCATGGATGGTAAATCCAAAACATTTTTATAGAATTTTGAAAATATGTTGATATAAAGATCACCATATTTAAATGATGGGAGATGTGTGCTCGCCGACTCTCGGTGGCATGCACCATGAGCTCACATGTTTGAAGAAGCATCATGGATTTAAGGAGATGAAAGTAGTAGTACAAACCTTAGGAGCTGTTTGGTTGCTCTCTATACGAAATTCGTGCATGACCCAACCCTTCTTTATCCCGTTCGGAGCTCTTTTGCGATAGAAAACTAAAGTCTTCCTCATGCCTATGATCGCTTGTGTGTTGGGGTTGAAAATCGGGCGATCTTTTCCTGTAGCTTTCCAATAACCAGAGATAGTTGCTCGATTTGCACGCATGCCAGTAGCGTATTTCCAGTCCCGAAAACTGAAGAAGTACCACTCATTGGCACCAAGCTTAGCCACATCTGTTCCCGTGCCGAATCAAATTATTTCATTACCATATAAATATTCATGACCACAAAAAGTAAAACTGGTTTCTTTTATATATATATATATATATATATATATATATATATATATATATATATATATATATATATATATTAGTTACATCAATGCATGGTTTATTCGTCCCTCGTTTTCACGGTTTAATGACTCATGACATGAGTCATTGAACACCTAAAGCATCCAAATTCCATAGCTGACTTTGCTGAGTCAATGTGGGAACATGGCTAGTGTTTAAAGGAATGATGAGGCCTATTTACTTCTTCAAGGCCCTATCTTGGTAAGGAGACAGCCAATCTCAACAATTGGATCATAGGATGGATTTATGGTCAATGTATATAATCATTCACTTATTAGGTCTTGTTGCCAATTAGATTTTTCAATGCCTTTCATCCAAGAGAAAAGGAGGGATATGAGGTGGGGATGAATTTTATTCAGATTTTTTTATTTTTTTTTTTGAAAAATTAAATTAAAAAATATATTATTTTAGGAACAAAGTAAATATAGATTTTAAGGCACTATTTAGATGCCACCTAAAAATGATTTTATCTCATTTTAGCTTGTAATTATATATAATGTTTTGTTAACATCCACACTTTTATTAGACAGCTCCAACATCCCCAGCCTTCTGAATGACATGAGGGATGATCAATCATTGATCTGGACAGTTCATTCAGTAGTATTAATTAAATCAAGCTATGGTGCAAAAATCATGCCGATATCCAATCGCAGCCCTTGGTTGTTTATAAACAATAGAGTACATGGTTAAAATCATCAAACCAAAGTGCTTTCTTAGAATATAAACAATATGAAATGGGATTATGTAGTAAATCTTTCAAGATAATAATCAAAATTATTTTGTTTCTTTGCTTAATCTTGGTTGTCTATTTTTCATGATATTGGTTGAAAGCTTGGAAATTATATAAATTATTGGTTACCAAGAACATTATTTTTATTCCTTACTAAAATCTCTAATACATGATTATTATTTATTAAAATGAGGATTTTATTTTTAGGTGGCAACCCTACAAAGCATAAGTGGCTTAATGATTAAAAAACGAATTTTTCCCACAAGAGGCCACGGTTCATCACATCACAAGGGGTCTTATAATTTTGGAAGTAAGAGCCTTGGTGCAACCCAACTTGAACCAGGTGGCTTTAGTTGGGCTGACTAGGATCTGCATATAAGCTCCTAGCAATTCAATATTTGGCTATTTATTTTATTTTTTTAACCATACATACGTAGGTTATTGAAAAAAGCAATCTTGAGTATTTTCTGGCCATCCCCTGTTGAAGGTGGGGCACACAAGGATCTTAATCACAAACAAGTAGACCCATGTAAAGCCATAGAGGCAATTTTCAAGTCACGACGTCTGGAATCTCGTCTTATTTTTACCAAGCAAGATGCATGCATACTTCCGGAAAAACAATGATACTCTGACAGAGTACAATAGTCGATATGCAGGTCTTAAGAAATTATACATGTGGCATGAAAGTAACTCAAATTAAACTGTCCAAATTGTGGACTTAACTTACATGGTTCATAAACCAAAGATAAAATATAAAAAATGATTTGATTTCTAACTGGATCATCAAGAAACAGCCGTCCAAATGCAACAAACAAACGACCGTTAATCATTCGTTAGGATAAACCGATCTGGATTCGGAACGATGGCCTATCTATAGTAGGACCCACAGTCTGGATGGTTTAGTTTGAGTGATCGTATGCGACATGTATAGTATCTCAGTGCCTGAGTATCAACTATCACGCTCCGTCTGAGTATCAAACAAATTTCAGAATAACTAGGACAACATCATCCTTGGAGAGTTTTGCTAAGCCAGCATGCAGCCACACGTGTCTGTTCCATCCGTGGCCCACCATGCTTATGTCCCGAATATGAAAACCTTCTGATATTCTCATCGTGCAAGCATATATACTTGCCTGCACCTTCTATTTCTAAACCGTCAACTTCCGCCGTGCAATTGTCCGCACCTAATGAATTGCTCGTCCTGATTATTGTGGGGCCCATTATGATATATGTGTTTTATCCAGCTGTCTATCTGTTTTGACAGATCATTTTAAGGCATGATCCCATAATTGAAGCATCTCCAAAGCTCAAGTGGACCACACCATAAGAAACAGTGAGGATAATAAAATCCACCGTTGAAACCTTTGTAGGGCACACAGTAATGCTCATTTACCATCCAAACTTTTCATAAGGTCACACAGTCCTGGATGAAGGGAAAACAAAAACATAAGAAGTTTTCAACGGTAGGCGATCAATCCCCACGTTTTCTTGATTAAAAGACATGGCTTTATACGGGACAGTTGATTATTTAATACTTAAACTAGTTATATGATACTCAGGCAGTGTACACCACTTGATAGACAGCCACTCTGAAGTTGTACACGTGGCATACATTAACCGAAGTTAGACCGACTAAATTCTAAAACACAATGTTGCTTATTCACTGTCCCAAAATGGGATTGGTTGAACAATCCTAACGTCTGATACGTTCATTAAAATTGGATCCTTAGATTTTTTTCATTTTCGACCGTCTAATAAATATCCACAGTTGGAATAGTTAGAAAATTCAATAAGTGCAATTTTATTCATGATAATCTAAATTAGAACCCATAATTTGGACCGTTTAATTTGAATTACCTATACTTGGTTTTCCCAATTAAAGTTGTATTATTGGTACAATTGGCAATAATATCAGTATTATAAGGGTGGTGATAAAATCGTAAATTTGCAAATATTGGCGGTGTATCATTGAAATCTCACTGTATTATTGAAATATCGGCAAGATACATCATCATCCTCATCTTCATCATCAAAATTATCGCCACAATCCCAATACATATATTATCAGGTGTTGGTGATATTGGCATTATTGACACCGATAGCTAGGTTTGAGAAAAAGATTATGAAATTCATGTGAAATAGAAGAAAAAATAGAAACAATAAGAAAAAAATAAATTATGTCAAAATATTCGTGAGATTTGATTGTAAAGTAAATTTTGACTACTTTTCTACATTTTGGTGTATCAAATCTGGGATTTGAGAGAAAAAAATTGGCTCGCGAAAGGAGAGTGGACTGTAACTCAAAAAGTGAGAAAATCCAATAAGTGTAATTTTATTCATGATCATCTAAATTAGAACCCATAATTTAGACAATTTAATTGGAATTACTTATACACAATGTTCCAATTAAAGCTGATATTATTGATACAATCCACAATAATATTGATATCATATAATTAGAACCTATAATTTGGATAGTTTAATTTGAATTACTTATATGTAGTGTTAACAATTAAAGCCAATATTATTGGTACAATTGGCAATAATATCAATATCATAAGGGTGGTGATGCAGATAATGTTGAAGAATTGAAAATTTTCAAGTATTGGCAATGCATCATTGAAATGTCACCATATTATTGAAATATCAGATAAATATTATTATCATCGATATTATCACCATAGTCCCAATAAATATATTATCAGGTGTTGGTAGTATTGGCATTGTTGACACTAACACATCTAGGTTTGAGAAAAAATAGATGAAATTCATGTGAAATAGGAGAAAAAAATGATGGGATTTTTTTGACTTGTCGTCGACCGGTCGTAGACTGGTGTTCGACCAATCGTGGAGTCGAGTCGTAACTCGACTCAAAGTCTAGCGAGTTTGGACTGATTTTCTCTGTGGTGCACGACCGGTCATGAGAGATACACAACCGATCGTAGGTAGCACTCGACCAGTCGTGGGTGGCGCTCGACCGGTCGTGGTTACGCAGATTCGTTCCGCGAGTTTGCACGAATTTCGTATCGCAAGTCCATTCGCAACCGGGATATAGAAGGGAGTTTCCTAAAACTATAAAAAGGGGTCTCCAGGGTTTTCTTAGGGTATGATGTGAATTAGGAAAAATACAAGAGGGCTATCAAAGGTGTGAGAGAGAGAAAGAGAGAGAGAGGAAGCTTGTAGAAGGGAGGTTATGTTCGTGGAGGTGATCTACCATATCTCAACGCTTCTACGTCCTCATAATCGGTGAGATCTTTCAGTTTTCTTTGTTTCTCTTACTATTTATCCACTCCTGCGTGAGTGAAGGTTTGATCATAACAAGGTGTGCTTGTGATAAGTTATAACGTTCTACTTCATAGTGGATTGTTGATCTGGACGAGGTCCCGTAGTTTTTGCCTCTTTGAGAGTTTTCCATGTAAAAATCTCTTATGTAGTGTGTGATTGATGCTTTGATTTATTTCATTGCTTTGTTATTTCATAATTCTAGTTTGTTCTGGAGGGCTAGATCCTAAGGTTTTCTACAAGGCCCCCAACAAAGTGGTATCAGAGCTAAGTTCATTGAACGGGTAGGATCGGTTTGAAATATGGAAGGTGGCTCATTAAGGATGATCAACCTCAATGGTTCTAACTGGACCATATGGAAAGCTAAGATGGAGGACTTGCTTTATTGCAAGGACCTATATTCTCCACTTTGAGGCATATCAGTAAAATCCAAGGATATGTCTGATGATGATTGAAAGAAGATGGACCGGAAGGCGGTGGTGTTCCACCATGTGTCTATGGAAACCTCAACCGCTAGCCTATGGCTAAAACTAAAGGGCTGTATGAGAGGAAGACAGTCGGTAATAAAAATTTTCTGATAAGGCGACTTGTGAATCTCAAGTTCAAAGATGGTGGTTCTGTGGCCGAGTACATGAATGAGGTCAGCAATATAGTGAACTAGCTCTCTGCTATGAAGATGGTCCTTAATGATGAATTGCAGACTTTGTTATTGCTTAGTTCATTGCCTGACGGTTGAGAGACATTAGTGGTGTCTCTAAGTAACTCCGCACTAGACGGAAAGATATCCATGGAACAGGCTATTAGCTGTCTCTTTAACAAGGAGACAAAGAGGAAGTCTCAGGGGTCTACTCAGCAAGAGGCCCTTGTGACATAAGAACGGGAGAGAGGAAAGAACAGAAAGGGCGAGAAGGCTCGAGATAAATCAAGAGGCAAGTCGAGTACCATGAAGGATGTTGAATGCTGGAATTGTGTCAAGAAGAGCCACTACAAGCATAAATGTCGTAAGGTTAAGAACAACAAGAAAAGAAAATGAAAGGAGAAGGAAGATGAATCAGATTTCACTACGGTCGCTTTAGATGGCGACGTTATAGTTATTCTTTCAGCGGATCACGATGTATGTCTCACGGCTACGAGTCAGGACACCAACTAGGTGATTGACTCAGGAGCTTCTTTTCATTCAGCTCCATACAAG
This sequence comes from Magnolia kwangsiensis, assembly GCA_037074715.1. Taxonomy (NCBI): domain Eukaryota; kingdom Viridiplantae; phylum Streptophyta; class Magnoliopsida; order Magnoliales; family Magnoliaceae; genus Magnolia; species Magnolia kwangsiensis. The sequence continues at coordinate 37,711,200 of CM073574.1, read as the reverse complement.
GACTTCTTCACAAGCTACAAGTCAGGTGACTATGAGACCGTGAAGATGGGGAGTTCTGGGGTATCGAAGATCGTAGGGGTTGGTGATATTTATGTGAAAACTGATGTGGGCTGCACATTAGTTCTCAGGGATGTGAGGCATATCCCAAACCTTCGCCTCAACTTGATGTCGACAGGAAGGTTGGATGATGATGACTATGAAAGTCGGTTTGCTGATGGGCGCTGGAAGCTCATCAAGGGTTCGTTAATTGCAGCTAGAGAAAAAAAGTGTTACACCTTGTACAAGGAAAGTGTCAGTGTATGCAAGGGTGGGTTGAACACAGTGAAAAATTCAGCTATTGACATGTGGCACAGGCATCTAAGCCACATGAGTGAAAAATGGCTTCAGCTACTAGCGAGGAAGCAGCTCCTTTCAGACGTGACAGGTACACTTCTCAAAACCTGTCTTAATTGTTTATCAGGAAAATAACATAGAGTTTCATTTGTTAAAATTACTTCTCATGTTAATAAAGTTCATGTATTAGATTTGATTTATTCTGATATTTGTGGTCCTATGAGGATAAAAATCTTGGGTGGGGCATTGTATTTTGTCACTTTTATAGATGATGCATTTAGGAGGGTTTGGGTTTATGTTTTGAAATCTAAGGACGAGGTCTTTGGTATGTTTAAATTGTTTCATGCTATAGTCAAGAGAGAGATAGGTAAATCATTGAAGTGCATCCGCACTGACAATGGTGGTGAATACATTGGCGAATTTCATGAGTACTGCAAGTCCCTCGGTATACAACATGAACAGATGGTTCCCAAGACCTTCCAGCATAATGGTGTAGCTGAGCGAATGAATCGCACCATTGTAGAGAGAATCAGATGCATGTTATCCCATGTAAAGTTGTCCAAGACGTTCTGGGGAGAAGCAATGCACATGACGGTGTATTTGATAAACAGGTATCCATCAGCCCTGTTGAATGGAGAAGTACCTGCGAAGGTGTGAACTGAACAGGATCTATCGTACAGTCATCTTAGGGTGTTTGGATGCAGGGCATCCGTTCACGTACCAAAGGACAAGAGGTCCAAACTCGATATGAAGATCAGGTAGTGTGTGTTCTTAGGGTACGGTGATGAAAAGTTTGGTTATAGATTGTGGGATCCGACCGAGAGGAAGCTCATCAGGAGTAGAGATGTGGTTTTCTTTGAAGATCAGTGTATAGAAGACATTGGTAAGGCAGAGAAGAACCAGCCTAGTTCAGGTGAGTTAGAGGACATGAATCCGATTATTCCTCCCATGGTGCCTGATGACGGGGGAGTACAAAAAGGTGCAGAGGACGATGGAGTTCCTACTGAAGATGTACCGGGGGAGCAGCCCCCACTTGATCCACTTGTTGAGCCATAGGTGAGGAGGTCATCTGTCACGCCCCAAACCAGGGGACGGACATCTTCCGTGATGCCCCGAATCCGGCACTCGACTTCCAAACACCAAGTCCCGAGTTTGGCGAACCACAAGGAAGATTTTTGATTGATTTTTTTTTACACATATATAATAATGCCTGAGCATAAAGATCCATGATCAAATTACCAAGCGACATTCTCCAATAGAAATCCTGATGGTTACAAGTACAGTGCTTTTCAAAAGGTACACAACGTCAACATTGTCAAATCAAAAAATAGATGCAATGCATCGAGAAGGTAAAGTCTTCCAAGCTACTCTTAACCCTGAAAAAATTGAAAAATAGGAAGTTTAGGCAAAAAGCCTAGTGAGTACACACGTGTGTGCAGTGTATCCTACGTGCAAGTAAGATAAATATATTATAAGGAAATCATATATGTGAAAGGCGTGTAGCACGTAAAGTATGATGTCAATGCCAATGCAATGCATATGCATCATAATAATACTCCAAGTCAATGCTACCAGCATCACCAATTCATATTTTCATTTCTCTTATACCACGGCCATAACCGTATTACACGCATCCGTAATCACATCATCATCATCATATTGTCATGCTATAATTATACAATATCAGAAATACTGACAAGTCCATGAGTCAAACAATATCAGAATACGCAATGAAGATTAACTATACAAATGAGGAACAATATCAGAATACGCGATATAGATCAACTATATAAATGAAGAGTCATAAAGAGTCAAATATCAGATGTCGTATCTGAACCATGTAAATGTAGAAACACAAGTAACCCATAATGTTATATGTCGCAGATGTAATGCAATATGCTGTGCAAATGAAATGACCATGCTGGAGTGTGAAGTCGGAATGATAGTACGTAGTATTGCAGGCTATGGGGTCTATCCCAAGGGACTTCTATCCAAACCAGTCTCATACCTAAATTTGGATAGTCAGACTCAATGTGGTAAACTCTTGATCTCATGTTAGTCACACGCCCCAACCGAAATTCTGGCCATTACGAAGGTACACGTACAAATAGTTGCGCACCACCAGCCCGAGTGGATAATGAATGAATGAATGAATGAGTATACAACTCGTGCTCAATAAGTCCACATATCAGTACAGTTCCTCTCTGGGATCATCACCGGAGTTTAGTACACTCCAAATGGCACTGCCCCTCTCCCAGCAGTACAGTCCAAGTGAGCATAAGAAATTTCACTATCCGCCTGGCTAATAGTCTGTCAATACCTATCCGACACGTCGATAGCAGATCCATTCACGAGCTGGTCAAACTCAGCCTAACAATGCCCCCTCTCAGGCAACTAAGGCCACACCCCCTCCCAACCAACCACGATACAGTGGGAGACGGGGCCTCCTGGTATTCGGCACTCGGGTGCTCATGTATCCACTCGGTCTCGACGTTGGGGCGTCCTCTAGTACCAAGAGGGTTTAGGGATTTTCACCCAAGGCAATTTATGGTAGCCCGATGCTAGAATAAATTTCTAGTGTCCCGTCTGGCCATCCACGAGATGCCTATGGAGGCTACGGCCCTAATGTCGCTAGGGCGTATACTAATCATAATGCAAGATGCATGAGTCTTACAATCCAGTCATGCATTAATCCTGCATATAATGTGTACTCATGTGAGACAATCTCCGCCTATCAGAGAGTCCTATAATCGTCATGCCCAATGACATATGCAATGATCAACCACCTCTCATAACAAACATGCAGATGATGCGTATGAGCATGTATCATGATGCTATGCTATCACATACTCATATTTAACATTGATAATCGGCTTTGACAATCAGAATCGATGAGAATGAGCCTAAAAAAGCCTAAGGGAAGGTCATAATGTAGACATTCAACCATCATTGCCCGTCAATGTGGACATTTAACCAACATTGCTCCCAAGGAGTGGCCCACATAAACATCAATACATACATCATGGCAAAATTACACATCACATGGGTCCTCATATACATCACTTTGGGTCTCACACAAGGGCCACACATTCATAGCATTGGGCCTCACTCATGGGCCGCATATATATCACATTGGGCCATATCATATGGGCCTTACACATTCCAATGGGCCTCTGCACATGGGCCATGAATAGACCACATCAGGCTTCACAACCCATGAGCTTCAAATACACAATAGGTAGGCCCTACACTTGGGCCTCAAGTACATCACAACGAGCCATAACCTATGGGCCTAAGATACATCTCAGTGAGCCACACCCATGGGTCTCAAATACATCACATTGGGCCTTGAATACATTGTAAGTGACCTCAAATCTATTTCACAGGTAGGCTACATACCTGGGCCTAATAGACATCGCTATGGGCCACATCACATGGCCCGGAAATACATCACAATGAGCCTCATCATATGGGCCGGAAATATATCTCAATGGGCCTTGCCCATAGGCCACGAATACATGGCTACACCAATTATAAAAAGTCTTATACTAAAACCACTTCACACGTCACATAGTTAATGGCTTATATTTTGTGTCGCATGATTAAGGGCCAAGAGCCATATTTCATTGTACCACTTACGGTTTAGAGATCACAGTGTATAAAATCCAGGACCTTGATAACATTAGCTTGGGTAACATAACTCTACATCACATTCGGTTTAGTGTACAACTTAGTTATATGTGATTCAAGTGGTAGTATTTATATCGATAAGCACAAACCTACGTTGTTGAATGGCCATCAATGCCACTTGATTTCATACGGTTAGGTGGCCTTGTACGTATTTCACATTCATACAATTAGATGACTACATATACTATACATGCTCCACCATTGCCTATGATTAGGTGGCTATATATACATCAAATACCTACATGATTAATGGACCAAATAGGTATATCACACCCTCACACCACTAGAGTCTACGTATTTGTTATAATTAAACATGTTTAAGGGTTTAAACACAAGTCACATGATCCTTTTACTTAGGACCGTACTCCATCTAAAGTGCCAAGTGATTAAGGACTGTCCACAATCAACTCATTTAAGGGTTTAATCATCATTACTTCAAAAATTACAATACCAGTTCGTCATATGTTCAACACATGGAGATTACAAACTCTTATCGAAAAGGCCCAATGGTTGGCCCAAACAAGGCTACCACTAATGAGCTCATATGACATTCACTTAAAATGGGTCCTAACATTCTTGGGCCCACACATCAATGGAATTTACAATGAGTTCTATATGGTGGAGCTCATGAGGCTTTCCCATGAGGTTAAGTCTATGTGACCCACTTAAGACTTAGGTCTACTTTGATTCTAATCCAAATCCTAAAAATGATATGAGGAAGTGGATGGTCCGCATGGATTAAATATATATCCCATAGTGGCCTTAGGTTGGATTCAACCTTATTCTCACAACCTTGTATTGTATGGTCCACTTTAGGTTAAATTGACTGATCTTTGGGACAATGCCCTAAAGGAGACCCAGTAGGCTAGATGGGTTGAATATCTAATGCATCATCAGGATGACCCATAATAAATTTTAATGATGAGAGTTCAATTTACATTATTTCATAATGTACGACTATCTAATCATTGGATGAGCCTGATTCACAATAACATACCGTTAAAAGGGTTGATAAAATAGGTAAACGGTGAGGATCTTAAATATATCATGTCATAGCCATGGTAGATTAAGTGGCATAACACCTACATCAAAGTGGGTCATACCACACATAAGTTGAGAGGTTACCCTCCATTAAATATTCATAATCATTTGTTGGGCCCACAGAGATGTGGTTCATAAATCCAGCCCATCCATTATGTGTGTCCCATTTGGTTGAGGGGTCAGACCAAGTTTCAGATACATCTAAATTTGAGGTGGACCTTACAAGTGATTTTACAAGCTCAAATGGTTCAAGGAGATCTTACATGGGTCCTAAAGTGATGTATTTATTATACCAACACAGTTCATCTATTTTTAGAGATCATTTTAGAAAAATATCTAAAAATGAATCATAACCAAAGATTATCTGGATCTCACCTCAATTAGCAGTTAGGATAATGATTTCATCGTTAAACCATTCATCGGGCCCACCATGACGTTTATTTTCCACCCAATCTGTTCATAAGGTCACAAAGACCTGAATTAAGGGGAAATACAAATTTCAGATTGGTCCAAAACTTCTGACCCAAAAAGGATTCCAATGGTAGATGTTCAATCCTTTCTCCTTTTGTAGTGTGGCCCACTTGATAGTTAGATCTATCTTCTTCTTTTTTTCTTCTGAAGCCTTAGAACAAGCTCACCAAATGGATGGATGGTTTAGATATAACATATAACACATGATCAGACCTATAAAATTGCTGATTTATTCAGCTTCATAAATTTATTTTTATTTTAATTTTTTTATGGTGTGGGCCACCTAAGTTCCGTGTATGGCTGAAATTTGGGGGTGGTCCATTTTTAAACGGGACCCATCAAATGCATGGTGCTGATGTTCGACATGCATTAAGGTGGGGCCTATGGTGGGGCCCACTTTTCTCCAGCGTCAGCAGCAGACGCTGCTTATTCCAGCGTCATCTAGATGCTGACAGCGGCAGTGTTATAAATATATTTTTTCAAATATGGGGCCCACAATAGGACGATCCAGTCTGACTATTGTGTGTGTCCCACATGGTGGACGGGTCAGTCCAAGATTCAGATGCATCCAAATTTCAGGTGGACCCTAATGAGTGATTTTATATGTTTAAGCATGTCTTCACATAATTTTTAATGGTGTCGCCTACCAGAGAACTAGATTGGCTTCATTTTTCGGCTCAACGCCTGAAATGATCTGAAAAATTGAATGGACGGCGTGGATTTAATACATACATCATAGGTGGGGCCCGTTGTGGACCCATAGCCCCCTGCCCCTTTTACAATGCAGTTGGGACGTTGCTTGCTGCAGCGTCCGCTGGACGCTGGTAGTAGCGTCTCAATCCCTTTTTTAAAAAAAAATCATTTATTTATTTATTTTCTTTTATATATATTTGTGCACATGTGTGCATGGGGGTGTGTGTGTGTGACCAGCCTAATGGGCCACACTTGGATGATTTGAATGTCATACAAACATTTTTGTGGGGCCCACTATCAATGGGTCCCACATGAACTCTATAATAAACTAATTTTATTTTATTTTTTATATGTTTTCTCCTATCCATCCACACCATCAATAACATCATCATCATTATTACAATTTTCTTTACCATCAATCATACTTTTTTCATCATCCACACCATTCCTAACATTTATTGCAATTATCATCACCATCAATCATACTATCTTCATCATCCACACCATTAATCACATCATTATGATCAACATCATCTCCATCATACAAAAACACAACAAAAATAAAATAAGAATGAGTAGGGTGGGTGTACTCACTTTCATGAATTAGATGGATGGTTGAGATGGATGGAACGGATGGAATTGATGGAGTTGATGGCCCACCAAGATCACTCTTCTCTCTCTCTCTCTTCATGAAAAATGGTGAAATGCTAAGAGATAGAAGGGTATTTATAAAGAAATGGATAAAATTTTGGTTAAGTTAGGCTAATGTGATTAATATTAGCTTAGACTAGGATTATGAAAATTAATTCATTATTAGTAGTTAATGGTGGATTAAAAGAGCATGTGATGGCATGGTATGATGATGTCATACATGAGGTGTGGCATGGAAGAGAGTTGACTTTTCGTGCACATGAGAGAGAAGAGGTATGGGTGTGTGACATCACACACATGGGTAGAGATTCTCTCACCCATGTGTGGCATGTGCATGTGTGTATCACATGTGTTGTGCACATGTGTGGAGTGGAGTACATGGCGCCTTGCGCACATGATACACTAATTATTCTTCACGGCGTATCTCACTAATGGAGTATCGTACCGACGCACAGGTGGTACCTCCATGATCGCGGCAACGGGGTGGTCAATATGAGATAGGTTTCGAGGTCTTGGGGTTTCGGTCAGTTTGCTGTGTACTATGAACGGTCAATCCAGGTCTAGCTACGGGCATCGATCATCATGCACATATGCATGAAAAATAGTACGGAATGGACCAGGTGTTACATCATCTAGGGACAAACAACCGTCCAAGAGGTACTCGCCGCATGAATACATTATGCTGACTGATGGGGGAGAGCCAAAAGATTATTCTGAGGCCCTAACCGACGAGTATAAGGAGTAGTTGAAAGCTATGCAAAAGGAGATGGAATCCTTGCATAATAACCACACCTATGATATGGTGAAACTGCCTAAGGACAAGAAAGCTTTGAGCAACAAGTGGGTGTTCAGAAAGAAGGTTGAGCAAAAGAATTCACAGACAAAGTTCAAGGCTAGACTTATGGTAAAAGGGTTCGGTCAAAGGAAAGGCATAGACTTCGAGGAGATATTCTCACCAGTGGTGAAGATGACATCCATACGAGTGTTGCTTGGGTTGGCGGCTAGCATGGATCTGGAGATAGAGTAGTTAAATGTTAAAACTGCCTTCTTTCATGGTGACCTAGAAGAAGAGATCTACATGCACCAACCAGAAGGTTTTGAAGTCAAGGGCAAAGAGCATATGGTGTGTAGGCTGAGGAAGAGCTTATGTGGGTTGAAACAAGCTCTACGGTAATGGTACAAGAAGTTCAACTCATTTATGTTGCAGCATGGGTATGATAGAACGAAGTCGGACCACTGTGTGTTCACGTGTAAGTTCTCAGATGATGATTTCTAGTTCTGCTGTTATACGTTGATGACATGCTTATTATGAGAAAAGATATCAAGAAGATCAATAGGCTGAAACAGGAGTTGGGTAAGTCATTTGCAATGAAAGACTTGGGCCCAGCTAAACAGATCTTAGGAATAGAGATAACCCGTGACAGAAGCAGCAGGAAGGTTTGGCTATCACAAGAGCGGTATATTGAGAAAGTCCTAGAGTGGTTCAATATGAATGCAGTGAAGTCGGTCAATACTCCATTAGATGGTCACTTCAGATTGAGCGACAGACAGTGTCCTAAGATGAAGGCAGAGGTGGAAGAGATGAAGAAAATATCCTACGCATCAGCGATAGAAAGTTTGATGTATGCTATAGTATGTACACGCCTAAACATAACATATGCGGTTGGTGTAGTCAGCCGGTATCTTGCCAATTCTAGCAAAAAGCATTGGGCAGCGGTGAAGTAGATACTGCGGTATATAAGAGGCTCATCTAAGTTGAGTCTATGCTATGGTGACGGTAAACTTGTGCTAGAAGGCTACACAGATGCAGATATGGCAGGTGACATAGACTTTAGGAAGTCTACATCGGGGTTTATGTTCACGTTTGCAGGGGGAGCGGTTTCTTCACAGAGCAAGCTACAGAGGGTCGTAGCATTGTCGACGACAGAGACTGAGTACATTGCAGTCACAGAGGCATGTAAAGAGATGCTTTGGATGAAGAGGTTCCTACAGGAACTTAGCCTGAAGCAAGAGGATCACGTGGTCTATTGCAATAGTCAGAGTGCTATACACTTGAGTAAGAATCCAAGTCAACACTCCAAGTCAAAGCACATAGAGAGTTGGTATCACTGGATCAGGGACACTTTGGAACAGAAAATGTTACAGCTTGAGAAGTGTTCACTCCCCAAGTGCAGGGTTGTGATGTAGTAATAACTCGGTAAGACCGAGGTCGAATCCCAAGGGACTGAAACTTGTACGTTATCTAAAATTAACCAGAACTAGAACTAGATTAAGATGAAATCTAAACTAAATGTAATTTAAGGAATAATGGTGAAAATATTAATCTAAAATTTATAAAAATCAGAGGAAAGGAAACTAGGGATTCAGAGGATCCACTTGTAGAGATCAGGGAGAACTTATGCTTGCATCAAAAATTATGAAAATTACTGAACTGCCGTTGATCTAGTTTTCAAAGAGATGAAAGGAAGATGAATTAGAATGAATTCCATCACCAAACCATGCCCAGAGACTATGGCAAACAACAGAATCAAACTAATTACCACCCAATCACATGTATGTAAGTTAGGAAGGGTACCGACATCCAACCATGCCCAGGAGACTATGGTGAACAACAGGGCTTCCTGACGTCATAAACATAAAGAGAAGAAGGAATATTCAAAGCCATTGCAGACCCATTGTAATTTCAGTCACAACAGACCATTAAAGACTAAAAATATTTCTATACTAATCAAACTAAAATTAACGTCAATTCATATATTAAAATTAAATTAAAAGTATGGAATCTCCCATCTCACTACAAGCTTCACCTCCTAGCCCTAGCTAGGAGGTTTAGCCCAACATGAATAGGCTAGATATCTCAAAATAAAATAAAATAAAAATAAAAGAAATAAATAAACTCAACTCTCTCTCTTGCAGACGTCCGACCTGAGCCTTCCTTCCCAGCTCTGAATCTTCCTCCTAAGACCTGAATGAATGCTCCCCACGTCCAAAACCTCCTTATATAGCTGCTGGAGTGGTGAAAATCGGATTTGAATCGGATTTGGAAAGCTATGCATGCCCATTGAAAGCTTTTTCACAGTCAAGTTCGGTGCCTTGAAACATGCCACTTTTCTTGCTCAAATTCTAAAAAAACACTATCCCTTAGAATTTCATTGGGTTCTCTACATGATAGACGGTTTAGATCTGCCATATGATCAAAGATGGTGGGCCAAAACCGCCCGAAAAAGTCGATTTTCGTGGATGTGCGAAACCTTTCACACCATTTCGCTGTTGTGATCGGTGGGCCCCACAGAAGCATTTTCTAGAAAATCCACCCCGTCCATTAGATTCAGAATGAAACTTCAGTTAAGAATGAGTGGTTTTGAACGTCCATTGGCATGTCTCAGAGAAGAAAAAACTAAAAGATCAGATTTAAACGCTACGGGACAGCCCTTTTATGGCCTCTGTATCTCACACATGTGTACGCATGGATGCAAAAGGTCAGTATGGTTTTGTAGTTCTCGAAGCCCTCTACACGGTGGACGGTTTGGATTGAGCTTATGGGGCACGTGTAGGGCCCACCGTTGATCGCAAAACGGCCAGCAGCCGTGCGTTACGTAAATCCATTTTTTTTTTTTCTTTTTCGGTCAGAGACGGTCAACCGTCTCTGCCCGTTTGCCATGCACGTGCAGTGCACTTGTATACTATACATACTTTATTCATGTGGGGTCCACTATAATGATTTTCAGAAATCTTCACCGTCTAAATTATTTCTCATCTCATTTAAACCGTCAATAATAATTTTGAGGCAGTTCCAGATATCAAGTGGGCCCAGAATCAACGGTTTATGGGCTGATCTGTCAGTTGGGGCACTTCCCGAGATCTTCAATGACTGAAATTTTATATGTACGGTTAATTTATGGCCCTCATCACATATATGAAGTTTCAGGATAATCGGATGGTGGGAACCCTGTGATCTTGCATTTTGGATGCGTTTCAAGCCACTTGAACTTTAGTTTCTTAGTTTTCTCAGATTTCTGACCGTGTATATCTATCGATCTTGGTCCCCTGGAGAGTGTCCCATGCTTTGGTGAATTTGGAGCATTAAATCCATGCATTTAGTATCCTATTTCGATCCAAGCTTGTAAAATCAACCTGTAACATAAACACGATTAAATCAGCCATTAAACACTATTATGCTCGTAAATCCGGACAATATTTGGGGTCTAATATGCACTATTTGACCCTCAATAAGAAGGTCCACACGAACGATAATGGGTCAGACATGATGACCAAGGCTTTACTCAAGGGCGAGTTTGAGGTTTGTAGAAACTAGGCTGGCTTAAAGAAGGTGAATCCCTCTTGGGTCAAAAAGGGAGAGATTTGATGAGATTTTTTTGACCCGTCGTCAACCAGTCGTGAGCCCCTCGTGGACTAGTGGTCGACCAGTCATGGAGTTGAGTCGTAACTCTACTCCAAAGTCCAACGAGTTTGGACTGATTTTCTCCGGGGTGCTCGACCGATCGTGGGAGGTGCACGACCAGTCGTAGGTGGCGCTCGACCGGTTGTGGGTGGCGCATGACCAGTCGTGGTTACGCAGATTCATTCCATGATTTTGCGCAGATTTCGTATCATAAGTCCTTTCGCAACCGGGATGCGGAAGGGAGTTTCTTAAAGCTATAAAAAGGGGTCTCTAGGATTTTTCTAGGGTATGATGTGAAGTAGGAAAAACACAAGAGAGCTATCAAATGTGTGAGAGAGAGAGAGAAAGCTTGTACAAAGGAGGTTATGTTCGTGGAGGTGATCTACTATATCTCAACACTTCTACGTCCTCGTAATCGGTGAGATCTTTCAGTTTTCTTTGTTTCTCTTACTGCTTATCCACTCCTGCATGAGTGAAAGTTTGATCATAACAAGGTATGCTTATGATCGGTTGTAACGTTCTATTTCATAGTTGATTGTTGATGTGGACAAGGTCCCCTGGTTTTTACCTCTTTGAGGGTTTTCCACGTAAAAATCTCTTGTATGGTGTGTGATTGATGCTTTGATTTATTTCATTGCTTTATTATTCCATAATTCTGGCTTGTTCTGGAGAGCTAAATCCTAAGGTTTTGTGTAAGGCCCCTAACAAAAAATGAAAATGAAAAATTGTGTCGAAAAATTTGGGAGATTTGGTTATAAAGTAGATTTCAACTACTTTTCTACAATTTGGTGTATCAAATCTTAGACTCGAGACAAAAAATTGGTTCTCAAAAGGAGAGTAGGCTAGAACTCAAAAGGTGAGAAAATTTTGAAATAAACATTTTTATTCTTATATCTTAATATGAAATTTACTACAAATTCATGTCTATGTAGGATTTTCAAGCATTAACATGTATTTGAGTTAAACATTTTAACAATAAGAAGTTAAAAATTGAAAAAGTTAAGAAAATTCTAATTTTCTCCATTTTCATCTCTAAAGTTCGTAATTAAAAAGTAAAATTTTTATATGTTGATGAGAGGTGCTCGATTTATCAATTCACCTGAAGATTTTTCATATTTTGAAAGAAATTTCAACTATTTAAAATTATGAAAATATGCTAAAAAATTATTTTATTTAAAAATTATTGATATTGTTTCGTGAAGTTCTTAAAAAATTATTTATGCATGGATGTTAATTAATGATTTATTGAATTCTTAGTATTTTAAAAAAAAAGGACTTTTCAATGATTTAAAAATTATGAAAATTTAAAAAAATTACTTTTAAAAAATTATGTCATCATAATTATGCATGCATGTATAAATAAATCCATATATATATATATATATATATATATATATATATATATATATATATATATATATATATGATGTGTACATTGATAAATGTGTATAAATGCATTTAAACATGTATGTAATTAATATGTATGCATAATGGATAATGTATCTATGTATGTACATATATAGATGGATTGATGGATGAGATGGTTGGATAGGTGGACAATGAATAATGTATGTATGTATGCATGAAACATACATTTATGCATATCGTAATTAATGTATGGATGTATGTATGTGCACATGAATGAAAACTTAATTATCATGTATAATTTCTTTTTATAATATTTTGATTCTTAAATATATAAACACATACCTTTTAGTATCTCTTAAAGTTTCATTGAAATTACTTACATTTTTATCTATGTTTCCTTTAGTTAATAATGTTTTTTAGATATTAATGGCAGTTTTAGCGATATCAATACATGTTTTCGTATCCTATATCATTGATACATGAAATGATAGCAATATACCCACTGTGATAAAGAAGTTTTGTATCAGGATGATATTTTTGTCTACAGTTTATCTGAGTGGTAATAACCCTATGAACAGTTTAAATGGCGTATAAACATCATGATTAGCTCCAGGAAGGTTTCAACAGTAGAAGTTTTCCTTCCCACTATCTAGTTCTGCCTTTTTAGATTTATATCCTACTATGGTCTTTAAAAAACTAATGGACAGAGTGGATTTGTCACGAGCATCTCTGTGATCCCCAGAGCTTCCTACAACAGGGGGCCAGGAATATCGCTTTGCCCGGGGCATAGGCAATCCCATAAATGTTGATTGGCAAAGGATCTAATACAACTTCTTGTATGGTATGTCTATGATGCAACTAGCTGCATGTGACACGTGGGACAATCCAATTACCAATCTGGAATGTCCATTCATTCCATACCACCATCAGCAGGCAACAATGGTCAAGATCAAGTAGAAAAAAATAGATTCAACCATCAACTTCATGATGGGGTTTTTCCTCCTCAGTTCACGTTGCTCGATCGGTCAAGCCGACTGCTCGACTAGTTAAGGGCCCACTCGATCGGTCAAGGCCACTCGACTCAAAGTCTAGCAGGTGTGTTTTTTGGTGCTCGACCAGTCGAGAGCCAGTCTCGACTAGTCGAGGGTCCGCTTGACCAGTTGAGAACTCGACTCGACTAGTTGAGGGTTATGGAGATTCAGTCCGAATTTGATGCGAAATGCGTAAATTTGAGGCAGTTTTCATAGAGGTGCGGAAAGGAGTTGCCTAAACTATAAATAGGGGTCCCTAGGGCTATTATAGGGTATGTTAAGGCTTCCTTATTGATTCTAGAGGGAGAGAGAGAGAGAGAGAGAGAGAGAGAGAGAGAGAGAGAGAGAGAGAAAAGAGAGAGAGGAAGCTTGTAGAAGGGAGGATTCTCCTCGTAGAGGTGATCTACTTCATAGTCGACGTCTCAATGCTTCTACGTCCTTGTGATTGGTGAGATCTCTCCGTTTTTCATTATTCTCTTATTGTTCATTTGCTCCTGCATGAGCGAAGAAGGTTTGATCTAAACGGTGTGTGCTTATAATCAGTTGTAATATTCTACTTCATATTGAATTGTTACTTTGGACGAGGTCCCGTGGTTTTTACCTCTTCGAGGGTTTTCTACGTAAAATCTCGTGTTGTGTGATATATACTTTAATTTATTTCATCGCTTTATTAGTTCCCATAATTCTTGTATTTTGAGAGGCGAGATCCTAAAGTTTTTGTGCAATGCTCCCAACAAAGTGGTATCAAAGCATTCAGGTTAGTTGAACGGAGTGAGATCAATTTTGAATTATGGAAGGTGACTCATCAAGGATGATGAGTCTCAATGGTTCTAACTGGACTATATGGAAGGTTAAGATAGAGGATTTGCTTTATTGTAAAGGCTTGTATGCTCCAATTCTAGGCATATCAGCAAAATCAAACGATAAATCAGATGATGATTGAAAGAAGTTAGACCAAAAAATAGTGGAATTTATTAGACATATTCCAACCATGTGTCTATGGAGACCTTAGCCGCTAGCCTATGGCTGAAATTGCAAGGGTTGTATGAGAGGAAGACAGGCGGCAATAAGATTTTTCTGATAAGATAACTTGTGAATCTCAAGTTTAAAGATGATAGTTCTGTCACATGAATGGGGTCAGCAACATATTGAACCAGCTCTCTGGTATGAAGTTGGTCCTGAACAACGAACTATAGGCTTTGTTTTTGCTTAGCTCATTGCCTGACAGTTGGGAGACGTTGATGGTATTTCTGAGTAATTTCGTGCCAAACGAAAAGGTGTTCATGGAACAGGTAACTAGTTGTCTCTTCAATGAGGAGACAAGGAGGAAGTCTCAGGGGTCTACTCAACAAGAGACTCTTGTGACACAAGAACGGAGGAGAAGAAAGAACAGAAAGGGCGGAAAGGCCCGAGATAAATCAAGAGGCAAGTCGAGTGTCAGGAAGGATGTTGAATGCTGAAATTGTGGCAAGAAGGGCCACTACAAACATGAATATCGTAAGAAGAAGAATGACAAGAAAAGAAAAGGAAAGGAGAAGGAAGATGAATCAGACTCCACTGTGGTCGCTTTAGATAGTGATGTTGTAGTTATTCTTTAAGCAGATCATGATATTTATCTCATGGCTACGAGTTAGGACACTAATTGGGTGATAGACTCAGGAGCCTTGTTTCATGCAACTCCACGTAGAGATTTATTCACAAGCTACAAGTTAGGTGACTAATTGACAGTGAAGATGAAAAATTTTGGCATATCGAAGATCGTAGGGGTCGGTGATAGTTGTATGAAGACCGATGTGAGCTATACATTGGTTCTCAAAGATGTGAGGCACATTCCAGATCTTCGCCTCAACTTGATGTTGACGGGAAAGTTGAATAATGATGGTTATGAAAGTCGATTTGTTGATGAGCGCTAGAAGTTCATCAATGGTTCATTGATCACAGCTAGAGGAAAGAAGTGTTGTACCCTTTACAAGAGAAGTGTCAGTGTGTGCAAGGGTGGATTGAATATAGCAAAAGATTTAACTACTGACATGTGGCACAAGTATCTATGCCACATGAGTGAAAAAGGAATTCAGCTACTAGCAAAGAAGCGACTCTTTCCAGACGTAATAGGTATACCTCTTAAAACCTATATTGATTGTTTATCAAGGAAACAGTATAGAGTTTCATATGTTAAATTTGATTCTCATGTTAATAAATTACAAGCATTAGATTTGATTTATTCTGATGTTTATGATCCTATGAGGACAAAAATCTTGGGTGGGGCATTGTATTTTGTCACTTTTATAGATAATGCATTTAGGAGAGGTTTGGATTTATGCTTTGAAATCCAAGGATGAAGTCTTTGGTGTGTTTAAAATGTTTCATGCTATGGTCGAGTGAGAGACATATGGATCATTAAAATACATCCACACTGACAATGGTGGTGAATACATTGGTGACTTCCATGAGCATTGTAAGTCCTTGGGTATACGACATGAACAGATGGTTCCAAAGACCCCAGCATAATAGTGTGGCTGAGCAAATGAATCACACAATTACAGAGAGAATCAGATGCATGGTATCCCATGAAAAGTTAGCTAAGACGTTCTGGAAAAAAGTAATGCACACGGCAGTATATTTGATAAACAGTTCTCCATTAGCCTCATTGAATGGAGAAGTACCTGACAAAGTGTGGACTGAATAAGGTCCATCGTACAATCATCTTAGGGTGTTTGGATGCAAGGCATCCATTCATGCACCAAAGGACGAGAGGTCCAAGTTCGAAATGAAGATCAGGTAATGTGTGTTCTTAGGGTATGGTGATGAAAAATTCGACTACAGATTGTGGGATCCGACCGAGAAGAAGCTCATTAGGAGCAAAGATTTGGTTTTCTTTAAAGATCAATGTATAGAAGATATTTGTAAGCTAGAGAAGACCCATCCTAGTTCAAGTGAGCTAGAAAACATGAATCCAGTTATTCCTCCTGTGGTGCCTAATGACGGAGGAGTACAGCAAGGTGTAGAGGACAAGGGAGCTCCTATGGAAGATAGACCAGGGGAGCAGCCCCCACTTGATCCACCTGTTGACCCACAGGTGAGGAGGTCATCTAGGGACAGACATCTGTCTAAGAAGTACTCACTGCATAAGTACATTATGCTCACTGACGGAGGAGAGCCAAAAGATTATTATGAGGCCCTAGCCGACGAGTATAAGGGGGAGTGGTTGAAAGCTATGCAAGAAGATATGAAATCCTTACATAAGAACCACACGTATGATATGGTGAAATTGTCTAAGGGTAAGAAAGTTCTGAGCAACAAGTGAGTTTTCAGAAAGAAGGTTAAGTAGAATAATTCGCAAACGAGGTTTAAGGCCAAACTTGTGGTGAAAGGGTTTGGTCAGAGGAAATGTATAGACTTGTGATGAAAGGATTTGGTCAGAGAAAATGTATAGACTTTGAAGAGATATTTTCATCAGTGGTGAAAATGACATCCATACGGGTGTTGCTTGGGTTGGCGGCTAGCATGGATCTAGAAATAGAGCAGTTAGATGTTAAAAATTTCTTGTATAGGCTGAAACAAGCTCCACGACAATAGTATAAGAAGTTCAACTCGTTCATGTTAAAGCATGGATATAATATAATAGAGTTGGACCACTTTGTGTTTACGCGAAAGTTCTCATATGGTGATTTCTTAGTTCTGCTGTTATACGTTGATACATGCTCATCATGGGTAAAGACATCAAGAAGATTGACAGGCTAAAACAGGAGATGGGCAAGTCGTTTGCGATAAAAGACTTAGGCTTGGCTAAACAGATCCTAGGAATAGAGACAACTCATGATAGAAGCAATAGAAAGCTTTGGTTGTCACAAGAATAGTATATTGAGAAAGTCCTATAGCAGTTCAATATGAATACAGCGAAGCTGGTCATTATTTCATTAGATGATCACTTCAAGTTGAGTGACAAGCAGTGTCAAAAAATGAAAGCAAAAGTGGATGAGATGAGAAAAATACCATATGCTTCAGTAGTAGGAAGTTTGATATATACTATGGTGTGTACGTGCCCAAACATATCATGTGCAGTTGGTGTTGTCAGCAGATATCTTGCTAATCCTGGCAAAGAACATTGGACAGTGGTGAAATAGATACTGCGGTATCTAAGAGGCTTATCCAGGTTAAACTTATGCTATGGTGACGGAAAACCTGCGTTAGAAGGCTACATAGATGCAGAAATGGCAAGTGACATAGACTTTAGGAAGTCTACATCGGGGTTCATATTCACATTTGTAGGGGGAGCGGTCTCTTGGTAGAGCAAGCTACAGAAGGTCGTAGCATTGTCGATGATAGATGTCAAGTACATTGCGGTCACAGAGGCCTGTAAAGAAGTACTTTGGATAAAGAGGTTCCTATAGGAATTTAGCCTGAAGCAGGAACAACGCGTATTATATTGCGATAGTTAAAGTGTTATACACTTGAGTAAGAATCCAAGTCAGCACTTCAAGTCGAAGTACATAGAGATTCGGTATCACTAGATCATTGATACTTTGGAACAAAAGGTGTTACAGCTTGAGAAGGTCCACAAGGACGATAATGGGTTAGACATAATGACCAAGGCATTGCTCAAGAGCAAGTTTTTTGTTTGTAGAAACTTAGTTGTCTTGAAGAAAATAAATTTTTTCTGAGTCGGAAAGGGAGAGATTTGATGAAATTTTTTCTCCTCAGTCCACGCTGCTCTACCAGTCGAGGGCCCACTCGACCGGTCGAGGCCACTCGACTTAAAGTCCAGCAGGTGTGTTTTTTGGTGCTCGACCAGTCAAGGGCCAGTCTCGACCGGTCGAGGGTCCACTCGACCAGTCGAGAACCCGGCTCGACTAGTCAAGGGTTACATAGATTCAGTCTGGATTTGATGTGGACTGTGTAAAGTTGATGCGGTTTCCGCAAAGGTGTGGAAAGGAGTTGTCTAAAGTATAAATAGGGGTCCCTAGGGCTATTCGAGGGTATGTTAAGGCTTCCTTAAGTGATTTTAGAGAGAGAGAAAGAGAAGAAGAAGAAGAAGCTTGTGGAAGGGAGGGTTCTACTCGTATAGGTGATCTACTTTGCAGTGGACGTCTCATCACTTTTATGTCCTCGTGATCGGTGAGATCTCTCCATTTTTTATTATTCTGTTATTGTTTATTCATTCTTACGTGAGCGAAGAAGTTTTGATCCAAGCGGCGTGTGCTTGTGATCGGTTGTAACATTCTACTTCATAGTTAATTGTTGCTCTGAACGAGGTACCGTGGTTTTTACCTCTTCAAGGGTTTTTCACGTAAAATCTCTTATGTCATGTGGTTTATGCGTTGATTTATTTCATTATTTTATCAGTTCCCATAATTCTGATGTTTTGGGAGGCGAGATCCTAGAGTTTTTGTGCAACGCTCCCAGCGCTTCAAACGTCTATTCGATGGGCGACAATGGTCAAAGCATCCAAGCAGCACAAGGTTTACATCATCGGCTACTACTAATGGTATGGAATGAATCGACGGTCCAGATCAATGATTTGACGGCACCAATCAATGATCTAACTGCCCTATATATTCCACATGTGAAAATTCTAACCGAGCATTATGAGCCGCAAATAAATCATTAAGAAAGAAAAAGCCGCAATGGCTCAGATTCAGCCAAAAACAGGACCATTGATCCCTGAAACTCGTGGACCGATCATCTCAGCAGCTTAGATATACCCCTGGATCATGGGACCCACTTGTATAGACTGGAAATGAGTGAAAATGAATTAGGTCAAGGAGAGGTTTCGACACGACCCATTTAACTCTCGGGTCTAGGCACCTGACCCACTAATATCCGGTCGGGTCCAAGTTGAATTCGGCATATATCAGAACTCAATTATTCATGAGTCGGGTTTGCCTAATCCATATTTTTTATAAAACATTACCACATGATTTGTTTATGTAGCTTTAAGGGTTTTATAAAGGGTCGGGTCTTAGCCAGGTTCAGCTAGATTGGGTTGTCCGGATCCATTTGGATGGTCCAAATTCAACCAATTTAAAAGTTGGGTCCAAATTGCATTTGTTCCATCTTTCACAGGTTCTAAATTAGACCCATTTGATAATCAAGGCAGTGTCTTGGACTGAACCAAACCCAACCCAGCTGGGATCAAAATTCCAATCCCTACTCATTTTCATCAGGTCGGGTCCAATCACCCATTGTGCAGACCTAACCCATTTACCTCTAGAGTTGCAGTATATCTTAGTGCTGTGGAGGAACTATGAATGGGGCTGATGGTTTGGCAATCTGACCATTAATCATCGATATCGCAAAGAATTTGTTGATGAGACTATTTGCTTGATCAGAACGCATGTGTCAGTTATTCTAGAGCTGATTTTGGCTTTAATGAAACTAAAAGCTTTGTAAATCCAAGAGTTGAATAGACCGATTAAGATCAGATCTGATAAAATCGACTGACTATTTAACCAACTATAACACATAATAAAGCAATTTGTGATAGGATGGTCGTAAGATAATCATCGGCTGATGAGCTAAAAAAGGGTGACTTTACATGGCCAATTTATACTTGTTACTCAAGATGAGAAAATCTTACTCTAATCAATCATTCATTTAAAGGACCTAGTTGATTAAATTTCTTATACCGAGAGATGTTTTTGTAATATTTGCATAATTAAATTATTTTTAGATGCTCATGGTCAATCACATCTCTCATTTTGCTACATTTCATGTAACAGCTTTTAATAAAGTGCAATGACATGTGTCTCATGGTGACGACTTTTATTGTACTTCACGGAATCTTCCTACTTACTGCATGGACTGTAAGAATTTAGTCCTGATCTTTTATATAGAGGCGCCATCATGTATCGGCTTTGTGGTCGTAGGATCTATAATGGTTAGATCAAGTACAAATAGAGACAATCCCAACCTTTGGATTTGTGCCTCATAAATGGGAAATTGAGAAAAGAAATTAAACAACAGACCACATTCAACCGAAAAATTACTATTAATCATGGGCAACTTCATTGTGCAAGAGGTTTGAAAAGGGCCCGACAAACGTACCAACATTACTATTAATCATGGGCAACTTCATTGTGGGCCCCAACTAACAAGTGGTCCAGATTTCATACGCTTGTGGAATGCTGGCACATGTGCCAGGAATGTCATGAAAATCAAGCCTGGGCCGAGGCCTTCAATTTCAGGCACAAGCCTACCATTTAAAGGCATAAATGTCGTGGCTCTATAATCTGTCTCACTCAGTCAATCAGATCCGAGATGGACCCGGGCCTGGACCCGAAACCTGTTGGACTGACCCCCCAAGATGCCATCCCCATGCATGAGGTACGTTGATGTGTGCATGAAGCAGGAACTGCATGATCTCAGGCTCATGGATATGGATAAAATTGGGCCGTAGGTTTCTACATGCAAGGCCCATCAATCAGTCTTTAAACCATTGACCTGATGGGCCCACCAAATGAACCATGCCCAAAATTTCCCAAGTTAGGAAAATCCCAATCCCTATCCTTGGCCCTTCCACCATTGCATGTGGATCATCACCGATCATCTAGTTTCAGGACACTGATCAAAGGTTTAGGATCGCTGCAATCGGAAGACTTCAAGGCATGGTCCATCCATTGGATCACCTAACCATGGGCTCCAGTAATGGGGCACTACACATATACTCTAAAGAAAGAATATTTAAACTTCATGGTAGTTTGTGATATTTATACATTATATCTATATGCATATATTAAAAAATATCATCCCAATAAATAAAGACATTTTTTATCTAATCCTAACACCCCCAAAAAAAAAAAAAAAAAAAAAAAAAAAAAAAAAAAAAAAAATCACAATTTCCAAATTACACATCACAATGACAAATCCAAAAGCCAATCTAAAGAAGACGACCCTTTTTCTTTTCATCCTCCAACCTCCTTTGATCTAGATTTAGAGGCCCACCAATCCCCAAACCATGGCCCTCCAATGCCATATCCAATAAAAATCCATACTCATCATCTCCACCATTAGTATTCATACTACTAACTATAGGTGTGTTGTCCACATCTTGTGGGAACCCAAGAAAATTATAACGCCACAAAGCCAAATTTAGCATTGTATTTGGAGGGCTGTTGTCTACTTCTTGGGAGGGGATATTGGAGAATGAGATCATTTGATCATACCCATTTTGCATGCTTTGCTGAATAGTATTTGGAAGAGATGTCCCCAAATTTGGAGAAGAGCTGCCAATGTTGTCTTGCTCAAATTCAAGTCTATATTTGGTGGATGGCCCTCCTTTGTTCTTGTGGAAAACTCTACATAAAACCCAATCCTCCTGTCAATGAAACAAAAGTTCAAAAAGTCAAAGACTAGCTACTTTAGGGTTAGAATATTTAGATTGAGCATACGGGTGGGCCCCACTATAGTTATGATCAATTCAGATACGTAATAGAGTGGTGTGCTTAGACTCTATTATGCATTCATGGTATTTCAATTGGACATGGACTTTATTATAGATGATCCGTTATTCCACATTTAGTCTTACATCTAATAATCTCATTTATGGATGATTTTCACGAAAAGACGTCTCGTTTTTCATGAAAATAATCATGAATTAGTTTTTTAAAAGACATTAACGTACTCATTTTTCAAGAAAAACATAATCATAACAATCAATTTCCAAGGCTAGTTCTTTAAATTACAAAAAACAAAAAAGGTGGGCCAACACTCTCACCACGTAGCATACATGAACTCTCACATTCAATCATTCTCCCTCATTAATAATGTGCCACATGTATAGAATATCCAATCAATGCAAAAGGTGGGCCAGCACGTAATGGCTAGCAGATGTCATGACTAATTGCATTGGTCATTGGTGTGACCTGTCGCAAGCTTCAGGTATTATTGTCTTGGTTCAATTCACTATAGATCTATATTTGGGACTGGCCACAGAAAGTTATGAGGTATGGAACCTAATCTGTGCTTAAAGAAAATTGGAGCAAAAATTTGAATGCATCGGCGTGATTTTCATACCAGATGATCATCGTGGTGTGGCCCACCTTCTACATGAGTTAAATTTTACACGTGAAATGTTGTTAGGAAAGAAATGTTTGTATGCAAAAGTTCATAAACAACCATTCTATGTGATCATTTCTCTATTAAGGAACTAAAGTTATGTCCATAAAAGCCTAATTTTGATGCACACAAATTTCCTCCGTCCATGGATGGTAAATCCAAAACATTTTTATAGAATTTTGAAAATATGTTGATATAAAGACCACCATATTTAAATCATGGGAGATGTGTGCTCGCCGACTCTCGGTGGCATGCACCATGAGCTCACATGTTTGAAGAAGCATCATGGATTTAAGGAGATGAAAGTAGTACAAACCTTAGGAGCTGTTTGGTTGCTCTCTATACGAAATTCGTGCATGACCCAACCCGTCTTTATCCCGTTCGGAGCTCTTTCGCGATAGAAAACTAAAGTCTTCCTCATGCCTATGATCACTTGCGTGTTGGGGTTGAAAATCGGGCGATCTTTTCCTGTAGCTTTCCAATAACCAGAGATAGTTGCTCGATTTGCACGCATGCCAGTAGCGTATTTCCGGTCCCGAAAACTGAAGAAGTACCACTCATTGGCACCAAGCTTAGCCACATCTGATCCCATGCCGAGTCAAATTATTTCATTACCATATAAAGATTCAAGACAACAAAAAAGTAAAACTGGTTTCTTTTATATATATATATTAGTTACATCATGCATGGTTTATTCCTCCCTTGTTTTCACAGTTTAATGACTCATGAAATGAGTCATTGAACACCTAAAGTATCCGAATTCCATAGCTGACTCTGCTGAGTCAATGTGGGAACATGGCCAGTGTTTAAAGGAATGATGAGGCCTATTTACTCCTTCAAGGCCCTATCTTGCTAAGGAGACAGCCAATCTCAACGATTGGATCATAGGATGGATTTATGGTCACTGTATATAATCATTCACTTATCAGGTCTTGCTGCCAATTAGATTTTTCAATGCCTAAGGAGGGATATGAGGTGGGGATGAATTTTATTGAGATTTTTTTGTTTTTGAAAAATTAAATTAAAAAATATATTATTTTAGGAACAAAGTAAATATAGATTTATTTTTATTTTTTTTTATTTTTTTTACACACGCACACACACCCCCACACACTCACGCCACATGCACACACACCCCACACACGCACACCGTGGGATTTCACCACCATGGGTACTCGAACCCTTGACCCGGTGTTGAAATATAATTTTAACTCACTATTTGGATGCCACCTAAAAATGATTTTATCTCATTTTAGCTTGTAATTATATATAATGTTTTGTTAACAACCTCACTTAATCTTGCTCGGGTGGTAGACTCTTAGGAGTTTGAACTCCCAATCAAGGGTTCGAGTACCCATAGGTGGTGAAATTCCACTAGTTTGAGTGTGTGGGGTGTGTGTGCGTGTTAAAAAAAAAAAAACCTCACTTTTATAAGACAGCTGCAACATCCACAGCCTTTTGAATGGCATGATGGATGATCAATCATTGATCTGGACAGTTCATTCAGTAGTACTAAATAAATCAAGCTATGGTGCAAAAATCATGCCAATATCGAATCGCAGCCCTTGGTTGTTTATAAACAATAGATTACATGGTTAAAATCATCAATCCAAAGTGCTTTCTTAGAATATAAACAATATGAAATGAAATTATGTAGTAAATGTTTCAAGATGATAATCAAAATTATTTGGTTTCTCTGCTAAATCTTGGTTGTCTATTTTTCATGATATTGATTGAAAGCTTGAAAATTATATAAATTATTGGTTACCAAGAATATTATTTTTATTCCTTACCAAAATCTCTAATACATGATTATTATGTATTAAAATGAGATAAATTTATTTTTAGGTGGCAACCATATAAAGCCTAAGTGGCTCAATGATTAAAAGACAATTTTTTACAGCAAGAAGCCACAATGTTAGATCTGTATTGTGGAATTGGAATCACTCAATCAACACAATCGAACCGTCATATTTAAACCAATGATCATGTGTGGCCCACCTGATAAGAGTCTTACACATGGTTCATCACATTACATGGGTTCTTATAATTTTGGAACAATGAGCCTTGGTGCAACTCAACTTGAACTCGGTGGCTTTAGTTGAGCTGACTAGGATCTTAATATAAGTTCCTAGCAATTCGATATTTGGCTATTTATTTTATTTTTTTAACCATACATAAGTAGGTAACAGACAAAAGCAATCTTTAGTATTTTCTGACCATCCCCTACGGAAGGTGGGGCACACACAAGGATCTTAATCACAAACAGGTAGACCCATGTAGAGCAATAGAGACAATTTTAAGTCATGAAGTTTGGAATCACGTCTTAATTTTACCAAGCAAGATGCATGCATACCGCATACGTCCGGAAAAACATTGATACTCTGACAGAGTACAATAGTCAATATGGAGGTCTTAAGAAACTATACATGTGGCATGAAATTAACTCAAATAAACTGTCCAAATTGTGGATTTAACTTACATGGTTCACAAATCAAAAATAAAATATAAAAAATGATTTTATGTCTAACTGGATCATCAAGAAACAGTAAACTAACCGTCCAAATGCAACAAATAAATGGCCGTTAATCATTTATTTGGATAAACCAATCTGGATTCGGAATGATGGCCTATCTATAGTAGGACCCACAGTCTGGATGGTTTAGTTTGAGTTATCGTATGCGACATGTATGGTATCTCAGTGCCCGAGTATCAACTATCACGCTGCCTCTGAGTATCAAACAAATTTCAGAAAAACTAGGACAATATCATCCTTGGAGAGTTTTGCTAAGCCCGCATGCAGCCACACGTGTCAACCTTGCACGTGTGGAACATCTAAACTGTACATCCGTGGCCCACCATGCTTATGTCCCGAATAAGAAAACCTTCTGATATTCTCATCGTGCAAGCATATATAATTGCCCACGCCTTTTATTTCTAAACCGTCAACTTCCGCCGTGCAATTGTCCGCACCGAATTAATTGCTCGTCCTGATTATTGTGGGGTAATCACACCGTGATATATGTGTTTTGTCCAGCCGTCTATCTGTTTTGACAGCTCATTTTAAGGCATGATCCCATAATTGAAGCATCTCCAAAGCTCAAGTGGACCACACCATAGGAAAGGGTGAGGATAATAACATCCACCGTTGAAACCTTTGTAGGGCCCACAGTAATGTTTATTTACCATCCAACCTTTTCATAAGGTCACACAGCCCTGGATGCAAAACAAGAACATCAGCTTGATCCGAAATTTCTGTGGGCCCTAAGAATTTTTCAACGGTAGGATCAATCCCCGTTTTCTTGTGGTGTGGTCCACTTGAGGTTTGGATATACTTCAATTTTGGGCTCATACCTCTAATGAGCTAACAAAATGGATAAAACACATACATCAAGGTGGGCCCTACAGAGTCCTGCCACCTCAGATCTCCATGGTGGCAGGGTCACCACGCAACCGCGTCCAATTATTTTGGTCAGGTAATTTACACAGATGGGCCCACCAGATGCAAGGCTCTGGAACGTGTAGCCACGTGCGGATGCACGTGTGGGATTAGCGAAGCTCATTCTTTTAATTAAAAGAAGTGGATTTAGGTATTTATACTGGACAGTTGATTATTTAATACTTAAACTAGTTATATGATACTCAGGAGGTGTACACCACTTGATAGACAGCCACTCTGAAGTTGTACACGTGGCATTCATTAATTGAAGTTAGACCGACTAAATTCTAGCTAAAACACAATGTTCCTCACTCACTGTCCCAAGATGGGATTGGTTGCACATCCTAACCTCTGATACGTTCATTAATTAAAATTGGATAGTGGGATATTTTTCATTTTCAAACGTCTAATAAATATCCACAATTAGGATAGTCAGAAAATTCAATAAGTGTAATTTTATTTATGATAATCTAAATTAGAACCCAATAATTGGACAGTTTAATTTGAATTACATACACCGCCAGTGTTCCAATTAATTAAAGCGGATATTATTGATCGATCCAATCCACAATAATATTGGTATCATATAATGAGAACCTATAATTTGAATTACCCATACGTAGTATTCCCAATTAAAGCTGATATTATTGGTACAATTGGCAATAATATCAGTATCATAAGAGTGGCGATAACATCGAAAATTTTCAAATATTGGTAATGCATCATTGAAATGTCGCCATATTATTAAAATATCGGCAAAATATCACCATCATCCATATTATCACTACAAACCCAATACATATTATCAGGTGTCGGTGATATTGGCATTATTGACACTGATGCAGTTAGGTTTGAGAAAAAATCAATGAAATTCATGCCAAATAGAGGAAAGAAAAGAAAAAATAGAAAAAATATATGTCAAAATTTTTGGGAGATTTGATTATAAAGTAGATTTTGACTACTTTTCTACATTTTTGGTATATCAAATCTTAGATTTGAGCAAAAAATAAAAATAAAAAAATTGGTGCTCAAAAGGAAAGTAGGCTAGAACTCAAAAGGTGAGAAAATTTTGAAATAAACATTTTTATTCCTATATCTTAATATAGATTTTACTACAAATTCATGTCTATGCAGGATTTTCATGCATTTGAGTTAAATATTTTAACATTGAGAAGGTAAAAGTGAAAAAGTTAAGAAAATTTTAATTTTCTCCATTTTCTTCTCTAAAGTTGATAATTAAAAAGTAAAATTTTTATACGTTGATGAGAGGTGCTCGATTTATCAATTCACATGAAGATTTCCCATATTTTGAAAGAAATTTCAACTATTTAAAATTATGAAAATATTCTAAAAAACTAATTTATTTAAAAATTATTAATATTGTTTCAAGAAGTTCTTAAAAAGTATTTATGAATGGATGTTAATTAGTGAATTATTGCATTCATAGTAAAACAAAAAAGTAATTTTCAATGATTTAAAAATTATGAAAATTTTAAAAAAATTTATTTACTTTTTAAAAAAATTATGTCATCTCATAATTATGCATGCATGTATAAATAAATATATACCGGAACGCTCGCATATATATATATATATATATATACATATATATATATATATATATATATATATATATATATATATATATATATATATATACATATATATATATATATATACATATATATATATATATACATATATATATATATACCGGAACGCTAACTTGTGAACCACTTCGGACAGACTACCTACGAACTTTTTTGAGAACTCATCATATCTAATGAGTCTCGAAAATCCAAACGGTCCACATGAAGCAGAACCTCATGAAACCCCTAGGTACCAATTTTTACTTTGAACTAAAACTTTGGTGGGCCATAAAAATGCAAATAATTTCTTCCCTTGATTTGAATTTCTTTTTGCTATAGCCTGCCAGAATCTTAGATCAGAGTGAAAATTCACCCCCTAAGGTTTCATAGGATTTCACATCCTATGTATCGTTTGAATTCGACACCCATGACACGTGTGCAAAGGTGCGCACATGCGTAAGTGAGCATGCCTCATATATGTGTGTGTGTGTGTGTATTATGGATGTGTACATTGATAAATGTGTATAAATGTATTTGAACATGCATGTAATTAATATGTATGCATAATGGATAATGTATTTCTATATGTACATATATAGATGGATTGATGGATGAGATGGTTGAATAGGTGGATGATGAATAATGTACGTATGTATGCATGAAACATACATTTACGCATATTGTAATTAATGTATGCATGTATGTATGTGCGCATGAATGAAAACTTAATTATCATGTATAATTTCTTTTTATAATATTTTGATTCTTAAATATATAAACACGCGCTTTTTAGTATCCCTTAAAGTTTCATTGAAATTACTTACATTTTTATCTATGTTTCTTTCAGTTAATAATGTTTTTTAGATATTAATGGCAATATTAGTGATATCAATACATGTTTTCGTATCTTATATCATTGATACATGAAATAATACCAATATACCCAACACTACTTTTATGCCACGTATACAATTTCTAAGTAATTAGTAAGTGCCTACGTGCCATTCATCACCCTGCTAGAGTATCTTATCATGATTCTCCCATCAAAGACCTACTTTCTAGATATATGAGCTTTAAAAGAAAAAGAAAAAAAAAAAAAACTGGACATCATATCAAGATCTATCTCAACTTGAAAATAACAATCTTTAGTAAATGCTATTATTAAATACAAAATTACTACCTTATGAAAAAAGTAAACCACATTGTCATAGTCAAGGTCATTGTCGTGTCGTCATTGGCATTGTCATAGTATCATTGAAGCCCTTGTCCTGTGGTTTTTTTAGTCAGATTTACGAATCATTTTTGCGAATGCTTTTTAGTTAATTAAGTTTTGCAAATCATGATTTTTACCTAAGGCCCTACCATCTGTAAGTGGACAAATCTTTGGATCCCTTTTGAAGTCTTTCTTGAGTCATGCTCTCTTCCTCTTTCAAGATCCTTCAACCCTAATCAAAGCTTTCTTCCTTTCCAGTACTACCTTCGAATTTCTTTACTACGACAACATGAGAGAGTTCCTCATACATTCCAAAACACACTATGAAGTCGGTAAACGCAGTTGTACCAATTTCTAGAGTTGGATAGCGATTAATGCGAGCAGACCACATTATAGCAATAAATGAAACAAAATCAAATGAAATAATAAAACAAGATAGAATTTTGGAACACCAGCACATACCCTAATTCATTCCTTAACAAATTAAGCATATTTTATATTTTAAGACCAAAAAAAAAAAACCCTATCCGGACTAATATGTAAGGGGGCACGCATGCCTTACAACTTACAACTTAATATCGCGGAAAGAATATTTATTTTTATAAATAAATTAAAACCCAATTAAAATTAACAATTTATGCCTAATTAAAGTAGAAGAAGAAGATATGTATGTATTTTACATACAAATGCACATGCCGAAGGATGCATATACATACATGCATACAAAACATATATCATGTACATGAACATACACATATAAGCATATGATCCAGATAGGACACTCACCTGGTAGCTGCCATGGCTCACATGTATGCAAGTCTACCTCCACCAAGGTCCCATGAGAGAGCCTCTCATTAGCAACCTTTTTATATAAATAGTGGCAAACCAACTCTTCATCACTAGGATAGAACCTAAACCCTGGTGGAAGTGTAGCCTCTATGCCTCTCAAACCCATGTATTCTTTTTTGGGTGGGAGAAGAGAAATGGAAGTTGGAGTTTGAGATTTGAAAGAATTGTTGGATTGTGGGATTTTAAGGATATAAAACAGTTTGCTTTAAGGCTTAAATTCACATGTTGGGGTTTCAAAGTTGGAATATTATATATAGAAGGGTTTGCTAGTTAGGTTGTGATTGGTGCCTGCTTACTGTTGAATCCCAATATTTCAGGTGTACGGGTCAGATTATAAGGTTATGTGGGGCCCACTTGGTATTTTGAACACAATATGTTAGGTGAACGGGTCATATTATGTGGGAAGATAGATATGAGGAGCTTATGCTTATGTAATCAGAAGCCTTTGGTCGCAAGAAATCCACTCGTAAAATTCATTCAGAAGCGCCAAAAGTTAAGAGAAGCTCTCACGTCCGTCCAACTGGTTGGACCACAAGTTAAGGTCCACCTAGTGAATAATTTCAAATCCGTTACGTTCATGCGATATGGAAATAGTTTGGTTCCACCATAAGGATTAAAAAGTGAAAAAAATCATCACTATCTGCTCATATGATGGGCCACACCATTAAAAAATTATAGCCATTGATTAACATAAAATAGGTGGTCCATATATGGGTGGATATGACTTATTTTTGTATAATATAATCAATATGTTGTCCCTAACCTACTAGACGGATTGGATCTCTGTATTTACTACTATTTTGACAGTTATTCTCTAGGTGGACTGTAGCTGGTGGTCCAACCAGCTGGACTTGAGATCTCCTCGGCGCCTTTTACACGCGTACGAATTATACGAAGTACGAACTCATCCAGCCAATGACAGTCGATCAAAAAACTTTACACGTGTCATTCAATAAATTGCGTAAAACATACTAAATTGTGGAACCCACCATTGTTGGATCACAGTCGTAAATCGGATTGATTGAACAATATTAACCGCTGATTGGTGGATACATTGAGGTCTCAAGTCCAACCTGTTGGACCACAAATTTCGGTCCAGCCTCCAATCTTTCATGTGGTTGAAACATCTAATCCATCCAATAAATCAGGTCCACTGTGAGGATATCTGAGCAAAAATCATCCGCATCTACACCACACTTATATTTTGTTTTTTATTAATGGATGTATATTTTTTCTTTGGTATAGCCCATATAATAATTGGATGTGGTTGATTTTTGTAATATATGTTCCAAATGGTAGACCTAACCAATTAGAAGGTTTGGATGTCATATGCACTCAATATTTTGGAAGTTAGCCTCTGGTGGACCACAACTTATGGTCCAATCGATTGGACTTGAGACTTTCTCTGTATGTACATTATATAGATGTTCATACACATCCACACGAGGAATGTGACCTTCATGGTGGGGTCCACATTTCGGACAGCTCAGAAGCAGTAAACATGTGGCACGTCGGCACAAGTGCACCCACCGCGTGTAAATGTGAATGCTATCAGAGTTTGTGTTTAAATGGTTATTAGAGTCAGAGAAAATGGGATAAGCAAAGGAAGGGAAGACAGGAATGAGGAGAAATTTTGAATTATGTAGAAGAAAATAAGAACCATCATTAGTAGGTTTTTGATTAATAGAAGGTTTCTATTTCCACATGTGTATGGAGCTATGACCATCCACATGCAAACACACGTGCCAGCACAAGATCTGAGCTTTCCATCTGATTGGATGTATTGATTAGATCTTCTCCCTCAGGAAATCCAAACACTTCACCCATCACGTGGGCCACAATGTAAAATGTACATAATCCATTTGTGCATTTTTTTTTTCTTTTCTGTATGTGGATTGTTCAAGGTGTGGAATGGACTGATATTTAGGCCAGAAGATCTTAACAATGCACCCCACCTGATGGAAAGATCTGATCTTGGACACGTGTTCTATATTTGCACGTGTGATTGCCTTTGGATGCACATGAGTTTATGATAAACACAAGAAATAAATACGCTTTGAAGCATATGAGGATGAATGCAATAATTATTTTCTCTTGGTACATGAATCAGATAACGATCTGAAAGACCGTTACTACGTTGATGTTTGCTGCAATCAGTCGGGATGTATTGTTATAGTATATCTCACAACAATAACCATTGGATTCAGGTTATTTTTTAATGATCCCAACCGTTTAAATGATGTACCTCACCACAAATAGTGTATTTCCATACCGTTATCATTTAATATTTTGAATAGAGATAATGAGCAATCTTGTTAGCCTCTGTTTTGTGGGCCATGCTTCAGAAGTGTTTATATTTCATTACTGAAATTTTTTAAGAACCCAGCATCAGATCTCTTTTTTAATATACCAATGGTTTGGATCTACGAACCTGGCCCTGAATCTGATAATTATAGGTCAGACGACGTATCATATAAAAACACGTCAGGACGTAATGGAGCAAATATCTGTAATAATGGAGCTTCGATCTCACCTTGAGGTTGACATGAACTAAACTTCACCCCAAAGGTAAAAGACAAAATCAACCTTGTAAGTTCTAAAATTGACAAATACCAACTGATATTCTTTTCAAGTAAATGGGGACATTTTCGTCATATTACCATAATTTCAACGGTTCACCGTTTTTACCGGCGACAACGCAAGCTGAAAACGACCCTTTTGTCTGGTATCGAAAAGACGAAAATACCCATCTTGGTTGAGAAACTAGAGGCTTGAAAACAAAATCAAAAAGGTTAGTTTTGGCAATATAGGTATGAGAGAACGTATCCGTTGTCACCCTAGATGAGGTGAGCCAAAAACCCTTGTATTGGTGTGTATTTGCGGGACCTGGCACCAAATCATGGCTGTCCAAATAAGAGCAAAAAATTCTAATTATTGCAATCTTTGATTGTGAAATATTGGGTTTTTTTTTTTTTGTGTGTGGGGGATAATGTTAGGTGGCCCATTGTGGGAAGAGTCACGGCTTCATACACCCATTTCAAGTTACTTCCACCAATCAATATACCCATCTTGTTTTCTTTTTCTAATGACCCATTTCAAATTCCAACTGAGTGGGCCACACCAGATGATCAAGCAATTTATCCAAGCTGTCTTCATCTACAATTCGTATAGACCGTCCATATCCACCATCCGTACGTGTGTGGGAGTCCCACTTTAAAGGTTAATGCCGATGGATGGTTTGGGTGGTGACCTCAACACCAACTAGCTAGCTGGTGTCAAAGCTATATAAGCCCTACTATGATGTGTGTTTTTTCATATTTTGCTAACACATTATAAATCATAAACCCAAAATTGAAGTATATCCAAAGCTTGTGTGGACCTCACTTTAAAAAACTAATGGGAATGATGGCATTTATCATTGAAACCTTTATATGGCCTACAATAATGTTTATTTGTCATCCACACTGTTCACTAGGTCACATGGACATGGATAAAGAGAAAACACAAATATCATCACTCAAACCTTGCTTTTTTTCCGTGGTGTTGTCCACTTGACCTTTAGGGCCTGTTTGGAGCCTAGATTTGGAATTCTCCTATTGTGTTTCCCACCTTAGATTGGGAATCAATTTTAATCCAAAAGTAGTTATGCATGGTATATTTACTAGGCTTGAATTTAGTTAGTAAATTAATTTTAATATCTCTAATTAGTAAGCATATGTAATGTTTAATACAATGGTTGTAATAAGCCCGTTGAAATATATATTTTGTTCAAAATTAATGAAATTTTAAATCTTCAATGGGCCACAAGAACAAAATCATGTCCAAGTGACTAACCAACGATTTTTAACCATTAATTTACATGGACAATGTTTGGGAGGTGCTGATTATCATATTAAAGGAATTATAATGATTCAATTGATAATCTAATTGTTTTGGGACATCATTAATAGGTCATGTGTCCAATAAAATAATAGTCCGGTGACACACATGTTACACATGCAGCTCTTAAAAAGATTTTAGGTGTAATCCAAGCTCTCACCATGGATTTGAAACTTCCTCTTAAAGGGGATTTGAAACCCGGTGACCTTATGGTGCCAAACAACAAAGGGATTCAAAATCCCTTCAAATCCACCGATCTATTTCAATTTTAAGCTCATTCTCTAAAATGAGCTATTAAAATGGATTGTTGAAAAAAAAACACATACATCAAGGTGGAGCCCATGGAGTTTTGACACCCGCTATCTAGCTAGCTAGCATTAGGGTCACCAGCCAAACTACCTCCAATGCCAACAATACACTCACATCTGTGTCGTGCATCATATCCACATAGTGTGGGCCATACACTAGATGCACGCGTGAATTCTAATAAATCGTGACACAGGTTCTATTTCTAGCAGACATGCGACAGAATAAAAAATCACATCAAGAGCTATCTTAGTCGTCCAATCGTCATCATCAAGCATGAAAAACAAATTTATTTATTCAAGCTCATTCATTAATTTTTAGAACTTCATCCATTATTCATCGCCACCTTCTTTTAACCTTTTCTGAATAATTGCTCTCTTCTTAAATCATTTTGATCATTTTTACTACAATAGATTTTATGTTTTTTTGGCAAAAGTTTTACGAACTGACTAATCCAACTTAGCAATAATCCAAAATTTTCCAATTGTGCATGGAGTTCTTATTTATGGGACCCATTGTTTGGTGATCCAAGCCATTGAACTTGTTTCTCATCACTAATGGACCACACCCAAAAAATCTCTCACCCGACTAGCCATTTGTTTGTTGGGATGAAAATATGTACAGTTCAGATGAAATGCATCAAACCCATATTCAAGGGGGAAAGAGCCAAAGATTGGACGGCTGGGATCTTCTGATCTGATATATTTTGGAGATATAATCCATACATAACATGCACAACGGGAAGTTCGCTGTCAGTTGAAGATAACTCGTTCCTTTTATATCTTTTGTAATATAAGATTACAAGGTGGTGGAATTGCATGCATGGAGAAGATCTTTCATTTTAATAGACTTACTATATAAGGTAAAGGAGAGCTTTGGTAAGTCCACACGCTTTTGCAAGTCAGCTGATGCAAACGCCATCACATAGGCCAGTGTAACAGACCAGAGAAATATCCAAATCCAAGCCATCCATTAGGTGGACCTCACGATCTAGATATCATTGCCCAAACATAAAGGTGGTCTACTCAATAAGTGTGACGTGATATTAAAAATAAGTTGATATAACCAAATCTTTGTTCTGGTAATTGTGGCCCACCTTACAAGTGGACCAACCAATAGCCTGCTTTTAAAGGATATACATGTCTCTACATGCATGGCCCACTTTCAAGGTTGATGGGAAATTGTCAACCGTTGGATGGATTTAATTAATTTATTTTTTTCAATCATCAAAACCTATTAAATATTTGGCTAGGATCGTCTGATTGGCATGATTTCTTAGGTATGACCCATCAATGGCTAACAGAAAAACGGTTTGGATAGTATACCGGTTATCCACACGTAATCAAATACTCTGAGAACTTTCTATAATTAAAACTTGGAAAGCTCATCACTTTCTTATGTCTTAACTCTCAGTGACTCCCTTAACCATCAATGGGAAGCGTGTGCCTATCTGAACCAATCATCGTGGGTCGTAGCTTAGGTGGGCCATATCACAAATTCTCATCGAGTGCATAGTACTCCTACCCTTGGATTGGAGGAGAAAGTCCTCACATAGATTGGTCTGGAGTAGTCAAATTTCTGTTACTTTTATGATGCAGCCCACCCAAGGTGTGTGGCCCACTTGATGATTGGTTCCACATCCACACGTACGAAAAAGCGGGTTACTGGTAAGTTAAAATGTAGAAAGTGACAAAGACTACCACCAAACTACCTTTTCCTTAGAAGTTGGGGAATAATAATAATAAAACAATTCCATTAAGGAGAGTTATTGGATACTCATGCACGTGGCATATATTAATCCAAATTTAAGCTAACTAGATTGTGGACCGTCCATCATAGTCCAAATAAAAGGCCCAGTTCCAATGTGTTCAGGAAAAGCAGCGTTGAGTTTCTCGACCCTTTGCCTTGGAATTTGTCAGTTTCATTTCTCGACAGAAGCTTTACAGAAATATAATTTAATGGTCTCAAAATCGGATTTGATGAACGATCCTAACCGCTGATTCATAGGACCAATCGATTTTTTTTCATTTTTAACCATCTAATAAATGTCTACCGATCTAATGGCTAGATAATCAAATAAGGGTAAATTTTTATTTGTGAAATATTTAAACTAGGACCCATAATTTGGACAGCTTAATTTGAGTTTCTAGCATTCGATGCGGGCAATTTCTACTTAATTTTTAAGTGCATGTGTATCGTCAATCATACTCAGCAAAGTATCAAAGATTTTCTTTTCAATTAGAGTGGGAAGGGCATTTTAGTCATTTAGACATAGACGGTGAATCATGAGCCGTCACTCTCATGCCATCTCATTCCCATGGCCCACGGGCGATGATTGTGTACGATGTGGAATTTGGATCTAAAGAAGCTCAGTAGGGTTAGGCTGATGCCTTGAAAATTCAGGAATTGGTTGTCCACAAGCATTGTCTTACTCATACATGACATTCCATACACATCAAAGCCAAGGAACCAAGACCCTCAAACTATGACATTTATTAAATTATTTGAAATTAAACCATGGTCTGGCCCATTAATGTGATTAGATGGATTGTCTGGATTGATTATTGTTTGTGGTCATATCGGGGAGATATGATTGAATGGACCCATCAATGATTGGTTGTGCTACGTGTCACTTCAATGCTTTCGGGACATTGCTAACGTGGCAAGTTGGGGGGATAATATGCCGTGGATTGCCTGCAGCCATAAGCTTTATGGCCCCACCGTATTTATGTGTTATCTTCTCTATTTCTATCTGCTATACCATGTCATTTTAAAGTATGAGGACATAAAGTTCAAGTATATTATAACGTTGGAAAGAGTGAGGATTAAAATAACACTATAGTAAACTTGTTTGGAACCAACAAAGCTTTGGATAAGATCAAGATAACTTTCAGGCCGCAGCCACCTTCTAAATAAGTTGGATGGCAGATAAACATCACAGTAGGACTAGGGAAGGTTTCAATGATGGGCATCTTTATCTCCCCATTTTATTTTAATTTTTGGTGTGGTCCACTTGAACTTAGGATATACCATATGTTTGGGTTCTATCCTTCAATAGGCTGGCAAAATGGATGGACATGAACACAGCAGTTACAACTAAGTGGACCCCACAGAGCTTAGGGCTGTTAAAAAAAATCCCCTATAGCCTCAAGATGCAAGTTATCCATATCCAAGAATATATATATATATATATATATATATATATATATATATATATATATATATATATATATATATATATATGGGAAAAGGTACTATGCGCTCGACCTCACGATAAGCTCCTGTGAGGTTGAGTTGTGTGGGCCCCACCGTGATGTGTGTCGACCATCAACACCGTGCATTTGATGGTTCCCCTTTAAATAATGGGATATCCCAAAAATCAGCCGTATACGGAACTCAGGTGAGCCAAACCATCTAAAATCATGTGAAGACACCGTTAAAACATATAAAAGTACTTGGTGGGGCCCACCTGAGTTTTGAATGCTGCTGAAACTTGGTCTGAACCCTCATCTAAGTGGGACACACATAACGGATGGGTTGGATTTGCAAACCACATCTCGGTGGGCCCTTTAAATGATTATGAATGTTTTAATGGTACACGACCCCTCTCCACTTCTGTATGTGGTGTGGCCCACAAAAATCACGGATTGACTTGATTTTTGAGACCTGGGCCCAAGATGGAATGGTGCATCTGACTGATGGGGTAGATGTTCAAAACACATCACGATGGGGCCCACACAGCTTAACCTCATGGGACGGACTCGTGAGGTCGAGCGCATACTACCTTTTCCCTATATATATATATATATATATATATATATATATATATGGGAAATGGTATTATATGCTCAAACATATTATACCTTCCATAAGGTCGAGTGATGGCAGTACATTATTCGTCGGATGCTACAAGTTTTCAACAACGAGGAGATTTTATAAGAAAATTGCAAAAACAAAACTGATGCTATGAGGACCCCACCTTGATGTATATTTTCTATCAATGTCGTCCATCCATTTTGAAATATAATTTAAGAGATTTACACCAAAATTAAGTTATATCTAAATCTCAGATGGACCACACCATAAGAAAACAGTTGTTATTGAATTTCTATCATTACAAACTCCTAGGGCGCACTCTAATGGTTATGTAAGAAAAATAAGTTGTTATTGAATTTTTATCATCCAACCTATTCATAAGGTCATGTAGACGTGGATGAAGTGAAAACACAAATATCAGCTTGATCCCAAACTTCTCAAGCTCGTAAGAAGTTTTTAATGGAGGATGTTCAATCCCCACCTTGTGGCCCACTTAGGCCTTGGACGTGCCTCATTTTTTGGTTTATACATTAAAATGAACTGAGAAAATTATTGAACGGCGTAGATATAAAACACTTGCATCACGTTGGGCCCCACACAGCCCTACTCGGATGGATTACCGTCCGAGAGGTGGTAGGACGCAATCCGCGTTTACATGTCGTGCGAGACGAGCACTCTCCTCCAGTGAACGGTTTAAAGGAGATCAAAGTTACATGGGCCCACACTGATATATTTATTTTATCTACACGGTTCATCTATTTTTAGAGATCATTTTAGAGCACTATTCAAAAAATGAATCATATCCAAAGATCATCTGGACCACACCACAAATAGCAGCGGAGATAATGACTTTCACCGTTGAAAAATTTGTAGGGCCTACTGTAACGTTTTTTTCTATCTAATTTGTTCATAAGGTCAAAAGGACCTGAATGAAGAGGGAAAAAAAAAATCATACTGATCCAAAACCTCTTTGACCTAAAAAGGGTTTCAATGGTAGACGTTCAATCTCACATTGCTTTTTGCAGTGTGGTTCAATTAATAATTAGATCTATTTTATTTTTTGTCCAAAGCCTTAAGACAAGCTCACCAAATGAATGGATGGTTTGAATATATATAACACATACCTCATGATTAGATATAAAAAAAAAAAAACTTGCTAACCAGCCATTCCGCTTCACCTTTTAACTTGGACGTAGGCACAGCGGGTCGAATACTGAAGCTACGTCACCAAGTTCTGTGAGCCCCACTATGATGTATGTGTTGTATCTACACCGTCCATCTATTTTGAAATATCATTTTAAGTTACGAGTCAAAGAATTAAGTAGATAAAAATATGTATTGGACCCATTACAGAAAACAGTAGGGGGAGTGATTCCCACCATTGAAACTATCCCAAGGCCTACCATAATGTTTATTTGAAATCCAACCTATTTAAAAA
This sequence comes from Magnolia kwangsiensis, assembly GCA_037074715.1. NCBI lineage: Eukaryota > Viridiplantae > Streptophyta > Magnoliopsida > Magnoliales > Magnoliaceae > Magnolia > Magnolia kwangsiensis. Next base: position 37,671,937 of record CM073574.1, on the reverse strand, counting down.
TTAAAAAAGACGTGAAATAAGAGAAAACACAAATATCAGCTTGATCTAAAACTTTCGTGACCTTTAGAAGTTTTCAATGGTATGCCTTATTATCCCCACTATTTTCAATGTTGGGTCCACTGGAGCTTTGGATTTAACTCATTCTTTGCATATTGTCTTAAAATAATCTCTCTCAGATGGATGGAAGGTGTGGATATAAAATATGGGCCCACGGAGCTTGGTGACGTTACTTCAATAACATTTCTAGCTATGATAGTATCTAATCCACGCTATGTTTCTTCGTTTTTCTATAAAATCTCTCCGTTATTTAGAACTTTTACCACCCGACGAATAATGTCCTGTCAGCACTCGACCTTATGAAAGGTATAACACAGTGGAAAGGTATAACACAGTGGAGCGTATAGTACCTTTTCCATATATATATATATATATATATATATATATATATATATATATATATATATATATATATATATATATATATAGTAAGGGAATGTTTCTATGATCCACACTGTTGATGTGCTAGCCCATGCAGTTTCGGGACCATGTCCGAAAATTCCACTTGCTGACCATACCAACCTCTTGATTAGTCAAAGCCACGGAGAAAACAGGAGGAGAATTACCTCAAGTCCCAACATGGCCTAATGAAAACATGCCTATACCAGCATGACCTTGTAAGCCACTTATGATTTGCATGTACGAATTTTGACTATTTTCATTTTGGGTTTCATCCCTCTGGCATATGCAATGTTTTGATCGGTCCATAGCAGGATTAAAGGAATCATCTCTAATAATTTCTATCTTGGCCATTAATGTGGTGATGATTACAAAAAACCCTCTCTCATTGGAAGATCCCAGCCATCCAATCTTGGTCAATTTTGATGTGCAAGCTCTTAGAAGCAGCATACCTGGCATATAACTTAATTTACATGCTGACATGGATTGCTTGGCAACGCCAAAGCAATAAAACTCATCGATGTTGTGACGTGGCTAAATTTGATTGGGCCACGTACCAATGTTAGAGATGGATCCCATATAAAGCAAAAATTGTTAGGTCATGCTCGAATGGCCATATTAGACAGTAACACATGGTCCAATCAAATCCCAACTATATCTGACAATGACACGTGGTCGAATCAAATCTCTTCACGTAGGTCACCAACCTATCGTATTGGAATTCCTTCAAATGAAACATTTCAAATTATGGGTATGAGTCCCAGCTTAGCTGTATTAAGAGTCAAAATTATTTATTTATTTTTAGCTGACTATTGGATTGGTAGATACTTATTGGACGGTTAAGATTAAAAAATATCCAAATGGTATCATTTCAACAAACAAATATTCACTAACTCGATATTAAAATTGTTTGAGGAATATCAGTTTTGGACTTTTGGGATTGTAACTTTGCTACATTGGATTTCACAATTTAGTCAGTTTAATTTTATTTAATATATGTCATCTGTACAATGTCTTAGCGCTAGCGTATCAAGCGTCATAAGCTGCAAGAGTATAAATGACTCTGTAAAAGTAGGAAGCGATTAGGTACAGCCCCGGTGTCACCCAATGCGGTGCGTCCCTTACCATGGGGCCCACCTTATGTATATATTGTATATCCACGCCGTTCATCTAGCTTTTCAGATCATTTTACAGCATGAGCTCAAAAATAAAGTAGATCCAAATCTTAGGTAGGCCATGCTAGGAGAAACAGTGATGATAGAAAGTAAAGTAATTATAGACTTCTTTACCCGAGGATATAATTACTATCCTCAGGTTTTTATTTTGTGCGATTGGGCCCATTTTTCAGTGATCTAGACCGTTGATATGATGAGACAGATCACTGACTGTTGATATGATGAGACCCGCTGTCGATGGATCATGCACTTGAGCCTCCAAGTTAAAACAATTCTAGCTACCTATCTTTGGATATTTTAATCTGGACCTTTGATATATTCTCATCCTTCACAGCTTACGTGCTGGCCTCCAAATTTCACGCTCGAATGTCCCATGGAGAAGCTTTTTTCCAGAGTTATCCATCTACGGTGGTTCGAACAAAACCAACGGTCTGGATCACTGAAACATGGGCCCGCTTGTAGAAACTGAAAACCAGGGTATATGTGCATTTCCTCAGTTGTATAATCCAGACCATTGCTCTGCTAGCCTCCACTGTCTGTGGACAATCCGTCAATGCCCCAAAAGTCTCCCTGATTAAAGAATCCTAGCCATCATTTTCATTCGGCCTTTATTTGGTTGGAAGCAAACCGTGTCAGCATTTCTCTTCCATGATTAATGGTCCAAGCAGCATGCAGCCCCTCACGTCAACGGTCTGGATCACCAGAATGGTATGCATATGACAATCTCGACCATTCATTAGGTCGTACACACTGTGAAGTTGCCATAGACGAAAAATCAAGGTAGCATATTCGTCAACTGCCCCACACACCTGCATTGAACTTGGACGACTAGTCAATGGTCTATTTTCTCACAAGAGAGTGATCTTCTCATCAGTGGACCATCATTTTTTTCGCCCAGATCATAAATGAACGACCAAGATCTCTAAAAATATCTCATCCAACGGTGGGAACAAGGCCCCACACGTGTAACAGAAACCCTAATACACAACCAGCGTTGCACGTGTAACCTACACATCCATGCTGGGGACCACAAGGATGACATGAACCCCATGTCGTCTAAAATAAAAAAGAATACACCTCCATAATATAAATAAATAAAATACATTCCTCTCATTTCATGAAGAGAAGTGAAGAGAATTAATTAGGTGACGTCCAATAATCCAAAGTCTACTTATTGCAAAGTTGGTGGGGATGTGATTAATGGGCCATGGACCATTCAGTGGGGACCACCATCGATTATGACCATATATATAGGCTATAGCCTTCCACATGGCTACACACCTCACCTTTTTTCAATAGGGGTGCACTGGGCCCATGCAGTAGACAATAGTGCGACACATGGGGACGTGGGACGGTTGCTTATGAGAGAAGCGATTTGGCTGGTGAACCCAACACCAGTCAGCTAGCTCTATGGGTCCACCATTGTGTAGCTGTTTTACCCAGCCATCCATCCAGTTTTTCAGCTCGTTTTAGGGCATGAGGTGGATCCAAATCTCATGTGAGCCACACCACATAAAACCGTGCTATATGGGGCATGGATTGTGCCATGAATGGGTATATATGTGAGCAGGCCTACCATGATGTATCTGTTTATCGTCGTCCATCACTTCTCATACATCATACCACTTTTCTCTTATCATTTTAACATATGTTCACAGAAAAAGGCACATCCAATACTTAAGCCAACCACACTGTTATATTAAATTTACAAAGCATTAAATACAAGTCATCTTTGAGCGTATCTTAAAATGACATGGCAGAAGGAATAGGCCACGTGTCATAGTAGGCCTATCTACAAAATTACCCATTCATGGCTAGAGATAGGCAAATTGTAGGACCCAATCCAATCTTAGTTTCCATCCAACCTATTGATAAAGTCATACATACCCGAATGAAAGGAAAACACAAACATGAATTTGATACAAAACTCATGTGGCCCCTAAAATGCTTTTAATAGTAACCATTCAATCCCCACTATTTCCTTTGGTGTGGTCCACCTAAGATTTGGATCTGACTCATTTTTGAGCTAATGCCCCAAAATGAGCTGGAAAAATATGTGGAAGGCATGAATAAAACAAACACATCATAGTGGGGCCCACCTAGCTTTGACGCTAGCTAGCTAGCTGATGTTGGGGTCACTAGCCAAACCACCTCCCCTATAAATGACACTGGTGGTAATCTCCTGCGTGAAATAAACTTAATATGATATGACCCAATGAACCATCATATCATATATAAATTGATACTAATAATAATAACTACATTGATTTAGGCAAAAATGCAAAAAATGATATTGGGTGCATAGTTCACCTAGACATGAACTGTCATTCTAACAGAACTTAATATAGTCTCTTCCGGAGGTAGGTAAAGTTCGAGCTCCAAATCCTGTTTAATTTCTAATTATTAAAGGAAGAAACTATTTATACCCATCAATGTCGATAATCAATTAGAATTAGTGAAATACATGAAAAATGATGTAAAAACATAATCATTATGATTTTTTTTTGGTTGTCTACTCTAATTATATAATCCTCCCAGAGGATTGAAACAATATGCTCCAATTTTTAGTTTGTACAATTGGGCCCCATGGTTTTCTAATCTAGATTGTTGGTCTATTAGGACCCACATGGACTTCCATAAATGTCGTCTTCGCGATCATATCCATTCAGTCTTCGGGCCTTTTGTAGATGGGTGAGAGGGTGTCAGGAAAAAAGCCTGAATATATATACAGCAACATTCTCTTTCAAATGCATTGTCAAAGTCATGATGGTGTGTTCCCTAGGGGTATGACACTCTCTTTCAAACGCTCTGTCAAAGTCATAATGGTGTGTTTACCACTGTTACTCTCTCCTTTCAAATAGATGCAATGTATGTGGAAGTTAAAGAGAGATAATCAAGACGGAAGATGAGTTGGAAAGCGTATAAGGTGTATAATACATGTAGAGAGAGCAAAAGAGAAGTGCACATGTATGTGGTGTGAAACCCATCTCTACTTTAATTTATTTAGTGTTATGGTCCACTTAAGTTGTAAACTTTTTCTTATTTTCTAAGTTGATATCTTATCATGTGCCAACACAGCATATGAACATAAATGGAGTAAATGTCACGTAATCATTATTGGGGAAACATAAAAAATTTTGTTGCATAGGGTCTTTAATACTATGGTGTGATTGACGTAAGCTACATGCAAAGAGGAGGAGACTTGGGGGCTCTTACTCATGCCTTGGTGGCAGACTCACAAGAGTTTCAGCACAAGGTCATGGGTTCAAGTAGCTATTGTGGTGAAAAACGAATATGATACTAGTGTGTGTGGATGAAAAAAAAAAAGGAGGAGAAATTGCAGATAGCTTCTTTTTTTTTTGTTTTTTTCACACGCGCACGCACACCCCTACACACTCATGCTGGAGGAATTTCACCACCAATAGGTACTCGAACCCTTGACTGGGAGTTGAAACTCCTAAGAACCTACCATCTGGGCAAGAGTAAGGACCCAAATTGCATATAGCTACTTATATGAATAAATTGAAATAATAAGTTGTCCTTAATTGAAGGGCTAGACACATTTCATTTTTCTTTTAAAATTATAAGTTCACTGGAGAAATTGGTCCAATACTACTCTTGTTATATATGGTAGAGATGTTCTTAAATAAATATTACAAATATACATAGAGTTTGTGTGCATGTTAACTTCCTTACTATGGATAGAAGAAAACTCATAAGCCATCTACCTCTTCATAAGTGGACTCACCTAATTTATGGGGCATGCACTCACATTTGGAACCATGAATCTTGTAACTATATTGCATACCACCACACATGGAGGTGCATATTTGGGAATCCTTATGCAGAAATTAAAAATATAGGAATAATTTGAATAGGCATGCTAAACTACATCATGACATATAGCTATAGGATACATCAATAATATCGCTGGGTCACATTTGTTGATTTCTAGAGGTTGGATCCAACGTAGCTTTGTTATATATATATATATATATATATATATATATATATATATATATATATATATATATATATGCCAAACTTAAAAAAGTTACAATGTACTTTCAAAACAACACGTACTTATAGAGAACAATTCATTGCGCAAAGCTTTGTACTTGATGAGAACATTATGGATTGTGTACATGCACTAAAAAAAATTGTATACAAGGCGATTGTGTAACTCAGTGTAGCCATTTATATAATAGATCACACTTTAAATGATTTAAATAAAAACAATTATAATAAAATAATATCTTGATTGGTTGATGATTGATATTTAATTGACAATAATCATGACTTTTTTCATCTTTAACATTGGCCTAAATGGACTTTTGATTCATTTTCAATTTGTTTGGATCATTCTTCTTTAATGTAAGTGTGGCACTAGATCTTCTCTTTTACATTAGTATAATTTGACCATTCCTCTTGAATTTTGGTTAATTAGATGGTTTTTTCATTCATATCAACCAGTGGTTACACGGGCCCTTACTCTTGCCCGGGTGGTAGACTCTCAGGAGTTTCAACTCCCGGTCAAGAGTTTAAATGCCCATAGGTGGTGAAATTCCACCAGCGTGAGTGTGTGGGGGTGTGTGTGCATGTGTTAAAAAAAAAAAAAAAAAAACCAATGGTTACACTTATATGTAGGGGTGTACATCAAGTTGAACCGAGTTGAGTTGGCATCCACATAACTCGGCTCGGTCAGCAGTCACACCCAGCTCGTGTTTGGCTCGGCTTGGTGACTGAGTCATCATGTCCATCTCGACTCGGCTTGGTCAGCAGATCGGATCAATTCGAGCCGAGTTTGAGCCAAGTCCGAGCCGAGTTTGAGCTAAGTTCGACCTTGAGCTTTCGAGTCAAGTTCGAGTTCGAGCTTTCAAGCCGAGTTTGATTGCAGCTGTTCACAATCCCAAATGTAGGGTTGCGATGTAGTAATATCTCGTGAGAACAAGGTCAAATCCACGGGGACTAAACTTGTACGTATTCTAAAAAGAACTAAAACTAGAACTGGAAGAAGATCTAAATCTGAATTCTGAAATAAAAGAGAGCAATTGTAAATAATGTTTAAACTATCAATTAAAGGTGGGAACTAGGGTGTCAAGGATCCACTTGTAGTTATTAAGATGTTACCTTGCTTTATTCAATAAACACAATTAGAATTGAAGTCTTATCTTATCTAATTGGAAGATAAAGCAATTTAAATCAAACTGAACTTTTCAATAATTTAATTCTTAATAGAGGAGAATTGTGGAGATTAGAAGGGATTTCATCACCCTACCATGCCCAGGAGACGATGGTGAACAATGAAATTTATCAATCTCACAATCTCAAAAAAGGAAAAGAAGATATTTAAAGCTATCATAGCATCTATTGTAATTTAAGTTACAATAAATCATAGAAAACTAAAAATATTCATTTAATATCACACTAGAAATCAATAAAGTTCGATAAGAACAAGAATCAAAGAAAAATAAACATCCCAATAAGCTACAAGCTTCACCTCTTACCTATAGCTAAGAGGTTTAGCCAATTATAAACATGATTGAAACTAAATCTCTTAAACAAATCATAAAAATAAAATGGAGAAGAAGAAAAACTCTTTAGTGGCTGCTCCGCCTCTTTGTTATGCTCCTTGAGACCTTTTCAAACCGTAGAAGATGCTTTGGAGTATCCTAAGAAGTCCTATTTATAGTTATGAAACTCCAACTTTCGCACCTAGTTGGAAAAATCTAGAAACAGCTTCAAATTTACCCACTCTCTGCAGTTTGCTAAATTAAACTTCACTCTACACAGTTTTCTAAAATATATCACTCTGCACAGCTAAAATAAACTCCGAGTTTCAGAATATACTTTTTCAGAACAATTTCAGGAATATGTTTGTTTTCAGGACAATTTCAGGATTCCTTTTCTTTACTTCAAATCTTTAATTCTCTTCATTCCTCACTTGATTTTCTTAGATCTTTGGCATGTGAATTCTTCATTAATGACTTTCAAATCTCCAAATCTTTATTTAGTAATATTTTAAGTATAAATCTTCTTTTTGGCATCAATTTCACCTTAAGCTCTTGAAATCACCTCGCACATGAAAACATGCATAATTAAATCGATTAAGCACTATCATGTTTGTAAAATCAAGGTATAAATAGAGATAAATATACAATATTTCACACTCAATAGCAACCGAGTAGGGCGACGGCGAAGGGTCGATCGCTAGTCGAGTAGAGAGAGAGGGGCTATGGAGTAAGGACTAGGGTTGCTGGTCGAGCAGAGGCCAGAGAGAGAGGCTAGGCCGCTAGGGTCGCTGGTCGAGTAGAGAGAGCGACTAGGGTCGTTGGTCAAGCAGGACGAGTAAAGAGAGAGGCACAGAGAGCTATGGTCACTAGTAGGGCAGAATGAGTAGAGAGAGTGTGGCATAGAGCTAGGGTCACTGGTTGGGCGGAGTTTTTTTTTTCAAACAAAAGGGAAATGGTAAAGTAATTTAAAGTTTTTTTTCTTTTTATACCATCTAACCGAGTTGAGTCAAGTTCGAGCTATATATATCAAACCGAGTCAAGTCCAGCTCGGGCCAGCTTAAACTCGACTTGAACTCATTTTCGAACTCTAAAAATTAGCTCTACTCGGATCGAACTCAGCTTCGAACTGAGCCGAATCAAGCTCTTTCGAGTTGAGTCGAGCGAGTTGACCGAGCTAACTCAATTCGTGTACACCCCTACTTATATGTACTTCGATGAAGTTTGGAAAACTTTAACATACTTTGATAGATTTTAATACACTTTGACAAACTCATATGAACTTCGGTATACTTTGACAGGCTTCACAACACTTCGACAAATTTTGACAGACTTTAATGCACTTCAAGAGACCTCAACTTCTTTTAATAAACTTCGATAGACCTTAATAACCTTTGACATATTTTAACAGACTTTAAAGCAGTTTGAAGCATCCGGTGTATGAAAGTTTGTTAAAAACTATTAAAGTTTGCTGAAGTTCATTGAAAATACATTAAATTTATTAAGTGCTACAAATCTTATCGAAGTCTACCTAAATTTGTTTAATTAAAAGGATATTAAAGATAAGCATGCAATTTAGGCTGATATTGAAGTACAACAGTTGAACTCAGCCAATATTTAAGACAAATGGTTGAATGAGGCCGGCGTCGAAGATCAAAAGTTGATTCTGCTTATACTAAAATAATGAGTCCATATAAATTCATGATGAATCCTTAAAAACAAGAGACTCATAATGAAGATTGATAGTCTGATTATGTTGATGTTGAAAATAAATATCTCGTTTAAGCTAATATTAAAAGTGAATATAAGGCACTCAATGAGAACACAAGTGGCTACAAATGGAGTAAGAGTTTAAAACATGCACCACAATTGGGATGGATGGATACCAACCATGCCACTCCAAAACTCACTTGGTACACCTTCCTAAACGTATTTTCAATCTTTTATACCGGTCCTTTTAGACTGCATCTTCTATGTCAGTGAAATTCTATAGTTCTTCTTTAAAATCCACTTAGTTGAATCGTCTGCTACAAATCAACCTAATCCAACCAATCTTCTTTCTTGTGGACTTAATCAAGTTATATTCACATTCAATATCAACCTAATTGGTTTAACTTACATAAATTTGATGCACTTTAACTAATTTTGATAGGCTTTGATGGACTTCAGCACACTTCGACTAACTTTGACAAACTCAACAGACTTTAATGGGCTTCGACACACTTCAACTATTCTGACGCACTTTAATGGGCAATAACAGACTTTGGCAAATTTCTACAAACTTCAAACTTCAATGATTCTGAAGCATTTAAGTTAGTCTATTTTATTGAAGTATGTTCACATCTATTGAAGTGTGTCAAAGTCTAAGAAGCTTATCGATGATTATCTAAGTATGTCAATGTTTACAAGGTCGATTGACTTCAATGGGCTTCGACAAACTTAGACCAACATTGATGCACTGTAACAAACTTTGGCACTTCAACAAATTTTGATGGACTTCGATAAACTTTGATTGACATCTATAAACTTCAAAAGACTTGATGCACTTCAACAGACTTCAAATTTTATGGAGTTACTTTGAAGTTATTGAAGGGTATTGAAGTCCATTGAAATATGTTGAAGTTCATTAAAATTCGTCAAAGTATGTCAAAGAACATCAAAGTGTGTCGAAGTTTGACAAAGCTTGTCAAACTCCATTGAACTACGTTAAAGCGTAACTAAAGATTATTCATTAGAGTGAGACTGAAGATAAATAACCTAATTATATTGATATTAGGGGTCATTTAGCACTATGGATTTGGAGGGATTTGAGGGGATTTAAAATCCCATAGTATGTTTGGCACCATAAAGTAACTGGGAGTTTCAAATCCCCTCAAACAAGGGGTTTAAAATCTAAGGTAAAAGCTTGGATTACATTAAAAATCCTTTTAAGAGTTGCACATGTAACATGTGTGTCACTACACTACTAATCTATTGAGCACATAGCCTACTATAATTATTTTAATAAGATAATATGCGTAGTCCAAACATCCCAAAATAATCAGATTATCAACTACATCACTATAATTACTTTAATAGGATAATATGCGTCGTCCAAACATTGTCCATGTAAATCAACGGTTAAAAATCGTTGGTTAGCCACTTGGATATGATACTATGCTTGTGGCCTATCTGAGACTTGGAATTTCATCATTTTCGAGCAAAGTATATATTTCAATGGGCTTATTACAACCATTGTGTCAAACATTACATACCTACACTAATTAGATATAATAAAGCTGATTTAGTAATTAAATTCAAATCCTCGTAAATATATTATGCATAACTACTTTTGGATTACAGGGGATTCTGAATCGAAGGTGCCAAACATAATGGGAGGATTTCAAATATAGGGAGTTCTAAATCCACGCTCTGAAACAATCACTTAAGGTGAAAATGTGAAATAATTGGATTTGATTGATATTTAAGATAAAAAATTAAATAGACAGATATGAAAGACGAAAACTTTAGTTCTACTCATATTAAAGATAATGAGAATTCAAAAGGACTCATAATGAAGATTAACAATTCAATTAGGCCGATGGTCAATATAAACATCCTTATTAGACTAATATTGAAGATAAACATATCAATTAGATTTTTTATATGTCGAATAATGATATTAGATGCTAAGGAAAACATAAGTAGCTGGACATGATGAATGAAAATTTGAGAGAATTCGCCCCATTGAGATGAATGAACATCGATTGGACCACTCCAAAACTCATATGGGCCACATCTCATGTTGAGAAATCGCCAAAAAAAAGATTCATCTCTATAATAGTCATCATCTCTTTCCTTAAAATATTATTTTAAATAAAAAATCTATTAACCAGTTTTTCTTAATTGAACATTTGGGATCCATCAATTTGATGCTTATTATCATTCAATTAGTTCAATTTTTAGATAATTATACATCCACAAAATACATTTCAATTTGGATAGTTTGAATTGAAGTGCATATGTGACAAGCATATAGTAGATGATGCACCACAAATTAAAATTTTATTGTGGTTGATGGTCTAATTAAGCCAATGTTTAAGATAATCACCATGATAGGCTAATTTTGAACATAAAATTGAAATCGTCTATCAAAAGGACCACATTATTACTCACTAAACCCATTCATCGTGTATAACTCATTGAAATGAAGTGAAGACACAAATGTCATCCAAATCAAAAAGTTGGGAGAGTCAAACCACATAACTTAGAGCTTTTAAGAGTAACTTGACATTGTTTCCACTGGTGTGGCCCATTTAGGTTTCTCATTGAACTGATAATTGGCATACATGGCAAAAATAAGGGTCGTCACCTAATGAATGAAGTGAATTTCTTATATATAACATGGTGGGCCCCAAAAGAGCTTAGGTGTTTTAGGCATTGTGTAAACATGTGTTATCGAAGAATGCATCTGATTTAAGAGAACGATAATCTCCTACAACACGTCTTTTAACAATGTTGACGTCGTAAAACACTCAGGCTCCATGGGCCCCACCATATTGTATATGTAACATCCATTTAGTATATTTGGTTTCCTATTTGATTATAGGATATGAGATTGTTTATACCCAGGCGATCATGACCAACTCTAACGATCATAAGGGACACAAATTGCCTCCTACCCACGCCCAAAGGATAATCCGTCCGAGCAGGGCTCTGTGGGGCCCACCATGATGTAAGTGTTTTATACACGCCGTTCATCATTTTTCTCAAATCATTTTAAATAGGGTTGTACGTCGACCTGAGTCGAGTCAAGATGAGTTAAGATTGGCTTGACTTGTTCGTGCTCACCTTGAATTCGAGCTTGGCTTGTTTGCCAAACCTTTCGAATCGAGCTCGAGTTGAGCTAGTGGATCGAGTCGAGGCGAGCTTACCTCAAGTCCAGTTGAGCCTACTCCCAACCCAGCACCTAACCTGCACCTGACTCAACCCAGCAACCTAACCCACACTCAATTCAACCCAACCACCTGACCCAACCTAGCCACCTGGCCCAATTGACCCAACCCGCACCCGACCCAACTCCCAAATCAAATATTAAATTAATAATATATATAATATTAGATAAATTCATAGAGGTACCTTGTTATTAATGCTGAGAGAGAGAGAGGTTATGGAGCCCGGGCGCGACGATTTAGGTAAGGAAATGAAAGGGTAAGAAATGGACGGACGGTAGAGTAGGGTTTAAGTTTTAACTTTTTTAAAATATAATATATATTCGAGTCGAGTCGAGTCAAATCAAAATCCACTATGATCAAACTTGGCTTGTTTTCAAAACGACCTGGGTTATATGAAGCTCGACTCGCCTCGAGTCATCATTCAAGCCGAGTCAAGCCAAGCTTGATCGAGCCAAGCCTAGCGAGCTTTTCGAGCTAGCTTGGCTCGTGTACAGCCCTAGTTTTAAGGTATGAGCCAAAAATGAGGCAAGTACAAGGCTTAAGTGGACCACGAAGTGGGGATTGAACATCCACCATTAAAAACTTATTGGTAGCTGGAGAAGCTTTAGATCAAGCTGATAGTTCTTTTTTCACTTCACCACGTCTATATGACCTTGTGAATAGGTTGGATGATAAAAAAAACGTCACAATAGCCCTTAGAAAGGTTTCAATGGTGGGTGTCATTATCACTGCAGCTTCCTTTGGTGTGGTCCACTGGAATTATGGACCTGCTTCATTTTTATGATCATACCTTAAAATGATCTGAGAAAAGCGATGAACAGCGTGGATAAAACACTTACAACATGGTGGGCCCCATAGAGCCCTGCCCGGACAGATTATCGTCCGGGAGGGGGTAGGATGTAATCCGCGTCCTTCATAAGGTGCCATGTGGCAACTATGTGACACGTGGTGTAGATGGACTTCAAGAAGAGGAGTAAGAGACATACACAGACTTCTAACAAAAGTAACTATTTACAAAGAATCTCATTAAAGTAAGTCTCTCTGTAGGCATTAAATTCTAGAGTCCTACAAAAACTCTGTAAAAGAAAAGTCTAATCACATTAAGACTCCAGCAAAGCTTCTTACGAATATTTCTTTACTAAAATAAGAAGAGGCTTATGAGATATTTCTTATATGTGGTGTTGAGGGTCGAATATTGCATATTAGACCCCAGTTCTTACATGATTTTACGAACATGATACTATTTAATGCCTTATTTTAATCATGTTTAATGATGCTAAAAGCATCGATTTAATGCTCTAAAGTCACCAAGGCAAAGGGCGAACCCCATGGGACCAAAATTGAAGAATTTACGCGCCAGAGATCCAAGAAAATCAAGCCACTTGCATTAAACGGGCCTGGATACCATCCAGAGTGCAAGATCACAGTGTTCTCACCATCCATTCGACTCGAAACTTCATATATGACCTGAGAACCATAAATTAATTCTACACGTCAAATTTTAGCCATTAAATCCTTGTGAAAGTGGCCCAACGGACAGATCATCCCCTAAATTCCTGAGTTAGGGCCCACCCGATATCTGGATATGCTTCAATTTGGTTCTCAACCCCTTAAATTATATGGGGAAGTAGATGAATGAAGTAGATTTATCATGTACACCTCAGTGGACCCCACATGTAAGATGCATGTTGTCACGCCCTAAACTCGGAAACCGGGCTCATAAAATTCTCGATCGCCGAATTCGACGCCGACAGCCTCCGTAGAATCCCATTTTCGGTTCCTAGCGCCCATTCGCCAGGTTCCGATCGTGGGATGCTACGAGGAGGATTTTCAACGTCAGTTTGATTCGTAATAAGCATAACCAAAGGCATAACCCACAAACAACAACCAAAAACTCCATTACATTTTCACAATGATCAAAAACTTTACAAGTATAATGAGCATAAAGGAAAATACAATGATGATAAACAAAACTCCAAGATAATCTGTAAAGCACTCCTGCCTCAGCGCTGTTGCGCCCCAACGTCACCTGCACGCAACGGTCGTGCATAAGCTTATAGAAAGCTTAGAGGGTGGTGAAAGTGTGTGCGCAAGGTAATAATATGTACATGCAATATCAGAGTAATACGGAATATACAGATAGATCCATAAATATCATAAGCCGTACCAAGGCTATGCGATGCGAGATGCAAGTCAAGCATACAATCCTCATCTAAGTTTACACATCAATATAGATCAAATCTGGGATATCACTAGGGTCTAGTACACTCTAAACCAGATCGTCGCCTCATCGCGCTCAATAAGGTAAGTGGAAGAGACCTCACTATCCGCCTGCCAATATCGGGCTCAGCTCGTCGATAGCGGACCCATTCCTCGAGCTGGTCAAACTCAGCCTAGCATTGCCCCCTACACTGGGGCGGATAAGGCCGCACCCCCTTCCAACTAATCACGACACAGTGAAAAGTGCAGTCATCTGGTAATCGGCACACGACGCCCATCTACCCACTCGGTCTAGACATTGGAGCAACCTCTTGGTACCATAAGGGTTCAAGGACTTTCATCTAGGGATATCTATAGCACCCCATGTAGAATAAAATTTTTGATATTCAATCCTGCCAACCATGATCTGTCTGTGGAGGCTACGGCCCCGATATCGCTAAGGCGTACGGCAACCATGTCACACAATGCGAAATGCATGAATCACACTATCCAATTATGCAGTAAATTTTACGCGTATCGTGTGCTTATGTAGGGCAATACCGCCTAATCGAGGTCCCATAAACAATCTGCCCAAAGACATATGCTATGATCAGTCACTTTTCATATCAAGCATACATATGATGCGTATGATCATGAGTCATGGAACTATACTAAACATGTTATAATGAAATGAACTATCCTTACAATGTAGATGGGCCTAGACAGCCTATACACAATAAGTACGGGCCTAATAATGGGCCCTAAGGAGAGTCATAATGTGGACATCCAACCAGCATTACACTCGCAATGTGGACGTCAAACCAACATTGCTCCCAAGGCACGATCGTCGTAAACATCGTTACATAATCCGTGTTGGGGTCACACATTGCAATGGACCTTAGGTACATCCCATTGGGCTTTAAATACGTCAAATGAGTCATATCATATGGGCCTTTTATTCATCAAGTGGGCCGCATCAATGGGCCTTATGTGCATTGCAATGGGTCATAACCCATGGGCCTTAAATACGTCAAATGGGCCTAATCACACGGACCTTACATCTACATCAAATGGGCCCCAATGGACTACCACATACAAATCAAGATGGGCCTCATCATATGGGCCGATCAAATGGGCCGAATCCAATGCGCCTCAGGTATAACAAATCGGACCCACCCTTATATATATATATATATAAAAAAAAAAAAAATTTAAGATCCAACCTATTCACAAGTTATTATAGAATTAGATGAAATGAAAACAAATATCTACGAAGTTGGAATCTACTGTTGCCCTTGGAAGTTGAACGGTAGATGACACGGTCCACTATTTAAATGGTGGAGTCCATTTAATTTTTAGTCTGAATCACTCATTTTCCATGTCTTAAAATGATCTCATAAATGGTTGGACAGTATAGATGCAACACATGCATCATGGTGGGCCCACCATCCAAACCATGGACGGCGTAGATATGACACATTCATCATGTGAGCTTGTGGGCTTGCTGCCAACGAAGAACAGCAAGTTGACCGCTATACAGGCAACTTGTTGCGCTCAAAAGGGCAGAGGTGGGCCCTACATAGGGCCCACCACCATATACATATTATAAAATATATAATATATAATACATATGAAACGGTGGGAGCCACAGAACTTGTTGGCGACAGATGATAGTGGACCCCACCATCAAAATAGATGGACGGCATGGCCCGGAACACATACATCATGTGGGGCCTACGGCCTACTAATGCTAGAGAGAGAGACAGAGAGAGAGATATATACAGAGAGAGAGAGAGAAATATAGAGGGAGAGAGAGGGCACGTGGCCCCTACCTGTGCTTCCTTTTTCTTTTTGTTTATCTATTCTTTTCTTTTCCTTTTTCTTATATTATCTCACTGACAAAACAGAGGTGGGTCCTACGTAGGGCCCACCATACATATGAATATGGGAGAGGGTGGCAGCGAGCTCGCTGACGCTCCGCTCTCCACGAGGTCGAGCTGTGTGGGCCCCACCGTACATATGAATATGGGAGAGGGTGGCAGCGAGCTCGTTGACGCTCCGCTCTCCACGAGGTCGAGCTGTGTGGGGCCCACCGTTGAGGTGACCATACATCTGACCCGCCAGTCAGATGCACTGTTCCAGCGTGGGCCTAGGTCTCAAAAATCAAGTCAGACCGTGACTTGTGTAGGCCGCACCCGCTACAACAGTTAAGAGGGCTACCCTCCATTGAAAAACATTCATAATCATTATTAGGCCCACCGAGATGGGGTCCACAAATCCAGCCCACCCATCATGGGTGTCCCACTCGAATGAAGGGTCGGATCAAGTTCCAGCCACATCTAAAAAACCTGGGTGGGTCCCATGTGCAGGCCACCCTCTAGGGGTTCGTACCAAGACCTCAGGTGTTGAAACGAGGTATCTCCACTCAGTCTGCCAGTCCAGCCATGGATTTGGGCGGTGTTACGTGCATCCAGGAGGGCCCTACGGGAATGGAGGTCCTACCGTCTGGACGGTGGACACTTCACACACATCACGGTGTGGCCCACCTAATGGATGGACGGCGTGGATGGGTCCCCTGGACCCCATCGTCAGTTAGACACTCATGTCAGTACACACATGACAGTGCACATACCATGTTAACTACAGCCACTATCAGTCCACACTTCACGTTAGCTAACCCCACTGACTGACGGAGTGGGCATACACCTCATCAAGGTGAGTCCCACATGGCCCACCCGTTTGATCAGTCTGATATTTGTGCTTTACCCATATCCAGCAACGACTGCTGCTGGACGGTGTAAATGCCATCCATGTAAACAGTGGGGTCCACATCAATGGATGGCATGGGTAAGGTCATGCATCAAGTAGGTCACAAGGCATCATACACAAAGGAAAAAGGCAGAGAGAGAGAGAGATCGGTGAGGGTGGAGGGGCCCCGCCACTATGGGCCCCTCTTGCATACAAATATACATCAAGGCGGGTCCCACATATATGGACCCTTAATCAAACGAAATGAATGAAAAATAAGATCTAGAATCACCCACCGGCTTCTTCTTGCACCGTATGCTTCCTTAGCTCCTTAGCTTCGATCCCAACGGAGGAGATGAGGTTTGGATGGTTGAGATGGGGGATGAGAGGGTGAGAAGGTGGGCCACACTTGTAGTTTGAGAGAAATGGGGAGAGGCTTGGACGTATGGATTTTTCTCTTGCTTGGGAGAGAGTTTTTTTTGAGTTTGAAAATGAGAGAGAGAGAGAGAGAGAGTTGTAAAAGGAGAGAGAGTGATGGGTGATGGAGTGATGGATGGGAGAGAAATGGGTGTGTAAGGCTTTGTTGACTTTTGTGGCCATTTTGTGTAAGAAAAGCATGGGCTTTGTAAGAGATTCTTGACTTTTGTGGTTGCTTGGGTATGGGTGAAAGTTGATGTGTACTTGACATGTACTTGACATGTGATGTGATGAGATTGATTGATTGATGGGATTGATGTGACACCTCATAGAGATTCTCTTGGATTTCACAACTCCAGGCATTTTTCTCGCACCAAACATTGGCCCACATCTCCTGACCAGGGTATCGCCTCGGCGCGCAAGTTGCGGCATCGGAACCGCAATGACGACGCGGTCGCTATGGTAAAGATCTTGGGTTGAGTCGATACAGGTTGACGGCATATGAATCAGGGTCACACCTAAATATCGGTTAAGGGTCGAAGGTTGCCGAAATTCGACCGGTAAGACCGCGGAAGTCTACGAAACGGTACGGTCTAGGATACAGGTCTTACACATGTGCACCATAGAGAGTCCACGCATGCCGCATCAGACGCTAAGCTTGGTCAAACTGCATTTGACCCGAGCCATCTCATGCGCAGAGACAACGGACGAAATCGATCCGCCGGTTCATGATAGTGGGCCCCACCCATATCATAGTCTGATAATCTGAACCGTTAATTCACTCCAGAAGGGGGGCATGACCCTCGCCTAGGTTTCCTTTTAGCCCCGTATACACACGCACACATGGATCATCGAAAAATGCAGGATGAACCGTGAGTTAATTTTATACAGTGGACTGCACCAAAACTCGACCAAAACTACTCATTTTCGACTGAAATTTTGCCAAGAATCCAATGAACGGGATGAATTTCTCTGAAAATATCACTTTAAGGCCCACCAAACACATCAGCGCAGTAGGTGCGAAAGGAAAATGTCCGGACGTGTCTGAGATTTTTGAGAGGTTGTGGCCCACCATCTCTGATCGGTTGGCTGATCCAAACCATTCAGATGATGCTCAGGCCAAGGCTAACCCTAGTCAAGAATAAAAAAAATGGGGTTTGGATAGTAAGCATCCCAAAACTTGCAACCGAACGTAACTTGGTTGCGTTTTTCTTTTGCAGATGCGTAAAAGCTACGTGTGCATGCAACTGAGTTTCTTCATTCCAGTCTCTCCACCGACCGAAAATCCCTATAAGAGAGAGAGAGAGGCAGCCGATGTGGGGGGATCAAGCCATCCGGGCAGCCATGGAAGCATCTTGGGACATGTAGAGGAAGAAAAGAGAAGATAAAGAGAGATCGTGGCCGACGTTTAAGTTTTTTTCTTCCTTTTTCTAATTTTGTTCATGTTATTTCTTTAAGGGTGCTTAGTCTAATCATGTTAGGCTAAACCTCTTAGCTAGGGCTAAGAGGTGAAGCTTGTAGTGTGATAGGATTGGTTCTACGACTTTAATTCATGTTACTTGAACTCTCTTTGATTATCGTTTGATTAATAGGAATGCTTTCAGTTTTTAATGGTTTGTTGTGATTTAAATTACAATAGATCTGTGATAACTTTGAGCATGCCCTTGGCATTATAGGGATTGTGAATTTGGAAACCCTGTTGTTCACCATCGTCTCCTAGGCATGGTTGGATGATGGAACCCTTTCTAACATTCATATATCTCTCATATTGGTTGTGGATTGGTTAAATTCTATTGTTTGCTTTGTCTCATGGGCATGATTTTATGATGAAATCAATTCTAATTCACATACCTATCTTCTATTGAAAACTATATCAAAGGAAGCTCAGATTTGGATTTTTAACGTAGTATCATCCATCTAGATGAAGATAGGAATCTAATTCCAGTTGTGTTTATGAATCAAGCGTAGATCTCCCTAATCTCTACAAGTGGATCCTTGAAAACCTTAGTTCCACCTTTAATTTTATTAGTTTTACTCACTTTAATCAAAATTATTTTCTCAATTATTCCAGATCTAGATTTCATCTTTTTGTAGTTCTAGTTCTAATTACTTTCATAATACGTTCAGTCTCTGTGGATTCGACCTCGGTCTTACTGAGATTATTACTACACCGCGACCCTACATGTGGGGTTGTGAACAAGTTTTTAGCACCGTTGTCGGGAATTGATAGTTATGTTTTTCTGAAATTAACTGGTTTTAGAATTATGTTAAGATTAGGGCTTTCTAACTTTAGATTTAGGTTTTTCTGTTTGATTTTTAGAAACTAACTTAACTTTCTTGTTTTGTAGGACCTTGAGATAAACTTCTAAATTGGTAATCTCTTTCTAATTTTCTATTTTTAGGATTAGATTTTATTTTTTATTTTTAGAAACTTTCTAATTCTAGAATTTCTTTTTTCTTACTTTCTAATTTTAAGTTTAGAAACTTTCCTTTTTAGAAACTAACTTATTTTTAGAAACTTTCTATTTTTAGAATTTCTTTTTAAGAACTAGTTTATTTTTAGAAACTTTCTAATTTTTGGTATTCTTTTTTAAAACTAACTCATTTTTTTATTTTTTTAGAACTTTCTAACTTTAGGATTTCTATTTGTAAAAACTAATTTCTTTTATTTCCTTTTGCAAGACCTTAACATAGAACTCTAATCTGCTAACTTCTCCTCTACTTACTATCCATATTACTATAGGATTTTTCTTTTATTTTCTTTTAGGATTAGATTCAGAGTAGGGTTTCACCATGTATATGCAAGAATGGGAACATCAGTATGCTAAGATAGCTAAGAGACACCAGGAAGGGATGTATAATGATTATGAAAGAAATTAACGTATGTCTCAAAATTTTTCTAAAACAATCATCGAGAACCAACCAGAGTATAACACTCCATTGGTTAAGAAGTCCTTACGCGATCATATACGAGAGAACAATTACACCCCATGGATAGAATGTGAGTGTTGGGGTTATCATAACTATGGGAGTGAGAATTATTATCACTCATCTGATAAAAAGAAAACGATGCGTGATTATATTATGAGTGATAATATATATTACCACCCATCAGATTCTCCCACCTATGATCCGTATGACTATAATCGGTAGAAACATCAATGTTGGGAAGATGAACCAGCAATATATTATAGTAATAATTCTCTTGGGTCTTCTACCTTTGAAACTCGATTAGAAATAATCCAAAAGGATTCACTTCAGAAACTCATGAACGCACAAAAGTAGTTCAATCAAATTGTCATGCAATCATGTGAATTGATCAAATCCTCAATTCAAATAATTTAGTCACACTTTATGGAGGAGGAAGAGGCCAAGTTATCCCAGCCTCAACCTCATCTAAAAGTCCAATGTAAAGAAAGTGATCATAACTCACTTGTGGAAGAAAGTGAAATTACGAATGAAGAGTTGAATTTCATTAATGAGCATATGGTTCAATTTTTCGATGAGTTAATTTCAATGACTGTCCAAAGGAATGATCAAGAGACGTATGTGTCTTTTAAATATAATGATAATGACACACTTCACTCACATGGCACACTTGATTTCAATGATGATGAAGATGTTAGTTTATTTGAATCTCAACCTAATTTATGAATGGAATGTGAGGAATGTGATTTCATCTCAATTGTGCACTGTACGGAATTAGACGATGATGAGTATTGGGATGACGATCATGAATGTGCAGCCCAAATTCCCTTGGAATCAATCTCAATATGGTCTAGGTCAGTGATCAAGAAGTACACGAAGTGCTCAGTCATAAGGATCTACTCTACTCATTTAACATACCTGATTTAAATGCAAAGGATGAGCTCCTTCCAACCTACCCTTCTAACTTTTGTGAGACATGTTTGGATCACTTTCCTGAATTGAATAATGATATGATTCGGGAGAAGGATGAGTTGCTCGACACGACTCTGAAATTTGAAACCACCCAATTGAGGCCATCATCTTAATTGTACATGTTTGACGATTCAATGCCTCGACTGAGTAGTTTTAATGAACAGAGTGTTCATATCAATACTTCCCTTGTTGATTTTCAATTTGTCCGTGCAGAATAAGAGCAAGAGAGCATGCTTCCATCCACTTCTAGAGACAATAGAAACCTTGGGCAGATCATCACACACTTTAATGTGAACAATGAGTCACTCTCAGTTAAATTTTTTAACTCTTTGGATGATTGTTTGGCACACTTTACAGATTCAAACGACTTCATGATACAAGAAATAGTGGATGCCTCGCAAGACAGTACCTCGGCAGTTGTAACAGACAGAGAAAACCCTTACTCTGAAACCCCTTCTTCCCCAGATCCTGCTTTTACCATTAAGGGAGGAGGAGATGAAAATTGAACCGAAGTTTAAAACTTCAGAATGTGTCGAGACTACATCACTTTCTGAGAAGTTTTCTAAGTTTTATTTACTTGTAGTCTCTGATTCACTATGGGATACTAACTTTGAAACTTCTTCTATCACAGGTGAATCATATATACTTTAGATACATCAAACAATTCAATGACAATTTTATGTTAAGGTCTATAAATTTCTCTGAAAATTCATGCTCTAGGGTATCCAAGCCTATTATAAAAATGACTTTTGGATGATCTTGTTAAGAAATCTACTGAGAAATTTATCCAGATATTGGCCGGAAGTGAAACCTTGCGGCATAATTGAGTAGTTTTTTTCTGTTTTCATAGGACTAGGGTAGTTTGCTTTATGTCATTCTAGGATAGTCGATTTTATACCGTTAGGTTAGTTTGCTTTCTAAGTTGTTTTAGGATAGGTTGTTTTCGCTCTCACACTGATATCTCTTTGGAAAGGCCGCTTAACTCCATATCAGGTATTATCCTTCCATCACTTCTCCTTTACTTTCGTTATCCTAGGTGCATTGCATGCTTATATCTTTTGCATTGAGGACAATGTAAATTTTAGATTGGGGATGAGAGATTAGGTTACCTAATCAGTATTTTCTTAGTCTTGAACAAAAATTATGAAATTGTGAAATTATTTTTTTAGGAATTTTTTTGAAAATTCCTGTAAATTCGAAGTAATTTTGACAGACATCTTTAATTTAGAATTATAAGATACATAATGTTGGTAATTTATGACTCTTAGATTCAGCCATCTATTAGATTTCACAGTTAAGTTCGAATTGTTAATTCATGATTAGAAGTTTTAAACATTGATTGAGTCATGATTTCACATGTCAGACCTAGCTTACACATTATAGCTTCAGTTCGATATTGAATTGTTAACCGGGTAATCACTAGGCATGGAAGAAGCCAACCTGAGAAGTTTATCCATCATGTTCATTAAAAAAAAAAGAATGAATGAATGAATATCTAGCTAAAAAATAATTATCTTTGGAAAGGGTTGGGCAAATTACCTTCACCATGGGTTTGCTCCCTATAGGTGAGGGTTCATTTCCCCCTTTTGGCTTTACCTTTTAAAAATTGACATAACATGAAAGCTATTGATGGAAAAATTAAAAGCCGGAAGAATGAAAAGTTGAGCTGTAAGGCAAGTTTTGGTTTAGATTATGGTTATCTTCAATGCTCTTATCTTTATCAATGTTATCATAAAAATAAAGAATTGAGCCTTTGATTGTGATGAGTTTAGGTTTCACTATATACCCATGGAATTCAATGTTTAAAATTTTTTCTAATGGATGAATTAATACCTTAAACTGGACTGTGAAGTTTACCGTGCACTTGAGTCCAAGAGAAAGTAATGCCCAACATTCATGAATCTTATAATTCTAGTATATGGATTGTTTTTCCTAAATCACTCGAGTTTATAGAAATTGTCCTGTAATTCTCAACGTATTTTCCACATACTTTGCTCGGGACTAGCAAAATGTTGGTTGGGGGTTGTGTCAAAGGTCGAATATTGCATATTAGACCCCATTTCTTACTTGATTTTACGAACATGATACTATTTAATGCCCTATTTTAACCGTGTTTGTATTGCAAGGTGAATTTAGGAGCCTAGACTGAAAAGGGTACTAAAAGTATGGATTTAACACTTCGAACTCACCAAGGTAAGGGACAGACCCCAGGGGACCGACATCAAAGAATTTACGGGCCAGATATCTGAGAAAATCAAGCCACTCACGTTAAATGGGCCTGAAAATCGTCCATAATGCAATATCACAAGGTTCCTACCATCCGTTCGGCTCAAAACTTCATACATGGCCTGAGGACCATAAATTAACAGTACATGTCAAATTTCATCCATTAGATCCTTGTGAAAGTGGCCCAACGGACAGATCAGCCCCTAAAATCATGATTTGGGGCCCACCCAATATCTGGATATGCTTCAATTTTGTTCTCAACCCCTTAAATTAGATGGGGAAGAAGATGAACGAAGTAGATTTATCATGTACACCTCAGTGGACCCCACATGTAAGATGCATGTGCACCATAGAGAGTCCACGCGCACCGCACCGAACGCCAAGCTTAGTCAAACCGCAGTTGACCCGAGCCATCTCATGCGCAGAGACAGTGAATGGAACCGATTCGCTAGTTCGTGATAGTGGGCCCCACCCATCTTATATTTTGATAATCTGAACTGTTCATTCACTCCAGAAGGGGGGCGTGACCCTTGCATAGGTGTCCGTTGGCCCCGTGCACATACGCACACATGGATCACCAAAAAATGCAGGATAAATGATGAGTTAATTTTATACAGTGGACCGCACCAAAACTCGACCAAAACCACTCCTTTTCGACTGAAATTTCGGAAGGAATCCAATGAATCAGGTGGATTTCTCTGAAAATATCACCACAAGGCCTACCAAACATGGTGGCGCAGTGCATGCGAAAGGAAAATGATCGGACGTGTCCGAGATTTTCGGGAGGTTGTAGCCCACCATCTCTGATCGGTTGGATGATCCAAACCATTCAGATGATGTTCAGGCCAAGGCTAACCCTAGTCAAGAAGAAAAAATGGGGTTTGGACAGTAAGTGTCCCAAAACTTGCAGCTGAACGCAACTTGGTTGCGTTCTACGACTTTGATTCATGTTACTTGAACTCTCTTTGATTATTGTTTGATTAATAGGAATACTTTCAGTATTTAATGGTTTGTTGTGACTTAAATTTCAATGGATCTGTGATAGGTTTGAGCATGTCCTTAGCATTATAAGAATTGTGAATTTGGGAACCCTGTTGTTCATCATCATCTCCTAGGCATGGTTAGATGATGGAACCCTTCCTAATATTCCTATATCTCTCGAATTGGTTGTGAATTAGTTAAATTATGTTATTTGTTTTGTCTCATGAGCATGGTTTTGTGATGGAATCAATTTTAATTCTCATACCTATCTTCTATTAAAAACTATATCAAAAGAAACTCATATTTGGATTTTTTAACATAGTATTTTCCATCTGGATGAAGATAGGACTCTGATTTCAATTGTGTTTATGAATCAAGCGTAGATCTCCCTGATCTTTACGAGTGGACCCTTGAAAACCCTAGTTCCTACCTTTAATTTCATTAGTTTTACTTACTTTAATCACAATTATTTCAGGTTTGAATTTCATCTTTTTCTAGTTCTAGTTCTAGTTACTTTCATAATACGTACAAGGTTCAGTCCCTATAGATTCAATCTCGGTCTTACTAAGATTATTACTACATCGTGACCTTACACTTGGGGTTGTGAACACGTGGCATGAAATAATTAGATATGCTTACGTAGAGAATGAAAGAGATTTACACAGCCACCGTCTCTCCAAATCTATAAAATCCAAATACGGTTAAGAGCTTAAAGGGACTAACTGAATTATCTCACAACGCAATATTGTCTATCTTAGTTTTAGCTTTGATTCCTCCACTTACGTCCAGCCTCACTGCAAAAAGTTCAGAGTTTATTGTAGCTTAGATCGCTATTGTCCAACGTCATCACTAGTGTTGTGTAAATATCCACGACCACCATTGTTGGAGCTCCCATCAACTGAATTCATACTTGGAAGATCACACTGGTCACATTCTGCTGGCCATTCACCTTGTTTATGTACACAAACAGTCGTAGGTAATAATTATCTTTTATTTTTCTTTACATATATTATTATTTTTGCTGACTGTACATATCTTAATTTTATATCAATTAAATCAACCATCAATCTTTATTTTAAAATTTTAAATGTCTACTATTGCATTAGTGAAAAATCTTAGGACCGCAATCACCCTTTTAAATAAAAGTTTTTAGCTCAAGGTAAAAGGATCTCATTAATTTAAGGACTAACGATTCCCTTCTAAATCACATTATTATTGTACATTGTTGTTGGACAGTAAAATCAACCTTTATACGTCCTTTTTTTTCTAACACACGCACACACACACACACCCACACACTCATGCTGGTGAAATTTTACCACCTATGGGTACTCGAACCCTTGACCGGGAGTTGAAACTCATAAGAGCCTACCACCTGGGCAAGCGTATGGACCCAACCTTTATACGTCTGATCCTATAGATGATTTGACATATGAGGTCACAAGTGTTCATTTAAACTCCAGGCGAGTACAACTTTAGCACACTATCCTCGCCACGCAATTTAACTAGGCCGTTCTTAACACATGTGGTCCCTTGTATGATTGGATTGCAATAAAAACTAAAAATCATCTAGATTCATGGTTCAAATGAGCCAACCCTTTGGGAACAATGGGCATTGGATGCCAAATATAGGTTGGTGTGTGGTGGTGTGTATCTTTCATCAAGCCTGTTAATTAAATGTAACTCATTGAGGTGAGGAGAAGAAACAAAAGTTAGCCCTATAAAAATTTTACATTGTTACCGTTCATGTGGCCCATCTAAGATTTCTATTGGAGTACTCTTTTGTATGCACGGTTCAAAAAAAGGTTAATGCATGATGGACGTAGTGGATTCACATCTACAATATGGAGGGCCTATAGAGCATGAGTGTTTTACTCTCCTAAGGGATGTGTCACAGAGATTCCATTTTGAGAGGGCTCCTCACCTAGGACGTGAATTTCCTATAGCACCTATCAAAGGGAGTTCTTGTAACTTAAAGTCCGTAGAGCCTACTGTGATGTTTGTATGAAATCCACACCGGCCATCAGTTTCAACGGATCATTTTATGATGATATTCTTAACTTGAACTACATCCAAGACTCAAGTGGTCCACACCAGGAGAAACAATGGGGAATGAACGCTCACCATTGAAACCTTGTTAGGGCCCACAAAAGCTTTGGCTCAGACTGATTTTTTTTTCTTCCCTTCATCTGGTGGGAATCAACTTATGGACGGACTAGATGGCATATGAACATCACGGTTAGTGCGAGGAAGGTTCCCAAGGTGGTCTTTTCCATCCCCACCGTTTCTATGGTGTGGCCCACTTTGGTCTTGGATCTGCCTCTTTAGACTCTCATTATAGCATGATCTCTCAACATAGATAGACGGACTGGATTTCACATAGACATCTCAATGGGTCCCACGGGGCTTCATGTCCCAGAAACCTAACAGGGGTTGTAACATGATACATCGGGACATCCAGATGTATTGAAATATGATACATCGGGACTTAGCCTTTGAAGATTGTTCATATTTCAATGATCCAAGCCGTTTATTCAATGGGTCTTAACTTGATGGGTAGATACAATAAATCAAACTGCTTAAATTGGACAATTTCAACCATCTGAAATTTGGACAGACGATCATAATAATCTTTCTTCAATCATAGGGTTGAAACATTCAATCTAACAAATCTTTATAACACCCTCCATCCAAAGAGATCCCTACGGTATCAACGGTTTGGATCATTAAGAAAAAACCCAATTCCAGGAGGAAATTACTGCACATTAGGTAAAAACACAAATTGAATGCTCTGTGGGCCCCACCGTAATTCCCACGTAGCGTCCGCTCCATCCCTGATTTTTTAATCTTCATTTGAACCCTTCATTCCAAATATAAAAAATCCAAGCTTTAGTGGGCACAACACAAGAACAGTGGGTCAGGGAACGCCCACCGTTGATTCCTTCACGGGGCCAGCTGGTATGCTTAAATCCAAAACGTTCATTAGGTGGGTCCCATCAGATCCAGGGAAAAATAAAATATCAACCTCATCCAAAACTTCAATAACCTTACAGTAGGTGTCCCATCCTTACTTTTTCCTGCGATGTGGACCGCTGTAGTTACCAGTCAAGCTGATTTTTAATATGAAGTCATAGATTGACCTATCACAAATGATGGACGGAGTGGATTTTACACTCACATCATGGTGGGCCATAGAGGTTTATTGGGCACAGACTCCTGAGGATGGTGTGCGTGGAACTTTGTTGGATAGTTACTGACTCTGAGAGTAGCTGAGTCATGCTATTGGAGTGACGTAACGACGTTCTGTGGGCCTATTATGATTTATGTGTTGTATCCAAGCTGTCCATCCATTTGAAAAGATCGTTTTAGGGAATTAGCCAAAGAACGAGGCAGATTCAATGTTCAAGT
Organism: Magnolia kwangsiensis; assembly: GCA_037074715.1. Classification (NCBI taxonomy): domain Eukaryota; kingdom Viridiplantae; phylum Streptophyta; class Magnoliopsida; order Magnoliales; family Magnoliaceae; genus Magnolia; species Magnolia kwangsiensis. The sequence goes on along the minus strand of CM073574.1, from coordinate 37,643,983 downwards.
GGACCCCACCAGAGAAAATTGGGACGCGGTTTGGCTAGTGACGTTGCCACTAGCCAGTGACTAGTGGTCGGTGCTCTGTGGGTCCCACCATGATGTATGTGTTTTATCCATGCCGTCCATTCTGTTTTAGAGATCATTTTAGGGCTTGATAAAAAATATGAGATAGATCTAAAGCTCATTCACCGGAAAATAGTAGTGATTGAATGTCCACCGTTAAAAACCTCCTGGGCCCACCATAATGTTTATTTGACATCCAAACTGTTGATTAGGTCATACAGACCTGTATGAAGGGAAAAAAGAAACATCAGCTTGTTTCTGAAAACTTTTGTGGCTCGCAAGAAGTTTTTAATGGTGGGTGTTCAACCAATACTGTGTGGTGCACTTGAGATTTGGATCTACCATATTATTGGGCTCATATCATAAAATGATTTGGAAAAATAAACTGATGACATAGATGAAACACATACATCATGGTGGGTCCACATAGCACTCACCACTAGCCATTGCTAAGTGTCATGGTCACTGGCTAATACTTTCCTAAAATGGTGGGACACTGACACCTACCGTTGAAACCTTTCTAATTCCCACCATGGTGTTTATTCGGCATCCAACCTCTATATAAGTCACAGACAATGAAGAAGGTAAAAGCTAAACATTAGCTTAATCAAACACTTCTATAGCCTAAAGAAGTTTTGAATGGTAGGAGTTCAATCCTCGCTGTTTTCTATCACATGTACGCTTTAAGCTTTTGATATATCTTATTCTTTGACTCATGCTCTAAAATTATTTTTTCAAATAGACTAATGAATATAACACATGTATCATTATAAGGCCTACAAAAGTTGGTGACGACCTCACTTCAATGAAAAGACTCGCTACTGTCTAGTTCAGTGGATAATCCCGCCCTGCACTCCCCCTACAGGAATGGTATTGTCGGCCTCTAACATTAGGACCTCTTGGTATTGGTTGGTACCATGCCCCCAACATGATATACATGTTTTATTCGCTCAATTCATCTACTTTATCCGTTTATTTTATTATTTTAGTACGGAACCTTAAAATACTAAAATAATAAAATAGGCCTTGTTGGTTGGTCAATTTGTTTTTAACCGTACAAGTATATTAAAATTGATATAGCTACTTGATCCAAACCGATCAACTTTGACTTTGAAGTGCTAAAATAACCCATACAATGCTACATTTCATTTTCCTATTAGATTTTTTAGAATAATCAGTATTAGGGTACAACAGATCTAAATATGAGGTGAACCAAACAATAGGATAACTTGGTAATTTGAACACCCACCATTAAAAACTTTCTAAGACCGGCTATAATATTTATTTACTGTCCGGTAGATTAAGTCACACTGATGTGGATAAAAGAAAAACACAAATATCAGCTTGATTCAAAAGTTTTATAGCTGCCTAAGAGTTTTCAAGGGTGGGTGTTCAATCACCAGGGTTTCTTATGATGTGGTCCACCTGATATTTGGACTTGTCACATTTTTGAGCCCATGTCTAAAATGATAATGGAAAATGAATAGACCGGGTTGATAAAACAAATACATCATGGTGGGTCCACAGAGGTTTTGGACACAAGCTCCCAAGCATGCTGGAGGCTTGGACTGCCGACAGTATGGGACCGTCGGCTACTCCCATTAGGACTCAGTACTGGCCTCAGTTTAATGGTTGGTACTGTTGCCCTACCATGATATTTGTATTTTATTCTATCTATCTATACAGATTCAAAGCTCATTTTAGCTGAGTAATAAAAAAATGAGGTAGATCTAAATCTAAGGTGGATCACACCACAGGAAATAGTAGTGATTAAATGACCACCATTAAAAACTTCCTAGGATGTATTGTAATGCTTATTAGGTCAGACATAGGATGAAGGGAAAACACAAATACCAGCTTGATTCAAAACTTTTGTGGTTGCCAACAAGTTTTTAATAGTGTGTTCAATCACCACTATTTCCTGTGAGGTAGCCCCCCTGAGATTTAGATCCGCCTTATTTTTTATTTTTTCACTCATTCATAAAATGAGATGGGAAATGGATTGACGGTTGAAGCACATACATCATGTTGGGCCCAATGAGCTTTTCCACACCAACTTGGGTGCTAGAGGGGTGACTACGGAATCTGAATCCACCCTCTTCACCGGGGAAACGGATTGGCTACTCCCCCTGCCACTAGCCCGGTGGCTAGTGGTAGGTGCTTTATGGACCTAATCAAATCATGATATGTGTTTTTATCCATGTCGTTCATCCATTTTTAAAGATCATTTTAGGGCTTAAAGCCAAAAATGAGAGGGATATAAATGTCAGGTGTAGCACACCACAGGAAAACAATAGTGATTGGATATCCACCGTTAAAATCCTCCTAAGGACAACTGTACTGTTTATTTGAAATCCAATCTGTTTATTAGGTAATAGATGAAGGTTTTTTTTTAAAAAAAAAAAAAAACAAAGATCTGCTTAATCCGGAACTTTTATGGCCCCAAAATTTTTTTAATGGTTAAGGTTCGATCAACACTGTTTCCATTAATGTGGTCCATTTGAGGTTGGGATATACCTTATTTTTGGGCTCATGACATAAAATTATTTAGAAAATTAGATGGATGGCATGGATGAAACACATACATCATGATGAGCGCACAGAGCACTGACCATTAGCCATGGGCTAATGGCAGGGGGAGTAGCCAATCCGTTTCCCTTCACCGGGTTAGATACACACCCTCCCATCTCAATCCAACCGTAGATAAGGGTTTTGTACGTACAAAGCTTTACATTGGAACCGGCCTTTTTAAAGAGCCGATTTGGTAAGCCATGCCTCACCCACCATGATGCGACCCTGACAGTGGGGCCCACCTTGATATATATGTTGTATATCCACTCCGTCCAGACATTTTTTCAACTCATTTTACCATAACCCAAAATGAAAAAGATCCAAATCTCACGTGGATCACACCACGGGAAAAAGTGGTGACTGAACTCTCAACATTAAAAACATCTTAGGACCCACCAAAATACCCACTGTGATGTTTTTCTGCCATCCAACCTGTTGCTAAGGTCAAACAGATCTGGATGAACAGAAAAAACAAATATCACCTTAATCCAAAACTTTTGTGGCCCACAAGAAGATTTTAATAGTCAACCACTACTTTTCCCTTTGTTATGGTCCACTGAGATTTGGATCTGCTCCATTTTTAGAGCTGGAAAAACGGATTGATGGCGTGGATACACAAAATATACATCAAGGTGGGCCCCACATCGTTCAGAAATGCACCGTGTCCAAACTCCTGTCCTGGAACAATAGCCGGAATGTATCCAAGTGCACACGCATGTCAAGCAATGTTCCATCTACATGCCACGACATGTGCCGGATCTGCACATGGGTGCAAGAATCAAGGCCATCCATTACGTGTCCTATCACATGAACAAAGTCAAGCTAATCAGCTCACTAGGCACAACTGACCTGATTTTTGGGACAATACATCTTTTTAGGGTCCATATGATTGACAACTTAGATCTCATAAACATGCTGCTTAAATCTCATAAACACACGCAATGTTGGTGGGCACACGTGGCAGCGTATAGGTAGAGCTGTGGCAGCATATAGGTAGAGCTGAACTCGAACCAAGTTAACTCGTTTAACTCGCTCAGTTTGACTTGAAAAAACTCGGCCCAAATTAAGTTCGAGCCAAGTTGAATTAATTTTTATAGTTTAAAAAAATTCGAGCTTAGTTTAAGTTGATCCGAGCTCGATTCAGTTCAACTTAGACGAGAGCTCAAACCCGACCCAGTTCGATTGGGACCAACTTAGCTCAATAATATAAATACCCTAAAAATCCTAACCCTTCTCATATCTCATTGTCCAAATGCCTGAGCCCTAAATATAATGGTGGGCATTCGATCACCTCCCTAAATATAATGGTGGGCATTCGATCACCTTATATTTACTGTTTTCTTCTTCTTCTTTTTATGTTTATTTTGTTAACAAATGCAGTCAAGCTATTATTAATGTAATAAAAGTAATTATCTTCAAAGTAAAAAGAGGGCGCAGATTGGATACGGACAAGGTCACTAGCCAAATCGCTACTGCAGTGACGTCACCAAGCTCGGTGAACTCCACCATGATGCATGTGTTGTATCCATACCATCCAACCATTATTAGAGATCGTTTTATGGTATTATAAAGAGAATTAGATAGATCTAGAGTTCAAGTAGACCCACTACAGAAAACCGTGGGAGTAGTCACACCCACCGTTAAAACATTTATAGGCTCACTGTGATGTATTTTTGAGATCTAACTTATTCATAAGTTAACATAGAGATAGATGAAGTGAAAACAAAAATATCAGCTTGATCAGAAACTATTGTGGCCCCTAAGAAGTTTTGAACGATGGATGTTACTATCCCACTATTTTCTCTGGTGGGGTCCACTTGAACTCTAGATCTATCTAATTCTCTTTTTAATTCCGAAAAACGATCTCTACAAATGGTTGGAGGGAATGGATACAACACACACATCATGGTGAGGTCCACAGAACTTGGTGACGTCACTTCAATAGCGATTTGGCTACTGAACTTGTTAGTATCCAATCTGCACCCGTAAAAAGAATTCAAACAAAAACTAACCCTTTCTTTCATAAATCACCTAATTCTTTGTTAATTAGTAGCTGAGTAGTTAAGCAAATCTTCACAAATTTGATCATAATCTTACTATTTCAGGACCTAGGGTCATAAGACATTTGGTTCGACTCAAGTCCAATGTAACTCTATCATGCTCGGCACGTACATAACCGTACATGTACTACTAAAATCAGATAATTCACTACACGTGTGGTCATGTTTCCGAATTCAATACCAACAATATATTGACCTAATTTTTGGAACCAAACATCTATACACCAGTATGATTAACAACTTAGATGTGATAAACATGCACAATGCTGGCTAGCACACGTGGTGAACTGTATGTGTGACGCCTCATACTTTTACACATGGGTGCAATATAGTGTACAGAAGTTTGTTGCATGTAGGATACAACTGGGGCTCTTCTATGTACACGTAACTAAATATAGACAACTCAAATGGTGGGACCATTGCTCATGTACTTATTCATTGAATCTGGAAACTACATGAATGTCACGAAAAAATAGTAGGTGTACTAAAATGGTACGCTTACGTAAGAGGTAACAGCTACATTCTATCACATGTTCCACATTGGTAAATTAGTGCAATACAAACACATCCATCACAATCTCCCACCATGATAGATCATATGGCCGCCTAAAAGTTTTTAATGGTGGGTGTTCAATCACCACTGTTCCCCTGATGTGCCCACTGTAATGTATTTGGTTTATATTCATACTGTCTATCCATTTTGTCAGCTCATTTTAGTTTATGAGCTCAAAAGTGAAGCAGATCAAAGTCTTAACCACAGAAAACTATGGTGATTAAACACTCGCTATTAGAAACTTCTTGAGACCACAAAAGTCTTAAATCTAGCTTCTTTTTTTATTTTTTCTTTTTTTCTTTTTTTTTTGGGGTTAGCTTGTTAGTACACCCATGTCAGTACACACACTCCATGTTAGCCACCCCCACTAGGGATTGATGTCAAGACCTCAAGTGTTGAAACTAGGTAACTCCACTTAGTCTGCCAGTTTTAAATCTAGCTTATATTTATGTTTTCCCTTCATCCATATGTGTGACCTTATCAACATGTTGGATGGAAAATAAACAATGCATTTGGCCTTGAGAAGTTTTTAATGATGGGCATTCAATCACATTATATTTCATGTTTTTTTTTAGCGTTTTGCTGACAAATGCAACCAAGTTACACCCAGATCCATAGCTCAACTGACAGAGTGAGTGGAGATACCTCGATTTCAACACTTGAGGTCTTGGTATCGAACCCTAGCGGGGGTAGCTAACATGGAGTGTGTGTAATGACATGGGTGTGTACTAACAAGCTAACCCAAAATAATAATAATAATAATAATTAATAATTAAATAAATGCAACCAAGTTATTATCTATTTTTCTGACAAATGTAAGTTATTATCGCAGTAATAAAAGTCATTGTCTTTAATGCAAAAGGAACTCATTCGAAAACTAACCATTTCCTTCGTAAATCACCTGATATCTTCTCAATAGATGGTTGAGTAATCAAAACAATATTCACCAATTAGGACCTAATCTGACTATTTCAGTTCTTGGGATCATAAGGCATTCGGTTCGATTTAAGTTCAGTACGACTTCGGTATGCCTGACACATATATACTCGTACACATGCAATTAAAATTAAGTCATTCATTACACGTGTGGCCATGTGTCTGAATTGGATCTTAACAGTGGATTGACGTGATTTTTGGGACAAAACATATATAAGCCTACATGATTGACAGCTTAAATGCAATAAACATCACTCTACAACATATGTACGATGCCTTATACATTTACGTATGGGTGCAATGTAGTGCTTATTGTAGGTAGGATACATGTGGGGCTCCCGGGCACATTGCATGGCACATGACTAAATGTAGAAGGCCTAAATAATGGGATCCTTATTTATGTACTTCAAATCCCTAATTAATGGACATCTTTCCTTAAAGCTGGAAACTATGTGTCTTGAAAAAATTGTAACTCACGTGTCCCATCACATGGACAAAATCAAGCTAATCAGCTCACTAGGCAGAACTAACCTGATTTTTGGGACAATACATTTGTTTAGGATCCATATGATTGACAACTTAGATCTCATAAACATGCAGCTTAAATCTCATAAACACACGCAATGTTGGTGGGCACACGTGACAGCCTATATGTAGAGCTGAACCTGAACCAAGTTAACTCGTTTAACTCGCTCAGTTTGACTTGACAAAACTCGGCCGAAATTAAGTTCGAGCCAAGTTAAATTAATTTTTATAGCCTAAAAAAATTTCAAGCCGAGTTCAAGTTGATCCGTGCTTGATTCAGTTCAACTCGGACGAGGGCGAACCCGACTCAGTTTGATTCAGACCAAATTGGCTCAATAATATAAATACCCTAAAAATCCTAACACCCTGTCTCATCTCTCATTGTCTAGACACCCAAGCCCTAAATATAATGGTGGGCATTCAATCACCTTATATTTAATGTTTTCTTTTTTAATGTTTATTTTGTTAACAAATGCGGTCAAGATATTATTAACATAATAAAAGTTATTATCTTCAAAGCAAAAAGAATTCAACCAAAAACTAACCCTTTCTGTCATAAATCACCTAATTCTTTGTTAGTGACTGAGCAGTTAAGCAAATCTTCATAAATCTGGTCATAATCTTACTATTTCGAAACCTAGGGTCATAAGGCATTTCGTTCGATTCGAGTCCAATATAACTCTAGCATGCTCGGCACGTACATACCCATACATGTACTACTAAAATCAAATAATTCACTACATGCGTGGTCATGTTTCCGAATTGAATACCAACAATAGATTGACCTAATTTTTGGAACCAACCATCTATACACCGGCATGATTAACAACTTAGATGTGATAAACATGCGCAATGCTGGCTAACACTCGTGGTGAACTGTATGTGTGACGCCTCATACTTTTACACATGGGTGCAATGTAGTGTACTCAAGTTTGTTGTATGTAGGATACAAGTGGGGCTCTTCTATGGACACCTAACTAAATGTGGACAACTCAAATACTGGGACCATTGCTCATGCATGTACTTAAAATCTTAATTAATGGACATCTTTCATTGAATCTGGAAACTACATGAATGTCTCGAAAAAATTGTAGGTGTACTAAACTGATACGCTTACGAAAGAGGTAACATCTACATTATATCACATGTTCCACATTGGTACATTAGTGCAAAACAAACGCATCCATCACAATGTCCCACCATGATAGATCATTGTAACGTTTAGAAAAAATTCATACAAAGATCCGAGTACTACCTCAAGCAGAAATCGTTATAAGGATCAAATTGTGTAAAAATTAGGTGAAAATTAATTAAGTACTAAACTGAATTAATTAGTAGATTAGCTTGAACCGCTTTCTATACAAACTGCAAATCGTTAACTCTACATTACTTAAAAATTTAGGAGAAATCTCAAAACTCAGTTACTCTCGAGAGCACATTGAAACTCCGTATCGGACCTGAACCGCGCATCGAAAGTCTGACTACCGTGAAACTATACGGTTATGACCATCGTACTAGGCTTGACAACCATCGTAGGAATTAAGTCCAAATAGTATTTAGAAAAGCACAACTTGAGCCTAGAGCGAAGTGCGTGAGAAACGCGAATATCTTTAGAAAACGAAGTCAAACTTAAGTGATTTTGGTCGTTCACTTGCAGGCCAAATTTAAGGTTTCAGACCGTCAAATTCTGACCCAACTACATCCTTGGATCAGAAAAAAATTTCTGCACATGACAGTGTACTTGTGTCCTTGATCGAGTGACGATGGCCGTTGAACTGAAACTGGTCCTCCACGGTCGATCCATAAATCCGATCAGACCGAAATCTTAACCTGACATAGATCCATTGTTAAGGAACTTTCTCCAGACCGTATGCAAGTAATGGACCTCCAGATGAGCTCCGTTGGCCCGAAACAGCAACCCTTTAGCTATACCCTAAGTATATCATGTCCCTTTAGCCATTTACATCACTTCTGGGTATAGCTAAAGGGTTGCTGGGTATAGTTATACCCTAAGATTACCATGGCCCTACATAGTCCAGGAAATCGGTAATGATTCTCGAATTAGTAGTCAAACTAGTTTCGTCACAACGGATACATTTGATGAATCCGAGTTGTACGGTAATTATCGATAATGGTCAAGCCACGAGGAGTGCATATGCACTTCATGTCGATTAATTTAATGCGTGCTCCTACCAGTCGAGCTTGTCAAATAACCCGATTGGCCTAATGTGTGTTCACCATGTATGGACACTACTGCTTGAATCTAAGGTACCACTTACCAGTGAAAAGTCTGTTTAACCTTGGCACCACTATCCGCTAAGACTCGTGAGTCAAGCATGGTGGTATGGGACACCATGGTCGAGCTGTCGGCCTACGGTGAGGTGACGAGCCTCCCCGTAGTGACCAGTGAGCAATCCAAACTTGTGAGCCGAATACGGTGGTATGGGACACTATATTTGAGCTATTGGCCTATGCTGAGGTGACGAGCTTTTTTCGTAGTGACTCAAAGTATAAACTAGGCCTACGCCGAGGTGACGAGCCTCCCGTAACGACCTGAACTTGTCTGTCCACTGCTTTTAAATCAGGGGTGACGTTGCCCTATAACTTGTCTATTGTATGTAATTAACTAGGATTGACGACCTTATATGGATCATCGTTTCAGTAAATGATATAAAGAGAGGTATCTTAGCTTCCCGAACCTATTGTAGGAATAAACCTAATTAAGTATTGGCTAACACGATCATGCACCGCATTGCATGTGCTTTGGCGAAGAAGCGCACGTGTCTAGAGTGGTGCATGTCGCGATTGTGAGATGATGTCGTTGAGGGAGTGCAGGCGAGGACATGCATCATTATTGCATACCATCCTTGTATTAACAAGAGTACTTAGGATATGATTGCTATATTGTCTTATCATTACTGCTTGACTGAATTGATAACATGTTAACCTTTGTCTTATAACTCTACTGAGTTGATCATTCACTCGCACTTTAGGACGGTGTTTTAAAACACCAACTCGACTCTGTTTTAGCTGAAAATGATGGTGATGCTTACGAAGTGAAGCCTGACTTCTATGACAACAACGAGGAGTTCTCCTACATGCAACTCTCTGGCGGGTCTATGTAGACCTAAAGTTGCGTCGACGGGATTACAGAGATACAAACTAGTTGGACATTACATTTGGTCATTTGTATATTTTGGAACAAACATGTATATATTCAGCCTGGAGACATGATCATACTCTGGGGGTTTACAACTACTTATGTGCTTTATATATTTATCGCAGTCTTCCGCTTGTGTAATCTAATTGTCTCTGAAGTATGATATGTTGTTTTACTATAATCTCACTCATGTTTAATGCACTAATATGAACAACATTTAAACATCATTATTTATGTTGCATAAGTGTTGCGTTAAAATTCGGGAGTTAAGCTTCTGCTCGACCCTTGATTTTTGGGGCGTTATAATCATATGGCCGCCTAGAAGTTTTTAATGGTGAGTGTTCAATCACCGCTATTCCTGTGATGTGCCCACCATAATGTATTTGGTTTATATTCATATTATCCATCCATTTTGTCAATTCATTTTAGTTTATGAGCTCAAAAGTGAAGCAGATCCAAGTCTTAGGTGGCCAACACCACTTTTTTTTAACGCACGCATACACACCCCCCACACAATCACACTAGTGGAATTTCACCACCTATGGGTACTCGAACCCTTGACTAGGCATTGAAACTCCTTAGAGTTTACCACCGGAGCAAGAGTAAAGACCCTGGCCAACACCACTGGAAACTATGGTGATTAAACACTCATCATTAAAAACTTCTTTAGGCTACAAAAGTTTTAAATCTAGCTTATATTTATGTTTTCCCTTCATCCATTTGTGTGACCTTATCAACAGGTTGTATGGAAAATAGACAGTGCATTTGGCCTTGAGAAGTTTTTAATGATGGGCATTCAATCACTTCATGTTTTGTTAAATGTTTATTTTGTTGACAATTGCAACCAAGTTATTATCGTAATAATAAAATTCATTGTCTTCCACACAAAAGGAACTCATTCGAAAACTAACCATTTCCTTCGTAAATCACCTGATATCTTCTCAATAGATGGCTGAGTAGTCAAGCTAATCTTCACCAATTAGGACCTAATCTGACTATTTTAGTACTTCAGATCATAAGGCATTCGGTTTGATTCGACTTCAGTACGACTTCAGCATGCTCGACACATATATACTCGTACATATGCAATTAAAATTAAGGCATTCATTACACGTGTGGCCACGTGTTCGAATTGAATCTTAACAATGGATTGACGTGATTTTTGGGACAAAACAACTATAAGCCTACATGATTTACAGCTTAAATGTGATAAACATCACTTTGCGAGTTATATGTGCGATGCCTTATACATTTACATATGGGTGCAATGTAGTGCACACAATTTTATTGTAGGTAGGATACATGTGGGGCTGCTAGGACACATTGCATGGCACATGACTAAATGTAGAAGGCCTAAATGACGGGATCCTTATTTCTGTACTTGAAATCCCTAATCACTGGACATCTTTGGTTGAATCTGGAAACTATATGTCTTGAAAAAATTGTAACTGACATGCTTGTATAAGAGATAACATGTGTATTACATCACATGTGCTACACGGGCAATGTAGTGCAATACAAACGCATTCATAATAGCTTTGCAACGGTAGATATAGTGAAACATATCTCATTTTAACACTAAGGTCGTGGTATCCATTCCCTAGTGAGGGTGACTAACAGTGAAGTGTGACCCGACAGTGGGCGTACACCCAAATCCATAGCTCAAGTGGTAGACTGAGCGAAAGATAGCTCGTTTTAAGACTAAGGTCGTGGTATCGATTTCCTAGGAAGGTGGCTAACAGTGAAGTGTGAACCGACAGTGGGCGTACTAACAAGCCAACGAAAAAACAATACCTTTGCAATGGTCATTTTGTAAGATGATTAAGCTGGGCTATTCATTGCGTAAATCACAAGGTTCTAAATGGCATGAGAAGCTTGACCAAAAAAATTCATTCATTCATTTTTTACATACACCACTGCCTTTCTCCCAGTCGACTGATATTATGGCCTTTACATGGTATGTCGTGATAGGCGTGCACACACACTCCACCGAGGTTGGTGGATCCATGACTGTGAGGCCAACCTTGAAGTGTTTGGTTTATATCCACACCGTTCATTCATTTTTTCAGTTCATTTAAGTGCACGAGCCTAAAAATGAAGCAGATTCAAATCTCAGGTGGACCACACCACAGGAAACAGTGGTGATTGAATGCCCACTGTTAAAAACTTCTCAGACGCAACGTATTGTTAATTTTCATCCAACCACGAACCTGGATGAATCACAAACCTGGATGAAGGGAAAACGCAAATATCAGCTTGGTCTAAAACTTTTATAGCCACAAGATGTTTTTAACAGTGGGCGTTCAATCAACCACTGTTTCCTGTGGTGTGGTCCACCCGAGATGGCCTTTGGTGCCTGTGTGTGTATATATATAGGTGGATGCCCAGGTTCGCACCAGTTCACTCACAAATCATGTGAGCTTTTTTGGGAACTCATCATATGTGATGACTCTAAAATCTAAATGATCTATGTAAAGAAATATACCGTGAAACCTTGGGCCCAATTTTTACTTTGTCCAACACATCGGTGAAGTATGAAAAATGAAAACAGTTTCCTCCCTTGATTTACATTTCTCTTTGCCATTGCCCATTAGAATTTTAGATCAGGGTGAAAATTTACCTATTGAGGTTTCATGTGATTCCGCATGGCATGAACCATTCCGATTAAACACCCACGACACACATACAAAGGAGCGCATGTGCATGTGTGTGTATATATAAAGAGAGAGGCATGCTCACCTACTCATGTGCGCACCTTTATACATGTGTCATGGGTGTCAAATCTGAACGGTCCATAAGATGCGGAATCCCATAAAACCTAAGATGTTGAATTTTCACCCTGATCTAAGATTCTGGTGAGCCATAACAAAGAAAAATTCAAATCAAGGAAAGAAACTATTTGCACTTTTCATGGCCCACCGAAGTTTTTCTTCAAAATAAAAATTGATACCAAGAGGTTTCATGAGGTTCTGCTTCATGTGGACCGTTCAGATTTTTGCGACTCATCAGTGAGTTTTCAAAAAAGTTCGTATGTAATCCTTGCGAACTAGTTTGCAGGTGAGCGTTCATATATATATATATATATATATATATATATATATATATATTCATGATGTGTTGCTCCACGTAGGCCATACAGATTTTAGAGTCATATTACGTCCGATGTGACCTAAAATAAAGTATCGTGAGAACTGTTGCGCAGATAAGCATTCGGCGCATATATATGTATGTATGTGACAATTTAAAAATATATTTTTGACTCTTAATAGCAGGAGCTTTGTAGGTCCATGCAAGTAAACCAACAAACACACCACCTTACATTACAATGTGGTATACGGGTGAAATATCCAAGCCATCCATCACGTGGACCTCACCTTTTAGATAATAGTGCTGAAAGTTAAAGGTGGCCCACCTAGTTGTTATGCCATGATATGAGAAATAAGTGGACGGTTAGAAAACTTTCTCCGATTTTTTCACCACTGTACATTCGTTCAGTTAATTGTGGCCCACCTGACCAGTGAACCGACATGCAATCCACATCTTGGTACCCTTATGATGGATGAGTTGGATATTTCATTCGTCTGCTACTCTGGCATATGTAGTGACGTGTCATTAACGGACTTGTACTTGCGTGTGGGTTTAGCAAAGCTCTAACAGGGGTAGTTAGTGACAGTTTTACCCACGAAAATTAGTTTAAGGAGTAGCTATTATTAAATATAAAGGGTATTTAAGTAATTTTAAAGAGGTGTACGTCACACGTGGGAAGTTGGATCACTGAAAAGAATTTGCCAGCTCCTGATGACCAAGGAGAAAGGTATTGATCACCGCGCGTGCGGGCACCTCGTTGGCACGTGTGGGAGAGTAGGAGATGGGAATTTGAGAACCTATCAATAATTTATCAGATTTAGATGGGGAGATTGATGGGTCCCACATCTCATTTGCTCAGGTGGCAATCAGGTGGTTGCTGTCAATGGGCTTGGCCCATGAGAAGCAAAATGACATTTTTGAGGATTGTACCGAATCGACACGTTCCAAATCTGGGCCCATCCCATCAAGGTACAGCCCGTTTACAGACATAGGTGGTGGGCCTGAAGACGTGGATTGCCTACGACAGCGGAAGTTCCTGCTGTTGGAAGCTAGGTGGGGCCCACTGTGATGTTTCAGACAAATAGACCCTGTCCATTCGTTTTAACAGCTCATATTAGGGTGAGCCAAAACTCACGTGGGCCACATGACAGGAATGGGGAGGAAAATGCCTATCGTTGAAGCCTTTCCGTGGTCCACCAAACGTATTTATGTACCATCCAAACCGTCCATAAGTTCATTCCCACTGGGATGAACTAAAAACACAAATTATTAGCATGATACAAAACTTCTGTGGCCTTGCGGATGTTTCAACGGTGGATATTCAATCCCCACGGTGGATCAGCTTCACTTTTTTGTCTCGTATTCTAATATGAGCTATAGAAAAAAAGGATGGATGGATGGAGGTGGATTATTGCAAACATCAGGGTGGGCCCCACCTATTTTCTGATTAGCCTCAATATAGAGAATAGGATGTATTCCTGGAAAGAAATAAAAATGAGATGGGAGTGTTGGATAGAGAGACCCCACCCAAGATATGAGGAGACTGCTTGGTAGGATTACACTGTTATTTTAAAATTAATTCTCCATCGACCGATGTGGAGAAACATGGAAGGGACACGTGGCTTCCTGGTGCCGTCTGACGGTCCAAATGGATTATAGGGCACCGGTGCGGATTGGATTCTCTTGTCGGTCACCATGGCCCACCTGAATCTACTAGATGGACCACGAGATAGTAGACGTAGCAAAAATGTCTTGAAATAGTTAAAAAGTGTTGGTGGAAATTAGATTCCTATAAGTCCAAAAAGTCCACTTGTCACACGAGAGAACTCATATCACCCAAAAAACATAAGATTCTGCTGTGGACATTGCAGGGATTGAGTTCCCCAATTCCCACAAGTATACTCTATAAAAGAGTAACTCATGTACCTTATTTCTTATGCTTGCTAACACTTAAATATATTTTCCTTGGTAAGAATTTCCATTACAGTGGAAGGCTGCGAGTTTAAAGAAAAGTTCACCGATATTTAGAGTTTGGGATAGAATCAGGATGCTTAGTCATCTCTTTTCACATAGGAGTATTCAATTTTCCTTTTTCTTTCTCGTGTCTCTATAAACTTGCATCAATGCCCCCACATATATCATTCAAGTGTTTTATTTCTACTCACTCTATTTCTTTTTTTTGTTTTGGCATTAGTTCACTTAAACCTCGGATGTAGCTTCTTTTAGAACTTTTTAGATATTCAAAAATGTTACATTTTCATAAAATAAAAACCACAGATTGTGCAATGAAAATAATGCTTAATCACTTTCTTTTCCGTTACCAAGTCGCTTACTTGAAATATTCAATTGCAAATCAATTAAGAGCCACTTAAGTCGAAAAATCTTGCACCTCTCAAATTCTTAAGCAATTTTACAGTCATATATTTTAGGCTTCATTTTGCTAATAGCGACTCCAAATTCACTTATAATATCATGCTTGGGTGAATCTACACCCTCCTAGGCAAACACACCATCAAAAAGCTGACAAAGTGAGTGCCACTGTCGCACGGGAATACGATTTCGGTGGTTCTTGGAATGTGGGGTCCATGATATGTGTTCTATATCGACAACATTCGTCCGTTTTGCCAGATCATTTTAGTGTGTAAATCTAAAAATGAGACAGATCCAGATCTCATGTGGACCACACAACAATAACCGGTGGTGATTGAACACCCATCATTAAAAACTCCCTAGGGCCCACCGTATTTTTATTTTCCATCCAACCTGTTGATAACATCACACGCATACTTGGAGGAATGGAAACACAATATCAGCTTCATCCAAAAACTTTTGTAGAGCCCAAGAAGCTTTTTATGGCCCGAGTTCAATCACCAAAGCTTCCTGTGGTGTGGTCCACCTGAGACTTGGATGTGCGTCGTTTCTTAGATCATGCCCTAAAATGAGTTGGAAAAACTGACGGACAGAGTGGATGAAAACACACACATCACACTGGGCCCCACAGTCCCGGAACTGCCGAGCTGGTTGTTCCCTGGATCCACCAAGCCGTGTCTTAATCCTATTTAGGAGTAGGACATCAAGATTGTACACGTGTGAAAGTCCAACCCGGGTATACAACTCCACATGGCACGTGTGTGTTTACTCCACCCATAATGTAGGGCCCAACATGTACATGCTAGCCCAAGATTCAGGCTGGAAAATTCATCAGGTGAGGACACATGCGTACACTATTTTTAACCGTCCGTTGGTCATGTACATTATCGCCCATCTGGTTAGCAGATACCCTGACCAAATTAAACTGACTAATAATGAAATATCATGATATTTAGTGGCTACCAAAAACACCCTAAACAGGGATTGAGGTTAACGTTAACAATTATTGATTATAATGCTGCCAAAGTGGCAACTGACAGCTCATCAACATTAGACCGTCCAAATCAGGGGCCCCATCTTGATTGGACATCTTAACCATCAGATTTCTACCATTGAATTTCGGACCATGTGTGTATATGTGATTTGAAACACAAGTGCAGTGTGACGTCTAATTGTGACCTATGGCGCGTTTGGATACACAATCAAATTGAATTGCCATTACTAGTCTAATAAGCAGAAACTAGCAGATGTATTTATATGAGGGTACGGCCTGCAAATCGCTGCTGCGTTGCTTTCAAGTTGGACGCAGAAAGATCTAAAGGAATAAAGCCGTGGGTAGGTCACTTTCATGTTGGAACAAGAAATTATGTAAAATACAATTTCACAGATGCTTTTCATGGCTACCAAGAAATATCATTATCCCCTGTCCTTCTCTTCAATTCATCCCTTGTCGTTGCTCTCTTTAATTGAAGAAAATGTTTGCAATCCTATTGGCTAGTAAATCCAAACGCAGTCTCTCAGAGTAAAATGGTGACAAATTCACATTATACAGTAGCCAAAGAAAATACACCCTAGTTTCTACAGATGTGAACCATGCATATAAACTGATCTCTGGGTCAGGGCATGTCCACAACCGGCCCCGCCTGATGAATGGCCTAAGCCTCATGTGTGTGCTGCACATCGCTGATCCCAGGCCACACTCCAGTGAGGCAGGTACACTACCAACCTGGCTGCTGAGTTGGGTGCAACTATCTCATTCATTTGCAGGAATATGGTGGAACCATCAGCCCTCTGTGAGCATGGTGGCATACAAGGGTGACGGAAAATGGTACAAAAATGCAGTGGAAACAGAAATCATCGTTAGTTCAGCAGAGAGAGAGAGAGAGAGGGAGGGAGGGAGGGAGGGAGAGAGAGAGAGGGAGATGGTTGTGATTGTGTGGTTTTTGAAAGGTTTTGGGCTGCAATGATGCATGGTCCCCATCGAGAACAGCACCAGTGTTTTGGATTTCCAGCTCTACAGCTGATCATGCCTGCCTTACGTACATATATTCAAGAATGCCACCCATGCTTGTACTTTGTTCAGAGATATACGATAGGGGCCGGCCGAACTGGAATGGTAGATCCATCTCTACAGTACATGTTGTGGGGTGATGAACAAATCGCGTACAGTGCATGGATAGTTCAACCATGTTTTGGTGCTTCCAGCTCTACAGCTAATCACACCTACCTTATGGACATACATTTATAAGAATGCCACCCATGCTTGTACTTTGTTCAGAGATATAGTGGGGACCGGAAGAACTGGTATGGTAGATCCATTTCTCTACAGTACAAATAGCAGGGTGATGAACGAATCACATCTCCACATGCAGGGCCTTAGAATAAGATTGTTCGTCTCAAAAATCACACCTATTAGACGATCCTATATGACTGAATTGTGGCAATTACGGTGGTGGTGGAAAACAAAAATAGTTGGTAAACTGTAGAAGAAAGTAATGTATAGGATTGTTCATGAGTTTTATTTTTTATTTTTAAAACATGTCCTCATCTTGATGCCAGTATATAGGCGGAAACGATGAATACATCACCCTCCCATGTGCCCCCTAGAAGACGGCTCTACCATATTATGGTTCCACTGGCTCTACCGTATCGTCTCAGTCTTTTGCTAGGCAGTGTTTTAAATAGCAAATAGCGTGTAGTGTAGTGTTTCCTCCTCTGAAGCGTGAGGCGTAAGCTACATAGTGTGTAGCATACTTCTAGATTTTTAATCAAGGTCGCACTTGGTTGCAACAATTTCATGATATTCTACAGCAAATTGGACTGATTAACAATGAAATTCGATAAAATTTCATGATATTTGGTGCAACCAAACACTACCTTAAGAAATAGGAGAAGGCAATGATTAAGTACAAACGTGAAGAAAGAGCAACAAAACTGATATAATACTGTTACTTATATTATTTTATGAAAAAATTAACTAATTTTAATTGAAAATAGAAAAATGTAACAAATCATTGAAAACATTAATTGATTTGTTGTAGTGAAAAATAATCTGTTGTGTGAGATACATAGCATGAAGTGTATGCAACTTAACATTTAGCGAAGCCTATATGCGACTTGAGCTATTTTCGTGAGCTACATAGCATTGCGTAAGCTATTTAAAACATACTTAGACTATTTAGACAGAAGGTGTACATTTCCTCTACTGTAATAAAGACTACCTCAATCAATCAAGAGGAGGCACACACATTCTAATGTAAAATAATAATAATAATAACTGAAAAATATTTTACAGCATGATACAGATAGAGATCACATGATCCATACCATTGATCTTAATCGGTCATGGCGTGTCGTTAATGTGGGTTTTCTTCTTTCCCCCGGGGAGATGTCTTCTTCATCGAAGCCAGTTTCAGTGAACTTGGCACAACATCTGATATCCATCCTCTCAAACAGGTTGCTATCCCCCTGTATACAGAATTGACAAATCCAACTCATATGCAATCAGCCAAGAGGAAATAATTACTGAACAATTTACCACCTGAGAATAAGCATAAAGCAACCCAGGGTCCTGAATATGTCAGTGGGACCATGGCCTGGTTAGCAGACCATTGATCTGATGCACCCCACCATAGATGAACCATATGCCAAAAGTTGCAAATGGCTTTTTGGGACACTCGCTATATTCAGCCCATCCAATATTCAGCCCTTTTTTTCCCAATGAGTGCGGACACTCGCTATATTTCTTTCTTAACCATCAATCTGTGGGTCATCAATCTTGAGGCTTTTTGGGCATAGTCGACACATGGTGAGGTCCAACATATCAACAGTCGAGGATCATATAATTCCTTAAGCAACTAGACCTCTTCTAACTTCAACAGTAAGATCAAGCAGGAACAGATACATCACCTTTCTTTTAATCTTTGGAGACTCGAATGGCCAACCCAGTAGGGGTCTGAATTGTTTTCAGGTGACCGGAGCCGATTAGATCCCGAAGATGAAACCGCATGTCAAGAGGAGACAGTCGCAGGTGCTTCTTCTCCAAAGGCGCCATTAACATCTCTTTGTATTTCCTACGGTTTAGGAAAGACAGAAGCTCTTTTCTTCCCTGAATGGTCCGGTAAACATATCATGCCTTGAGAGCAGGAAAAATCACACTTATGACTGTGTTTTAGATGCACTAGTGAATTGAATTGCAAACATCTAGTTCAACCAAGAGCAAATGGCATAAGTGGATGATGTTTCCTAGCATCCATAATCAATAAATTGTCCTCAATTTGTAGTTACATTTCTTTCAAGACCAGCTTGAAAGTAACCTAGTTGCAATTTGGGCTTCTTGGGCCGTGTCCAACCTTCTTCAGCTCTCCAAGAGACTGTGACTGCTCTTTGAGGCTGGTTCAGTTGCAGTTCATTGAGAAGCCCTTTTAGAATCGAGGGAACTTTGAAAGAGCTTATTAGCTGGGATTCTGGGAATCACTTCACTTGCTGACAGATTAAACACTTTATTTAACATGGCAGCCGATGGTGATTTTTCTGCAGCTTCTTCCTCAGCTATTTCTGGAGCCAATGGGCCTTTTCAGTTTATTGGGAGGGGGGGGGACCCTCGATTTGAATGCAAAGGAAATCATAATTTAGTTATTTTCACTTTATTAGGCTAATGTCCACAATTTAATTTGAGTAGCATCCAAACACACCCTAATGCACTAGCCATCCTATAGGCATCTTCACTCTTTAGTCTTGCTTAATTCCATCAGGCTGGAGACGCCTAATTAGTAATACTACAAGCGCAACTAGAATAATTATGGCTCCATGTGCAGCCACCACTGATACAAATAAATGATGAAAACAGTGATTATGGTATGGATAACAAAAAATATGCATGTTGAACAACTAGGAGCGCCACACGCAACAAGAGGAAGTCTTCAACAAAATCCCGGCCACTCAACAGAACTTCCCTGCAACATTTGAGTTAAAGAATTACTCAGAACCATCAAGGTGTCCTTGTTTTTATTTTTTCTTTCTTCCATTCTTTTTTCCTTTTTAAGAGTAATCAATCCTTTTTTAAAGAAACAACAAAATTAAAATACAATTATACTCTAACCCAGAGCAAAGCAAGGCCTAGGGCAGCCTAGCTCAGGCGCACAAAAAATACAATAACCGCATTACATGGGCCTAAACAATTTTTTTATCAAACGCCACAAGCGTTTGTCTAGACACTCCTTGTTTTGCATGTTCGTCCTCCTCCTTGTTGGCGTGTCTGCCTGCGTGCAAGAATCATATCTGCTTTCCTCTGCATAAATTCCTCTTCTATCAAATCAGCCACTTTCCACAGACATATATCCAATGATGCCCACCCAGTTGCATTTCTAGAGTCACCTTCCACTATAGCCGGAAGGAAGAACCTATACAGGAGCTTGACTGCTTGCAAGAGCACCGATGCCTCTGCATGGTTCGAGTCTTAAACTCCAATGGATAATGACATGGTATGGACACCCTGGTGATCCCGAATACAACCTCCTATCCCAGCAAAACCGGATTCCCAATAGAGCAGACATCAAAATTGGTTTTTAATAGCCCAGCTTGGCTTTTAATAGCCCAGCTTTAGGATTCCATTGCACTACCACTTTCCATGTCCAGACAAACAGAGAGGATGGAATTTGACTACGCATGACATTCACCTTGCACCATAGCTCGATCAACCATAAAATCTGAAACATCAAATTGGAAGCTTGATCTTTTCTTCCCATTAAACACTCGCTTATTCTTTTCAAGCCATATAACCCACAGCATGGTTTGACAGGCTATCTTCCAAAGATGCCTGTGACCAGCCACTAACCAACTCAGATACAGCACTTAGTGCCAAATTTCTGCAACATCCAGGACCACACTTGCTAAGTAACTGGGCAATTAGTGAAAAGGTGATCCACTGATTCCTCATTCTGCAACACATCACCTATTAGGCATAGTCATTCCCCTCTTTTCAAGATAACTAACTATCGGGGCCTTACCTAGCAGACCACTCAAACAAATCGGTTTCTTATAAATGGACATTCAGTTTTTAAGTAAAATGACGGTGTGCAACAAAAACTTAAGAGATTCCCTACTCATATCCCACATTCCAAGCCTCTAAAACCATGAGATTTAAGTCATCTTCCTTGTTCTTCATCACTTGAAAGAAGATTCCAACCTCAATGAAGAAGATGAACTTAGTCTCCACCTTTTTATAGAGATTAAACAAACCAATAGTCAAATACTTGTCTAAACCCTCTAGAACACCCATCTAGGTAAATCCCCTAGGAAATTACAACATTCGCATATGTTGTAAGAGATTCAATTAACTTCTCATCACCTTGGTCACCTCAATGGAGCATTGTATGCAAGGTATTTGATCTTGGAGCTGAAGCATCGGCAAAGCATCGGCATCAACGATCAGGGGAGCAAAAGGAGAGTTGATTGAAGCACTGGGCAACATCGATCAAGCAACCCGAGAAGGCGCTACAAATGGGGCTCAATCTGAGAAGTTGTCAAATTGTAAGAGTCCACACGCTCCTTCCTTATATAACATTGAGTGTAAAGTTTATAACCCAAATTCGCGTAGGTTCTTGTGTAGGACCGTATTGCCAGCGACACAGGTGAGTACATGTGTAAGTCCTTGTGTAGGCCACCGACACTGGCGTGTACGTGATAAGTCCTTACATAGGCCACTGACATAGATGAGTACGTGGGTAAGTCCTTGTAGGCCTCCAGCGGGAGTGTACGCTTATAAGGGTTAAAGGTGAACTTTATTTAAAACCTCTGATACTGAAATCCGGTACACTCATGAGTTGAGTGTGTCCGTCAGGAATGGTGTAAGGAAACCAAACCACTATACATGCTTGTGTTTAGGATTGTCATTTGAGCATTTGTTTAATTATGATTATGTAATTGATTAGTGAATTATTCGTATGCATGATTAGATAAATGTTAGGAATTAATAGTTAGCACATCCCACACACACGTACACTATCATTAATAGACTAGTTACTTAGCATGTTGCATCTATTGTAGTTTATGTGATTAGACCCACTATTCGCTTGGAAACCTTAGTGTTAAATTACTTAATTTAAATTGACATATTAGTTTAAATACGTAATTGTGTGTTAATTAGCAAATTTTTTATTTGGTCCTAATCACCTCCCCTCTAAGACAACCTTTATTCTATAGCTCCACCAAGCTACCGTGCATAGCCATGGTATCCTATTCTACGTGCAATTTCAAATACTTTTCCAAAAAGCTAGCCAGTTTTGAACCCTTTCGATCACCCTATCCCAATGTTCGACAATACAAATACCAAATTGAGGTTCACAACAACCACTCTACATCCTATATCCGTTGCTATCTCCAATATTAAAGCCCCATCCGGGTTAATACTAGAAATGATGCTCTTTGAAACATTTACACTTGGCCCATATACAATTTAAAGCATATAAGCATGTCTCTGAAATTCCTAGCTTCCTGGATCAAGCGATCCCCAAACAGCACAGTATCATCTGCGAATTGCACATGGCTCACATTTTCCCCCCACTTAAAGACGTCCCATTTATCAGCTCCAAATCAGAGGCTTTGTGGATGACATGGAAAGAGCCTCTCCCACCACTAGAAACAAACAGGGGAAAGGGGATCACCTTGCTTGAGTCTCCTTTTACTCTTGAAAAAGCCTTTTGGTGATTCATTCACCAATACCAAAAACCAAGGAGACATCCACGGGTCTTGAACCACCGCCTCCATCTAAGCCCAAACCCCATCCGGGGCCCAACACAATCATAAGCTTTTTCAATGTTCCATCAAGGTTCAATCAATGATAAAAAGAAGATTCTAGTTCCAACACTGAGTGGAGAGGTCTGCATTAATTTAAGGAGGTTATTCATTCGTATGAATTTTGTTTTTAAGTGGTTGTTATCATATCAGTGTGTTTAGCCAGCAATAGCAGGCTGTGGGAATGAATTGCAATTTCCTTTGACCAGATGATAGTGGTAATCTCAGATTGAGGGAACCAGAACCATTTCCCTACAACCAAGAGTTCCTCCGTTGACAAGATAGTTTGTTTAGTGAAATTTGCTATTTCGGAATGGCCTACTCATGTAAAAGCAGCAAAGTCCACTAATCTTCTTACTTGGTTTTTTCCTATAGCATTGCGTTGTATTATTTCCCCACCTTTCAGTGGGTCTTCTAATAAAATTTCAGTTGCCTCTCAAAAATAAATAAATAAACATAGCTAGATTAAGAGCTTAAGGCACATTATGATAGGAGAATGAATATGAACTGTGGAATCTTTCAACTTAAAAGAGAAAGCATGTGAATTCTAGAAAATTTTGTCTGTGGATTTAACAAACGTTTTTTTTTTTCTTTATAAATGAATGAAACTTTTATGAAAAGAAACAAAAGGAGAATACGGATTTAACAACCAATTTGAATATCATGGTATTCAAAAACGGTAACGGTACTGGTGGGATGCGTCACGCGACACAGGGCTGTAATGTTTCTGGAAAAAAAAAACAGCCCGTAATGGTCCAATAAATTTTCCTTTTAAAAAAATGACCATTACAAGGCTGTGACAGCTGTTACCAGATCATAACGGTTATTATAGCCCATACCATAACAGCCTTAAGGCTGGATGTCACGGCCACCATTATTCTATTGAATACCTTGTGGAAAATGCTGAACAAAGTCACAGGATCTAGAACGATAAAGGTAAAATGGTTGCCTGCGTGAGCAAATACCTGAGAAAGACCCTTGAGTACAAAGCCAATATTTGGGATTGCAAACCAGTACATGTTTGAATCAATCAACTGGCGCGTCTACAATAAGATCAGCAGAATGTTATAAGAAAGCAAGTGATTACAGCATGATGAGCATCCAACCACAGCCAAGTGAAATAAATATCATGCAAAATCACCATCATCATCTTAGTTTTTCTGTCCAACAAACATCAAACTTTCTCTTTTATCCAGGCTCTTGGAATCAGCCATAGCAGAGAATTTCATTAACACCATTCACGTGCCAACATGGTCCTGACCCCTAACCCAACTATCACAAGGATGAAAAGGGCGAGCAAGAGAGGTAAAGTGATGGAGGGTCAGTTGCTGAGCAAACTGCTAAGCACAAATACACATAAATGTACCACCATCCAGCGAAAGGAGGATAGGACATGCTCAAGTAGTTGGCTGACGGAAAAGCTGAGAGCTCACCCCATGTTATAAACATTGCATAAACGATGCCTTATTTATTAATTAGAAAAAGTTTGATTTATTAAATAAGAAGTTAATAACCAAAATACATGCAAATAGGAGCAGCCATCTTAAATTTCCACAGCTTGAAATGTGAATGATGAGGACCCTTCTTTTAGGCAGCAATAGTTTTATAACAAAGGAACAAATAAAATTAGAAAGGAAAGCTGAGACAAAGGCATGAGAAGTCAACGAGTGTCCCTTCATAAGACAGTCTTTAGCAACCAAACTCCTTAACCTCTCACGACAAAATGGCTAAGTTCGGTGATTCCTACATTTGCATTCGGCTGAATGGACAATGGCTGAAAAGGCCATTGTAATTAATTTGGCTCTTTGCTGATTGATCTCACTGGCATTTGGAGCTGCTTTCATGAAGCTTTTCCATTCTGCTTTTACCTTTTCCAAATAAAACCAATTTCAAAGACCCAGTGGGAACTATTGAGATGGAGTGCAATGGGGAATTTGCATACTTCCAAATGAAGACTAAAAGAAACATCAATTTAAGAAGCAAGTTCTTACCTCGTTACCAAACCCCATATACATGACCAAATCATGGGGCTTTTTGAGTTCTCACATCACACATGATATCAAACAATCAAAAACTTTAAAAAGATAATAAATAAAAATAATAACATTGAAACAGGAGACAAACAATCACATGATTAAGCACATTAAAACAGAGATAATGCAAAAAGATAAGACAAATATAGTAATGAAATTAATGAAATGAAAAGGAAAAAGATCCCCTAGCAAGATGAAATGCGAAAACAACCCAACCTGCAGAAATTGACAACTATATCCACAAAATGCAAGCCTTACTTATACGTGAATGACAAATTATGAGACCTAATAACCAACCCAAAAAACTAATAAGGATATGAAGATTTACTCACAAGAAGACCAGCATTGATTAAGAGAGAAATATGATCATCTTTCACCTCACCACCAAATGATAAGAGTGCACACTGCAATGCAGCAAAGAGCACTAAAACTGTAAAAAGAAAAACAGGAACCAGTAAATGTTTTATTGTGTAAAAGAGGATAACATGCCGATTAATTTCCATACCTAAATTATAACGATTCATGTTAGGAAACTAATCCAGTTAGATATTTTTATCGATCTGGTCAATAGAATGTAGTAACAGTAAAAAGTAATCAACTATAGCTAAATTAATAGAAACATGCAGAATCTCATCAGGACCAAGCATGAAAACACACAATGATCCCTTTAAGATAGTAACCCTACATTAGCTTTCTATATCTATTGAAATAATCCAACCTAAGAATCAATATATCGAAGAGAGGTCAATGAGCCCATCCAAAAAGATGCATTTTTTATTCTAAGCCAAATCACCATTCAACCAACCACTGAGAGGAGAGAGGGAGGAGGAGGGGGTGGGGGGGTGGAGCAGGAGGAGAGAGAATCCACCTTTACTCCATCTTCGTGTTGAATCTCAACTTTAGCAATGCATAAACCACTAGAAGATTTATTTTTATTCACCATATTTTCTATTGGTTGACACATTTGAGAAATGTGTAAACTTGGTATGTGCACACTGAAGCCTGAGATTAGGACTGAAATTGAATGAAGAGGCAGAAGACTAGAAACTTGAAACTTTATTTCGATGCAAGTGCAGCTTAAGATGTCCCAGTTTTGATATAAAAGGGGTTTTTTTTCTGAAATATAACCACAATTTTATTCTTCTTCTTCATCATCATCTATGCCTTATTCAGTTAGCTACACGAAACCCATTTCCTCAATAAAAACATAAGTCCCATAACTTCCATTTCTGGAAATACAGGGCTCCTACAAAGGTCACTGCGTTCATCTGGATGGAGGGAGAAACAGGATTCCGGCGGTGGACAACCTGTGCACAAAAGGTATGGTTCTGCTGCCCAATGTTTGTCGGCTGTGCATGAGGAGCACTGAATTGGTGAACCATATTCTCATTCACTGCCTGTTCACCAATCTGATTTGGAATTCTGTTCTGACCATTCTTCAAGTTTCCTGGGTTATGCCAGACTCCTTTCCATCTCTATTGGCGTCTTGGCATGGTAGTGACATTCAAAAAGAGGGGAAAACGGCGTGGAAACTTGCGATCATGGCTGTTCCTTGGACTATTTGGGTGGAACAGAACTAGCGCTGCTTCAAGATAAGCATATTGACCGCTTCAATCAGTAGAGCCAAAACAATGTCTAAATGACTTGATGGCCTTCTGATTCACAAAGTTAGGATGGGCCTTTTTCTTTCTTTCTTTCTTTTTCTTTTTTTCTTTTTTTTTTTTGAAAGAGAAGTTAGGTTGGGCTTTCTGAAAGCAAGAGGTAAAATCAGGCATCAACCTCACAGAGGCGGACTTGGTACGGTAGCCCTTTTGCCAGAGGGGAGAACTCAGACTCAAGTCTGCTAATTTCACTCTGCCTGGACTGACTTTTTTTCCTTTTGAAATACTGGACTAACACATAATCATCAGGAAAAGGGAAAAAAAAAAAAAAAAAGGTAAAAACCTGGTCGGCATACTTTGGAAATTGGAGGTGCATTTATGATGCTACATGTTTAATCATCAGGTATTGCATGGGTGCAGTTGGATCAGCTGGCATGTAAAGGTAGAATACTCAAGAGTCATTGAAAATTTTGTGCTGAATCAAAGTTATTTTCTTCTTTTTTTTCCAAAGAATAGCTTTTGATCTCTTTCAATGTACTATGCATTTCACACATTCAGGGAGATTAATACTAGCAGAAATGGTGCATTTGAAGGGGATTAAGCTGTGTGATTTTGTTTTCTAAAGCTTCAAACTGTTGCAGTTTTTCCAGTTCTTTTCCAGCTTACTAATCAATTTTTTTATTAACAACAAAACCAAATTCATACTTTTTATATACTTTATGAATCAAACATGCAATGGGAGCAATATATTCTGAATATCGAGGATATTTGAGACCTGTATTAAAGGTGCATAAAAGGTCTATAAACTGATGATTATGAAATGTTAAGAATTGTTCCGCCAATGCCCTTGTATTTCAAGGTTGATGTAACAAAAAAGATACACAGACAAGAACACCAATCACTCAATCCCCCACAAGTGATGTTTAAGAAACTCACCAATTCTTCATGTCCAACGCTCGTGTCCAACTTGGAGCCAATAACATGTGTTTTGAACCAGTCAAAAACTGAAATCTCACCATGGTATTTAGCCTCCATGCTTTTCACAGCAGTTCCTACCTATAAAAAATGAGTAAGGTGTTATAAACTACTGATTCCTAGAATACAATAGATAGATGTGCGGGTGTGTGTGCAAGCTGGGCTTGAACCCGAGACCTCGGTGTTGAAACACGCCCCATGTACCATTAGATTTTTTTGACAAAGAAAGAATTAGAATCCTGATTAGTACGATTAGTGCCTGGATGCACCCAATTCATGTGGAACACATGTATATCTAGCATCCAATCTTGGGTCTTTTTGTGGACCATTGCCCTATTCTTTCTTGACCATCTATTTGTTGGCAAGGGATCTTCCAAAATGGGATATTTTTGGGGAATGCCTACCCACAATTGGATCCATCGTATCCATGATGTGGATTACTGAACCAAGAGCCACACTTGTAAGGGATCTACAGACTAGCAGATTGGGACATATTCACATCCTGATGCATCAGGACTACTTGAAAAATACATCTAATATAACAAAGTATGCCATATGTGTATATGCATGTAGATGTTTCTATTTGTGCTACAGGAAGGCAGGTAGCACGCAGACTACTGAAGTAATATTGTAGTTTGCAGCGGGGCCATGTGGACTTTAGCTGTTGATAAATCAAACAGCAATGTTCTCAGCAACCATACTTTGCCCATGGCCAATTTGTGGTGGGATTTGTCTCCTTGATGGTTCCTGTCATCCATACATATGACCCTACTTGTGAACTATGAAATCACTCTGGTAGTCCACAGACTACAAGACCAAGCCTCATATATTAAGAGACACAAAGCTTGAAATTGTGCAAATAGAACCTTTACTTTGAAAACTTGAAACAGAGTAAAATAAGATAAAACTTAGAGCAAAGGTAGCCATTAACACATAAACATTGGGAATAAAAAAGATTTAGCATAAGCAATGAATTAACCTGGTTTAAATAGTCATCCATTAACATTATTGCATGATCGTCCTGTCCAGTATTTAGCTTAAATATGCGCAAAACTTTCTCCTTCCTCAAAGACTGCAGAGGGAAAACACCAAGAGTTGTCTATTAAAAGAGCATCAATAAGTACCTGTCTACTGGCCTTTCAAAAAAAAGTACTTGTCTACTGTGATTCAATTCTTCTTTCTCTTAATCAAAAAAATATGTTACTCTTAAAAAATCAAAATCAAAATAGTTCTCTAGAGAATTAAAAATTCTTATGTGAGACACTAAATGCTCTCCAAAGATGCAGAATCTAACAGAAGCTCTGATCCAGTTGTGTGTCTAAGTTTTTAACAACACTATTTGGACTTCATTTGCAGGTCAATGTCTTCCATATCAAAACAAGACATTAAAATACTAAAGCTACATAAAATGCTTTAAACTTCCCAACATCTAACATGCAAAGGTTGGCATGCCCATGTCAGTTCGGTTGTATGCAAATATCTGTCTGATCAGAGGCCTCAATGGCCATGACTTTTTTTAATTTTTCTATGAATAACTAGTAGGAACCCCTTATCTTTCAAAAAAAAAAAAAAAAACTAGTAGGTACCCCTTGCCATTGATATCATACTATTTTAAAATGTGGATGTCAGGATGGTGGACAACTTGAGAAAGATGGTGAGATGCTTCAAGGGAGCATTGGGTCTAAGAGTCAACATATCCAAGAGTGAGCTTTTAGGTGTATGCTTGGCTAGAGAAGAGGTGAACACTTTGGCCAAGCCTTTCGGTTGCAAGGTGGGCACCTTCCCTTCAACATATTTTAGGATCCCGTTGTGCATCGGTAAGCCAGCAAAACACTATGTGATAGGGTCATAGAAAGGATGAAAAGGAAATTGTCAAGATGGAAAAGCAAACATCTATCATTAGGGGCCAGACTAACACTGATAAAAGCTGCCTTGTCAAACCTTCCCCTATACTTCATGTCAATGTTTAAATTCCCATCATCAATGACAGACAAACAAGATAGGTTAAGAAGGAATTTCCTTTGGCAAGGAGTGGAGGTGAAACATAAATTCCACCTCTTATAATAGGAGAAGGTTTGCAAACAATATAGGGAAGGGGGTGCAAGCATAAGGAATTTGGAGCAAATGAATCAAGCCCTCCTAGGGATGTGGTTATGGCATTTGGGACGGAGGAAGGAAGATTGTGGAGAAAAGTATTAGTGAGTAAATATGGGTACGTCATACAAGATGGGGGTTGGTGGGTGACCGAAACTTCACTTTATAGGGTGTCTGGCTTGTGGAAAGGAATATCTCCAGTGAGGATCAGGTTTGAAACTGGAGTCTGCTTCTTTTTGGGCATCAGGAAAAGAATCAAGTTTTGGAAGGATATATGGATTGGGGAAATGTTTGGTTTTAGAGACATTTACAACACCAGCTAGAGTGGCCTGGGATTTGAATGTGACCATGGACCAATGTTTTTCGCACATTGGTGAATTGATGGTGTGAACTCCTTGCATAAGAAACCTTTCGGATGAGGAAGCGGTAGAGCTTATCATCTCTTGGAATGGCTTCATCGGCTAAAAAGATGAGCCCGTGTACCATGGACTCCATTGTGTAGTCACGGGAGAAATCAGGCCACTTCTCGGTTCGATCCTTCTACAAGGCTTTAGGGAGTCCGGCTTCAACTAAAGAATGTGGTGCATTGCCTTTCAAATGGTCCAGCAATGTTCCCCCTAAAGTGGCGGCATTCACATGGTCGGTGGGAAGTAACAAGATTCTTACTATTGAAAATCTTCAAAAGAGATCGGTACTTATTCATAATTGTTGCTTGATGTGCATGAGGAGGGCCGAATCGATGGGTCACCTCTTTGTCCATCGTTCTTTCACCCAACAGGTGTGGGAAAAGTTTATTCTTTACCTTGGTTCTCTAGAGTGATGCCGGGCTCCAATGTAGGAGTTTTATTAGCTTGGACAGGGGGGTGGCTCAGTGAAAAAGGAGATGATGGTTCAAAAGCTAATGAAGATGGTGATTCTATGGGCTATTTGGGAGGAGAGAAACCGCATGTGTTTTCAATGCATAAGGGGATCGGAGATGGATGTTTATAGGAGGGCCAAAATGAATGTACTGAGGGGTTTCTAGCATAAAGGATTATGACCCAAACAAGTGGACAATCCTAAATGCGATGTAAATAGTTAGCTTTTGTTTGTTCTGCTTGTTAAGCCATGTGCTCTCTTTAATAAATCTCATCAATTTCATTTTATTTTATTTTTTATTTTTATTTAATAAAAACAAAAAAAAAACAAAAAACACACACTAGCAGGGACCTTGCAATGCGAGGTGCACATGGCTTGATGAATTATCAATCCAGTCTATCCATCTATTGTTGCCCAATAAGGTTGCCTTATGCTACAAAAGTTTAGATTATCATTCAATCCTATCAATCAATTTCCTTCTGACCATTAAATGTTTTTTTTCCTTTTTTTTAATATTGTTGCTTTAACAGTGATTGATCAAATAGATAGCCATGTATAATAGATGCAATCTTTTATACATGTACCGTCCATGCCAGGGCCCAATAAATGAATGGACCCAGTTGGCAGACAAAATACCTCTTTCACGAAAGAATGGTAGTTCTATGATATCCCAATTCTTCCTACACACCAAGTGCCCAATAGGTTTTTCCGGTAAGTGGTTATTCAGTGAACAGCCCCTTGTGTGAGGGAACAGAGTACAAGTTAGAGATCTGTTAGTACATCAACATTTTAGAGATCCAGGCCATTCATCAAGTAGGGGCACTATGAGCATGCCATACACCGAAAATCAGGGTAGTAAACTCATCAAGTAAGCCATACATGTATGTTTAACTTTTAGCATTAGACTTTTTTCTAACCACCCATTTTTGTCATACAGTTTTGACCTGCCTGATTAGAGAACCAAACACTATTTTTGGTCCATGGCATGCTTATCCCAACTGACAAATGGCCTGGACCTCTAAAGCATGTTCTGTACAGCAAATCCCTCATCAAAAGTGCTTTTCATTTAGGGTGTGTTTGGATTCATGGAATTCATGCAGAAATGGAAATCAATTTCCAATGAAAAGCAGCTGGGTTGTTTGGATCCATGGATTCCACAATGTAGTCATTACACTTATTCATGGTCAAAGTTCTCTTGGACAAGAAATTAGGTAACAATTGTCTAATGAATATGAGGATTTCACTTGCTATCCAAACAACCCATAAATATGGAATCCCTTTTTCAACAGCATTCATGGAAATAATCATTAGATTATCATTTTTTTCATATTTTTCCCTTCTATTCCTACTATCCAAACACGCCCTAGGTATATTCATAGATGGTCATGACATTTTTATGGTAAGTACATTAACAAAATAATTTGAAACATATTTCAAGAACCATGTGATTTCCCATGTCCTATTTCCAGAGCTTTCCCTGTCAGAACCAACATATGCTAGGCAGCTCCAGCTGTACATGAGATACATTCCACGAAAATCTGAAAGCTTCTAAGATTTTGAATTTCACAATGATGAGAAAAGATTAAGGAGAGAAATTCAATATGCCATGTCTGTAATCAGCACCACTACTTGAAGAAATAACTGCACTGACTTCACATTAAGCCAATAAACTAACCCAAAATATTTGGCAACAAGTCCACAATTGACATTATTCACCCATCAGAACTCACAGTAAAACACATTAAGATGAATGTATGATCGTCTTAAATTCCTTCTCTCCCAAATGAACCATAAAATGTCAAATTTTTTTCAAGATTCCAGCATTCAAAGCATCAGAGCCAATCAGGAAATCAGTATTTTTTATATCCAAGTTCGATTTGGCTAGGTCAATGAGAAACTTGCCTATTTTTCCATGAACTTAGAATCTGGGCTTGCTACTCAAAAGCCCAGCACACTGATTCAACTGAACTTACATGCAAGTAAAGCAGTGAGTTTTTTAATAGGCATGTTTCAATTTCAATTTCTTCAAAAAAATAGCACAGTACCAAACCTCCAATTCTCTGTCCACCTGTGTCCTGTCCTGAACACTGCTGTACAGCTGCGAGCGTAGAACAAAAGGCTGGATTGAAACCTGAAATATGCATGCACAAGAAAATTTTCAGATCACAGACAAATTCCTATAACTGAGTAAAGTCCCATAAACTGTAGATGAAGGTAAGTAGGGATTCATGCAACAGTTCAGGAGGACTTTCAATGCTGCAAATGGGTTTCAGTTTAGCACATCATACAAGAGATGAGGACAATAAATCTGAAAAGAGACTTTCCAGACATAGATGGCCAGTAACACGGCGTGCGGTAAAGGCCGTTACGTAAATGTAACGGTGGCACCCGTTACACATTATGGGGTTGTAACAGCCGTTATGGAAAAAAATGACCTATAACCGCTATTAACGACCGTCATGCCCCTTGTAAAGGTCATAACAGCACCGTAATGGTCTGTTATAGGGCAAATATGGCTTTTTTGGATTTTTTTTTATTTTTGGCTATGTTATGGGGCAGATACATGTTTTCGGATTTTTTTTCAATAAAAAAAGGAAATTAACAGCCATTACGATGGCCATAACAACCGTTACAACCCGCATCATCAAGGTAACGGTGGTGGCCGTTATGGCCACCGTTACCATTATGGAATACCTTGGCCAGTATTCCTTGTGCACATACGTGTCCCTACACAGATGCATAAGCACATATGTGTGAGCGCACAAGTACAAACCATAAATAGGATTGTAAATGGGTCAGAAGACCTGATAGGGTACCCAAACCCAACCCATCTAGACTGATGCAAACATCAGGCCATTCAAAGTATATCAACGTAGGATGCGTGCGTTACCCATGCCAATGTGGTTAGATGACAGATACAGATCGGGTCTCTAGAGGTTGAAGACCTTACACATGTGTTCGTGACATGTGTAAGTTGCTTAGAGGAGACATTTGGATTGCGAGGATGGTGTTATACGACCGTTGGATCGTCACAGCCCACCTTCATTACGCCACCTTCACAGCGCTATCATCGAGGCCCATCGGGCATCTAAAATTTGCATTTAGTCTATGAACATTTGATTTATTCAAGTTTTGAGACAGTTTGTGCACAATTTTGTGTGAATTTCTTCTCTTTTTTTGGAAACTTTTTTTAGTAGGGGTATTTTGGTAATTTCATGTAATTACGAATTTATAAGGGTTGCCCTAAACCTATAGCATGTTATGTTTATGAAAAAGAAAAAGTGAGTTTTTTGCTTCTGACAATTTCGTCTTCGACTTCCAGTGATTGGAAGAGGGCGTGAGGCGTGAGGCCCAAGTAAACGATTTCTCATCCTCTACTTCTTTCTCTCTCTCTTTTCTCAAGGTACTCTTTTCTTTAACCTCATTCTCTTCCTTTTCTCCTAGAATCTTTAGATCTAGAAGCCAAATCTTGTTTCTTTTTATCTTAATCATTAGATCTCAAAAGATTTTCATCCCCACATAAAATCCATCACCTAAATCTAAATTTGAAGAACCACCAATTCTTTTCTGAATTTTCCATATTTCCCAATCCAGGAAATTCCTTTTTTTTCTGGATTAGAAAATCCACTTGGATCGTTAGACGGACCTATTGCAAGACGAAAGTTCTATCTTTCGCCGAATCCAACTAAACTCAGATTTTAAGATTCAATACTTCATGTTTGTGATGGATGGCCATAATCAATACTATATTAACCTCATTTTTTTCTTGTTTTATGATGTATAAGGCTGATATTTTATTTGTTTTTTTTAAGATTGCATAAACCTGTCCCTTTCATATACCTTGCTCATTTAAGGTTGGATTAAGTCGTCTTACATCAACTTTGGTATCAAAGCTTAGGTTCTTGCATTGGGTCATCTTAGATCGAGTTATCAAGAGTCTAGATTTTTATTTATTATTTTTTTCTAGGGTTTCATGCATCGCATATAGAGTCTAGATCTAAAATTTTCAGATTTGCATTAAATAAAAGAAGAAAAGTCTAGATCTGAAATTTTTTCACATTTACATCATTTTAAAGGTTAGGATCATCGACGTCCATAGTCTTGTGTCAAAACAATCTCCTAGCGTCGTGTTTTAGGAAACCTAAGTTGAGTCTTATTGTGTATGCCCACTCGGACTGGTAGAGGATTTGGTCTACACCCAATTTTCAATATGGAACAGTTGACTGAGATGATGAACACGATCAACCAACGTTTGGCCGCCAATGATGCACAATCTAGAAACACGAATACCCGTATGGATTAGATAGAAGCGTCCATAAGAGAAATCTCCGACATTGGAGAGGATGAACAGTCTCAAGTAGGGAGAGTAGTTGAGAAATGGGTAGGAAATCGTGGTAGAGGTCGTAGAGCACGTGGTCAAGGGGTAGGACGTAGAGGCGCGAAATCCACATCCCGCTGTCGAGTATCAAGGTACCATTAAGAAGTTACAAGCACGCAGTGCTGGACCATTTAAGATTCTGAAAAAGATTGGGTCCAATGCGCATGTAACAGATCTTCCACCTCGCATGGGGATTAGTTCAACATTCAATGTGGAGGATCTAATGCCTTGTTCGAGCCATCCCATAGACCCTAATTTTATTCTAAACCATTGGCCAATTTCTGAATTTTCTTCCCAACCTACACCACCTATGCCTACTATCCCTGAGAAAAGAGAAGAAATTGAAGGAATTGTGGATGAGCAAATTGTTTCCAATTGAGACGGTGAATTTCAAAGGTACTTGGTGAAGTGGAAGAATAGACCATCATCCGACTGTACATGGTTAACGGCAGCAGAGTTGCAGCAACTAGATCCAGATTTGTTAGAACAACATCAGAGTTTTATCTCACTGGAGTCGAGATCTCCTCAGCCGAAGGGAGTTGATGCAGACATCAGGCCATTCAAAGTATATAAACGTAGGAGGCGTGCGTTGCCCGTGTCTATTTAGTTAGATGACGGATACGGATCGGGTCTCTAAAGGTTGAAGACCTTACACATGTGTTCGTGACATATGTAAGTTGCTTGGAGGAGACATTTGAACTGTTGGATCGCGAGAATGGTGTGATCGGACAGTTGGATCGTCACAGCCCACCTTGATTACGCCACCTTCACAGCACTATCATCAGGGCCCATCGGGCATTTTAAATTTACATTTAGTATATGAACATTTGATTTATTTAAGTTTTGAGATAGCTTGCGCACAATTTTCTGTGAATTTTTTTATAAAAAAAAAAACTTTTTTTAATAGGGGTATTTTGGTAATTTTATGTAATTACAAATTTATAAGGGTTGCATTAAACCTATAGCATGTTATGTTTATGAAAAAGAAAAAGTAAGTTTTTTGCTTATGATAATTTCGTCTTCAACTTCCAGTGATTGGAAGAGGGCATGAGGCCTAGGTAAACGATTTCTCATCCTCTACTTCTTTATCCTTCTCTCTTTTCTCAAGGTACTCTTTTCTTTAACCTCATTCTCTTCCTTTTCTCCTAGAATCTTTAGATCTAGAAGCCAAATCTTGTTTCTTTTTATCTAAATCATTAGATCTTAAAAGATTTTCATCTCCACATAAAACCCATCACCCAAATCTAAATTTGAAGAACCACCAATTCTTTTCTGAATTTTTCAGATTTCCCAATCCAGGAAATTCTGGATCAGAAAATCCACTTGGATAGTTAGACGGACTTATTATAAGACGAAAGTTCTATCTTTCGCCGGATCCAACTAAACTCAGATTTTAAGATTCAATATTTCATGTTTGTGATGGATAGCCATAATCAATACTATATTAACCTTATTTCTTTCTTGTTTTATGATGTATAAGGCTGATGTTTTATTTGTTTTTTTTTTTAAGATTGCATAAATCTGCCCCTTTCATATACCCTGCTCATTTAAGGTTGGATTAGGTCGTCCTACATCATAGACCCAACATAGACCCGACCAGTTTGTTAAATAGTACGGATCTTGGTCCAAGAACAGACAATTGCTAAACGGGTTTGGATCTGGTTTCCTTTATATGAGGCCCGACCTGAATCCAGACATGGACCCATCCAAACCCAGTAATGCAGGGGCATTTTCACACCGGGCTCTAGTGGGGTCGCCTGTGGGATGCAGGGGCACACTCGGGGTGGGCAGGGCCCATGAAGGAGGTCTCGTGTTAGAGACTCCTCACCGAGGGTGATTGATGCACATTTCACACCCGGCTCGAGTAGGGTAGCCTGTGGGGTGCGGGGACACACTCGGGGTAGGCGACCCATGTGAGGTGGTACCCATGTGATTTGGGGCCCACGAGGAAGGTTCGGTCGAGGTCCTAACCCATGAGATGTAGGGCCTGGGCTATCAGATAAAGGGATTAATTCGTCATACTCTAATAGTTCAAGCTTTTAGAGCAAGTGGTTAATTGTCCTGAATCAAATTGGTATCAGGGCGGGAGGTCTCGTGTTCGAGACTCCTCATCGGGGGTGAGTAATGCAGGGGCATTTAAACACCGGGTTCAAGTGGGGTCGCCTGTGGGATGCAGGGGCACACTCAAGGTGGGCGGGGCCCACAAGGGAGTTCTCATGTTCGAAACTCCTCACCGGGGGTGATTAATGCGCATTTCACACCGAGCTCGAGCAGGGTAGCCTGTGGGATGCGGGGACACAATCAGGGTGAGCAGCCCGTGTGAGGTGGTACCCATGTGATTTGGGGCCCACGAGAGGGGTTTAGCCGAGGTCCTAACCCATGAGATGTGGGGTCTGGGCTACAAGATAAATAGATTAATTCGTCATACTCTAATAGTTCGAGCTTTTAGAACAAGTAGTTAATTGTCCTGCATCAAACAGTTTTAATCCGGGTAAAAATGCTTGCATTCCACATTTTCTATGTAGTCAAATTTTTAAAGGAGTTTTCAATATCTTCGATTTGGGTTCTTGCTATCCAAATGCCCCTTCAGCTTTTTCATTTGAAAAATGACTACCTTTCGCAGTCCGTCATCCAACTGAGCATTCTTCTTTGACCAAAGTTGAGGTGGTAAATGCTCACATCACATGCAAGTTTAAGTATCCAACGTTCTCACTCTCCCGAGTGTTACACGTGCATGTGTTTCAAACCGTTCATCTGACAGACCCACAACAGATTGGACATACCCTAAAAATCACAATTTATCGTGTGATTCTATAGTCCAGTGGAGGCAAATGGCAAACTACTCCAGTAGTCCGCTACGGTCACCCTAGTAGTGTGACTTTTATGGTATAAGCCTTCTTTTTTTCCAATATCAAACATATCTGAAAACATCCAAATCGAAGACATTCAAACAAAATAGTACATGAAATTCTTAGAGAACATTTTTTGCAGTCCAGAATTTTTTTAATAGGGATGCAGATTCTATGAACTTTAGGACCATGTGCTTCGACATAAGTCCCGTACAAATATTTAACATTGGACGGTCCAGATCTTGTATATGTGTGTTTTATGACTAACTTAGATTCAAATGTTTAACAATGGATACTTCCTGGAAGGATCTGCTATGTTTCTTTTGTTTCATTAGTGGGCGGCTGTTATTTTGAGCTTTGATTTCAGAAGAGGGCAATAAATACAAAAGTCCCTGTTTGGATTTGTTAATATAATTATTTTGAGTTTTTTTTATTCTCACACTTTTTAAACCATAAAGCAAACCTGCTTGATTTGCATTTTTGTTATTATGAGACGTTGCTAAATTTAATTTTTATTATTATTTTTGATATAAAATCAAGGTGACCCAGACCCGTTAGACCCAACCAAACATGTTAGACCCGTTTATAAGTAAGTTTGGTTCAAGGTCTAGATATCCCTTAACCAGACCCATTAGACCCGACCCATTTATAAATGGGTCTGGGTGGATCTCCCTCTACCGGACCCAGACCCATTTATAAATGGGTCTGATGGGGTTGACTCAGACCCGACCTACACCCGCCCATTTAGTAAAAGGGCCTAGGTCTAAAATTTGAATCCAAACCCATTTAGTAAATAGGCAGGTCTAGTGTTGGCTAAACCCGACCATTTACAGCCCTAACCATAAACATGCAATTCAGCGCATGCGATATGCATGTGTAACAATTATACACAATGTATACATTCAGTTACCGGAAGAGATGAGGAATAGTAGCTGTAAATAGATATTTATATACTATTTACATATATTTCACACGCACACGCACACGCACACTATTATGTTCCTATAAGATTATGGTTCAGCAACACAATTGTAGAAAGTAGAAAAGGAGTCACCAGTAGCTTGCAGGAATTTCTCAAGGTAAGCAAGAAACCTAGAAAATTAAGAAAAGTTTGACTCCAGGTGATCTGCAAAGTACGGATGGCATAAGAGCCTTGGTGATCAGGAAGGTATTAGACACCTTCGTCACCCACAAGCGTCGTCTCTACTTCATTGAGAAAGAAGTGAAATTCGTTTATGTAATTGAAAAGAAAGAAGGGAAACAGCAAATAAGACGAAAGATCGAATATGCAAGCTTATTGGAGTAATTTCCTCCAACTCCTGTTTTGATCGTCTTGCATTTACAATGGAGGGTCTTGCCTGCCTTTCTTAAAACTCAAAAGTGCAATGAAGAGTAAATCGCAAGATCGTGGATATCCTCTTCCTTGAGAGAGGTTACAAAGTTGTGCCTCAAAGCCCTAAGGCTGAGGCATATTTCCTGGCCTTCTCATGTTGGAGGAGCCCTAAGATCTCTACATCTAAGCCCAAATGCCTTGAATTCTTCATCTTCAAATCTAATTTGTTAGAATTCTTCTTCCACTCGCAGGAATTTTAGCCAAGGACTAGGGAAGGTTATGAGAAACAGTTTCTTTGGAATTTGGCTTAAAATTCAATGGGACAAGACCCTTTTCTCTGAGAATTGAGATCTATAGAGATTTTGGATGGCAAAGCAGTAATTTAGACGAATCTTATGGATTGGCTAAGGGGTAAAGAATTTGTCGATGATGAACAAGTGGCATAAGGAGAGCTGTTAATCGAAAGGTTGAGTGGTAATTTGAAGGTGAGTGAAAAGTGCTTGAGATGGAGGGAAGGGTAGAGTGGATTCTAGAAGAATTTGAATTCAAACAAAGGAAATGATATCGTGATGCCACTTACCTAGATTGCATGAATCAAAGAGTGGGATGGGAATTCCTAAGCAAAGTTATAGTGGGATGCAAGAACTCTGGGCCTGAAAATAGCGATTTGCAGAAAAATTATGCAGGTGGCAGGATGTTGCATGAGGTGGAGTGTCTACAGTTCCACACCACAAAGTGAATTGATTTGAATTCAGCATGGATGGCATAATTTTTCAACAGAAACATTGCACAAACCTTTTCAATATTTGGAAACTGCGCACGCATTATCTGGAGGGCTATCAGTGTATCACTGAATGTAAGGCTGTTCTCTGCAGTAATGGAAACACATTCATTACACTATGAAATTAAACAAAGTGAAACCATACCAAGTTCAGATGCAAAAGCAGAAATGTTCTGAAAGCACTGTAAATGACACTAGCTCTCGAGAATTACATTTTATACATTGTTGGCAGATGGAAAGAAGGCATTAACATTTCAACCAAAAAATAACAAAGCATTAGTTACCCAATCCATATCCATGAAAAAAAAAAAAGTGATATAAAAATCCAAATGAAATGATTATTTTTTTTTTGAGGTGATGATTTTATTTGGCAGCAGCTAAAAGGGAAGGAAAAAAAAAAAAAAAAACAACAACAAAAAAGAGACAAAGGACTACACTAAGCTAGAAATAGAGCCAACAAGCTCAAACACCAGGCCTCCACATCGGCAGCCCACTCCCTGATAAAATTAGAAACCTTACAAAGAACCCCACTTAGAAGACTACTTATTCTCAAAACATCGATTATTCCTCTCGCTCCAAACCGGCCACAATGCTGCAAGTAACAATAGTTTCCATCTTTTCTTCCCAAGCTACCCCCGCCCCCGCGCCAAAAACAAAAAAAAAAAAAAAAAAAAAAAAAAAAAAAAAAAAAAAAACACCTTTAACATGATCTGAAATGACCATTGATAGAATCGGAAAACACCCCAGAGACATCTGCTTGTGAAGCATGGCATACCAAATTACATAGGTAAACTTGCAATGAAGAAGGAGATGATCAATTGATTTGGCGTCCGCAAGACAAAGGAGGCAAACATTAGGGAGTTAGAGATCACAATCCATTTGTACAATAAATTTAGTGATGCAAGACAACTAACCACTTGCTCTAAAAGCTCGAACTGATAGAGCATGACAAATCAATCCCTTTATCTCATAGCTCAGGCCCCACATCCAATGGGTTAGGACCTCGGCCGAACCCCCCTCATGGGACCCACTTCACATGGGTTCCGCTTCACAAGAGCCACCCGCCTCACATGAGTGGAGCCCGCCCCTACATCCCATAGCCCATCCCACTCGAGCCCGGTGTGAAAATGCTTGTACATTAATCACCCCCGGTGAGGAGTCGAACACGAGACCTCCCGCTCTAATACCAATTTGATGCAAGACAACTCTAAAAGCTTAAACTGATAGAGCATGGCGAATCAATCCCTGTATCTCATACCCCGGGTCCCACATCCCATGGGCCCCACTTCACACAAGCCACCCGCCTCACACAGGCCGCCCACCCCAAGTGTGCCCCTGCATACCACAGGCCACCCCACTTGAGCCCTGTATAAAAATGCTCATGCATTATTTAGTCAAAGAATAAGGTTGGTTCTCCCGAAGGTGTTCGCATTTCCAAAGTGCATTTATTGCCGGTAGGCAAATCCTCGACAGCGCCCCGATTGCGCATGAATGTTTGGATTCGTGCCTCAAGGAGGGAAGGCAAGTTGTAACTTGTAATCTATAAATTGGACCTTGAAAATGCTCATGATCATGTGGACATCGTTTTTGCATTGCACACTAGCTCATACGAGTTTTGGGATTAAGCAGAGGAATTAGATACAGTCTTGTATCTCTTCTACTAAATTCTCTATGCTGATCAACATTCAACAGTACTCTATTTGGTTTTTTTAAAGCTTCTCGTGGCCTCCGTCAAGGTGATCCTCTTTCTCCCTTCCTGTTTGCCATAGTGGTTGAAGCCCTAAGTAAGATGTTATCTAAAGGTCTGGTCAACTAAGGGTCTTTTTGAAGGTTTTCATGTTGCAAAATTGCCCCAAGTGATTAATCATCTTTAGTTTGCATATGATACCCTGTTATTTTATGAGGCTTCTGAGCCTATGATGGCCAATTTGGTAATCGCTATTAGTTGGTTCGAAGTTGTGTCTGGCCTTAACAATAATCTCGCTAAAGTGAGCTTCTACGTACTAATCTCTCTCAAAATGAGGAGTTCAACTTACCTTATGTTTTTGGGTATAAGGCAAGCTCCTTCCCATCTACCCATCTGGGCCGTTGTGCTTGAGTAAGCATGCCTTTGCACCTTTGGGACAAAGTGGTGGAGAGAATGGAGAGGAAGTCGTCTTCTTAGAAAAGCATCTCCCTTGGCGGTGGGATTACCCTCATTAAATCTCCCCTATTCAATCTCCCCTTTTATTTCTTGTCTTTGTTCAGTGTCCCAAGTCAATGTTGGCACAGATTGATTGGTTAAGGATTTCCTACAGCAAGGGGGTGCTTCCACCAAAAAAAATCATTTCCTAAATTGGAAAGAGGTTTGTCGGCCTATCGAAAGGGAGGGGGGAGGGAAGGGGGGGGGAGTATTAGGCGCCTCAGCGTGGCTAACTCGGCCCTACTAGGCAAATGAGTTTAGCATTTTAGTGTGGAGCATATTCATCGTTGCAAAGTGTGGCTCCTCCCCTATGGGCTAGTGGATTGGGGAATCATCCTTATATTAAACCTTCTTTTTGTACAAGTCGGTGACTTGTCTTGCTCCGCTATTAGTGTAGGGCCTAAGTTTCACTGTTAGGGAGGGGTCTAAAGTTAGGTGCGAGGAGGATGTTTGGTGTGGAGATTCACCACTTATAACATCCTTTCCTACCCTAGACAATCTCTATCCGGTGGTTGATATATTTGTTGCTACTTGTGTTTCAATCCAAGATTCTAGGGGAGTGTGGCTTACCCCCTGCCGCCGGAATCTAAATGATCTAAAATTCGATGATCTAGTGGCCTTTTTGTCTTGTTTGCAGAGGATCTCTCCTGCTCCGGGTGTAAAGGACTCATTCATGTGGCGCTTCATTAAGTTTGTTGCCTTCTCGGTGCGATTGTTATACCCGGTGTCGTCCCAAACTGAACCCGAAAGCATCAATAGTCATATGGCCTTATTTTAGTCTTATGGAGCTCCTCCGAAAATAGCTACCTTTGCGTGGCTTACTGGGAGGAATAAGATTCTTACAATTGATAGTTTGCACAAAAGATCCTTTATGATGACCAATGCATGTCCACTCTGTCTGAACGCCAAGGAGTCTGTCAACCATCTGTACATCCATTGTTCCTTTTCCCAAGTGGTGTGGTCCAGAATTCTCTGATCTGCAAATGTGAGTTGGGTGATGCCTTACTCAGTCGAAGGTTTGTTCCATTTCTGGCATCGAGGGCGGGTCTCTTAGAGCTTCCAAATGGAGGATTGCATAGCTAACTATCTTGTGGTCTATTTGGACTGAAAGGAATAACTGTTGCTTCTGTAATCTGAGTGGTTTGGTTGTTGGGGTTAGTAACCGGGTGGCTTTATATTAAGGAGTGGGCACCCTGAGTTTGTATGTAGGGGTTCGGTTGTGGTTGGTTGGGCCCTCCTGTTTTGTTTTTATGGTTTGTTTTCTTTTTCTTTTCTT
This sequence comes from Magnolia kwangsiensis, assembly GCA_037074715.1. Classification (NCBI taxonomy): domain Eukaryota; kingdom Viridiplantae; phylum Streptophyta; class Magnoliopsida; order Magnoliales; family Magnoliaceae; genus Magnolia; species Magnolia kwangsiensis. Next base: position 37,600,510 of record CM073574.1, on the reverse strand, counting down.
TTTCCTTTATCTAGCTTGGTTTTTTTTTTTTTTCCCTTCAACGTTAATACTATTGCATCCTCTTTCCAAAAAAAAAACAGGAGGGTTGGAATGCTTCTCATCAAGTGGTCCCACTACAGTACATACTCTGGCCTGGAATTCAAGCTACTCCACTCCGAGTGGGTTGCACATTCAAGTCAAATGTCAACTACTGGCTTCTAACCACCCATCGCTTTCATACAAATGATTGTGGGAAAGAACCAAACAGTCCACTAGCCAAGTGTCGTTGATCACCAAAAACCCCCTCTCAAATCTTCTTCCAAATAAAATAAATACCAAAACTCACGTAAATTTTATTTCCAATTCATCATAATGCTTTACACATACAAGCATATCCATGTGTAAGTTTAAAACAAAATAAACCCTAACAAAAATAGAAAATTACCATAATGCCCTTCAATCCCATCCACAACTCACTCAAATAGGATCGGAGTTGCATGATCTTCAGCTCGTTTGAAAGCTACCTCGCTAGGTTATCAAATAGGACCAATTTCGTGATTGACATCGTCTGGTACTCCAAAAGTGGCCCGCCAAGAAAGCGACTAGGAAACATATTAAACGCTCAATCTAACCCTAAAAACTAATTAAAGCAAATAAATGCTGAAAATAGAATGACCATTTGATTGATCCCATGAGACCCACAGTACAAGCTGACTGTTTCTTATCGAATTTATCATCAGACCATTGATCCACTGCAGACCATCAATCAAGACAATCTGAACTGTTAGATTGATCAGATCTTTGATCAACCAGCTTATCTAGCCGTTTGGTTGCATCAACCATATTACAATACGGATTGCTCGGCACTCATCTACCTCCAAGAAGTTGGCCACACCATGAAGACAGAAGATAACCTAGCGACCGTGAATGTTTACTTTTGACTGCGTCATCAGCCACCGCTTTTCTTTACAGTGTACACACACAGTGAGTGGATCAGCCCAATCATCCATGCGAGGTGACCTTCAGGTGTGCCACGCAACTTTTTGGGGCGTTGGATATCATACACACGCAATCTTGGCACTGATGAGGTAAGTGGATCAAATGCTAGTGGCCCACTCCTCGCGTGTGTGGTCGTGTGCGTGTTGTACGTGTACGTGGGATTTGGGAATGTGACCGAGTATATACGTTTTTGCTTTTTTCCAAAAGATGTGACCGAGTATACGTTTTTGCTTTTTTGCCGAAAGATGTGACCGAGTATACATTATGCTGTAATCTTCAGATAAATGTAGAATTTATATAGACTTAAACGAATTTTGAAAGCGGAATTGTAAAAAATTCACCTAATGATGGTAGGGTTTGGACTTCTCCCAAATTCTCCTCTTCGATCTCTTCTTCTCGTTCTCTTTTTCTACCGATAGCTCGAGAAATCCTCTCCATAGTCGTTGCTCTGAGAGAACGTGATAGAATCGATATTCGACAGCGAATAGAAGGAGAAGAAAAACAAATTCTCTCCGATCAAACCCTAGATTTCGCCGCACCTGGAAGGAGGAGTAGGAGATTTCTAACATGCGTCTGGTGCGTAATATACGCGCCTCGTTTGCTGCTGTCGCAAGGGGACTTTCCCACGCTTTTAGCGCCCGAAAACGATCTGCTGGATCGGGTCTCGTGTTTTTATGCGGGCGCGCTCCGGTGGTATCGGTACCACCGTAGCTTACGGTGCAACCGGATAGTCCTAGGGCCCAGTTGATTTAATGCATAAAATCCAATCCGTCCATCATATGCCTCAGCGTATGATGACTCCATGAGGTGGGCCACAAAATGGGATGCAAGTTGGGAGGGAACGCAGACTCTTGATTTGTGTGAAGGGTCACCATATTATTTATTTAAAATCTATGCCATGCCGTGGCTTCATCTACCCTGAACGAAGGATCCGACCAAAATCGAGACACTTATCGATTCCAGTGACCAATGTGCAAGTTGTCCTACCTTACTTTTATGAATGATGGGAGAGCTGATAAAAAGGGTGACACGTAGCATTTCATTAGGAATACAAGGTGGATAAATATATATATATATATATATATATATATATATATATATATATATATATCTTCTTACATTTTAAAGTTGGGTTGCGCTAAAAGATGACCGGGGATAACCGTCAGTGAAGAAAAAAAAAAAAAAAAGTGCAGCAGAATAAGCACATATCTTCACATGATTTGATCATATGCGTTCATATTAGATGTATCTGTTTATTATAATTCTTGGGTCAGAATTAATTGATTTGAATCGAGTTACTATATCAAATTTGGCACGCCTGAATAATTGAAAACAAATCAAGCAACCAGCATTTGTTGGCACACCCAGTGAAATTCAAATTACTTGATTGACTCGAGTATATTTGACTGATTTAATCATTTGGAATCATGAGTCGAAAGGTTATCGTAATATTTCAACTGTTGTTGTTGTGGCTAATGATCCTCCTACTCACATGAAAGAGGGCAAGGCCGACAAGCGCTTGAGCAAGAATATCCACCGCATAATCTAATTATTGTTCCCCCAAATCCAAACAGATCAGCGACATCTCGAGTTGAACCTCTTTATATTATGTCAATTGGGATGATTGATATGTAAAAGAGAATTCAATATATTGCAAAAACTACCGTGAGTTCAAATGGAATACTCACAAGTTCAAGTTGAGGCTTTCAATAAGCAGATGATCAGTCACACAGAAAACATGAATCGATTGATAGCTTTGTTCGCTGAAAGAGCATGTGTTGCACCTCAACAACAGGCCAATGCAATTTCTGTTGGAAATTGGCCACCTATACCACCAGCTTAGTCAATGCTACAGACACGTCCATTATAGCGAAATATACCACATGTTCATATCACTGATCCAGTATAGGATGTGCAAAAATTCACCGATATCAGTAGATTTTAGACGCCATAAACGTATTCTTGTTAACGACATAAAAAATTCACTGCCACTGGTAAATTTCAGACGTCCTGAACGTGAAAATAGGAACGTAGTACATGAAACCAATAATCAAGAGATGTTTATAGACACCCTTTGCCTATAAATCAACCGTATAATGAAAAACAATATCGGAACGGGCCTGAAGTGCCTCCAATTGTTGCACAGTAATATTAGTAGTGTAATTAAATTGTTCAATTGGTTCAAGAAGTATCAGGCCAAGTTTTTTGCTGAACTACTACTGTTGTTTATCATAAGTCATACCCTGATTAGATCGACCAACAATATCCATCGTCGAGGAATTATCGATCTAACTTTACGTTGTTTATAGGTAATATGGGTCAATTGACTGTATAACACAAGTCAATCTACCATACAATGCAGAGAATTGGCCGATAATTACTATTATAAATTACAATTATTCAGCCATTCACTCATTGGGGTATCATTTACTTGGTATTATAACTTACTATCGATTTTTATACAAAACTGACAAGAAACATAATAAAATTTTCATGCTCAGTTATTTTATAAGGATAAAGAAAATTTCATGGTTGATCTTGCTCGTTTTCAACAATATTACTAGGGGAATCAATTAAGAATTATATTGTTCGATTTAAAGAAGTAAAAAACCAATATAAGGTAATTACAATCGAGGCAAATTTTATCCAGTTGACTCAAGATGGACTGAAATTTGTGTTTCGGAAGAAATTTATCGGAACAGAATTCACTAGTCCTTATGGTTTGACCAATGAGATGTCTCGATATGAAGCCCTACTTTAATAATCAATTAGGCAAAGGAATTCATTGACACGGTCATATTATAATAACCTTAATTATGATGTTGCATTAACAAAAATAGTGGTTAAACAGCTATTCACGTGTTCGGCTTTAGTTAGAACAATGATAATGTAGCTTCTTATCGTAATGTTTGAATGTCTTACACATTTGATATTTCTCATGTTGATAAAAAAAATTGATATTATATTAGTTAATAAATTTATCAAATTTCTAGTTAATCACAAAATTTCGATGGTTGAATAACTAGAAAAAATAAAATTTATAAATGTAATGTAACTATATTGCATTCCATTAACAAACGCGTTGTTTTCGGGAATTTATTTAGGATAATATTGATAAAGGATTGCTGAAATTTTCATTAAAAAAAAAAAAAACGATGCTAATCAATTATGATCTATTTCCATCCAACATAGAGATCAATGTGGCCACCATCAATCTTTAAATGATGGGCTCTGTCATGACAAATTATTAAATTCAAAGTTCAAATGAATTAGCCTTGGGAGCAAAATCGCATGAGAAGTGTTAGGCCTGAAACAACGATCGACTGGACCAAGGCATATTCAGGTGTAGCAATGTCAAAATATTAGCAACTTCATTATATGTGTGTGAGGGCGACTCGGTCGAATGAGAGATCTTATGGACCAGAATATCAAGTGAAACAATTGACCAATCAGAATTCTAATGAAATAAATGTTTTCTATTTTAAAATGAATAAACATGTTAACGATTACTCTTGGCCTTTTCAAGGGCCAGAGGTGACTAAACCTCGGCATGTCAAAAAAGGTGCTTGAAAAATGTTAAATCATCCGATATTTCAAAGTGATGCTCGAAGAAATAACCTATACTCGAAAGCGGCATTGGCAAAGACAACATATGGCAAAGAGAAAGTAGTCGTTGCTTTGGATCAATCCCATGGGTATTGGTCAACTCAACCAAGGCTAGTAATGTCAAAACTAGAGGGAGAACAACATATATAAGCCGATATGAAATAATTAACCGAATTTCACGAGGATCATGACTTTGTTGAAAATCCGAGTTACGATAAGACAATTATGAACATGGAATGATTAACTGAATATCTCAACGATGAGAAATTCCCATATGATATTTTGACCAAAAAGTTGCTTGCTAAAGCAAGAGAGTTATAACATTCTTTTAAATTGAACAAAGGAAACATGGTCAAAGTTGTATTTGAAGTAAATACTCAACTAAATTTATAAACACTTGGGGGGCAGTGTGTGAATTCGGTCATACAATTTGGCTCGTTGTCACCAATTACATTGGATTGCAATATGATGTTGGCTCTGTCATTAAGTTGTTAGCTAAACCATCTTAACCAAGTACAACGAAAGGAGATGTGAAACAATTTGGCTTACCAACTCCAAGAAGGAAGCCAAAAAGTGTCAACCATGATGATCAAACTAGGGTCCCCATATGAAAATATCTTTATTGAAAGACCAACTCTTACAATGGCTCAACGTTTGAAGCTGTTGTATATTTCCATTCACTTGGAATGATGTTTGACCACTCGAGTTATGGTCAATAATGGAGTTGTTGTTAACATCATACCAGTCAAAATAATAGTTAAACTCGAGAAAGACTAAAGATGACCTTACCTAAACAAAAGTCGCAAAGAGTAATTCTACTAGATGAATAATGCATATGCATGGTGTTTTACCAGTCGAATTAATGGTGAGAACTAAGAGTGTCTTAATTGTTTTTTTTGTGGTCGATACTTTATCAAATTACAATGCTTTGCCTGGATGCAGTTGAATTCATTCATTTTTATGCATCTCGTCATTATTGCATCAATTCATAATTTTTTGAAATCAAGACATAGTATAAATTATTTTTGGCTAATAATAAACCATTATTAACTATGTCTAATGCATTCGATACTTGATTCTATAGAGACGAGATCAGACCCATACAATTTACTGAGCGAGATAATAATGGTCAACCAACCAGTATTGATGCTAGACCCCACCATAACAATATCGTACAAGATAGTGTTGTCACGATTCGATTGAACTAGGAGTTGTCGAATGTTATAATTATCTTCCGCGCGACTACAAGATGCATGGTTGAAGAAATTTCTTAATGAAACTATCATCGGTCTAGTCTAGAGTTTGCGACCATAGTACAAAGCTCGAGGAGAGCGTATGAAACCAAGATAATGCGTGTTTTGTTGATATCGAAGACAGCTATGCGGGCTAGTCAAGAAGCCGAAGATGGTATTGAAATGAAGGATTTGAAGCCATCTTTAGAGAAAAATTGGAGGATTCTCATGTTCAAGTTCAAGATCCTTCGATATAAATAAAAAATTGGGACAAAACAACATCCTAAACCTAATTTTATGATTGGATTGATAGATTTCCAAACACAGATCAAACTCCTTAATTTCCTCAAAGAGTTTGTCAATTGCTTTGCTTTAGATTATCGTGAATTGTCGAGATTAGATCAACATCTAGTCGAACACAGGTTACCCATGGAGGAGGGATATCAACCACATATGCAGCCGCCTGGGTGGATGATGGCCGAGGTAATTATAATGCAAAAGATCTATGAGGAAATCGAGTATATTTTAAAATCAAGTTTCATTGAACCCATTAAACATGCCAAATGGACTTCGAACATAGTACCAGTTATAAAAAAATAACGGTAAGCTCAAAGTAGGCATGGATTTTCATAATCTAAATCGGTCGCATTGGAAACTGATATTTGACAGTTTAAGAACCGATAAAGGATTAAGAACAGGAATCATTATGATCGATTCATTTGGAATAAACACAATAATTTGCGTTCCAACTTGAGTTTGATTGTATCAACAATCAAGCTAACTACGCAGCTTTAATAATTGGCATAGAGTTGTTGACAAAATATGTTTTGATTATTTGTTGGTAATAAACCGGCTTATTGGTTTGTTTTATTGTACAAGTACGACTTGACAATCATATTATCTGTTGAAAATATAATTTATCGAGTAGATTTAATAAGGTCGAGTTAAAACATGTATTGAGAAAATAGTATTGATGCCAATGAAATGACATAGGACTTAAAATTGGACAAGGATTTAAAGAAAGAATAATGACAGCTCAAAGTAATCATTACCCTCAATGTTTTGAAGGGAATTGGCCGATGAAATTTGCTTGGTCGAGGTGAGGACTTAGGCCGAGCCTATTCCATGCCCGTGACAAACCAAAACTAACAAGGCTAAGCTCGACCTTATAAGTTAATAATCAACTTAAATTGTACCTATTAATTACATCTGAAAGTGGAATAGGTATTTAAGAGAATATTAACGGCTATCATTGGCCATATATGAGGATGTTTATTGTTATTATAATTGAAATAGCCATTTAATAAAATATTAATTATGATTGGAATTGGAATAGTAATCAAGGATGACGTTCATTATTATTGAAATTGAAATAGTTATCTAGGCGATATTAATAGTTAATAATAAGTTATTTAAACTAGACTAGCCATTGAATATTAAAAATTTTATATATATATATATATATATATATATATATATATATATATATATATATATATATATATATATATATATATATATTGAGGAAAAGTAGATATTTTAAATATACCATTGAAAACTATAAATGAGCTGGATTTTGGACAGGGTTATGGACCTTTATACACATCCCAAGCCCAACCCTATTAATAAATGAGCTTTACTTTTAGGCTTGAGCCCCGTCTTTAATTATATATGCCATCCCAAGTCCAGCCAGAGAGCTAGATGGCCCGGGCTAGCCCACTGACCACACTAGAGTTACACCTTGTTAATAGGTTTTTTTGAAAGATACTAAGCAAGGCTCGCTCAAGTTATGGATTTAGTGATGTTTTACGTATGGTCATGTCAAGAACAACATATAATAGACGGGGTTGATTTTACACACATAATATGATGGATCTCACAGAGTTTGGTGTTTTGCATGTTGTAAAACAAATATTGTAGACGATTTATTATGGTGAGAGGAAAAGCCTAGGGTATGTGTAGACACCCCACCCAGGCTAAATCTTGAGAAGGCTAAGATCATCCGGCAACCATGATCGTTCCGTGAACCAGAATCCCAACCTAAACCAAATCCTGACCCAAAAGTCTCCAATCCGTAACAAAAAACCACGATCCAAACCATTCAGCACACATGCAGCCCCGCCTATACCCTATATCATGACCCAAATCCTCTTTACCCAAGTTAAAATCCATTTTTCTGAACCGAAAAACTCAAAAGGAGATTTTCGGGTGAACCCGCACAATGTACAAAGCTCGCACGCGTGAAACCGACCCGAACTGAGCTCGGGCGGTAGTCTGACTACCGCCTGCAGTACTTCAGGTGCTGCCGCTCGCGAGCTGCGTGCGAACAGCTGTCCCAGCATTCAAAAGTCAATTTTCCTTCAAAATTACCCTCCCAGATTTTACTATTTACCTCTTTACCGCCCCCATAGCAAATGAGAGTGTGTCATGTGGCATTTCTCTCTCTCCAACCAACCATAACTTGCCATGTCATCCTTTACCCCTCCCAAATCCAGAAAATACCAAAATGTCATTGAAGAGGGCTATAAATAGCCCTCTCCTCTTCTCATTTCCACACACATCCAACAACAACTCTTCACTTCCAAGTCCAAGTGAAAAGAAGAGTGAGAGGGAGAAAGGGAAGAAGAGAGTGAGGGTGAGGAGGTGCTCCAAAGCCTTTAAGTCTAGATTTTTCAACTATCTTCTTAGCCCACTCTTTGCTTTTCTAGCCATTCTAACCTCCCAGCGTAGCCTAGTTGATCATGGTTCAACCCACATCCTAGCTTACTCAAGAGAATCAAGCCAAAGATCCATTTATTTTATAAGCATCCATTATGACATTGACTCCCTTCTCAACCCCCCTGCTTCTCTAGATCTCTAGTGAACGTATGTTCTGTGGCTTGCCGTATATCGGATCCTATCACATCAGAAATTTCTAATGATCTAGTCTATTTTTCTTACCTCTTTGCATAAGCATCATCACATCCGCCCTCTAGACACGCCATTGGACGTATGCTCTGTGGCTTGCCGAAATCTCGGATCTTGCCGCATCAGAAATTCACGTGTGTGCCTAGTCCCATCTCGGCCACAACATCCATCATCCCTTGAGATTGTTTTGCCACACTGAGTAGATACCGTACATTTGTACAGGCAGAGAGGGTGCCTAACACTTTCCCTCTTTGTAACCGAGGTCCCTTGCCCGGAATCTCGGATCGCAGACCAGGAGTCAATCTAAGGTAAGGAAGTCTCTGGATTTTCCTCACCTTGCGTATTTCGTGGTTCTAGCCGACCGCGGGATTTCGAGATTTTTTGGTTAGTGGCGACTTCAACATCCATAATCAGCCTATTACCCCTAATCAACCATACAAATCACAAATTAGTGTGGACACCGATTTTTAGTGTCTACAGAATGGTGACTCCGCTGGGGATTTCGCTAGAGCATACTAGATGAGACCCGACTCGAAAACGTGTGATATTCTAATCTCGAGGGATATCATCATTTGCATTCATACAAACAAAAAGACAAAAAAAAATAATCTTTTGGCTTATCTTTGTTTAGGCACAGATACGAATCATGATCACTTGATCCCGCACAGCCATGACTTCTCAAGCCTCTCATGAAGAAGAGTCGGCAGCTCAGCCAGCTCCGGAAACTTCGGCACCCGCACCCGCACCTACACCTACACTCGCATTATCACCAGTAGTCCAGGCAAACTCCCAAGAGCTGCTCCTTCGAACAATGAAAGAATTACTACTTCGCTTGGTGTCAAATCTCCCTCCAAATACACAAATAACTCAACCTAGTGTATAGAATAGTTCACTTCCACAAACCCCCTTTGCCTTCTCTCTCATTCCCCCAACAAATCCCGTACTCCTTCTCTCGGAAGAGTCAGCACTAGAACAACAGCAACCAACAAATGGGAGCAACCCTCCCGTACATCCCTACTCAGCACATCACAACAATCAGGTTACAACACAGGCTCCCCCTAATGGGAACCACCGACAAGAACTGGCGGATGCCCACAAGGGGGCCAGTTTCAAGTCCAATTCACTCCCTCTAACGGGAGTAACATTCCGGAGTTGGTAGATACCCCAGGCGGGAGCCACTTCCGAACTTCACACCCTCCTCCGAAAGAGAGCTGTGTTCAATTCCAGCCACCTCCCGTCGCTGGGAGTCCATCATCTTTTCAACAACATCCCATCATCGATCTATACGAAGAAAAAGCAGCGCAAGCCCTACAGCAAGGGGCAAGATACCCGCAAAAAGGCAAGTCAGAGATTGAGGAACTACGAGAGCAATTACAAATGGTGCAAAGTCAGCTTCAAAGACAACAAGGAGTGGATCACCCATCCACCAAGTTCAGGGATCTCTGTCCCTTCCCAAACGCCCGAGTACCTCCAAATTTTGAGGTACAAAAATTCAAAAGGTATGACGGTAGTGGGTGTCCCACAACACACCTGAAAGCATTTTGCAGATAACTCAATTTGATAGCAGAGAATGATGGAGCCTTGATACGGCTCTTCCAGAAATTTCTCAAAGGCGATGCTTTGGATTGGTATACCTCTTTGGACAACCATCAAATCAAGACCTGGGAAAAGCTCTCTCAGGCATTCATTGACAGGTTCTCATACAACCTGAATATGGCTCCAAGAAGGTTCGACTTGGCTGCCTTGAGATAAAAAAGTGACGAATCTTTATCAGCATACGTAGGACGATGGCGAACCATGACAGCTTGGATGAGAAACCCCATCGATGACGAGGAGCAAATATCCATGATTGTACACTCGACAAATCATAGTATTTCAGGATATCTAATCTTGTACCCATACGTAAACTTCTCTCAGCTCATCCGAGCTGGAGAACAGGTCGAGGCAAGGATCAGAGCCGGAACCATTTCTCCATGGCCACATTAGACTCCTACAATCAAAAGAAACAAAGTCGAAGGGAAACCTGTTGGTTATGGGAATGGAAACGGCACTGCTCCTGCGCAATGCAATACAGAAGTTAACAACATTATTACCAACACTCAAGGCAGTCAGTATGCTCCACAACAGGAGCCACAACATGATAGGCAATACCAATCGTAACCAAATAGCCAAACAGGCAGTACCAATCACAGTCAGTCTAGCAGGGATATCAGGGGCAGTCGCCTCAATAACAATAACAACAGCCTAGGGGAAATGCGTCAGGCCCATACAAACAGGCAATGTTAGAGAGAAAGTTCACCCCTTTAACACAAACATACAGTCAGGTTCTGACAATATTAATGCAAAAGCAACTCCTGACACCCAGCACATCTGACGCCTCTACTGTCAACCACATTAAAGGAGGGCAACCCAGGTATTCATTCCCACATCATTCCATACAGGCAATCATACAAGACACAACGAACCGGGCATGGGAATACTAACAGGCACCATCACCTGAGCCACAGATATTCCTCGAAGCAGCACCAGCCATTCAACCCCTTGTCTTTTTAGAAGCAGCACCATCAACACCGCCTCTCGTGACTCTTGAAGTCGCACTCAACAAGTCACATTTGCAACATCTTGCCTTTCAAGGGGCACACCCCGCATGTCCAAAAAGGTCGAATTCTGAACTTGTCATTCTTCCAATAGGTCTCCCTGATCTATCTTCGCTGACTTTGCAAGGGGCACCCCTGGTTCAAGTCCCAAATTCCTGATACCTCACCAACTGGCACACGGCCAGAGAACCTCTCCTGTACATCAAAAGGTGGAAGAAGACACCAATGTCAAAACCTGTCAAACTCCGATGACACCTCAAGAGAAACCATCAAGTCTTCTACAAACTGTCACAACCACAGTCCATCAGCCTCAGGAGCCCCTAATATAATTGGAAGGAAGAACGGTTCTATCCTATAACCCGAAGGCAGTCCCATGACATTACCCAGAATGCGCCGAAGTAAGCAACAATGGGAGGTACTTCAGGAGAGATAACCAGAATCCAAAGGAAACCCGAGGAGCTTTGTCGAGAACCGCCTACAAAAGCAACGCTGCTTATGACATAACAGCCCATCTCAAAACCATTCCCGCGCGGATATCCATCTGGGAACTCTTATGCACATCAAGATCACATCGAGAAATCTTTGCGAAGACTCTGAATGATGCACATATCTCTCCTGACGTACTCTCCGAAATGGTGGCAAGTATGATTGGACAACTCCTCGCACCACGAGCCATCACTTTCTCTGATGATGAATTACCACTTGAGGGACGCAAGCACGGGCGCTCACTGAACATAGTGGCCCACCACAAAAATTTCAAAGTCCCACTTGTGCTCATTGACAATGGATCTAGCCTTAATGTTTGCCCTTTAAGGACTGTTAAACGGTTAAAGATAGAATCATCCTCTTTCAGGTCCAGCACTATGAGTGTCAAAGCTTTCGATAATTTTCGAAGACAGGTTGAAGCAGAGATTGACATTGAGTTACAAATCAGACCAGACTTGACCCTTGTCACATTCCAGGTCACTGACATCCCTGCCTTATTTAATCTCCTATTGGGGCGGCCATGAATTCATGCTGTTGGAGCCATTCCCTCAACCCTCCACCAAAGAGTTAAATTCCCTTCAGGGAATCGAATCATTTCAGTGTTGGCTGAGCCAGAAACTGTCCTGCCAGTAGTGGTTAATATCCTAGAAACTGACATCCCTGTGATCGACATCCAGCATGTAAAGGGCGATGTATCATATCACCGCTTCGAGTTCGAAGTTGTAAATTCAATCGCTAATCCTCGCCCTCTCACTGCTGAACATGTCATTTCCCCCGCTGAACGATTAATCTGGAACTACCATACTGAGTTCCATGAAAAAGGTATAGTAGTACAACCAGCACGTGCCAACGTGCAGAGACAGGGGCTGGGGTACCAACCAAAACCAGAGAATCAGGCTGAGAGGCCAAAGAAAAGTCAATCCTTCAAGTACACACTCGTCCACTTTATCAAGGCTGGAATAGTTTGTGGAAACCCGATGATTTCCCTTGAGGACAATCTCCAGCAACTCAAATTCTCTGATCATTCCCACCCAGAGTCTGTCTGGCCACCCATAAGATGGGACAAGATTCTCGAGACAGCAAAAACATATCTGACGCAAGGAGCAGAACCCCCAGATCCACCGCAAAAGGCAAGGGGCACGGAAACAGGTCCACTTATGCGGGATCCAGAACCAAGAATGCCCCTTGAAAAGGATGCAGACAAACTCAGGAAGACACCCATTCCCACACACAGTTAAGGGAACATGTCCTCAACACCAGCCCAACAACACAAGGGGCAGAAGCAACCCATCCATTGGATTGACAAAGGGAAGTGGCCTGCCCTTGACTAGACAGACATCAAGGTCCCATCATAGGACCAACTAGAGAAACCGGAACAATTCCAGCTCTTAGGCGAGGAAGTCGAATTAGATTCCGACTCTGAGCCTAGCCCAGCAGACATCATGGTCATCAAAGCAGGTGACCCATATGAACACACAGGTCTGGACAGCGAGATTGAAAGGGGGGAAGAATCACCATGGACAGCTGTCCCCCTAACAATCGAGTTGGTCGGTGAATCCTCCATGGATGCTGATTTCAAAAAAAAATGCCGATGTAAATAGCGGTTGGTACCCTAGACTAGGACATGATCAATCTTGGTTTGCAACACCATCCTGTTCGGGACCTCCAGGTGGCACAAAAAAATTAAAAAATTTTCAAAACACAAAAACATCATATATTCCTAAAAGCACAAAAAAATCAGATATTTCTCAAAATCACAAAACATCAGAAAATCTTCAAAACATAAAAACAACAGAAAAGTTTTTAAAAGCCACTGTGCCAAACATCCCACACACACCGCAGGAATTCGAAGTTGACTTGTATGATTTCGATCTCGAGTTGGACTTCGAGCTCATAGGTTTGGATGAAGCCCCGGATGAGGAAAATGATGATACAGCTCTCGAATTCGAGGATTCCCTCGAGAAATTCGAAACAAAGGCCAATGTTGTGGCAGATGATTTCGAAATTGTGAACTTAGGGTCAGCGAAACTTCGCAGGGAGGTGCGCATCGAAAGATCATTATCTCCGGAATACAAGCAGAGAATGATGGAGTTTTTGAAACCGAGGTTGTCTAACTTTATTTTCTCATACGAGGACATGCCTGGGCTTGATGAAGATCTGGTGGTGCACCATCTACCAACAAAGCCAGATATGAAGCTAGTTAAACAAAAGCTGTGGAGAATGAAGCTGGAATGGGCCTCGCAGGTCCGCGATGAAGTCATCAAGCAATACAATGCGGGATTTCTGGTGGTCTCCAACTACTCGGAATGGCTCACAAATATCGTACCAGTTCTAAAAAAGGATGGAAAAGTTAGAATGTGCATCGATTTTAGAGATCTCAACAAAGCAAGTCCTAAAGATGACTTCCATCTGCCTCACATCGACACACTGGTAGATAATACTGCTAGACACAAGATCTTCTCCTTCATGGACGGATTCTCCGGATACAATCAGATTAAAATGGCCATTGATGATCGAGAGAAGACCTCCTTCATCACACCATGGGGAACTTTCTGCTACCGGGTCATACCCTTCGGATTGAAGAATGCATGAGCTACATATCAGCGAACTATGACTGCCTTATTCCACGACATGATAAATAAGGAAATGGAAGTCTATGTGGATGACATGATAGTCAAGTCCGCACGATCGAAAGACACTTCGAAGATCTCAAAAGGCTATTCGATAGGCTAGAAAAGTTCAAGCTCCGACTTAATCCACAAAAATGTGTCTTCGGGGCAACCGGAGGCAAATTGTTGGGCTTCATCGTCAGCTAGGATGGTATTCGGGTAGATGAAACCAAGACCAAAGCAATCATTGAAATGCCACCACCCAAATCAGAGAAAGAAATTCGAGGCTTCCTCAGGCAAATCCAGTATATTGGCTGATTCATCGCACAGCTCACCCCAGTCTGTAAGCCCATATTCAAGCTCCTGCGGAAGAACTCGCCAAATGAATGGAATGATGATTGTCAAGTGGCCTTCAACAAAATCAAAGGGTACCTGCTAAACCCTCCAGTGCCGATGCCACCTGTTATAGGAAGGTCATTGTTGTTATACGTCTCCGTCACAGCAGAAACAATTGGATGCGTTCTTGGCCAACACGATGACACAGGAAGAAAAGAGCAGACGATCTACTATCTGAGTAGACACTTCACGAGCTATGAAGCCAAATACTCTAGCTTAGAGAAAACGTGTCTCGCCCTAGTCTGAGTAACACAGCGGCTGCGACAATATATGATCGCTCACCCAGTCCTTCTGCTCGCTTGCATGGACCCATTGAAGTACTTGTTCGAGAAACCAGCACTAACGGGTAGGATTGCAAAGTGACAATTATTACTTTCCGAGTTCGACATCACCTATGTCACTCGGAAGGCAATCAAGGGGCAAGCATTGGCCGTTCATCTAGCCGCACATTCTCTGCCCGACTACCAGCTACTGAAGACCTTCTTCCCTGATGAGGACATCCTCCTAATTGAGGAAGAAGAGGAAAAAGAGGCGGGAGAATGGACACTCTTCTTTGACGGAGCTGCAAACTCGAAAGGAAGTGGAGTAGGCGTCATACTCTACTCTCCTAAAGACGTCCCAGTTCCCATATCCAGAAGACTAGCGTTCCAGTGCACTAACAACGTAGCAAAATATGAAGCATGCATCACCGGTCTAAGAGAAGCCATAATCCTTAATGTGAAGAAATTACGGGTCTTCGGGGACTCGCAACTCATCATCAATCAGATAAATGGTGACTGGAAGACCAAGGACGAGAAGCTAATACCATATCATGTCTATCTGGAGAACCTAATGGAGGAATTTTAGGAAATCACTTTCTCTTACATGCCTCAAATCAAGAACCAATTTGCAGACGCTTTGGCTACCCTCGCTTCAATGATGGAGATCCCAAAAGGAGTTGCTGAATGGAAACTCACTGTTGAACTTCAGGAGGAACCTGCATTCTTCCTACAGATCAATGAAGCTGACCTTCCCTCAAACGATCGGCCATGGTACATAGACATCAAGGAATATCTCGAGCACCAGAAGTACCCAGAAGGAGCAACTCTGACAGATCGTCGCATCATACAACAGCTGGCAACGCAATTCATAATTACCGGCGGCATCCTCTACAAGCGATCCTTCAATCAAGTCCTTCGCTGCGTGGATGAAACAGAAGCAATGCATGTCATGTCAGAAATCTACGAAGGACTATGCGGCCCACACATGATGGAGAAAAAGATCTTGCGACTTGGCTACTATTGGCTCACAATGGAGACAGATTGTTACAAGCATGTCATGAAATGTTCAAGTGTCAAGAACATGCAAACCAGATCCATGCCCCTACATCCGAACTCTACAACCTGACATCTCCATGACCCTTTTCCGTATGGGGGCTTGACATCATCGATAAAATCAGTCCTAAAGCTTCGAATGGGCATGAATACATCCTGGTAGCAGTAGACTACTTCACCAAATGAATAGAGGCAGTATCCTACACTACCATTGCAGCGTCTCATGTGGTCAAGTTTATAAAGAATAACATCATCAGCTGTTATGGGGTCCCTCAGGCCATCATTACTGATAACGGAACCCCGTTCGTCAATAAAAGGATGGGCGATTTCCTCGAAAAATTTAAGATCCAACGCCATCGATCAAGCCCCTATCGTCCCCAAATGAATGGTGGGGTTGAAACGGTAAACAAGACCATCATCTATATACTAGAGAAGATGGTGAAAACGTATCGCGACTGGTCGGAGATATTTCCCTATGCACTTTGGGCCTATCGAACGTCTGTACGGTCTGCTACAAGCACAACTCCATATGAGCTTACATATGGAGTGGAGGTGGTACTACCAGTTGAGATCAAAATTTCATCACTGTGGATATTGCTAGAAAGCAAAGTCAAGGAGGGCGAGTGGTTACAAGCAAGATACAATCAACTGCATCTAGCAGATGAAAAGCGCATGCGGGCGCTAAGCCACTCCTAATGTTATCAGAGAAGGATCGCTTGGGCCTACAATAAAAGGATCCACAAAAGAAGTTTTAAAGTTGGCGACATGGTCATGAAGCGTATCTTGCCACCGCACCTACCAGATCCCAGAAAAAAGTTCAAACCCTCGTGGGAAGAACCACTGATCATCCGATAAGTGCTCCCAGGAGGCTCTCTTCGGCTCACTAGTCTGAAAGGAGAAGATCTTCCTGAGCCCATCAACGCCGACAACGTGAAAATATATCACGGGTAACCCTACCTGACTTTGTCAATGATTATAATCGCAAAGCTGCACCCATCATTTCCCACCCAAAAAAAAGAAGAAGAAAGAGGGGGTATACCCACCACTTCTCCCGTCAGAAAACACCAATCGTCTATCTCACAAAAAGAAGAAGAGAAAAAAGTAAAAAAAGGAAGAAGAAGAGAAGACAAAAAAAGAAAGAAAATAAGACCCCGGAAAGAATAAAACAAATTCATCCCTCACTAAAGGCAGCTTTCAATTGTACTCAAAGACAAGGACATGAGAGTAATTAGTTGGCCGGCAATGAAGGAAGCCTCTCCGCCTCCTCCATCACCCCTGGCACACCAAAGGAAAATAAAAAAAATAACAAAGGACATGCCTAAGCAAAAGGGGCGAGTTGAAAACCCCAAAGGGCGGCTCGAGTAAAAACAACGGGCATGCAGCGGACTTAGTGAAAACCTGAAAAGGTGCCAAGGGTAAAAATAGCATAGCTACCAAGGGGTAGGCAAGATCAAAAGCCCGGGATGTAGGAAAATTCAAGAGGACGCTACGGGCAAAAATGACGGGAAAAAACTGAACATAGTAAAAACCCGAGAAGGCGCTCGGGTAAAAACAGCAAGAAAAATAAAAAATAAAATAAAAGTGCAGGTACAGAAAAAGCTGAAGCAACAAGTGCTCCAATGAGATACAAAGAAAAGATCAACTACGGATCAGTTCTCTATCAGACTCTGCTCAAATCCGCGGGATGCGATCCCAAACACCTTCTTAGGGAACCAAGACCTTAAAAACACAATCTAAGATACTGCAAACAACATGGGCTGAGCCCAGGATTCTGATCCTAATCATTCAAAGCACAAATCCAAACACAAGCAAACATTGACATTTGGCACAAACAAAAATTTTATTTCTTTCCTTTAAAATTTTCTTGCAAGTATTTTATCTTCCTATTTTTTAAAAAAAATGGTCCAAAAACACCAAAAAACAAAGGTTTAAGGCATGCAAAATAGTTGGTCGGCATCAAGCATCACAGATAAGCTACTATCCCTCGTACATTGACGATATTTGCCTAAGCCTCTCTATCTCCATGCGCAGGTAGAAGGCCTTATCCCTCTCCAAGCGGTGCGTCGTGAGCATACTCTCATCATATCTCCACCCCACTGCCAGACGACGAGCCATGTCCTCGCATGTGTGTCGGAGGATAGCAATCTAGCTGATCAAGTGGCCATGTGTGACCAATAAGAAGGAAGGATCAATGAAGGGTTGCTCCTTAAAAGCCTCAAACGAGTCGACAACACATGAAGAGGATGAAGCAGTATCACCCGTCATGTCCTGATCAGCAGCCTCATCCTCCAAGTGCCAGTCCGAAACCTGTCGATAAAGAGATTGCTCCGCAACCCACCTCTGATACGACACTATGGCCAAAGGGGGAGCCCATGACTTAAGCTCTGGCATTGCCGCATCCAAGGACCCCTGCCAGGAAATCCAAACCCATCTATATAAGGCAATCAAATCGGAAGGAAAATAAGCATGACCAAATCCAGAAAAGGCAAACTTTGGGATGTCCTGCCAAAAGTCAAACTGATGAAGAAATCGCTCAGGATGATAGGAGCAGTATCCTCGAAGGCCTAACAACAGCAAGGGAGTGCGAGCTGCATGCTGATCAGGGGAGGGCGACAGAGCCAGGTAGCCTCCCAGTTAACCTCCCAGCCTTGAAGCTGAGAGAGCATGTGACGGTACAATGGCTCAGTGGCCTCAGCACCAGAGGGAAGGCCATCAAGTAGCAAAGACAACACATCATGGGAGCAGAAATCAGGCCAAGAAAGCATAGAGGTCATATAAAGATGTTCTCATAACCATACCTGGGGAGGAATAAATCAAACTTAAGCTGTAAGCAGAAAAAACATATATAAAAAAGAGGAAGTAGAGTAAAAGGTACCTGAAGGAACGAGCAGCAACCCCGCAGGATACGGGTACATCCAAGAGAGTATTTAGTCAACCCTAAGAAGAAATCCGCCAGTACTACGAAAATGATGCTCCTGCAATACAATATACGATGGAATACATCCAACAAAGCTCCCAACGATGACTACCTCCATCCTGAGAAGAGTAGCTTGGCCAAGACACAAAATATCAGCGCATTCAGGCACTGAAGCTGACGATCAGATCCAGGGGTGCCTCGAGAAATAGAGCAGCGGTCATACAACATCTCAAGAGACAACTCACCAACCCCACCTTCCACAGTAGGAAGGGCTGTAAGAAATTCAAACCAGGTGATCAAATCAGAAGAACGAACTGGCTCGGATGAAGGAACATAGGGCTCTTGAGTAAGAAGCAGACTAGATAGACGAGAAAACTCCTCCAACGACGGACCCAACTCCAAGTCATTAAAGGAGAACAAATTCAAGGATGGAACCCAATCAAATAGTGCCGCACTCAACAACCGTCAATCTAGGCGGACTCGATGCAAGTGGAGAACCTCTCGAAAACCCAGGGAGCTTAACTCGAAGATCTTGGACTCGGTCAAACTCTCAATCCAAAGATGCAATCGCTCGAAACATGTACCCCGGGGCTGCAACCGACAAGTCTGGACAGGTACGCCCTCAACATTAAGATCCTCGGATCAGCAGGATAGTCATAAAAAATGGGCATCCCCTCGTCTAGTAGGTCTATCTCATGGTGATGGAAGAAACCAGCATCTCCCATCGCATCACGCAGAGTGTCTTGAAAAGCAGCAACAGGCAGGCCCAAGCCGCCAATAACTGCCACTTCAGGAGCTGATTGGAACATACATGCCTCGGGAATCGTAGCACCTGTAGAGCCGACAAAACCTGTGCCATGAACATCGATAACAGCCGCCTGTCCCATCCTCTCCTTAAAATCTGCGCTAAAAATCTAACCTCACCCATGGGAAGTCCATCATGAGTCAGATCCAAGCCAGCCAAATTGCCCAAATAAGGCCCACCACCTCGCCAGGTCCGATCCATCCCATCTATGTCATCCACTGCCGTAATGCCACCATCCACACCACCCATAGTCATTGATTCATCAACCAAGCATCCCTCAATATCACCATACTACCCCCACCATCCAGCCCACTCATCACATCAATAAAACCTGGAGGCCCACCTGGAGTAACTCCATCAAATCCATCATCGCCAAACTCACATCCATAAACCCTGGCGGCCCATCTAACATGGATCTATCGAACCCTTCCATCCCATCCAATCTAACCTCACATCTTCCATTAATGGTGGAGGGGGTAATGCCATAAATAGTATTGATCTCCCCAAAAGAGCTCATTACTCCCCCACCAACCTCCATCAACTCTTCCATAAATGGATTCTCTCCACCATTATTGGACCCACCAACTCTCTCACCACTCATGAGTCCATCATTGCTCCCATCATGGCTGGCCATAACCAGCACCAAAAAAGAAAAAAGAGGACAAAAGGGGAAGAGGACAAAGAGAAGGAGACAAAGGAGAATGGATAAAAGAGATGATCGAATGGACAGGGATAGCAAAGAATATCCGAAACAAGTCAGCAAGAATGAACAGGAGGAGGAGATGGTCACTGGAAGAAAAGATGAACGGAGGCGGCACCCCGATTACCGCCTACGGCAATCCAATCACCGCCTGCAGACCTACCATTTCTGTGTCATTGATGCAACGCTGACAGGACAGAATGAGAGGAAAAAAAGTCAGCGGGAGGAAGTCCGATTGCCGCCCGCAGCAGTCCGACTACCGTCCGGGCCCACTTTCGGCCACATTTTGGGTGGGATCCACCTCAGTAGGCCAGGACCTTAGAACAAACATCCATACACCCAAAAGAGATCCCGAAGGTGCACAAAAGTAAAGATTGAAAGAGAACAATGTCAGCAAATTGAAGTTTATAAACATAAAAATTGTACATCCAAAGATACAAGAAAGCAAGATACAATAAGCTAGTCATCATCAGGAAGATAAGCATCAGTATCTTGGTGATGAAAGTGAGGCCCCAGGATCCCTTCTCCAGCAAAATGCCACCGCCACCAGGGGCATAGCCGGGTTGTAAAATCAGGCCGATACCATACTGCTCACACCAGGAGCTATACTCTCTAGATAGATCTACAAAGGCGCTAGCATCATAGCCCTCCAGTGCAGCAGTCAGTTCTCTCTCAGGCACCAATCTCCAATCAGAAGGACCAAATGGAGGACTCAGTGGTACCATGGGACTACCAGTCAGCTGCCAGAAAAGTCTCTCTCCCAAGTACCATTTCATCACATGAGGATCCTCAAGAATACGGCGTCGATGAGAAGCCTGAAAAGCTTCCTGGGCTCCAGGAGTAAGTGCCGCATTCGATCGGAAATACGGCCTGGATAGGAACTGCAAAAAAGAAAATCGAAAATTTGAGCAAAAGAGGTAATGCATGGGCAACACAGAAAAGGGTGAGATCACTCACATCACTCGGAACAAGGGCATCGATGTTTGACCTCCAGGTAAGGTCAGAAAATAAGTGCGTGCGGCTGCGGTTATCCTTGTACCACAGCATCATGCGAGAAAATGGAGGCGAATGGTCGATCAAGATGGGGGCCAAATATGGAAAGTGGTCAAAAAAGCAGACCTGCATGAATTACTGTCAGAGAAAGACAAACCAGTTCATCCCTAGGAAAAGTATTACAAAGATGGAGGCCAAAGAGAATACCTTAATGACAGGGTAAAAGCCAGTCAGGGATCAGCTGATACAATGTAACATTCCGAAAATCGGGGGGTCGAGTAAAAACCCAACTCCCGAGTTTCAAAATGTTATTTATGCAACATAGATATGTATGATTGAATGTTGTCTGTGATAATGTATTAAACATGAGTGAGATTAAGCTAGAACAGCATATCATACTCCAGAGACAGTTAAATTAACAAGCGGAAGACTGTGATAGTAGGTATAACATATATAAACTGTTGTATGTCTCCAGAGTGTGAATATGTAACCAGGTTATATACATACATGTATACTCCAAAAGTAAACCAAAACGAATATACATGAATGCGCTAAAAATATAAAATGACAAGTGTCAAGGTATTTAATCAACCTCCCTGTAATCCCGTCGATCAGAACACGCATAAAGGAGGAATCCTCCTCATCATCATCAAGTCCAGCTCCGCCTCGCAGGCCGCGCCATCATCTGCAATTACAATAGGGACTGGTGGGTGTCCGAAAACACCATCCCGTAACGTGGGAGTGAGTGATCAACTCAGTGGGATAAGAGAGCAGAGATTAACATGTTATCAAATCAATCATGCGATAATAGTAAGGCAATAAATCAAACATTTTTAATACTGTTGTTAATGCAATTATGACATGACATGATATATGCCCTCACCGACGATCTCCCTCATACAGCACCATCTTACGACCGCGGCATACAATCGACCCTCAAGTGCTCCACATCTTTCAGGCACATGCAATGGTATGGTGATATGATTTTCGAGTTGTTATTAGTCCATTCAAACAGCAGGATTGAGAAACTAAGGTACCTCCCTTATATTAATCCCAACACAGATCCTGTCTAGGGTCGTCACTCCTAGTAATCTCATACGATGTATATTTTGTAGGGCGCTGCAAGGGTTGCCAGGGCTGTTGCACACACTCGTTACTCCGCTCTCCCATCACCTTATCAATACAGGCCTACTGTACTCTACTGCTACTGAAGGGCCGTCGCCTCCCGTAGATTCAGAATACCCTCGCGGTCACTACAAAGGACTCGTCGCCTGATCAGTGTAGGCCGACAGCAAGAATATAGTGTCTCATACCACCATAATCTGCTCACGAGACTAGGTGCTCACTGGTCACTACGGGGAGGTTTATGGCCCCAGCATAGGCCGACAGCTCGACCACAGTGTCCCATACCACCATGCCCGGCTCATGAGTCTTCGTGGATCAAGGTACCATGGTTAACAGGGTTTACAATGGTAAGTTCAGTACCCTAGGTTCAAGCAGTTATGACTCATGCAGGGTGAACATAAAACGGCCAGTCGGGTTACTTGAGGGGCTCGACTAGCACGATCGCATCTCAAGTCGAACGACATGAAGTGCGTAAAACACCTCGTGTGGCCTAACCACTACCGCCAACTCCAAAACACGACTCTCGTTCATCGACGTGTCGTTCGTGGCAAATATAAGCCAACCACGAATTCGCTCGGTTACTGACTGCCTGGACTAAGTATAGTCCCAAACACATATGAATCCACATCAGCAATCATGTGAGAGTATTGGAAATGAAACACAACCATGTGAGCATGTTAACACATGTTATATCGTACAACTTAAGTAAATCATCTGACACATGCCTTTCATACATATAGTGAAATTATGCATATCGCCAACATATAGGAAATCATTTCCATCAGCATATTAATTGAGAATTCAATCTCAAACTAAATCATAATGAAATCATCAAGCACATGTTATAACATACAAATCAAGTGAATCATCAAGCACATGCATTTCATTCATATAATGAAATCATGCATATAACTAACATGTAGGAAATCATTTACACCAGCATATTAATTGAGAAATCAATCTCAAATTAATTCATAACACCATTTAATTCAATACATACTAATACAAGCATTTATACAAACACTTACACTAAACACTTAAGTCTACATATATTATGTCCACTCAAAGTGCGCATTTTGGCGAATCTCTTCGCTAAACTAATTATGCACGCATTCCTAGTATTCTAATGCGACAAGAAGCCATTTCAATCACGTCAGCAAATTATGAATGAAAACAGTACTTCCTACAAATGACTAAAATACCCTAAATCTCATATTCTTCGCCAGTTTACGAAACAGGAAACGGACAGCATGTTGTACATGTCAAACGGCGTTGCCGTCGATAATCTACTATTAAACGACATTGAAAGCGTTGAAAACAGTCAATCAAAGCGTCTAATATCCGCACCTTATATCTTATAAACGTGTGAATTCGAACGGAGCATATACGCTTCGTTTACGGCGAACAGAGAACCTAATACACAAGTTCTATCAGCTACTTCGCTAGGAAACGAAAGGAACCTCAAATCAGCAACTTCTAGGGTATTTTCTTACCTGAAAATGCGGAGGAATCGCCGGGAAAGTGATCGGAGTGCGTTGTCTAAGCACGTACAACACGTGGCACAAGCAGCAGAGAATTTTCTCCCATCTTCTCTCACAAACTCTCACCTTTTCTCTCTTCCAATCTAGGGCTTTTTGCAAATTCGGATGGGAGAGAGGAGTGAGGGTTTCAACCCCTTTTATAAGCTCAAATGTGTCCAAAATAGGCTCAGGAACAAAATATACTTGAGGTATATCCAAATCGGGGCTATTTCGGTCCAAAAGATCATTTTTGGTGGTCCCCTAGCCGAACGCGATCGGACTTAAGTTCATACTTACAGGATCTAGCACGCATTAAGTTTTTAGTCCGGCAGGGTTCGTAGATCGCCCGTGGCGGTCCAGTTTCAGTTCAGCGGTCACCGCACGTAGATCAGGTCTGCAAATCTCATGGTATGAAATAGAAATTTTTCCTAATCCGAGGGTGTAATTTGGCTGAATTCTGACGGTCAGAATGCTTAATACTGACGCGTCAAGTCGTGTGCCAGATTTGAATTTCAAATTCCAAATCTGTCCCTATTCTCACTCTCTTCAGTCCGGGCTCAATAAAATAGCCTGTGATTATCGGTTGGACTTGATTTTCGAAATGATAGTCAAGTCCAGCTAGGCGGTCCTAACGGTCTAAGATAGTAGGCATCGGACTTTTGACGCGCGGTCTAGATCCAATACAAAATTTCAAAGTGGTCCAGAGAACAAACCGGCTTAGAGTTTGATCCAAGGTTATAGAGTATTATAGAGTCATTGGTTCTACTCGATTTGGGTCTTGTAGAACGTATTTAAAGTGATCAGGGACTGTTTCCCAGCTACTCTAGCGTTGCGGTAGCTAACTTATGCTTATTTTCTAAAGGAATTAATCCTAAGTGGTTTCTTTGGCTATGGAATTGGGTTCTAAGCGATTTTCCAGGTGTTTTAGTTGACCCACTGCCTAAGGACGTCAAATCCCAGATTGGCCAAAATCCGGGGTGTTACATACAACGGCTGACCTTGTCCAGCCCGTCGTACAAATGGGCCAGGAGGGCTGCACTCCAATTATACGGTATGGGAAAGGTGATATCTGCCACGAGCGACAACAAACAAGAACTCACCAGCTCATTCCCGTGACAGAAAATCATCGCACTCATAGTGTACAAAATCAGGGCACACGCTTTCACCATAGTTGCTGCTTCGGTTTCAGGGATACGTCTGGCAAAGTTCGATGATAACCAGAGGAGTTTGAAGTGAGGACCAGTAAAGTCCGCTGCGTCTGGCATCATCCCCAGTAGACTCATCCAATCCTCCTCAGTAGGCATCGGAAGATCATCCTCAAAAGGGATGGACCCCCCATCATATCGAAGGCTCAGCTGCATGTATATGTCATATGGGGTAGTACCCCACTCTCCAAAATGAAGCTGAAAGGTATGGGTCTCAAGGTGTCATCTCTCAACCAGAGCAGATAAGAGAGACATGTTTGTTCGACTCAGACGGACTCGAAACAGATGCGTGAAGGGGGTCCACTCCAAAACCTCGAAGAATAACCATTATGGGTCCTGGAACCAATCAGGACAGTGCGTCCTGACCCCGCGCCCTCTCAAAACAGCAGGCGCACCACCTTCTCGGGCAATGTCAGACAAATGCCGGCTCTCACGGGGCACGAAGTTCGGATTAGGTAACTGGTGGGAGGAGCTAGCCTCATTTTTACCACGATGAGGCATGCTGCATAGATAAGGTACACAAGTGAGTATACTCAAAAGGCCCAATTCAAAAATCCCATGTCCAAGGCCCATTCCAAGGCCCATTTCAAAAAGCCCATGTTCAAGGCCCATCTCAAAAGCCCATTCCAAGAGACCCATGTTTAAGGCCCATTCCAAGGCCCATCTCAAAAGCATATTCCAAGAGGCCTATGTTCAAGGCCCATCTCAAAAGCCCATTCCAAGGCCCACATCAAGGCCCATGTTCAAGGTCCATCTCAAAAGCCCATTCTAAGACTCATTTCAAAAGGCCCATGTTTAAGACCCACATTTAGGCTCATGATCAAAAGCCCATCTCAAAAGGCCCATGCCAAAAGGCCCAGTACACATTCCATAAGTCCATTCCCAACATCCCTGCATCTGGACTGGTCAGGATCATGATGTGGGGGCCACTTTGAAAATCTCATCCATCCATCATTAAAAAAAAAACACCATTTTCACCACGTCCATGCATCTGGATCGGTCAAGATCATGATGTGGGGCCCATTTGAAAAAATCTCACCCGTTCACCACCAATCACAAATGGCCAACCATCACGATTTACATCATCCATACGCATAAATAGGCCACAAATCATCAATCCGACGGTTTAGATCATCACCCAAAAAAAATAAAAAATACAAAAAATAAAGGGTGGGGCCCTTTCCTTATCACACCCCACTCCACCTAAAAACAAAAAATAAATAAAAAAATAATAATACAATAATAGTCCAGCCAACCATCTGGCCTGAACAAAACAAGGCCAACAAGATTCAATGGTTCAGATCAAATCCAGATGCTCCAATGATCCTGGAAAAATTCAACCAATCAAAAGTTCTTTGAGAGGATGGCCCACAAAGATCCAGCAGAGATTTGTTAGCCAAGATTACTTGAAATAGAAGGAAAGAGGAAAATATAAGGAAAATGGGCTTGGAAAACCCCTCCAAAAATAGTTCCAGGGACCACAATGGGTCCCTGGACGTCCAAATGGAAGATTCAAATAGAGGAGAAGGCTGCACCGGACGGACCAGTGCGTGGCTCGGACCAATGCATGAAATGGGCACCAGGCGGTAGCTGGATTGCCGCCCGCAACAATCCAACCGTCGCCCGACCAAAAATGTGCATAGGGCAGCGGGCTGTCCCCCTAGGGTAGTTGCAAGTAACCGGTTTTTGCCTCCAACCATTGGACAATACCCAAAAACTTTTAAAAAATAAACCCAAACTCTCAAAGGTTTTAAAAAATAGTCTCGAATTTTTAAAACTTACAAAAACAGTCTTCAAGTCTTTAACAGCTGCCGAAATAGTCCGTGAGCCTTCAGAAGTCACCGAAATAGTCCCCAATTCTTCAAAACTTACCAAAACAGCCTCCTTTTCAAAAAAAAATGTAATAATAATATCCAAAAATATTCCAAACCATTAGCCCCATTTAATTATTAGTAGAGTCCATCTGACTTTTGTACAATAAAACCGGATGACGACGCCCTCCCGCGAGATCGGACGGATGTTTCAAAAAAAAAAAAAAAAAACCTCAAACAAAAACGGTTAGCCCCACCAGCTCATCAGTGGAGGCAACGCGACTGTTTACTTGTGCAAATTAAAACTCAACGACGACGTCCATCCGCGAAATCGAACGAATATTTTCCAAAAAATTCAAAAAAATATATTTTCAAATAAAATTCCCAAGTGTCTAGCTCCAAAGGGAATAGATTTTAAAAAAAGGTTTACACCACCACACGTAGTACGCAGTACACCGAGGAATCTTCCATATTCTCCAGTTTACCTAGTGCACACAGCTAAATAAGATTCAGTCTCTTCCGGTTCCCCAGGGGATGATCGAATCCGTACATGATACAAGTACGATTGCCCCGATTTCTATATCTGGACAGTCGTACGAATGCTAGTAAAATGAGTGGATCTATCTCTAGAAATAATAATCAAACTCGAAGTGACAACAATCCACTGTAACCAAAGTATCAGAATCAGCAGATTGCATGACAAAAGATTACTCGCACATACCTAGTTCGGGATATTCAGAAAGTTTGATTGAGTCCAAGTCAGCGTAATGAGTTCTCCATAAGGCTGTACCAACGCACAGGGCAGCTAACCACTTTAACAATCAAACAGACCGAATACTCCTAGGGTGATTACGTAGCAAAGGAAAGACAGACCAAACAGTACGGGAATCCTCGTAAAGCCGCGACAAATGCGCAGAGGCCCTTACTTTTCAGACTTACCCTTCGATACTATTAACAATCTGACGTGAAAGGATTGTGATTAGTGATCCGTAAAGCCGCGACGAATGCGCAGGAGACAATCACAATATTTTTCTCAACCCTCATGACATGTGCAAGTCATCTCTTTCCAAACAGTTAACTGACAATGATATAATGGCAGGCAATAGATTCGAGTCACTACCCTTTTTTTCTGACCAGAAGGGTGGGGTGTCTACTTGCTTTAACATTCGGTTGCTCGTAACCTTAGTCAAAGAGGGGCATCTGTAAACACCCCACCCAGGCTAAATCTTGAGAAGGCTAAGACCATCCGGCAACCATGATCATACCGTGAACCAGAATCCCAACCTAAACCAAACCCTGACCCAAAAGTCCCCAATCCGCAACCCAAAACCACGATCCAAACCATTCAGCACACATGCAGCCCCGCCTATACCCTATACCATGACCCAGATCCTCTTTACCCAAGTCGAAACCCATTTTTCTGAGTCAAAAAATCCAAAAGGAGACTTCTGGGTGAACCCGCACAATGTACAAAGCTCGCATGCGTGAAACCGGCCCAAAATGTAGCCCTCTCCTCTTCTCATTTCCACACACATCTAACAACAACTCTTCACTTCCAAGTCCAAGTGAAAAGGAGAGTGAGAGGGAGAGAGGGAGGAAGAGAGTGAGGGTGAGGAGGTGCTCCAAAGCCTTTAAGTTTAAATTTTTCAGCTATCTTATTAGCCCACTCTTTACTTTCCTAGCCATTCTAACCTCCCAGCCTAGCCTAGTTGATCATGGTTCAACCCACATCCTAGCCTACTCAAGAGAATCAAGCCAAAGATCCATTTATTTTATAAGCATCCATCATGACATTTACTCCCTTCTCAACCCCCCTGCTTCTCTAGATCTCTAGTGAACGTATGCTTTGTGGCTTGCCGTACATTAGATCCTGTCACATCGAAAATTCCTAATGATCTAGTTCATTTTTCTTACCTCTTTGCATAAGCATCATCACATCCGCCCTCTAGACACGCCGTTGGACGTATGCTTTCTGGCTTGCCAAAATCTCGAATCTTGCCGCATCGAAAATCCACGTGTGTGCTTAGTCCCATCTCGGCCACAACATTCATCATCCCTTGAGATTATTTTACCACACTGAGTAGAGACCGTATATTTGTACGGGCAGAGAGGGTGCCTAACACCTTCCTTCTTTGTAACCGAGGTCCCTTGTCCGGAATCCTGGATCTCAGATCAGGAGTCAATCTAAGGTAGGGAAGTCTCCGGATTTCCCTCACCTTACGTATTTCGTGGTTTTAGCCGACCGCGGGATTTCGAGATTTTTCGATCAGTGGCGACTCCAACATCCATAATCAGCCTATTACCCTCAATCAACCATACAAATCGCAAATCAGCGTGGGCGCTGATTTTCTATGTCTACAGTATGGCTTTTTCAAGCTCAGTTTTGATGGCTCAACCCATGCAAGTGCCAAGCACAGGGGAGTCATTTAAGATAATCTTATAAGATGTATTATACCATTGGCTTAAAATCTAAGTATTTTGGGTTTTCAATGGTCGACGAGTTGCAGTTAGAGCATTATGGGAAGTGGCATTTGCAACGTACATGGAGAGAAGAAGGGAGAGAAAAATCAAGCGAGATTTTCATAGGGGAGCAGGAGAAATGGAGAGAATGGACGCCAAGTATGGGAGCATGCTACTCACGCCAAAAAAAAAGGGAGAGAGGAGAAGGGAAAATCAAGCCATTTTGTTAATGTTGATATCAAAGTCGTGAGTTTATGAGCCTGTAGATTTTCAAATTTTCATAATTATCCTCATTTATTTCGAAAGTCTTATTTAATGTTTTATAAAAACTTTGAAGCATGACTCTTTATAAAATAACTAAATAAAATGTTTATTTTCTCATGACACCATATGTAATAGGGATAAAGATATCATTAACATTGAATTAAAAGATATTATCAATCTATTTTATTTGCAACTATAATCATCCTTGTGGAAGATAAGACCTCTTTTTAAAGATGCCACCAACTCGCACAATATGTGAATAGATGGTCCATGTGCCCCATTTATAAAAAGAGAATGGAGCAACGGATGTATTAGTCACTTTGGCTCTTAATCATCACCAAAAGTGGCAACATAAATATATGGACCATTTGTGAAAGATGTAATGCTTGGAGACATGGTGACAATCTCTACCTGAAAATCAATTGTGAGGTTTTCAAATATTGCAGGATTTTTTCAAGGTATTATCATGACAATGTTGTAAAAAATATATTTATTTAAACATAAAACTATAAAGTAATAAAATCAGCAACGTTTGTAAGTTTTTACTATTCTTCAATTAATATCGTGACTAAAATATGATATTTTGAAATATGTAAAGATGTTGAAAATCTAGTGATAATATTGCTTTTTTATTTTTATTTTTATTTATTTTTATATTATCAAAAAGATTTTTAAATCTCAATGATATTTGTCACACTGCTTAAAGATGTATATGCCTGTCTAAATTGACATTTTTTAACTCCTATTTATGCATGGATAAAATCCTTAATATAAAAAAAGCATTGATCAAAATAGCCTATGAGACATTTTATTTCATGCATGAACCACCCAAACTCCCTACTTGCTAACCATGTTATAAGTGTGAAATTGATTTTGTCTCCAAGGTGAGAACCTTTATGTTCAACGTACATGTAAAAAGATCACCATCCATACTTTGTTCCTATTAACTGCGGTTGGCTACATAAATCCAGTTCCACCATTTCACCTGATCGAGGGTAAAGCCTTTAATTAAATCATAAATCATCTAAGTATTGTCTTACTAACTCCATCCATGTCCTTGTGAGCATTATCCGCTGGCTTTTATAACTTTTAAATTATACAAAGTCACTTTTTCAAATTGTGCTTTTCCCTATCTTATTACTTATAACTTTTAAATTATACAAAGTCACTTTTTCAAATCCGCTGACTAGACGATTTAATTATGCTTTTCCCTATCTTATTACTTATTTGTGTTGGGGGTCTTGCACAAAACCTTAGGATCTAGCCCTCCAGAAGAAACCAGAATTATGGAATAACAATGCAATGAAAATCAATTAACGCATCAATCACACACCACAAAAGAGATTTTTACGTGAAAAAGCCTCAAAGAGGTAAAAACTACTGGACCTTGTCCAGATCAACAATCCACTATGAAGTAGAAAGATACAACCTTCTTCACTCGCGCAGGAGTGGATAAATAATAAGAGAATAAAGAGAAAACAGAGATCTCACCGATCACGAGGATGTAGAAGCGCTGAGACGACGACTCCCTTCCACAAGCTTCCTCTCTTCTTTTCTCTCGCTCTCTCACCTTTGATATCCCTAAACCCTCTAGGAAATCCTCTTGTGCTTTTTCTTCACACAACATACCCTAGAAAAATCCTAGGGACCCCTTTTTATAGTTTTAGGAAACTCTTTTCCGCATTCTAGTTGCGAAAGGACTTGCGCATCCCAGTTGCGAAAGGACTTGCGCATCCCAGTTACGAAAGGAGGACGAGTCAAAAAACCCATTAAATCTTCTCCTTTTTGACCCAGGAGGGATTCACCTTCTTTAAGCCAGCTAAGTTTCTACAAACCTCAAACTTGCACCCATTATCGTCCATGTGGACCTTCTCAAGCTGTAACACCTTCTGTTTCAAAGTATCCCTGATCCAGTGATACCGAATCTCTATATGCTTTGACTTGGAATGCTGACTTGGATTCTTGCTCAAGTGTATAGCACTCTGACTATTGCAATAGACCATGTACTCCTCCTGCTTCAGGCTAAGTTTCTGTAGAAACCTCTTCATCCAAAGCATCTCTTTACATGCCTCTGTGACTGCAATGTACTCGCCCTCTGTCGTCGACAATGCTATGACCTTCTGTAGCTTGCTCTGCCAAGAAACTGCTCCCCTTACAAACGTGAACATGAACCCCGATGTAGACTTCTTGGAGTCTATGTCACCTGTCATATCTGCATCTGTGTATCCCTCTATCACAGGTTTACCGTCACCATAGCATAGGCTCAGCCTAGATGAGCCTCTTAAATACCGTAGTATCCACTTCACCGCTGCCTAATGCTCTTTGTCAGGATTGGCAAGATACCGGCTGACAACACCAATCGTATATGTTATGTCTGCACGTGTACACATCATAACATACATCAAACTTCCTACGGCTGATGCGTAGGGTATCTTCTGCATCTCTTCCACCTCTGCCTTCGTCTTAGGACACTGTCTGTCGCTCAATCTGAAGTGACCATCCAGTGGAGTACTGACCAGCTTCGCTGCATTCATATTAAACCGCTCTAGGACTTTTTCAATATACCGCTCTTGTGACGGCCAAAGCTTTCTGCTACTTCTGTCACGGGTTATCTCAATTCCTAATATCTGTTTAGCCAGGCCCAAGTCTTTCATCGCAAAAGACTTGCCCAACTCCTGTTTCAGCCTGTCGATCTTCTTGATGTCCTTACCCATGATGAGCATGTCAACAACGTATAAGAGCAGAACTAAGAAATCACCATCTGAGAACTTACGTGTGAACACACAGTGGTCCGACTCTGTTCTATCATACCCATGCTATAACATGAACGAATCTAACTTCTTGTACCATTATTGTGGAGCTTGTTTCAGCCCATACAAATTCTTTCTCAACCTACACACTATATGCTCCATGCCCTTGACTTCAAACCCCTCTGGTTGGTGCATGTAGATCTCTTCTTTCAGGTCATTATGGAGGAAAACAGTTTTAACGTGTAACTACTCTGTCTCCAGATCCATGATAGCTGTCAACCCAAGTAACACCCGTATGGATGTCATCTTCACCATAGGTAAGAATATCTCCTCGAAGTTTATGCCTTTCCTCTGACCGAACCCTTTTACCACGAGTCTGGCCTTGAACCTCGTTTGTGAATTCTTCTGCTCAACCTTCTTTCTAAACACTCACTTGTTGCTCAGAGCTTTCTTGCCCTTAGGCAGTTTCATCATGTCATAGGTGTGGTTCTTATGTAAGGATTCCATCTCCTCTTGTATAGCTTTCAATCACTCCTCCTTATGCTCGTCGGCTAAGGCCTCAGAATAGTCTTCTGACCCTCCCCCATTGTCAGCATAATGTACTCATGCGGTAAGTACCTCTTGGATGGCTGTCTATCCCTAGATGACTTCCTCACCTGTGGCTCAACAGGTGGATCAAGTGGGGGCTGTTCCCCTGGTTCATCTTCTGAAGGAACTCTCTCATCCTTTGCACCTTACTGTACTCCCCCGTCATCAGGCACCACGGGAAGAATAACTGGATCCATGTCCTCTAGTTCACCTGAACTAGACTGGTTCTTCTCTGGCTTACCAATGTCTTCTATACACTGATCTTCAAAGAAAACCACGTCTCTGCTCCTGACGAGCTTCCTCTCGGTTAGATCTTATAATCTGTAATCGAATTTTTCATCACCGTACCCTAAGAACACACATTGTCTGATCTTCGTATCGAGCTTAGACCTCTCGTCCTTTGGTACGTGAACGGATGCCTTGCATCCAAACACCCTGAGATGACTATACGAAGGATCCTGTCCAGTCCACACCTTCTCAAGCACTTCTCCATTCAACGGGACTGATGGAGACCTGTTTATCAGATACACTGCCGTGTGCATTGCTTCTCCCCAGAACGTCTTAGGCAACTTCGCATGGGATAACATGCATCTGATTCTCTCAACAATGGTGCGATTTATTCGCTTAGCTACACCATTATGCTGGGGGTCTTGAAAACTGTTTGTTCATGCCGTATACCCAGGGACTTGCAGTACTCATAAAAGCCGCCGATGTATTCACCACCATTATCAATGCGGATGCACTTCAATGATCTACTTGTCTCTCTCGACCATAGTATGAAACAACTTAAACAAACCAAAGACCTCGTCCTTGGATTTCAAAGCATAAGCGCAAACCCTCCTAGATGCATCATCTATAAAAGTAACAAAATACAATGCCCCACCCAAGGTTTTTGTCCTCATAGGACCACAAACATCAAAATAAACTAAATCTAATGCATGCACTTTATTAACATGAGAAACAGTTTTAACAAATGAAACTATATGTTGCTTCTCTGATAAACAATCAAGACAGGTTTTGAGAGGCATACTTGTCACATCAGGAAGGAGCCGCTTCCTCGCCAGTAGTTGAAGCCCCTTTTCACTCATGTGGCCCAGATGCCTGTGCCACATGTCTATAGCTAAATCTTCCGCTGCGTTCAATCCACCCTTGCATACACTGACACTTGCCTTATACAGGGTGCAACACTTCTTTCCTTTGGCTACAATCAATGAACCCTTGATGAGCTTCCAGCATCCACCAGCAAACCGAATTTCATAGCCATCATCATCCAACATTTCCGTCGATATCAAGTTGAAGCGAAGGTCTGAGATATGCCTCACATCCCTAAGAACTAATGTACAGCCCATATCAGTTTTCACACAAATATCACCGACCCCTACGATCTTCGATACGCCAGAATTTCCCATCTTCACGGTCACATAATCACCTGACTCGTAGCTTGTAAAGAAATTCCTGCGTGGAGTCACATGAAAAGAAGTTCCTGAGTCAATCACCCAGTCGGTATCCTGACTCGCAGTCGTGAGACATATATCGTGATCTGCTGAAAGAATAATAATAATGTCGCCATCTGAAGCGACCGCAGTATAATCAGATTCATCTTCCTTCTCCTTTCCTTTTCCTTTCTTGTCGTTTTTAGCCTTACAACATTCATGCTTATAGTGGCCCTTCTTGCCATAATTCTAGCATTCAACATCTTTTTTGTTACTCGACTTACCTCTTGATTTATCTCGGGCCTTCCCGCCCTTTCTGTTCTTTTCTCTCCCCCGTTCCTGTGTCACAAGTGTCTCTTGCTGAGTAAACCCCCGAGACTTCCTCCTTGTCTCTTCATTGAAGAGACAGCTAGTAACCTATTCCATGGATATCTTTCCATCTGGCGCGGAGTTACTTAAAGACACCACCAATGTCTCTCAACTGTTAGGCAACGAACTAAGCAATAGTAAAGCCTGTAATTCATCATACATGACCATCTTCATAAAGGAGAGTTGGTTTACTATATTATTGACCTTATTCATGTGCTCACCCACAGAACCACCATCTTTAAATTTGAGATTCACAAGCCGCCTTATCAAAAAAAAATTATTACTGGCTGTATTCCTCTCATACAACCTTTGTAATTTCAGCTATAAGCTAGCGGCTGAGGTTTCCGTATACACATAGTGGAACACAGAATCATCCAGCCATTGTCTAATAAACCCCACCGCCTTCCGGTCTAACTTCTTCCAATCTTCATCAGACGTATCCTTGGATTTTGCTGATATGCCTAAAATTAGAGAATATAGGTCCTTGCAATAAAGCAAGTCCTCCATCTTAGCCTTCCATATGGTCTAGTTAGAACCATTGAGGCTGATCATCCTTGATCCACCTTCCATAATTCCAAACCGATCATACCCGTTCAATGAACCTAGCGCTCTAATACCATTTTGTTGGGGGCCTTGCACAAAACCTTAGGATTTAGCCCTCCAGAACAAACCAAAATTATATAATAACAATGCAATGAAAATCAATCAAAGCATCAATCACACACCACACAAGAGATTTTTATATGGAAAACCCTCAAAGAGGTAAAAACCACGGGACCTTGTCCAGATCAACAATCCACTATGAAGTAAAAAGATACAACCTTCTTCACTCACGCAGGAGTGGATAAACAATAAGAGAATAAAGGGAAAACAGAAATCTCACCGATCACGAGAACGTAGAAGCGCTGAGACGACGACTCCCTTCTACAAGCTTCTTGTCTCTCTTTTCTCTCAATCTATCACCTTTGATATCCCTAAATCCTTTAGGAAACCCTCTTGTGTTTTTTCTTCACATAACATACCCTAGAAAAATCCTAGGGACCCCTTTTTATAGTTTTAGGAAACTCCTTTCCGCATCCTAGTTGCGAAAGGATTTGCGCATCCCAGTTGCGAAAGGACTTGCGCATCCCAGTTGCGAAAGGACGACGGGTCAAAAAACCCATCAATTTGTGCTACCTATGATTTCCTCCGATGTATTTATTTCTCATTCCATCCATCATCATATTGCCACTCATCCATCTTAACCTCGTTTTAGCTACACTAGTTCCATGAACATGTTCTTCGGCAGGCAAACATTTTATCCCACAAAGCATGGCTGATTTTATATCTATTATATAAAAATTTCCATTTAGAGAATCATCATATATAATTTTAGAGACACATCTATTATATAAAATTTTCCATTCAGCAATCTTAACTAAGTCTTCGTTTTCACTCGTGTTGTTATTAAATTTGCACTCATATGCTTTGTTTTAATCTATTTAATTTTGAATCATTCAAATTCGAAAGCATTACTCAAATAAGTCTAACATCATGCCTATGTCCAACTTAAAAATCAAAACTATGTTATTTGTGAATAACATACATTGTTAATGCATCCATAATCAATGCGAAAAGTCACAATCTATATTCAACTCTTGTTATAAGCCTACACTAAATGAGAATTTATCTCACTTCTCACATTTGTTGCCATTTGCATGGGCTACACGGATAAGGAAAATGTAAGAACTTGTCTATATTTATGCTTCATGGTGGTGCCAAGTTTTGCATACAAAGAGGAGCCGGAGCCCACACACAAACCCATGGTTGGCATCCGATTCAAATGGCTCCCTGTGGTGTGGCCCACTCGAGCTTTCAATCTATTTGATTTTTGGCCTATGATATCGTATTATGGAACACATGGATTGGGTCCATGCCACACAAAAACTTACAGGGAAGTGGATTACCTGTGAAACTTCCTGGGTGAAAATAAGCAAAGTGGTGCCTATAGTGATGTTTGTGAGAAATCAATCTTATCCATCTGTTTTGCTAGAACATTTTAGGACATGGTTCCAAAAATGAAGTAGATAAAAAAAGTGAGCCACACAATAAGAAATAGTGAGGATTGAACATCCACTCATTGAAAACATATACAGGCCACAAAAGTTTTAGACTGGGCTAATATTTATGTGCTTTAAATTCATCCCACTAGGATCTGATAAACCCTAGGTAAGTTTCGCTATAGGCATTTTCATGCCTACTTTTTCATGTCATGTGGCTTACTTTAGTTTTGAATATGACTAATTTTTTAGTAATGTGCTAACATGATATGAAAAATGAATCCGACTTATTTTTCCGCAATGTGCTAACATGATATGAAAAATGAAACTGACTTATTTTTTAGCAATGTACTAACATGATATGAAAAAATGAATGGAGAGGGTGTATCTCTCACAGACATCAAGGTTGCCCCATCTAGGGTAAAAGTTAATGCGAAAGGTTTTCATGGGAAATTTGTGTCGCCTGTGATTGCAGACCGGGAAGCTTTGGATGCATGTGCCATACATATGTTTTATCAGCTCATTTTAAGCATAAGCTCAAAATTCAACTAAGCCAAAAGATAAAGTGGACCACACCATAAGAGACACTGGAAATAATAATGCCGACAGTTGAAACCTTCCATAGGCCCACAGCTATGCTTACTTGTTATCCAACCTCTTAATAAGTTCACAATACATGTAAGGGAAACACAAATACAGGCTCCATTGAAAACTTCTGTGACCCTAAGGGCATGTTTGGCCGGCTGGATTAGACGGGCTTAGGTCGGATGGAATTGTATCCGGTCGTGTGCCAATTCCACTCCATGTTTGGGAAGAGTGGAATTAGGTTACGTGGAATCCTATAGGGTCCTGTGTGGATTTCACTCAATTATAGCCAGTCGTGTAGGTCTCACCATGATGTGTGGGCTATATCCATACCGTCCACTCATTTTTTGAGATCGTTTTAAAGCATGGGCCAAAAAATCAGATAGATCAAAAGCACAAGTGGACCCCACGAAAGTAATGAGGATTAAATACTTACCATTGAAAAACTTCTTCGGGGCCATATAAGTTTTAGATCTGCCTCATTTTTAAGCACATGCCATAAAATAAGGTTACAAAATAAATGAACGGTTTAGATATAACTTATGTGTGTTATTCTCATTGTTTTAAATGATGGTGGGTATATCCTTTCAATGCACCACTGTATTATAAATAAAGTAGGGAATTAAGTTTATCCCATAATATGAGGGTACAACCCCTGCCATGGGTAATAATTATGTTTTTGGAATCCCATCCCTCCTAATACTTCACAGTGCAGCTGGCCAGCACGCTCTAACGAAGTGTTGAACGGCAGGCCTTCAATTCCCACTGTGGCGTGGTCTACTTGAGCTTTGGATGTGCTTCAATCCTGCGATCATATTCGATCATATTCTAAAATCAGCTGAAAAAATGGATGGAAGGCGTAGATAAGACACATACGTCACGGTGGGCCCCACATAGTTTACTCAGTACTCAATCGGCGTCCACCAAGGCCCTTGCTTCCCACACGCGCGCCTACTCAATCGGCGTCCACCAAGGCCCTTGCTTCCCACACGCGCGCCTACACGTGTGCTATTGCGAGGCCTCCGTCCGCTACTCCCTTTCTCCGCGAGACGCTTCCGGAAAACACAACCTACCTCGCTTCAAAAGCTGAAAATCGAGATACACCACCCAAAGCCTCTTTCTCTCTCTCTCTCTACGCAAGAACAAACCCTAGTTTTTCTTCCCAAAGGCATGTCGACGGAAGGAGGATCGACATCTTCGCAGTTCACGTATTCGAACCCATCATACTTCCCTCTCCCTTTCCACCTCCAGAAATCCGATGCAACGGTCCAGCAAGCGCCAGATCAGCAGTACCTGATCCAGCAGTACCCGCCCAAACCTTACCTCCCGCCACCGCCCCCGCAAATCGCTCCGCCGGCGAAAATCCCAGCAGCCCCCGTCTTTCCTTCCGCCTATCCCGCCCCGGCCCCTGTCCCTGGCGTCTACTCGCTGCCGCAGTATCAGCAGGTGTGGGCCCCATCTCTCTCTCTCTCTCTCTCTCTCTCTCTCTCTTCACCTCTCGCCATAAACATGTATATGAATTGATATAAAAGCCCAATGTGATTGATAGATATACACCTTCTTCTTTTTTATTTTTATCATTGGCAATACAACAGTACAATTCTGCACAATTCTCAAATAATTTCGGGGTGTAAAAAGCAAAAATACTTAAAAATTTTTTTAAGCTTCTGATGGAATTTGCGTGTTTTACCCAATTGACTGATAATATTTACACAGGAAAACACTTGCATGAGAGTGTTGTGCACTGAGAATTGGGAGTGCACGCGTCTCCCACTGATAATGGTGGGCAGTAATCTTGACATGAGTTTCAGGGCGGGCATTTGAAAAATCGGGATTTTTGGAATGCTCTCGGTGGATCCTGTGTATCGCATTCTAATGGCGGAAGATATTGTGCCCACTGACACTCCATTCTTACTGTGTGCTTTGAAGTTGCGCTCTATGTATGTGTATTTGGTCATGTGAGGAGTTGTATGATGAGGCAATGCAATGCTGAGGCCAAAAGGTTCTACAAAATCCTTTTGAGTTTTCATCTTGTACTGAGTGGGGTCAAGTTGGGCCCATGGTTCAGTTACTCGAACAGTTGATATTTGTGGGCCCCACCAGGAATGGCCTGTGTACCAAAATTCTTTCTGATTGGAAGAATCTCAACCCTTAGGCAGGTGGTTAAATGGTTAGGAAAGCAATTACAGCAGTGGTCCACATTCAGCTAAGAAAAGGTCCAAATATTGTACGGTTATGAATTTTGATCTGGGGGATTTTGGTAGATGGGCCATCCACGGTGAGGTCTGTTGTATCAGTGATTTGGATCATGAACATTGGAACCCATGTGTGCAAAACTGAAAACCTGAATGGTACTGTACTGTGTAAATATTTTGATCTGACATTGTATGACACCTCTGTCTTTTGTGATCCCTGGGTCCTTCATTTTCATGAGCAAGGTCCATGGTTCAGCGATCCAAACTATTGATCTCATGGACCTGACAATAACATTTGGAGGCCTTCCATCATCTACCTATATCAAAGTAAGTCAGATACAGGTTTCAATTTTGATCAGTCCTAATATAGGAAAAGAAGTAAACCCCAGAACTTCTTGGAAGGTCTTCGTCTTTGCATGATGTCAGCAGTATGGTATTTACAGGCAGTTCCAGTGCGGTTCTTGTAAATTATTTTGGAAGCAAGTTTATGTCGGTTTTTACTATTGTCTATTTTTTACATTTATACAAAAACATCGATGAAATGCTGATATGACATTTTGAATATGGAAATGCGGGATGTAATGTTTTTTCATAGTAAATGCAAGTGCTCGGATTCTGATGTGCCTATTACTGAGTGTGTAATTTGAAGGCATCTGTGCCTCCCCCCTCTTTTTGAAGAAAAGATCATTGGTTGTATTTCGAAGTTTGAATGCTCATGGGTACACCCACATAATTTTATAACCTTTTATATTGTTTATTTTTGTTTTACTTGAAACAGGCCCAGCAATTATTCCAAAGGGATGCCCAAACAATAACACCAGAAGCTCTGGAAAGTGTAAAGGCTGCTCTCGCAAGCAGTGAAATCGAACACAAGGCGGAAACCAAGAAAAAGGCAATACCTCGTAAAGCTGCTGGGCAAACTTGGGAGGATCCAACTCTTGCAGAGTGGCCAGAAAGTATCAACCATTCCCTTTCCCCTTGAAGTTTCTGTCACATAAAATAATTATTGTAGCCTATCATGTCTACGTTGTTACTATTAGAAGATGGCAAGTTAGAATGAGCTGATCAAATATTTGTGGTAGTTACTGAGTTCATAGTTTTGTTGGTCTTTCCTGTTAGTGGTTGAAATGAACTATATGGTAATTAACTAAACTCGATTGCTTGTGCGTGTAACAGAATTAATGTCAAATTACAAAAATATATTTTGTCAAAGTTTTTACAAAACTTTCCTTAGTCTCCAATGTTGCGAGTTCAACAGGCAGCATTGACATCTTCAACATGCATCACTGACAACAAATTCGCATATTGGGAGATTTGGAAAGAGTGGAACAATTGCTTATTTAATAGCAGGTTCACTTTCTTTCTAATGTGGTGGAAAGAATAAAAAATTGCATCATCAAATGGGGCTTGGTCATCGGGAATTCAGGGTATTTGAGCTTCAGATTTGTTGGTTGATTGCTGGGCAGTTGCAAATAGTAAATTGGATCTTATCACATAGTGCGTGGGTGGAAAAGCCTGCTAATTGGGTCGTGGAAGAAAATTTTGATGGTTCCTCCCTTAGTAACTGTGGCCCAAGTTGGGAAGCCATATAAGAAATGACGTTGTGGTCTGCGATTCTTTGAAGGATTTATTCAGACCTTTAGGTGTGGATGGCAGAACCTCGGAATCTTTCATTTTCAATGAGATCCAGCACCTTGCTGCAATGCTAAACATTTGCTTACTCATGTGGGAAGGGAGGCGAATGACTTGTCTAACATCTTGCCTAAGAGCTGTTTTTCTAGATCTTATATGTTTTAAAAAATTGTAATTTCTTCTCTCTTAAACTTTTAATATAATTTGTGTTATGTCCTAATGTACATAATTTTTTTTTTTTCTTTTTCTCACATTAAGTTTTTTGCATGCTGTAGCTATGGAAATATGAACAGGAATAATCAGTATGTTGTCGATATCTTTAGGCTTATGGTGTATTTTTATTTTCATTTTATAATTATAGGTGAAAACAACTATCTTGTCTAGTTTTCACAAGTTTTCATAATGGTTATAGGAATGAGGATGTGTGGCTTGTTAGGATTGAGCTTGGTTGAACTTGTGGTTAAACATGGTGGACTGTTCCAGTGAATATTGACGGTGGCGCAAAATTTAGTTGAATTTGGAAAATCTCACATCTTGGTTGCAGTTGGAAAACTGAAATCAAGTTGCAATCATGGTTCTAAAAATTGGTATTGTATCGGCCGATTCGGGCATATCATATCCTTATCGGCTTCATATGATATGTGATACGGAGTTGTATCGGCCATATCAGAATTGGTTGGACCATATCAGTTCGTATCAGCCCGTATTGGCCGATACAAGCTGATACGCTCATAAAACTCCAAATTTGATTTTTTTTTTTTTTTTAAAAATATATTTTATAAATTCACTCATGTCTCATCTTCTTCTTTTCATTTAAACCATATAAGAATCTTAAAAATTCATTTTAGGCTAGATATAGACCTATTTTGGGATCAAAACAAATTATTTGAATGGGATTTGACAAATCGAAGCGAAGTGGACCATTATGGAAAAATCGGAAAGAAGGGTAAACCTTCATTTTCTTTTTTGTTTTTTCATATTCTTTTTGTTGTATTTCCAATGTAATGGGCTATTGTTCCCCAAATCATGTTTAATTTTTGTTCAATTAGGGCCCATTTAGTTGACATTCAATAAGTCAAATCGACAGACAACATTCTCATCAAAGAATGGTTCGATACACTATTGAATACATCGTCAAAGGAATGGTCATATCAGAATTGGTTGGACCGTATCGGTTCGTATCGGCTTGATACGATACGCGATATGGAGTTCTATCGGCCATATCAGAATTGGTTGGACCATATCGGTTCGTATCAGCCCGTATTGGCCAATACAGGCTGATACGCTCATAAAACTCCAAATTTGAATATATATATATATATATATATATATATATATATATATATATATATATATATATATATATATATAAATCACTCATGAGTCATGTCTCATCTTTTTCTTTTCATTTAAACCATAGAAGAATCTTACAAACTCATTTTAGGCTAGATCTAGACCTATTTTGGGATCAAAACAAATGATTTGAATGGGATTTGACAAATCGAAGCGAAGTGGACCATTATGGAAAAATCGGAAAGAAGGGTAAGCCTTCACTTTCTTTTTTATATTTTCATATTCCTTTTGTTGTATTTCCAATGTAATGGGCTATTGTTCCCCAAATCATGTTTAATTTGTGTTCAATTAGGGCCCATTTAGTTGACATTCAATAAGTCAAATCGACAGACAACATTCTTATCAAAGAATGGTCCGATACACCATTGAATACATTGCCAAAACACAAAAAAATGATAGATTCGTGAATATCTCATTTTTCCTATTTTTTCATTTTTTGCTTAAATTTTTTTTTTGACCAAATCGTATCATTTTTTTGTGGAGCCGATATGGCAGCCGATATCGTCATTCAAAACCATGGTTGCAATGTTAAACTATATCACAAATTACGAGAACTTTATAGAATTGGTGGTGGAAGGTTTGACCTATGAGTAGAAACTAAAATGTGAATCTAAAGTGGGCTTGCATGGTGCTTGTAGTGTGATTTGAATGTGATCTAATCAATGTAGGGTGGAAAGAATTTTTTCTTATGCTTGGAGGTTGTGAGGAAGCGGTGTAGTGTTTAGTGGGTTCATTAGGGTTAAGTATATGGGATGGTAGTGACAATTGATAATCCTTTGTACTGGATTGAGCTAGTTTCATGCCCTTCTTCTCAATAAGTGGAGTCCAATAATTAATAAAGATGTGTAAGTAAAGTTGCTTGGGATGACTATCGATGTCCTTTTTAGATAAGAGGATGGTAGATTATTTTATGCAATGGCAACATTTTTATGAAAGAACAAGGATGAGGAAAGAAGGGAAGAGACTACTCCACTTTTGACTGCTTGTTGATGCAAATCAATGGTATAAGAGGAAAGAAATGAAAATTAAGCTTATTTGCATCGAGAGGGTGTGAGCGGACGAGCGGACGACGACGGAATGCAATTGCATATGAGCTAGACATGTGAAACAAACGCAGGAAACGAGCGGACGATGACGAAATGACCGAGCGGACGACGACGGCAGAATCGGCACATTCGCACCGAGAGGGTTCAAACTTGGCAAAAAAGATGGAGAATGGATTCAGGTGGAAAGGAAAGCCCGGGTACGAATGCAGAAGAACAAATACGATTCTTTCCCAACCTTATTTGTCAAAGGATACCCATCAGGTTGGTTCCCCCTCAACCTGGAAAGAGTCTTTGGAAGAGCAAGGGCGGTCATGGATGTCATTATGCCTAGGGACAAAAAGACAGGAGATTATAGGGTTTTCGCCCTTATCAGAATGAATTCTGAGGCTGAGCTCGCTCG
Organism: Magnolia kwangsiensis; assembly: GCA_037074715.1. Lineage (NCBI taxonomy): Eukaryota > Viridiplantae > Streptophyta > Magnoliopsida > Magnoliales > Magnoliaceae > Magnolia > Magnolia kwangsiensis. The sequence goes on along the minus strand of CM073574.1, from coordinate 37,556,196 downwards.
AGCAGTAGCTATGTTACATGTACAGAGTTTCCAGGGAGAAACTCTTAGTACAACGAGCAAGATATGGTCCTGAGAGAAATCACAAGCAAAAGGGTCCCTTAACCTCGCATAACAAGAAATTGACCACCAATGTTCCAGGCCCTCAACCCATATCGTATCGGGATGCCTTAACTCGCTCATCTCTGCACCTCCGGCAACAGCCTAGACCGACCGAATCGCCCCTGGGGAAGGAGTATACTCCATCCGATGAAGGTAAGAAGATCCCTAACTCCATCCGGGTGAGTGAGGAGGACATTCTCAAAGCTAGGGCAGCTCTGTTGGAAACGTTAGTGATTGTGGCAAGCGAAGATGCGTCCATTCCTCAAATCAATGACTAGATCGACGAATGCACGAACATCCGGGCTAGATCTTATAGCTTGCGTCCTATAGGGTATAACGAGGTTTGGGTAAAAGGCGATCCGGGAGTGAATTTGGAGGCCCTCCTCATGGCAGGGGCGATCCACAAGGATGGGCTGGTAAAGGAGGTGAAACCCTGGAATTCATTCAGCTTGTTTGGTACCGAGGATGTTTGGGTACTGGTTCAGGGAATCCCCATCGAACTGTGGAATGAAGAGTTTTTCCATGCGGTTGCAGCCTACCTCGAATCGTTCGTGGAATTAGATCTCAAGACTAAACATGAAGTGGAAATGGGTGTGATTAGGGTTTGCATCAGTAGAAGAAAAGGTACACCTCTCCCTACTCACATCTTTATCATCGTTGGAGATAGACAGATCCAAAAGGAAGAACCAAACTCTCCTCTTCCGCGTTGGGGAGACCTTTGGAGAAGCAGAGTCCATTCAACCCCCCCCCCCCCCCGGGCCTAGAGACAGACCTCGCTGTCGGCAAGGAAGAAGATTCCACGACATTTCAGTGCTCCTGCGGAATACGGTCGAATATCAGAAACCGCCCTGCTTCGAGACAGACTGACACTTCGCCACATGGCGAGCGTCGTTTCTCCCCCAGCATCGAGACGTTCGCTTGACCAGAACGCACGTCTCGAGATCGCTAAATGGCACTCATCAAGCCATACAACTCAATATCGATGCCTCTTCGCGGCTCGATAACATCACACGTGCGAGTGAAATTAATAGTGTTGAAAGGAGAGACGGGGTTGACGTTAGCAGAGATCCAAGTGGCATGTATCCAACGACCCCTTTTTAGCCTTCCCTATCGACCGAGCCTCTATTCATTCGTGCAAATACTCTTGGTCCTGGGCTCGAGGTTTGCATGAGTACGGATCCTTATCCCATCTTAGACTCCTCTGTTCGGTATATAGCTTTGACTACAGATTCTCAGCCAAAGCCCTCATCTTTTGATCTAAACCGTACACCTCATCCGAGCCCTATCCTCCCTACTCAAGATCCCCCCTTACCCATGGCAGGTCCAGATCACGAACGATTTCTTGTCCGCCAGAACACCTTCAACACATCCAAGCCCAACTCGTAGGAAGATATGAACCTTCAGCTGCAACTAATTCCTCTCGACATCCTGTCTGAACAACCTACGTTTGAAGACGAATCGTCCTCCTACCTGCAATCTCCTTCATCGTCTACCACCTCCAAATCTAAATGCCTCTGCCAATCCTTTGACGACTCAGAAATCAACCTCCTTTCTTTATTCCAAGATCCGGCAGGTGCGAACGTCATTATTGCGGAGCCCCTTCAGATAAAAAATGGCAACCCTCAAGTTACCCTGTTAGAGGAAGAGCAGAGGGAGATTTTGAGCAAGAAGATCCAAAGGAAGAAATGGATTTGTGATGCGATGAACACATCAGGAGGCTTTTCGGGCTATCGTTTGGGGATTGTCCGGAGGACTTCCTAGCCCTCTTTCAGTGTGTAGAGAACAGAGATAGGCCGTTGGACCCCAACAAAACCCCCCATAAACGAGGCTCAAGGGCAAACAGAAGCAGGGAATCGAAGAGGAAATGCCTCAAGTTGGGAAACAAATCGAGAGCATCGAACAAATTAGGTGTTGAGGGCTCGCGGGGGGCATAGTTCAACCATGATTATTATTTCTTGGAATGTTCGAGGGGTGGGCTCAAAGCAAAAGGGAAGACTTGTTAAGGATTCCTGCAGCAGACGTAACCCTTAGATCCCTTGCCTTTAGGAAACCAAAGTAAAAGAGATAAATGACCGCCTGATGAGGACGATTTGGAAGGCTTCGGATGCCAAATGGGTGGAAAAAGGTGCTTCGGGCAGCTCTGGGGGTATTCTGATCGCGTGAAGGTTAGCCTTTTGGACTCTCCAGAATAGTTCTGTTGGTAACTACTCCGTTTCAGCTATCTTGAGAAGTAGTGTGATGGCGACGGACATCTTAATTTGTTCAGTATATGGGCCTAATAATAATGACTGCATGGAAGGCTTCTGGAAAGAACTGTCTTTCATGTGTCAATGCTTCAGTGGCCCTATTTGCTTTGCTGGCGATTTGCATTGTATCAAATTTCCTGCGGAGAAATCGTCTCTTACCTATACAAAATCCCATATGAATGCTTTTTTCGACTGGATCAACAGTAATCGTTTGGTTGATCTTTCGCTTCTTAGCTCTTGCTATACCTGGACAAACGGGAGACTTGATCCCATTTTGTCTAGGCTGGATCGATTTATTGTTTCTCCGGATTGGCTGGATTGCCTTCCTTCCTCCTCTCGGTCAGTCCTCCCCAAGACTACCTCTGATCATTGGCCCATTCAATTATCTACTGAGGAGGAAGATTGGGGTCCTAAGCCTTTCCGTTTTGATATTTCTTGGCTCCATGTGGCAGATTTCAAAGCGAAGGTGTCTGAGTGGTGGAAAGAGTTACACGTCAATGGCTTTGCCGGATATCGAATCCATTCCAAGATAAAATTAGTGAAAGACAAAATCAAGCAGTGGGCTAAGGAGAACAAGAGGAACTCGGAAGAAGAATCCAATTCGATTTTGATGGAGATACAACAAATTGATGCCCAAGCTGAATCCAATTTGATGCCAAAAGAAGTTTTAGCACGTAGAATCCAACTCATTCAAGCCCCTCTTAGCTATCACTCTGCAATGAGAAGTGTCATGGAAGCAAAAGGCTCGTGCTAAGTGGATTAAAGAAGGGGATAGGAATACGAGATACTTCCACAGTATTGCTAGCATGCACGCTAGGCTCAACTGCATCAGCAGCATGGTTATCTATGGTAATTGCACAGATGACAGAGATTCCATCAACAACATGGTTTCCTTCTTCCAAAGCCTTATGCAAAAAGATGATTGGTTTAGACCTCGGCTAGACTACCTCCCCCTTCAACGTCTGAGAGATGAGGAAGCTAATCTTCTAGAAGTGAGCTTTACCTTAGATGAAGTTAAAAGGCTGTCATGAATCTAGCTGGTGACAAGGCTCCTGGGCATGACGGTTTCCCCATTTTGTTCTTTCAAGTTTTTTGGGATTTACTGCAAGGAGAAGTGATGGAATTCTTCAACGAATTTCATGCCAGAGGAATTTTATCAAAAAGCATCGAAGCGACCTTTTTAGCCCTCATCCCAAAGACCCAGGGTGCGTTTGAATTCAGGGAATTCAGGCCCATAAGCCTCATTAGTAGTCTGTACAAGATCTTGGCTAAGGTACTAGCCAATCGACTGCAGAAAGTCATAGGTTCGATTATCACCCCCAATCAATGTGCTTTCATCCCGGGCAGACAGATCATCGATGGAGCCCTCATCGCAAATGAATGTCTTCATTCATGTCACCGATCCAAGAAGAAATACATTTTCTGCAACCTGGACGTAGAGAAGGCTTACGATCATGTCAAATGGGACGTCCTTCTGTATCTGATGTCTCGCATGGGTTTTGGTTTGAAATGGAGAAGATGGATTCAGGAATGTGTCAGTTCAGCCCGTTTTTTTGTCCTTCTAAATGGTGCTCCGAAAGGTTTTTTCAAGAGTACGCGCGGTCTCAGACAAGGTGACCCTATATCCCCTTTTTCTGATTGTAGGCGAGGCCCTTTCTGCAATGCTGCACAAAGGTCAAATGGAAGGAATCCTTGGGGGAATTCCCACGAAAGGTATTCAAGCTTCTCTTTCATACGTTCAGTATGCGGACGACATCCTCATTTTTTCCGAAGCATCTTCAGAATATGTGGCCAATCTGTGAACGGCGATTAGATGTTTTGAGGTAGTCATTGTCCTGAGGGTAAATATGACCAAATCAAAATTTTTTGGGATCAATCTGTCTTCCCATGAGATCAACAACCTTGCAGAGGTTTTGGGGTGCTCCTATGGGTCGTTCTCGACTACCTTTCTTGGCCTCCCTTTGTGTGTAGGTAATCTAAAACCTCGCCAATGGGATAAAGTCATTCAGAGACTTCATTACCATCTGGCTGGTTGGAAAGCTCTTTATCTGTCCAGTGGGGGCCGTCTCACGTTGATCAAAGCTGCGCTCTCCAACTTGCCCACCTATTTCATGTCGCTTTTTCAATGTCCAGGTACGGTTCTCAAATCCATTGATGCCCTTCGTCGCGACTTCCTATGGCAGGGAAGGGAAGACAATAAGAAATTCCCTCTCATGAAATGGAAGCAGGTATGCATGCTAATAGAGGACGGCGGAGCTGGTATAAAAGACTTAAAGTTGATGAATCAGGCCCTATTAGGGAAGTGGATCTGGAGATTGGGTAACGAAAAGGATTGCCTGTGGAATAAAATTATCAGAGGAAAATATGGGAGCTCTGTTGGTGGTTGGTGGACGAGCAAGGCTTCTTATTATAGGGCCTCTTCAATCCGGAAGGGTATCTGTCGTATGAAAGAAGTGGTTACGCCGGGTATTGGTTTTGAAGTAGGAAGGGGAAATTCCGTTCGCTTCTAGTTTGATATTTGGGTGGGTGAATCCCCATTGAAAGATAGATTCCCCTCTGTTTTCCGGTTAGCAGCGAAGAAAAATAGTTTCATTTCTGACAACTACTCTATGGTAGCTGATAAAACGGTTTGGAGTATTCAAACTAGAAGAAATCTAGAGGATTGGGAAATCAATGATTTGGCGGATCTCATGAAATGCATCCATCACATTCACCCTATCCACTCCTGTGAGGACAGTATCGTTTGGAAAGCAGAAAGTTCATCTCTATTCTCCGTGAAGTCCCTCTTCAAGCTCCTCTATTCCTCCAAAGGAGCTTCCCCAAAGCAATACCCTCATTCTTTTTGGAAATATGATATTCCTCCTAAGATACAGGTGTTTGGGTGGCTGGCCGGTAACAACAGGATCCTCACAGTGGACAATCTTCGGAAAAGAGGTCTGATCATCCCCAATATTTGCATCTGTTGCCTTGCAGCCGAAGAAACAGTGAATCATCTTCTTATACACTGTCCGTATATTTATGCTATTTGGACAACCATTCTCCCCTGCTTCAAGGTCTATTGGTGCTTTCCTAAAGATGTGGACATCCTCCTTAAGGCTTGGCATGGCGTTCGTATAGGAAAACAAAAGACTTGGGTTTGGTGTATCGCTATCATGGCTATTTGGTGGGCTGTTGGACCGAGAGGAACAATAGATGTTTTTAAAACAAAGCAAAGCCTCCCCACATTCTGTGTTCCCTGGTTAAGTGCAACATTGCTGAATGGGCTACCCATATGGATGGGATCAATGTAGTTCTTTTGTTTTCTAAGGACTAATGGTCTCTGCCTTCTCAGCAGATTCCGTCCTCCTTTGTTTTTCTTTTGCTCTTTAATTCAAATGATCTTTCAAAAAAAAAGTATTTCCTTGTGTTGATGCAAAATTTTCTTCTAAGGAGCATACATCCATTAGCCATTGTCCTTTATATGGACTTTGTAGGAGATCATGTTCGAAGGGACTTAGATTTATGCTTTGCAATTAGTGTGGCAATATGGTCACTTAAATCAAGATAGTGGTGGGTTTGTGTCACCATCTGTGCAGATTACAGTGAAATTGATGGATCTTATATTGATTTTTATAGTAGACTGAGAAAACCTTGTTGGCATCTACTCTTTTGAAGGTACTATTAAGGTGGTATATGAGGAAGAAGTGTGTTTATGCAGGATTTTATCAGTCTTCATCAGATGGAGAAATACCGAACGCCTAGGTCTGTTTGTGATTTCACAAAGTACTGAATGTAGGAATTTCCCATGCAGCTTGAGTTTGTGACAGTAAAAGGCAATACAGGACATGTCGATTATGGAGAATTGAGAAGATCCAAAGAAGCTTTTTGTGGGACGGCCAGGGCAAGGGGCACAAATTCAATATCTGGCCCTGTGAATCGAACCACAGCCCTTGCTCGGCTGGGGCTTGTATTGAGCCATGGTTTACAAGCTAGAGCTCATTTTCTGTTAATGGTAGAGGGCCTTGGCACGAGCTTGGGGAAGCCCAAGCCCCGCTGCATTCATGGAGGAAATAGCCGGCCATGTCATCCAAAATCCTTGATATATGGGGCCCTACTTTGGATAGGGTATTCATCGAAACCTACTATATTGGAAGCAATGTTTTAAATGGCAGTAGCGTGTTGTGTAGCATTCAACCCTCTGTAGCTTGTATCGTAAGCTACACGATACTTCTATTTTTAATTTAAGAATAAGAAAAATATGATAAATAATAAGAAAAATAAAAATACCTAAAAGATGATTCAGTTTTATTTATTTATTTATTATTATTTTTTAAAAACGTGTTCAAACAACTTATTAATGGCCAAAGTGGAGTGGTGCCCATTAAGGTACATACTTTTGCCCTTTGGTCCGATGGTGTGCCATCGAAGGTAGCGGTGTTTGCTTAGTTAGTGAGGTGGAATAAGGTGTTGACTATTGATAACCTGCACAAGAGGGGCCTCTTCATTACCAATGCCTAAAGGATAACGAATCGGTCCCAGTCCCTCATTTGTTTATGCATTGTGGCTTCTCTAGGGAGGTGTGGACTTCCATCCTTCAGTTCTGTGGTGTAACTTGGGTTATCTTGGAAAGCATCGTCGATTTTTTTAGGCAATGGCGTGGAGGGAGATTTGGAGGGAAGCTAATAGGGATCGGAGATTGTTCTTCTTAGCAGGGTTGTGGGCCCTTTGGAAGGAAAGAAATTACAGGTGCTTTCGGGATTCTCTCAACATTCCCTTAGGGGTTTTCTGCTTTGATAGATCTCTGGTGATCTAATGAAGGGCATGCCTCTCTTAGTTGTTCGCAGATGGGGCATTTTTTCTTGTTGTGGGTTTTTTTTTTTTTTTTTTTGTCGTTCCTTTTTTTGTATTCTTTTTGCTTTGCCGCTTTCTTAATAAATTGTCATCCTTTACAAAAAAGTTGTTAATTATCATTTATCAAAAGTGAATATATATATATATATATATATATATATATATATATATATATATATATATATATATATATATATATATATATATAAAAGATGATTCATTGTATAAGCATGCTCAAACAAGTTATTAATCATCATTGATCAAAAGCCAATCCACACACACACACACTTATAAACTAAATCAAATTATTATCACATCAACACATAAGCAAACCACTTTAATTAATAATGTCGAATTAAAACCACAAATCACAAGTAAAAGAAAAAATCCCACAGGTTGAGAGTATTTAGTACAAAATACAAATACAATTATCATTTATAAAAAAACATGTAGCGTATGCTGCAAATGCTCTGCTTACGCTACGTCCCCTGTAACGTATGCTACATGGGATTTATGCTATTTGCTAATGCCATGTAACGTCGTAGCTACGCTATGCGACGAATGCTATTCAAAACACTGGTTTGGAAGATAATAATTCCTCAATGAAGGGCCTGCAAATTGACTAGGTAAAGAAGGGACATGACAATCCATATTTAAAGAAAAAAAGGGTCCAATGAGAGGAGGGTTATGATCTGTTTAGACTTCAAAGCAGAAAGTAGGGTTTCTTCTAATCATTACAAAATTGCCCTTAATGCTGTGTAAACAGGCTGGGCCTAGCCTATAGGTCTTAAAATAGAGATCGTGTCTAGCTCAAATATTAGATGGGCTTGATTTTAAGACCTTGCCAAACCCTTGGGCCTAATTGAGCAACCCAAGCCTGATCCATCAAGGGCCAAGCCTGGAGGCTCTAGCTTCGTCCGTTGACATCCCTACATATGTTTGTTTAGTCATCCTTTCATCTAGGTTAGAGCTAGTTGGTCCTTTAAGGAAACCGTTCGCTTCTTGGTAGGCAAGGACGACAGGGTGAGCTTTTGGAATGATGTGTGCATTGCCGATATCTCCCTGTCCATTCTTTTCCCCTTGTATAATTTGTCCATGTGCGAAGAGGCCAAGGAGGTAGAATGTTATGAAGTTCTTGGAGGAACAATGACTTGAGATGTCATAGTTTGGAGGAATCTCTTAGGGAAGATTTTAGAGCAAGTGGTGTTTAAATTGGTATAATCATGAGCTTGATTTCTTGCATTCCACATTTAATTTCATGTCCTGCATCAAATTTGGTATCAGAGAGGATTATTCTGAGTGCTCAGATTTTGGAGTTGTGTATGCATCATTGTTAGGGAGTCCGTCAGGAGCTGGCAGTGAGTACTTAATATTGGACGGATATTTGTTTAAGAGTGACTGTTTGTGCATACCTCGTACCTCCCTGCGTGATTTTCTTGTCTGGGAGTTATATTCAGGAGGGGTCGTGAGTCATTTTGGTGGAGACAAGGCCATTGCCCTAGTGGAGGATAGATTCTATTGGCCAAGCCTCAAGCGAGATGTGACCAAAATTATAGGGCAGTGTCGTACTTGTCAACTGGCAAAGCAGAAAAAGCAAAATACGGGGCTATACACACCTTTGTCAGTTCCATTCGCCCCTTGGCAGGACATAAGTATGGACTTTGTGCTTGGGCTCCCAAGATTATTTGGAAACACGATTCTATATTTGTTGTCGCTGACCGTTTTTCTAAAATGGCCCACTTCATCCCTTGTTTGAAGACCTTTGACGCATCTCATGTTGCCAAGTTGTTCTTTAGTGAGGTTGTCAAGCTTCATGGGTTACCCAAAACCATAGTGTCTGACTGTGACGTGCGATTCATAAGTTATTTTTAGAAGACACTATGACATATGATGAGTACTAGACTCCAATTTTCTTCTGCTTACCACCCTCAGACTGATGGTCAGACTGAGGTGGTCAATAGGAGCGAAGGAAATTTGCTCAGGTGTTTAGTGGGGGAGCATACCAGGACGTGGGACACTGTATTACCTATCGCTGAGTTTGCATAGAATAGTTCTGTCAATAGATCCACAGGTTTAAGTCCTTTTGAAGTTGTTACTAGTTATAAACCTAGAATGCCTATTGATCTTATCTCTATGTTCCTGTCCCATAGGCCATCAGAGTCTTCAGAGTTCTTTGTACATCATATTCATTTATTACATTAAGAAATCAGGCGAAAGATCAATACTAGTAATGAACATTACAAAATTTCTGTAGACCAACATAAACGATTCAAGGAATTCAATGCAGGGGACTCTGTGATGGTCTGCATCAAGCCAGAGCGGTACCCTTAGGGAGCTGTTCGGAAATTATGTGCGCGCAGCGCTGGACCATTCAAAATTATAAAACGAAACGGTCCCAATACGTATGTGATAGATCTTCCACTTTGTATGAGAATTAGTTTCACATTCAATGTGGATGATATAGTTGTATTTCAGGGGACCACTGATAAATTGTCCAGCCTTTCACCTAACCATCCTGATTCTCGGACATTTCCCTTGATCCATGGCCCCTTCTCGACCCATCTTCCTAGCCTCTATCCCCCATACCTACCCTTCCCACACCCAGAGAGGAGATAGAGGATATTGTAGACCATCAGATAGTATCGACGTTGGACGGCGGCTTTCAAAAGTTCCTTATCAAGTGGAAATCACGCCCAGCTTCAAATAGTACGCGATTCACTGAGGAGGAGCTTCAGAGACAACCCAAACATCTCGGAGTGATTCAGGAGCTTTGTTTCGCCGGTGGAGAAACCTTCGCAGTCGAGGAGAGTTGATGGGGACATTATGTGCATGCCCCTCACCCTACGCACGTATTCGAGGAGGAGACGGGCCCCAATTTCGATTTGGATTAATGACGACATCTTTGGAGGGCCTTAAAGTTAGGGGCTGCGCTATGGAGCATTAGAGTGGACCCGATCATCATATAGATCCTACCATCGGATCTCATGATCGTGGCTTACTACCTTAGGTAATTTAGTATTTTGAGTTTTGACTATTCTCGTTATTAGAAACATCATGAACAACTTTGATTGCTTAAATTAATTATTATTTTATTTACTTCAGCTTTAAGTATTATTGTGTGCACATGACGCAAGGGTAAAATTGTCTTTTGGGGTTTAGGGTTTTCTTATAAATAAGAAACCCGATGTAGGTATTCTCAATGAAGTTTATGAATACAAAATTCTGCGTTTTCTTCTTCTCTATCTCTTTGGGTTGAAGAATCGAATTGGGTGTGAAACCTTCCTTTCTTTGAAGGGCTAACTACCGTAGTGCGAAGCCACAATCATCCCAAATCATCTTCACTTTATTACGCCCCACATCCATCATCCTTTACATCCCTTCTACCTTCATATTCACCCTCTTTTATATCCAAGTTCTATTCTATAACAGTGCACAAACAGATTTGCATATTTTGGCCCATCTGAGGGGTTGAAACTTTGACGGAGCAGCACGTATACGCCTTGCGACGGATCAATGCGAAATTTGGCATGGAGGCAGTCCTACCTTGACCGATCCTAGCTTATGAGTCGGTTTCTGACTTTGTGGGCCCCATACATGCGGACGAGTGATCACGCACGTGCGCCCAGGCCAGCTGCTGTTCATGCACGCGGCTCATTTTAGGTTGTAATTTTCCTTTATTTTCCTCTTCTTTAGACTTAAATCCAAATCCTTAATCCTGAAGAATCCCCCCAATTATCCCCAAATTTGAGCCCTAGATTTTCCCTGAATTGAAACATGATGAATCTCTTGAATTGGGGAACAATCCTTTGCAAGAATGGATGAATCTTACACTCCTTTGGGCTTGTTTGGTTTATAATTTTATTTGATCCAGTCCTAAACTTGTATAGGCTTGGACCCTCGTAGATTCCCCCTTTTGAATTTTTGATAGTATGTAGGATGTGGAATTTTGTGACTGTTTAAATTGGTATAATCATGAGCTTGATTTCTTGCATTTCACATTTAATTTCATGTCTTGCATCAGAAGAGGAAATGAGAGATTTGAGCAGGCTTATGGGAAGGCTTTATAAACTTGTTGATTGTTATCGATCTATGCGATTGACTATTAGAAAGCACTTGATTGTAATCAACCTATGTAATAGTCTATTTCACAGAATTTGTGGGAGTTTTGTGCTCTCATAGTTGGTCCCAAGCCTGGATAAAGGAGGGGGGTTGCATCAGGTTGGTAGTTGGCATCAAACTTTTTCCATAGCTTTCATCATGAATCCTGACGATATGACATTGCAAATAGAGTGGAATGGCGGAACATGATTCATGCAGCCAATCCTTACTAGTTGGGAATTGGGATGAGGCTTAGATGATGTTGACGATGGTAATGCTGTATAATTTCAGGAGTAATCAGTTTTGAGGAAGATGAGGGTGTAGACTTGGTCGAAGAATGACAAATTCTCTTTGAAATCTCTCTGTAATTCTTTGTGATGGAGATAGGTGTGCATCCTTCCCAGTTGGCTAGGCATGGACATCATTCATCTGTCCAAAGAGTGAACAAAATTCTCTTGTTAAACAACCTAAAGAAGAGGAACATATCTATTCCGAATGTGTGCATCATGTGTAAGAGGGTGATGGAGTCTCCTAATCATCCCTTCTTGCATTGCAACATTGCGAGGGATATTTGGCATCATTTCTTTAGCCTTTTTGGTATAGCATGTGTTCTCGGTCCATTCTGGCCTTGTTTTTGGGATGAGACAAAGGTTTTCACGTGTAAGGGGGAAATGTTGTGGGAGTTGCTCCCCTCTGCAATATTAGTAGGAATTTGGAGGGAGATATCTGAGGATATTTGAAGGGAAAATCACCTCCTTGGTCCTTCTTAAAAGGAAGATTCAGTCCATGGAGTGGGCTTCACTTAGTCCTACCTTTAAGTGAATGAGTAGGCATGGGGATCATTCTTCTTGGGATCATATTTGCAGTGGGAAAATTCAGGTCTTTTGGGGGATGAGTTCTCTCTACTTTATGAATGGTTGTTGTTTTTTGAGATGAGTTGTCACCATCTCTCAGTTTTTCCTGTCAAGAGTTTGTGTTCTTTTTGGCAATAAAATCTTTAGTTGCCATTGAAAAGAACCAGGCCGGTCAAGTTCTGCTAGTTATCAGTGGTTGTCAGATTTCCCTTGTTGTTTTAGGTTTCAATAGTTGTGCTAAGGTGCAGTGTGGGCCTGACCGTGCTATAATTCTAGTCGTGTTGGTAAGTTATGCATCAGTGGATTCCCTAATATTTTGAGCATCCAACTACTCAAACATGAACTTTCACGTGTGTGGGTGCTTTGTGCTTAGCCGTTTCCCTGGCAACTGCCTCTCCATGTCCCTCCATTGCTTGCTTGTTGCATGCAATGGTTGTGCTGGGGATCAATATTGGGCATGATTGTGTTGGCATGTGAGTGGTGTCAATGTGAGCTTCTGGCATGCGTGGATCCAACTTACAAGAGCCTGGGTGAAAGAGGAAGGTTGATGTTTGTTGCGCAACCAATCATAGAATTTTTTGCAATTCTACGGTCTACCACTTAGAAGCTAATCCCAAATTTCTGGTAGAAAGGCTAAAATAATGATCACAGCAAGAAAAGTTCCTGGTGGCTTGCGCAATGTTGGTTTGTCTCTTAAGATGCCACTTACCGTTTTGGTTCACAATCTGTCTTAAAATTTGAACTTCATACCTCTATGAACTCAAAGTTTCTAGGTAAATTATATATGTATGCTAGAGTCTCTTTCATTTTTATCCTTGCAGTTCCTTATCTTTTTCCCCCCCTTTTCTCTTCAGATGATTACCGCTTATTTTGTGGGGATCTTGGCAACGAAGTGAATGATGAGGTTCTTTCAAAAGCATTTTCTAGATTTCCAACCTTCAACATGGCTAGAGTAAGTTTTTATTGAACTTTACACTTTATATATATATATATATATATATATATATATATATAAGGGCATGTAGAGCAGACATGAGTAGATTGCTATATGATGCATTCCTCATACCAATTTATATGCTTGCTTAAATATTACTAAGCTCCAATAATTTTGTGTATATAAGCAAGCGTCTGCATATTTTCTAGATGTGAGCATATATAGCATCGTTTACTTGATATGAGAATGAATGGGAGTAATTGAAGAAGCTGATGAGTAGTTGCAATCTTATACTGTTCAAATATTTCAGTGGATTTGCTTTGCAAGGTTAATGGAATTTTGGCCTCTTTGTTTGTTTGACATGAAGTATGCTAGTACAACTAAATAGCACATGCTTCCACTTAACCCTAGAACTATACATGAAAAAAAAAAAAACTATAGCCGTAACTATTTATAATAGAGCTTGATTGCTAGAATCAATCGAAGTTGCTGTCCACTTCCCCGGTTGGTGGGCACCCACGCTTATTGACATGTGGATCACTTGCTTCTTCCGCCTCTGAATTCATTCCGACTCATCCTTTGCAGTTTTATGGCATCTGAGCTTAGGAAGTTCTTCTCATGGCACTTTGGACAAGAATACAAAGTGTAGATTCATATCTTTGAAATTCTAGTTTGGCCATGCTAACATCATGGTGGACAGAAATCAAGGTATTGGCTGTTAGCATTCTGCTTCTTGCCTCTACATATTCCACTCTTTTTTTTTTGAAAGATGATGAATTTTATTCAGCAAGGCCAAGAGAAGCATAAAGAAAAAAGAAAGAAAAACTAAAAGAAAAAACACAAAAACACAAAAACACAAAAACGCTAAAAGAAAGAGCAGAGAAAAGAAACTAACTAATCACACCCTAAACAAGAGAAAGGCGCCTAGTCCCTGAATAAACTCCAAACTCTAGAGAAAACCCCAGTCCAAGAAGCTCTAAGGCCACAAAAACAACGATTGTTCCTCTAAGACTAGATGGCCCAAAGAGCTGCTAAAAAGAGGATACACCATTTCCTTCTTCTTAGCAGCCCCCTGTTGCTCGCATGCCACAAACTTAAAAGATTATCGATGGATCTCCTCGTACGATCCCCACGCTAACGCCTCAATCTCGATCCTCTCCCTTTTTTCAGAATTTTCGAAAGGATCAGAGTTAATGCTGAAAAGGGTTTCAAATATTTCAATCAGAGTTTATTTCCTTCTTCTTAGCAGCCCCCTGTCGCTCGCATGCCACAAACTTAAAAGATTATCGATGGATCTCCTCGCATGATCCCCACGCTAACGCCTCAATCTCGATCCTCTCCCTTTTTTCAGAATTTTCGAAAGGATCAGAGTTAATGCTGAAAAGGGTTTCAAATATTTCAATCAGAGTTTATTTCTTGGTATATTCCACATTTGTTGTTTTGTAAGAGGGGAAAAAGAATCAAGATTCTCCTATTTATGAAAAAAAAAAGTAGTCAAGATGCTTCTAAACCTTACCTTGAAGAGGCCACTTTGGTAGTCTGGATTTATGTGGCTTTTCCATTCTACCATTTCAGATGTAGTGTTTGTAGTATCAGTGTCGTTACATGTATCAATTGCTGGGGATTTGGAAACATGTATTGATATTGCTGATATTATCGCTAATACTTGAAAATGTATCTTGTTGATTGAGGGAAACGTTGGGGAAACACGAGGAAATGGTGGGATTTTAATGAAACTTCATGATATGCTAAAATGCACATATTTGCATATTTATGAATCAAATAATTGCAAAAAGAAAAAAAACAAATATAATAAGTTTCTCTTTAATGGGGGTATAAAAGCATGTAATGTTGACCCAGGGAAACATTAGAGAAACATTGGGAAAATGACAGAGTTTTTCAATGATACTTCAGGAGATGCTAAAATACACATTTGCATATTTAAGAATAAAATAATAGCTAAAAAGACACATTTGCATATTTAGGAATCAAGTAACAAGTTTCCCAGACACAAATCGAGAGGTAAGAAGGTGGAGAGGGAGAAGATTTTTGACTATTAGTGGTGAGGTTCGGGGGCTCCAATTTTGAAATAGAGGGTTCAAGCCATACCGTTCCTGCGTGCAACAGTCTGGAGTGGGATGAGGTTCATAGCAGAGATGTTTATAGAGAGAGAAGGGAGAATGGTGATATGGAGAAGGAAGGGGGAGAAAGAGGCGTTAAAGGAAAAGGGGTTTGCAACTCAAAGGGGGTGGGAGGGGAGAAGGTAAAAGGACTTCCCTGAGGAGGGGGAGGATGAGGGCTGGATTAAGGTAAAAGGAAGAAAAGGGGGAGGAGAGATGGTTGGCCAGTTGCTCTGTTGTCGGAACACCCTACGATCCTTTGTGGTGTCCCACCCGAGTAGGATAAGTATTCCTTCTCGAGGGTCTTCAACAAATTTGGAGAGGTTAAAGATGTTATTATTCCTAGAGATAGGAAGACATTTCAACTATGAGGATTTGCTTTTGTTCGGATGGCATCGGGAGGGGATGTTGACATTGTTGTGAAAGTAGTTCATGGTCGGAGCTTTGGAGGTTGTAGAGTCTCATTTCATTGTGCTAAATATGTGGCGATGGAGTTCAATAGCAGAATTACTTGGTATTCGACGAGGAGCAAAGTTGTTTCAAATGATGGTTTGAGAAAGGTGGGTTTTGAACTGACAGATCGATCAGATCAGGTTTGAGGGAGAAAAGGTTTGTTTTAGGGCATCGATCTTTTGTAGAGGTGGTTTCAGGATTAGGGAAAGGGTTGGATCCTGTGGAGGCTAATGCGAGGAAAGGTGATAGGGTTGCCAAGTAAAATGTATGACCCTTGGTCCGGAAAGAGCAGTCTTGGGAGGGGCCTATGGTTTGTGTTGATGCATTAGTGGTGTATGACACAGGAAGCATGCTTCAGTGGTTGATGGTGGTGCAAACCCTGGAGGAGGCAACCTTGGAAGAAGTCAGGAGGTGGGTAAAGGAATCTTGTGGATTATACAATGGGGAATTCTCAGCGTGCTTGATTGGGTAATTTGAAGTTTGGATTGTGATGAGACCAGGGGGACAAAAAGGGTGGTTAGCCAATCAGGAGGTATGGTGGTTAGTTGCAGACGATGGTTAGTCATATCAATTTTTGGGGTGGAGGTTTGGATCCTTCCATGTGGAATTCTGTTAGAACTCTTCTTGGAAGTTTTCTAGATGCTAGGTGCGTGCTCAGGAGTTGTGGTTGATATAGATCCAATGACTGAAGTTAGTGCTGAGGTCAATGCAACCAGGCTTCTGGTGAGATGCAAGAAGGGGGTGGTTCTTCCAGATTCTATTTGTTTGAAGGTGGGGGAGGTTTCGTTGTCAATTTCGATGGAGGAGGTGGTGGGTGAATCCACTATGCATTGGGGTGATTTTTGGAAGACCAAAGACGAGGATGGGAGGAGCTAGAGGAGCAGTCTCAAGGCCAAAGAAGATGGAACATGGTCACCTTGCTCCCGCGAATCACCGAGAGTTTGGAGGTGTGTGGAAAATGGCTATTGGAGGGCAAAGAGGGTGTAACTCAGATCGGATAAGATTAGAGATACGTGGAAAGACCTTCAAGAGTTCGACGGGAATCAATTCCCTTGAGGCCCTTTGATTGTATGACACGTCACCCATGGGGCAGGTTCGTGTGGGACATGTGGGCTTGGTCTTCGAATCATTGTCTATGTCAATGGCCGAATGGCACAAGGAGACTGGAGGATTTGATGGTGTCTTTATGTTTGGGGAGGGAAAGCTCTCTTCTCCAACCACGTGTTGGGAGGAGAGGGCTATTATTAATGCAGCGACAAAAAGGTAGGAGGGACGGATGACATCTGGTGAGGCCAGGCTGAAAAGTAATGATGGCTTCGACTTCGAAGCTGAAGGGTCGGAGTTTGATTTGGTAGGCGATGTGACAGATGGATGGATGCTAGAGATTGCTTCTCTTGAAGCTAATTTTGAAAGAGGAGTTGAGTCTTGGGCTAGAGGTTGAGCCTACATCAGTAGTCTCTCGCTTAGGGGGTGGTGTACATGTGAGATATATGGGGGTCTTCGGATCCTTCGTTTTTGGCACTCGTGTTGAGAGTTCCACGTGCGGTGAATACCCTTTATCCTGCGTGTGGGCCGAAGTTCCTCAGCACATGTTTCATTTCGCCTTTTATGATCCGTAAGGGCTTGTTTGATTTTTCGGCTCAATTGTAATTACCATGTAAATGGGTAATAATTATTTACCTAGGTAATTACCGCATCTTTCCCAATGAAGATGTGACAACTTACTTTTTTAACACTTAAATCGAGAAATTTACGAAATCAACGTGGGCCCATCGTGCTATATGTGACTTATCCACATTGCTAATTCGTTATGCTGGCTGAATTGCCAAAAAATGAGGTAGATCCAAAGCTCAAGTGGATCACACCACATGAAATAACGGGAATTGAATGCTTAGCGTTAAAAATTTATTGGGGCCCTTAAAAGTTTTGGATTAAGCTCATATTTGTGTTGTTCCCTTATCCATGTCCGTGTGACCCTACGAACGGGTTAGATGATGAAAAAACCTCAATGTGAGCCTAGTAAAGGAAACTACTTTCAATGATGGACGAATTAAGGCCACTGTTTCCTTTAATGTGGGTGATTAAGGGCCTGCTTGATTATCCATGATTCATGTAAATCTTGGTAAATAAGTAATTATTACTTTTTCGCCTTGTTTGAAAATATGAGAGTAATTCCACCTCGAAAATCAGGACAAAAGTGTTGACTTAAATATGTGAACACCATCGTAATGTATATGATTTGCCTACACCGTCCATCTATTTTATTTGAACATTTTAGGGCATGAGCTGAAAAATGAGGCAGATCCAATACTCAAATGGCCCACATGAAAGGAAACAATGGCCTTAATTCGTCCATTGTTGAAAGTTATTTCCTTCATTGGGCTGACATTGAGTTTTTTTATTATCATCTAACCTGTTCATAGGGTCACACATACATGGATAAGGGGAAAACACAAATATCAGCTTGATCCAAAACTTTTAAGGGCCCTAAGAAGTTTTTAATGGTAGGCATTTGATTTCCGCTGTTTCCTTTGGTGTGGTCCACTTGAGCTTTGGATCTACCTCATTTTTTTGCTCATGCCCTAAATTCAGCTGACATAACAAATGAGCGATGTGGATAAGTCACATCACGATGGGCCCCACATTGTTTTCATAAAATTCTCGATTTAAGTGTTAAAAAAGTAAGTTGTCACATCTGCATTGGGAAAGATGCAGTAATTACCTAGGTAAATAATTATTACCTATTTACATGGTAATTACAATCGAGCTGAAAAATCAAACAGGCCCTAAAGTGTTCAAGTCTTTGCGAGTCCTACATAGTTCTATGCTATTTGAGATTGCCTTCGTGGTTCTGATCCGCGACTTCTCTTCAGAGGTGTAACCTAGCAGTAATGGTATTATCCCGCAGCTAGAGTATCGAGATGATGACGAAGTGCTTCAAGCTCCTAATGGCCATGAGTTTCTTCCTCTTGCTTGGTGTCTAGATTCTTCCCGAGGAGGCTGCAATGCTCTATTTGTAGAAGGTAACTTGTTGAATGTAACCCCTTTGCAAACCTCGAGTGAGCTTCGGATTCATGATCGAGGCTAATTAGTCAAAGGGAGGGAAGCTATTTTGGAACAACGTCAACATTAAGCTCAGATCCTGGAATCTTTCAAGGCAGCTAAGGTCACAGACTTTGGTCCCTCAGCTTAAGACAAGAAATGAATGAAAGGTGCTTTGGGTCATGTTGGTAGAATTGTTGGAGTATCGTACGGGGAGTCAAACAACAACGTTAGAGATGTCATGCATTTTGTGGTGGCTAGAGGTCGACAATGTTTGCATGTTCAGTCAATGATTGGGGCTAGATGATCTCCAAGGGGTTGGAGGGAACTTTGCAATTTGGAATCTTCTATAAATTGTGATTTAGACACTGGAGTTTATGCGTCCAGGAGGAGAATAAGGGCTCGTATGGTTGCTCAATGAAGCTTCTTTCTTAGATGCGTTGTAGAGAGAAAAAGCTGCAAATCCGAGATGTTTACTGTAGGACTAAAGCTCAAGTGATATCTTTTCTGGAAAGCAAATTGAAATCTTTCGATATTAAGTTGTTGAACTCATTTAGGGGGTGGGTGTTAAGAACAAGGATTGGGCGGCTTTGGATGCAGAAAGCTTAGCCGGGGGTATAATGGTGGCCTGGAATAAGCAAAAGTGGGACAAAGTAGGCTCTTGGGTGGGATCCTTCTCTGTCTCGGTTCTTCTTAAAGATAAGGCCTCCGACTTCTGTTGGGTTTCACGACTATCTATGGTCTATGTTTGGCTGGCCAGAGACGTACTATGGGAGGAACTTGATTTTGTTCGGGCGAAGTGGCAACACCCATGGTGCGTTTGGGCTTCAACGTTACACGTTTTTCTTTTGAGAGGTCGAAGAATGATAAGAGCACCTCCAACATGAGAGATTTTTCTAGCTGGGTGCAGTGAAATGAAATAGTTAACTTGCTATTGGAGGGAGCTTTGTTTACATGGTCAAATAGGCAAGAAAACCAGGGTATGTCTTGCATTGACAAATTCTTGGTATTAGTAAAACTCGGTTAAGTGATTCCCTATCTCAAAGTAGCCTGGTCTTCCATTATTAATCTCAGATCCCTAGCCAATCTTGTTGGATGCAGAAGAAGAGAATTAGGGTCCAAGACCGTTTTTGGTTCAAGTTCTCCTGGTTTGAAGTTGGAGGATTTTGCAGGTTACTAAAGAATTGGTGGGCCCCATTTCAAGCGGTCGGTTATGCAAGGTTTATTCCAAGCCAGAAGCTGAGATTATTGAAAGGGAAGCTTAATGCATGGAAAAAGGAGGAATTGGGTAGCAGGGGGAAAGAAGTTGATGTGATTCTCTCAGAAATGCAGGTTTTGGATTCTCTTAAAGAGGGTGGCAGGATCTCTGAAGTCAATAAAAAAAGAATGGTAGCTTTGGCTCTAGATTATGCTAAGAGGGTCAAGGAAGATGAAATTAAATGGCGCCAAAGGTCTTGCGCGACATGGCTAAAAGAAGGGGATGAGTGGACTAAGTTCTTTCATAATATGACAACCGCTATAGCTCAAAACAATCACATAGGTAGTCTTGTGGTTGATGGGAATCGGGTAGAAAATAGGAGGCAAATTTGTAGCTCAATTGTGAGTTTCTACAAACAATTGTTGACTGGAGAAAGATGTGATTGACTACTCTTTGGATAACTTGGAGTTTCCAAGGCTATTGGATTCTCAAGTCAATGCTCTTGAAGCCGCGTTATTGGAGGAGGAAGTGAAGGAGGCAGTCGATTCTCTCGGCAAGGACAAGGCCCTAGGGCCAGATTGATTTCTGATGGCTTTCTCCCAAGTTTATTTGAATGGGATCAAATATGATGTGATGTATTTTGTCGAGGAATTCTTCCAGAGGGGAAGGTCGTCCAAAGATTTGGGAGCCTCCTTCATTGTGCTTATTCCAAAAATTGAAGGTGCTAAGAATTTGAAAGACTTCAGGCCTATTAGTCTTCTTGGGAGTCCATACAAAATCCTTGCAAAGGTCTTTGCTATAAGGTTTCAAGCAATGTTGGAGTCTATTATTTCAGAAAATCAAATTGCTTTTGTGGCTGACATGCATATTTTAGACCACGATTTGCTTGCGCATGAATGCATCGATTCTAAATACAAAGAAGGTAAAGCCGGAAGGCCTACAATCATGTCGATTGGGTCTTTTTGGATTACATGTTGGGGTGCATTGGTTGCGGTAGGAAATGGAGATCTTGGATTCTCAAATGTGTGAGCTCTGCCTCTTTCTCTATTTTGGTTAACGGTTCCCCAAAAGGGTATTTTAAAACTTCTAGAGGGCTTCGCCAGGGTGATTCCCTCGCCCCACTTCTATTTGTGATGGTGGCCGATGCTTTAAGTTGGGTGCTATTAAAAGGTCAAGATGTGGGCTTAATAAAGGGATTCAAGGTGGCGGGCTTCAGGTCCCTCGTTATCTCACTTGGAATTTATGGATGATACTATTCTCTTTTGTGAGGCGGAAGAGGTAATGGTCGATAATTTGAAGAAAAATGTTACATGTTTTGAAGTGGTTTCAGGCTTGAAGGTGAATTTCACCAAGTGTGAGCTTCTTGGGGTTCATCTTTCGAAAGAGGAGGTTTGAAGGTTTGCGGAGGTGTTCGGGTGCAAGGGGTCTTTTCCCTCTACGTATATCGATCTCTCTCTCTGTATTTGTTAGTTGGCAAGGCATCTTTGGGACTCGACCATCTAAAGAATTGAAAGGAAGCTCTCCGCGTGGAAGACTTGTCATCTCTCTTTGGGAGCTTGCCTAACTTTGATCAAAATGGCTCTCTCATATGCCCCTTCACTTTATGTCGCTCTTTAGATGTCTTAAGTCGGCGTTGGCTAAGCTCGAGAAGCTAAGGCGCGACTTCCTTTGGTGTGGCAAAGAGGAGGGGAAGATGTTCCATCTTTTAAAATGGGAGGATGCATGCAGGCCTTTGTTAGGATGAGTGGGTTTGCGGGTTTTGGATCATATGAATCAAGCATTTCTTGGGAAGTGATTGTGGCAGTTTGCTTCGGGGAGCAATAGGTTATGGAGGGGGGCGATGACTGCAAAGTATGGTACCTGCCCTGGTGGGTGGTGGATTAAAGAATCGTCTTGCTATAGAGTTTTGGGTTTATGGAAAGCAATCCTCTCAGTGTCTCCCAAGTTTAAAGAGGGTATCTCTTATGAGGTGGGAAATGGTAATCATATTTGTTTTTGGGAGGACCTATGGCTAGGCGATCGCTTGATCAAAGGTGCCTTTCCATCATTGGCCCATCTTGTGTTGAACAAGAATATCTCAGTTGATTGCGGCCTATCTACTTATAGGGAAGGTCTCGTTTGGGCACCTCCTTGTCGTGGAGGTCTTTCAGATGAGGAGATAGAGGCCTCGTATCAATTTTCCCGACAAGCTGAAGTTTGTTCAAATTGATTGTTCATCGAAGGATAAGGTTGTTTGGAAATGTCATAGTTTTGGAAAGTTTTCATTGCGTTCATTCAATTGTCTTCTTCTTGCCTCCCCTTCTACTCATAATTTTTGATTTTGGAAGTACAGTGCCCCTCCGAATGTGTCCGCGTTTGTTTGGTTAGCGGGTCAAAATAGAATAATAACTTTGTACAATTTAAGGAAGAGGGGATTGGTGCTCCCAAATATATGCATTATGTGTATGAGAGATGAAGAGATAGAGGATCATTTGCTCTTACATTGCCAGTTTGTGAGTAAGGTGTGGGATTCCTTTCTTGTGATCTTTGATGTTAGTTTGGTCATGCTGCATTCCATTTCTTCCCTTTTGGTTTCTTGGCATGAAGGAGGTGGGAAAAGATGGTAAAGTGGTTGGAGGCTGGTGGGGATGACTTCATTGTGGGCATTATGGGGCAAAAGAAATAGACAGTGTTTTGAAAATAGAGTCAGTCAATCTGGTTATCCCTAGGGTGAAAGCTTTGGTGGTCGAATGGGCCGCGGAGTTTAAGGACTTGTACTCTCATGTCCTCCTTTTGCCCTTTTGGGGTTGTAATTTCCTCTTTTTATTTTTTATTTTTTATTTTTTTAATTGGTCCTTGTATTCTTTTCTGCCACTTCTTTGGGCGGGGTTTTCTTTTTTTTCATCAATAAAGCTGTTATCTTAAAAGTTTCCCTTTAATGGGGCCTAAAAGCATGGATCGTTGACTCGGGGAAACATGGGGAAAATGGTGGATCCATCCATCCATGCATGCATGCACATACATAGAATCACACATTCATGATCCATCCATCCACGCATACATACATACATACATGCATGCTTGCATGGATACACATACAAGCATGCAGCCATAAAAAAATTGAATAATTTTTTTTAATAAACAGATTCTGGCGATGTTATTGAAATATTGCCTATACAAGCGACACCTGGAATCTACACGATCAAAAATATTGGTGATACAAGTAACACCTGGAATTTACACAGTAAAAAATATTGGCTTCATCGATACATTTGGCGATACTTAGCGATATATCGCCAATACTTGGAATTTTTGATATTAGAAAATACTGGCTTCATCGATACATTTGGTGATACTTAGCTTTATATCGCCAATACCTGAAATTTTTTATCCACTTGATAAAGGTATAGCTATATAGCTATATAAGATATAGAAAATGTAACTGGATCTAAAGATATAAATAGAGCTTTGTTTTGTTGGTGAAGTCTATCCTCTTCTGATGAAAGTACAGTTTTTGGTCCTGGTGTTGTATGTATTTGTTATCCCATTCATCTCCGTGTCTTTCATTCAAGTGTATTTTTCTCATAAAATAATCTAAGGAATTCCCTTAGGAAAGAAAGTTTGCTTTACTCATGCATTGTGCTGTTATCAGTAACCTTCTTGGGGTCTTCTTCTTTTTTCTTCTTTTATTTTCCTTCTTTTTTGGAAGATCATATGGGTTATCTGGTTTATATGTTTGAAAATAACCAAAGTTCATCTTTACATATTTTAATCCCATGCCCAGGTGGTTAGAGATAAGAGGACTGGAAAAACCCGGGGTTATGGATTTGTTAGTTTTGCCAACCCTTCAGACCTTGCAGCAGCACTGAAAGAAATGAATGGTGTGTTTTCTCCTTACTATTATGCACGTGTGGCAGTATGCTTTTTCTTATATAAACAATGTTTTTAGTGCTTACAAATAAAATAAAATGAGGGGCGGATATTGTACAATACATACTGATATCTGCCCTTCTTTTAAAAGCATCGCTTCTATGGCTCTACTCCATTTGCTTCATGTAAGAAATGACCAAATGCCATTTCTTGGAGGCATAGGAGCTCCCCATACCTTGGTGTGGGTGATGTGCTGCCCTCGAACAATAGAATTGGCATGAAACCCCTTGATGATCTCACAGCCACATGCTTTATGAATGCTATTTAATGGGATATGGACGTCATGTAGCATTTCAAAAAGGTCAGCTGAACAAATTATCTTGTCATCCTTGAGGTCCATTATTGTAATTCGTTGACACTAAATTCCAAATTATCCTACCCTTGTACTATCCTAACAGTTACCAATAACCACCTCCCTACTAGTGGCTATCTTTTTGAATGAAAAAAAAACAGAAGAAAAAGAAAAAAAAGAAAAAAAAGAAGCTCATTCCCTCAGCAATTATGTTCCCAAAATCTAATCTTGCCACTGCTGACTATTCCTCTTTGGGACCTTAATCTTGCACGAAATTTCATAGTTATCAGCTATGCTTTGTCGCCTTGAATATAGCCTACACATTCTTCTCACCACAGCATGCGTGTTGTCACTTAAAATTTTTGAAATTTGGTTCCCCACTGCCTATTGTAAGCTTCTCCTTTGAATTATGATTCTTACCTAGAGGTGGAAACTGGAATGCTTTTGACTGGTTTAAAAGAGCTTCTAAGGTTTCATTTGGGCCTGCTGGTGATTTGGGGTGACCTGTGGAATGTCATCTGTTGGATGAATTCTTTGGGATCAAACACTTGGAGATTGGAGATTGGCTTGAGGAGACTAATGCAGTCATGCTGTGGTCATCCTTTGCAGTTCTTTCATGTTCTCTGGGAAGCAACCATTCAAAAAAGGAAAAGAAAAGGAGAAAAAAAGAAAAGAAAAAGAAAAATGTTTGTATGGAAGGGAATCCAAAGTAGACTCTCTTTCTCTAGAGTGCCTTTTCAGGCCCTCGCTTGTTGTTGGGGATTCCTTCCCCTTGTAATTTTCTTTAGGATTCTTCATTAATAAAATTGCCTTAATCAATGAGTGAATTTACTCCACATATCTGGTTATCCCTCGAAAATGCTGCCAAGTATCTGGTTATCAATGAGAGAACTTAACCCCATGTATCTGGTTATCCCTCGAAAATGCTGCCAACTAAGTGGTTGGTTGCCAACCCCTGCCCAAGCAAGTTTTATTAACCATAAAATATAAAAACAGAGGTGCATGATCTGCCTCACCATGGAGCTAACAAACTACAACATCATGGAACCCTTGCTACAAAAGAGCAACCAAAAGGATAAAACAAACCATTCCAAACACATAAAGCAGCCATGTAGAGCACCCATGCTGCACTGCTGACATTAGTGGACTTTCGAGTCCTCAATCAGCATAGCAGCTCTCCCCAACCCTGCGTTAGCCTTGTCATCCGTGTCCATGTTCACTTCTCCAGTAATCATCATCATCTAAGCCTTATCCCATTTAATTGGGGGTTAACTTCTCTACTAATATGGGAGAAATAATGTGCTTACCTTTGCATATATCCCATGCTTCAACCACATCAGCAAGGTTCTACAGGCTAATGCCTGTTCATTACTAGAATCACCTTCTACAATGGTTGGGATGAAGCCATGCTCGGAGATAATTTTTACTCGTGGAGAAATCTGTCAGCTTTAGCACAATTGGAGTCCTCAATCCTCACAGGCCCTGGACTACGGTTCCTGAAAGAATATTCATTAAATTTAACTTTGGACCAGCCCACAGGTGGAGCCTTCCAATGCGCCTGACTCTGGGGAACCTTAATACGGAGATGGAGAGCCTCCCACCAGCTTGTTTGAAACAGAGAACTGGATATGCTATCGAATGGCATTCACTATCGAATTTATGCTATAGCCCCTTTGCCTTCGAATGCCCACCTTTTTTTTTTCCCAACTACGGTGTCCAAAGCACCACCTGCCCCACTATGCTCCACAAAAATAGATGGATCTCCCCCATGCCAAAACGTACCATCTTCCATTGGCTGCATCACCAAACTAGGAAATTCCCAGTTCCATGAGCTGCATCACTGCAGAGCCCTATCCTCAACTCTTTCTTCACGCTTATTCCCTTACATATGCTATTTTCTACGCCCATCTATGTGTTTTTTGTACATAAATTACAAACCCATAACCATGTCATTGGTATCTAACATGATCATTGCAGGTAAATATGTTGGAAACCGTCCGATCAAGCTGCGTAAGAGCACATGGAGGGAGAGGACAGATGCTGAGGCCTTAGAAAGGCAAAAGGTGTTTTCATGTTCACAGTAAACCACTCTTTTGTGTTACCATATCTATGTTCACTTACCATTTCTTCTTTCCTATGACCCTTGCTAGAACCATACTCAAAAGAAACCAAAGCTGCCAAAGAAGAGTGTCTTACACAAATGAAGCTGCCAAACATGCTGATAGGTTTGATTGATAAGAGTAAGTAACAGAGCTAAATCATAATACCAGTTTCATCACAGCCATCATCATATTGTTATCACTAATTTCATTATTATTACATGGGTATATGATGAAATTCTCCCCGATGAAAGTTACAACCATTCATTTTAGAAGTCATCATTTGTCACTGAAACTTCTGAGAGTATCGTAGAAGCAAAAATCCTTGTGCAAGCCTATGTTTTTTTTCCCTCAACCTTCTTTTCATCATTTTTTGGATGGGTAATTTATTAAAAGAGAGAAACAACGGTGTCATCCACTAAGGCCATGGATAACAGGATAAATATAGCTGTTACTGATTCGCACATTACTCATTTTGCACCTAATTGATCGTTGATATCTCCATCTTCCTTGCTGCTACGCTTCACCTTCCTTCTCTGTGAATTGGGGAGATTTGCCAAATGCCTCTCCGTTCATGAGTGTAGGTGGTGATGGCCTGGGCTTCTATTGGTGTGCTTGTTGGTGTGAACATCATTCAGCCAAGTGCATAACAGATCAAGGGGATGGGCTGAATCCCTCCCCATTTGTCTGTTCTTGTTGGTTGGGTTATCGGGCTCCAAGTGGAATTTTGTCTGTCATTTGGAGGTTTCCTTGCATGGCTGCTTTGTTTGGCAAACAATAGGGATGGCAAGTAGTCAACTGGAGGAAATCAAGAAAGGAGAGGGGTCCATTTTTGGTAATTTAATTTGGGCAATATTGTCATTGTTTTTGAGAAATATGGAATGCTGGTGGAGACAGGATATTAGGATACAGGGGCAGCGTTGGGGAGATTTACCTTTGTAAGATTCAGGTACTAGGTTGAGGCTTCTGTCTTGGGTGTTCTCCATGGGAAAGCTATTGAGAGCTGGAGATTAATAGTGAATCTAGCAAAATATGGAAAGCTAGTGGAGACAGGAAATTAGGATACAGTGTCCGCGTTGGGGAGATTTGCCTCATCTGTTAGATTCAGGTGCTAGGATGAGGCTTCCGTCATTGATGTTCTCCATGGGAAGGCTATTGAAAGCTTGAGTTTAGTGGTGAATCTAGCAAAATATGGAAAACCCTCAAGAGATGGGGTATGAAAATCTAATGCCTTGATTGCTGCCCTGAATTCGTTCCAGGAACAGTGAGCCTTTGTCAAGTGCAGGTCGTGGTTTGACGGTCCATTTTTATTGTGTAAGAGCTGGTGGATGAATATCACAAGAAAGGCCATCCAGGCTTTAATTATAAAGGTTGGCATGGAAAAGGCTTGTGATTGCACCAACTGGAATTTTTGAATAATCTCTTCCATATAAAGGGGTTTGGAGGGGAATGGCTAAGATGGATTAAAACTTGTGTCACTTCAGCATGGCTTTCGATAGGGGGGACTCCATGGGCTTCTTCACAAGCAGTGGGGGATTACGTCAAGCGACCCCCTTTTCCCCTTTTCTTTTTACGAGTGGTGGAAGCTTTGGGCCAGATGCTGAAGAAAGGTGTGGAGGTTGGGCTGGTGTGGTATGTTTGTCGGAAGTGATAAAATTAGAGTCTCTCGGATGTAGTATCCGATGATATTTCAATACTTGGTGATGGCCCTGTCTCTTAAGAGAAGGAATTATGAGTATATTCTCAAATGCTTCAAGATCATCTCTGGTTTAAGGGTAAATTTAGCCAAAACCAATATTTCTAGTCCAAACCTGGATAGTAGTCTAGTTGGTCTGATTGCGAGGGTGATTGGGTGCTGTATTGCTGCACTCCCAATTGGCCACTTGGAGATCCTGGTGTTTATTGGCAGGCAATGTAGCAGAAAATTAGCCAGTTGGAAAGGTAAGCTGCTGTCTTCAGGTGGTAGGATCATTTTAATTGAGCAGTCCTCGCAAATGTTCATCTACACCTTTCTTTGCTGTTGAAATGTCCAGTCAAGGTTGCTGCCAAACTTGAACCCATGCAGAATTTTGTTTGGAACAATTGGGAGGATGATCACAAGTATCATTTGGGGGCCTGGATGGATGTGTGCAAGCAAATGAACGACGGAGGCTTGAAATCAGATCTATTGGCCAAGTTAATGATGCAGTTCTTGGGAAATGGTGGTGGAAGGGTTGATTTTGGGTCAAATTCCATCTTGAGAGACATCCTAATAGCTAAAATATGGTCCAACAGGAAATGGTAAGGGTGCAATGCATAGAAACGAATTGGCCGTGTGGGACTATTTCTTTGGTTTACAGCAGGTTCCAAGATAGAGTGGGTTCAAGTAGTGTTCGTAATATTGATAATATCGGCCGATAATATTGGTATCGGTAGTCAGCAATATGAAACCCCCGAAAACACTGAAAAATACTGAAAAATTGCCAAACTTCCATTTATCGTGCTATATATCACAAAATATCGTGAGATATCACACAATAATGCCTGATATTGCAGATTTTTGTGTAGGACTGTAGCTACGCAACATCCGGCGACATCTTATTTGCATCCCATCCAGAAATTCCAAAAATTACATATATAGAAAAAGAAAAATCTCTCACCTATTCAATCTACCTAAGTGAGTAGCTTTCGAATGGATTTAGTGGGCCGCGGTCGACATTTCCGGGTCATGTAAGAGAAATTTGTCAAAATCCGGAGAAATCCAAATATTTGGTCGGAATATAGAGAAATCATCTTCGAGATCCGGAGAAATCATGGATTTGCTCTCCGCGTCGAAAAAAAAGGGATTTGGGAGAGATTTTTGGGTTTCGGAAGGCCAAAACCCTCTCTGCGTCGAAAAAAGGGCTTCCGAGCCCCTTTTATAGAATTTGGGTTGGTTGGTGTACAACACACCACTGAGCTGACTGGTGTGTTGACGTCACTAAGTTTTGTGGGTCCTATCATAAGGTATACGTTATGCCCAAACCGTTTCCTCATTTGACAGGCTCGTCATAAGGCTTGAGCCGAAAAATAAGACGGATCCAAAGATCAAGTGGACCACACTACAAACAACAGTGGGAGATTAAACGTCTACCATTGAAACCCTTTTGAGGTCATAGAAGTTCTGGATCAATATGATATTTGTTTTTTCCTCCTCCAGGTTTGTGTGACCTCATGAACAGAGATTGGATGGAAAATAAATTTTATGGTGGGCCCTATGAATGTTTTAACAGTGAGAATCACTGTCACACTGCTATTTGTGGTGTGGTCCACTTGATATTTGGATATGGCTCATTCTTTATCTTATGATCTAAAATGGTCTCTCCAAATGGTTGAACGGTGTGGATATAATAAATACATTATTGTGGGGCCCATATAACTTTGAGTTGTTCGTACAACCGTGCTGGTTTTGCCGGTGTGGCGTGGTGGGAAGCGGATTGCATGGTATCGTGTACTGAGTAAATTCTGTGGGCCAACTATAATTCATGTAATGTATCCACTTCATCCATCTATTTTACCAGATAATTTTATGTTTTTGGACCAAAAAATGAAGCATATCCAAAGCTCAAGTGGACCACACCACATAAAATAGTGTGAATTAGATGTCTACCATTGAAAAATCCTTGAGGGCCAAAAAAGTTTTGGATCAAGCTGATATTTGTTCTTTTCCTTCATCCATGTCTTTGTGATCTTATGAACAGGTTGGATGATATTTATTCTTTTCCTTCACTGTAGGCCCTAGGAAGGTTTCAACAGTGAAAATCAGTATTCCTGCTGTTTCTTGCAGTATGGTCCATTTGAGCTTTGGATATGTTTCAAATTTGTGCTCAACCCCTAAAATGAGCTGAAAAAACTGATGGACGACATGTATAAACCATGTACATTTATGGTGGGCCCAACAGAGTTTACTCAATACGATAAGATTCAGTATGGTGGTGGGAGCGGATTAGGTGAGACCTCGGCCTCACCCAAGAACGTACAACCCCTACTGGGGGGCCCAACTTGACGTGTGTATTCTGTATCCACTTTGTCCATCCATTTTTTTATAACATCTTGCAACATGATCTCGAGAATTAAGAAGATCCAATTATCAGGTGGACTATACTCAAGGAAATAGTGGTGGTTGAACACGGTACCATTAAAAACTTCTTATGGTGCACCTTGATTTTCCCTATATTTTATTAGGCTCCTAATCCGTTGATAACTTCACATTAGTTTCAATGAAGAGAAAAAACAATTATCATCTTGATCCAAACTTTTGTGGCCCACTAATGGTCAATCACCATTGTTTCCTATGGTATGGTCCACCTGATTATTGGATATGGTTCATTTTTTGGATAATGTCCTAAAATGATATGAAAAAAAAGGATGGACAGGGTGGATAATGAATATAGTTGTCTTGGTTCAATCAAACAACGCATAGCTTAGGACCCTATACAAAGGAAACGTATTATGTCCACTTCTTTTTCGAGATTTTATGATTTAAAAGTGTGTATTAGGGTCTTTTAAAATAATCCCTGAAGTTTCATTGAAAAATTCAACAATTTTACCAATGTTTCCCAAAAAGTGCAATAAATTAAACGATACAAATGATATATCCCGTGCGATAACCAATACGTATCTGTATCCCAAGGGTGCGATACATTGCGCGATGCCGATATTTCAACACTGGGTTCAGGGAGTCTTTTTGTTTCTGGGAAGATTTCTGGTGTACTGAGAGACCTTTTATGCTCAATGTATACCCCACTTACATTCTATTCTATCCTGCAAAGGGGCCCTGGGATCAACTTCTGCAAGCATAGGGGTGATAGAATAATCTGGAGCACTTCCATTAGGTGCAATCTCTGAGATTACAAGAACACAATGCTGACCTGTTGGCTCCTCTAGAAGAAGTGTATATTCCATCATCAGGAGCTGATAGATGTGTGTGCATCTTAGATTCATCTAGCGTTTTTTCAGTTCATTCGCGTGTGAAGGAGCTCAAGGGTGATTACACTGCTGGATGTGACACATCATAAGGTTTGGTTTGCTGTCCCTCTCAAGATCATTGCCTTCTGTTGGACAGCATGTCTGAATAAGATTCTCACCATTGATCGCATAAAAAACAGAGGGTTCTCTTGTTCCAAACCATTTCATCATGTGTTGCAATGCGGAGGAAACAGTTTATCATCTCATTTTGCACTCTCCATTCACAAGGTGGGTGCTGAACCGTGGTTTGCAAAACTCAATGCTACTTGTATTGTCCTTGCTGGTGTAAAGGAGATGGTGGATGGTTGGTGGGTAAATGCCTTTGGTTCTATTGGCCATTTACTGTGGATGATTTCATTGGAGGCCTTGTTATGTTGCATTTTGTTGGTAAGAATGCAAGAATCTTCAAAGGTATGGCCAAGCCGATAGTGGCTATTTTTCATCAAGCTTTCAACATGGTTATTGGTTGGGGTAAGTTGAACAGTAGGATGTTGGGTTTTCCCAGAGAGTGGATCTTCTCTAACCGATATGATGTTTTAAGTTGTAATGAGAAATCTGCTGAGATTGTCGAAAGATGGAATAAGCCTCCTGGACCAATGCTTTAAATTAAACTTTGACAGGTGGTCCCTCTGCATTCTGGATCAAGCGGGTATAAGAGGAATTGTCAGGAAAGATCAGGGGATTAGTTCCTCAGTTGTTCTGGCCTGATTGGTGTGAGGAATTCCAGCCGCCCTTCATCAAGGGTGCTGATTGCTGTGGAATTTAATGCCCCCTATCATCTTTGAAGGGGATTGAAGTAATGTGATCAAGTGGGCTAAATCCAATAGAGGCTTTTGGAGTTGGGCTAGCTTGATTGAAGAGGCTGTGTTAAAGTCTGATCGCATTATGACATCATTTCTCATGTTAAGTAAGGCAAATTCTGAAGCAGCACATTAGCTAAAGAGGGTGCAGTTAGGGAGGGCTTCACACTAACGGTTGTAGATGATCTCTCTTATGGTGTCTTGGATGGTTGTTACATTGGTTTCTGGTTTTTCGCCTTTTACACACTTGGTGTCTTGACTCTGTTTGATCGTGGGCTTCCTTTTGTTGTTTTCTTTTGGTTTTTAATAAGATCCAACGTTTTTTTTTTTTTTTTTTTTTTTGAGAAATGAAATTTTATTAAAAGAGCCGAAAGGCTAAAACAGAAGACAAAAACTGCACAAGAAAAAAGAAAAAGATAGTAGTGGGTGTTCCTGGGGTCGGGGAACATGATGGGGACTGTGGAGCCTGAGCCGCAATTATCTGGTGGCAAACTCTAGAGCCTGGAAGGAAACTATGGATGGAAGGCTGAAGGTAGTGGTTAGAGACTTTAGCCAAAGAGAGAAGGTTGATCCTCAAAAGTGATTCCTCGCCACAAATGGGGAGACGAGTTCAGTTCGGTGCTGACCTCTATGTATGGCCGAAATGATCCTGGTTTGAGGAATGAGCTGTGAAATGAACTTTCTCCATCGAGTAGGTGGAACCTCCCTTCGTGTTCGAGTAGGAACTTTAACATGGGGATTTGGTGACTTTGTGGCACTGAATAGTTTTATTGTTTTCCCTTGAAGTAGCAGGCAGCCTACTTGTCTTATAAGCAAGAGAGACCGGTGATGTGCAAATTCAACAGATTTCTGATATTGCTAGATTGGGAATGTTAATTTCCTGGAGTTATCCCAAGGCTGGCTTCAGATCATGTTTGCATTTGCCTTGAGTTCTCAGGCATCCCAGTTTTTAGTGCACAGTTTCGCTTTTAGAATTGGTGGTTAGATCATGATGGTTTTATGGAGTTGGTGTCAAGATGGTAGGCTGAATGTATTATTGAAGGGTAGGCTGGTTATACAATTCTGAAGAAAATTCAATATATTAAATAAAGGTTGAAAGAATGGAGTCGAGGTACCTTTGGGTTAAAAGGGCTGCATAAAGAAGAGTTGTTTAATAAAATTGACGACACCAACAGAGAGGAAGAGGCTGGCCACCTTGTTAAAGGTAAGGGGTAAGGAAACCCGAAACTGTCATTGAGAAGAGAAGTGATTTGAAGGCAAAATCAAGAGCTACTTGATTAAAGGAAAAGGACAAGAACCACTGCAGTGTTTTTACAAGATTGCGAATGAGATATGAAGGATGAATTATGTTTATAGAATTCATGCTAGTGGCATCTTGGTGGGGGATCTTGCCAAAGTTGAAGATGCAATTGTAAACTTCTATAGTTGCCTATATTTGAGAGAGCTTCTTGAGGCTAAGGTTTCAAATTCCTTAATGAAGAACAAATTGTTTGACTTTAGAAAGAGCCAAATGATGATGAGTTCAAGAAAGGTGATTTGGACATGGCTAACAATAAGGCTCTGGGTCTGGATGGTTTTGCCATTGTGTTCTTCCAAAGGTGTTGGGAGAGCATCAAGGGGAACTCCGTGTGTTTTATTAAAGAATTCTGATTGGGTGATCTTGAGTTGATCTCTCTTATCCCTAAAATTAAGGAATAAGTTTTTTCCAGATCCAAAAGGACTTTAGACCAATAAGTTTAATAAGTGGAGCCTACAAGATTTTAGCTGTAACTTCACACATAAAGATCAAAGATGTTTATAGTCCGATCTCTTTTAAAGGGGTATTCATCAAGAGTCAAATTTTAGATGGCATTTTGGTGGCTAATGAAGCTATAGACTTCATAAGCAATGGCAGGGAAGTCGGGGTTCTATCGAAAATACGTATAGAAAAAGCATATGATCATGTTGATTGGGATTTCTTGTTGTATTCTCTCCAAAGAATGGAGTTCGGGAGATTATGGATGAAATGGATCAAGGAATTTATTAGGGAATTTTCCCATAACCTGCCTATCTTTTGGTCTATGGACCGAAAAACTGTTACTTTTAAACTATTTCTCCAAAACAGCCTACTGTTTTCATTTACAGACTTTCTACTGCCTAGACAACTTTTGGCTAACAGAAAAGTTCTGTTAAATGGGAAAATGACAAATTTGCCCTCTTGTAAGGAGAATAACCACGCTTTTACCCTGTTCCATGTCCAAAACCCATTTCAACATGTTTGCATGCAGTTTTGAACATGTTTGTTGTTTTGTGCATGTATTGTGTTTGGTAAATTGTGTCATTGCTGCACACATGGCATGTGCCCTGCCCATTCATCTTGTGAGCTTATTGGGCCCCACCATGATGTATTTGTTTTATCCACCCTGTACATTCATTTTGTGATCTCATTTTAGGATGTGAGACAAAATGCGGCAGATCTAAAGCTCTGGTGGACCACATGACAACAAGCAGTGGGCATATTGACACCCACCATTGAAATATTGCCAGGGCCCATGGTGATGCTTATTTGCCATCTAAGCTGTTCATAAAGTCACACAATCCTGGATGAAGGGACAATACAAAAATGAGCTTGATCCAAAACTTGAGGCCCACAATAAGTTTCCAATGCTAGGAATTCTATCTCCAGTGTTTCCTATGGTGCGGTCCACTTGAGCTTTGGCTTGCCCCATTTTTTGGATGATGCGCCCTAGAATGAGATGGATGGCGGGGGATAAAACAAATACATCATTGTGGGGCCCACAAAGCTTTGACCCATACCCACCAAAGCTCGGTACTGGAGGGGTCACACCGGATCTGTCTACTGGGACCCAGCTAAAGACGGACGGTCCTGGCAGGGGCTCTATGGGGCCACCTTGATGTATGTGCTTTATCCATGCCGTATATCCATTTTGACAGATCATTTTAAGGCATGAGCCCAAAAAGAAGGGAGACCGAACACTCAATTGGACCAAACCATAGGAAATAGTGGGGATTAAATGTCTACCATTGAAAACCTCTTGGGGTCCACAAAAGTTTTGAATTAAGCTAATATTTAAGTTTCCCTTCATCAATGTCAGTGTTACCTTATGAACAGGTTGGGTGGCAAGTAAGCATCATGCTGGGCCCTAGTAAGGTTTCAACGGTGGGCGTCATTGTCACCACTACTTCATGTGGTGTGGTCCACTCAAGCCTTCGATATGCCTCCTTTTGGGCTCATGCATTACGGTGGACCTCACAGAATCCTTGCTAGGACGGTCAGTCTCTAGCTAGGTCCTAGTGGGGGTAGTACCCAATCCACGCCTGTACAGATGGACTACCCCTTAGATGGGTCCACAACAAACGGAAAATTAATGGTTGGATTTGGTAGGACACTTACAACAGATCTGGTTAGCAATTAATGATGACCCAGGCACCGATGACGATCACGACACCCACGACAACCCCACACATACAACACGATGGACAAAGCCGAGAGGCGTATACGGGGAAGAGTGGGGAGGGGAGAAGAAGAGAGTTTATTACATGAGAGTGTGTTGGTGGAGATGTTAATGGTGGGTTAATTTCTGCTTAATGGTGAAGGTTGGGTAGGTTCTCTTAAGACTTCATTTACAACGAAGAGGATGACGATAAGACGTTGGTCAATTCACCTGGGAGGCCATGATCGTGGGGCCCATTGTATTCTTTTCGAAAAATTCGATCCGTCCATCATTTTCTTCATATGAATTTATGATTTGGACCAAAAATGATCCCCATCTGAAGCTCAGTTGGGTCACATGGCAAGCAGGTAACGGTGCATATTGAGCCAGGGCCTTTCAAACCATCATTTTCTTGTTGTTGGACCCACCTTTGCATTGAATATGCTTGGGTTTTGGCACATGTCCTAAACTGAGATGGTTAAAATGATGGATAGTTTGGATTCACGACAAGCATCTTGAAGGTGGGCCCATCAAAATTAACAGTGGTTGCATGAAAACGTCACCCGTCACTGACGTGTCAGATGTGATGTGAAATAGTCATACCTCACCGTGTTTGTTTCCGAAAAATTCGAGCCATCCATCATTTTCCCTATATGAATTTATGATTTGGGCCAAAAAATTATCCAGATCCGAAGCTAAGGTGGGCCACACTGCAGATAACAGTGCATGTTGAACCCAGGCCCTTCAAGCTTACATGGTGCCACAGACATTTTATATCAGGGAAAAATTCGGTGGTTATGTTTAGGCCACTGCGAATGACCTTCTGAACTGTTGGGAATGCCTTTTCAAGGGTTTGAATGGTCTAAAAGCATTAAAGATAGATCATTGATAGTTTCAACGGTAGTAAATCACCACCCACTTTTTCTTATCATGAGAACCACATGTGCACTAGATTTGCATGAATTTTGGGCTCATGCCCTAAAATGAGGTGGCAAAAATGATGAGTGGCTCAGATTCGCAACAAGTATGATGGAAGTTGACCCCACCTCATTCTGTAGATTTCTTAAAGTGACTTTCTTTTTTTAAACCGACAAGGGTAATTGGGTCAATACGAAAGTACTCTGGTCAAACTACAACGTAGATTCACGGTGAGCGGTTCCAAGACTAACATGGTGCATATAAAATGCTGTTTCGGAGAAATAATTTAAAAGCAACAGTTTTTCGGTCCGTGGACCAAAAGATAGGCGGCTTATGGCAAAAATCCCAATTTATTAATATGGCATCTTTTCCATCTTGGTTAATTGCTCTCCTGCAGGAATTCCTCTCTAGTTCTAGAGGTCTTTGTATCACCTCTATTCTTTACTAAATTGATTGAGAGTTTTGAGTTTTTTGATGATTAAGGTCTCTCTGATCTGGGTTTTGTGAGGGTTTTCAAGATCGTTAACATGGAGTTGATTGTCTCTCATTTCCAATTTGTGGATGACACTCATTATGTGCAAGGCATCCATGAGGCAGACTGTGATTATCAAAGGCGTGCTTTGGTGCTTTGAAGCAGTTTTGGGTTTTAGGGTTAACTTGAGAAAAGGTGTATGAGGAGTTGCCATTTATGGGGGAGATTGGTATCTTTCCCAATGCCTTCAGTTGTGTCGCATTTGCCGATGAAATACCTTGGCCTTCCTATATGGGGGAATGCTATCGTATCCTCCTTTTGGGATCCGAATGTTGAAAGAAAGGAAAAGATATTGGCAAATTGGAAAAGGTCCCGTCTTTGGTGGGAGCCACACCTAATTAAATCTGCTCTCTTAAATCTTATATATATATATATATATATTCCTTGTTTAAGATACTGAAAAGTAGTAGCAAAGAAGGTTGAGAAATTTTGAAGAGATATCCTTTGGGAGGGAAGGGATGAACAGTATAAATTCCAACTTGTCAAATGGGAGGGTGCTCAAAAGCCAAAAGAGAGTGGCATTGGTGTGGGAAAGACTCGAGAGAACTTGCACCCTTTGTGGCAAATGGTGGTTGATATTTGGGTAAGATCAGGATGGTTTGTGCTAGTGTCATTTTCCATTTGGTTTGGGTGTGGTGGTCATGTCCAAGACTTCTTCGAGCATGGCTGGCTTGAGTGTGTAGAAGGCAACCAGCCTAATGACCTAGTGAGGAGATCTGGTTGAGGTTTCCGGACAAAGTAGTCTCTGTTAGAGGAAGGGACCTCTGTCAGCAATGTGGCCTCAAAGGTGTTGAAGGCAATCAGCCTAATGGGATCTGACAGAGCCAGACAAAGTAGGCCGTAGGCTGTTTATTAAAGGAAGGGACATGTTTTGTTGTCTGTTGTGATAACATGATCAGATTTTGGAATGATGTTTGCATATATGGATCCCTGTTGCTCTATTTTTTTCCTTGTTCTCTTAGTAATCAACAAAGAAGCTAAAGCTTCAGTGTGTTATGATTCCAAGGGGGTTTCTATTGTGTGGATTGTATAAATGATGAATAAGGAATTGGCTGCTCTTCCGGCTATTTTTCATGAGGTAAATATCGATAATTCGACGGAAGATGGAGCTGGAAGTGGGTGGCAAGTGGATGTTTTTCCTCTAAAATCTCCTTTCTAGTGTAATTCCGGTAGCCCTTTATTCTAATGTCCAAGCGTTGGAGATCCCTTATTGTTCCCAGTGTCAAAGCATTTGTATGGCCAGCCACATCGAATAAAATCCTAACTGCAGAAAATTGCAAGAGGAGGAATTCAGCAATGTGCATTATGTGTTTCGTGCATAGGAAAGAGAAATCAGTGGATCACTTTTTCTTCAATCACTTTGTAAGGGCCATTTGGGATAACCTTCTTTGAAATGTGGGCTGTTAATCAGTTTTTGATGTCATTGCTGGATGGTTGAGTGGTCAGAGGAAGATTTACAGGATGATCTTTCCTTCCCAATCTTATGGGGGCATTTGAAGAGAGAGGAATGCTAAAATATTTAATGGCAAAGACTATTCCCTTGGTTCGCTTAATTGTTGCCTCTTTGGCATTTGGAGGGGCTGTGGTGTTGCCTGAATTTTAAAAGGACCTCTTTATGGGACTTCTTTAGCAGAGTTGTGAAGCTGCTATTGTCCATTGTTTTTTAGTTACTCTTCATTTGGGGTTTTGGCTTGCATTGCCTTTGTTTTTCTTGCCTTTTGACGTAATGCCAGGTCAGGGTGGAGTGATGAGATGTTTCACTCTCATGCCATTTCTGGTAACCAACAAGATTGTTGGCATCTTTCAGCAAAAAGCGTAAAAGATCCATGGGAGAGTTATATGGCTCTGTTTCATATATTTAAGAAGAGTTAAGTTTGTTATCCTGCATGAATACTAGGGCTCTGCGACATTAGTTCCATCCATTAGTATTATCATTGTGGGTGCAGAGTGATGAATTGCTGATTTTATTTTATTTTTCATCGTATGCAGAAGAATGCAAAGGAGGTAGTGTACATGGATGGGCCCAGAACTGATTGCTAATGGCTGTTGCTGGGTTCCGGAATCAACAATGAGATTAGTTTCAGATTGTTGGTTTTATTTGTAAAATATCTTTAACGTTTTCTTCTTTTTTATTTTTAAAAAGAATTTCACATGTAATTTACGCAGTCCTAATAGCAAACTTTTTGGGAATTCATGCAGTGTTGTTGGTTGTGCTGGAATTGTCATGCCAGCAGATGTTCAACTGAAGCACCCTAGGCCAATTAAGAAGCTTTTTACATGCATAACTTGGCATAGCTGGAAAAGGATGCGAATTGGCTATTCCCACTGTTTAAACTTTCCCCCTTTCAATTGAAAATCACTTATTTCTTCTTCTGTTCCGTGCCTCTTTAAAAAAGAAAAGAAAAGAAGTAAGGCCCTTTCCTGGAAACTGCTGGAAATCCTGTTTAGCACTGAGCAGAATGAAGAAAGTCGTCTGTGAGACCAGAGATGCAAATTGGCCAGTAAGCTTTCTGTTCTGCACACTAATGCAACATTATCAGCTTCTTATACACCTATATTCAGATTTTTGAATTTGTACAAGTGAGTCCATGGTTGTTCAGTAATCTAAACAGTTGATGTTAGGGGTCCCACTGTGGATGGCCCATGCACTCCCCATATGGAAACATTAATGACCCTTGGCATTATGGTAAGAGAATGCAAAACAGTCAACAACCATAATTCCGAGTAATATTCAACTATATCTTCCAATATTAGGGTCAAGTAATTTACTTTTTTTCTCATGGTAAAAGTAACTTGTGTGCCAAAAGCTACTTATCTTAATTAGTAATTATTTTTAGCTTTTTAACTTGTGACTTTCCTACGTCTCTCTCACTATCGATTGTTAAGGGAGACTCGTGCTCACTGTCCATATCAAAGTAGGCCCCATATCAACTGTTAAAGGAGACTCGCTCACTGTACATATCAAAGTAGGCCCCATATGGTGGACCGTCTACATTGAAGGTGGACCTCATGCGGTGGACAGTCCACATAAAAGGTGGGCCCTATATTAACGTGGGCCCACATATGGATGGTCCACATCAAAGGTCAGCCCGTGATGATAAAAAGCCTACATTCAAAGCGGGCAGGTGCGATAGACGGCCCACTTCAAAGGTGGGGCCTACATGGTCTGTCCACGTCAAATGTAAGCTTCACGTGATAGGCAGTTTGCATGGATGCTGGCCCCACATGATGGATAGCCCATATTGAAGTGGCCCCACATGATGGACAGTCCCCATCAAAGGTCAGCCCTAACTATGAATCACCCACATCCAAGGCGACACCTGCATGATGGACCATCATATTTATTGGCTGAATAAGTAGAAACCAAGATAAGCTACATATAGCGTAAGCAGCTTATCCAAAGTAACTTACGATCCAAACGCCCCCATATCTGTTTGAGAAGAAAGGACATTGGGGTTGAGGTCCATCCTATCAACTGATATGGTCAGTGAACCGCAGACCCCACTGCATACTAGAATCCGCAGATGACAAGGAAACTTTTAAGTCTGTTTGAGACGAGAAATTCAGATGATCAGAGCCGTCCACCCTGCATGCTATTGTCGATAGGGCCATAGTCCAAAACCCAGGGAATAAATGATTTTTCAGCACCATCGCAGATGGATGATTCGGATAGGCTGTCTCTCCTTATAGGCTCCATGCATGATGAATGGTGTAGGGTCCTTAGGCACCCGTCTAGTATAAGCTGGAGCTATTGGCAATGCTCATTGCTGGCAATCTCCCTTAAAACTTCTCCCAACCATTATTGCTGGTACGGCCCTTTTTTATTACTAAAAGAGTTAAGGTGAATTTATTCAATGCAGAAGCGTACTCGTTCGCACTTATCCGGTCACTGATGTCCTCATAGGAGGGACTTCTAGTGCTGTGGGACCCTTGGCAATCAGAAAGGGTCTTCCCGTCAATGCGAGCGAACCACAGAGAGAGAGAGAGAGAGAGAGAGAGAGAGAGTCGTGAATTAAACATTTTACTACTGGAATTCATTTTCAAACCATCTGTCTACGGGAAGTTTGATCATTGTTCCAGCTGAAGGCCCTCTCCAAGTCACTATGCCATATACTCTCTGGGCTAAACAAAACCATCTGATGGTTCTAAGCATCATTGACTGGGCCTATCTGCTAAGAATAATCCTCTACATCCATTTTATTTTTATTTTTTATTTCATACCACTGACTGGACGTTTTGAATCCTCTAATCAGTATGAAATGAAAATTTCAAGTCGGTCAATAAAGAACAAGCTGGACTCATCAGACAGGTCTAGATAGGTGATGTGGATGCCAAATGAAACTATTTGCTTGAAAAGATTTCCATACACTTGGCACACTAGATCATTACCCTTGCAAGAGTACAAGCGTGTTCAATCCTAAAGGGCAGAAAGAGAGTGTATAGATATCCTTGCAGTTTAAAATCCATCCCACACCACCTTTTTTGGTTTTCATGAAACACGGGGATGGCAGCAGTGCATACCCTCAAATATCCAGTATCACAACCCCATTGGTATGTTGAAACAAATGATGTAAATATGAAAGTAATATATAGAATATCTCCGTGGCTGCAGTAAATCAAATTATAACTCAAAAACTTAGGCCAGTTTTGAAAGGAAATACCCCCACTTATTTACTCCAGCTGGTCCCAGCTTCATCAACTATTTCATTCCTCCATGTAATATCAATATCATTATCCATCCCACAGAGCAGCATCCCATGGAGGGCAAAAAATAGAAGCAAGAAACGAAAAGGAGAAGAATTATCTGAAAAGAGCCAAAATTTAATGAATAATAATATAGAGACATAATAACAGTCATCTGCTTTATCGCCCTAACTACTTTGGGAAAAAAAGGAAAACAAATCAACATGACTTGTAAGAAAAAGGGGGAAAATTGATTACAGCACCAAGGCCAGACTTCTTAGGCCCTTGCTGCCAAGGAAACAAGAAGAGAGCAGAAGAGGAATGAACTCTGCCATTCTTTTATATAGAGTCCTTGAGGCTTCCACTGGACAGCCACATCTTCTTCTGAATCACAAACACCTTCTCTTCTTCATCCGCTTCCGAATCTTCAGCATCAACCAATGTCACTGATTCCCAGTGTAATGCTGTCAAATACTTCTTAATGTACTGGATGACTGGTCGCTTGTCACGGACAATGATAAAGCCAGTTGGCCTAACTATGCGGTCCATCTCAAGTAGCAGATCTTCAGCACTGCATCCCTTCTTCTCAATGTCTGAGAAGACAGTCCAGGCGTGGAGCAGATCGTAGGTCCTGGGGTAAGTCGAGAAAGCTTCACACCTGTAAGAAAAATTCAGTGATCGGTGAGTGTCCTATCTGCAGATCAGATCTAGCTTGAAGCTGACTTTTCCCCCTTAAGAGGATGACAAGCATTTGATTCTGCCAGTTGTCTGAGAATTGGATGAGCCAAGATGATTCAAGGCTCAACATTAGCACATCACATTATAATAAACACAAAAATATTTCTACCTTGAACTTGGACCAAGTTAAACCGGACAAGGAAAGATCGAG
This sequence comes from Magnolia kwangsiensis, assembly GCA_037074715.1. Lineage (NCBI taxonomy): Eukaryota > Viridiplantae > Streptophyta > Magnoliopsida > Magnoliales > Magnoliaceae > Magnolia > Magnolia kwangsiensis. The sequence goes on along the minus strand of CM073574.1, from coordinate 37,513,780 downwards.
ACTTGAGTTTTTGATGCAAGACAACTAACCACTTGCTCTAAAAGCTCGAACTGATAGCATGTGGCGAATCAATCCCTTTATTTCATAGCTCGGGACCCACTTCCCATGGTTAGGTCCTCAGCCCAACCCCCCTCATGGGCCCCACATCATAATATGGGTTTCGCCCCACACGGGCTGCCCACTCCGAGTGTGCCCCTGCATCCCACAGGCCACCCCACTCGAGCCCGGTGTGAAAATGCCCCTGCAATAGTTTTGAGTAAGAGAAAAACTCTGATTGCTTGCCAGTGTTATGGTTCACCCACATGCACTCACAAGTGTACAAACCACAGATAGTGGATACCATTTTACATGGGTCATCATCCAGAAATTACACAGAGATAATGTCTACCAATTGAAGGACATCCAATGGTCAATGAGATTTTGCAGTTATGTTCCCCCTACAATGGGTCCCATTATATGGACCGTTATACTTGATTAACATATGCGCCAAGTGTGCAGTTTACGAGTGCATGTGCATGAACCATCATATGCTGCCAGAACATCAAATAATTCCCCTTTGAGTAATACTGAGTGTACCAACCAATTGTCTCAGTATCAAGTGGGTCCAAGTCATCAAGTCAGACCAAGTTGACTTGACTATCCAAAAAATAATAATTTGAACAGTAGTTGGATATTTATAATCAATAGTATATTGACAAGCACAAAGAAGTTACAGATATTAATAAGAGGTCTAAAGTCCAACTGATTGGACGGTCCACCCAATAAACAACATCCAACCTTTCCTGTGCATGCCACATCCAACCTGTCCGACAGGCTGGTCCAATCATTGGGATTACTTTGTGCAAAAATCAGCCACCATCCACTCAGCGAGTGAACCACACTCTACACATGCACTTAGCTATTTATCAATGCAAAAACATAGTTTTCTTACGGTGTGGTCAATCTAGTGAGTGTATGGTGGCTGATTTTTGCACAAGGTGATCCTCACGGTGGGACCCAGGTTCAAAGTTATTCAATGGGTGGACTGTAAATTGTGGCCCAACCGGTTCGACTTGAAAACTTCTCTTTGAGATAAGAAATGCTTATATATAGGTTGTGATATCTCAACATCTTCCTTTGTCTGTTTGGTTGATGGGTCGGAAGGGCATCGTCATGTACTATAGCAGTAAACAACGTATTGCATAGAACAAAAGTATATTAGATATGATGTGACTTAACGTTTAGAAAGAAATAAACATTTAGTTACTAGAACTTACAACTGGATCAAACTGAAAGCTCAAAACAGGGTTGACCAAGTCTTGCCTAAGAATTAGGTTTAGGCAACATATCACCTTCCAATTCAAAGAACACGATCTGTGCTTGCTTGACTGAGTCTTCAAGCCATGATACAACCATTTATTAAGTGCGCAAGCAAGTTTATCTATGTATTGAAATGACAGGAATGCCTTTGAAATGACAGATGTTTCTGTCTATTTATGGTTATTCTCATCACTTCATGGCAATTATATCATTTAATGGATACACCTGGCTAAATAAATTCAACGTTGAAAGTACATACATTGGAAAGATCTATGAAGGCTCTCCCTCCTTGAGGGTATTTGGGCTTTATTTGAGGTGAGAGGAATAATCAATGCACTCAAAATCGGAGTAGTTTGGTTTTAGAAGTGTTCAGGAAAGCTAGGTTGGATGTATTGGGGAAGGCTTCTTGTACCGAGTTGTTAGTTGGCTGTAATTTGTGTTTTTAGCCAGTTTCCAGCTTTTTTCAACAAATCATCATTACCTTTCCAAAAAAAAACAGAAAAGGTTGCGTACACTTAATTTTCAACTAGCATTTCAAGAACATTATCCCTGATTTTCATATTAATAAACTGCTTACCAGTCATGCACAGTGCCTATCAGGCCCCTGTCATAAATGATCTTGAGTGTATTTGGTCCATCTTCAGGTACCGCGTTCATCACCCAAACATCTTTGTTTCTGAGAGCAGCTGCAAATGATCCCATGTTTGCCTTCATGTCCATCACATTCCTTACAGTGTCCGGCTTAATCTTTGAACTCAACAGATTCCAATAATTCTCAACCCTCCGTTGCCAAATGTCCTGCATCACATGAAAAGTACGGGCACCAGCTCTTACATGCATACCTCCACAAGCAACATGCACAAACACCTATAGACAAGAAAGTGTAGATTTTACCGTGTCCTTTTCAAAAGTGTCACTAGAATAATCAAAATCAGCAATACGAGGAGGAGCAGCAGTTAATCGAGCTGGCCAAGGAACCAATCCACTTCCCTTGTCTCTCTGGTTTTCTGATAAAACAATCCTTAATTTGGTTAGTGAATTGATCAACTATGTATATTTTCAAGTAATTATATCACAAATTATGAAGGACTGATTGGGTGTTACAACATAAACAAAGGAGCTAATTAAGAAAGATAAGGGATGTTTCTGTCATTAAAAGACAACCCTGTCAAGGATTTTACTTTCACAGGTAAAAAATCTCTCTACAATATAAAACATAAGTGGTGTTTGGCCAAATTTACTCCTACAATTAGCAGAGGGGTGTAAACTTTTGATTTTAAAAGGAAAATGGAATGTGTCTAGTCCTTCAACCGAGGGCATTTTGTCCTTTCAATTCTTTCATACAAGTAGCCTGCTCCCATGTATCCACTCTGTGTTTAGGCTACATCCAGGAACCACAGCCTCTCTCTATATAATGTGTAATATGGGTAGGAAAAGCGAGGAATTTGTGGATCATCTTTCCTATAGTGTTCAGCTGCTAATGTACATTTTTTGAAGGAAAGTGTGTCAGGGAGCTTATCCCCTTTGCGATTACATGGAGGATGCGTCTGGGAGCTTATCCCCTTTGTGATTACATGGAGGATATGGAAGTAAAATAATGCAAGATTTTTTGAAGGAAAGTGTGTCACAGAGACAGCTTGTCCTATTCTATAGGTTCAGTGGTTCAGGATTGGATCAGTTCTCCCTAAATTCTCGGAAATCTCAGTGGCTGAGCTTAGGTGCAATTGGGAGTCAATTGTTATTGTGTGATTGGTAGGGGTTTTGGGCCAATGCTTTGTTTTTTTTTTAAATTTTTTGCTTTTGCTATGTTTTATTTTTTCTGCTGTGATCCTGTTGTATGGTTCATCTCTGTTTCCACAGTGGAGTGATGATAGCATGACCTTCCTTTGTGCTTCATGCCTTTAAGGCTGTTTGTTTAATGATATTGTCATCTTCTCAAAAATAAAATAAAACTCGGCTGAATGTACAACTACCTGACATAATAATGAAGCATATCATTAGTCAACGTCAACATCAACAGCCAAGCATCTTTAGTGACCAAGTAGTGGACAGGGTGGGCATATTATAAAGTCAATTTTGTAGACCAAACCTTTGGCATGATGTTCATGAGCATCTTTTAGCTTTAGAATAAAACAGCGCAGAAAGATCATGACAAAAATAATGGATGGGACTACGTTACTTACGTTGAGAATAAGGCGTGATGCATGCTTCCATAGGCACACCCCACACAGCGTCTGGATCATCATCAGATCTGCATAGAGGAGGTTGAGAACCAGGCTCTCTTTCCATGTAACAGTCATTTGTCAGAGGTTTGACCCAAATGACAGTTTGGTTTTTTTTTGCAGCAATTTTCCAACACATGCGTTCCACAAGGGCGCTCATCTCTCGCCATATACGTAGATCTTCTTCATCCTGAGCATATGCTTCAGGAGATGAGTAGGCAAAATAGCCTCCTGGTCTAAGCACTCTATCTAATTCGAGCAGAAGGATCCCATCCCTTTGAAGCCAATCAATTCTACAACGAGAACAGTGAGCCAATTCAAATGACCTGCTAGGGTAAGGGAGCCTCTTTGTACCTAGCACACCAAGATATGCAGGAATCCCTCTTTCTAGAGCAAACTGGATCTGGTTTTGATGCACATCATTGGGTGCTAAAGACATTGCTATGATGTCAGATGAAAGGAGATAAGCTCCAAAACTTGCAACTCCACAGCCTACATCAAGAACCGTCCGAATCCTTCCCCCATTGTTTAAATTATTGTTTGTGAAGTTGAGCATCTGTCCATCCAAATCAGTACCAAATGTTATGAAGTTCAAGACACAGACTAGGAAGATAAAAATGTAAGGAAATGAAAAGGAAGGGAATTGCATCAGGAAAAATAAGACTAGCAATATATGTAATTCAAATGGACAAGGAAGGTTGAACACAATCCTAAACACATCATTCAAAAAAAAGCATAAAGCTAAACAAAGAATTACCTTTTCACAAGATGAAGAAGAAGAAGAATACACTAAGCAAAGACTCAAAATCACAAGAAATCATTCATGCAACCATGCAAGTAATGACAAAGTAGCATATAGATAGACAAGGGAAGCATGGAAGAAGTCGTTTTTTCTTCTCTCTTTGAAATCACTGCAGAGAAAAACAATCTTACATTTGCAAGGGAGGCAATATATTTATCAGCTCCATAGTGAAAATGGGTGCCTCCTCCAGGAAAGACAATCTTTTCACCTTTCACAACCATCCAATTCTGATCAGACTTCTCATGTGCAAGATGAGTGTGAGGTATGTTTGCCTTCCATACCTCGTCTCTGCTCCTTGGCCACTTAATTGGAACCTTTAACAAGCAAGAATTGAACTATCAACTGCAGAATATGTGATGTGCACGGGATATGGCAATGAAAACTTGAACAGTAAAAAGAGGGAAGTTTCTTGAACTTCATTTTCTGGTAGAAATGCAATCTGACCTTGTAGCCATGTGGCGGGGGAATCAAGCAATTATAGCGCCTTTCGTGTGGAGGGCAATGTCTCTCATAGTGCTCCATCAAAGATAAATCCAGCTTCAGCCTCATTTGATATATTAGATTTCTATCCAGGCATGGAATTAACTCTGAATGCCGACCATCACAAACCTTTAGAGGCACAAAAGAAACCATGAAGGTATAAGACAAAAGTGGATCATCTTAACTTCTTTTTTTTAAAGAGTAATAACATTTTATTAAGCAAAATAGGGATCGTCTTAGCATATCAATTCAACAAGGATCATCTTAAAGATAAACAGCTAAGCCAATTTAAAACTCACTGGAAAGCTCTTTGGTGTGGAATCTTCATCTCCATCTTCAACCCCAAACTTGGAGGACGATTCTTCTTGCTTGCCCCCAAGCTCAGTGTCATCATTGCTATTCAAATAGGATGACCTGAGTTTTCTGAAAGTTTTACCATATTCCATAGCCGATGCACCATGTTGGGAGCCAGGCCCATAATATACAAATAAGAAAACAAGAAAAAACCCCACAACACACAAGGAGGTGACCAGTCGCTTCTTTTGGACTCCATCTGCTCTTCCCCTCATGATTGAGGTGCCAAAATTCCACGGCGCTACTGCCTAGTTACACCACAGCATTCAGAGGATCATAGAAGGAGATACCATGTGTGGAACTAAAACAGCACCATGAATACACTATTAAATCTCATATCAAATCCAGCGCTTGATGATTTTTCTCTGAATCAGTTCTATGAAGATTCCCCAAAAGATCTGCACATCCAAGACAGAAAATGCCCACCCTGCGAAAATCCAACTCAGGAACCATCAGCAAAGATGATCACAAAACTCACCATCCATGGCAAGCAGATGCCAAACACACTGTTATACCAAATAGCCACCTTACAATTGCAGATCCCAGAAGAATGAATCCAAAAAAATATGTTTTCCAAAAAGCAGTGAATTTTTTACCTAATTTACGGCAATGTTTTAAAGAAAAATGATTAAAATAAATGAACACCAATCCAAATTACACTCAAAAGAAAATCCCTGATCCAAATAAACCGAATAAACAACATAAGACAAAAAACAATGCCAGATCAATAGGCCAGAAAACAGAATCACCAACCTTACCCCAAACTAAATAGCAGATCTATCATAAAAACTATGAATATCGGCACAGCGCTGGTTGACAAGAAATCACATGACACAAATCAAAATTCCCAATTACGATAGAAGTACATGTCAAAAACTCTAGCCTACAATCAATATCGAATTAATCAGAGACCTATTTTCTCACATACAGTTCATTGAAATAACAGAGGATATGGTTTAAAAATTTTTTTTTAAAAAATACAGCATACAAAAACCATACTTTTCACTCGCAGGACGTTGTCTCACGGTTTTAGGTCGCCGTGCCTCTGGGCTCAAAACATCACAAGTGCACGTTAGCAAAACAGAGAAGTGAACCACCGACACCCCTCCAGTAATAAAGTGACAAAGAAAAGCATTGCAAGAGATTCGAGACAGCGACTCTTATAAAGATCCGTGTCGGCAGAAACTCCAAACGTTCAAATCTTCTTTTTCATTTTGCCTTTTTTTAAGGCAATCAATGCATCCAACTCAAAATAACTAGAACAAGTCAAATTCATCTAACACATAAGAAAAATCGAAACTTCCCCATTAAAGAATTCACATACGAGCCGAAATCACATATCTCAAACATCAACTTCAAATTTGCCAAAGAACATTAAAAAATAATAAAAATAATAAATAAATTTAAAAAAAAAAAAAAAACTATTTCCATACATAAATCACTCAAATCCATTCAATTCAGCGCATCCATCGTAAATTCGTCAGAAACACAACAGATCCACGAACAAAATCCGACTCTGATGTGATAAAAGCCCTAAAAATCCTAGATTTGGGGAGACTTCACTGCACCGACGAGAATTTGAGAACTTACTGGATCTAGATCTCCTTCGGTCCTGATCTCCGGCAGCGATCGTGGTGGTTGGATAGCAATACAAAACCCTAGATTTCAGATAGAAAGAGAGAACCCTAGATTTTAAGAGAGAGAGAGAGAGTGCGAAAATAATAAATAGAGATGGAGTGAGCCTGATCAGATCTGTTAGGGTTTTACGAACACCAACGTCTCTCTCTTTTCCTTCTTTCGGTAGGATCCGGATTCCTTTCGGGAAGGGTGTGACTTGTGAGAAGGAGAGATTTTGTCTACTTCTCGCGATTATTTCGGGTACCGGTTTATTAATTTATCGAGGAAAGATTTTCTCGGACGCGGAGTGGCTGCCACCTCGGATCTAGCCAGGTGGGTGTTCCCTGACCGTGGGGCCCACCTAGATGTTTTCTTTGTATATCCACTCCGTCCGTCGGTTTTTTGAGTTTATTTTAGGGCATACCACCCAAAACGAGGGAGGCTAAAATCTCAGGTGGATCACAAAGTATGGATTGAATTTCCACCATCAAAAGCTTCTTGGGGCCACAAGCAACAGGTTGGATGGGAAATAAACATTATGATGGACCTTAGAAAATTTTTTAATGTGGATGTTCAACAGCCACCGTTTAATTATGGTGTGGTCCACTTGAGATTTGTATCTGCTTCGTTTTTATAAATTTTCCTGGGTAAATCCCGGAAAATGGATGGACGAAGAGGACATACGCCCCACACATCGAGGTGGAACCACGGTCAGGGTCGCACCGACCTTGATCCGCGTGCAGCTTCGGTGGATGGCTGTGGGAACCACGGTAATGCAAGTATTTTACATCCGAAGCGGATTGCGTAGTGGAAGCGGAGTAGCTACTCCCCTGCCACCAGCCAATGGCCGGTGGTCGGTGCTCTATGTGCTTCATCATGATGTATGTTTTACATCCATGCCGTCCATTTATTTTTACATATCATTTTATAATATAAGAACAAAAATGAGGTATATCCCAATATCAAGTGGACCACATTACAAGAAATAGTGTTGAATGAGTGTCAGCCATTAAAAACGTTTTGGGGGGCATAAATGTTTTGGATCGATATGATCTTTGGTTTTTCCCTTCATCTGGACCTGTATGACCAGATCAAAAGATTGGATGTCAAATAAATAGTACAGTGGGCCTTATGAGGATTTTAATGGTAGATATCTAATCGCTATTGTTTTCGGTTTGATTCACCTGATATTTATATCTCTCTTATTTTTTTTATCAATCCATAAAATGATCCGTAAAAATGGATGAAGATGTATGAATGAAACAAATACATCTTGGTGAGCCCACATAGCATACCACCAGCCACCAGGCTAGTGGCAAGAGAGTGGCGATCCGTTTCCTAACTCAGTACAGTACGGTACCGAGTATACTCTGGAGTCCACCGTGATTTACATATTTTATCCCCTCCTTTCATCGATTTTACTATATAAGTTTATGACATAGGCCCAAAAAATGAAGCATATATAAATCTCAAATGTACCACATTAAGGAAAACAATGTAAATTAAATGTTTACTATTGAAAATTTCTTAATGACTATGGAAGTTTTGGATCAAACTTATATATATATATATATATATATATATATATATATATATATATATATATATATATATATATATTCATCCATGTTTTTGTGATCTTATGAACATATTTGATGGTCATAAACATTAGGGGGCACATCAAATTAGTAGAACCGTGGAATCGGACTAGAACCGACCAAATGGTCCGATTTAGTCCGGTTTTAAAGTGCACCAGTTTCGGTTTTGATTACAAAAATTAAAAAACTGATTATATCAGTTTGGTTCTTAGTTCAGAGGTATGTAGAATCGAACTAAACCGTTAATCGATCTGTAAAACCAAACGGTGGATTCGAACCCTAGAACCAAACTTGGAACCAAACTAAACTAAAAACTCATTGGTTATTTTCATATTTGACTCATGATTTATGGTTTACAATATATTATTTGATTGTTTTTATAAATGTATTTTTGCACACCTTATACAATATCTAAACCATTCATCAAATGATTAACAACATGAATGGACATTAGCTAAATTATAAAATAAAAGATGTAATTGAGTTGGATCATAAAAAGCTCAGAACCGAACCGGTTTTAACGGTCCAGTTTCAATCTGGTTATAGGGTGCTAACAGTCCAGTTCCACTTCGATTCTAAGGTGCTAACAATCTGGTTCCATTTCCGAATATCGTATAACCATCAGGAACAATTCAGTTCCGATTTCACCTTAGAATCGGACCGAAGTGACCCGTGTGCACCCCTAATAAACATCACTATGGGGACTAGCAAGGTTTTAATGGTGGAAATCATTATTCCCACAATTTCCTATGGTATAGCCCACGTGAGCTTTGGATATGTTTCAATTTTGATTACTTCTTAAATGAATTGGGGACATGAATGGATGGCGTGGATAAATCACATACATTCAAGGTAGGCTTACCAAAGTTTACTCAGTGCAATCAAAGCCTACTAAGTTACTTAGCAATCTGATTCCTTTGCATCCACACTATCCACCCATTCTGATATATCATTCTAGGCATAATGTTATTTGCAACCTGTTAATAAGGTCACAAATACTTGGATGAAGGAACCACACAAATATCAACTTGAGCCAAACGTTCTTGGCCCATAGGAATTTTTTAATGGTCGGTCGCCACCTTTTCTTGTGGCATTGTCCACTTGAGATTTGGATATACTTGATTTAGTGGGATCATACCTTAAAATGAGTTTTCAAAACCGGTGGATGGTGTGAATGTAAGGTATGTACGTCAATGTGGGCTCCACATATGGGGATCCACACGCTGCGTTGTCATTCAAGAAATGGATTAGCTAAGGACTTTATCACTAGCCAATGGCTTGTGATGTACGTGTCTAATCCATGCCGTCCACCCATTTCTTCTATATCATTTTATAGTATGAGACCAAAAATAAGGTTGGTGTTTCATCCATGCCGTCCACCCATTCTTCTATATTATTTTATGACATGAGACCAAAAATTAGGTTGATCCAAATCTCAAGTGGACCGCACGATGTTGATTGAACTCCCACCATTAAATACTTTTTGGGAGCTACAAAAGTTTTGGATCAAGCTAATATATTATTTATCCTTCATCCATGTTAGATGACAAACAACCATTACAGACAGTGTGCTCTAAGAGATTTTTAATGGCATACATTCAATCACTATTATTTTCCCATGGTGTGGTCCGTTTGAGATTTAGATCTACCTCATTTTTGGAATAGAGCCTTAAAATTGCCTTTCAAAATAGATGAACAAAGTGGATAAAACACATACATCATGGCGGGTTCACATGGCACCGACCACTGGCCACATTGCTGGTGGCAGCGGCACTAGCCAAACCGCGTCCCTACATGTGACTTGGGAAGCTTTATTTCGGTTCTAATGATACAAATTTCATATATAAATTATTTCTATTAAAATAAAATGGACCCGCCCAGTACCCGACTTAATCTGACCTGGCCCGATTTAAATGGGTCCAAGCCAATGGACCTGATTAACCATGATAGTCATGAATTCTGGCTGGCTCGCTGGAGGCACGTCCCGAACCCCATGCAATATATTCTAAAAGGTCAAAAGAAGTTAGGCTTTGACCCGTTAAAACTGGGTCAGGTCTGGCCTCCATTCACAGCCCTATTATTACGGATAATAAGTCGAACCATTTACTTAATCGGATTAGATCCAAACCCGACTCATTTATTTCATGGTCATGGATATCAAATACTTACAACTGGCGATGCGTTGGGTAAGAATTAGGTGTGGTTGGCCCTAGTTCAAAGTTAGTCACATTGACCCTACCCTACCCTGGCCTTAATGGAAACGGATTGGCTACTCCCCCTGCCACCAGCGTGGTGACTGGTGTTCGGTGATTTGTGGGTCCCACCATGATGTATATGTTTCATCCATTCCGTTCATCCATTTTTACAGATCATTTTAGGGCCTGATCCTAAAAAATATAGGGATATATGTCTCAGGTGGACCACACCATAGGAAAATAATAGTGATTGGATATCCACCATTATAATCCTCCTAAGGCCCACTGTATTGTTTATTTGACATCCAATCTATTGAATAGGTCATACATAGCAATACATAGCAGGATGAAGGGAAAAAACAAAGATAAGCTTGATCCAATACTTATATAGCCCCTAAAAAGTTTTTAATTGTCCACATTCATTCAACACTGTTTCTTGTAATGTGGTCCACTTGAGAATGGGATATACATCATTTTTGGTCTCATGACATAAAATTATCTAGAAAAATAGATGAACGGAATGGATGAAACATATACATCATGGTGGGCCCCCAGAGCACCAACCATCAGCCATTGGCTGGTGTCAGGGGCAGTAGCCAATCCGTTCCCGGCATTAATTGGGTTCAAAGGAACTCCATTTGGGTAGGGTATAACACAACAACGTGGGCCACCATGATATATGTGGACGCAGATTGCGTCCTATCCACCATGATGTATGGTTCTTATCCACACCGTCCATCCCTTCTTTTTAGTGTCATTTTAGTGTATAGGCCAAAAAATGAGATAGTCCAAGGCTCAAGTGGGCCACACCACAGGAAGCAATGTTGATACTAATTCTCATTGTTGAAACTTTTATAGGGCCCACCATGATGTTTATTAGCCATCTAAACTATTCATAAAGTTCCATACTAATTCTTATTGTTGAAACTTTTATAGGGCCCATCATGATATTTATTAGCCATCTAAACTATTCATAAAGTTCCATAGATATGGATGAAGAGAAAACATAAATATAAACCCTACTTAAAACTTATATGAACCCCGAGAAGTTTTCAACGGTAAGAGTTTAATTATAATTGTGCGATTCACTTGAGTCTTGGATATGCCTCAGTTTTGTAATTATGCCATAAAATGATACGAAAAAAATGGATAGGCGGTGTGGATAAGACTCATACATCACCGGATGATTTGATTGACGAGCCCAAAAATAAAATAGATCAAGCTCAAGTGGACCGCGCCACGAAAACAACGGCGATCTTAGGCCCAAGCACCATGTTTATTTTCCATCCAACACGTTCATCAGGTCACACGACCCAGATGAAGAGAAAAATGGGTGAACGGTGTGGATCTAACACATACATCATTGTGGGCCTGCAGAGCTTTGCCACGTCAACACCAACTTGGGGGTGTGTTCTCCACCACGCGATACGAGTACGGCCATAGGAATAAAATAATTAACCCATGACGTGGGCAGTTGGAACTCCACTCGTGATTGAAACGAGTAGATCTCAGTTGCCAACCTTAGCTTTACACCACTTCAAACAAACGGTTGTCAACTGTACACATGGCAGGGTATACTGCAATCTTGGCCGTCCAAATTGCTAACTCAACTATGGATGAATCATACCGGAAAATTTGCACTCAGACGTTAATATTACCGGTACGATTGTCCAATATTGTTTTACTTTTAAGCATCCATTTGATGGCCATTAATTGGATGGTTAGGATTTGTTGATCATTGTGATTTTACGGACACGCTCCATCCACAATCGGGTCCAGGATTTGGATGGTCTGGATAGCTTTGTATCAATGTCACGTGTGATGCCGACGAGCCACCGCCATTTTCAAAGGGGTGCAAAACTAACAATGGAGGCTGATTAATCCGAGGGTGACTTGTGTTCTCGTGTGTCAATTGCCACATGGAAGGCGTCCGGATATGGATCGTCATCTGAACCATTGATCTGAAGGGACCAATGATCGATCGGTGGTGATTAGAAATATCTCATACCATACGGTTATAATCCTGGATCAAAGTCCAAGTACGACAGAAACACAAGCGGTGCGAGAATAACTGTAATTGATTGGGAGCGGATTAGGTGAGACGGGGATCTGGGTGGGACCCTGACTGTGGGGCCCATTGTGATGTATGTGACTACATCCACGCCGTCCATCGGCATTGAAAGCTCATTTTAGGGTATGATCCAAAAATGAAGCAGTTCCAAATCCCGGATGGACCATAGTAACGAAACTGGTGATTGGCCATTAAAACTTAATGTGGGCCACAAAATCTTTGGATCAAGATGATATTTGTGACCTTATAAACAGGTTGGATGGAAAATAAACATTCCGTTGGAATCCATGTAGTTTTTAATGGTGGGGATTAAATTAAGACTATTTCCTGTGGTGTGGTCCAACTAAGACTTGAATCAGCTCAATTTTCTGGATCTGTCCTAAAACGATCTTTCAAAATGTTTGAACGGTGTGGATTTAAGATACATATATCAACCTAAGTGCTTCCGGGTCTGATCTAATCCACTCTCCTAATTGACGGGGTGGGCAGAATCCTTCAATCTTAAAATATTTCTGAGCATAGTCAAATCATGTTTGTCCATATCATATCAACGGCCTTGATCTCCGGAATAAGGACCCACTTGTACATAATAGATGCACGCGGACGCTAGCCTCCTATCCATCTACTTTGCATTGAAGATGGTGTAGCAAACTCACACCGTATTCATGCGAGAAAATGAATGCAAGGACTCAAGAACCGTACGCCGGCCAAGAATTCGTTGACTCGCGGAGAGAATATCGTGGCAAGGGTAAGGACTCCGGTTCCCATACGGTGCTACTCATCAGCAACAATCCCGTTTGCCGATGCACAGCTTCCGTACACGTGGCAATATATTTTCATTATCCACACCGTTTATCTGATTGGCCTCACATCTTCTGTATATACTATCAAATCAACGGTTGTATTGGCGACCTATGGCCTCACGTGGACAAAACCACATGTGTCAGCAAACGTACCAAAGAGTCCTTCTCGTGGCAATGTGTGTACGGAATTCTCCACAACACCAGTTGTCTAGCAAGAACGTGCAACGCCCGAGTATTGTCGGCCCACCGTCTGTTTCAAATCTACTCCGTCCATCAGTTCCTACGGAGAGCCGATTAGCTGCCACCCCGGATCCAGCCAGGTGGGTGCCACCCTGACCATGGGGCCCACTTCGATGTATGCGATGTACATCCACACCGTCCATCCATTTTACCAGCTTATTTTGAGCATGTTCCCAACCATAAAACAGAAACAAGTCTTCTCAGGTGGACCATACAGTAGGGATTGAATTTCCACGGTTAAAAGCTTTTTGGTGGTCAAAAAATTTTTGGATCAAGCTCCTATTTATGTTTCCCTTCATCCAGTTCTGTGTGACCTTATCAACGGGCTGGATGGAAAAAAAACACTAGGTGGACTTTAAAAATTTTTAATAGTAGGCGTTCGCTAACCACCGTTTCCTGTGGTGTGGTCGATCTGAGGATGTATATGGTTCATTTTTAAGATTATGGATTAAGATGATCTGAAAAAACGGATTGATGGTGTGGATATAAAACGCCTACATCAAGGTAGGTTAGATGGTCAGGGTCTCACCGACGTCGCTGGATCCTGAGGCGTAGCAAATCTGCGTTCCATGTAGAGACGCAGAAACGGATTGGCTACTCCCCTGCCACTAGCCATTGGCTGGTGGTCGGTACTATGTGGGCTCTTCTATCATTTATGTGTTTCATCCACTTCATACATCTATTTTTATAGATCATTTTATGAAATTAAAGAAAAAATTAGGTACATTTCAATCTCAAGTGGACCACATTACACAAAACAGTGTTGAATGAACCTCGACTGTTAAAAACGTTTTGAGAGCCAAAAGTTTTAGATCAAGCTAATATTTATTTTTTACCTTAATCTGGATCCTTATGACCTAAACAATGGATTGGATGTCAAATAAATAGTACAGTGGGCGTTAAGAGGATTTAATGGTGGATATCCGATCATTATTTTTTCCTGTGGTGTGGTCCACGTACTCCTATCATATTCTGTATCAAGTCCTAAAATGATTTTTAAAAATGGATGAACAGGATGGATGGAATATATACATCATGGTGGGCCCATAGAGTACCGAACAGCAGCCACGGGGCTGGTGTCAGGAGTAGCAGCCAATCTGTCTCTAAGGACGCAAGCCCAAGTACCGGGCAGTTGTGGGTCACACCACACGGAAGAGCGAGGATATGTGTGAACTGACAGTGGGTGTAAAAAAAAAGAGTGAGGATATGGACGTTTACCGTTGAAACCTTCTCTGGACCACCTGTGTTGTTTATACTCCATCCAAGACGTTCATCAGGTTGAGCCACCAGGATGATCATATAGCTCAAAAATTATCTTGATCCAAGACTCAGATTAGCCACGCTTTTATAGATTTTACGTTATTCCCATGGCATGGTCCACCAGAAACTTGGACCAAGTTAATTTTTCTCATGTACGGTGAAAATGAGGCGTTTCAACTGATGAACGGATAGGATTTCACACAATCATCAAGTAGTGTCTACAGAGCTACACCAGGTTGTAGAGAGGATTCTGGTCGGCATTGTTTAATGCGGTGCGTTTCTATCGGTCACTTGTCGCCAGTTGTAAAAGAATAATATCCGATTGAGATGATGGACGTTTACATGTGCCAACGTAATGGGTTGCAGGGGCCCCACACGTTTTGGACTTTTAGCCTGGACATCTCCTCATCACGTGTTCTCTCGCTTTGTACTCGGCCCAGTGCTCATTGCATTTACCTAATCGTCCGCAACACGTTTGCGTAGCTGCGTAAAGATGGAAGCTCCGTGGGACCCACCGTCTTTTACATGTAAATATATTCCGTCCTCATGATGAAAACCACTCTTTTAACCGTACAGGAGAAAGATAAGCGTTTAATGGGAAGCGGATTGCGTACTGATTAACTCATTACGATAAGTGTACTGAGTAAAGTCCACCATGATTTATAAATTTTATATACTCCTTTCATCCATTTTAACATATAATTTGAGGGCTTGGGCCAAAATAAAGAATATCCAAATTTCAAGTGGACCTCGCTATGGGGAAACACTGTGAATTGGAATTTTACAGTTGCAAATTTTTGGGTCCCACGGATTTTTTTTTGATGAAGTTGGTATTTGTGTTTTCCCTTAGTCCATGTTTGTGTGATATTATGAACTAGTTGGATGACAAATAAACATCACTGTGTGCATTAGTAAGGTTTCAAGGGTGGAAGTCATTATTCCAACTGTTTCGTTGGTATAGTCTACTTGATCTTTGGGCATACTTCTATTCTGGACTCAACTACTAAAATGAGCTGGAAAATCGGATGGACGGCATGGATAACCCACATACATTCATAGTAGACCCAACTGAGTTTACTCAATATGATAAAACGTTTTGAGTATCAAGTTTTGGCTAGTAGAATGAAAAATGACGTGGCAAAAATGGATGAATTGTTTTGATAAAATGGTCATACCCCAAAAATTGGCATCCGAATAGGGAGATTGATCTTGAGTTTCTAGACATGAGTTTAGCAAAAGTGCACATGTGCAGTTTTTTATGTGCTCGCATAGTCTGATTAACATTCACTAATCAGAAGAGTTTTACATTAGCGGTATAAAAAATTAAGTATAGATAACTGAGTATATAAATAGATAGCTAATATTTAAAATGAACAATTTCTAGAGTGGTGTCTGTCCAAATGAGGATTATACATGCCATAATATACATACTCAAAATGGTTAAAATATAAAGTTTTCAGTTTTAGCCAAATCCTCTAATACATAACGGTAGTAGTGCAAGCCGTTCTAAGCATACCTGTTTGAAATCTCGATAGTACCTGCATTGATAATATCGCTTGGTTGTCATATCCAGTAGGAATAACTAACTTAGTAGTTCTATTAATTCTAAGTCATATATGTTAATTGACTCAATTAGCACGGATAATTATAACATTACAAAACAAACAATGCCTACATTCATTATTTAAATGCATGTATAACATGGTGATATGTTCAATGGTTGGCCTATAGCACAACCCAACATTGTTTAACTTGATAAATGCACCGGATTGACGATACTAATATAAAACCATATCAACGATGTTGCTAGCAAGGATGTCAACATATGCACAATAGTTGGCCTATAATACAACTCAACAATATAATGATATGCATGATTAGCCAAGTATTATTATTTCTGGTTCAAATAGTATGTCGACGAAGCTAGAATATCGTCATTCTATCAATAGTCATTAAAATGGATTCATGTAGCTTGTGGTGGCACATTGAAACCCCTCACCAGTGTCCATTGATTCAAGTTTGGGTTCATCACCCAACGGCTCATATAACTCAATCGGGTTAATATTATGGTTTGCCACCCAATGACAATCACATCTAGGGTGAAGGTCGTTACCCACACCCCGAATGTAGACAATGCACGTCGCCCAAACTATTAACAACATGGTAGGGTACTGGCATTCATCGGTGCTCGGTGGTCACTACGGGGAGGTTTGTCACCCAATGTTTTATCAACATGGCAGCTCGTCACCCAATCACAGCATAAGTCAACAGCTCAGACACAGTGTCTCATACCACCATGTACGGCTCATAAATCCTTGTAAGATCGTAACACACTAATGATTATGAGTAGACTCATCTATTAGGAATGGGATATCCTAGATTTAATTTGGTCGTGTCATACATTGTAAACATACATAATCAATCGATTATTATAATAATTTGATTTATCTAGAAAAATCTCAACGTAACTGTTGTGACTCAAATATTGTATAATTTTCTCCATTTATCTATTGGTTTTATGAAAATAAATCATCTTAATATTCTATTTTACTCATACATGTATTGCAAGATGAATTGAAGTGCTTAAATTGAAAAGGGGTGCTAAAAAGCATGGATTTGATGTCTAAGATTTACTAAGAAAAATTATGGATCTTAGGAGACCAAGATTGAAACATTCACATGTCAAAGATCTAAGAAAATCAAGTGACGAATGAAGAGAATTGATGATTTGCAGTGAAGAATCCTGAAATCGTTCTGAAAAAGTATATTTTGAAGCTGTAAAGTTTAAAAAATTGTGCAGCAGGAAGTCTGTTTTAAACGAACTATGCAGGGAGAAGTTTATTTTGGAAAAATACGTATATTTGAGGCAGTTTCTAGGGTTTTCAACTTTGTACGAAAATTGGAGTTCCCTAATTATAAATAGGGCTTCCTAGGGCATTCCTAAACATCATTTAAGGCATCCCAAAGTAAAATTTAGAATTTTTAAAGAGTTTTTAGTTTTATTAAAGCTTTATAAGTTTTTTTTTTTTTTTTTTAGATTTTTTTATTTGCATTTTTTTCTTTCTTATTGCTTTTTATTTATGTAATTTAATTATGTTTTTTTAAGTTCCTTCTAGCCCAAGCTAGAAGGGAAGCACATGGGTTTAATATTTCTTTAAGATTATGATGATTGATTGTTTTAATGATGAGAAGAATGATGTATGCATGTTGTCTATTATTTAAGTTTTATTTTTTTATCCTATTGTGAGATCCATATGTTTCCATCATATGAGATCCACATTGATGGATAGGCTTAGCCTAGATCAATTAGATTTTCTAGATAGGATAGGTTCTCAATTTGTTATATTTCTTTGATATTCATTATCCTATATATATTGAATACTTAAAATCACTGACGCTTGAGAATATATGTCAATGATGCAAATTCATAATTTTTTAATATTTTATATCACTTTTTAAAACATTTAAACCGTCTTATTATCCGATTAGGCTGACCATAGTACTCAGATCCTAGTTGTGTTATCCAAGTTATCATGATTTTAGAACATTAACCTATGTGTGAAACTTTGAAGCTTAGGTGTTATTTTATTCAGTTGAATTACATCCATTCAAAAATCTCAAAATCAAATCATCAATTTTGTTTTTATTACTTAGTTTGTTTTGCAATCAGTAATCAGCATTAGGTGAAAGCATTCCGTATAGTCAGCTATTGTCAGTCGTTTGTGTTCAACTCGGGTCGATCGAACAAGCCTAGGGTGGCCAGCCTAACTTGGTTCACCCTTTGGTTTGAGTGATTTACCGACTGACCTCACATCATAAGCAATCTTAAATATTATTAATGACTAACAATTAATTAGGCAATCATAACAAGATTTCATATGAAGCATAAATTTAATGATACTACTACTTAGACATTTTATCAAACATGTGAGTATCAATTAAAACAACATATTCACTTGAGCATTTCATCAAACATGTGAGTATCGATAAAACTACACATTCACCTAGGCATTCCATCAAACATGTAAGCATCAATAGAACAACATATTCAATCACTTAGGCATTTTATCAAAAATATAAGCATCCATAAACAAATAATAACACATGTTGCGATCAAATTGAAATGTGAACATGTTAGCATATACTAAGTTATTTACAAATAAAACATCTTTAACTAATACTCTCAAGGGTCGATAAATGACAACTTAGGAAAAATGGTCCAGCCCTTTAAGAATGAGTCTTCGATTTTAAGTTCCTAAGATTAGGGATTCGAGAGAAATTTATTCCTACACCAATTTTGAAGCATTTAGGTGAGATTCATGTAATTCAACTTAGAAAAACTTAGGTTGAAAAGTATGATTCATTTCTTACCTCTCAACCACGAATGAGATGGATTCGGTAGAGGAGAATGGTTAGAACAAAGGCTTGATTAAAGAGTATTAATCAAGAACACTACAAGATCTCCCTCACAAGATCTTCCTCCTCTCTTTCTCTCTTTCTTTATAGGGCAAAATTCGAACAGGAGCAAGGGTTGCCCTCAAATGCTCTATTTATAACGCCAAAAATGGTATAAATGGCCATAAGGGCTAGGTTTTCATTATACTAACCTTATGAGAGGGTATTTCTAAACTTTAGGCTCAACTATAGGGCGTAGGGGTCGATATCCACCGTGAGATAGTTGGCCCTAGTGAAGATGTATGTATTGATGCGATCGACCCTCCATCGTGAGATTTCTTATGCACGATGATTAGGGTTTGGATTAACTAAGTTCATAGTGTGACCTATTCACAATGAGTGAGAATGATGATTCAATCGTAATCACCTTAAACCATTAGTTATTAGGCTAAAAGGGTAACTAAATCAGTTTGGTTTGTTAACTAAGATCCTATCCGTAGTTGTCTCGACTTTTAGTAGGTCTTTATTTAATTGTAGTTGTCTTAATTATTCAGTGATAGGTCGGCTATATTTAGGTTATTGATGAACAAATCACGAGGCTAAACTCGATGTTTAAGTTATCACAGATTCGTTAGCTTCCTACTATCGATTAATCGAACTTGTGTGGTTCTTTATCGGTACCACCCATGTATAGGTTCACCTTGAGCGTTAAGTGTCAGTTAGTGACAATGTGAGCTAATTATAAAAAAATAAAATTTAAAGGGTTTTTAGAAATTCAAAATAAAGAAAATTTGAAATGATACAAAAACCTACACATTCCCATTCCGCGTCCAAGATGCAGCACTAATAATAATAGGTGGCCAACACACACATTAACAACCCCTTAAATGGGAGCGGATTAGGTGAGACCCCAAATCCACCGAGGTGTGTGGGACCCTGAGTATGGGGCCTACTGTGATGTATGCGACTACATCCACACCATCTATCCTTATTAAAAACTCATTTTAGAGCATGGTCCAAAAAATGTAGCAGTTCTAAATCTCAGATGGACCATAGTTCAAGAAAGATTGGTGGTTGACCATTAAAAACTTGTTGTGATTACAAAGCTATCAAGATGATATTTGTGTAATCTATTCATCGAGGTGTTGGTGACCCTGTCAACAGGTTGGATGGCAAATAAACATTCCGATGGAATTTATAAAGTTTTAATGGTGGGGATTCAATAATGATTGTTTCTCATGGTGTGGTCCACTTAAGATTTACGTCAGCTTCATTTTTTAAAACATGCCTTAAAATTAGCTTTTCAAAATGATTAAATGGCGTGGATTTAAGGCATATACATCATAGTGGGCCCCACAATCAGGAGTCCTAAGTGGATCCAGCTTTACCTAATCCACTCACCTCTAAATATGACAGTTGAAGAGGTGCACATCAACGTATATATGACATCAGATGTATCAATCCGGGCCATCTTTTATGGGCTCTGTAATGGATTGCAGATGTTGTAAAAATCAAACTTAGTAGACAATTTTTTTCATCATTTTTATTTAATGAATGTTTAATCGTTAACCATTTTCAACTGTAGAAGGCAAGGTGTTTTGACGTATATTTATAAATCATTCTTAAATAGGCGTTATACTTTATTTATAAATTGTTTCTAAAGAGCTAATAAGGAAAGGGTGTATCATTACATGAGAAAAATATAGCATGTAAAGTATCTTTTTAATATATTTGGACTGCTTTTCATGGAAGCACTGTTGGGGGTGTGGCACAAAAAACCTTAGAATCTCGCCTCCCAAAACACTAGAATTATGGATATAATAAAGCAATGAAATAAATCAAAGCACAAACCACATGACACAAGAGATTTTATATGGAAAACCCTCGTAAAGGTAAAAACCACGGGACCTAGTCCAGAGCAGCAATTCACTATGAAGTAGAACGTTACAACCATCACAAGCACACCCCGCTTGCATCAAACTTTCTTCACTCACGTAGGAGTAGAAGAACAATAAGAGAATAATGAAAACGGAGAGATCTCACTGATCATGAGGACGTAGAAGCACTGAGACGTCAATTGTGCAGTAGATCACCTTTACAAGTAGAATCCTCCCTTCAATAAGCTTCTTTTATCTCTTTTCTCTCTCTCTCTCTCACCTTGATCGTGAAAACACCTTAGCATACCCTAGAATAGCCCTAGGGACCCCTATTTATAGTTTAGGTAACTCCTCTTTCGCACCTCTACGAAAACGACTCAAATTTATGCAGTCTGCATAAAATCCGTGCAGAATCTGTGTAACCCTCGACTAGTTGAGCCGGGTCCTCGACTGGTCGACGAACCCCTTCGACCGGTCGAGCCTGACCCTCGATTGGTTGAACCTAAAAAATAGAGCTTGCTGGACTTTGAGTCGAACAAGTTTCGACTGGTCGAGCAGCTCCCTTTGATCAGTTGGGCAGCCCACTTGACCGGTCGAGAAGCCCACTCAACCGGTCGAGAAGCGCGGTGAAAGACATCCATTTTATAATAGGCTACACTACCTCTCCTCTGAACTGAGGAGGAAAACCCCATTAAATATCCCCCTTTCCGACTCAGAGAGAATTTATATTCTTTAAGTCAGCTAGGTTTCTACAAACCTTAAAATTGCCCTTGAGCAATGCCTTGGTCATCATGTCTGACCCATTATCCTCCGTGTGGACCTTCTTAAGCTGTAACACCTTTTGTTCCAAAGTATCCCTGATCCAGTGATATCGAATCTCTATGTGCTTCGACTTGGAGTGCTGACTTTGATTCTTGCTCGAGTGTATAGCACTTTGACTATCGCAATAGACCACGTGTTGCTCCTGCTTCAGGTTAAGTTTCCGTAAGAACCTCCTCATCCAAAGCATCTCTTTACATGCCTCTGTGACCGTAATGTATTCGGCCTTTGTCGTCGATAATGATACAACCTTCTGTACCTTACTCTGCCAAGAGACCACTCCCCCCACAAATGTGAACATGAACCCAGATGTAGATTTTCTGAAGTCTATGTCACCTGTCATATCTGCATCTGTGTAACCTTCTAACACAGGTTTTTCGTTACCATAGCATAGGTTCAACCTGTATGAGCCTCTTAGGTACCGCAGTATCCATTTCACCATTATTTAATGTTCTTTGTTATGATTGATAGGATACCGACTGACAACACAAATTGCATATGCTATGTTAGGGTGGGTACACATTATTGTAAATATTAAACTTCCTACCGCTGACGCGTAGGGTATCTTCCTCATCTTATCCACCTCTGCCTTTGTCTTTAGACACTGCTTATCGCTCGATTTGAAGTGACCATCCAGTGGAGTACTGACCGGCTTTGTTACATTCATATTGAACCGTTCTAAGACTTTTTTAATATACCACTCTAGGACTTCTCAATATATCGCTCTTGTGACAACCAAAACTTTTTGCTACTTTTGTCATGGGTTATCTCCATTCATAGGGTCTGTTTAGCCGGGCCCAAGTCTTTCATCGCAAACGACTTGCCCAGCTCCTGTTTTGTCGTGTCAATCTTCTTGATGTCTTTACCCATTATGAGCATGTCATCAACATATAACTGCAGAACTAAGAAATCACCATATGAGAACTGTAGAGACCCCACCCAGGCTACATCTTGAAATGGTTAAGACCATTTAGGAACCATGATCATACCCAACCAAACTAAAGTCCCTAAAATCCAAATCCGTAATTTAAAATCACTATCCAAACCATTCATCACACATGCAACCCTGCCTATTCCCCATACCATGGTCGAGATCCTCATTATCCAAGTCGAAACCCATTTTTCTGAGTTGAAAAACCCAAAAAGAGACTTCCAAGTGAACCCGCACAGTGTATAAGGTTTGCACGCCCGAAACCGGCCCGAACTGAGCTCGGGCGGTAATCTGACTGCCGCCTGCAGTACTTCAAGTGCCGCCGCTCGCGGGCCGCTTGCGGACAGCTGTCCCAGCGTCCAAAAGTCAACTTTCCTTCAAAATTACCCTCCTAAATTTTACTATTTACCTTTTTACCGCCCCTCATGGCTAATGAGAGAGTGCCATGTGGCATTCCTCTCTCCATAACCAGCCATAACTTGCCACCTCACCTTTTACCCCTCTCAAACCTGAAATTTACAGCAATGCCATTGGAGAAGGCTATAAATAACCCTCTCCTCTTCACAAAAAAGGGGAAGGATCTTCTCATTCAAGGGAGAGAAAGTGAAGAGAAGAGAGTGAGAGAGTAAGGAAGAGAGTGAAAGAAAGGGAAGGAGCTCCCAAGCCTTCAAAGATCTGATCTTTCTAGCCACCCCCTAGCCTTTCTCTCAACCTTTTCAACCCACCAGCCTAACCTTGTTGATCATGGTTCAACCCACATCTTAGCCTACTCAAGAGATCAAGCCAAAGATCCATTCATTTTACAAGCATCCATCATGACATTCACTCCCTTCTCAACCCCCTTGCTTCTCTAGATCTCTAGTGAATGTATGCTCTGTGGCTTGCCGTACATCGGATCCTGTTGCATCAGAAATTTCTAGTGATCTAGTCTAATTTTCTTACCATTTTGCATAAGCATCATCACATCCGCCTTCTAGACACACCGTTGGACGTATGCTCTGTGGCTTGCCGAAATCTCGGATCTTGCCGCATCAGAAATTCACGTGTGTGCCTAGTTCCATCTCGGCCATAATATCCATCATCCCTTGAGATTATTTTACCACATTGAGTAGAGACCGTATATTTGTACGGTAGAGAGGGTGCCGAACACCTTCCCTCTTTGTAACTGAGGTCCCTTACCCGGAATCCCAGATCGTAGACCAGGAGTCAATTTAAGGTAGGAAAGTCTCAGGATTTTCTTCACCTTGTGTATTTCATGGTTCTAGCCGACCACGAAATTTCGAGATTTTTCGGCTAGTGGCGACTCCAACATTTATAATCAACCTATCACCTCAATCAGCAACACGAAT
The DNA here is from genome assembly GCA_037074715.1 of Magnolia kwangsiensis. Taxonomy (NCBI): domain Eukaryota; kingdom Viridiplantae; phylum Streptophyta; class Magnoliopsida; order Magnoliales; family Magnoliaceae; genus Magnolia; species Magnolia kwangsiensis. The sequence goes on along the minus strand of CM073574.1, from coordinate 37,489,468 downwards.
CACAAATCAAGCGTAGACACCTGATTTTTCAGTGTCTACAGAATGGCGACTCCCCTAAAGACTTCTGCTAGAGCACACTAGCCAAGACCCAACTTGAAAACGTGTGGTACTCTAATCTTAAGGGAAATCATCATTCGCATTCATACAAAACTCAAAAAAATTTTTTGGCTTACTCTTGTGTAGATACATATCAGAACCATGACCACCCAATTCCGGGCAGTCATAACCTCTCAAGATACCCATAAAGAAGAGCCAACAGCTCAGCTAGCTCCCAAAACATCAGCACCGGCGCCCATATCGGCACCAGTGCAACCACTACCGGTGGCTCCGATAGACCCACAAGCCAACACCACCATGCGAGAAATGACCCAGAGTCTACGGGCAGTACAAGAGCTGCTACATCGCTTAGTGTTAAATGCCACACCAAACACACAGGCAACCCAGCCTAGTGTACAGAATAGTTCACTCCCGCAAACTCCCTTTGCCTTTTCTCCTATTCCCTCAACAAATTTCGTGCTCTCTCTCCCGGAAGAGTCAGCACCAGAACAACAAAAACCAGCAAACGGGAGCAACCCTCCCGTACATCCCTACTCAATACATCACAGCAATCAAGTTACAACACAAGCTCCCCTTAACGAGAACCACCAATAAGAACTGGCGGATGCCCATGAAGGGGGTTAGTTTCGAGTCCAATTCACCCCCTCCCCCCCAACGGGAGTAACATTTCGGAGTTGGCAGATACCCCAGGCGGGAGCCACTTCCGAACTTCACACCCTCTTCCGAAAGGGAGGGTGTCCAATTCCAGCTACCTCCCGCCACTGGGAGTCCATCTTCTTTCTAACAACATCCCATCATCGATCCATATGAAGAAGAAGCAGCGCAGGCCCTACAATAAGGGGCAAGATACCCGCAACAAGGCAAGTCAGAGATTGAGGAACTACGAGAGCAATTACAAATGGTGTAAAGGCAGCTTCAAAAACAGCAAGGAGTGGATCACCCATCCACTAAGTTCAGGGACCTTTGTCCCTTCCCGGACGCCCGAGTACCTCCAAATTTCGAGGTACTAAAATTCAAAAGGTATGACAGTAGTAGGTGTCCTACAGCACACCTGAAAGCATTTTGTGGGGAACTCAATTCGATAGCAGGGAATGATGGAGCCTTGATAAGGCTCTTCCAAAAATTTCTCACTTGACAACCATCAAATCAGAACCTGGGAAAAGCTCTCTCAGGCATTCATTGACAGGTTCTCGTACAACCTGAACATGGCTCCCAGAAGGTCCGACTTGGCTGCCTTGAGACAAAAAAGTGATGAATCCTTATCAGCATATGTAGGACGATGGCGAGCCATGACAGCTCGGATGAGCAACCCCATCGATGACGAGGAGCAGATATCTATGATTGTACACTCGGCAAATCCTAGTATTTCAGGATATCTAATCTCGTACCCATACGTAAACTTTTCTCAACTCATCCGAGTTGGAGAACAAGTCGAGGCAGGGATCAGAGCCAGAACTATTTCTCCATGGCCACATCAGACCCCTACAATCAAAAGAAACAAAGCCGAAGGGAAACCTGTTGGTTATGGGAATGGAAACGGCACTGCTCCTGCGCAACGCACTACAGAAGTTAACAACATTGTTGCCAACACTTAAGGTATGCTCCACAACAGGAGCATGACAGGCAATACCAATTGCAACCAAACAGGCAGTACCAATCACAACAAGCCCAACAGGGATATCAGGGGCAGTCGTCTCAACAACAGCAACAACAGCGTAGGAGAAATGCGCCAGGCCCATACAAGCAGGCAATGTTAGGGAGGAAGTTCACCCCTTTAGCACAGACATATAATCAGGTTCTGACAATGCTAATGCAAAAGAAACTCCTGACACCTCTACAACCTCGACTTTCTCCTAACCCCTTGCCACCTGGTTACAATGAAAATCAATATTGTGTATATCACCAGGCTCCTGGCCATCTGACGGACCGCTACTTCGCCCTGAAACATGCGGTCCAAGATTTGATCGAAAGTCAGAAGATTGCAATCACCCCACAGGCTAACAATACAGTTCAGGCCGACATTCTCCAAAATCCCCCGCCATTACATCAAACAGGACCCAACACATCTGACACCTCTATTGTTAACCACATTGAAGGAGAAAAACCTAGGTATTCCTCCCCAAATCATTCCATACAAGCAATTACAACGAACCGGGCACGGGAATACCAACGAGTGCCATCGCCTGGGCCACAGATATTCCTCGAAACAGCACCAGCCATTCAACCCATTGTCTTTCTAAAAGCAGCACCATCAACACCTCCTCTTTTTGACCTTTAAAGCCGCACCCAATAGGTCACACTTGCAGTATCTTGCCTCTCACGAGGCACATCTCGCATATCCAAAAAGGTCGAATTCTAAACCTGTCATTCTCCCAATAGGTCTCCCTGATCTATCTTAGCTTACTTTGCAAGGGGCACCCCCGGTTCAAGGTCCCGAATTCCTGATGCCTCACCAACTGGCATACAGCCAGAGGATCTCTCTTGTACATCAAAAAGTGGAGGAAAACACCAATGTTAAAACCTGCCAAACCCCAATGGTACTTCAAGAGAAATCATCAAGTCTTCCACAAACTGTCACAACCACAACCCCTCAGCTTCAGGAACCCCTAATATATTTGGAAGGAAGGGCAGTTCCATCCTACAACCCAAAGGCAGTCTCATGGAATTACCCAGAATGCGCCGAAGTAGGCAACAATGGGAGGTACTTTAGGAGAGATAACCAAAACTCAAAAGAAACCTGGAGAGCTTTGTCGGGAACCACCTATAAAACTGACACTGCTTATGACATAACAACTCAGCTCAAAACCACTCCCGCACAAATTTTCATCTGGGAACTCTTATGTACATCAAGATCGCATCGAGAAATCTTTGTGAAAACTCTGAATGATGCACATATCTCTCCTGATGTACCCCTCAAAATGGTGGCAAGTATGATTGGACAACTCCTCGCACCGCAAGCCATCACTTTCTCTAATGATGAATTACCACTTGAGGGATGCAAGCACGGGCGCTCACTGAACATAGTGGCCCGCCATAAAAATTTCAAAGTCCCACTTGTGCTCATTGATAATGGATCTAGCCTTAATGTTTTTCCTCTAAGGACTGCTGAACGGTTAGGGATAGAATCATCCTCTTTCAGGCCCAGCACCATAAGTGTCAGAGCCTTCGATAATTTCTGAAGGCAGGTTGAGGCAGAGATTGACATTGAGCTATAAATTAGACCAGACCTGACCCTTGTCACATTCCAGGTCATTGACATACCTTCCTCGTTTAATCTTCTGTTGGGACGGCCATGACTCCATGCTGTTGGAGCCATTCCCTCAACCCTTCATCAAAGGGTCAAGTTCCCTTCAGGAAATTGAATCATCTCAGTATTTACCGAGCCGGAAACTGCCCTGCCAGTAGCGGTTAATATCCCAGAAACTGACATCCCTGTGATCGACATCCAACATACAGAGGGTGATGTATCATATCACAGCTTCGAATTCGAAGTTGTAAATTCAATCAGTAATCCTCGCCCTCTCACTGCTGAACATGTCATTTCCCCCGTCGAACGATTAATCTGGAACTATCATACTGAGTTCCATGAAAAAGGTATAGTAGTACAACCAGCACGTACTAACATGCAGAAATAAGGACTGAGATATCAACCAACACCGGAGTGTCAAGTTGAAAAGTCCAAGAAGAGACAGCCATTTAGGTGCACACCCATCAATTTCATCAGGGCTGGGACAGTTTGTGAAAACTCGATGATTCTCCTTGAGGACCACCTCCAAAGGCTCAAACCCTCAGATCATTCCCACCCGGAGTCTGTCTGGCCACCCATAAGATGGGATAAGATTCTCGAGGCAGCAAAAATAAATCTGACATAAGGTGCAGAACCCCTAAATCCACCACAAAAGGCAAGGGGCATGGAAACAGGTCCACCCATGCGGGATCTAGAACCAGGGATGCCTCTTGAAAAAGGATGCAGGCAAACTCAGAGAGACACTCATTCTCTCACACAGTCAAGGAAACATGTCCCCAACACTAACCCAACAACATAAGGGACAGAAGCAGCCCATTCATTGGATTGACAAAGGGAAGTGGCCTGCGCTTGATTGGACAAACATCAAGGTCCCATCGGAGGACCAATCAGAGGAACCAGAAGAATTCCAGCTCTTGGGCAAAGAAGTCGAATCAGATTCCGACTCTGAGCCTAGCCCAGCAGACATCATGGTTATCAAAGTAGGTGACCCACTAGAACACACAGATTCAGACAGTAAGATTGGAAGGAGAGAAGAATAACCATGGACAGCAGTCCCCCTAAGAATCGAATCAGTCTGTGAATCCTCTGTGGATGCCGACCTAAAAAAAAAAATGCCGATGTAAATAGTAGTTGGTACCCCGGACTAGGACAAGATCAATCTTGGTTCGTAACACCGTCCTATTCGGGACCTCCAGGCGGCACAAAAGAATCAAAAAATTTTTAAAACACAAAAACATCATATATTATCAAAAGTACAAAAAAATCAGATATTTCTCAAAATCACAAAATATCAGAAAATCTTCAAAACACAAAAACAACAGAAAAACTTTCAAAAACCACTGTGCCAAACATCTCACACATACCGTAGGAGTTCGAGGTCGACTCGTATGATTTCACTCTCGAGTTGGACTTCGAGCTCATGGGTTTGGATGAAGCCTCGGATGAGGGAAATGATGATACAGCTCTCGAATTCGAGGACTCCCTTGAAAAATTTGAAATAAAGGCTGTCACGCCCCAAACTCGAAAATCGGGCTCACAAAATTTTCGATCGCCGAATTTGGCACCGACAGCCTCCGTAGAACCCCATTCTCGGCTCCTAGCTCCCATTCGCCAGGTCCGATCCTGGGATGCTACGAGGAGGATTTTCAATGTCAGTTTGATTCGTAATAAGCATAACCAAAGACATAACCCACAAACAACAACCAAGAACTCCATTACATTTTCACTATGATAAAAAACTTTACAAGTACAATAAGCATAAAGGAAAATACAATAGTAAAGAACAAAAATTCCAAAATGCTCTGCAACGTGCTCCTGCCTCAACGCTGCTGCGATCCGACGTCACCTGCACACAACAGTCGTGCATAAGCTTATAGAAAGCTTAGAGGGTGGTGAAAGTGTGTGCACAAGGTAGTAATATGAACATACAATGACAGAGTAATGCGGAATATACAGATGAAACCGTAATATCATGAGCCGTACTAAGGCTATGCGATGCAAGACATGAATGGTATCGGTCATCCAAAGGCCATACTATGTGCAATACAACTCAAGCATATAGGTCCTCATCTATGTCCACACATCAATACAGCTCAAAATATGGAATATCACCGGGGTCTAGTACACTCTAAACCAGATTGCCGCTACATCACGCGTAATAAGGTAAGTGGAAGAGACCACACTATCCGTCTGCCAATATCGGGCGCGACTCATCGATAGCGGACCCATTCCTCGAGCTGGTCAAACTTAGCCTAGCATTGCCCCCTACTCTCGGGCGGGTAAGGCCACACTCCCTTCCAACCGACCACGACACAGTGGAGAGCGTAACCGTCTGATAATCGGCACTCAGCGCTCATCTACCCACTCGGTCTAGACGTTGGAGCAACCTCTTGGTACCATAAGGGTTTAGGGACTTTCACCCAGGGATATCTATAGTACCCCATGTAGAACAAGATTTTCGATATCCAATCCTGCCAACCACGATCTGTCTGTGGAGGCTACGGCTCCGATGTCGCTAGAGTATACAATAACCATGTTACACAAATGCGGAATGCATGAATCACGCTATCCAGTCATGCAACCAATCCTGCGCATATCGTGCGCTCATGTAGGGCAACACTGCCTAACCAGGAGCCCATAAACAACTTGCCCGAAGGCATATGCTATGATCAGTCAATCCTCATATTAAGCATACATATGATGCGTATGATCATGGGTCATGAAACTATACTAAACATGTAAATGAGTTATGAACCATTCTTACAACGCAGATGGGCCTGGACGGTCTATACACAGCAAGTACGGCCTGGTAATGGGCCCTAAGGAGAGTCGTAATGTGGACATCCAACCAGCATTACGCTCGCAATGTGGACGTCAAACCAACATTGCTTCCCAGGCATGATCTCCTTAAACATCGCTACATAATCGGTATTGGGATTACACATTGCAATGGACCTTAGGTTTATCCCATTGGACTTTTCATATATATATATCAAATGGGCCATGTCCTATGGGCCTTTTATTCATCAGATGGCCACATAAATGGGCCACACCAATGGACCTTAGGTATATTGCAATGGGTCATAACCCGTGAACCTTAGATTGCATCAATTGGACCTAGTCACATGAGTCTAACATGTATCAAATGGGCCACACCAATTGGGATCCCACATGTAGATCAAGTGGGCCTCAACCCATAGACCTAACATGAGTCAAATGGGCCTAAATCCCTAGGCCTTAAACAAATCAAATGGGCCTAACCCATGAGCCTTCAATAAATTAAATGGGTCTAACCCATAGGCCTCGTATGCATATCAAAGTGGGCCTAAACCCCTAGGCCTTACATATATCAAATGGGCCCAGTCCCATGGACTTGCAACACATCAAATGGGCCTAAGTTCTTAGGCCTAAAATGAACCCAATGGGCCTAGCCCATAAGTATTTCATAAACCAAATGGGCCTAGCCCATAGCCCTTTTGAAATTCGAATGGGCCTAGCCCATAGGCCTTCTATGAGTCAGATGGGCCTAAATCCCTAGGCCTTACATATATATCAAATGGGCCCAATTCCATGGGCCTTGGAATACATCAAATGGGCCTAGTCCCATGGACTTGAAACATATCAAGTGGGCTCAAGCCCATAGCCTTTACATAAATTAAATGGGCCTAACCCATAGGCCTTTGCTCACATGCAACATGGTGGGTCCCACTGTCGCTGGACAGTGGGGATAGCACGTGCATCAAGGAGGACTCCACCGTCCGCTGGACGGTGGAGACGCTACAGTGCAAAGGTGGGCGCCACCGTCCACTGGACGGTGGACTTACAATACACACATCATTGTGGGTCCCATGTGGGGCCCACTGTAATATTTATTTGGCAATCCAACCCATTCACAAGGTCACTCGGACCTGGATGAAGGGAAAACATAAATTTCAGCTTGATCCAAAACTTCTGTGGGCCCCAGGAAAATTTTCAATGGCAAACACTCAATTCTACTGTTTTACGTGGTGTGGGCCACCTGAGTTTTGGATCTGTCCCATTCTTGGAGGGGGGCCACTTTAGAGGGTGGCCCATCCAATGAACGGTTTGAATGGCATATAAACATCAAGGTGGGGCCCACGGCTGGTGGCCGTGGGTGCACGGCGTCCGCCCGCCCGCTCGCCTGGCAGCCCGCAGGCGCTGCCAGCGCCTGGCGCAAGCAGCCACCCTGCTGGCTTATCTTTCTCTCTCTCCTTGAATTTCTATCTTCGTCAAAAATCACGTGTGGGGCCCGCTTCCTGGAAATTCACTCCAGCCATAGCGTTCTACAGCTCGCAACAGACAAAAAGAGTCCGAAGTTTGAATTTTTTTGATGCCTAGAAACACCAGAAAAATTCTCAATGGTAACCGTCAATGTTTCCCATGCTATGGCCCACAAGATATTCAGATCAGTCCCATTCTTTTACTTGACGGTTAAATCGATGTGGGTAAGGGGATGGACGGCTTGGATCGAACATATACATCAAGGTGGGGCCTACACTGGAGACCACCCAAAAACTCTTCTTTCCTTCTTTCCTTTTTCTTCTTTCCTTTGAAAACGTCCAGCATCCCAGACGCTGGACGGTTATATTAATATTTTTTTTTTGAATGGTGGGCCCTGATGAAGTGGGCCACCACTGATGAGTGACATGGATTCAACATCTAAGGTGGGCCTCACTTGAATAAAAATAATTGCATCAAGGTGGGATCCATTCAAGTGGGCCACAATCCTATAGCATAAAAATAACATAAAATAAAATAAAATAAAATAAAAGCAATAAAAGAAAGAGAGAGATATGGAGAGTGGGACACGGCTTGTGATGGAGGGACCCCGTCATTATGGGCCCTCCCTTACATGAAATCATATATCAAGTGGGTCATTTTGCACATGTGACCATCAAAACTAAAGATCAACGGTGGGGATCCTTTCCCCACCAATATGGATGGTCTAGATGACCTTTCTAAAGAAAATAAACATCATGATGGGGTCCATGGAGAATGGCCCCATCATGGAATGATCATGATGATCCAAGTGGTCCATCGGCCACAAATAAGGGTCCCAAGTGAGATCCACACCATTGATCGGTGGGCCTCACTTGGTCCACCATAAAAATAAGAAAAACTAGAATGATCTAGCACCCACCATCCGATCTTCTTGCTCCTAGGAGTTCCTTGACACCTTAGCTTCAACTTCAATGGATGAGATGAAGAATGGAGGGTTGAGATGAGATATTTTGGGATGAAGAGGTGGGCCACTTGGAGCTTAGGAGAGTTGAAAAATTTCCATACGTAGGGCTCTTTGTTGCTTGGGATTTTTGAAATGAGAAAGAGAGAAAGAGAGAGAGTGATGTAGAGAGAGATGGATGGATGGATGAATGATGGGGGGTGTAAGAAATCTTTGACTTTTGAGGCTTTTGTGTAAGAGAGGTATGGGTGGTGAAGACTTTGGTGGCTTTTTGTGTAAGAGAGGTATGGGTTTGGGAGACTTTTGTTGTTGCTTGGGAAAAGAGATGGAAGTGATGTGTACTTGACATGTGATGGATTGATGGGTGATTGATTGATGGGATTAATGTGATTGATGTGACACATCGTAGAGATTTTCTTGGGTTTCGCAACGCGCGGCGTTTTCTCGCACCGAAAGTTGGCCCATATCTCTTGACCAGGGTATCGCCTCGGCGCGCGAGTCGCGGCATCGGAACCGCAACGACGGCGTGGTCGTTATGGTATTGGTCTCGAGTTGAGTCGACTCAGGTTGTCGGCACATGAATCAGGGTCGCGCGTCGATACTGGTTAAGGGTCGAAGGTTGTCGGAATTCGACCGGTAAGACCGCGGAAGTGTACGGACCAAGATACGGGTCTTACAAAGGCCAATGTTGTGGCAGATGATTTTAAAATTGTAAACTTAGGGTCAATGGAACTCCTTAGAGAGGTGCGCATCGGACAATCGCTGTCTCCGGAGTACAAGCAGAAGATGATGGGATTTCTGAAACTAAGGTTGTCCAACTTTGCTTTCTCGTACGAGGACATGCCTGGGCTTGATGAAGATCTGGTGGTGCACCATCTACCGACAAAGCCAAACATGAAGCCAGTCAAACAAAAACTGCTGAGAATGAAGCCCGAATGGGCCCTGAAGGTCCGTGATGAAGTCATCAAGCAATATAATGCGGGATTTCTGGTAGTCTCCAACTACCCAAAATGGCTCGCAAATATCGTACCAGTTTCGAAGAAGGATGGGAAAGTCAGAATGTGTATCGATTTTAGAGATCTCAACAAAGCAAGTCCTAAGGACGACTTTCCTCTGCCTCACATTGACACACTGGTAGACAATACAGCTGGACACAAGATCTTCTCCTTCATGGATGGATTCTCCAGATACAATCAGATTAAAATGGCCATCGAGGATCGCGAGAAGACCTCCATCACACCATGGGAAACTTTTTGCTACCGGGTCATGTCCTTCGGTTTGAAGAATGCAGGAGCTACATATCAACGAGCCATGACTGCCTTATTCCACGACATGATAAATAAGAAAATAGAAGTCTATATGGACGACATGATCGTCAAGTCTCACACAATCGAAGGACGTTTCGAAGATCTCAAGAAGCTTTTCGACAGGTTAGAAAAGTTCAAGCTCCAACTTAACCCGTAAAAATGTGTCTTCGGGGCAGCCGGGGGCAAACTGTTGGGCTTCATCGTCAGCGAGGATGGTATTCGGGTAGATGAAACCAAGACCAAGGCAATCATTAAAATGCCACCGCCCAAGACCGAAAAAGAAATTCAAGGCTTCCTCGGATGGATCTAGTACATCAGCAGGTTCATTGCGCAGCTCACTCCGGTCTATGAGCCCATATTCAAGCTCCCGCGGAAGAGCTCGCCAAAAAAATGGAATGACGACTGTCAAGCGGCCTTTGACAAAATCAAAGGGTACCTGCTAAACCCTCCAGTGCTCATGCCACCTGTCCCAGGAAGACCGTTACTGTTATACGTCTCCGTTGCAGCAGAAGCAATTGGAAGTATTCTTAGCCAACATGATGACACAGGAAGAAAAGAACAAGCGATCTACTACCTGAGCAGACGATTCACGAACTATGAAGCCAAATACTTCAGCTTAGAGAAAACATGTCTCGCTCTAGTCTGGGCGATGCAGCGACTGCGACAATACATGATCGCTTACCCAGTCCTTCTGCTCGCTCGCTTGGACCCATTGAAGTACTTGTTCGAGAAACCAGCACTAACGGGTAGGATTGTAAAATGGCAATTATTGCTTTCTGAGTTTGATATCACCTATGTCACTTAGAAGGCAATCAAGGGGCAAGCACTGGCCGATCATCTAGCTGCACATTCTCTTCCCGACTACCAGCCACTGAATACTTTCTTCCCTAATTAGGACATCCTCCTAATTGAGGAAGGAGAGGAAAGAAAGGTGGGAGAATGGACACTCTTCTTTGACGGAGCTGCAACTCGAAAGGAAGTGGAGTAGGCGCCATACTCTACTCTCTCGAAGACGTCCCGGTTCCCATATCCAGAAGACTAACGTTCCAGTGCACTAACAACGTAGCAGAATACGAAGCATGCATCACCGGTCTAAGAGAAGCCATAATCCTTAATGTGAAGAAATTATGGGTCTTCGGGGACTCGCAACTCATCATCAATCAGACAAATGGTGACTGGAAGACCAAGGACGAGAAGATGATCCCGTATCAAGTCTATCTGAAAAATTTAATCGAAGAGTTCGAGGAGATCACTTTCTCTTACATGCCCCGAGCGAAGAATCAATTTGCAGACGCTTTAGCTACTCTCGCTTCAATGCTAGAAATCCCGAGAGGAGTTGCTGAATGAGAACTTACCGTCGAACTTCAGGAGGAACCCGCATTCTGCCTGCAGATCAATGAAGCTGATCTTCCCTCAAACAATCGGCCATAATACACAGACATCAAGGAGTATTTCGAGCACCAAAAGTACCCAGAAGGAGCAACTTTGACAGATCGTTGCACCATATAACGGTTGTCAGTACAATTCGTAATTACCGGCGGCATCCTTTACAAGCGATCCTTCAATCAAGTCCTTCTTCGTTGCGTGGATGAAGCGGAAGCTACACATGTCATGTCAGAAATCCACGAAGGACTATGTGGCCCGCACATGAATGGACACATGATGGCAAAAAAGATCTTGTGACTTGGCTATTATTGGCTCACAATGGAGACAGATTGCTACAAGCATGTCAGGAAATGCTTCAAATGTCAGGAACATGCAAACCAGATCCATGCCCCCACATCCGAACTCTTCAACCTGACATCCCCATGGCCCTTTTCTGTATGGGGGCTAGACATCATTGGTAAAATCAGCCCTAAAGCTTCAAATGGGCATGAGTACATCCTGGTAGCAGTAGACTACTTCACCAAATGGATAGAGGCAGTATCCTACACCACCATCACAACATCTCATGTGGTAAAGTTTATGAAGAACAACATCATCAGCCGTTATGGGGTTCCTCAGGCCATCATTACTGACAACGGAACCCCGTTCGTCAATAAAAGGATGAGCGATTTTCTCGACAAATTCAAGATCCAGCGCCATCGATCAAGCCCCTATCATCCCCAGATGAATGATGGGGTTGAAGCGGCCAACAAGACTATCATCCGAATCCTGGAGAAAATGGTGAAAACATATCGCGACTAGTCGGAGATACTTCCCTACCCACTTTGGGCCTATCGGACGTCTATACGGTCTGCTACAGGCGCAACTCCATATGAGCTTACATACGAAATGGAGGCGGTACTGCCAGTTGAGATCGAAATCTCATCACTGCGGATATTGCTAGAAAGTGAAGTCGAGGAGGGCGAGTGGCAACAAGTAAGGTTTGATCAACTGCATCTGGCAGATGAAAAATGCATGCGGGCGCTAAGCCACTCCCAATGTTATTAGAGAAGGATCGCTTGGGCCTATAATAAAAGAGTCCGCAAAAGAAGTTTTAAAATCGGTGACATGGTCATAAAGCATATTTTGCTACCGGACCTACCCGATCCTAGAGGAAAGTTCAAACCCTCGTGGGAAGGACCACTGATCATCCGAGAAGTGCTCCCAGGAGGCGCCCTCCGGCTCACCAGTCTGAAGGGTTCTCGAGCCCATCAATGCCGACAACGTGAAAATATATCATGGATAACCCTACCTGACTTTTTCAACGATTACAATTGGAAAGCTGCACCTATCACTTCCTCCACGAAAAAAAAGAGAAGAAGAGAAAAAAAAGGAGGTATATCCACCACTTACCCCGTCAGAAAAACACTAATCGTCTATCCCCAAAATAAAAAGGAAAAGAAGAAAAGACAAAAGAAAAAAAAATCAGAAAATAAGCCTCCAAAAAAAAATATATATAAAACAAATCCCTCCCAAATCTCCCTCTCACTAAAGGCAGCTTTCAATTGTACTCAGAGACAAGGATATGATGGAAATCAGTTGGCCGGCAATGAAGGAAGTCTCTCCACCTTCTCCAACATCCTTGGTGCACCAAAAGAAAAAGAAAAAAAGAAGGACGTGCTTAAGCAAAAAGGGAGAGTTGAAAATTCGAAAGGGCGGCTCGAGTAAAAATAGTAGGCATGTAGCGGACTTAATGAAAACCTAAAGAGGTGCCAAGGGTAAAAACAGCACAGCTGCCAAGGGGCAGGTAAGATCAAAAACCTGGGACGTAGTGAAAACCTGAAAGGGCGTTACGGGTAAAAATAGCAAGGAAAGAAAATAAAAAATAATAAAAGTGCAGGTACAAAAATAAGCCGAGATAATAAACATCACAACGAGATACAAGGAAGGGATAACTTCGGAACAACACTCTATCAAACTCTACCCAAATCCACAAGATGCGATCTTGGATACCCCTTCAGGGAACTAAGACCCTTAGGATACAATCTAGATTATTGCACACAACGTGGGCTGAGCCCAAGATTCTAATCCCAATCATCTAATGCACGAATCCGAATACAAGCAAAACATTGACATTTGACACAAACAAAATTTTCTTTCATTCCTTTAAAATTTTCTTGCAAGTATTTTATCTTTCTATTTTTAAAAAAGAAAAAAGAAAAAAGGTTTCAGGCAAGCAAAACAGTTGGTCAGCATCAAGCACCACAGGTAAACTTCTATCTCTCATACATCGACAATCTCTGCCTAAGCCTCTCTATCTCCATGCGCAGGTAGAAGGCCTCGTCCCTATCCAAGTGATTCGTCGCAAGCATACTCTCATCATATCGTCGCCCCACTGCCAAACGACGAGCCATGTCCTCACATGTTTGTCGGAGGACAGCAATCTCACTGATCAAGTGGCCATGTGTGGCCAAAAAGAAGGAAGGATCAATGAAGGGTCGCTCTTCAAAAGCCTCAAACGAGTTAACAACACATGAGGATGATGAAGCAGTATCACCCACCATGTCCTGATCAGCAGCCTCATCCTCCAAATGCTAATCCGGAACCTGTCGATAAAGAGATTATTCCGCAACCCACCTCTGATACAACATTATGGCCAAAGGAGGAGCCCAGGACTCAAGCTCTAGCATCGCCGCATCCAACGACCCCTACCAGGAAATCCAAACCTGTCGATACAAAGCAATCAGGTCGGAAGGAAAAGAAGCATGGCCAAATCTAGAAAAGGCAAACTATGGGATGTCCTGCCAAAAGCCAAACTGACGAAGAAATTGCATAGGATGATAAGAGCAGTATCTCCGAAGGCCTAGCAACAATAAGGGAGTGCGAGTTGCACTGCTGATCAGCGGCGGACAACAAATCCAGGTAGCCTCCCCATTAACCTCCCAACCTTGAAGCTGAGAGAGCATGCAGCGGTACAATGGCTCAGTAGCCTCAACATCAGAGGGAAGGCCATCAAGTAGCAAAGACAACACATCATCACGGCGGGAATCAGGCCAAGAAAGCATATGAGACATATAAAGGTGTTCCCATAACCATACCTGGGAAGGAATAAATCAAACTTACGATGCAAGCAAAAAAAAAAAGAGGGGAAAGAGAAAGAAGGAAGCAGAGTAAAGAGTACCTGAAGGAACGAGCAACAACCTCACAAGATACGGGTACGTCTGACTGAGCACTCAGTCAGCCCTAAGAAGAGTTCCGCCAGCACCATCGAAATGATGCTCCTACGATGCAATATATGACGGAATACGTCCAACAAAGCTCCTAACGATGATCGTCTCCATCCTGAGAAGAGCAGCTCGGTCAAGACACAGAATATCAGCGCATTCAGGCATTGAAGCTGACGATCAGATCCAGGGGTGCCTCAAGAAGTAAAGCAGCAATCATACAACATCTCAAGTGATAACTCACCAGCCCCACCCTCCGCAGTGGGGAGGGCCATAAGAAATCCAAACCAGGCGATCAGATCAGAAGATTGAATCGGCTCGGATGAGGGAACATAGGGCTCTCGAGTAAGAGGCAGACCAGACAGGTGAGAAAACTCCTCCAATAACGGGCCCAACTTCAAGTCATTAAAAGAGAACAAATTCAAGAATAGAACCCAATCGTATAGCGCCTCACTCAACAACCGCCAATCTAGGTGGACCTGATGCAAGTGGAGAACCTCTCGAAAACCCAGGGAGCTCAACTCGAAGATCTCGGACTCGGTCAAACTCTCGATCTAAAGATGCAATCGCTCGGAACATGTACCACGAGGCTGCAACCGGCAAGTCCGGACAGGTATGCCCTCAACGATCAAGATCCCCAGATCAGCAGGAGAATCATAAAAAATGGGCATCCCCTTGTCCAGTAACTCAATCTCATGGTGACGGAAGAAGCCAGCATCTCACATTGCATCACGCAGAGTGTCCTGAAAAGCAGCAACAGGTGGGCCCGAGCGGCCAATAACTGTCACCTCAGAAGCTGACTGAAACATATGAGCCTCAGGATCTGCAGCACCTACAGACTCCCAATGGCCAATAGGACTGACACCACAAGCCTCGACAGTGACTGCCTGTCCCAACACTATCTCAATATCCGTGCCAAAAATCTGAGTCAGACCATCTGCGAGCGAATCATCACCCGTCAGATCCAAGCTGCTTGTGCCACCAAAATAGGGCCCGCCATCTATAGAAATCTGATCTATCCTATCCACACCATCCGTCACCATCATACCACCATCCACCCCATCTATAGATATCGGCCCATCAATCAAGCCATCCATGAACCTTGGTGGCCCATCCAGCATGGATCCATCAAACCCTTCTATCCCATCCAATCCAACCTCATATCCTCCATTAATGGTGGTAGGAATACCATAAATAGCATTGATCTCCCAAAAAGAGCCCATTACTCCCCTGCTAACCTCCATCAACTCTTCCATAAATGGATTCCCTCCACTATTATTGGACCCACCAACTCTCTCACCACTCATGAGCCCATCATTACTCCCATCATGGCTGGTCATGATCAGCTCCCAAAAGGGAAGAAGGATAAAAGTGGAAGAAGATAAAGAAAAGGAGACAAAGGAAGAAGGGCAAAAGAGATGATCGGACGGACAGGGACAGCAAGGAATGTCCGAAATGGGTCAGCAAGAATGAACAGGAAGAGGAGACGGTCGTTGGAAGAAAAGATGAATGGAGGCGGCACCCTGATTACCGCTTGCGGTAATCCGATCACCGCATGCAGACCTGCCATTTTTGTGTCATTGATTCAGCACTAACATGGCAGAATGGGCAGGAAAAAAGTTAGCGGGCGGCAGTCCGACTGCCGCCTTGGCCCACTTTTGGCCACATTTTGGGTGGGACCCACTTCTATATGCCAGGACCTTAGAACGAATATCTATACATCTAACAAGGATCCCAAGGGTGCATAAAAGTAAAGATCAAAAGAGAACAGTATCAACAAACTGAAATCTATAAACAGAAAATTTTTATAAGAAAAGCAAGATACAATAAGCTACTCATCATCAGAAAGATATGCATCAGTATCCTGACGATGAAAGTGAGGCCCCAGAGTTCCTCCTCTAGCAAAATGCGCACCACCGCCGGGAGCATAGCTACACTGTAGAATCGGGCCAAACCATGCTGCTCACACCAGGTGCTGTACTCCCTAAATGGATCTATGAAGGCGCTAGCGTCATAACCCTCCAATGCAGCAGCCAGCTCTCTTTCAGGCACTGATCTTCAATCAGAAGGACCAGTCGGAGGACTAAGTGGTACCATGGGACTACCTGTCAGCTGCTAGAAAAGTCTCTCTCCCAAGTACCATTTCGTCACACGAGGATCCTCAAGAATACGACGTCGACGAGTAGCCTGGAAAGCTTCTTGGGCTTCAGGAGTAAGTGCCGCATTCGATCGGAGATACGGCCTGGATAAGAAATGCAAAAAGGAAATCGAAGACTTGAGCAAAAAAGGATAACACATGGGTAACACAGAAAAGGGCGAGATCACTCACGTCACTCGGAACAAGGGCATCAACGTTTGACCTCCAGGCAAGGTCTGAAAATAAACGCGTGCGGCTGCGGTTATCCTTGTACCACAGCATCATGCGAGAAAACGCAGGCAAATGGTCGATCAAGGTGGGGGCCAAATATGGAAAGTGGTCAAAGAAGCAGACCTGCACGACTCACGGTCAGAGGAGGACAAACCACCATCCCCAGTGAATATATTGCAAAAGATGGAGGCCAAAGAGAATACCTCGATGACGGGATAAAAGCTAGTTAGGGATCGACTTATATAACGGCAGGCCTTGTCCAACCCTTCGTACAAATGGGCCAGGAGGGTTGCAATCCAATTGTACGATGTGGGAAAGGTGATATCTACCACGAGCAACAACAAACGGGAACTCACCAGTTCATTCTCGTGATAGAAAATCATCGCACCCATAGTGTACAAAATTAGGGCACGCGCCTTCACCACAGCCGCTGCTTCGGTTTCAGGGACACGTCTGGAAAAATTTGATGATAACCAGAGGAGTTTGAAGCGAAGACTAGTAAAATTCGTTGCGTCTGGCATCATCTCCAAGAGACTCATCCAATCCTCCTCAGTAGGCACCTGAAGGTCATCCTCAAAAGGGATATACCCCCCATCATATCGGAGACCTAGCTGCATATAAATGTCATATGGGGTAATACCCCACTCGCTAAAAGGAAGCTGGAAGGTATGGGTCTCAGGGTGTCATCTCTCAGCCAGAGCAGACAAGAGAGACATATTTGTCCGACTCAGATGGATCTAAAATAGGTGAGAGAAAGGGGTCTGCTCCAGAACATCAAAGAACAATGGTTGTAGATCCTCAAACCAATCAAGCCAGTGCGTCCTAACCCCACGCCCTCTCAAAATAACAGGTGCACCACCTTCTCGGGCAATGTCAGACAAATGCCGACCCTCGCGAGGCACGAAGCATGGATTAAGTGACTGGCGTGACGAGTTAGCCTCATTTTTACCACGTCGAGGCATGCTGCGCATACAAAGTATCCGAGTAAGTACCCCAGCCTATGTCTAAGGCCCATTTTAAAAAAGCCCATGTCCAAGGCCCATTTCAAAAAGCCCATATCCAAGGCCCATCTCATAAAGCCCATGTCCAAGGCCCATCTCATAAAGCCCATGTCCAAGGCCCAAGCCCATGTCCAAGGCCCATTTCAAAAAGCCCACATCCAAGGCCCATTTTTAAAAAGCCCAGGCCCATCAGGCTCATGATTCAAGGCCCACCAGGCCCATGCCAAAAGACCCAGTACACATTCCATAGGTCCATCCCTACATCTGTACCAATCAAGATCATGATGTGGGGCCCATTTTTAAAATTCAATCCGTCCATCATCCACCATAAACTACTGATCATCATCTTTATCGTCCATACGCACAAATAGGCCCCAAATCATCGATTCGATGGTTTAAATCACTCAAAAAAAAGAGATGAAAAATGTAAAAAAAAGGGGTGGGGCCCTTTTCTTATCACACTCCACCCCACCAAAAAATAATACAAGAATGATCCAGCCAACCATCTGGCCCGAACAAAACAAGATCAACAAGATTCAACGGCTCAGATCAAATCCAGATGATCTAACGGTCCCGATCATGGCTCTCTCCTAACCCAAGAAAAAATTCGGCCCACCAAAAGCTCTTGAAGAAAGTGTCCCACAAAGATCCAGCAGAGATTTGTTAGCCAAGATTACCTGAAATGGAAAGAAAGAGAAAGATGCAAGAAAATGAGCTGAAAAATCTCTCCAAAAATAGCTCTAGGGACCACAATGGGTCCTTGGACGTCCCAACAGCAAGAGTAAAATAGAGGAGAAGGCCACACCGGACGGACCGATGCACTGAACGAACCAAGCGGTCCAAATGACACGCAGGTGGTAGCCGGACCCGCGGCAGTTCGATTGTCGTTCGACCGAAAGAGTGCATGGGGCAGCGTGCTGTCCCCTAAGGTAGTTGCAAGCAACCAGTTTTTACCTCTAACCACTGGACAATACCCAACATATTTTTAAAAATAAATCCAAACTCTCAAAGGTTTTCACAAACAGTCCCGCATTTTTAAAAGTTACAAAAACAGCCTCCAAACCTTTAAAAGTCGCAAAAACAGTCCACAAGTCTTTAAAACATACCTAAATAGCCTCCTTTTCAAAAAAAAAATTTCAAGAAAAAATTTAAATAATCCAAAAAATCCCAAAAATTACCAAAGTAAGCACGGAATAAATCCCCAGTGAGTATTACCTCGAAAAGAGGTCTGTCCCTTTTAAGTTATCAAGCCACATTAATTTATTAGTGGAGGCCATCTGAATTTTCCTACAATAAAAAAAATCAGACGACGACGCCCTCCCGCGAGATCGGACAGATCTTTCAAGAAAGAAAATCGAAAAAATATATCTTCAAATAAAATTTTCAAGGAGTCTAGCTCAAAAAGGGAATAACTTTCAAAGAAAGTTCACCACCGCACGCGGCACACAGTATACTGAGGAATCTTCCATATTCTCTAGTTGCGGCTAGTGCACACAACTAAATAAGATTCGATCTCTTTCGGTACCCCAATGGATGATCGAATCCATACATGATACAAGTACGATTGACTCGATTTCTATATCTGGACAGTCATACGAATGCTAGTAAAATGAGTGGATCTATCTCTAGAAAGAATAATCAAACTCGAAGTGGCAACAATCCATTGTAACCAAAGTATCAAAATCAGTAGACTGTATGACAAAAGATTACTCGCACATACCGAGTCCAGGATATGTGAAAAAGTTTGATTGAGTTCAAGTCGGCGTAGTGAGTTCCCCGTAAGGCCGCACCAACGCGCAGGACAACTAACCACTTTGAGAGTCAAACAGATTAAATACTCCTAGGGTGATTATGTAGCAAAGGAAAAGATAGACCAAATAGTACGGGAATCCTCGTAAAGCCGCGATGAATGTGCAGAGGCCCTTACTTTTCAGACTTACCCTCCAATGCTATTAACAATCAGACGTGAAAAGGTTGTGATTGATGATCCGTAAAGTCGCGATAATTGTGCAAGAGGCAATCACAACATTTTTCTCAACCCTCGTGATATGCGCAGGTCATCCTTTTTCCAAACAGTCAATTGACATGATACAATGGTAGGCGATAGATTCGAGTCACTATCCCTTTTTCTGACCAGAAGGGTGGGGTGTCCACTCACTTTAACCTTCGGTTGCTTGCAACCTCGGTCACGAGGGGCATCTTTAGACACCCCACCCAGGCTACATCTTGAAAAGGTTAATACCGTTCAGGAACCATGATCATACCCAACCAAACCAAAGTCCCTAAAACCTAAATCCGTAATCCAAAATCACGATCCAAACCATTCATTACACATGCAACCCTGCCTATACCCCATACCATGGCCGAGATGCTCATTATCCAAGTCAAAACCCATTTTTCTGAGCTGAAAAATCTAAAAAGAGACTTCCAAGTGAACCCGCACAGTGTACAAGGTTCACACGGGTGAAACTGGCCGGAACTGAGCCCGAACTGTAGTCTGACTACTGCGGGCAGTAGTCTGACTGCCGCCTGCGGTACTTCAAGTGTCGCCGCTCGTGGGCCGCGTGCGGACAGCTGTCTCAACATCTAAAAGTCAACTTTCCTTCAAAATTACCCTCTCAAATTTCACTATTTACCTTTTTATCGCCCCTCATGGCTAATGAGAGAGTGCTATGTGGCATTCCTCTCTCCATAACCAATCATAACTTGTCACCTCACCTTTTATCCCTTTCAAACCAATAATTTACAGTAATGCCATTGGAGAAGGCTATAAATAGCCCTCTCCTCTTCACAAAAAAGGGGAAAGATCTTCTCATCCAAGGGAGAGAAAGTGAGGAGAAGAGAGTGAGAGAGTGAGGAAGAGACTGAAGGAAAGGGAAGGAGCGAGCTCCCAAGCCTTCAAAGATGTAATCTTTCTAGCCACCCCCTAGCCTTTCTCTCAACCTTTCCAACCCACCAGCCTAACCTTGTTGATCATGGTTTAACCCACATCTTAGCCTACTTAAGAGATCAAGCCAAAGATCTATTCATTTTACAAGCATCCATCATGACATTCACTCCCTTCTCAACCCCCTTGCTTCTCTAGATCTCTAGTGAACGTATGCTTTGTGGCTTACCGTACATCGAATCCTGTCGCATTAGAAATTTTTAGTGATCTAGTCCAATTTTCTTACCATTTTGCATAAGCATCATCACATCCGCCTTCTAGACACACCGTTGGACGTATGCTCTCTGGCTTGTCGAAATCTCGGATCTTGCCGCATCAAAAATTCATATGTGTGCCTAGTCCCACTCGGCCACAACATTCATCATCCCTTCAGATTGTTTTACCACACTGAGTAGAGACCATACATTTGTACGGGTAGAGAGGGTGCCTAACACCTTCCCTCTTTGTAACTGAGGTCCCTTACCCGGAATCCCAGATCGTAGACCAGGAGTCAATTTAAGGTACGGAAGTCTCTGAATTTTCTTCACCTTGCATATTTCATGGTTCTATCCGACCACGGAATTTCAAGATTTTTTGGCTCGTAGCGACTCCAACATCCATAATCAACCTATCACCTCAATCAGCAACACGAATCACAAATCAAGCGTAGACGCCCGATTTTTCAGTGTCTACAAGAACTTACACACGAACATACAGTGGTCCGACTCCGTTCTGTCATATTCATGCTTTAACATGAACGAGTCAAACTTTTTGTACCATTACCTTGGAGCTTGTTTCAGCCTATACAAGCTCTTCTTAAGCCTACACACCATATGCTCTTTGTTATTGACTTCGAACCCCTCTAGTTAGTGCATGTATATCTGTTCTTCCAGGTTACCATGGAGAAAGAGAGTTTTAACATCTAAATACTCTACCTCTAGATCCTTGCTAGCCGCCAACCCAAGCAATACCCGTATGGATGTTATCTTCACCACTGGTGCGAATATCTTCTCGAAATCTATACCTTTCTTCTGACCAAACCCTTTCACCACAAGTATGGCCTTAAACCTCGTTTGTGAATTCTTTTGCTCAATCTTCTTTCTAAACACCCACTTGTTGCTCAGAGTTTTCTTACCCATAGGCAATTTCACCATATCACAGGTGCGGTTCTTATATAAGGATTCTATCTCCTCTTGCATAACTTTTAACCACTCCCCCATATTTACTTCTTAGAAGGGTGTCTGTCCCTAGATGTCCTCCTTACCTGTGGCTCAACAGGTGGATCAAGTGAGGGCTGCTCCCCTAGTCCATCTTCTGTAGGAATTCTCTCATCCTCTGCACCTTGCTATACTCCCCCATCATCAGGCACCACAGGAGGAGTAATCGGATCCATGTCCTCTAGTTTACCTAAATTAGGCTGGGTCTTCTCTGGCTTACAAATGTCTTCTATACATTGATCTTCAAAGAAGACCACATCTCTGCTTTTAACGAGCTTCTTCTCGATCGGATCGCACAATCTGTAGCTGAACTTTTCAATACCGTATCATAAAAACACACATTGACTGATCTTTGTATCGAGCTTGCACCTCTCGTCATTTGGCACGTGAACGGATGCCCGGCATCCAAACACCCTGAGATGACTGTACGATGGACCTTGACCAGTCCACACCTTCCCAGGTATTTCTCTATTCAACGGGGCTGATGGAGGCTTGTTTATCAAATACACTGTTGCGTGCATTGCTTCTCCCAAAAACATCTTAGGCAACTTTACATGGGATAACATGCACTTGATTCTCTCTACAATTGTACAATTTATTCGCTCAGCCACACCATTATGCTGGGGGGTCTTGAGAACCGTCTGTTCATGCCATATACCCAGAGACTTACAATAGTCATGAAAATCACCAATGTATTCACCACCATTGTCAGTGCGGATGCACTTTAATGATCTACCTATTTCTCTCTCGACCATAACATGAAACATTTTAAACACACCAAAGACTTCGTCTTTAGATTTCAAAGCATGAATCCAAACCCTCCTAGATGTATCATCTATAAAAGTTACAAAATAGAATGCCTCACCCAAGGTTTTTATCCTCATAGGACCACAAATATCAAAATAAACCAAATTTAATGCATACATTTTATTAACACGAGAAACAGATTTAACAAATGAAACTCTATGCTGTTTCCCTAATAAATAGACAATACAGGTTTTGAGAGGTATACTTGTCACTTTTGGAAGGAGCCGCTTCTTCAATAGTAGTTAAAGCCCTTTTTTCACTCATGTGATCTAGACGTCTGTGTCATATGTCAATAGTTGAATCTTCCACTGCGTTCAACCCACCCTTGCACACACTGACACATGCCTTGTAAAGGGTACAACACGTTTTCCCTCTGGCTGCGATCAACGAATCCTTGATGAGCTTCTAGCGCCCACCAACAAATTAGCTTTTATAACCATAATCATCCAACTTTTCTGTCGACATCAAGTTGAGGCGGAGGTCTGAAGTGTACCTCACATCCTTAAGAACCAATGTACAACCCATATCGGTCTTCACATAAATATCACCGACCCTTAAGATCTTTGATACGCCAGAATTTTCCATCTTCACGGTCTCTGTCACGCCCCAAACTCGAAAATCACGCTCACAAAATTCTCGATCACCGAATCTGGTGCCGATAGCCTCCGTAGAACCCTATTCTCAGCTTCCAGTGCCCATTCATCAGGTTCCGATCTTGGGATGCTACGAGGAGGATTTTCAACATCAGTTTAATTCGTAATAAGTATAACCAATGGCATAATCCATAAACAACAACCAAAAACTCCATTACATTTTCACTATGATAAAAAACTTTACAAGTACAATAAGCATGAAGGGAAATATAATGATGATAGACCAAAAGCTTTAAAATAATCTGTCACGTGCTTAAGCCTCAACACTACTGGGATCCAACATCACCTGCACGTAACGGTCGTGTATAAGCTTATAGAAAGCTTAAAGGGTGGTGAAAGTGTATGTGCAAGGTTATAATATGATCATGCAATATCAAAGTAATATGGATATGTTGATGGATCCATCAATACCATTAGCCATACCAAGGCTATGCGATGCAAGGCATGAATGATGTCAGCCATACCAGGGCTATGCGATGCAAGATGCAAGTCAAGCATATAATCCTCATCTAAGTCCACATATCAATACAGTTTAAATCTGAGATATCACCGGGATCTAGTACACTCTAAACCAGATCGCCGCCCCATCACGCGTAATAAGGTAAGTAGAAGAGCCTCACTATCCGTCTGCCAATATCGGGCTCGACTCGTCGATTACGGATCCATTCCTCAAGCTGGTCAAACTCAGCCTAGCTTTGTCCCCTACTCTCGGGTGGGTGAGGCCCCACCCCTTTCCAATCAACCACCACACAGTGGAAATGGAACCGTCTGGTAACCGGCACTTGACGCTCCTTTACTCACTCGGTATATATGTTGGAGCAACCTCTTGGTACCATAACGGTTTAAGGACTTTCACCCAAGGATATCTATAGCACCTCATGTATAACAAAATTTTTGGTATCCAATCTTGTCATCTACGATACACCTGTGGAGGCTACGACCCTGATGTCACTAGGGCGTACAGTAACCAAGACACATAATGCAAATGCATGAATCACACTATCCAGTCATGCAGAAATCCTACGCGTATCATGCGCTCATATAGGGCAACACCGCCTAACTGGGAGTCCATAAACAATCTGTCCGAAGGCATATGCTATGATCAGTCACTTTTCATATCAAGCATACATATGATGCGTATGATCATGAGTCATGGAACTATACTAAACATATAATAAAGTCATGAACTATCCTTACAATGTAAATGGATCTAGACGGCTACACGCAACAAGTACGGGCCTATCAATGGTCCCTAGGGAGAGTCGTAATGCGGACATTTAACTAACCTTATACTTGCAATGTGGACGTCAAACCAACATTGCTCCCAAGGCGTAGCCCAAAGTGAATATCATTACATAAACCTGGTTGGGATCACACATTGCAATGGACCTTAGGTACGTCCCATTGGGCCTTAAATACATCGAATGGGCCTATCATATGGGCCTTTTATTCTTCAAGTGGGCCACATCAATGGGCCGCACCAATGGGCTTTATGTGCATTGCAATGGGCCATAACCCATTGGGTCTTGAATACATCAAATGAGCCTAATCACATGAGTCTTATGTGTATCAAATGGGTCACACCAATTGGGCCCCATATGTACATCAAATGGGCTTTAACCCATAGGCCCTAACACATCTCAATGAGCCTTAACCCATGGGTCCCTACTACATCAAATGGGCCTCAATCCATGGGCCTTACATATAACAAAATGGGCCCCGTACATATACCAAAGTGGGGTCCATTTGAACTATAGGTCTGACTCATTCTTTTAGCTCAAGCCATAAAATGAGCTTTCCAAGTGGATGGACGGTTTGGATGCAGCACACGCATCATGGTGGGTCTCACTGTCATTGGACAGTGTGAATGAAACACATGCATTACCGTGGGCTCCTCCATCTACTGGACAGTGTGAATAAACAGACATATCATGGTGGGTTCCACCATCTATAGTCGTGGACGGTGTAGCAAAACTCATACATCACTGTGGGTCCCACGTGGGGCCCACCATAACATTTGTTTTCCATCCAAACTGTTCGTAAGGTCGCACGAACCTAGATGAATCAGGGAAAAATAAATTTCATCTTGATCCAAAACTTTTGTGGACCTAAAAAGAGTTTCAATGGTAAAAGTTCAATCCCACTATTTCCTGCAGTGTGGGCCACCTGAGCTGTGGATGAAGCTGAAATTTGGAGGGGGCCCACTGTTGGGAGTGGCCCACCTCGTGAACGGTGTGGATGTAAAATATACATCATGGTGGGGCTCACATGGTGGGCCGTGGTCCCTGGCCCGTCCACTCATACGCAGCACGCTACTGCTGCCGTTGTCAGGGGCAGCAGGCGTAGCCCCCTTATGTGTGTGTGTGTGTGTGTGTGTGTGTGTGTGTATATATATATATGTGTATATATATATATATATATATATATATATATATATATATATATATATATATATATATATATATATATATATATATATATATATATATATATATATATATATATTTAAAAGAAATGATTTCTTATGGTTTTTCACAAGTGGGGCCCATATCAAGTAAATCCAACCAGTCCATTGCATTCTGTGGCTTAAGACCGTCCAAACGAATCCAATATCCGATGTTTTTCCAGCACATAAAAATGTCAGGGTGACTTTCAATGGTAGAAACAACTATTTTACAAGCTATGGCCCACCTGAAGATCGGATAGACCTCATTTTTCGGCTCAACGCTTAAAATGTTCCAGGGAATGAGGTGGACGGCGTGGATTGAATACATACATCAAGGTGGGGCCTATGTGAGTAGGTCACCCCACAAGCTTGGGAACGAGCTAATATATGTGTTTTCCTAATTCACGTCCAGCGTCTGAGACGCTGGACGGCTGGGCATAAGACATGCATTGGGGTGGCCCCGCTAAGGTGGGTCACAAAATGATTAATGGTGTAGGGTACAACACATATAAGGTGGGCCCCACTTATAGATTGCTTGGATAAAATATATACTTTATGGTGGGGTCCATCCGAGCGGGCTACATAAACACATCATCATCTCATAAAAAAATAAAATAAAATGAAAAAGAGAGGGAGAGAGAGAGGTAGAGAGTGGGACACGTGTGTGATGGAGGGCTCTGCCACTATGAGCCCTCCCTTGTAAGAAATCATACATCAAATGGATCTCTTTACACGTATGTCCATCAAAATAAAAAATCAACGGTGGAGATCCTCTTCCCACCAATATGGACGGTCTAGATGACCTTTTTAATACAAAGAAATAAACATCATGATGGGGTCCATGGAGCATGACTCTGTCATGAAATGATCATGATGATCCTAGTGGGCCATCGACCACATCTTAGGGTTCCAAATGAGATCCAAACCATTGATCGGTTGGCCTCACTTGACCCATCTTTAAAAAAAATGAAAACTACTCTATCAAATGTAACGCCCTGAAAATCGGGGTTCGAGCATAAACTTCACTCCCGAGTTCCAGAACATCACTTATGCAACATTTTCAATGATGGATGAATGTCGGCTGCAATAGTACATAAAATATGAAGTGGATTAAGCCACAACAACATATCATACTCCAGAGACAGTTAAATTAGTAAGCGAAAGAATGTGATAGATATATAAAATATATAAATGATTGTAAGTCTCCAGAGTGTGAACATGTTACCAGGTTAACTAAATACATGTATACTCTAAAATAGAAAGAAAAGAATATACATGGGTATGGAAATAAAAGGTAAAATACCAAGTGTATTGGCATCTAATCAGTAACCCTGTAAACCCGTCGATCAGAACCTGCATATAGGAGGGATCCTCCTCATCATCATCAAGTCCGGCTCTGCTTCGTAAGCATCACCATCATCTGAAACTAAAATAGGGACTGGTTGGTGTGCGCAACACCGTCCCGTAACATGGGAGTGAGTAGCTAACTCAGTGGAATCATAGAGCAAAGATTAACATGTTATCAAATCAATCAAGCGATAATGATAAAACAAGTAATTCAAACATTCCTAAATACTGTGATTAATGTAAGGATGAAATGACATGATGGATGCCCTCACCGACATACTCCCTCGTGCGGCACCATCTTACGTCCGCGGCATGATTTCTTCCCTCAGTGCTCCACATCTTCCAGGCACATGCAATGCGATATGAATATGATTACCGAGTTGTTATTAGTCCTTTTCATACAACAGGATTGAGAAACTAGGGTACTTTCCTTATATCATTCCCAATAAGGATCCTGTCTAGGGTCATCACTCCTAGTAGTCTCATATGATGATATATTTTTAGGTCGCTGCAAGGGCTGCCAGGGCTGTTGCATGCACTCGTTGCTTTGCTCCCTCATCACCTTATCAATACAAGCTTAGTTGCACTCTTGTTGCTACGGAAGGGTCGTCGCCTCACGTAGACTCAGAGTACGCTCAAGGTGACTACAAAGAGCTGTCAGGGCTGTTGCTCGCACTCGTTGCACTGCTCCCCCATCACCTTATCAGTGTAGGCTGACAATAAGAATATAGTGTCCCATACCACCATAATCTGCTCAGGAGTCTGGGTTGCTCAATAGTCATTATGGGGAGGTTTGTGGCCCCAGCGTAGGCCGAAAGCTCGACCACGGTGTCCCATACCACCATGCTCGGCTCATAAGTCTTAGTGGATCAAGGTACCACAGTTATCAGAGTTTTCACTAGTAAGTTCAGTACCCTAGGTTCAAGCAGTTATGACCAATACAAGGTGAACATACAATGGTCAATCAGGTTACTTGACGAGTTTGACTAGTACGAGCGCCCATTGAGTTGTATGACATGAAGTGCATAAGCACTTCGTATGGCCTAACCACTGGCAACAAGCAACGCACGACTCGGGTTCGTCAAACACGTCTTACGTGGCGAATAGAGGCCAACCACGAGCTCAAATCTGTTACCGACTGCCTGGACTGAAGTATAGTCCCAAACACTTGTAATCTAAATCAATAATCATATGAGAGAGATAAAATTGAAAATACAAGTAATTTCAGCATGTTATCAACATGTTATAACATACATCATAAGCAGTTAACCATACACGAGTATTTCACACATACAGTAATCAATTCAACTACAACAAGCATGGAGGAAATCATGTACATCATTAAATTAGTTGAGAATCTAATCTCAACGCTAATCTATAACACTATTTACTCAATACTTACTCAAATATACATTTATACAAACACTCAGTCTACACACTTTAGTCTACATAGCATATGTAGGCCAAAATGTGCATTAGGGCGAATCTGTTCACCAAACAGATCATACACGCATAACTAGTATAGGTACACGGTAAATACTCATGGCAATCATATCGGCAAAATACGTACATATACAGTATTTCCTACAAATACCCAAAATGCCCTAAATCTCATATTCTTTATACGTATTCGAAATGAAAAACAGACAGCATGTTCTACATGTCAAATAACATTCTTGTCAACAATCTACCATTAAACGGCATTGAAAGCTTTGAAAAATGGTAACCAAAGCGTTTAAAATCCGCACCTTAAACCAGAAATTATGAAACGGAGTTGATTCAGACGATAAGTCTTCGTCAACGACGAATAGGTTACCTAAGATATGAAATACGTTAGCTATAACGTCACTGTAGCTATCCTAGGCTGTAGAACAAGTTAGGGTTTGGATTTCTTACCTAAGAATGGAGTTAGAATCGTCGAAAAAGTGATACAAGCAGGTGGATTTGGCACGTAGAGCAGTAGGAAAGAATCCTAGGAGAAAAGCTCCAACTTCTCCCTCACTTTCTCTCTCTTTTCTCTCTTCTCTCTCCTAGGGTTTTCCCCAAATTTATATGGGTTAGAAAGCTAAGGGTTTACGCTCCTTATATAGGCTAAAAACTCACCTATATAGACTTAGGACCAAGGTATACTTGGGTTACAGTCAAATCGGGTCTTTTTCGATCCAAAAGAATATTTCTGGAGGTCCCCTGACTGAATGTGGTCGGACTTAAGCTCATGGATGTCGGATCTTGATCACATTAAGTTTTCAGTTCGATAAGGTTTCCAGATCGACCGTGGCGGACCAGTTTCAGTTCAGCGGTCACCGAAACTCGAATAGGGCCACAAGTGTGTTGACATGAGTGGGCCATCATCCCTGATCTGAGGCTAAATTTGGATCAGATTCTGACGGTCAGAACGCTTAGAAAATGTCGCGCA
The DNA here is from genome assembly GCA_037074715.1 of Magnolia kwangsiensis. Lineage (NCBI taxonomy): Eukaryota > Viridiplantae > Streptophyta > Magnoliopsida > Magnoliales > Magnoliaceae > Magnolia > Magnolia kwangsiensis. Next base: position 37,459,884 of record CM073574.1, on the reverse strand, counting down.
AGTGACACGTGCCAGATTTCATAAATTATATTTAATTTCTAAATAAATTCACTTTTCTCACACTCTTCACTCTGAACGTAAGAAAATGGTCTCAGGACATCGTATGTACTTAATTTTTGAGGTGATTATCAAGTCTAACTAGGCGGTCAGGATTGTCAAAGTTTGGGATAATCGGACTTCCGATGTGCGGTCCAGGTTCGATACAAAGTTTCCGAATGCTCCCGTGAGCAACCGGGTTTAGAGTTTGATCCTAGGTTTTAGGGTATTGTAGCATCAACTATTCTACACGTTTTGGCTTTAGCAGATCGTATTTAAAGTGATTGGTGACAATTTCACAGGTCATCTAGTTTAGCGCTAGTTAATTTCATCTAATTTCTAAAGGAAGTAGCCCCTAATGATTTCTGTTTGAGATGAGATTTGAAGGGTGGAGTGAGGGTGCTTGGAAACGGAAGAAGGAAGAGTTTGGAGAGGGACTTTTGAAGATATTTGAGAGATTTTTCAAGAAAAGGAAAGCTTGGGAGGGAGGTTTGTGAAGGAAGTACTTGATTTAGGATGAAAGGAGGGTCGAACCTTATACCATAGGGTCCCACTAAGCCCCACATGTGATCGGCCCGAGCGGCCCGCCCAATTGGGTCCGTTTACCGGTGAGGCCTCACCTACTCGGCGAGGTCCTCGCTGACCACTGGTGGATTTGGCGAGGCCTCACCATTTAGGCAAAGTTCTCCTGTCTCCTAGGCCCCAAAAAAGTGTGGGGCCCACCTTGGGTCCCCCTAAAAGTTGATCGTTTGGCCCCCGACTCCATTTGAGGCATTTTCGGGGCCAATTTGCAAACCGGAATGAGTTTATGCGGCGTATAGCATAAGATTTTGGTGTAGGATACGCTAATCTATCCAACTAACCTATTTATTTTGTTACATTCCAAAAGGTTAAGCGTCAAGACCCATTTTATCCATTTATTTACTATTCATGGTAAGTTTTAGCTTCGATATTGTTCTTCATCATTAATACCCTAGGATTGGTGTGTATTATAAATGTGTTTAGAAAATAAATGAAGAATAAAGTGGCGGAGGGTGAGATTTCGAAGGAATTGGATAAAAAGAGGTTTTAGGCTTTGAGTGTAAGATGTTGGGGTTGACCTACCACCTAAGGATATTCATTTCTAGGTTTGAAATGGAATGAAACATAGTCTAAACCCTTCGATTGACGGTCTAGAAGTGATTTAGGGTCGTTGTGTGTAATCAGGAGTGTGCATGGACTCAATCTTGACGATCATTGTCAGTGAACTTTAGTTTAGGTATAGTTATTTACTATTTAAACTTGAGGATTCGGGTCTAATATGAAAGTACTTAGAGATGTTTAAAGAATGAGGTGGTGAAAGGTGAGTTTTGAAGGAAATGAGTTGAAAAATGATTTCTTTGGCTTTGGGATGGAGCTTTGAGAGTGTTATGGTTGACCCATTACCTAAGGACGTCTAACCGCAGGTTGACAAAAATCCAGGGTGTTACATGTAACATCCTGGATTTTTACCAACCTGGGGTTAGACGTCCTTAGGCAATGATTCAACCAAAACACCTTCGTAACCGCTCAGAACCCAATTCCATAGCCAAAGAAATCACTTAGGATTAATTCCTTTAGAAACTAAGCATAAGTTAGCTAACGCTACGCTGGAGTAGCTGTGAAATTGTTTCTGACCGCTTTAAATGCGTTCTACAAGACCTAAAACTTGTAGAATCAATGGTGCTATAATACCCTGAAACCTCGGATCAAACTCTAAACCGGTTTGCTCTCATGAACTCTTTGAAACTTTGTATTGGATCTAGACCGCGCGTCGAAAGTCCGATACCTACAATATTAGACCGTTATAATTGCCTAGTTGGACCTGATAATCATTTCGAAAATCAACTCCAACCGATGTTTAGAGGCTATTTCATTGAGCCTGGAGTGAAGAGAGTGAGAATAGGGTTAGATTTAGAATTTGAAATTCAAATCTGGCACACGACTTGACGCATTATTATTAAGCGTTCTGACTGTCAGAATTCAGCCAAATTACACCCTCGGATCAGGAAAAATTTCTATTTCATATCACGAGACTTGTAGACCTGATATACGTGTGGTGACCGCTGAACTGAAACTGGACCGCCACGTGCGATCTGGGAACTCTACCGGTCTGAAAACTTGATGTGTGTTAGATCCGACGTGCATGAACTTAAGTCCGATCGTGTTCGGCCAGGGGACGTCCAGAAATGCTCTTTTAGACCGAAACAGTCCCGATTTAGTTACCCCTCAAGTAAACATTGTTCCCAAGCCTAATTTGGGAAGAAATTAGGTTATAAAAGGGGTTCAAACCCTCACTCCTCTCACCCATCCGAATTTGCTAGAAACCCTAGCAAGAGTGTGAGAGAAAGTGAGAGTTTGTGGGAGAAGGTGGGAGAGCTTTTCCTGCTGCTTGCACTGCCTGTTGTACGTGCTTAAGCGACGCGCTCCAATCACTTTCTCGGCGATTCCAACGCATTTCTAGGTAAGAAAAACCCTAACCATTTGCTGATTTAGCATTTCGTCAATTCCATTAGCGGTGTAGCTTATGTAGCTTGTGAAATAGGTTGCCTGTTCGCCGTAGACGAAGCGTATACGCTCCGTTCGAAACGATATACATATAAAGTGAAAGGTGCGGATTTTAGACGCTTTGATTGACTGTTTTCAACACTTTCAATGTCGTTTAATAGTAGATTATTGACGGCAACGCCGTTTGACATGTACAACATGCAGTCCGTTTCTTGTTTCGTAAGCAGACGAAAAATATGAGATTAAGGGCATTTTAGTCATTTGTAGGAAATACTGTTTTTATCCATATTTTGCTGATGTGATTGACATGGCTTCTTGTCATATTAGGATACTAGGAATGCGTGCATAATTAGTTTGGCGAAGAGATTCGCCTAAATGCGCACTTTGAGTTGACATACTATATGTAGACTTAAGTGTGTAGTCTAAGTGTTTGTATAAATGCTTGTATTAGTATGTATTGAATTAAATGGTGTTATGAATTAGTTTGAGATTGAATTCTCAATTAATATGCTGATGTAAATGATTTCCTACATGTTAGCTATATGCATGATTTCATTATATGTATGAAATGCATGTGTTAGATGATTTACTTAAGTTGTATGTTATAACATGTGTTAACATGCTCACATTGTTGTATTTCATTTCCAATACTCTTATATGATTGCTGATGTGGATTCATAATTGTTTGGGACTATACCTAGTCCAGGCAGTCGGTAACTGAGTAAATTCGTGGTTAGCTTATCTTTGCCACGAACGACGCGACGATGAACGCGAGCCATGTTTTGGAGTTAGCGGCAGTGGTTAGGCCACACGAGGTGTTTTAAGCACTTCATGTCATTCGACTTGAGATGCGCTCGTGCTAGTCGAGCCCGTCAAGTAACCCGACTGGCCATTATATATTCACCCTATATGAGTTATAACTGCTTGAACCTAGGGTACTGAACTTACCATTGTAAACCCTGTCAACCATGGTACCTTGATCCATAAAGACTCATGAGCCGGGCATGGTGGTATGGGACATCGTGGTCGAGCTGTCGGCCTATGCTGGGGCGACAAACCTCCCCGTAGTGACCAGTGAGTACCTATAACTTGTGAGTAAATTATGGTGGTATGGGACACTATATTCTTACTGTCGGCCTACACTGATCAGGCGACGAGTCCTTTGTAGTGACCGCGAGCGTATTCTGAGTCTACAGGAGGCGACGACCCTTCCGTAGTAGTGAGAGTATAGTAGGCCTGTATTGATAAGGTGATGGGGGAGCGGTGCAACGAGTGCGAGCAACAGCCCTGACAGCCCTTGCAGCGGCCTACAAAATATACATCGTATGAGATTACTAGGAGTGATGACTCTATACAGGATCTGTGTTGGGATTGATATAAGGGAAGTACCTTAGTTTCCCAATCCTGCTGTATGAATGGACTAATAATAACTCGGTAATCATATCACCATCACATTGCATGTGCCTGGAAGATGTGGAGTACTGAGCAGTACGCAAGCATGCCGCGGACGCAGATGGTGCCGTATGAGGGAGAATGTCGGTGAGAGCATCCATCATGTCACGTCATATTACATTAATAACAGTATTAGGAATGTTTGATTCATTGCTTTACTATTATCGCATGATTGATTTGAAAACATGTTAATCCCTGCTCTATTATTCCACTGAGTTAGCTACTCACTCCCACGTTACGGGATGGTGTTTCTGGACACCCACCAGTCCCTATTTTGGTTGCAGATGATGGCGCTACTTGAGAAGCGAAGCTGGACTTGATGATGATGAGGAGGATCCCTCCTTTATGCGTGTTCTGATTGACGGGATTACAGGGAGGTTGATTTGTTGCCTTGACACTTGTCATTTTATATTTTTAGAGCACTCATGTATATTCTTTTTGTTTACTTTTGGAGCATACATGTATGTATATAACCTGGTAACATGTTCACACTCTGGAGACATACAACAGTTTATATATGTTATTTACATACTATCACAGTCTTCCGCTTGTAAATTTAACTGTATCTGGAGTATGATATGTTGTTTTGGCTTAATCTCACTCATGTTTAATACATTAATACAGACAACATTCAATCATACATATCTATGTTGCATAAATAACATTTTGGAACTCGGGAGTTAGGTTTTTACTCACCTCCGATTTTCAGGATATTACATTACATCAAAGCACCCACCGTTCGATCTTCTTACTCCCTTGGGTTCCTTAGCTCCTTAGCTTCGATTCCAATAGAGGAGATGAGGTTTGGATGGTTGAGATGAGAGATCTTGGGATAGAAAGGTGGGCCACACTTGGAGCTTGAAAGAGTTGGAGAGGCTTGGGACGTGTGAAGCTTTCTCTTGCTTAGGAATGAGTTTGAAAATGAGAGAGAGAGAGGCTTATAAAGGAAGAGAGAGAGAGTGATGGATGATAGAGTGATAGATGTGGTGAGTGATGGGTGTAAGAGATTTTTTTACTTTTGTGGCAAATGGTGTAAGAGAAGTATGACTTGTGTAAGAATTTTTTGACTATTGGGGCTTGTTTGGGAAAGGGTGAAAGGTGATGTGTACTTGACATGTACTTGACATGTTGAGATTGATGGATTGATGGATTAATGAGACAAGTTGTAGAGATTCTCTTAGATTTTGCAATACGCGGCGTTTTCTTTGCACCGAATGCTTGCCCACATCTCCTAACCAGGATATCGCCTCGGCGCCCGAGTCGCGACATCTTAATCGCGGCGACGGCGCGATCGCTAGGGTACAAGTCTCGGGTTGAGTCGATACGGGTTGACGGCATGCAATGCAGGGTCGCGTGCAAATACCAATTAAGGATCGAAGGTTGTCAGAATTCAACCTAAAAGACCGCGGAAGTCTACGAAACGGTAAGGGGCTTACAGTCTCAAAGTCACCTGACTTGTTGCTTGTGAAGAAAGCCCTGCGTGGAGTCACATGAAGCGAGGCTCCAGAGTCTATCACCCAGTCGGTGTCCTAACTCATAACTGTGAGATAAACATCATGATCTGCTGAAAGAATAACTACAACATCGCCATATGAAGCGACTGCAGTGGAGTCTGATTCATCTTCCTTCTCCTTTCCTTTTTCTTTCTTGTCATTCTTCTTCTTATGACATTCATGCTTGTAGTGGCCTTTCTTGCCACAATTCTAGCATTTAACATCATTCCTGACACTCAACTTGCCTCTTGATTTATATTAGACCTTCCCGTCCTTTATGTTCTTTCCTCTCCCCCGAGCTTGTGTCACAAGGGCCTCTTATTGAGTAGACCCCTGAGACTTTCTTCTTGTCTTCTCATTGAAGAGACAACTAGTTACCTGTTTCATGAAGACCTTTCCGTCTAGCATAGAATTACTCAGAGACACCACCAATGTCTCCCAACTGTCAGGCAATGAGCTAAGCAATAACAAATCTTGTAGTTCATCGTCCAGGACCATCTTCATAGCAGAGAGTTGGTTCAATATATTGCTGACCTTATTCATGTACTCAGCCACAAAACCACTATCTTTGAACTTGAGATTCATAAGTCCTCTTATCAGAAAAATCTTATTGTCGACTGTCTTCCTCTTATACAACCCTTGCAATTTCAGTCATAGGCTAGCGGTTGAGGTCTCCCTAGACACATGGTGGAATACAAAATTGTCCAGCCATTGTCTAATAAACCTCACCGTCTTTCGGTCCAACTTCTTCCAATAATCATCTGACATATCCTTTATATTTGCTGATATGCCTAAAATTAGATAATATAAGTCCTTGCAATAAAGCAAGTCCTCCATCTTTGTAATATCCCGGGTTTTCAGGAGCCGTGTAGGAACTTGACTCTTAAATTTTCAGGTGCCACGGGTGCCCTAATGGGCTTCAGATTTTAATTACATTTGGATGATCTCATAAACAATGGAGAGTTTAGCAAGGCAGGAAGCATAAGTAAGTCATAAAGCAGTATCAAGTGCTACTAAATATAAAAATATCGAAACCACAAATCTAAAATCATCTTAATAGGGAACTAGTCCTACCCATACATGGCCCAAAGTAACTAGAGCCTTGACCCATACCCGAGGTAGCCCAAACTTAGACTAGAAGGTTCCGCCAAAAGTCTGGAAGCAGAGAAGCTCCTCTTCCTCATCCATGCTCACCCCGCTCAGCTCGTCGAGCTCCGCCTCACCTGTATCTAATGACGCGTCTGATTGGTATTTAAAACACCGTCCCAGAGTAAGAGTGAGTAGCTAACTCAGTGGGTGTTATTAGCTATAGGTTACATCGAATAACAATTCCATGATGAATTTAATAAAAAATATAAATCCATAAATCACAACTAATCTTTGTTAATGCATATGCATGAGTTATGTATGATGCATGACCTCACCCACAACACTCTCTCGAGTGACTTCATTTTACAGTCGCACATAACTAACACTCCCTCATTGCGACATCAACTGCTGAGTCGTCAAATCCTAGCTAATGCGATGTGTGAATAATGTATTAACCAAGATTTTAGTTAATTTCGTTCATCCAGCAGGTTGGAGAAACTGGTACACCCCGACGATATCAATGCCTTCATCCATTTGTAAGACCAGGACCCCTCAACATGCGAGGCCAAGACCCTGCGATCTTTGATCCAATTGGAGTCCCCACGCCTGATTGCAAGCACGTAGGGAGTGCTGGGAAGCGAGATCACCCGCGGTCACTACGGGGAGGCTCGTCACCCCAGCGTAGGCTGACAGCTAGGACACAGTGTCTCATTTCACCATGCCCGGCTCACGAGACTGTGGATCAGTTTTCAGCTGTTGTCAGTGGGCGAAGGGTGTTCCATGTTCTAAACAGGCATGAGCAAACATGGTTAACAAGCATGGTTGGTCAATCGATGGACTAGATTGTTTAAGTTTAGGTGAGCACGTAACGCAAGACATCGGGTGTAAGCAACCCATGTAATCCCACTACTGTCGTCCATTTGTGTGCACCCAAATCAGTCAGTCTGGTCATGGGACGTCCCAACTAGAGGGACTGCCATCACAAATCGTAGATTCCTAACCAATCCAGAGAATGAACTACATTCAATGACATTTCTAAGCAGATGAGATTTATCTTTAAGTACAGATGAAAATAAACATATAATAAATCAAGCATAATTTCAAAATGTTAAAATGAATGCAACTACTCTTAGTAGCAGAAATTAGATGTGTGTGCATGCGGTGTCGAATTCCATAAGAGACAAGAAGATCACAAGTCAACCATACAGCAGGAAAAATATAATCATACATGTAACAAGGAATAATATGCAAGAACGAACATACAACATAGTTCCCAGGTCCAAAATAAATTGAAGACTAATCTAACATCAATTTATCAACACATGTATGTTAGGTAGACTTATCAGACAGGATCCTAAATAGATTTTCCTCTAAATTGCACATGCACATCAATCTAACATCTGCGATCATTAAATTTATCCTAGAGTTGGACTTGGTCACCTAAGGATAATGGTTCGCACCTTATGACGTTTCGCCCAATTCACTATATTCGTAAGGTTTGGGCGTTGGGGAAAGACCTTTGAGAACCTAAGTAAGCATGCAATCTTGTAAGAATTGGAAGGAATTAAACATAAGACCTAAACCTACAAACATAACTCAATACTTACCTTCAATAGTTGCCGAATCAACACCAATGAAGGACAATGTTGCTATAGAGGAGATGAAAGGGTGAAGGTACACAAACCCTTATGCTTACAAGCTCTCCCTCTCTCTTTCTCCTCTCTTCTCCTCTTTCTCTTCCCCATTTCTCGCTTTTTCTCTTGTTGAAATTTGTATGGGAGGAGGGGGTGCCCAAATGAAACTCTTATATAATGTCAGATTTGGTGTAAATAGCCCCAAAGGCTAGCTTTTTACTATACTAGCCCTATGGGAGGGTCTTTCTAACCTCTAGGGCACACTATAGGGTGTACATATTAATATACACCGCAGGATAGTTAGCCCTAATGATGATCTACGTCTGGATATGATCTGTCGGCCATTTGGATGCGTCGATCGACAGATATGATTAGAAGTTTGTTCAAAAGTCACCGATGGTTGATCGGGGCCGCGACTATATGGATATGAGCAAGAAAATATCCTTACTCCATGTGTGAAGTTTGGTTGTAAACCGATGGTTCAAAATTCTCAACTTTACGTAAGAGCGAACGAACCAATTTACTTAAGTTTCACCTTCTTCCTTTAGGATATTTGCACTTCTCATGCACTCGTCTCTCGGCTTAAGTTAAGCGATTCTGGACACTACCCACGTCTGACTCCCGCGATGGACGTCGAGCCCAGTAAGACGAACATTATTATATAATTTTGGGACTAGTGATCCACTAACGAGCGGTCTAGAGCGTGTTCAGAAAATCGAGGCATTTTTGGAATTAATTAGGTACTGAGATTTCTCGTGGACAATAATTAGGGTTTGGATTAACTATGTTCATAGTGTGGCCTATTTATAATTATTGAAAGTGAAGATTTGGTCATGATTACTCTAAACTATTGGTTTTAGGTTAAAAGAGTAACGGGGTTGATTTGATCCATTAGTTAAGATCTGAACCTTATCTAACTTAACTTCGGTTAGATCTTTAATTTAGTTATAATTGTCTTGATTAGTTAGCGATGGGTCGGTTAGATTTGGGCCCTATGTGAATAGACCATGGGGCTAAATTAGATGTTCAAGTGATCGGTTGGGTTCATTGGTTTTTTATAGTTGATCAATCTTATTTTTACGGTTAATTATCGGTACCAGCTGCGTATAAGCTTACCTCAAGCGTCAATGGTCTGTAAGTGATGACGTGACTAGTTATTAAAAAAAATTTAAAAGATTTTTGGCAAACTCAAAATAACAAAAATTTGAGGTGTTACAATCTCAGTCTTTCATATGGTCCAGTTAGAACCATTGAGACTGATCATCTTTGATGAGCCTCCTTCTATAATTCAGAACTAATCCCACTCCGTTCAACCAACCTGAACGATTTGATACCACTTTGTTGGGGGCGTTGCACAAAAAACCTCAGGATCTCGCCTTCCAAAATACTAGAATTATGAATATAATAAAGAAATAAAATAAATCAAAGCGCAAACCACACGACATGAGATTTTACGTGGAAAACTCTTGAAGAGGTAAAAACCACGAGACCTAGTCCAGAGCAACAATTCACTATGAAGTAGAACGTTACAACTGATCACAAGCACACCCCGCTTGGATCAAACCTTCTTCACTCATGTAGGAGTGGATGAACAATAAGAGAATAATGAAAATGGAGAGATCTCACCGATCACGAGGATGTAGAAACGCTGACACGTCGATTACAAGCAGATCACCTCTACGAGTAGAATCCTCCCTTCCACAAGCTTCCTCTCTCTCTCTCACCTTAATCATGAAAATGCCTTAGCATGCCCTTAACATGCCCTAGAATAGCCCTAGGGATCCCTATTTATAGTTTAGACAACTCCTCTTCTGCATATTTGCGAAACCGTCCCAAATTTACACAGCCTACACAAAATCCACGCAGAATCTGCATAACCCTCGTCTAATCGAGCCGGGTCCTTGACTGGTCGGCGAATCCCTTCGACCAGTCGAGCTTGACCCTTAACTAGTCGAGCCCAAAAAATAGAGCTTGTTGGACTTTAAGTCGAGCGAGCCTCGACTGGTCGAGCAACGTGGTGAAAGATTTCCATTTTACAACAGGCTGTACTACCTCTCTTCTGAACTGAGGAGGAAAACCCCATCAAGGACAACTAATGTTGATGATGAAGCACGACCAAGAAGTCCATAAGTCAAAAGTGGTCGAGTGAAAACAGAAGACTGATAAACAATGGTTCAATTATCATAATTATTGAAATAAAGAAGAAAAATGCTTAAAAGTAAATTTTAATAGAAATTTATAAATAACAAGAAGTTCAGTAAAACAAATCATCTCATACCAATTCAACAACTAATTTTTGACGGTAATCCAAGCCTATACTTTTGTGTTGAACTATTCCATGTATTAATACAATTACTTTGTTTTTTAAAAAGTAATTCCTCCTTGTGATCTATATAAGTTTTTTATTTTTTATTTTTTTGTTTGTTTTTTTTAAACTTTTATATTATAAAAATCTCCACCCTTAAACAATGGCTTGATCATTTCACAATTATATTACGAGTGGTGGCATGGGTGACCGATTTTATCGTATTTCAGTTGTATATATTCACACCTGACTTATTTCTTATTAGAGGTGGGCATTGGACCGAGTCGGATCGGTTTGGGTCTAACCCGATCCGGTCCGAAATGTAGCTGCACTGACTCGAAGTCGATCCGATCCGGGACCGGGTCCGAGACATACAACTCGATTCGATTTGATACACTTTTGGCCTGACCCGAACTAAGTCAGACTCAGCCAAGGAAACCGAGTCGGATCGGATTGGGTGCGACTCAGATCAACTGTTTTTAACGGTGAAAATCATTATCCTCATTATTATTTTCGGTGTGGTCCATTTGAGCTTTAAATATGATTCATTTTTTTCCAAATGATCTAAAATGATCACGAAAAATGGATAAATGGTATGGATATAAAAATAACATCATTGTGGGGCCCATGTAACATTGATATCATTTGAGCCGTTCGTACAACTCGCAGCGCGAGGTGTTACAGCTGTGCACGTCGCAACAACTATAACGTGAAATGAAAGCTTTCACTTTAGCATGTTTTATAGGTTAAGTGGGATATTTGTTATATCCAAACCATCCATCCATTTGACAATCTCATTTTAAGGCTTGAGACGAAAAATAAGATAGATCTGACTATCAAGTGGACCACACTTGACAAAGCATTCTCAGCTGCTATTTGTGGTGTGGTCCATATGATCTTTGGATATGATTTATTTTTTTGGATAATACACTATAATGATCTCTAAAACTATATTAACGGTGTAGATATAATAAATACATCACTATGGGGGCCCATATAACTTTGATCTCCTTTGAATCGTTCATACGACTCGAAGCTTGAGGAGCGTCAGTGCTCGTCTTCACACGACACGTGCCTACAGCTATAGACTTAGGGACGCAGATTGGGTACTACCTCCACTCGTCCTTAGCTCCGAACGGGCAGTTCTGTGGGCATGCCGACCATGATGTATCTGTACATCCAAACCGTCTATCCCTTTTCTCGTATTATTTTATGGCATTAAAATAAAAATTGAGGCAAATCCAATGATCAAATGGACCACACCAAAGATTACTCTTGCATTTAATTCAACTGACATTTAATGCTTTGTGCATTTTAATGCAACTAAGATTAATATTATTATTTTGTGTGGTCTACTTGAGCGTTGGATATGCCCCATTTTTGTGTTCATGCCTTAAAATAATCTGAGAAAAGGGATGGATGGTTTGGATGTACAGATACATCATGGTGGGCCCACCCACAGAACTACACGTTCGGAGCTAGGGACTGACTGGTTGCACCTTATACTATTCAACGTAAATGAATGCGGATTAGGCGAGGCAGGAGAAACAACTGTGTGGGAGAGGCCTGACTGTGGGGCCCACTTAGATGTATTTGTTCTATATCCATGCCATTTAACTGTTTTTCCAGTTCATTATAAGGTATGTGCAGGGGAGGGGAAAACTTGTAATTTACACCCGGTCCGGCCTGGATCGAATCGGATCGGATCCAAACGGATTGGATTTCGGTTCGGTCAGATTTGTTGTTTACTTGAATCTGATCCGATTATCGTTCGGATCTGCCCGGTCCTACCTGAACTTGACCGATCCAGGCCATCGGTATTGTTCGAATCTGGTCGGATCTGTCGGATCAAGTCCATCTTGTGTAACGCCCTAAAATTCGGGGGTCGAGCAAGAACCCAACTCCCGAGTTCTAACATATCACTTATACAACATAGATAATGATGATTAAATGTTGTCCGCATTAGTGTATTAAACATGAGTGAGATTATACCAAAACAACATATCATACTCCAGAAACAGTTAAATTACGTAAGCGAAAGACTGATAGATATATAAAGCATATAAGTGGTTGTGAGTCCCCAGAGTATGAACATGTCACCAGGTCAAATAATTACATGTACAGTTCCTGAAATAACAAAATGATAAAATGTGATATCGTCTCTCTATATCCCTGTCGCCCTGATGCGTAACTTCAGGTCTACATAGACCCACCAGAGAGTTGCATGTAGGAGAACTCTTCTTTGTCATCATAAAAGTCAAGTTCCATCTCATAAGCTGCGACATCACCTGCAACTATAACAGAGTCTGGTTGGTGTTTTAAAACATTATCCTTGAGTGGGAGCGAGTGATCAACTCAGTGGAGCTATAAGACAAATGTTAACATATTATCAATTCAGCTAAGCAGTAATGATAAAGCAGTACAACACTCTTATCCTAAATACTCTTGTTAATGCAAGAATGGTATGCTGTAATAATGCATGCCCTCGTCTGCACTCCCTCCAGCGACATCATCTCACTATCGCGCATGGAAAACTCCCTAAACGTGCGCTTCCTTGCTAAAGCACATGCAAAGCGGTGCATGGTCATGTTAACCAAGTTCTTGATTAGGTTTATTCAAACAACATGTTCGAGAAGCTAAGACACCTCCCTTTATGTCACTTACCCAAACGATGATCCATCTAGGATCCTCAATCCTAGCTATTCACATACGATAGATAGTTCCAGGTCGCTACAGAGAGGCTCGTCACCTCAGCGCAGGCTTGGTTTATACTTGAGGTTACTACGAAAAAGCTCGTCACCTTAACATAGACCATATATATGCTCGAGGTCACTACAAGTGGCTTGTCACCTAATCATAGGCCGACAGCTCGAATACAGTGTCTCATACCACCGTATTCGGCTCACGAGACTGGGTTACTCACTTGACAATACAGGAAGGCTCGTCGCCCCAGCATAGGCCGACAACTGGACCACGATGTCCCATACCACCATGCCCGGCTCATGAGTCCTAGTAGATCATGGTACCAAGGTTAAATGAGTTTCATTGGTAAGTGGTACCTTAGATTCAAGCAGTTGCATCCATACATTGTAAACACACGTTTAGGCCATTCGGGTTACTTGACAGGCTCGGTTAGTACGAGCGTACATAAACTTGGTCGACATAGAGTACGTAAGCACTCTGCGTGGCCTAACCACTGTCGGCAATCTTCGTACGACCAGATTCCCCGAATGCATCTGATGTGGCGAAAGTAGTTCCGCCACTTAATCGGGAACCATTACCGATTGCTTGGACTACGCAGTAGTCCCAATCACACTCAGATACAATAAGCATTCATATATAATAGTCAATGACATGTGACAACCAATTTCAACATCAATCTCATTTAAGCATTTCAACCAAACACATATTACACATGGTATCTTACATAAGCATTTCATCCATAAGTCACATAGTAGAAAGATATATTATATAAAAGAAACTGTAACTATATATAAGAGAATTGAGAATCTTTCTCAACGCCCTTATTAAATACATTACAACAAGCAATTTCTTATTCAGGCATTTTATCAAACACTTAGACTACACATATCACATGTAATAATTTAGTTAAAACGTATATTATAGCAAATCCTCTCATAAGGGAGTTGTTACACGTATAACAATCATATATCTGCAACCAATAATCATGGTAAGCACAAAATCATAATTCCATACTCATTCGAACATTTCAACAAACACTTTAATTCAACCTAGCCTATATATATGTAATATATGGGGGAACATCGTATCTAAGCACATATGACAGTAATCAAGTCAGTCACAAATCATTACTGACATTGAAGGCCTTGAAAACCATAACTTAAATGTTTATACTCCTCACCATTCGCCAGTAGACTCGTAACGAACTCAGTTCGAATACTAACTCTTCATCTACGGCACAACGACAACCTATATTATGAAATAGGTTGGTTATTTCACCATTTACTCTTTTAAATCCCTAAGACAGATTAGGGTTAGGATTTCTTACCAGAAAACGGAATCGGAATCACCTGTATAGCGACACGGAAGCGGTAATTAAGCACATGAAGTGGTGGGATCGAATCCCAGGAATAATCGCCAACTCTCTCACTCTTCTCCTCACCTTCTTCTACTCTTTTCTCTCCCTTCTCTCTTAGGGTTTTACAAATTCGTATGGAATGGGAGAGAGAGGGTTGAAGGGCCTTATATAGGCTCAGAACCGATTTTAATGGCCCCAGGGCCATGGTATACTTAGGTTATAGCTAAAAGTCGCCTGTTTTGATCCAACGAAGCTGATTTGGAGGCCCATTTTCTGCATACGATGGAGAGTACCCTCCCTGGCGATGGATATACGCCAGGTTAAGATCTCGGTCCGATCGGATCAGTGGATTGGTCGTAGGGGACCAGTTTCAGTTCAACGGTCACCGGTACTTGATCAGGGCCACAAGTACATTGACATGTGTTGAAAATTTTTCCTGATCCGAGGATGTAATTGGGTCAGATTCTGACGGTTTGAATCCTTAGATTTGACCTTCAAACGAACGACTCAATTCACTTAAGTTTTAGTTCATTTCCTAAAGATATTCGCGTTTCTCACACACTTCGCTCCGGGCTTAAGTTGTGCGTTTCTGGATACCTTTAGGACTTAATTTTTGAGATGGTGGTCAAGTTCAATAGGATGGTCATAACTGTATAGTTTCGTGGTAATCGGACTTTCGACGCGCTGTTCAGGTCCGATACGGAGTTTCATGATGCTTCTAAGAACAACTAGGTTTTGAGATGGACCCTAAGTTTTTAGGCGATGTAGCGTCGACGATTCTGCTAGTTTGGGGTCTTGCAGTTCGTATTTAAAGTGGCTACAGCTAATTTTACAGACAATCTAGTTTAACACTTGATTAATTCTCATCTAATTTTTAAAGGATTTGGTCCTTAGTGATTACCGCCTAAGGTAGTACTCGGATCTTTGTACGGATTTTTCTGAAATGTTACATTTTCCCCACCTCTATTTCTTATATTAGCACTTAGGGTCGAATTACTAGTGAATTTCGAAACATTTGGCATCCACAGTATACATGGACGGTCCAGGTTGGTCAATCACGCTGCGACATGTACTTTCTGGATGTGGTTCTACCGTGTCCCAGTACTATGGGTTCCACCTTATCATCTCCTTAATCGTGCAAACGGACGGACGGAGTTGCCTACGAAAGCCTTCAACAGGAACTCGCTGCCACGGGAGAGAATACCAGACCTACCATGATATTTGTGAGAAATCCACTGGGTCCATCAGTTTTTCCAGGTCATATTAGACATGGGCTGAAAACGAAGTAGCATGCACAACTCAAATTGCCCGACCAGATGAAAAAGTGGGTAGAAAAATGCTTACCGTTGAAACCTACCTAAGGTCTACCGTGTGTTTATATTCCATCCATACTATTCATAGGGTCTTTTCTAATGGGATAAACTGAAAATAAAAAAGTATTAGACTGATTCAAAACTTGTGTAGCCTACGAATGTTTCAACGGTAGACGATCAATCCTCACGGTTTCCCATTTGAATTTTTTATATGGCTTATTTTCAGGCCATGTATTAACATGATCTTAAAAAAAAATTAAAAAAAATGAATGAACAGGGTAGATTTCTGCAAAAGGCTTTCTTAGGCAAATCCGGGTCCGTTGTGGACTTTAGTGGATTGCGGGCACATAGATATGCGCGGAGCTGTGTGGGGCCCATGGAGGTGTCCATGGAAAATCCACTGCGTCCATCTGTTTTGAAAATCCACGGTAGGATATGATTCTAAAAATCAGACATCCAAAACTCATGTGGGCCATACCACACGAAAGAGTGGGTATTGAACGCCTGGCGGTGACAGATGTTTTTCTATCAAGATGATGTTTGTTCCTACAGCTTATTTGAGTGGTAATAATTCTATGAACCGTTTGGATGACATATAAACATCACGGTCAGATCCAGGAACGTTTCAACGGTGGACGTTGCTGTTCCCACTGTTTTGTTGATGTGGCCCACCTGAGTTTTATATCTCTCTGAATTTTCGAATCATGTACTATTGTGGTATTTCAAAACATATGGACGGAGTTGATTTGTCGATTAAATCTCTATGGACCCCACGCAGCCCCGGCCACGGTGATACATCTGTGCCTGGAACGGATTCGCTATTCCCCTCTGTCGGCCTGAAAATGATGTATATGTTTCATCCATTCCGTTCATTAATTTTTAATGATAATTTTAGGTTTGATTTAATAGGCGATGTGGATATAAATGTCAGGTTGACCACACCACAGGAAAACAATAGTGATCGGATATCCACCATTAAAATCCTCCCAAGGCCTTCTGTAGTGTTTATTTGACATCCAATCTGTTGATTAGGTTATAGATCCATATGAAGGGGAAAAAAACTATCTGCTTGATCCAAAAATTTTATGGCCCCAAAAGGTTTTTAATGGTAGACGTTCATTCAACAATGTTTCCAGTAATGTGGTCCACTTGATATTGGGTATATCTCATTTTTGGTCTCATACCATAAAATTATTTCGAAAAATAAACGGACGGCGTGGATGAAACAAATACATCATTGTGTGGCCCACAGAGCACCGACCACCAGCCATTGGCTAGTGGCAGGGGAGTAGGCAATCCGTTCGTACGGTTTTTATAAGATACCGTGCCAACCTTATCACATCTACGAGGTGGGTTTTCACTGAGAATTTCATCGTGGATGACGATCTGAACCGTTCATATTCTGGATCCTACCTCACAGTGGCCATCTGCAAAAATACCTGTTGAATGGATGATTGTATATGAAATGAATTTGGAACATTGAAAGGTAAATTTCTAATGGCTGATATTCAAATTCATAGCCAAACGTCAAATCATCATTGAAGCATGATTATAAGCTCACAGCTTCCGTTACGTAGTAACCAGGCGGTTCAGATCATTATCTAAGATGCAATCTGGGGTGAAACCATCCCTCGTTATTAACGTCCATCTAACAAAAGAAACCGATGAAAAAAAAAATGTGAAAGCTACTCGAGGGGAGAAATTTTTTAATTACTACTCGCGCGCACATCCAACAAAGCCGTACACGAGTTCAATATCACGGCCGTAGGCTTATTTGGGAGCGAGGATTAGAAACCCCATAGATTTTCAAGCCTCCCAGTTTGTTTCACACCCTGTAGTGTGAATCAACTTTAATCCAAAAATATCTAAAGTATATAGGGTTTGAATTTAATTATTAAATTAATTTTAATATTTTTAATTAATAAGATATATAATTTTTGACACAATACTTGTGATAAGCCCCTTGGAATATATGATTTGCTAAAAAATAATAAAATTCCAACTCTCGAATAAGCCACAAGCACAAGATCATGTCTGAATAACTAACTAACGAATTTGAATTATTAATTTATATGGGCAATGTTTAGATAATTCTGGACAATGTTTAAACCATGTTAATTTGTATGAATAATGTTTAGATGGTGTTGATCATCATTTATAAGCCGTGTGGCCAACTGAATAATAACATATGGTATTATAAAATGTTACATATGCAACAATTGAAGTAATTTTAGGAGTAATTCAAAGCTCTCACCGTGGAAGAAAGGATTGGAAATACGCCGTTTACTTTATGCTGACAAACAAACGGGGGCATTTGAAAACCCCTTCAATCAACCGACAGCCTATGTTTCATGCTCCCTGGTCCAAAACCAATTCTCGTTAGCTCATCAGGTGGGCCACGATCATCCGCGTAATATGAACCCTTGATAATCCCTAGCCCGGGTAAGGAGAGCAAGCTGGAGGATAGGTCTTAGGGTTGGGATTAGGTGAGACACTAGATCCAACCAGGTGCGTGGGACCCTGACTATGGGGTTCATAGTGATGCATGTGCCTTAAATTCATAGGGTCCAATCATTTTAAAAGCTCATTTCATGGCATTATCTAAAAAATGAAGCTGCTCAAATCTTAGGTGGACCACAGCACATGAAACAGTCATGATTGAATCCTCACCATTAAAATTTTTATGGATTCCGTTGGAATGTTTATTTTCCATCCAACCTGTTGATAAGGTCACAAATACATAGATGAATGGACCACACAAATATCATCTTGATCCAAAGATTTTGTGGTCCACAAGAAGTTTTCAATGGTCAATCACCACCATTTCCTGTCCTGTGGTACATCTGGTATTTGGAACTGCTGCATTTTTTGGATCATGCCCCTAAAATGAGCCTTCAATACGGATGGACGGTGTAGATGTAGTCACATACATCAAGTGGGCCCCACATCAGGGTCCCACCCACCTCGGTGTATCCTGGGTCTCACCTAATCTACTCCCTAGGGTTGTGATTGGGCCACGTAAGTAACATACACAGTGCGGCCCACCTAATGAAGGTACTGAATCTCGTGCGAGTATGGCATGAGAGTATGTGTGCTCGCGATCAACATTCTATTCCTTCGTCTCTCCAAGAGAGAAAAACCTATTTCAAATCAATCTCTCTCTCTCTCTCTCTCTCTCTCTCTAACTAGCAAAAGCAAAGAAGAGAAAGTTAAAGAAGAGTAAGGTTTTCCATCTCAGTTCTGCAGTAATCTATCTGGTTTATCTTTTTTCTCCAATTATTTTATAGTTTTTCTTTCAGTTTAATCCAAATGCCATGAAAGTTGGCATTTCTTTTTATTTTTTTATTTGTCATTTTCATAAGTTTGGGATGTTTTCATTGGAATCTGAGAATTGGGTTTCCTTTCTTTTTCTTTTTTGGAACATGGGTTTTTATTTTTATGTGTTTTATTTATTTATTCCGTTATTTCCTTTAGTTTCATCAATCGAAGAGTCCATACAATTTGTAAGTGTTGGCATGTGTTTGTATACAAATCATCTTGGCTGCAACTAATATGGGGTACAAAAAAAAGGAATCCAAACAGTTTTTTAACAAGCAATTAACATCTTATTTATATAAATATATTCAAATCAATTTTAAAACTAAGATGGAAAGAATCCAAATGTTACTGTGAATTGGAAAGAGCCATTTTGTGGGCTTTTCGTTAACCTAACATTGAGGCATTCTTCGAGCATTTGGTTTGCTATGTAAAGGGACACAAAAGACCTTTGAAAACGTATGCAAAATCAACAAGAAAAATCAAGTTTAGGGAGAACTAAAAAGCCCATTGCGGTGTCTTCTCTCATTACCTCCGCTTTGCTTTTAATTCAGCATTGTTTGGTTTAGGTGTTGCTCAATGTATCTGAGTTGTGTATCTGGCAAGATGACTAGAGGTGTACACGAGTCGAACCGAGTCGAGCTTGGCACAGCTAGACTGGCTGACCCCAGCTCGAACTCGGCTCAGCTCGGTCCTCGAGCCTGATTGGCCAGCTCGGCTCGGTTTGGTCAGCATCTCGGGCCAGTTCGAGCCTGTGTGGCATTTTCACAAACACATGGAGTGCACTTTCAATTTCTTACTGTACATAAAACAGCAGCAATTGTTTACAGGTATTTCATCAAACACCTTGTAGGCAACATCAAAATCAAGAAAAAAGGGTATTTTTTTTCATACACATACCTTCCTTGCCACCAGCCAACACTTCGTTGAGTCATTTCATCAAACACTTGGTGAGCAACATCAATATGAAAGTAACCGAGGCACCAAACTGGTTCAATCCGAGTTCGATTCGAGTTGGGGTTTGATCCAAGTCAAGTTGAACTCGGGCAAGCTCAAACTTGGTTCGGAATTTTTTCGAGCTCAAAAAATTAGCTCGACTCGGCTCGAACTCAGTTTTGAACCGAGTCAAATAGAGCTTTTTTGAGTCGAGTCAAGCAAGCTAATCGAGCGAACTCGGTTCATGTACAGCTCTAAAGATGACCAGCAAATATTTTTCTAAGCAAAATAGAGCATCAAAGTTGTTGTTTGTAGTCCATTCACACATTTGCAGACTCGCAGGAACAAGTTTCATCAACTTTATTGATGATTTCTCTAGATACGAGTGTGTATATCTGATTGGCAACAAATCAAAAGCCCTTGAAATCTGTGAGGAACATGAACAAGGAGTACAATATTAGTTAGAAAGGACCATTTAAGATCTTAGGACTAACGGGAGAGGTGACTTCACTTTGAATGATTTTAGCAAATTCTGTGAGATCAATGGTTCAAGCATAAAAAAACCAATGAAATAGACACCTTAGCACAGTGGTGTAACAGAAAGATAAAACAGAACACTTGTAGACATGAGCAGGTATATGTTTGCATACACTAGGTTGTGAAAGACCTAGGGAAAGCCATGAGTACATCTATGTATATTCTGAATGAGTCCCAATTAAAGGTCAGTCTGTCCCATGTGAGTTATGGACGGTTAGAGAATCTAATCTGAGTTCTTCAGGAGGAAGAATTAACCTCATTAAAGCTTCAGTCTATTTCCTCTTGGCATTCAAGCTTCCTGTTTTTTTGGCATTGAAAATTGTAGGCGATCAAAGGATTTTTTATTATTTATTATTTATTATTTATTATTTTTTTGTGGAGAGGGTGAGAGTTGAAACACAAATTCCATCTCGTCAATTGGGAGGCAGTGCAAAAGCCCATGCATTTGAGTTCTTTTCTTGGCATAGATTTCAATATCTTGCCCCTTTAACTCTTCTATTGGGGAGATCTTGTTAGGCTGTCAGTAAAGGGCCTTTTAGAGGATGCACAAGAGCACTCTTTGGAATATTGTTTTCGTTGGTGCCCTGTGGGGGTTATTGAACAAAAAGAATAGTAGTGTTTTTTTTTTTTGGTAAATGATAAAGCTTCTTCGAGTGAAATCATAAAGAGGAGATTTATGTCTTTGATCTTCAATTGGGTGCTTGGCGAGGCCTGAATTTCATGGGTGCTCTATTGCTGATCTTTCAGGGGATTGGAATGGTGATATTGCTGGCCCATGTGTTTTTTCTTTGTTTTCTCCTCTTGTTGTCTTGCCTTGTCAAGAAGTGATGAGAGGGTCATTTCCGGGGTCCAGACTTGTCCGGGTTTTTATTTTTGGCTGTTAATAAAAGCACCATGTTCCTATAAATAAAAAAGATAACCCTATTAGAGTAACCGTAGAAGTGGAGGTTACTAGCACATGAATTAGTCCCATATCAACTTAGAAATAAGGAGTCTAAAAAAAAGCGTAATTTCATTGTTTACACTAGTGAATAAAAATCGAGGTTCTACCTCAAAGATTAAGGACCCATAGAGAGTAGAAATATTGAGTTTCTAGAAGAACTCGATGAGGTCAATAAAGTAGATAATACCTAATTTCAGGGGCTATAGTTGAGGACAATCAACCGTTTGTTGGTAGTGAATCTATCAAATGTGGGGGATGAGTGGATAGGGGTTGGTCTGCATGTTGTTGGATTTCTAGTCTATGCCTTATTAATAAAATCGTCAGAAAAAATAACCCTTAGCCTGTTTGGGAGCGTGGATTTGGAACCCCTTGGATTTGGAATCCTTCGGTTGTGTTTGGCACTCTGGATTCAAATCCCTGTAATCTAAAAGTAGCTATGCATAGTCTATTTACAGGGGTTTGAATTTAATTACTAAATTAACTTTAATATCTCTAATTAGTGTATGTATGTAATGTTTGACACAATGGTTGTAATAAGCCCGTTGAAATATATACTTTGCCCCGAAAACGATGAAATTCCAAGTCTCAGATGGGCCACAAGCACAGGATCACATCCGAGTGACTAACCAATGATTTTTAACTGTTGATTTACATGGACAATGTTTGGACGGCGCAGATTATCCTATTAAAGTAATTAAAATAATGCGGTTGATAATCTGATTGTTTTGGGATATCATCAGTGGGCCATGTGCCCAATAGATTAGTAGCCTAGTTACACACATGTTACATTACACATACAACTCTTGGAAGGATTTTAGATGCAATCCAAGCTTCCACCTTGGATTTCAAACCCCCTCTTTGAGGGGATTTGAAACCCCCAGTTACTTAATGGTGTCAATCATATAAGGGGATTTGAAATCCCCTCAAATCTGCCCAAATCCATGATGCCGAACGACCCCTTTATATATGCCACGTGTACAAGTTTTGAATGCAGGTGTCAAGCCTCATACTCGCCAGAGTCAAATAGACCCCCTTTTACAATCGACTTCTCCACCCACTCTCTAGGACTGTCAATGGCCCAGGCTTGGGCCGGGCAAAATCAAAATTTTGAAACTGTTCAAAATCTGGGCTGAAGCCAACCCCAGGCCCAGCCCATTGACAGCCTTACTTCTCTCCCACATCTTGCAAACAGTTCCTCCATGTGCGGTGTACATCCCATTCTATTTATGAATCTGCAATAAGATTTGGTGAGTTCTGCAGATGTTCTAGATTCCATTTCAGCTAATGGAAATTGGTGGATTGTGAGAGAGGAATTACATGATACGCAACACACTTTACATGGTATATGTTAGTTTTCAATTCTGACGAGTAGCACCTGTGGTGAAGTAATCCTAATCACTGCTCTGTTGTGTCCATCAAGGATCGACCATGGCAAGAAAATCTCAGAGATTAGAAGATTTCAGCGACCAATCTTGGGAGTCTTTTCAGTTGTTGAAATGTGGACCTTTGTTTATTTCTCTTCTTAATCATCTATTTGCAGGTCACAAATTGAAAGGTTACAATTATCTTGTTGATGATATTTCTGGGGCATAGTTCATCGAGCCATGGGGCCTCACTTGTCAGAATTGAAAACTAGCATATACTGTACAAAGATGTGGGCCATGCATTGTATAATTCCTTGTTTGTAAGATTATTGGTTTGAAGTTTATGAATTGAATTTGGTGTCTGGTTTTTAGCGTTTTGATCCCTCCATATGCACATCAAAGGGATTTATAAGTTTTTCATTATTTCAATGGGTTTTGGTTGTCACTGATATTGTTCTAATGATCCAATACAGTAGCTGTGGATTCACCTATTTGTCCTTTTCTAAAATTTTCTTTAGTTTCTGATTGATCCTCATCAAAGCTATCAAATGAGATTCAAAGCTTCTTTTTTCTTTTTCTTTTTTGTTCTTTTTCTTTTCTCATAGGGGCTTTGATATTCCAAGGAGAAGTTTGGCAAAAAGGAGAGAGCTCTTTGGGTGGCCATTTGGGTTTCAATCAGAAACTTGCTACAAAATGGTGCTGTTTTGGTTAGGATTGGAGGAATGTTTCTGAGAAGAGAGGAGATGTTATTCCCATTTCCAAGAATCATTGGTCTATTGGGATAAATAGATGGGGTATACCATCTTCTTACAGCAACCAACCAGCAATGCTCATTGTCTTCACAGATTCCATTCATGTTCCGACCATTTATATCTTAACTACAGTTCTTCCTGCCATTTGTCGTTCAGATTATCATCGTTTCCTTCCAAATCTTGTTTACGATGCAATTATGTTATTGGCTTCCAAAAAAATGGGTTTTTGCTTCAGTGCAGACAGCAGCATACAACTGCCTACATTGATACAGATAATGTGGCAAGTGAAAACGACTGTAACTTGGAAAGAGCTGCAATTCTCCCATATCAGAAATTGAAAGAAACTCAAATTGATTTGCAGAGGCATTCAAATTCATCACTATTGTGTATGGATGGACCGTTTGTTAAAAATAATGAAGAATCCAACAACAAGATTTTATGCAATTTCTGCAAGAATGGGAAGCTAATTGAAGCTTCTAACTTACTCGATGTGATGGCACGGAGCAGTCAGATTCCCGACTTCTCTTCATGTATAAGCATAACACGAGGGCTGATCAAAATAGATCAGATCGAGAAGGCCAGCAAGGTTTTGTGGATCATGGTTATGTCGGGTGGGGTCCCCGACATCATCACATACAACATGTTGATCGGAGGTCTTTGTAAGAAAGGGCAGTTGAAATCCGCGATTGAGCTTCTCGACAACATGGGTTTGAGTGGTTGCCCTCCTGACATGATCACATACAATACCATAATTCGATGCATGTCTGACCACCGTCAGATTGATCACGCAGTTGAGTTTTGGAAGGATCAGTTGAGAAACGGCTGCCCTCCGTACGTGATCACTTACACCATGCTTATTGAACTATTCTGCAAGAACCATGGCGCGACGCGGGCCATGGAGGTATTGGATGATTTGGTGATTGAGGGTTGTTATCCTGATATCGTGACGTATAATTCTCTGATAAATACAACTTGTAAACTAAGAAACTACAAAGATGCAGCTTTGGTGATTTCTGATCTATTATCTCGTGGGTTGGAGCCCGATGCCATCACCTACAACACCCTTCTATTCTATCTATGTGGCAGCGGGAACTGGGTCGAGGTGGACGAGATCCTCTCAATCATGAACCGGACATCTCACCCTCCTACCATTGTCAGTTACAATATCTTGATCAAGAGTCTTTGCAAATATGGACATCTGGACCAGGCAGTCGATTTCTTAGATCAGATGATTTCTTTGGGTTGTTCTCCTGACATAGTCACTTACAACACTCTTTTTGGCGCACTATGTAGAGAAGGCATGACGGACGAGGCTCTTGATATACTTCACGCTTTAGTAGACATTGGCTGTTCTCCTGTTCTTATCACCTATAATATCATCACCCATGGATTGGTAAAGAAGGGAGATATGGAGAAAGCAAAGGGGCTCTTCAGTGAGATGATTGGCTGTGGGATTGGTCCCGATGAAATCACTTATAGCACGTTGATCACGGGTTTTTGTAGGAAAGATCGTGTGGAGGAGGCCATTGAGATGCTGAGGGAGATGGGTAGGAGCAGCCATAAGACTAGAGTCGGTACTTACACTATTGTGATCCAGGCAATGTGCCGAACAAAGAAGGTGGATGCTGCAATCGAAATCCTCGATATGATGATTTTGAGCCAATGCAAGCCTGATAAAAGCATTTACACTGCTCTTATAAGAGGGGTAGCTGCTGCTGGCATGATCGATGAGGCTGCTGAAATTCGTAAGATTTTGTCCAAACAGAAGGTTCTTAGAGAGGAATGAACAACAGATTAGATCAGATACACGAGGTGCAAAATTCTAACCATTTTTTAAAAAATATATAATATACCATTTGCTTAGGGATCCGCCGAGCATTGGCCTAGCAAGTTTTGATGTCTGGAGTAGTGTTTTCTCTTTCAAGAGGTAAAATTACTTTCACCTTCTCGTTATTTACTACTAACCGCTATTGTATCTTGTAATACCATAGTTTTAAAACTCTCTGACTTGAGTAGTTCCCCAAAGCCTCCCCTTTGGGTGAGAGTATGGGTTCCTCTTGCCCCTCCTTGAGTTGAGGCCTTTCTTTGGGTGGCCATGGCAAAACCGTGTATGCGCTTCAAGTGTCGGCTGGAGAAAACTCAATGACCACCTTTTCCTTTGGTGAAGCAGCGACCCTTATTTGGTTTTTCTTGTCGGCCTCTTTGATATTTTATTGGGCGCTCCAAGGTTTGGTAAAAAATCTTATGGGGCATCAATGATGACTTCAGACCTCCGCTGCTTGTTGTCGAAGTATAGTGATGCATCCAAGCTTCGATTGATCAGTTAGTCCTAGTTGGGTCCCAATAGCTGATCGATTGAAGTTCCAACTGTAAGAATGCATGCGAGGCTTGTTCAAGGTCCTTGATTCAAGGATGCAAGAGTTTTACCCGTCCATATTTAAGACATGGACCATTCAACTGTTCATATCATATATCTGGACCATGTGAAGGGGATTACTGGGATGGAAGATCAGGGCCATTTATCAGTCCTGATTAGTATTTTACCACGATCATTTTACCAAGGTGGACACAAGATCAAATCGATGGCTTGTATGGGCCACGTGTTTTGATGGTCTGCTTAAACCCTTTATGCATATTATTATTATTATTATCATTATTACATGCGCACCCAACACACACACCCACGCATGCCATAGTGGGATTTCACCACCTGTGTTTCGAACCCAAGACCTTGTGTCAAAACTCCTCGGAGTCTACGACTCAGGCAAGGACTGGAACCCAACCCTATATGCATATGATTTGGAAAGTGCTTATTTAAATTGGAGGTCTTAAATTCAACTTCGGATTAGTCTATTTTGGTATAATAAAAATCTTTTAACAGTAGTATTTCCTTTTCAAAATTAAAGTCTAGGTGCCAATCTTCCAAAGATTAAGAATGTATAGAAAAGTCCATGTACATTTGAGTTTTAAGGCGTGAGTTCCTCTCTGTAGGTGTGTGTTGCCTTGTTGCTCATCCCATCACGTTAATGTAGATGGAAGTTTGAATGGTTTTTTCAGGTCAGTGGCGTGCTAAGTATTATATTGAATTGAAATGTGGAAATTGTGTATGCTATTCATATAAGCGTTATGCGAGGTTATTTAGACAAGTGTGTAAGCATATCCAGCTATGCATGGAATGTTATTTCAATGCACAGAAATTAATAAGCAAAATAAAGATGTATGAATTTAATATTAGATTATAAGATCTGAAATTCACATAACGAAAATGGAAGGAAAGTAGCTAGATCAATGAATGAAGAAAACGTTTAAATGATAGTAGTAGCAATAAACTCAGAGGAGGCGCGGATTCATTTTGCTTTTCTGAAGATTATTTGCACCCTTTTGATGGCCTGGATTAATGTAGGGGCACACTCGGGGTGGGCGGGGCACACACGGGGGAGGCTTCGTGTTCGAGACTCCTTACCAAGGGGTAATTAATATGCATTTCACACCGGGCTTGAGTGAAGTAGCACGTGGGATGCGAGGACACACTTGAGGTGGGCAGCCCATCTGATTCGGGGCTCACGAGCCCATGACGGGGGTTTGGCCAAGGTTCTAACCCATGAAATGTGGGGCCTGGGGTATCAAATATAGATTAATTCACCATATTTGTCCTGCATCAAATTGGTATCAAAGCGGGAGGTCTCATGTTCGAGACTTCTCATCGGGGGTGATTAATGCAGAGGCATTTTCACACCGGGTTCGAGTGGGGTCGCTTGTGGGATGTATGGGCACACTCAGGGTGAGCGCTTTTTTTAGTTCGAGCTTTTAGAGCAAGTGGTTAATTGTCCTGCATCAAATAAATGATCTAGTTCTTTCCTGCAATGAAAAGTCTTTGGGATAAAATCACTTATTGGTCTAGAACTACCGACACAAACACCAAGCGGTTGATGCTCACAATACCTCTTCTAAATTTTAAAAAAAAAATGGGGTTTTTTCTATTAGAAAAGAAAAGAAAAAAAAATTCTTTTTTGAAAAGAAGACTACGCGGATGCTTGATATTTTAGGCTTTCTCGAAATTAGTATATATAACAATTGAAGGGCTGACGCGGCAGACACTTGACACGTAGGGGTCAGGCAATGTAAATATCTGTTTTACAAATAGTCACAAACGTTGCAATGAAATGTCCGAAATAGCTGCAAAAGATTCAGTGAAAGGAAAACAAAATAACGGAAAAATAAAAAGGAATCATGTAGACAAGCCTGAGCCCGAGCTTGCATGGCGCAATGTGGCGGGCGCGCGTGCATGTGGTCTATTTTATAGCATTCTCAAGAGCTCAACCCAAGCTTACCATATGCTCCTATATATAAATGAGAAAAAGTTCTCATTTCTCTCCAATGCGGGACTATTCTCATTAATAAAAAATCAAAGAGGTTCAAAGCTATTTCTCGAACTTCCTCTCAAACAACATAAGCCCGGGCAGGGTGGGCCTGGGCTTGGGCTTGTTTGCATGATCTTTTTTATTTTTTTGTTGTTTTGTTTTCCTTTGACCGAGTTTTTTGCAGCTATTCCGAGCATTTCATCGCAACGTTCGTGATTGTTTGTCAAACGGATATTTACGTTGGCTGACACATATGTGCCAGGTATTCGCCACGTTAGCCCTTCAATTACTATATATAATAATTTTGAAAAACCTAAAGTATCAAGTATTCGCGCAGTCTTCTTTTCCAAAAAGAATTTTCTTCATTTTTGATAGAAAAAAATTCTATTATTTTTATTTAGAGGAGGTATTGTGAGTATCAACCGTTTGGTGTTTGTGTCGGTCGTTTAAATGGTTGTATCCAAAGACTTTTCGTTGTAGGAGTTCTGGATCGTTCATCCAGGCCATCAAAAGGGTGTGAATAGTTTTCAGAAAAGTGACATGAATCCGCATATCCACTGAGTTTGATGTTGCTGCTATCATTTAAGCCTTTTCTTGATTCATTGGTCCAGCCGCTTTCTTTCCATTTTCATTCTCTTAATTTCAAATCTTATAATTTGGTATTAAATTCATATATCTTTATTTTTACTTATTAATTTATGTGAATCAAAATAACATAAAATTCTATCTACAACTATACATGTACATGGATATCCTTGTCTGGCTGGATACGTCTCATATCACTAAGAGATGGATTAGGAATGAGCAAGCTCTCATTTTTCTTGGCAGGCAAGATCAGGAAAAGCTCCGACAGGTCAGAGCTGTTGGCCATTAAAATAGAGCTCGAGATTTTCACTCCCAGAGTTGGAGGCAATGGAAGTTTTTTTTCGCAGCTTTATCTCATTTAATCCAAATCTCCAGGAAGCTGCTGGTATTGTCAATTCCCTAGCTAAAGAAGGTACTGTTATACCTTCTATCGTCGTTGGAGTCTCCTCCATTATCTTGATGAGTTCTTGTATTTGCTCACCTGCTTGCCATCTTCAATAAAATTGTTGTTTTACTTCACGTATTCAATGATATTTGTTAATGGTAACAACTAGCCCCGATTCAGCTTGTTACACCCCGTATCGGCCTGATAAAGGGCCCATAAAAGCTGTTAGGACTGTTACAAGGCCAACATGGGCCATTTTCTAAGAACAAGCATTACAACCTCAAATCTTGTAACGTCCCGGCTATTTTCTATAGGGGTGCACACGGTTCAGTTCGGTCCGGTTCTGGGGTGAAACTAGAACCGAACCGTTCCTTAAAGTTCTAGGATTTTCGGAACCGGAACTGGAGTGTGAAAACTGGTTTGGTTCCAGATCGGTTCCACGGTTCTAGGCTTTTTATAATCCAGCCCAATTCCATATTCTATTTTATAATTTAGCATGAAAATAATCAATAAACCATAAATCATGAGTTAAATATACAACTAAAATATATTTTAAACTCACGGTTCTAAGTTCGGTTCCATAGTTCGGATCACGGTTTGGTTTGGTTCTACATACCGCCAAACTGGAACCGAACCGGACTAAACGGTTTTTTAATTTTTGAAACCGGTGCACTCCGGTCTAGTTCTACCGGTTCAATGTACACTACTAATTTCCTGACTGTTTTTTAATACCATGGTTCAATGTACACCCCTAATTTCCTGACTGTTTTTTAATACCATGGTACCAACGTAGACTGTATCAAATACAGTTTGATACTACCAAAAACAAATACAGGTGCCTGTATTGGGAGAATTAACTTTTATATGATCAGAAGTGAGCCCCCCCAGCTTGGTGATCAATACCACTGATGTAATGGCCCAACCATGATGGGGTGTTTGTGTGTGTAAAAAAAAAAAAATAAAAAATGGCCCAACCATGATGGGCCACGCCCAAAAATATCCTTGTATAAATGATCCTATGCCCTTTTTCTGATGAACCTGGAATATTTCTAAGCTTAAGGTTTGGATGGAGGTAAAACAAGAAAAGAAAATGAATGACTTTTTCATGATTGGACGTTTCACTGAATTGCCGTATTTGCATGAAAACTTTATTTGAATTTCCAGAAATCCATGAAATTCATTGTCACATGGATGTATGTGCCTTACATCCACTGCCGTTCATCCGTTTTGACAGTTCATTTTAATCCAAATCTTAGGTGGACCACACCACAGGAATTAGTGGTGATTGAATACCCACCATTAAAAACTTCTTGGGGGCTACAGGAGAATGTTTATTTTCCATCTAACCTGTTGATAAGGTCACAAATACCTGGATGAAGGAACCACACAAATATCAGCTTGATCCAATACTTTTGCCGCCCACAAGAAGTTTTTAATGGTTAATCACCATTGTTTTCTGTAGTGTGGTCCACCTGATTGGATCTGCTTCATTTTTTGGGATCATTCCCTAAAATTAGACGTAAAAATGGATGTAAGGTACATACATCACGGTGGGCCCTACCGTCATGATCAATCGAAAGCAGGGAGCCTGTGCAACGAAAGGCTTTGTGTGCCATCTTAATGTATTTGTGTGGTATGGACTCCCTCCGTAGTCCATACTCAGCAGCATGACATAAGCTGTCAGCAGATCCAAAGCTCAAGTGGGTCACGCGTGTGTGGATGGAATGCCTAACTTTGAAACTTCTTGGAGCCAGCCAAAGTTTTGGACCAGAAGTGTCTATTTGTTGCTTCCTTCATCCTGGTGGGACTATCATCGTGAACGGTTTAGATGACCTATAAATATCACTGTGTGTCCTAAGAAGTTTTCAACGGTTTAGATGGCCTATAAATACCACTGTGGGTCCTAAGAAGGTTTCAACGGCGTGGATAAAACGCATACATCATGGTGGGCCCACAGAGCTTTCCCTGCACCGACCAGCACGAACGTCTGGACGGGTCACTGCCGAAGCCAATTGTTGATGTGGCGTGACCCAATCGCTATTTTTCTCTTAGCCACCCCACCTAGGTATTGGATGGTTAGGATTACGCGATCATTGTGATTTTATAGATAATATCCATCCACAGTTTGCCCCACAATTTGGATGGTCTGGATGACCGGAAATCATAGATGTGTACGGTTGAAGAGCTCCCACATTTCTAAAAAGTGGGGAGATTTGATGTAATACATCGTGGCGTACTGCTGTAGGGTATATCGGGACTTTAGCCTTTGGATCTAGGGTCATATTTCAATGATCCAAACCGTTTATATGATGGACCTCACCTTGGATGGGGATACATACAAAATAAAAGCTTTAGATTTCAATATTTCAACCCCTTTTGATGAATTTACTCTTTTTGCATATGAACCGTCCACGGTTGTTACCCTTTACTGATCTTTGTATTTCGGTTCATCCTGGTGGGAATAACCATATGAACGGTTTGGATGGCACATGAACATCACGGTGGACCCCAGAAAGATTTCAACCGAAGGCCTTTCCATCCCCTCTGATTCGTGTGGTGTGGTCCCCTTGAGTTTTGGATCTGTCTCATTATTTGGATCATATCCTAGCATGAGCTGGCGAAGCTGATGGACGGTATGGATGTAACATGGACATCGCAGGAGGCCCCACATAGCTTCCACCTACGGAAAATCGTGGCCGCCCGTAAATGCTCGTTTGCTAGAACGAACGGTTTAAAAATAAACTGGTCAGTTCTCTCGTGATCTTCACACCAAGCGAGTCGACTCGGAGCTGGCCGTTCTCCAACTGGAATATGCCTAAAACACCAGCCCGTCGGAGTTCCAACCGAGTCATGTCGGAATCGGGTCAGAATCCATGAATCGTCCAACCATTCATCTCAGAGCCTCCCTTTCTTCGACTCCCTTCCTTCTCCGCAGCTTCTTGACAGGAAAACAAGCAAAAACCCAGTCGGATTTGAATCCAGATTGTCCCATCGCCACCATCCATCTCTTAGATCCTCACTCAAAAGAATCCAAATCAGCTGAAACCCTCCAACCATTTGATACAACGCCTCATCGAGAATCTCGAGACGTCTCAACAGCTTCTCTGCCGAAAAATGAGCATAACCCAATTCCACTACTGGTTTTAACTGCAGACCCTTATATGTACACCCACCTGTTGAGATCTTTCCTTACAGAAGGCAATTCAGCTCAATCCCGTCGCCTGTTTGAAGAAACACCTCAGCGACGAGTACATGTGTTGAGAAATAGTAAGATTCTCCATGCACGGATCCTGAAATTCGGTTTCGAATTGGGTGGAAATCTTGGAAATACACTTGTTGATTTGTATGCTAAATGTGGTGATCTGTGCCTTGCGTTGAAAGCCTTCAATCAGCTCATAGAACGAGATGGGTCGGCTTGGAACTCGATCCTGTCTGCATGTTCAAGGCTTGGATTACTCAAGGAGGCTGTTTGCATTTTTGGGTCGATGCGGAATGTTAATGCGCAGATGAATCAGTTTACGTTTGCGATTGTTCTGTCTGCATGTGCGAGATTGGCAGCTCTCGGTTTTGGTAGGCAGGTACATGTTAATATTATTAAGATGGGATTTGAGTCGAATTCATTCTGTGAAGGCTCGCTGATTGATATGTATGCCAAATGCGACCGTGTGATTGATGCTCGCCGAGTATTTGATAGAGTTAGCAACCCCGATATGGTTTCCTGGACTGTGATGATTGCTGGCTACGTTAGGATCGGTTTATCAGAGGAATCGCTCGAACTGTTTTGGAAAATGAGGAAGTCAGGGAGTAAACAAGACCA
The DNA here is from genome assembly GCA_037074715.1 of Magnolia kwangsiensis. Classification (NCBI taxonomy): domain Eukaryota; kingdom Viridiplantae; phylum Streptophyta; class Magnoliopsida; order Magnoliales; family Magnoliaceae; genus Magnolia; species Magnolia kwangsiensis. The sequence continues at coordinate 37,426,981 of CM073574.1, read as the reverse complement.
GGTTGTGCTTGTGACTGCTATAACCGCGTGTGTTAGTCTAGGAAGGCTCAAAGAAGCACATGATCTCTTTGCACAAATGCCTAATCCGAATGTCGTTGCATGGAATGTGATGATTTCTGGCCATGCCCAACATGGCTATGAGGTTGAAGCTCTTAGTTTCTTCTACAAAATGCGAGCAAACAACTTTAAATCTACTCGGTCCACACTAGGAAGCGTGCTGAGTGCCATTGCCAATATAACAGCTATAGATTTAGGCCAGCAAGTTCATTCCGAGGCAATCAAGCTGGGGTTAGATCTGAATTTTTTTGTGGGAAGTTCATTAATCAACATGTATGCAAAGTGTTGTATCATAGATTATGCGAGAAAGATATTTGATATGTTGGATGATAAAAACGTTGTTCTGTGGAATGCAATGCTTGGGGGTTATGTACAGAATGGCCATGCAGACGAAGTCATGACATTGTTTTCTGATATGAAGGATGAAGGCGTTCCATCTGACGAATTCACTTACGTCAGTGTTCTTACTGCGTGCGCTTCCTTGGGAAGTTTAGATATGGGCTGCCAACTACATTCGGCTATAATAAAGAGGAACTTAGAAGAGAGCTTGTTTGTAGGCAATGCAGTTGTTGACATGTATGCCAAATCTGGAGATCTAAAAGATGCAAGGCAGCAATTTGAGCTCATCCGTGACCGAGACAATGTTTCTTGGAATGCAATCTTAGTGGGGTATGTCCGTGATGAAGATAAAACTGAGGCACTGATCATGTTTCGTAGGATGGTCTCAGAAAACATTGCGCCTGACGAAGTTTCCTTGGCTACAATACTCAGTGCCTGTGCTAATGTTCAAGCCCTTGATCAAGGGCAGCAATTTCACTGTGTTTCCATCAAGTATGGTCTAGAACTGAATCTCTACATTGGGAGTTCTGTCATTGACATGTATGCGAAATGTGGGGCCATTGCTGCAGCAAATAAGGCATTTTTTCAGATGCCTGAGAAGAGTGTTGTCTCATGGAATGCTTTGATTGCAGGTTACATTCAGAAGAACAATGCAGAGGAAGCATTGGATTTGTTTCGTGGTATGCAGGCCGAAGGGCTGAAGCCATCCCAATTCACCTTTGCAAGTATTTTGACTGCATGCAGCAGCCCGTATAGATTAACCATGGGAAGGCAGGTTCACTGTTATACTCTCAAGTCTGGCTTTTTACATGATGATGCCTTTGTGGGTATCTCACTCCTGGCCATGTATGTGAAATCCCTCAGCAATGACGATGCAAATAAACTGTTTTGGGAGATGCCTGACGATAACAGCACGGTATCATGGACCGCTATCATTTCGGGACACGCCCAAAACAATTTCAGTGAGGAGGCACTTCAGTTCTTTCGTGAAATGCGTAGTTTTGGTGTAAGACCTGATCAAGCCACTTTTGTTAGTGTCCTTAAAGCTTCTGCTAGTTTATCTGCATTGAGGGATGGCAAAGAAGTTCATTCCCTCATCATCCAAACTGGTTTCAATCAGGACGAACACACAGGTATTGCTCTTATAGATATGTATTCTAAATGTGGGGACGTGAGGAGTTCTCAGCAAGTTTTCAATGAAATGGACAGTAAACAAGATGTTACGTTGTGGAACTCTATGATCGTCGGATTTTCCAAAAACGGGTATGTCGAAGATGCACTTGGGCTCTTTGACCAGATGCAGCAAGAGCACCTGAGGCCCGATGATGTCACATTTCTCGGTGTTCTCACTGCATGTAGTCATGCAGGGTTAATATCTGAAGGCTGCAGATTCTTTGACTCCATGAGAGAGAACTATGGGATTTGGCCAAGAGCAGATCATTTCGCTTGCATGGTTGATCTCCTTGGTCGTGGTGGCTATCTAAAAGAAGCAGAGGAGTTCATAGACAGCCTACCCTTCGAACCTGATGCTGTAATTTGGGCGACGTTGCTCTCTGCTTGCAGAATGCACAGGGATGACATTCGGGGGCAGCGGGCTGCTGAGAAGCTCATTGAATTGGAACCACAAAATTCTTCTCCATATGTGCTACTTTCTAATATTTATGCTGCATCCGGGAACTGGGATGGGGTTAATTTGGTGAGGAAAGCAATGAGAGATAGAGGAGTACGGAAGCTGCCCGGATGTAGCTGGATTGTAGTGGGTAAGAATACGAACTTATTCGTTGCAGGGGATAAGTTTCATCCTAAAGCAAGTGATATCTACGGGCTGTTGAAGGAATTAACTGCATTGATGAAAGAAGATGGTTATGTCGCTAGACTTGATTTGGTTTCACATGATGAAGACTGAGAACGAGGTCACCTGGTCTGCTCACTTTTTGATGATGCGACATGAATGAATGGTTCTGATCAATGGAGATGGTGCACTGTATGGTGGTGGTTGGGGCATGCCACCAGTTAAGAGTGGTAGCTTGGGTGATCTTCACTACAGACTGTTGAAAGAATGCAGTCTGTTGAAGGAATTAACTGCATTGATGAAAGAAGATGGTTATGTTGCTAGACTCGATTTGGTTTTGCAGGATGAAGACTGAGAATGAGGTCACCTGGTCTGCTCGCTTTTTAATGATGCAACATGAATGAATGGTTCAGATCAATGGACGTGGTGCATTGTATGGTGGTGGTTGGGGCATGCCACCAGTTAGAACGGTCAGTTGAGTGATCTTCCATTCCCCCTTTCATGGCTACAACAATCCATGGCAAGCGATGGGACTCGCCATTTTTGAGATAACAATCCATCAACATGCAGACCGAATGGGATGGATAAACCGTCATCTACTCCAATATTACTATTCCCCATCATGGATGTTTGCAGAGGGACGCCTTCGAAAGCCACTCCACTGTAATTCCATGGAAAGTGCAGGTCCACCTCGCCAAAGTGAGGTTGGATTTGTGCAAAGAGCAACATAACAAGGAAGAAAAATACACATGTTAAGTGACAGAAGAATTTGCATGATACTGAAATTACAAGATGCACTGATCAATGGATGGAACTCATTGATTGTAATCAACCTATGTACTAGACTATTAGATAGCACTTGACTGTAATCAAGTTATGCAATGGTCTATTGCCTTGCGCCAGTGGGAGTTCTGTGCTCTCATTGCCGGTTTGAAGTCCAGATAAAAGAGGATTGTCTCATATTGGAAGCCGGTGTCAGAATATGACACTCCAAACTCATGCTAGGGCATTCCTTGCAAGGGGGACGCACTGCATCGGAACCTAAGTGTAGTGAGAAATGGGTAAGGGTTGGCTAGAGTGTCCTCTAAAAGTTACTTGCTGGAACAATGCCTAGTTGTTGTGAGAAATAGGCAAAGGGTTTTGGACCATTTTGGATGCACGAGTAAAGAAGCCAGTCTAAGAGAATAGAATTTGTCTGGTTACTTGGAATATAAGAAAGAAAATTAAGATGACTAGTATAGAGTTAGCAAATACAATGAAATGAAAGAGAATTAAGATGACTAGCATTCAAAAAACCTAAGCTAGTCTAACAGAATAGAATTTGTCTGGTTACTTGGAATATAAGAAAGAATTAAGATGACTAGTATAGAGTTAGCAAATACAATGAAATGAAAGAGAATTAAGATGACTAGTATTCAAAAAACCTAGCGGGAATGGTGCCAAAACTTGTGAAATTGATGGATATAAACGTGTATAGGAAAGCACAACAAAAATAAAATTAATAGACTAGGTGACTGAACGACTAGTCGTCAATGAAAAAGTGCTTCGTCAATGAAAAAGTGCTATGTGTGCATGGCAAACACAACACCACCAATGGAAAGCAGATATTCATTTCCTCCCACATGAAATGACAAATTTATCTTTTTCTACTATGGGTCCCACATCTACCACACACATATAGGGTTTTTCCATTGGCAATATGTTATTATTGCATGGGGTACACCTTGTTGCATGCAATCCTTGTCCTACACATACTAACCATGAAAGTGAAAGACTAAGCCATGGATGCAAGAAATTACTCTCCTCCCTCTCAAGAGAAGATGGGTGGCGATTCATGCCTCTATTACGACCAAGGCTTTTTTACTATCCAAAGCAGCTATTCAGCATGCTAGCATGCATGCCAAAACCACTTGCCAGCTTTCAACACCAATATAGTACTGGCCAAGAAGAGCCAAAATCAAGCACTGAACTGAATTCGTTATCCTCATCCTCATCCTCAAAACCCCTTGTTACAACAATCCTTGGAAGCGGATGGATTGTGTCCGACGATCAGATCTGTGTTGGGGGACCATGATGTATATATTTATTCATGCTGTCCATCCCTTTTCTCAGATCATGTTAAAGTATGGGTCCAAAAATGAGTCAGATCAAACGCTCAAGTGGATGATCTGGATGGCTGTGGACGAGTGCCACATGTAAGGATGAGCCACCAGCATGCTTGGAGTCTTTTGAACCCTACCGCTGCCCACAAAGAAATAACTGATTATCCCTTAATCTCCCTACCTTGGTTTTGCCATGGGTCCCACTAGTACATTTGAATATGATGTATCAGGTTATGGACGGTAAATGATAGCCCGTTTGTGATCTTGGAATTTGGAGTCCTTACTGATTTACTTTTGACCATTCATTTGACAGCCATCAATTGGGTGCTTAGGATTTCTTGATCAGCGTGATTTTCGATATATGATCCATTAACAACGAGTCCCACAATTTGGATGGTCTGGATAGCTCTAGGTGAGTGCCAAATGTGAGAAGGATGAGCCACCACCATTTTCAAAACGGTGTAAAACTATAATTGTATCACAAAGTAGACAAGAAAATTGTGCAACGAGTTGGGTGTGGGGTGTTGGTCTGTGTACAGCATCCAACCCGTCCAGCAGAGTCACCCTTCCATGAAATTGAGACGCCCTACAAATCACACCGACCCAAATATCAGGTGGGCCACACCTTAGGAAACCATGAACAACCACCTAAAAACCTCCAAATTCATTTGGCAGCATTCCTGATGGTTGGTTCAGCCTACTTTTTTGGGGCGTCCTACAACCACCATTTGAGCCCCACACCCAACTAGCTGCACAATTTTCTCATTAACAACTAGTTGCATGTGAGATGCCCCCTGCTTAGGAATTCACTACTAACAACCAAGATTATTCTTGTCTCAAGCTCATTAATTGATCTGGCAGAGGATGTGGTGCCTGTGAGTTCTAAGCATTAGTAGTACCAAAATAATAATAATAATAATAATAATAAAGATTATTATTGTTGGCGTGCAAAAATAATGCCAACCTGGTTATCGCAAGCTTCCAATCAATACTCGGAAAATGGACAGTCAAGATTGATTGGAGAAACAGAATAGGTCCACTTATCATCTTGAAACACTTGATGGATAGATCCCTCCTTGTATTTCTCATGATTCTAAAGTAATACTTTGATTTGATGATTCTAACGATGCAATTCATGGCTAATAAGCAATGGATAATTGATGTAGAGCAGGTTACGGACAATTTCATGGCCAAGATGGACCAGAAAAGACATGGTCGACAACATAAGTGATCCGGACCATCAGACCTTAGATCGGGCGTATCTCACAATCCGGAATGAGTTATCCGATGTAAAATATATGATTTTGGGGTAGAACAAGCTACTTTAGCCAACCAACTCCGCTATGCCGGGTTGCGCAGCTCGGATTTGCAAGAAACCCCCTGATCGACAGTCATTTTCCCGTTTTAATTTCTTTTTTACTATAAATAGTAAGTTTTAGTTTGCTTATAGCTCTTCATCCGTCGGGCTTTACGAGTTGCGTCCAACATGAAAAGTGCTTAGAATAATTAGGAGAAAGGTTTGGTGAAGCCAAATCGGACACTTACTATTTTTGGCCGAAAACCTTGCGCACTAGTAGACATCATGACCGTCTATAAATAGTAAGTTTACTATTTATAGTAAGTCGCGGATTCTAGGAGTTTTAGCTGTAGTTTGAGTCTGATTTCTTTCATATTGCTTGGTTCCCTTATTTAAATGGGTGTAAACTCGTTTTTATTCATTCAGCAATTAATTTCAAATTTTATTAGAGTTTATTCATATTCTCTTGCTTTCTTTCCTTGTGGATTCGAGAAGTCTCTGTGAGGAGTCCAGAGAAGCTCCGTGGATTCGGAGTAGTTATCCTTGAGGAAGACGGTGATCGACCTCATCACGTTCATCCCTGGGTCAATTTGGTATCTGTAACACCCTGGATTTTTGTCAACCTAGAATTACACGTCCTTAGGCAATAAGTCAACCATAACACTCTCAAAGCTCAATCTCAAAGCCAAAGAAATCACTTTTCAACCCATTTCCTTCAAACTCTCACCTTTCACCACCTCATTCTTCAAACTTCTCCAAGTACTTTCATATTAGACACGAATCCTCAAGTTTAAATAGTGAAGAACTATACTTAAACTAAAACTCACTGTAAACAGTCGCCGAGATCGAGTCCGTGCACACTCCTGATCACACCCAACGACCCCAAATCACTTCTATACTGTCAATCGAAGGGTTTAGGCCATGTTTCATTCTATTCCAAACCTAAAAATGAATGTCCTTAGGTGGTAGGTCAACCCCAACATCTTACACTCAATCTCAAAGCCTAAAACCTCTTTTTATCCAATTCCTTCGAAATCTCACCCTCCGTCACTTTATTCTTCATTTGTTTTCTAAACACATTCATAATACACACCAATCCTAGGGTATTAATGATGAAGAACAATACCGAAGCTAAAACTTACCGTGAATAGTAAATAAATGGATAAAATGGGTTTTGACCCTTAAAATTTTAGAATATAACAAAATAAATAGGTTAGTTGGATAGATTAGCGTCTCCTATCCCAAAATCATATGTTATACGCTGCATAAACTCATTTTGGTTTACAAATTGGCCCCGAAAATGCCTCAAATGGAGTCAGGGGCCAAACGATCAACTTTCAGGGGGACCCAGGGTGGGCCCCATACTTTTTTGGAGCCTAGGGGACAGGAGAACCTCGCCCAAATGGTGAGGCCTCGCCAAATCCACCAGTGGTCGGCGATGCCTCACCCGTAAACGAGCCCAATTGGGCCGGGCCTTAGGGTCGATTGCATTTGGGGCCTAGTGGGACCCTATGGTATAGGGTTCGACCCTTCTTTCATCCTAAATCAAGTACTTCCTTCACAAACCACCCCTCCAAGCTTACCTTTTCTTGAAAAATCTCTCAAATCTCTCCAAAAGTCCCTCTCCAAACTCTTCCTTTTTCCGTTTCCAAGCACCCTCACTCCACCCTTCAAATCTCATCTCAAACAGAAATCATTACAGGCTACTTCCTTTATAAATTAGATGAAACTAACTAAGTGTTAGATTAGACGACCTGTGAAATTGTCACCAATCACTTTAAATACGATCTGTTAGATCCAAAACATGTAGAATAGTTGACACTATAATACCCTAAAATCTAGGATCAAACTCTAAACCCGGTTGCTCACAGGAGCATTCAGAAACTTTGTATCAGACCTGGACCGCACATCGAAAGTCCGATTATCCCGAACTTAGACAATCCTGACCGCCTAGTTGGACTTGATAATCACCTCAAAAATCAAGTCCGGATGATGTCCCACGACGATTTCCTTAAGTCCAGAGTGAAGAGTGTGAGAAATGTTAAAATTAAATATAAATTATGAAATCTGACACGTGTCACTTACGTGACATTTTCTAAGCATTCTGACCGTCAGAATCTGATCCAAATTTACCCTCGAATCAGGGAACATTTCCCACTCAGGTCAGTGTACTTGGAATCTTCGATCGAGTCTCAGTGACCGCTGAACTGAAACTGGTCCGCCACGGTCAATCTGAAAACTCGACCGGACTGAAAACTTAACTTGACCTAGATCCGATATTAGAAAGCTTAAGTCCGACCGCATTCAGTAACAGGACCTCTAAAAGTGCTCCGTTGGATCGAAACAGACCCGATTTGGATATAACATAAGTATACCTTGGCCCTAAGTCTATTCCCATCATTTTTGGGCTTATAAAAAGGCTTTAAGCCCTCTCTCACAAATCCCATACGAATTTAGAAAACTTAGGAGAGAGAAGAGAGAAAAGAGAGGAAAAGTGATGGAGAAGTTGGGGCTTTCTCCTTGGATTCTTCCCTGCTACTCCACGTGCCAAAGCCGTCCATCTGCATCGCTTTTTCGGCGATTCCAGCGTCGTTCTTAGGTAAGAAACCCTAACCCTAACCTGTTTTGAAGCTTAGAATAGCTGTAGTGATGTTGTAGCTAACCTGTTTCATGCCTTAGGTAACCTATTCGCCGTTGACGAAGACTTATCGTCTGAATCAACTCCGTTTCGTAATTTCTGGTTTAAGGTGCGGATTTTATACGCTTAGATTATCGGTTTTTAAAGCTTTCAATGCCGTTTAATGGTAGATTGCTGATAATGATGTTGTTTGACATGTAGAACATGTTGTCCGTTTTTCATTTCGAATACGTATGAAGAATATGAGATTTAGGGTATTTTAGGTATTTGTAGGAAATACTGTATGCGTACGTATTTTTCTGATATGATTGCCATGAATATTTACCGTGTACCTATACTAGTTATACGTGTATGATCTGTTTGGCGAAGAGATTCGCCCTAATGCACATATTGGCCGACATATGCTATGTAGACTAATATGTGTAGACTAAGTGTTTGTTGAAATGCCTAAATCAATATAATTTATGTCTGCCATATGTTTTGAATGTAAGAACATGATTGTTGTGTATTAGACATCTCCTTGATATAAGGATCTGTCATATTATATGCTGAAATCAACATACGTCAAGTACGTTGGAGTTGTGTAGTCTAAGTGTTTGTGTAAATGTATGTGTTAGTAACTATTGAGTAAATGGTGTTGTAGATTAGCGTTGAGACTGGATTCTCAACTAATTTGATGATGTACGTGATTTCCTCCATGCTTGTTGTATTTCAATTGATTACCTTATGTGTGAAGTACTCGTGTATGGTTAACTGCTCATGATCTATGTTATAACATGCTGATAACATACTGAAATTTCTTGTATTTCAATTCTGTCTCTCTCATATGATTACTGATTCACATTACATGTGCTTGGGGCTATACTCTAATTCAGGCAGTCGGTAACAGTTTAGAATTCGTGGTTGGATTCTATTCGCCACGAAGGATGTGTATGACGAACCCGGGTAGTACTAGAGTCGTCGGCAGTGGTTAGGCTACACGAAGTGCTTGTGCACTTCATGCCGGTCGATTCAACGTGTGCTCGCGCTAGTCGGACTCATCAAGTAACCCGATTGACCGTTGTATGTTCATCTTATATTCATCATAACTGCTTGAACCTAGGGTACTGAACTTACCAGTGATAATCCTGATAACCGTGGTACCTTGATCCACTAAGACTCATGAGCCGGGAATGGTGGTATGGGACACCGAGGTCAAGCTCTCGGCCTACGCTAGGGCCACAAACGTCCCCGTAGTGACCAGTGAGCAACCCAGACTCGTGAGCAGATTATGGTGGTATGGGACACTATATTCTTGTTGTCGGCCTACACTGATAAGGTGATGGGAGAGTGGTGCAACGAGTGCGAGCAACAGCCCTGGCAACCTTTTGTAGTGACCTCGAGCGTACTCTGAGTCTACGTGAGGCGACGACCCTTCCGTAGCAACCAAAGTACAACTAGGCCTGTATTGATAAGGTGATGGGGGAGCGGAGCAACGAGTGCGTGCAACAGCCCTGACAGCCCTTGCAGCGACCTAAAATATATCATCGTATGAGATTACTAGGAGTGACGACCCTAGACAGGATCCTTGTTGGGAATGACATAAGGGAAGTACCCTAGTTTCTCAATCCTGCTGTATGAAAAAGACTAATAACAACTCGGTAATCATATTCATATCGCACTGCATGTGTCTGGAAGATGTGGAGCACTGAGGGAAGAAAGCATGCCGCGGACGTAAGATGGTGTCGCATGAGGGAGTATGTCGGTGAGGGCATCCATCATGTCATTTCATCTTTGCATTAATCACAGTATTTAAGAATGTTTGAATTGCTTGCTTTATCATTATCGCTTGATTAATTTGATAACATGTTAATCTTTTCTCTATGATTCCACTGAGTTAGCTACTCACTCTCACGTTACGGGACGGTGTTGCGCACACTAACCAATCTCTATTTTAGTTTCAGATGATGGCGATGCTTGCGAAGTAGAGCCAGACTTGATGATGAGGAGGAGGATCCCTCCTATATGCAGGTTCTGATCGACGGGTTTACAGGGTTACTGATTAGATGCCAATACACTTGGTATTTTGCCTTTTATTTCCACACCCATGTATATTCTTTTCTTTCTATTTTGGAGTATACATGCATTTAGTTAACCTAGTAACATGTTCACACTTTGGAGACTTACAATCATTTATATATTTTATATATCTATCACATTCTTCCGCTTGCCAGTTTAACTGTCTCTGGAGTATGATATGTTGTTTTGGCTTAATCCACTTCATGTTTTATGCACTATCACAGCCGACATTCATCCATCATTGAAAATGTTGCATAAGTGATGTTCTGAAACTCAGGAGTGGAGTTTATGCTCGACCCCCGATTTTCATAGCATTATAGTATCAGAGCAAGGTTTTCCCTCGGGCAGATGACAAACAACGAAGGTATGAATCAAAATCCTGTGGACGGTGATCCAGGGATTCGTTATCTTTTGGAAAGAATGGAAGCTTTCCATCGGGAGAGTCAGTTGACCAGGCAAGGGCTGCAGGCAACCCTCGACCGTCTGGCGGATGCGCTACTTCCGCCCCGAGCCCTAAGCGGTGCTCCACCACCTATGGTCGCTCCACCACCCGTGGTTGCTGTATGACGTGACCCCGATTATCGCAGAGCACTACCAGTGGAAAATCGTAAGGCTACACCAAATGATTCTAATTCCAGCGACGAGGACATTAATGAGGGTTTTGACCGACGACCAATTCATGAAGGTGATCGTCTAGATCGTGTTGAACGAGACTATCGAGGTAAGACTGAACTTCCTAGTTTTAATGGTTTATTACGTATCGAAGATTTCCTCGATTGGCTAGCCGAAGTAAAAAGATATTTCGATTATATGGATGTACCAGATCATAAAAGGGTGAAATTGATAGCGTTTAAATTAAAATCTGGTGCTTCTGCATGGTGGGAACAATTACAACTTTCACGAGCCCTTCAGAACAAGGCACCCATCGCATCATAGCCTCGTATGAGATGTCTTCTTCGATCACGATTTCTCCCCAGTGATTATGAGTAGGCTTATTCCAGCAATACCAGAATTGCCGACAAGAAAATCGAACTGTTACAGATTACACTGAAGAATTTCAGCGGTTGGCTACACGAAACGATCTGTTAGAATCTGAGTCACAGAAGGTGGCACGATTTATAGGTGGGTTGCGACCGGCAATTCAAAACTGAGTTCAGATGTACCCAGTCGGGACCGTACATGAAGCAGTTCAATTGGCAGGAAGGGCAGAAACACAACTTACAAGAGCTCCTTCTCGTCCCTATCCTTCAAATTGACCCCCTATAACGGGTCCCACACAGGATCCAGTGCTGGCTCAAGGAAAAGATCCGGTAGGAGAACGTCCTCAACATCCTCCACTCGTGAACCGCGATACGGGGAGCGGACCATCCAGACCTCAACGGGCAGCACCCACAACAGCGGGGCCGAGTAGGATTTCGAATCCTTATGCTGGCCAAGGCCGAACAATTGTTACCGTTGTGGTCAACCAGGCCACTTATCAAACACTTGTCCTCAACGTCCGGCAGCACACTTAACTATAAACGAAGGGGGTACTGAAGATGAGGCTGCAGAAGAAGATCATGACTTTGATGAATATGAACAAACCACTGAAGAACTAGCAGGTGGCGGTGAAGTGACAGGCGAGGATCGTGGCAAATCTCTCGTTGTGAGGTGACTACTATATACCCCGCGAAAGGAATTACATCCACAGCGGCACAATATATTTCGTACTCGATGCACTGTCAGCGGAAAGGTCTGTGATGTGATCATAGACAGTGGTAACAGCGAGAACATCGTCTCAAGAGTGATGGTGGACAAGTTGCAGCTACCAATGACGAGACATCCTTCCCCGTACTCAATTGGCTGGATAAAAAAAGTGAACGAGACCAAGGTAACTGAACAATGCACTATCTCGTTTTCAATTGGTAACTATTATAAGGATCAGATACTTTGTGACGTGGTTGACATGAAAGCCTGCCATATACTACTCGGTCGACCCTAGCAGTCAGACCATGATGCGACCCATCGAGGACGAGACATTGTCTATATATTCGTCAAGGATAGTCGAAAAATAATCCTTGTCCCTATAGCACCACAGAACCACCCTGAAACCTCTAAAGTGGAGGAAAGTTCTTTCTTGACCATTCGGGATTTTATGGAGGAATCCAAGGAAACCGGCGAGGTATACGCCGTAGTGGTGAAAGGCGAGGAAGAGGAAACATCAAACATTCCTCCAAGCCTAAAACTGTTGGTAAACGAATTTAAAGAAGTCTGGCCTAAAGATTTACCTGATGGATTGCCCCCATGAGGAACATCCAACATCACATAGACCTCATCACTAGGGCTAGCCTGCCCAATCGCCCTCATTATCGGATGAGTCCGAAGGAGTGTAAAATACTTCAGGGGCAAGTAGAGGAATTGATCCGTAAGGGTCTATTAAGAGAGAGCATGAGCCCATGTGTTGTACCGGCATTATTAACGCAAAAAAAAAAAAAATGAAAGCTGTCGCATGTGTATCGACAGCCGAGCAATCAACAAAATTACCATCAAATATCGGTTCTCAATACCACGGTTGGAGGACATGCTTGATATGTTGGGAGGGGCTAAGGTGTTCTCTAAACTAGATCTAAAGAGTGGGTACCATCAGATTCGTATCCGACCCAGTGATGAGTGGAAAACGGCATTCAAGACAAAGGAAGGATTGTATGAGTAGCTGGTCATGCCCTTCGGCCTATCGAACGCACCAAGTACTTTTATGTGTTTGATGAATCAAGTTCTAAAACCGTTCACTGGCCGATTTGTGGTAGTATATTTTGATGACATATTAATATATAGTCAGGATAAGGCGGAGCACAGGAAACATCTCAGGCAGGTGCTACAGGTCCTACAAGATAACAAGTTGTACCTCAACTTGAAAAAGTGTAGCTTTTTAACTGACAGCCTGTTGTTTCTACGATTTGTTGTAACATTCACAGGCATTCGAGTGGACAATGAAAAGGTGCGAGCTATTAGGGAATGGCCGATCCCGACAAACATCCATGAGGTGAGGAGTTTTCACGGTTTAGGGACTTTCTTTCGTCGATTTGTGCGAGATTTTAGTACCATAGTCGCGCCTATAACAGATTGCATGAAAAAGGGACCGTTCCAGTGGACCGATAAAACTGACAAGAGCTTTCACAAGATCAAGCATCGTTTGTCTACAACACCGGTCTTGGTGCTTCCTAATTTCGATAAATTATTTGAAGTTGAGTATGACACTTCATACGTCGAAATTGGGGAAGTATTATCAAAGGAAGGCAGGCCGGTAGCCTTCTACAACGAGAAGCTCAGCGAAGCACGAAAGAAGTGGTCAACTTATGAGCTTAAGTTATACGCAGTTGTTCAGGCGCTACGACATTGGCGACATTATCTGATTCAAAGAGAGTTTGTTCTGTACACTGACCATCAAACATTAAAGTTTATTAATAGTCAGACTAACGTGAATCGTGTGCATGCTAGATGTGTTGTATTTTTACAGGAATTTACGTTCGTTCTGAAGCACAAGTCAAGACAGCAGAATAAGGTGGCTGATGCACTTAGCCGTCGTGCATCAGTACTTGTTACGATGAGCAACGAGGTGGTCGGTTTCGACTCTCTCAAGGAGCTGTATGCCGAGGATGAGGATTTCAAGGATTCTTAGATAAAGTGCCAAGAAGGTCACCCCAGTGACCTTCATGTACAAGACAATTTTCTCTTCAAAGAGAATCGATTATGCATCCTCCGAAGTTCTCTAAGGGAGAAGATTATTCAGGAGCTACATGGAGGTGGACTCGGTGGACACGTTGGGCGAGACAAGTCGCGAGCTCTTGTGGAAGAACGGTATTACTGGCCGCAATTAATTCGTGATGTGGGAAGAACCGTACGACGTTATCATATTTGTCAAACTTTTAAGGGGCAATCTCAGAATACGAGACTCTATACCCCGTTACCTGTGCCTAATGGTCCTTGGGAGGATCTATCAATGGACTTCGTGCTTGGTCTTTCACGAACACAACGCGGCATGGATTCGGTGTTCATGGTGGTCGATCGTTTCTCCAAGATGGTGCACTTTATACCATGCAAGAAGACCCTCGACGCAACACACGTGGCAAATCTCTTCTTCAGGGAGGTCGTATGGCTACACGGGGTCCCCAAGACCATTACTTCTGATCGGAACACGAAGTTCATTAGCCACTTTTGGCCAACTTTGTGGACTCGATTCGATACACGACTTCAATTTAGCAGTGCTTACCACCCACAGACTGATGGGCAGACCGAAGTTGTGAATCGCACATTGGGAAACCTCCTTCGCAGTATTGTAGGAGAAAAGCCGAAGTAGTGGGACTTGACCTTATCTCAAGCAAAGTTTGCATTCAACAACATGGTGAACCGCTCGACAGGGAAATCGCCGTTCCAGATTATCTACGGACGAGTGCCTCGCCACACACTTGACTTGGTCCTTTTGCCCAAGCACCCAGGCACGAGCGTTGCAGCAGAACATATGGCAGATAAGATCATAGGCATCCATGCAGAAGTGCAGGCCAAGCTACATGCCTCGAACGAGAAGTACAAGGAACAAGCGAACAAGCACCGGCGATAAAAAGTGTTCGAGGTGGGCGACCGCGTTATGGTCCATCTGCGTAAAAAGAGATTTCCGACCGGGACATAAAACAAGTTAAAAATTAAGAAGATTGGACAGGTACCGATCATCCGAAAGATCAATGACAACGCTTATGTTGTTGATCTTCCAGATGACCTGGTGATCTCACGGACTTTCAACGTCGATGACCTGACCGAGTATCATGAACCAGCACAGGAGGAGAACTTGAGGACGAGTTCTTTTCAAGTAGAGGGGACTGATTTAGAGCAGGTCGCGGACAATTTCATGGCCAAGATGGATCAGAAAAGGCACGGTCGACAACATAAGTGATCCGGACCATCAGACCTTAGATCGGGCGTATCTCGTAATCCGGAATGAGTTATCCGACGTAAAATATATGATTTTGGGGTAGAACGAGCTACTTTAGCCAACCAACCATGCTATGCAGGGTTGCGAAGCCCGGATTTGCGAGAAACCCCCTGATCGACGGTCGTTTCCCCATTTTAATTTCATTTTTACTATAAATAGTAAGTTTTAGTTTGCTTATAACTCTTCATCCGTTGGGCTTTAGGAGTTGTGTCCAACATGACAAGTGCTTAGAATAATTAGGAGAACGGTTTGGTGAAGCCAAATAGGACACTTACTATTTTTGGCCAAAAACCTTGCGTAGTAATAGACATCACGACCGTCTATAAATAGTAAGTTTACTATTTATAGTAAGTCGCGGATTATAGGAGTTTCAGTTGTAGTTTGAGTCTGATTTCTTTCCTATTACTTGGTTCCCTTATTTAAAGGGGTGTAAACTCATTTTTATTCATTCAGCGATTAATTTCAAATTTTATTAGAGTTTATTGTTATTCTCTTGCTTTCTTTCCTCGTGGATTCGAGAAGTCTCTGTGAGGAGTCCAGAGAAGTTCTGTGAATTCGAAGTAGTTATCCTTGAGGAAGATGGTGATCGACCTCATCACGTTCATCCCTGCGTCAATAGTTGTAACAAATTGGCACTATTCAAAGGGTTAGGATAGTCCGATCAGCTCTTACACCATGGCTTGCTATTAGTTGTATGAATGAATGAATGATTTGGATCAACGATGGGTCACCTCGTGTGCCATTTAAAAGATTTGGGGACGCTGCTTAAAATATCAATTTTGATATTCATAAATTTCATGGGCCTTCCACTTTCTGTTTTTCCTTTTTCCAAATGAATTACATACTGTACAATCTTTCACAGGATCATTATGTAGTACTACATTATCAACATGTCACATCCAGAACACCAACAATGCACACGCCAATGTAGCACACGTGGGACCCACCGTGCCGACGGCCACTCATCAGGTGGGCCACAATCTACTACTCATCAGATTTCTTGTGCCAGGGCATCTGCAAAATGAGTCTGGCTAGCCCATTGGGCAGCTTGGATGTACCACGTGTGCTAAGCCGGTGTGTGCCGCGTAGGTGGCACACAAGAAGATTGAAGATTGGATTGAAATCCATATAGAGTCACAAGCTATTTCTCCTCACCAGGAAGAGCAAAATCTTTATACAGATCAAGCATCGGGAAAGTCCGTTTCAAGCGTTTGAGAGCATCATTGGAGAAAACACCTCTAGAGACGAGTGCGTTCGCCAATTCCATAGCCTCTGCTCTCCATCCGGCATAGCCTATGCCTTCGATCAGTAGGATGTAAGTAGTTTCATTCGGCCGACATTCTTTCTCAACCATCTCTGCAAGCACATCGACAGCCGTGTCGATCCTGTGTGCCTTGCACAACCCAAGTAACACAGTGTTGTAAGTGATGGCTGTCGGCTGATGCCCGTTGCTCTCCATGTCTTGCATCAACCCCATCGCTTCATCCACCATCCCATCCCTACACAAACACGATATCAGTGCATTGTAGGTGATTTCATCGGGCTCGATCCCTCTGTCCATCATCTCTGACACCATCTCCAAAGCTCTCGATCTGTTGCCACTGTTCCACAGCCCGCTGATCATTGTGTTGTACGTACTCACATTCGGAGAACAACCTGTTCTTCCAAGTTTATAAAAGATTTCCAATGCCTGATGGGCATTCCCACTCTTACAGAGTGCCGCCAAGATCGTGTTGTAGTTTACAATGTCCGGGATGCACCCGTTCGAGATCATGTAATCGATGAACCCGATTGCCACATCCAGCCTCCCCTCTTTACAGAATGCAGAAATCAATGGATCATAACTATAATTATCAGGTGCCAGTCCCCTCGACATCATGTCCTTCAAGACCCCAACTGCCCTATCGACCTTCCCTTCTTGACAAAGCGAGTTGATCAAGATGCTGTAAGTGACAACATTTGGCATGCAACCTCTCGAGATCATCTCATCCATCAATCTCTCTCCATCCTCCCATCTTCGTCGATTCAGTAGCGCCCGTAGCAGGATATTGTATGAGATCACATCAGGGTCATACCCTCTCGACGGCAAGCCCTTAATGAATTCATAAGCATGGTCCACCATCCCTTCCTTGCACATCCCTCTGATGATCACATTGTAAGTATACATATCTGGACGGAGCCCTTTCGATGACATCTCTTCTAAAAGCTTCATCGCAGTATCAATCCCACCTTCACTGATCGTCGCCTCTATTAGAATTGTGTACGTAACCACAGTAGGGCGGCAATTAT
The DNA here is from genome assembly GCA_037074715.1 of Magnolia kwangsiensis. Taxonomy (NCBI): domain Eukaryota; kingdom Viridiplantae; phylum Streptophyta; class Magnoliopsida; order Magnoliales; family Magnoliaceae; genus Magnolia; species Magnolia kwangsiensis. The sequence continues at coordinate 37,409,443 of CM073574.1, read as the reverse complement.
CTTCCAACAATTGATCCAAAACCTTCAAAGCCAGCCCCAATTTCCCTCTACTACAAAGACTCCCTATCAGTATATTATAGGTAACGACGTCCGGCGAACAGCCTCGGGTTCTCAGCCGGTCTAAAACCTTGGTTGCAGCCTCAATCCGATTTGCCTTACAAAACCCGCTGATGAATGCATTGTAAGCGAAGATGTCCGGTTTTCCATATGATTCTAGAATTTCCATGACCTGAACAGCCTTCTCAACTTTTCTTGAATTGAAGAACCCTTTTATAAGCTTTGTGCAGAGGATCACATCTGGTCTGTAGCCCTTGCTTACCATGGATTCAAGGAAATACAGTGCTTCATTGTATTTTCCTGCTCTGCATGATCTGTTGAGAAGTTTCATAAAATGGGTCTCTTGGAAATCAAGAGATTTCGATTGGGCCCCTCTATTTTCATCAGAAACCCTAACCCTAGGTGGGTTTCTAGGATTATGATTAGGGTTTCTGCAACTAAAAATGCAAAATTGATGAGACGGAGAAATGGGTTTCACGTGGCTACTGAATGTAAGGCAGTGAGGGATGGATTCAGTGAAAAGGATTGCCATCTATCTCCACTCTCTCGCATGAAATTCTACAATTATGGTTAGGTTTTCTGCAACTAAAAATGCGACTCCGGTGAAATTACAAAATAGGTTTTATGTGCACATGCATAGGAGGCAATAAGTGAAGAATTCAACAAAATTGATACCAGATTTCTCATTGATTTTAAAATCTAGGGTTAGGGTTTCCGCAACTAAAAATGTAAACTTGATGAAATTGGGAAATGGGTTCTCATGTGGGAATTGAGTAAGAGGCAGTAATCAAGAGGAAAATAAAAAAGAAATCAGGGGAATTGGTTGTTGATATTTCACGGTATAAATTCTCGGGTTAGGGTTAGAGTTTCTTCGACAAAAATAAAATAAAATTGATGTGAACAGGAAATGGCTTTCAATTAGGTTTTGAATTGGAGTGAGAGAAGAATTAATTAATTTTTTTTAAAAAAAAAAAAAAACAGCCATTAGTTTTCTGTTCTTGTGTTGAATACTAGGGTTAGGGTTAGAGTTTCTGCAACTGGAAACAATGCAAAATTGATGAGAATTGGGAGACAGAATTCATTTGGGTATTGAATTCAGAAAAAGAAGAAATGATAAAATTTGTGTGATCCAAGATTATGAGATAAGGATCTGGAGAAGATCTAAGCTGGAACAGAGCACAAAAACAGAGTATCAAAGAGAGAGGAATAAATATTACCAGAAATTGCATTGAGATATGTTTGAGATGGGAATTCGGCCGTAAATGTTTTCTTTTTCTATTCTTTTATTTCTTTTTTCAATGAGATAAGAAAAAAGATAAAGAGATAAAGGTGGCTGCTATGGCACGAGTTCGTTTTGTCTCCGCCGCGACTCAATTTTCCACCATCTATCGCCCAACTGGGGCCCACATTCGAAGATTGTACAGAAGAAACTCTTAGCTAAAACCACTCGAGAAGTCATGAAGCAATTTAAAGGCAAGCCAAGTTAGCTAATGTTCACACTGCACATTCAAATAGAAGGGAAAAAAATGATGATTATCTACGTGTAATGTCTTATGAAGAATCTTTACTTATATAACGGGTCGAGGACATGCATGCAACTATTTGGATAACCAACAACAAATGACTAACACACGTTGCTTTGCCTAATGGACTACATTTTTTTGTATGGACACAAACAATTATTTACATGCCAACAAGCATAAAGAGTGACTACCAAAATCTCTATCCAACTGTTGCTTCAATTTCTTATAAATAGGTGAAAGATCAAAGAGCGTCTAGCTCTTGCCAACCAAATACAATACAACTCTATTATCACAAATTACAAATTTAAAAATTTTATAAAAATAATAAGAAACTAGAAAAATAAGAACAAGCTGAAGCACGTGTGATCATATGGTCTTTTAAGTGTCATTTGTCAATTCTCAAAATAATTGAGAATGTTGATTAGTAGACAAATAGCTTCTAAAATACGACGGACCTGTGTGTGGTTATACGTTCAACAAACATGTATAATCACAAATGGAACTGTGTGTATACAAATTATTTTTCCCTGACGGATGAATGAAATAAAATTACAAATCATAAAGAAAATTAGAAAATTTGTTACTAGTTTAGTCCACTGCTTTGATCTATTTCTTGCACTTCTTGTAAGGTCGTATGTAAAAGTGGTTTGTGTTGTTGGTGATGGTCCAATAAACTACCTAAGCACTTTTATATAGGCCAGGGTTGCTGGCCATTTTGGTCTACGGTCATAACGTAATATGATCGTTTTAACCAGTTGTTGCATGCAAGTCGTTTTATTACCATTGGGCACGTGTGAAGTACAAAGTATGCCACTAACACTTCTACAATCACATTACCTCACATGCTCATGCCCTCGCATGAGTGTTCTGATGCTACGTAAGTCCCACGAATCAACCAAGTAAATAATAAGGTACTCTACACCCCATACATAAACATAATATTTTCTCCTCTCCTTCCTAATATGGGAATATTCCCAAAACACCAAAAAACTAAGTTTTTTTCCAACAATTTTTTTAATACATATATATATATATATATATATATATATATATATATATATATATATATATATATATATATATATATATATATATATAATATTATTTAATCAATATTTTCATAACAAACTCTGTAACAAAATGCTATTTATCCTATTTTAGTTTTTAACTTAGCATAACTTAGTTCTTAGTGGAATCCAATTCATTTATGTTGATATGTGGGAGTAACTTTCACTTAGGGGTATTGTAATCCAATTTGTTTACATTGTTATGTTGAGCTAGTTTTAGCTTAAGAGTAATGTAATCCACTTCGTGTACCGTATTAGGTTGGACAGACTTTAACTTAGCTTGTAGTGTAATTCTTTTCATCTACACTCAACTTGCTCAACTAAGGAAGTTTAGTTTTGGGACTTCACTATCTATGCTACAATCCTTTGGATCACTAGAAAATTGTATTTTTTATTTGTAAGCATTTGTTTTTAATAAATACAATTTCTTTTCATTTTTAAATTATTCTTACGCTGTGTTAATTATTTAATAACTATTATCATAGTGAGAAAAACTCCTTTCAATTGAAAGGCAGAAGAAAAAACTCATTAGAAGGATGAATCCTACCCTTTACAACATGCCTCATCTTTATTATGAATTGCTGAATAGACGGCTGAACTGTTAAGATTTTGGACTTTCAATCTATCTTGATGCTGGGGGTCAAAAGTATTCGGTTTCGGATTAGGATGTTTTAAGCTCTGGCACACCTGGTGTTGCACACACATATCAATGACAGAATTTTGAGCCAAGCAGTTAGTAAGAATATTTTTCTCACCGTGGTATCCAAGGTTGAATGAACATGATAGTTCCAATCGTTGGACCAACTCAGCACGCAGGCCCAAGTTGGGCCACTCAACACCCATGGCGAAAATACAAATCTCAGCTTCCTCGTAATACAGGTAGCAAACATTGTGGTAATTGGAGACTGTCCTTCTGTTGGGCCACCAATGGATACAAATCAAAAGGAGTTTTTCTGCTTGTATGTGCCTTTAGTCTGTTATGAATTAACCGCTGCTGTTTCACCCAACTAATCAGATGGGTATTACATCCTACTTCAACTGTTTTTGGGATGTAAGCTATCTGTGTGATGGCCTACCAGATCAACAGTACAGATCTTCACATGTATACCACGTATACCGCTAAGAGAGCTGCATCTAAGTTCAACAAGGCCCCCTAACAGCACCGAATAGTCTTAAAGAGTAAAACTTTGATGCTCTGCCAAAGTGATAGATGATTAGCAGGCACTTACAAATTAATTTAAAATTGCCCACGTTGTATACATGCAATTCAAACAATCCATCCAAATCATTACTCCCATGCCTCACATTTGGTAAGCAGAATGCGTACCGACGCTAAGGCGACGTTTGGATGCCTGTAAAATCATTAAGTGATAATTCAATTATACTGTGTTTACAACCTGTCCTGTTTAGCTTTAATTTGAAATTTGAGTGTAAATTCTTTAGAAATCATCAAATGACATATAAAATCTTCATTTAATATAGATCATTGGAATAAACCCAACTCATTGAAGCCTGTTGACAGTGGTAAACCAATCATTTGGTGGACCACACAAGTGGGCCTATTTCAAATTCCCTTTTAAAACATCTAAACTTTAAATCTATGGCCCACAAAGCAGCAGCAAACGTGATGATCTATAATCATTGGGTGTGGCCCACTATCCCCATTTCACATATGAGGTGTTTCAAACACTAGCAATAGCAACAGAGATAAGAGGACGAACTTTGATCCCAACAATTGCCGGAAGAGAATGTATGTCTTTTTCTTCTTCTTCTTTTTCAGGGAGTCGTTGCATGGCCAATGGAAGATGATCCACAACTCTCCTCGCATTGAAATTTTTCAAAAATTAGAACACTTGCCTGAAAGTCATAATCTCGGATTACAGGTAAACGCCTATAATCTGTTTACAGGCAAATACACCAATCAAAACTCCCCAAGTGATCAGATTACCACTTAATGACCTTGCAGGCATCCAATCGACCCCTAAGCATACCGAGTAAACTGTGGTGTCCACCCTGATGGATGCGTCTTATGAACTGTGGACTAGACAGCATGGATAAGACATACATTGACGGTGGGCCCCCCTAAGTTACTAAGTATGCAATCCACATCCTCAAATCTGAACCAAAAATTACCCTTTTTATCATTTGACTGGTGGATTGATGGACACTTTTCATTTGAGCAATGGTCAAAAGGGAATGAAAAAGAAATCTAATGGTCCCATCTCACTAGGTGTCCACATAAGAGGTTAGGATTGCTAAAACAATATAACATTGAGCTATGTTGACTTGGTAAGAGCGGCTCTGCAATTTTACTTTATTAAGGACCACTTGTTAATCTTGCTATTTCTATTTCTTTGCCTGCACGCTCAAGTGTCATACTTTGCCGGCTCAGGGGTATTTTGTCATCTTGGATAGTCAATCTTGACTACTCAGCTTGACCACAAATACAGATCAGACAATCCTAGCCATCCAACCTTATCACCGTTCCACCGAATGCAGGTTGTGCCACATTTTTGTCTTAACAATCAATGTAAGGCCTATGTTCTGCACCGACCTCAACAGTGTAGCTGACCCAACGCTTTGGACAGTGTATATGAGTTGATGAGTGGAGCCCATGCCTCCTAAGCCAGACCATTGTTCTGTTGCAGTCTCTCCAGGGACAGAACATGGTCCCTCAAAATCTCCCAAATTAAATTTCTTTTTTAAACAACAATTGGGTATGACATGGGACCCCATGATTCTACCTGCATAGCAACCTAGATGAGAGTCCTGATGGAACCTCCCTCCGGAATAGGAGCTTCCGGATGAGAATGCTTCTACAAAAATCAACACAAATTACTTTTCCTGTTAGTAGCATCTCTTCACACTTCCTATAAAAATTCCTGAAAGAAGAGCACTGAGGGTTGTTGAAAGGATCCTACAAAAAATGAAAATTTTGACCTCTTCATGATACCTAGCATACTCTCTCACGCAGATTTTAGCTTTGCTGATGTTGAAGCAAGGTGGGACAGGGTCCTATGCCCCACAAACACTAGAAAAGTCGCCAGGACTCCAAGGGCCTTCAACGTCGTGAACAGATCCAACTGTAACCAGGAAAAAGAAGAAAAGATGAGCATACACAGCATTGAATACAGGTAATGATCAGAGCTCAGCCAACGCTGTGAATCAGAAGATTAGGAAGGTTATCTACTAAGTTTATGAGAATGCCGACCTTCAGCCAAAACAGCACGTAGAGCAGAAGAACTGCTGCAATTCCGACATGGAAGAGAATAGCAAATGTTGCAGGTGCCGCTGAGGAAGGGAAGTTCTTCAAGTTCACCCCCAATCGTATTAGCTGCAAAATATTTGGAAAACACATCGATGAATATTGTTAAGGCATGAGAGGAGCAGTTAACAGATAATTAAGAAACAAACAGAGATGAAAAACATGTCGTTGATGGGAGATGGCAAGGTTTAAACTCGAGTATCTGAAAATGAGGTATTATAGTGTCACAGTTCATCATATCATGAATGATGTCCCAATGCACCTCTTTGTACACGTAGGGCAGACTGTTCAGGGTCCAGCTGCTGATTTGAAGAAACCCACACTGGGTGGGTGGTCCTAAAATCTTTCAGATCAGAAGACTACCATGTCTGAGATCCGTAGACTACATAATGAACCATCAGGAGAAAACAACAGCAGTCCGAACTGAAGTCACAGCTGGAATGGTTTAGAATTCCAATCTTGAAATCTTTTGAGACAACCCATCCATAGTGGGAACCATCTCACCAATAGTCCAGATTTGCCACAAAAAAGGGCCTCCATTGTGCAAATGAGATGCATCCAGATAATATTCAAGTTCCGATGCATCAGGACCTTACAGTTCCTCTTTGAAATATATGAATATTCAATTGTGTGCCTGATCAAAGTTTCAGGATTGACTTGAACAAACTGGGACCTTTTTCGTCCAAGTCAAGTCCCGAGTTTCTGAACTTTCACAGTAAAAGGGAAATCACTAATAGAATGTTGTGAGAAGTGCAAGGTTTTGATGGACGACAGAAATGAAAATTAAACTTACCCCTATTAGAAATCCAATAAATGGTAAAAGTGAAAGAGCCAAGAAGGTAAAAGACAGCTCCTGGGGTGGAAGCTTCTCAGGTGCCCTGAAAATGTGGGATATTTCCGGTTTGGGAACAAATCTTGAGTAAGGATCTACAGGTTGGAGAGGAGGGCGTGTAGCTTTCTCTGGAGGTTCGGGTAAATCTAACTCAACATGGCCTAGAGCCCGTAGGAACGAGTTCTCCTGCAAAATCAAAGGTAAAAACTCAGCTAGGCCCAGAGTTACAGAATGAGTCAGGAAAGAATATGTGATTTTTACCATTGCAGCATCCCCGACAGTAAGTTGAAAATCGTATCTCCCTGAGAGATAGTAAAACTTGTCAACCAGAGAGAGAAAGTCCTACATGCACGAAACATTCACAAACGCTGAGAATGTCTGAATTTCAAATAGAAGCCAAACAGATATTCCATTGAAAATGTAATATGCATTATCAGACAGGCTACCATAAAATATACTCATTAGGAAATCCATGACAAAATGCTTGTATCAAGGCTGGATAACGACAGAGTCCATAGACAAACTTGAAAGGGTCCCAGTGGAGTGTATAATTTGAGTCCTGGGTATACAAACCTTGCTTCTCTACAAGAATGATAGTGTTTACAGATTTCATGTGGAGAGGAAAAGAGAAGAACAGAAGCAAACAAAATCACCACTATATTGGGTGCTTTAAAATAACGTCTGTCCTCAATCCTAGTAAGTCGCATTGATATTGGAACAACAAAAAACGAAATGAGTAATTGCAAAACGGTCCCTCTTAAGTGAGATTTGTAACATAGCAGACATATATGGGAGTCTAACCAGTGGCTCAATCAATTTCATATACACGGGTGTGAAACATCTACTGATAGTGATCTGTGAATTTCTTAGTCAGTTATAGACCTAGCAAGCTTGCAATACCAGGTAATAAACTTATGGGAAAAGAAGAGAAACTCAACTAATACGATCTCAAATTGTTTGCCATGGTTGCCCACTAGAAAGATATGCTCAATTTTGGTCTCATGTCTCAAATGGAGGAACACCTGGAAAAGAGACATTTTCGTCAAAAAAAAATGAGGAAAGTTGTTCCAGAATCCATCAGGAAACTTGTCCACAAACCTGGTGAGGATTGAAAGCTTGGTCCAGTGGAGTGGTCAAATCAAAGGATAGACGCAACTTCTGCAGATGGTTTGCTGAAAGTGATACAGCATTTTCTCCAGACAAATCTAATCTGCATGACAAAAGGTTAAATGCATGTCAAGCATGCAGAGACAATGTGAAGGAACTAAAACGTGAAATTTGGCAAATCTTCAAAAAGTGGTGAACACTCAAAACCTATTTAATTGAACTCAGAAAACGGAAAGAAGAAGGAATCAACACAGCAAATGGGACCAGTTAATTTGCTTCTTTTTTTGGCTTTCTTTTGGTTTTCTGGCATTTTATTATTTTGATGCACACTTCAGTGGCCCAGAAGAATTGGGATCCAGACATGGAATGTCCATAGCCGAAAAACACACTGATCAGGCACTCCTATCTTACCAATCAAAACGGAAAAAAGAAATAGTTATAGAATACACTGACAAGGAGTGTAGACAGACAACAAAGATATGATTAAATTACTAGCAAAATCTATGATCCTGAGATACAATTTGAAACAAAATTCTCAGGAAATGCAATCGAAATATAACTGAAGAGCTTACTTTTTCTTAGTCTCTATGCTACCAACATCACTATCCAATACTGCAATTTCTGCACTGTCAATTTTGATAAATCCTGTGACAAATATTGATGCTTGAGTTCGGCCTCCAGTTGCATAAATTTTCTTGTGCTCAGGATCATGAAGCAAAACCTGCACAGAAATGGATTGTCATTTAGGATCAATGAAGGTGCATAAAGATTAGTACCAAAGCAGTGAAACAGGATCTTAAGATTACCTCAAAAACTAATGTGTACTTTCCGACATCTATACCCTTTGACAATAAATTGAAGGAATGAACAGAGCTTTCCACGTCAAACTTGAGTTCCTGTATTAGATAGAAGTTGTCTATTATAGCTTAAATTGAAAAGAGAATGTTATATATGATCTTTTCACCGGATCAAATACTCAAAACTACTCATCACAACAAGTTAATAGAAACACCCATAAAGGCCACAATATGGGACTATAAACAGTCAGTTTATTTATTTATTTCTTTATTTATTTTGATAAGGCCAATTCATTAAAAATGCTGAAATCAGATATGCAAAAGACGAGATTGAATGCAGGACGTGTGCCTTCTGGTTGCCCCACTGTCCTCAAAATCAACAACAAAAGCCAAGCAAAAGAAAAGAAAAGAAAAAATTCAGGCCAAAAACCCAAGGCCAACTATCAAAACAAGAGATCACACAAATCACTCTACTGATTTTTTGCAGAACGGAGTTAGAAAACATGGGGAAATCACCAAGGGCCTGTTTGATTTTCAAATTACAATGTAAATCCATTGTAAAATAGTCATCATTATTTGTACAGCTCTTACCCCAAGGCTGATGTTGACAAGTCCAGTGTTTTGGCGCAAAGCGGAGGCCGGAAAACATTTTGGACACAAGCTGGGGAGTCCACTGTGATGTATATGTCATATACATGCCATTCATCCGTTCCACTGGCTCATTTTAGGCCATGGGCCCAAAAATAAGGCAGATCCAAAGCCCATGTGAACCATACCACAGTAAACAGTGGAAATTGAACGCCCAACTTCTTGGGGGCCACAGAAGTTTTGGATCGAGCTGATTTTCCCCCCTTTATCCATGTCTGTATGACCTTATGAATAAGTTGGATGAAAAATAAACATCATTGTGGGCCTTTAAGAAGAAAAAGAAATGATGAGAGAGATAAATGTCGTTAGGCTACACAAAAAGAAACATACAAAAAAAAGGACAATCAAAACCCTTGAGAGACATGACCCTCTCAACCACATTCAACTTGGCTTGCAAGAACACCTAGTCCAAGCTACAAGACCAGTTGCATGAAGCAGAAAAATAAAAACTACAAAAGAAGGAACGACCAAAAAGCTACCATAAAAGCTGATCAACTATCTCATGAAATGGTATTGACCAATTATCTCATGAAATGTGCACCTGGTTCTGAATTGTAGGGTGGTCTCTTGAACTAGAAGGGAAGGCTTTCACAAGATTCACTGTTAATGGAGGTGCATCAGACCCCAGCACTGTATTCACCTTAACCTGAAACAAGTTAAAGAACTAATGAAACCAGTAATATAAAAATGTCAAGATGGAGATTGGGTAGAGTAGGAGCTTCTTTTGTCAGTATAGAACAAAGCAATATCATATTTGCTCATAGCTTTTGATTTTATATGGTAAAAGAAATCAGATAATCATGTAAAAGAATGAAAAGTCTACAGTGTCATTCTAATGAAAACATGTGTTGATGACTCTATGAATGTGTTAACATAGGTTCCTTCGGAGCTTGATGGTCCTAGCAATATACCACAAGGAAATTCATGGTAATCTTCACTTTAGGATCGGTGGTAGTGGATATGAGAACAAGAGACTGGGTCATCAGTGGATTTTGATTTCAGAAAATCCAATCTCTGGTTGTTGGTGACTGATGATGAAGCAGTGGATTCCGGTGAAGAACAAAGGGAAGGTCTACAGAAAGGACCATTCACATTTTTTTGGTGGCTGGTTTTGACCCAAACTGAAAAGCTAATGATATTATGCTTCTTTTCGAGGCTTATGGCAAGATTGAAGAGACAGTAATCCCAAGAAACAAGGCCACACGGAAGCTAACACATTTTACATTTGTTAGGTCTCTATAACCAGTGTTTGAAATATCGGTATCGCACTATGTATCGCACCCTTGGGATACAGATACGTATCAATTATCGCATGGGATATATCGTTTGTATCGCATAGTTTATCGCACTTTTTGGGAAACATAGGGAAGCAATGAGAAAATGGTTGAATTTTTTAATGAAACTTTGGGGATTGTTAAAAAAGCCCTCAATACACATTTAAATCATAACATCTCAAAAAAAAAAAATATGCACATAATAAGTTTCCTTTGTATAGGGTCCTAAACTATGCGATGTTTAACTGAACTAATGCAACTATATTTAAATTGGATGCATGATATTTATAAATATATCATAGTCATGTATGAAAACATAACCAATTCATTGAAAAGCAAAAGAAGAATTGAAGAAGTAAAATTTGAGAAATGGATGGACGGTGGGCGTCCCTCTCCCCATTGTTTTCTGTGGTGGGGTCTACTCCAGATATGGATCTGACTCATTATTTGTCTCATGCCTTAAAATTATCTAGCCAAATGGATGGACGGTGTAGATACAACACATACATCATGGTGGGCCCCACAGAAATTGGTGACGTCAATTCAGTAGCCAGTCTGGCTACACAAATGTCAGTACCTAATCTGCGTCCTACGTGGGTGAACTCCCCCACACCAGCCACGGTCGGTGCTATATGGGCCCCAACATACTGTATTTGTTTCATCCATTCCGTTCATCCATTTTTATGGATCATTTTAGGATTTATTAAAAATAATTATAGGGATATAAATCTTAGGTGGACCACACCACGGGAAAACAATAATGATTGGATATCCAGCATTTAAATCCTCCTAAAGCCCACTGCACTGTTTATTTGACATCCAATCTGTTGATTGGATCATAAAGACCCAGATGAAGGGAAAAAATAAATATTAGCTTAATCCAAAGCTTTTATGGCTCCCAAAACATTTTTAATGGTCAACGTTCATTCAACAATGTTTCTGTAATGTGGTCCAGATTATATTTCGATATACCTCATTTTTTCTCTCGTAACATAAAATGATATATAAAAATAGGTGGACAGAAATGATGAAACACATACATCATGGTGGGGCCCACAGAGCACCAACCACCAGCCATTGGCTCTTACCCGTGGGAGTAGTCAATCCGTTTTGGATGCGGATTTCTTGTGAAAGCCTTTCGCAAGAAGTTCCTGTGCTGGGAACCCAGGTGGGGTCCATTGTGATGTTTGTGAGAAATCCTCTTCGTCCATCCGTTTTGTGAGTGCATTTTAGGATATGAGGCAAAAAATGAACCGTATCCAATACTCAAGTGGGCCGAAAACAAGATAATTGAACGTCCACAGTTGAAATATTCGTGGGCCAACAAAAGTTTTGAATCATGTTAATGTTTATGTTTTCAGTTCATTCCAATAAGAATGACATTATTAACGATATGGATGGCATGTAAACATGACTGTGGACCCTAAAAAGGTTCCAACGGTGGAAATCATTGTTCCAACTATTTCTATGGTATGGTCCACTCGATCTTTGGGTATGATTAAATTTTGGGCTCAATTGTTAAAATAAGATGGAAAAACCGATGGACGGTGTGGATGGACCACATACATTAAAGGTGGGCCCGAGTGAGTTTACTAAGAACCTAATAAGATGGCGCGATACAAACGATGGACGGCGCGATACAAACGATATATCCTTCTTTCACTTTCCCTCTTTCACTTTCCGAACCCTAATAAGATGGACTCGTCCGTTCCTCTAATTGTTTCTCTGATTTCCCCATTCACGCCCCTCTTTCACTTTCCCTCTCCATTTTTACCCTCATCCATGCAGTCTGATCCGTCTTTCACGCACACAAACCCTCAAATCTCGTTCCGAAAGGAACGGGTCGTCGATCCGACCTAATTCCTTGCCAAAATCTCCGAGAAAGAGAAGAAAATGGCAAGAAAATCGTACTTACCTGTCGAATGGCCCACCTCCGATCACCGCTATAGCCAGGTACTCTCCGATTTCCTTTTTTTTCTAATTCAAATTTTTGGGTTTTTGGTGCGATATCAACGATATATTGGCCGATATCTGAATTTTGAATTTTTTGGTATCTTCTGAGCGTTATCGCGAGTGTATCGTCTCGCAATGGTGCGATAACGATAATATTGGCCGATATATCGGCCGATAATATCGATATTTCGAACACTGTCTATAACTAGATGAGGCGATGAAAGCTGTCAAGATATTGTGTGGACAGGTTGTGCCGTGGACCTTGATGGTCAATTCAACAAAATAAGCTAGAGTTGGCAGAATGGGGGGCTAGGCTAGGTAAAAAGGCTTTTCCGACACCTTCTCCCTGAGAACAGGAATCCCATGCTCATTGTAGACTGACCAACCAGGACATGGCATTACCTTAGAAAAAGGTGAATGATAAGAAAACATTCTCAAAGTTTGTGTAGAAGGCAGGCTTGTGGGAAAGGAGGGGGGGTACAGAAGGAGACTCTGGAAGGGAAAACAAGAGGCATCATGAAAGATTCTCTAGCATCATTTAGGAGGTATCTTCTCAATGCTTCATTGGTAGGTAAGGTAGATTTCAACATATCGGTTGGGAAAGTGGCAAGGTATTCCATTATGGTAATAGTGGCCATGACAGCTACCATCATTACCTTAACGATGCAGGCTGTAACAGTTGTTATGGGTACATTCCCTTTTTTATTGAAAATAAAAACCCCAAAAAACCTGTATCGGCCCCATAATGGACCATTAGTGGCTGCTACGGCCTTTACAGAGGGCGTAACGAGCCATTTTGAGGGTTGTAAAGGCTGTTATGGGTCATTTTTTTTCCATTACGGCCGTTACAACTCTGTAACGTATAACAGTTGCCATTGTTACCTTTATGTAATAGCCTTACAGCCCTGTGGCGGCCATTACAACCCCGTAACATGTAACAGTTGTCACCATTGCCTTTATGCAATGGCCTTTACGGCCCCGTGACGGCCGTTACGACAAACCATGGAAGGCAGACTTCAAAATAGTGATGTAGCAGATCTGCAACAATGGGTCTCTAACGGCTGAAACACTTTGTTTCCAGTTTGTGCAAAAGAAATTGGACTGGTCCTCATGTTACCCTTGAGAGAAGCAGATCACGTCCTTAAAGAAGGTTGGGTGTCGCAGGATCAGCCAATTTGAAGCTTACCTAGTCAAGCAAGATCAAGGCCCACATCATGCCTAGGAGTGGAAATGTTTGTCTCTAGGATCATTCATAGGGACAGTCCTCAAAGATGATCCTAAATTTATGGAGGATTTCTAAGTGGGGAGAGAAGGATCCTTTTGTACAATGTGATAATCTCCAAAGCAACAGTTCCTCTCGTGGCTGAATGGGAGAGCATACAAAGTTAAGATGAAAGAAGACTGTGAATTTTTCAAGTGGGGTTTGGGTTGTTGACCCAGACGAGACTAAACCAACCTGAGTTTGGGTCAGGTCGGGTCGAGATGTCAAGGTCCTCAGGTTGGGTTCGGGTTGAGCAAATTCAGGTCATGTTAGGTCACATTGGGGGGAACAATCACATGTATTTGGGCCAAGTTGGGTCTAGTCAGGTTGGTTCAAGTAAAGAGGACTTCCGGTTGGGCACCTCAGGTTAAATTGGGTCAGGCCAGGTTGCATTTTAAGCCCTCTTGAGGTTAGGTTGGGCTCAGGTTAACCCTTATCTGAACTCGACCTGCCCGAGCTGCGCCCCTAGGTGGTTCCTGGCACAGACTGAATTGACAACATCTATTTACAGCAAGATTGCTGGTTTTCGGGGATGCCATAGGGTGAAAGCCATCAAAAGTAGGTGCAGGTAAAGGAGACGAGGGCCTAAAATAGGAGGGACATGGTTGCATTGATCGAAGCCACGTCTCATGGTTGTGCTGATGGAAGCCACATATCCACATGGGCTGCTAAAAGGATAACGATGATTGGAGCCGATAACATCCCCAGGGCTCCTCTATAAACGCTGTTAAAAAGGGTCCTTACTGTTGCCCGAGTGGTAGACTCTCAGGAATTTCAACTCCCGGTCAAGGGTTCGAGTACTCATAGATGGTGAAATTCCACCAGTGTGAGTGTGTGGGGTGTGTGTGCGTGTAAAAAAATTTAAAAAAAAAAAACGTTGTTAAAAGGACTACTAATGCATTTAGCAATCAGCATTCTCAGGACGGGTTCCGTCCAGTGGTGTTTGGAGAAAAAGCTACAGATACGTGTGATGCCTCCTGGACTCCAGGTACTATTGACAGGACTTTTCTAGATTACTTTTACATAGAGGTGCATACTGCTAAATGGTTTTAACGTTTTGATGGAGTGTAATGATGAAGCCCTATTTCCCAGGTTATTTCTAATCCCAACCTATCAGTGGTGGAGAAAAACGCATGCAAATTGAGTTATTCAGACCTAAGGAGGGCTGCTTTTTCTCTAAAGGGTCGCAAGGGTCTCTAAGTCAAATAGCCGAGGAAACAGAGGTAGGGAATGTTGGGGAGGAACATGGGAATCAGAAGGCTCACACACTTGAGTGGTGAATCCGCTGGTGGTAACCAGGAGAAGCATAGTTAGCAAAGGTCATTCTAGTGTATCCAGCCCAGCATTAGGGATGTACATCGAGCCAAGTTGAGTCGAGGTGGGCTAATCTTGGCTTGACTCGTCCGTGCTATCCTCAAACTCGAGCTCGGCCTCAAGCTTACCATTAGAGCTTGGCTTATTTGCCAAACCTTTTCATGCGAGCTAGTGGATTGAGTCAAGGCGAGCCTACCTCGAGTCAAGTCGAGCTTGTTCCCAACCCAACCCAACCCAACCTGCGCCCGACTCAACCCAACAACCCGACCCAACACACACCCGATTCAACCCAGCCACCTGACCAAGTTGACCCAACCCGCACCCGACCTAATTCCCAAATCAACTATTCAATTAACAATATATATATATAAGATAAAACCATTGAGGTACCTTATTGTTAGTGTTGTGAGAGAGAGAGAGAGAGAGAGCTCAGGCGAGTGGCTGAGTATAGACTATATGGTTGAGACGAGTCGGGCAGACGCTGAATCGAGCTCAGGTAAGTGGCCGAGTGGGGAGAGAGAGAGAGAGAGAGAGAGAGAGAGAGAGAGAGACGATGGAGCTCGGGCGCGACGATTTGCGTAAGGGAAAAAAGGTAAGAAAGGGACAAACGGGTAGGGTAGTGTTTAAGTTTTATAAATATATATATATTCGAGTCGAGTCAAGACCCACTATGATCGAACTTGGCTTGTTTTCGCAACGAGCTGGGTCATATGAAGCTTGACTCGCCTTGAGTCGTCGTTCAAGCCGAGTCAAGCAAAGCTAGATCGAGTCGAGCGAGCTTTTCAAGCTAGCTTGGCTCATGTACAACCCTACCCAGCATCTTTGTCATCTACATATCTTCTCAGAGCCATATCCACCTCTCCTGGTCAGTTTCGTGGTCCAAGAAAGCAAAGTGAAGCTGGAGATTATTCTCACCCCATCAGCACCAGTTTTCTGGAACCAGTGATTTACCAAGATGATGGTGTCCCTGAGCGATGGGTGAGGTCAACAACAGACTTGGGTTATACTACGATTGAGATGGTTACGAGACAGATATTTGAGGAACTAGAAGAAAGATAATTCGATCAAAGAAGTGCACTCAGATTCCTTCTTTGGGCAAAAAGGTAAATAGGAGCTGCTGATTTATATCATGTATGAAAAAAGAGAGAGAAGTGTTAGGGGTGAAGCTGGGGAAGCTGAGAAAGAGGAATGTGGTTGGCCTGGGGGATTGAAGCTCATCCAATGAAGATCGCGTCATGGAATGTAAGAGCCCTTGGCAACCCTGATCGTAGACTTGCTAAAAAGGTTTTGTTAAGATGACGGGAAGTTAATTTTGTTGTGTTCTAGAAATCAAAGCTTGAGAATGTAAATAGCATCATAGTGGATGAGCTATGGGGTTGCATAAACACAAGCTTTTCCACATTGCCGGCTTTGGTGCAGGGGGTTGTGTCATTCTTATGAGGAATTGTTGGGGTCTTTCTCCATTTTTTGTGACATGCTTGATTGTTGAGGGAACTTCATGTGGTACTTGTTGGCTGTTTATAGTCCTAATAATCCGGTCATATGGATATCACCATGCTGGATGGGCTATGGGGTTGCAGAAAGAAAGGCTTTTCTGCTTTGTCGGTTTTTGGTGCAGCGGTCACAATTGTGGGATGACCTATCAGGGGATCATGTGAAGCAGAACCTCCCATGGTGTGTGGGGGATGACTTCAGTACCATCATATTTGCTATGAAAAGTAAGGGTGCAACCATATCGTAATGTACCAATATGGGGGAGGCATACCTGCTTTCAATTAGAATGGTGATGTAATGGCTCTCATCATCACTCCATTTCAAGAGGCTTTCATTAAAGATATGCATATTTTGCACAGCATTTTAGTGGGAAATGCGCTCATTGATTCAAAAGCTTTGAGAGGGGAAACAAGGATCCTTCGTAAGATTAACATGGAAAAGGCATATGACCATGCCGACTAGGATTTCCTTGTATATTCTGTGTAGGATGGGATTTGGCAAGAAATTGATCAATTGGATTAAAGAGTGTATTCCCTCGGCTTTGTTCTTGGTTTTGGTCAATGAAGATAGTGTCTCGGAATGTCAGAGATCTTGGCAATCCTCACTTTAAAAATTTGTTGTGAAGGATTTGCGAAGAAACTGGCATGAGCAAAGGGCCAAAGGCTCCAATGCACTGGTAGCGCGTAGCACCACCTGGTTGACTGGGAGAGTGAAAGGCTAAAGTTCTGTGGTATGAGCAAAGGCTCCAACACCTTGATAGACCTTTAGCAGATTGGGAGAAGGCATAAGCTTAAGTCCCCTGTAGTGGTAGCGCAACGTGCATGGTATTGTGCCTAAAGCAGGAGAGAACTAGTTGCCATCCTTATAATCGGTAGAGCTAAAGCTTCCATCCCCGGGGTAGCGCTTGACACTGTACAAGGCTCCTAAGCTGTGAACAAGCCTAAACTGCTCAGCATCTCTGGCAATTCTTGACTGTCTCGAGTGCTGCATCTATCCACTCTCCAAGTGAGCACAAAATGCTGCATACTTACACAAGCATAAATTTTTCAAGCACCAGTGTTCACCACATCTCTTCTTCAGTCCCACTTGGGTGTGCGGAGTGCTACTCCTAAGCTACCATGAGCCCAAAATGCTTAGCATTAGTGACTATTTGTCCCACGGTGTGCCAGGACATCTTGCTCCAAAGCTGAGCATGAGCTTAAACTGCGTAGACTCGGAACATCCTCAATCATTGTCTCCAAGTGTTGCCCCTTCACACCACTCTAATGCTCCAAGGTACTCAGAGCCTAAGTTGAGGGGTTGCATAAACAAAGGCTTTCCTATCTTGCCAATTATTGGTGCAGCAGGTGGTGTCATTCTTATGGAGAACAATGATAAGTTTCTAGAGGAATTGATGGGATCTTTCTCCATTTCAGTGAGGTGCTCAACTGTTGGGGAATTTCAGTGGTCCTTATTGGCTATTTATGGTCGTGGTAATCAAAGCTAATCTGGGGGATGGGGGGCTTCAAGCCTTCAACGCAATAAGAATTATTCATGAAAAGTTGGGGCAGCTGTATTACAAGAGGTATATATGAATTTTTCGACAATGAATGAACAATCTTATCAATTAAATAGCTTTGGCAAGGGAAGCAGGGATCCTTGTCAAAATGAAATGAAAAAGGCATGTGTCCATGTTGACTGAGATTTCCTTGTATAATCTTTGTGTAGGATGGGATTTGGTGAGAAACTGGACAGTTAGATTAAAGAGTTTATTTCCTCAGCTTCTTCCTTGGTTTTTGTCAATGGGTCACCAACAGGCATCTTCTCTATTTCAAGAAGCCTCATCAAGGAGATCGAATGTTCCCTTCTTTTTCAGTTGTGGTTAAGTTTGATCATGAGAAAGGCTTCAACTATTGGTATGATTAAGGGATTGAGAGTCAGCATTCCGTAATTGGAAATTTCGAACCTTCAATTTGTCGATGACACACTAGTGAGGTGTGAGGCAACAATGTAGCAAGTATCTAACTTGAAAGGCTTTCTTTAGTGCTGCAAGGAGATTCGCAGTCCTCATCACTAAATCTCTTAGAAAAAGTGATGTGTTTGATGTGACAATAATGAGGATTTGGTAAAGTCAAAGACAGAGGTGTTGGGATGCAAGCTCGGCAACCGTCCTTGCACTTATTTAGGCCTTTCCTCTTGGGGGCATGCCAAACGTTGCTTCCACTTGGGATCCCATTATGGAACAAATTGAGAAAAAGTTGGCCATGTGTAAAGGGTTGTATCTATCCCTTGAGGTAGAATTACTCTTACCAGTCTTCCTTGTCGAATATCCCTGTTTATTTTATTCCCTTATTCAAGAAGACTCCGCAGTTGCATCAAAAACCAAGCGACTGCAAAGAAATATAGTGGGAAGGGTTAACTGATTAATTGGGAGAAAGTCTTAAAGCCTTTGAGGGAAGGGGGTTGTTGAAACATTAGACAGAGAAATTGGGCATTGTTGAGCAAATGGTGGTGGGGGTTTGGGAGGAACTGGGAGCTCTGTGGAGGAAGTTATGTGACAGATCAAGGGGATCCAGAGTGAAAAGATATTTGCAATACAAGGTGGGTAAGCAGTTAGATGGAGACAATGGAGATATCTATAGAAAATGGGAAATTTTTGGCAATTCAGTTCTTGGCAGGTAAAGGCTTGTAAGTTCATTTTTGGAAGGATGTTGGGTTTGATGACGTGGCCTTTGGGTCATCTTACCAGGCTTTGTTTGAGCTTGTGATTAATAAAGGAGAAAGTTCGGGAGTGTTATGATCCAATGAGGGTAGGCATGGTTTGGTCGATTAAATTGCAAAGGAACTGTCTGATGAGGGAACATGCCTATTTGCGAACCATTTAAACAAGCTAAGCTACATGTTGATGTGTCAGCATCAGTGGAAGATAGGAAAGTGTGGAAATGGTCACACAAGGAGAGTTTTCTGTGAAATTTTTCTTCTTGGCCCTATTGGCAAGGGGAATTCTCCTCCCTGTGCAAAAGCATGGAAGTGGTCATTCCCCCAAGAGTAAAGCCATTCGTATGGGTTGCTACAGCGAAGAACATCCTAACTTAGGACAACTTAAAGAAATGGAAGATGTCGTTTCGAGGAGGAAATATGAACCTTTTTCTGTCTTGGTCAGGCGTTGTATGGACTGTCAACAATGATGTTGGTGCTGCATTGGTTGAATGGCAGAGAGGGCTTTTTATTGGCCACAAATTTCAATGGAAGTTGGTCTTTTTGGGGATTCTCTGAGGCTTGTGGAAAGAAAGGAACAGCAGAATCTTTTAAGGAAATCATCACCAGTAGCCTTCATTAAGAGAAGAATATCTCTCATGATCATTGACTGGGCTTTGGTTTGTCAGGGATTTTGAGGGCCGTCTATGGACAATTTATTGGGGGACTGGGGATCTTTGTAATTGTTATTTTGTTTGGGGTCCGGGGCTGTTGTTGCCTGTTCTTTTCAAGAGCTTTCGATTGTTGGCTGTCTGTTTTGCTTGTTTGTTTTGGTTGAGTGACACTGGTCACTTATGTCTGTTAGTTTGTAGTTGCTAGTTTCTTGCTTCATTAATAAAATTTTCTCCCTTTAAAATAATAATAATAAATAAATAATAAATGATCAACTCACTAACATAGTGTTAACAAGTTGGATTATCAGATAAGGCACCAGTTACATAAAACTAGATAGAGCACGAGGGATCAACAAACTCTGCACCAAGCTTGGTGTACACACTACATGATAAGAGGATTAGGATTGACCAATTATACTATTATCTCCAAAAAAAAAAAAAAATGAAATTTAACAGAAACCAACTCTCACAACAACAGATCCAGAATAAGTTAGTAACACACCTTGAGCTGGTCCTTTGAAGATAATGAAAGAACCTTAGCCGGCAGTGATAAAATCAATGGAATGGAAACCCTGGACCAGCAAAAATGGAAGAATCAGCTCCAGCTTTACACAAGAAGCTAGGAACTAATGGTCAGAATGGACTAGTAAAGGGCATAACACATTGAGAATATGTGGCAACTGCACTCCATTCATGTACATATATTGAAGGATTTTTTTCAAAAATATATTGCAGCTTTTTTGGTTAATCATGATCTGAGAGACAGTTAAGTAATTTTATTTAAAAAAAAAAAAAAAACAAAGAAAATTTATGGAAGCAAATACATGGCAACCATAACTATCCTTGAGAAAAAAATTTGGAGGGAGCTCAATTTTGATGGGAGTTCGATAGATTTGGAACATTCAAGACAGAGTACACGAGATGGTCCAAATCTGTCTCTGGACCTTTTCATTATGATCAATCAGGAGACCATCCATCAATTGGCAAATGATCAAATGGTCAAAATCATCCAATCAAAGCGATTATCAGGAGGCATTGACAACCAAGCATGGGTTCCATTGTGTGAACAGTATAGATTGATTATTAGACTTTTTGACAACTCAATATGGATCATTCATTTTATAGACCACCGATAGAATGATTAGAGAACCATCATTAAAACATATAGAAACAATGGACAATCCAAGGTGGATGGGCACACATTAGATGGTCTAGATTAATCATTGGAGCCATTTTCCACAATCGATTCTGACCTTCCATGCTACCAGTTGTTGATTAAATTATTAGGATCATCAGATCAAGTAACGAGAGAGAGAGAGAGAGAGAGAGAGAGAGAGAGAGAGAGAGACATTTGGAGATGGGGTCAACAAACATGGTAGCTGGTCTAGATCAATCATCTGACCTTTTTTACTACAATCTGCACAAATGTTTCACTAGTCATCAATGAATGGATAAGATTGTTCTCTCTCAAAAAAATGAATAAGATTGTCTGAACAAATCCAAGGCGGGGTGTACGTTATGGATGCTCCAAACTGATCATTGGACCCTTTTCATTACAATTGATCTGAACCATCCATTTTACTGTCCATCAATCAGATGTTAGAATAATTTAATTGAAGTGATTCTTGACAGAGATCAATAACCAAGGTGGATAATCTGATGAGCAGTCTAGGTCAATCATTGATCATTTTGTCCCAAGGAATTCAGCTGCCATTTAATTGACAATTTATCAGCTGGTATTAGTAAGGATTATCCTATCAACATGGTTCTTGAGAGAGATGGGCAATCTAAGGTCTAGCTCACAATTTATTTTTTTTATTATTATTTTTTGAAAGAAGACGCAAATTGTATTAAGAAAAAACAAAAAGACAGAGAAACAAAGGGAGTAGTTGGACTGCTGAGGGGGCAGACAAAGCTACACGCCAAGAAAACACAAATCAAAGTCCTTCAGGGATTCAACATGAACAGCCCACTCTATAATTAAAGACTCAGCTCTAGAAGAAATAGTGGCAGCAGAATTAGTGGAGTGCCGAAAACATCTGCCGTTCCTTTCCTCCCAAACTGACCACCAAATGGCAAGAAGGGCCATTCTCCACAGTCTAGACCGAAGCTTGCCTAGCTTCGCCCCGTGCCAAGCGTAAAAAAGGGAAACAACAGAGTCGGGGGGACACCAGCTGAAACTGAAGCTAGCACAGAAATCAGCCCAAATGGAGGAGATGAAGGGGCAGTGGAGCAGAAGGTGGTCAACCGATTCCTCCGTCTTCATGCAGCACAAACAGACATTAACCAAACACATCCCTTTCTTCCTAAGATTATCCACCGTCAGGATCCTCTTTTTAGTAACCAGCCAACCGAACACAATGATCTTGGGCTGGGCAGAATATTTCCAAATTTGCTTACAGTGGGATTCAACGGAGAGAGGAGTTCGGTCCAGCTGGGAAGAGAAAGATCTAACCGAGAACCTGCTGGTTTTGGAGTTCCTCCAGATCAGAGTATCATCGAGTAAGGGATTAGGAGAGGCCTTATAAATGCAGTCAAGGAGATCCGCAAACTCCTGAATCTCCCAGTCTTGGAGGTTTCTCCTGCATTCCACTGACCAGACTATCTTGTCAGCAGAAACAGTATAACAATCAGCAACTGTGACTGCTGGATTTGGGGTGAGAGAGAATATCCTCGGGAATTTCTCTTTAAGCGGAACTTTCTCCACCCATCTATCTTTCCAAAATAGAATTTTGGACCCCTTACCGAGCTGAAACTCGACGCTTGGCAAGACTTCTTGTGTGGAAATGATGCCTCTCCAAATTGCTGAAGCCGTGTACCGAGAGGACTCTTTTGACCACCAGCCACCTACCGATTTGCCATATTTGCTTTTGATTACTTTGTTCCACAAACTGCCGTCTTCCGTGCCTAATCTCCATATCCATTATCCAAGAAGTGCCCTATTCATAAGCTTCGGATTTTTTATGCCAGTCCCACCTGTTGATATTGCTTGCACACAGCTTTCCACT
Organism: Magnolia kwangsiensis; assembly: GCA_037074715.1. Classification (NCBI taxonomy): domain Eukaryota; kingdom Viridiplantae; phylum Streptophyta; class Magnoliopsida; order Magnoliales; family Magnoliaceae; genus Magnolia; species Magnolia kwangsiensis. The sequence goes on along the minus strand of CM073574.1, from coordinate 37,386,493 downwards.
CCACCAGATGAAATTTGCTCTTCTCACCCTTGTTGTGCCAAAGGAAATCTCGCCTCTTGTTCTCAATAATCTTCAAAACAGAGAGAGGGGGGGGGGGGGCATTTAAATAGGGACATGAGGTAGATGGGAAGGTTGGATAATGCCGCCTTGATAAGAGTAAGACGGCTACCTAGCGATAGGAAGCAACATTTCCATTTAGCAAGGAAGGAATCGAACCTAGAGATGACTTTGTCCCAAGCTGACTAAGGAAGGGTGCTGAAACACAGCGGGAGACCAACGAAAGTGGAGGGGAGGGAAGCCGTCGAACAGCCGAGCAAATCAGCCCATCTTCTGGTTTCCTCACCCTCCATGTTAACCCCAAAGAGCTTGGACTTTGCCAGATTAACTGACAGCCCCGAGACCGCCTTGAAGAAACAGATGGAAGTGCGGAGGTTGCCGATCTTCACCTGGGAGGCCTCACTGAAAATCAGAATGTCATCAGCGAACTAGATGTGGGATATAGGGGAGGACAGGCCCTAAATTGTGATGCCAATGAGGATCCCTGATTCCTGCCCTGTGTGTAGCATCCTGGATGAGGCTTCGCCAACAATGAGGAAGAGGAACGGGGACAAGGGGTCCCCTTGGCGCAGACCTCTTGAGCTTCTAAAGAAGCCAAAGGGGGAACCGTTGAGGAGGGTAGAAAAGCGAGCTGAAGAGATAGATTCCCCGATCCACCTTCTCCACTTTACCCCAAACCCCATTCTACTTAACATGTACAGCAGAAACTCCCGGCTAACATGATCGTAGGCTTTCTTGATATCTAGCTTGCAACAGATGATTTTTAAGCTTGACCTGTGATAGGAGTCTATGCATTCGTTGGCTATAAGGGCGCAGTCAATAATTTGTCTCCCAGGGATGAAGGCACACTAATTGCCAGAGATGATGTTATTGATAGACTTCGTCAGATGGATGGCTAGAGCTTTGGCCAGGATTTTGTAAGGACCACCGAGTAAGCTGATCAACCTGAAGTCCTTGAAAGACGCAGCCCCCGGGAGTTTAGGGATGAGCGGAATGAAAGTGGCACAGAGACTAGCAAAGAACCTTCCTCTGTCTCCCCCCAACGAATCAATTGCTAGCTTGACTTCTTCCGTGGTGAAAGGGACTTCAAGGGAAGCTGCCTCTTCAGGAGAAACGGAATTGAGAGTGAGATTGTCTAACCTAGGTCTTCGTTGATGGACGGTGTTGAGGAGAGAACTAAAATGAGAAATAGCAGTTTCAACAATTGCATCTTTGTCTTCCACGTGAACGTCATTGACCACAATACTACTTATCTTGTTGAGTCTAGCGTACATGTTCGCCATATTGTGGAAATATTGTGTTTCGATCGCCTTCTTTTATCCATCGTGCTCGGGATTTTTGTTTCCAAGATATTTCACTTTCAAGAATCCTCGCTGATAGATACTGAATCAGTTGGATTCTTCTGGACAAAATTTCCAAAGAGGAGTTGCCGCGTTCGATTTCCACGTCTATCTTTTGCAGGGATGCCATGAGATCATCCGTTTCTGATCGCCTAGATAGTAAGAGCCGATGCTTCCACTGATTGATTTTATCTTTCAACATCCTAAGTTTGGAAGACAATCTGAATCCAGCAAAACCCTCTGCTCCAAAGCCTCCCCACCAATCTGCAATCAAATCGCAAAATCCTGGAATTTTCACCCATGATGCGTCAAACCGGAAAGGTTTCGGGCCCTACTTTGTCTCCTCAGCTAACAGGAGGATCGGACAGTGATCTAAGGTGGTTCTCGAGAGGGCAGATTGAGAGACTGAGGAAAAAGCGTCCTACCAGTCAGGGGAGAGAAGAAATCTGTTAAGCCTAGACAGAGTAGGATTCGCATGGCCGTTGGTCCAAGTGAAACGAGAACCGAGAATAGGGAGATCTACGAGTTCTTGGTCGTCCATCCAGGTTGAGACAGTTCGCATGGCGGAAGAAATATTGTTGCCATGAGATTTCTCTTCAACAGATCTGGTCATATTGAAGTCACCGGCAAAGCAAGTGGGGCCTAAGAATCATGTTCTGATGTCATTTAATTCTCCCCAGAAGGCCATTTTGTTATTCTTAGAGGATGGTCCGTAAACAGACGATATGAGACATCGAAAATCAGAAGCTTTGTCTTGCAGAATAACGGAAACCGAGAAAACTCCGGACAAAGTCTGGCCGAGTTCCAGCCCACCAGAATGTCGCCCGCGCTGCCAACCGCATCTAGAACTGCCCAATTGATATGATTAGTTTTCCAAATAGATCCCATAAGAGGATCACTGAAGTTGCTAACTTTTGTCTCCTGGAGACAAATAACATCCAGAGAATATTTTAGGCATGTGTGTTTGATGAGTCTCCTCTTCTGTTTAGAACCCACACCCCTTACATTCCAAGATACAATCTTCATATGGAAACCATGCTACCCCGTCTGCCCTCATATTCCGAGTCGCTGCCAAGGCCTTGAATTGTTAGGGGACTGACATCTTTGAGTTGGAATTCTTTGTTGCCAATGGATTTGGACAGACGATTTTTGAGCGATCTCGAAGGTGGGAGGGGTCTGTCGCGAGCTTCCACGCACTGGAATAGGGCGATGAAGTCTTCTGGACAATCATCGAACGAGAGACCGACAACGCGACCGATATGTCCGATAGCGTCTCGGATCCGCTTCTTTTCCTGAATAGTGTCTATTAGCTGAGTCCTAAATTGAACATCTGCCCGATCCTTTTCGTCGTCAATCGCTTGGTCTGTAGGGGTACCTATCCGCACATGAAGCGGTTCAGCATCTATGACTCCCTTAGTCGTTTCTTCCTGAAAAAGATAGGTTAGAACATCATCTGGCATGAAAAGGGAGAAAGAAGGATGAGAGGAGTTAGGAGTGGAAGGGGTGGAAGGGTTCTCGGAAGTCCAAGACCCATTGTCGAAGGCTATGACTTCATTGCCTACACAATCTGGCTGAGTAAGAAGTCGAAAAGGAACATTGGATTGGGAGGGAGAGAGAGGCATCATCTAGAGGTCACTTTGGACGGTAGATTTGGAAATGGGCTGGTTTGGTAGGACCGAGCGAGATTGATGAACTGAAGAGAGGCCTATGATCCTGAGAAGAGGTCCTGGCGAGGTTAAGGTTGGGCGATGCTGGCACGTGTTGCGTCCGGAACAGAGTCGATACTATCACGTGGAGATCGTGATTGATGAACTGGGAGCGAATTGAGGCGGTTGGAGTTGGATTTCTGACAGGATAATGTGTCACCTTCTCCAGCGCGCACGACTCCATCTCACTGCGGTCATGAGAGTTGAGAAGGGCAGACTGTTCGACGTGCGAGAAGGCATGTCTCGATCTGAGGCAAGTAGACGCCGCAGAGGCACGTCTCGGAGTGGGGTAGGTAGATCGGCAAGCGAGGGCACACGTGTCTCGATCTGAGCCTGGGGAAAACCACCTGCTACGAAAGGCTCTGCTGACGAGGAGACACGTGTCTCACGAAGCAGCTGAGATGCAGCGCCCTCATAATTACACACTGCAGTTGAGGGGCCATGCGTCTCGAGAAGAGGATGAGAGACGTCACCCTCTCGAAGACGCGTAGCAGACGAAGGAGCGCAAGTCGGTTGCTGAGGGAGGGAGTGGGTTGGATGAGGGACACGTGTCGCTATCTGAAGACGATGCGATTCAGAGTCATGATGACACCGTTCTGGCAAGGAGATGGATATGGCTTCGTGCTCCTCGAGTGCACTGAGCATGTACTCCTTCCTCTATCGCGTCTGGTGTATCAGCAGGAGTCGTCTCCTTCATTCTCTAGTAATCCCCCCACCTAGGATAGGGGTTATCGTCTGCTTCTAACTGGACAGGCAGCACGATCACCAGATCTTCCACCGATACCCGGATTTGTGAAGGCAGAGGCTCCCCTTTTCTTCTTCGAACTCGAGCTCTGATCACAGCCATTTCTTCACCTATCTTTGTCTTTGAATCAAAAGCTCGATAAGATACCCCAAGATTAACGTAGCGTCGATGAAAATTTTGTTCCAATGGAATTCCCCAGATAAGGATCCAGACGTTTTCTTTGCCGAACATAGAATAGTTTTCCCATTTTTTGGACTTTTGACACCGGACCGTCAGTGTGAAGAACGCTTGCGATGAGGAAGATGTTCAGGTTTAAACTCGGGCTGACGTTGATCCAAAGATCGTTGTATCCGATGGGCCTAATGGTATATCAACCGCATTGAATGCCGCAACATTCATCGATCCACCTTCGCACCTGAGGGATGGAAGCTCCTTCCTTTGTTGATATCACTATTGTGTTTTGAAGGTCCTGCCTAGAGCGCTCGAAATGATCTTGTGCGATGCGAACGTCGGCCAATGACTAATTCTCCTCCGGATCTTGTTGTTTATCTCTTTCCATGTGTTGGTCGTGTCTTCGATCGCCTAGGTTCTTCTTTTGGGGTTGTCGGATCGATGAGGATCGGGACGAGTTGATGAGTACCTCCTTAAAAGAAAGGCCCATCTTCTGTAAAGATCGATCATGCACATTAGGCAACAATCGTTGTAGAGACAATGCACCGCCCGAAGGGGGGTTGACGTTTTTACCTCTATCAAGCCCAAAATGTGCCCGTTGCACCAACATCTTCTTCCCGCTGAAGCTTTGGCCATGGAGCATCTCCACTGCTCTTGCTAGCTCTTCCTTGCTACTCATCCAGACTAGTGCGAATCCTCTGTAGCGACCATCCAGTCATCACCACGTCCATGACTGCTCCAGCTTGCACAAAGATTCTAGAGATGTTAATTGGGAAGCATCCATCGAGGAAAACCCTTTACAAATAGTGTGGGGAAGGATGCGTATTTCTCTCTCCGATTCTCCCTTAGAGGCCCTTTTCCTTTCCTACAAGGGACGTTGACCCAATCACCTTCTTCTTCGTCATTCAGGATGGCGATTGTGTCGTCTTCTCTATTCCTACGTTTCGATTTGTCGTCGGCCGAACCACCACCATCGCCATCGCCATCGCCTTCCATATTCTCTTCTTGTTTGTCTCGCAAAATGTTGATAAATCATTCTAATCAATTCGGATTGTTCGTTACACTGGGCATTGATCGGATGCTTAAGATCTGCCGATCAAAGTGATTCATGAAATGTTGAACTCAATGTGGAACCCAAATGATGGATGATTCATGGTGATTACTTGACTTTTTTGTAATATCCAGTATGGACCAAACCCTTTAGTGGCCAATCATCTGATGGTCACAATCATCAAATCAAAGCATTAGTCTAGAGCTCTGTGCAATCAAGTTGGACCCCAAATGATGGATGGTTCAGACTTCAAAGTAATTATTGAACCTTTACATTATAATTCATTCAGATTGCCAACTTGGACAGCCATTGGTTGGATGGTTAGGATCATCTGATCTAAGTGATTCTTAAAGAACATGAGAAATTATTGTGAACGACCCTCTTTAAATGTAAATTTGATAAGACTAGCTAAACAGAAAAACTGCTAGATAGTGAATTTGATGGGGAAACAACTAAAAAATAGAAGTGCTAAACTTTAAAGTTCAAATCATGCAATTACAGACCAACAAAATGGCTAAATGTGTGACCAAAAGTTCCAAATACCTGGGGGGGCCCAGGTGTTTGGATTTTGTATATCATCACCTGATGAGGCTTATGCAAAGGGCAACAAAAAGAATGAAACACATGGAAACAGTTCCACAGGAATTGCTTTGCTTGCCTATTGTTCTCCAAGCAAGCTAAGGATTCCATTTGGTTGAATAGATCTTTGGTGTTGCCAGGAATTCCAACGCCAAGGAAGAAGTATGCCAAACCCAAGATTTTATCTCCGGGAATCTGCAGAGTCAAACATGAGTTTTGAAGAACAATATAAGAAACATGAACAATATATGACAACATATGCCCTGCATTTCAGTGCATTTGCTGAACTTACATTTAAACTCCCAGAAGTAACTGCTGCAAATGCTGTGGTCCCACGTACTACTGACGATGTGGTCGAAAGAGGGCCTTGATGTTCACTGGCATCAACAATTTTCTCATCGAAGTACAAGGCTCCATCATCTATAGCGAGGCAATAGTAGTTGAGCAAATATTTAAATTAACCTACCAATTAAAAAAAAAAAAAAGTTCCAGAAAATACAAAGAAATACATGTGAAGGCACCATCATCTGCATGTTTATTTTTAATTTATTTTGAATGGTAAGTCAGGGCAGGGAGGATGAGAGATTATCCCTTGGCCTCCTACATCTCTATGTTTTTATTGATATCCATCATCTACAATTCATTGTCAGTATGCATATCTTTGTTCAAAAGTATTGTCGGTATATGTGGGTGACATACTAAAATCCATAACTCATTTTCAAATGAGAAAAACTCTGATACTGTGGAAGGGTGTGATGGTTGATATGCAGACATTAGCAATTGTACGCGTGGCACAGAAGTAACTAAAGTTAAGACTGTCCAAATGGTGAGATCCACTTTAGATGAATATAAACCAACGTCATCATCATAGCCTTGTCCCAATTAATTGGGATAACTAGTTTGATAACTCAAACCAACATGTACACTAATTTGATAACTTAACTAGTTGATTAGTGGACATTTATTGCAAGGTTGAGATGAAGAATAGCCAATGGTTCAAATTCCGCAAAGAAGTGTCAGAAAATTAGAGGGTAAAGCTTTTTAACCAATCTGATATTGGGATGATGGGCAGGCTGCAGTGGTTCCCGCAATTTGGACAAGTTAATTTGAGTTAATGTACCACGTGTACAATTTCTGAGTGCTCATATATTGACCATCACTCCGCTGTAGTATCAAATAAATCCTTTTTTCTTTCATAAATATAAATGGAAAATAAAAGGATCAATAAATTTCCTAACAAGATCAACATGTTCTCAGGGTAATCAAATAGTTAAATGACAAACTACGTAAACCCATAAAATTGGACAAGATATATTTCATGATTGATGCTCCAAGATCGATAAATGTGCAAATTTTCTGCATGATACATAATTAGTTTACTGATAGTGCAAAAGTAATAGGCATAGGAGCAAATTGTTAAGGATGTGTTTTAGTGTCATGAAGATGTTGTTCAGGATTAAATGTTAGTCCAAAAGTAACAGCCTGCTTGTTCAATGTCAATTTCAGTCATAAAAGCAATAATCACATATTAGGCTCCCCATGCTGCCCAAACACCAAGCCTTTCAATAGCGGATGGCCTTCACGCATTCAAAACATGGTTTGAGTTCACTTCAAACAAAACCAACTAAAGGGTGCGTGCTTGTGTAGTAATGAGTCAGGAGAGTGCTGGTTGTCAAAGTGACATCTTGAACAGATATATGAAGCCATTGACTAATGCATGAACATATGTTCTCATGTTAGTATGAAAAACAAGTGATGGTGCTGCCAATTAGGTTTGATGTTTTTAGGAACTCATGCTCACATTCATGCCTAATATGTTCGCACAAGCACGTGTGTGAGATGAACAAATGGAGGACCTCATATTAGTACCAAGATCATGTTAGATGGCTGGAGTTAGCAAAATTTCTACTGTATATAACGAGAGTAGCTAGGGGGGAAATTTTGCAATCAGTTTTCCAAATAGGTAAAACTGTGCATTATCAAAGAGCATGGGAATGGCTTTAAACCAAAATAAAGGGTATTTACATAAAGGCAAAGCCATCCAATTGATCTCCTCTCTCCACCTGCCTGGTCTCATACAATAGCTCACCATCATTTTGAAATTAGCAGGGAATCATATCGTAATACGTGGTGTACATATACGGCCATCCACACTACCCAAATCATAGGATGCATTATGATGGAGAATATCTATAAAATCACAATGATCAAGCAATCATAACCATCCAATTTATGGCTATCAAATGCATAGTTAGACTTAGAAGTAAAATAGCGAGTCGTCCAAGTTCCAAAAGCCAAAACAGATGGTAACTAACATGTTCACAGTGAAGTTTTCACTCTGTGCTCTAAATAGATCAGTAATATGGGTTGTACGGATTGCCCTGCAATTATGCCATGTGTACGCCTAAAGAGTCACCACCGTTTTTAAAATGGCAGTGTAACTATCATGTTCACGGTGAAGTTTTTACACCATGCTCTAATTAGGTCAGCAATATGGGTTGTCTAGATTGCCCTGCAATTATGCCATGTGTACGGCTAAAGAGTCACCGTTTTTAAAATGGCAGTGAAACTAGCCTGTGAAATCATGCAAGTCCTCCCCTGAGGGTGTTGGTAGCAGGTTGGTGTTCATACAAGGGAGCGGGTTCCCTGATTATTGAGTGGGTCCCCTGTTTGTAGAGTTTTCTCCTTTTTGTTTCTGTTTCTGTTTCTTTGCTGTTCTCTTGTTTGCTTTTTGGCCTTCTAGTCCTAATAATATTTTCATCTTTCCAAAAAAAAAAAAAAGCCTGCAAAACGAATCCTACTTTCTACAACTGCTCCCCTCCATCTCCCATGATTTGCAAAATTTCCTCTCTCCATGTGCCACCTTAACTAGTAGCCTTTTAAATGTTGTGAATGTTTTCTAGAAGTCATTCATACTCACACATGAATGAGAGAGAGGGGGGGGCGGGGAGGGGGGGGGGAACATGCATTCGCGTGCAGGCATTTCAGTGGCAACCTTAGATGCAATATCTATTTACTAGTGTTGTCAAAATCCTACAATTTACGATTTACAATTTGAGTTGAATCTTAAGCAAAACAAATTGAATCCCACCTTTGAATCCCTTTGAATCTTAAGCAAACAATTTGAGTTGAATCAATCCTGCGATTTACGATTCAAATTATACTTGTTCTCTTCTATTTTTTAAGCTTTACTTGGCTTTCATTTTATATTTTTAAATTGGTTGGGGCTTTAAGAATCATTTAGAAAGGAAGAAAAAAAAACCCTTCAAAACAAACAAGAATCATTTAGAAAAAGGTAAATTATTTTATTTTGTTCTTTATAAGATACTAAGTGACATAAACTCTTCAACATTAAATCGTAGAGCTTTTTTTATGGTTTCTTACTTCTTGACTGGTTGAAACACCAAATTGATGTGTGACTTATTTGGAATGTTTTTATAGATGGTTACGATCATGTTGACTTATATGTATTGTTGAATGCCAGTAAGATATCAAAATATCTTTTTCCATCAGTCTACAGAATCAAATGCCGCTTTTCCAATGTGATTCTACATTCGAGACAGTTAACAAGAACATTAATGATCAAAAGATCCCTGTATGTTTTTCAAGGAAAATTTCTTGAAAGACAAAAAAAAAAAAAAAAAAAAAAAAAAAAAAAAGGAAAGATAAGAATCCTTTGACACTATAATGACATGGTATTATTTGGTGCATATTGACGGCAAAAGGATGATTGCTAAGTTTTTAAATTTTTTCCTGATTCGTTTATATTTTTTATATTTTTAAGAAAATCGTAAGAAATCTTACGATTTACAATACAATTTGTGATTCGATACGATTCAACCCCTATTATGATTTGCAATACGATGACGATTTTGAAAACATTGCCATTTACCATTTTTCCAGGATGTAGGTGATGCAGGACCAACAATGGTAGGATATTGCTTGGCAGAATCAGCCGACATTGCATTTTATAGTAGTTGCAGATAATGCAGTCTCACTGGCCAAAGAAGACAGTTCTCACATGGTTGTCACCATTGTTCAGTACATTGAGACGAAGCCCAGTTGGCCCAACTAAAGAATCTAACAAGCTCAGACCAAGCAGACACGACTCAGACAGGTCTTCATCATTTTGGCCAGTTAATGCCCATGACTTCATCTTTTATAATTTGAAACCTTTGGGACCTATATACAGGAGATCTCCTCTGCTTCCAGTGGTTCAATCACAAAAGTCCCGGTCATGGAATATGATACATGAAAATTTAGCAATTTTACTTTACCTCAAACAAACAAAAATATAAGAACAAAAAAGGTGGTCAAGGAAATAAAAGAAAAAAAAAAAAAAAAAAAGTGCATGCGCAGAAGGAAATGGGTACACAACGAAGAAAGGGAAAAGGGCAATAGGGCCTGCATACCATAGCTCTCAAGAGTGTCAAACAGCTTCACTATGTCATTTTTTACGATGCCAATCTGTTAAGAATGAGACTGCAAGATTTAGATGGAAAAATAATCTATGAAGATTTCAAAAGATAATATTCAAGTTTAAGAATCAAATGATAAGATTGGAACATGAGAATGTTATCTAGAGAAATGATTTTTTTATTTTTCATTTTTAAGATTTATATCGATGGAAATAAAGATAAATGTGTTAGATTGTGAGAAAAAAAATATATTCACTGGAAATCAAAACTCTCCATCTAGGGAGGATAGATGGTGTGGAGAGTGCCCTTTAGAGGATGAGTTCCCACTTCCCAAAGAAATCAATAATCATTAGACAGAGAAGAAATGGTACTCAAAGAAATCAATAATCATTAGACAGAGAAGAAATGGTACTCAAATCACAACAAAGGCAAAAGGCAAAAACCACAAATATGTGATACAACAATGGCCAAGATACAAATCCAACACAGGATATGATTATCCAAGTCCCTATGACTTGAGAGGCGTGGAATCCACTTTAACAAAATTAAAAAGAACTCTGGAAAGGGACAAAATTCAGCCAATACTAACAAATATATTGGCAATCTGAAATCTAGTTGACTTGGCAAGACACAACTTGGCCAGATCCGTTAACAGGTTTAACAGTTCTGCAATAATGAATTAATGATCATGTCCGTACAAAACGGATTGAAGTATCATGAAGTCTTCCAACATCTCCTAGCCCTTTGAATTATTTTTTTTTAATATGACAAGACGCTCACACTCGAAGCAAGGCCAGTCGAAGCCTCTTGAGGCAAGAAGGCTCAAAGCTTATCTCGTGGTAGAGAAGCATATCCCAAGAGAGGAGAGAAGTGCGAATCGGCCTTCCTTCTTCCATCTGAAAATAGAGAAGGAGATTCTAAGGAGCAGAGCAATAGAGATGGAAGATGACATTTGGGGAAAAACGCTCCATCCGGATGGAGGAAGCCATCAAAATGTAAAGGTGTCATCAAAGAGGCATCGGAAGACGTTCACCACCGAAGAAGTGGTGAGTGGATCCAAGTCAGAAGAATAAAGCCAGAGAGGAAAGAGTAAAGCCAAGGGGTTCAGGATGGGGGGATCCGCTACAGGAACTTCCCACCATTTTCATAATGGGATTCCCAGAAGAGTGGATGGACCTCCACTTCTCAAGAGTGTTTGGTAAGTTCAAGTCGGTCGGGGAAGTTACCCTAAGGTTCATGGCTCATTTGTTATCAAGGGCTTCGCCTTCATACAGATGAGTTGCTCTGAGGAAATGAACAAGGCCACAACGGGACTCCATGCAAAAGCTTTGGAGGCAGTAAGCTTAGATTTCGAAGGGCTAGGTACGGCCCAGAGAAGGTGAACCAGGAGGCGAAAAAGAAGATCGACAAGAGTCTCGCCCATCCAAAGATCGCTATAAGAAGCTTCTGAGGCTTAAAGAAGTTCAACAGAGGGAAGAAATTTGAGGACTCGAGGGGGATAGCTATAAGTGGCACCCTTTGGAGCGATGAAGTAATACTATGAGACGGTAAAGAAGGCCCCTCAAGAGATGCACTGATGCAGGACAATTAACCACTTGCTCTAAAAGCTCGAACTGATAGAGCATGGCAAATCAATCCCTTTATCTCATAGCCAAAGCCCCACTTCACATGGGTTCCGCTTCACATGAGCCACCCACCTTACATTGGCCGTCCACCTCGAGTGTGCCCCTGCATCCTACAAGCCACCCCACTCGAGCCTTGTGTAAAAATGCCCCTGTATTATGCACCTGGTCATGCCTCACGAGGAATTCAATGATCAATTTAACCCTGTGACATTGGTGAGAGGTGAGGCTTGGAAGAAGGTCTCCAAGGGCTCGATGGTGAAGGTCCATTCTCTAGTAATAGAGAATGCCTAGAAGAACTTGTTGTGGAGTGAGGTGGCTATCCTTAAGCCAAGAGCTACAATCGCCAAGCTAGATGAATGGTTAGACCAAAGCTATAAGGTGGGGCACAATGAAAAAATCCTTTTATCCTTTTGAGGAACCGAAGGTTTCGATTTCTCTTCAACAAACAAAGAACATCGATGGTATGATCCTAGCGAGCCACCTATTCAGGAATGGATCGGTAGTATCTATCATCAAATGGGTGGAAATATCGAAGATCAAGACGACTGAAAACTAGGTTCAACTGTCCCGTTTCAACCCTGGAACTATGGTTCGAGGAGGCCATAGTGGTGGGGTCCTGCCTAGAGGAGGTGGTGGTTATCTACCTGACAACAAAGTGATGGGAAGATCTTAGGGCGGTTAGAGTCTACATCATGATGAAGAAATCGACCAAAGTTCAAGACTGGATAGTAGTCATGGTTATCAAAGAGGAATCCTTCATCCGCGTCATCAGGGAGAGGGACAATCTCAGGGACAGGTTCCCTGTTGAATGAAGGGAGCAGAGCTATGGGAGTGAGGGATGGAGGAGCATTTTTTTAAGTACTCTCACGGAGCAACAAATATCGACTCTAAGACATGCCCATTTGAGATTCTCGTACAAGCACCAGTGAGGGACTCTATCCAGAATCGAAGACCATGTACCCTGACATTGAGCAGCAGTACATGAAGCCTCATCGCCTATCCATCCCACTGCTCCTTCCGACGGATAGGCCTACCATGTGGGTCGTATATCACCGCCTGTTAGAAAGCATCAAAAGGAGGGAGCCTGGAAGTCCGGACACATAGCCAATGCTTGTCAAAAGGAGAGTGGTACACATGGCTTGAGGATGGTAAGGGGCTATCAGCAGCCATAGAGATCAGGGGGAAGATAATCAATCACGCGTCTATGCAATAGCCACATCAGGCGGCAGAGAGACGTGGACAACAATAGACAAGTTGGCATCGAGAATGATATTGTCAATCAATGCTTGCTTAACATGTCCTATCAGGCGATAGTTGTCAATCCTCTCGCTGAAGGGCTCAACACGTGGCTGAATTGAGGTCCAACAATGTCAAGAAGGTTTCTTCACTCCCCTGCACGTGCCACATACCCGATACCGAGACAAGAGCTGCCTTGGCCATTTTCTCACATGCATGCGAAGGAGGCCTTAAGTCCGGATCTTTCCAAAAAAAAAAGGAGGCCTTAAGTCTAGTTCGTGTGGAAGATATTTTCAATCCTGCCACATGCTGGAAACCTTTCCCGAAAGAAAAAAATTAGATATGCGATGTTGTGGTCAACTTTTTCTCCAATCTCCTTTCAGAAGAGAAATGAAAACGACCGAGTCTTGATAATCTGGAATTTGATCACTCATATAAAGAGGAAGCCTCTGCTCTTGAAACTACCTTCTTGGAGTTGGAGATTAAAGTTGGGGTATTCATCTTTGGTAGAAATAAAGCCCTGGGGTAGGATGGGTTATCCCCTAGCTTTCTTCCAAACTTTTTGGGAGATGCTTAGCAGTGATCTGCTAAACGTTGTGTGCAAATTCTTCAAGTTAGGCCAATTGTCATTTGAGATGGGTTAACTCCTTAACCATCATTTCGAAAGTCAAAGGGGGTGAGAGCTTGAAGGAGTTCAAACCTATTAGCCTAATAGGCATCCCTTGCAAGATCTTATCTAAGATCCTGGCTAGCATGTTTCAGGCTGCTCTTCCTAAAGTGATATCTCCACCTCAAAATGCATTCATATCTGGAAGGCAAATTCTTGATTGCGAACTCTTGGCTCGTGAATGCATCGGCACATGCCATAAGGTGGGCGGGAAAGGAATAGTATGCAAGCTTGATTTGGAGAAAGCCTATGATCATGTAGATTGGAGCTTTCTAGACTACATGTTGGTTCGGATGGGTTGCAATCCTTATTTGAGAAAGTAGATCCAAGCGGGTATTCAGTCGGTAAAATTCTCATTCCTATCAAACGGATCTCCCTTCAGCTACTTTAGGGCTTCTCAAGGTCTACACCAAGGGAATCCTCTCCTACCATTGATGTTCTTGTTAGTCTTTGAGGCTCGTAGCAAGATGTTGCATAAGGGCGTATCCACAAAGTTGTTCAAACTCAAAGGCTTTAAAGTGGAGAAATGGATTTGTAGATCTCCCACCTGCAATTTGCAGACAACACAAGTATCTTCTGTGAGGTCGTCGAGTCCATGGAGGATACATTTGAGGAAAATCATCAAATCCTTCGAGGTGGTCTCAGGGCAGAAGGTTAACATATCCAAGAGCGGGATCCTCAAAATTCATTTTCTCCAGACAAAATCTCAAGGATGGTTGATACCTTCAGAAGCAAGGTAGATCCTTCCCATCAACGTTGTTCGGCCTATCCCCCTGCATGGGAAAACCGGCCAAGCACCTATGGGATGGGGCTGTCAAGAAGATGAAGAGGGCACTTTCCCCGTGGAAGAGTAAGCACCTTTCCTCAGGAGAAAGAATCACTCTCGATAAGGATGCTTTATCAAATCTCCCCTTATAACTCTTTAGATGTCCTAGATCAGTGTTAGAAAGAGCAAAGGGAGATTTTTTTTTTGTCGAGTTGCATCTAAAGGCAAGTTTCCCTTATTAGATTGGAGGGAAGTATGTAAACCCTTCAGGGAAGGTGGCGCCAATATCATACGCCTAGAGGACATCAACACAATGCTTTTGAGGAAGTGGGTTTGCAATTCGAAGTAGAAGAGAACCAATCATGGAGGATCATGTCAGGAAGAAAATACAATGATTCTAGAAGTGGTTGGTGGATCATGGAATCATCCCCATACAAGGCCTCCAATACCTAGAAATCGATCAATCGCGTGGGGAGTAAAGAGGGGATCAACTTCTCAGTCGCGACTGGGGAGTGCATTTGCTTTTGGGATGGTGCCTAGATGAAGGAAAATCCTCTTATATAGGAGTTTCCCAATCTAGCCAACCTGTCTCTAATCGTGGACATTTCTATTACAAATTGCTTCTCTGACAATGTCACAGCTCCACCATGCAAGCGAAATCTTTTCGATCACAAGGCAGAGGAATTGGTGAGGTTCCTCTCTCATCTCCAAGGAATTTGACCCAAATACTATGGTTTGACGAAGAAAGAAATCAGGCAAATATTCTATGTGCTCCTTCGACCGAACCTCCCATCGTGACCCTGAAGGTAGCTCAGAAGAGAGCCATGGTCATCCCAAACATCTACCTTATGTGCATGGAAGACGTGGAATCGATGGATCATCTTTTCATCCACTATCCTTTCCCTTGGAGTTGTGGACTACCATTTTTTATTCCTTCAAAGTCGCTTTGGTCATTTCAAGCTCCATCGAAGATCTATTCCTCACATGGCATGAAGGTGATCCCGGGGAAAATTAAAAGTATAAATGGCAGATATCCTTGTTAGCAGAAGGCCTTTGGTCTTTCTAGGAAGAGGAACAATCATTGCTTTCAAAATAGTAGCAGTTCCCTCTCAGAAGGCTCTAGAAATGTTTTTAGATGCATATTTGATTAGATGGGCTGATTTTTTTTTTATTTTTTTAGGTCCAGCGCTGGCAATAGGTAGCTGTTGTTTTTGCTTGTTGTTGTATTCTTTGCCTTTTGGCTTTCTAATAAATTTCATTGCTTCTCAAAAAAAAAAAAAAAATTCAAAAAAATAAATAAATAAATAAACAATACACACACATGACTCAGAATATTCTTTCTGATGAGAGGAGGCCTGAAAATGTTAGACGCATTGCTGTTTGCCACTTATAGAACTTTTTCTTTTTGAAGGGTCACTTATAGAACTTATAGAGATACCCTAACCCAGAATTAGAAAGACAGGTGCCTTACCATAGATTGATCAACATCAGAACCGGCTACTGATACCACTCCAGAGAGTGCCTCAAGTGCTACCCCTGCAAGAAGCACGGTAATCCACAGAGATCAGAATGCCAGAGCCAAAGCCAAACATACAGGCATGACCATTTAACAACTACAACAAACATTTAGCGTCCCTTACAAGAACTGCAAAATAGGGATTGGTTCGGTAACTTAGGTAGAACCCATTTGTTTTATATTCAGAGTGGAATGGAAAACAAAAGCCGCATTACGGGCCCATTTGGACACACCCTTAAAAGAGGTGTTTGCACCAAAATGGGTTAGTGCCAAACACAAGTTTGTGATGAACTTACGCAAACCCGTCTCATCTCCCACTAGAAAAGAGGTGATAAAAAGCCAACTTAACAAAAGGGCTCGCCGAAAAAGAAAAAAAAAAAAAAAAAAAGACAAAACAGGCGCAAAAACCTCTTTTGCAGAAGTGCATTCAAATAGGCCCTAAGCTAGGTTCAATTGTCCTGATTCCTCAGCCCCAAAAATGTAAGCTTGCACATTCTTATTGCGCTTGAGAAGAAGAACACATCCCATCTCCCACTGTATGAGGCAACTATGAAATACATCCTCAGTAGCAAGGGAAAAGAGCAAAAGAGATAGATGAGGCTGCTAAATTCTGAGTTTAACATTATAACCACGAGACATGGGGCCATTCGCTTGAAAATTAACTCCAGCAAACATTTGTAATTGGTAAAGAAACTTAAAAATCATTAACCAATGTGAAGCGAGGTCAATTGCATCCAAATCCAAGAAACCAATGAAGTTGTGTAAAATTTGAAAAACCAAAGTATAGAATTAAGTACCAGCAGCATATGTACTAGATTCTGCACCATTAGAATTATAGCGCCATCTTCCATCACTCTGACTGAGTGCCTGTCAGTAACAATGCACTGATTATTTGTAGTTTGTCATTGCAAATGGAAATGGCAAAGAATCATCAATGAGTACATAAATGGAAATCAGAGAAGAAAATGAAACATGAAGCATATTTACTGACCTTGATGGAATGAAAAATGCCATCTGCATCCTCAATAAGCACATTGATTTTGGAATCTTGATCCTTCATAACAAAAATAGAAGAAATGAACCAAAAGCGATGGTACTGAAATAGCATAGAGTTTCATGCAGAGAGGCACCCAAATCAAATACAGTGTCACATTTTAATGGCTAATATAAAAAAGAGAAAAAGAACGTCGCTGGTAAAGAAGCCAAAGATTTGAAAGAGTCGGAAAAATGACAAACTGCTCTGGGGAACCTAGCACTTAATGGAAGGAGCAGTAGCATAAAAATAAAATTAATAATAATAATAATAAGACAATGGCATCAATACAGATGTGTAACCTTGAACTTGATAGTCAACAAGATTGGTGAAAATGTTTACCTTGATAAGCACCAAGCTTCCAATAGAGTAGTAGAAGTCAAGTAGGCTACTTGCATCCTTAACGGCAGCTTGAAGTTTTGAAGCAACATCCTTTAAAGAAATATGCATGATCAGCATGTTAGGACTAATGACAAGCATACAGCTTTATAAAATACAAAATAAACTATTTAAGCTAACCACAAAGTTATTAGATGATCAGTGCTAAAAGCTTAGAAAGGGCACCTCAAAAACTCTGGCATCAATTTGGCATCCTATGATGCTGTTAACTCTCAGAGCATAGAACAAGTCCTTTGCCTTAGAAGATGTTGAAGCAAGTGTCTCCACTACTAGTGGGCATGTTGCAGGACTTATATCCACATTTTTCTCAATGCCAAGAATCTGAAACGTTCTTAGTGCCTCAAAAGTTTCTTCCAAGCTGTAGAAGAATAAAACTAAATTAGCCAATAAATGTTGCATTCTAGAGATGCCTATAATCCAATGGACAGACAAATTGAGAGCCATAAGAAGCTAATATCTACAGAAATTGTAATGTTTGAAGAAAATAAAGGATTAAAAAAATGTCAACAAAATAAATGGTAAAATATGCCTTACATGGAAACAGACAGCTGTAGTTGTGTGGATGAAATATTCTCAAATTTGAACCAGATCATAAAGGTCATTTATCTTTTTTAAGATAGTTATAAGTACAAAAGTACCAAAAATTTATGGAAAAACAAGTCACGGACAATCCATCACAGACAGACATTGAGCAACAATGTTTAACTAATATACAGCATTCCTTGACATTTTTTAATAGTAATTAACAGTACAATGCATACAGACAAAATCAGACACACTGAAGAAGTCAGTTTTAGCATGCTACATACAGCCCATTTCATGAAAGCTGCACTCCAATTCCCGTTACCAAAAAAAAAAAGACATTGAGTATTGACAGAGGTTAATGGTAATTCACCTCGATTCAAACTCGAAATTGTCAATGCAAAAATTTAGAGTCAATGCCCGTATCACAATATGCATGCCGTGCACTAGCCTGGCAACATGGACTCCGCATTGTGGCCCACTGCAGATTGGTGACATAGACATAGCCCCATCCATGGAGCTCCATGACGAATGTAGCCAACCCCCCATTTTGTTTCCAACACCCGGCTTGAACACTGTCCATCAGAAGCATGGATTGTCCAATTGGCATGATTCTGCCATGTGAACCACGCAAAGTAACGCCAACCACATGGATGATCCGGATCAATATCACCACGGCCGTGTGGGCCACACATGGCACTCACCACAATTGCAGTGTTCCTATAGCAAGCTATACAAAATCGAAAAAACATTGGAACTAGGATCTTAGCTGAATTCCATCAAACCTTGCAAAAGATCCATCGACTGGTGAAAATAGCTCCAGCGCGGCGGATCGGTGACCGTCCGATATCGGCCGAAAGACCGCGGCATCGCAGACGGACAGCAAGAGGATCAAGACCAGAAACCCTAGGTTCCTGGCCATGCCTGCAAAAGAAAGGAGAAAATGTAAGAGGAAATGGATGGCATGGATCTGAGAGATCGGTGATCTGAGGTTTCTAAGATGCTGAAAGCAAGGGTTTTTGGGGTTTTGGGGAACAGATCTTACAGACGCACCTTTCAGAGAGGGAGATTTCTAGGGTTTTGGGTGAAGACTGGCAAGACGAGAGTTCTTCTACTGCCGTCGTGGATAAGACTAGGACAGGGCTTCGACTGTTTTAAGTCGATGGAAGTGACGATGACTACAAGTCTACGCAATTTAGAGACTTTGCGATGGTTGTGATGCACGCGGGTTTGGCTAGTGACGCTGCCAGCAACCCGGTGCCTAGTGGTCGGTGCTCTGTGGACCCCACCATGATGTATGTATTTTATCCACGCCGTCCATCCATTTTTAAATATAATTTTATGGTTTAATATAAAATTTTAGATAAATATAAATCTCAGGTGGACCACATGGGAAAACAGTAGTGATTGAATGTCCACCATTAAAAACCTCATAAAGGCCCACTGTAATGTTTATTTGACATCTGACCTGTTAATTACGTCATACAGACTTCGATGAAGGGAAAATATATATATCAGCTTGATCCAAAACTTTCATGGGCCCAGTAAATTTTTAATGGTGGGAATTCAATCAACACTGTGCGGTACACTTGAGATTTAGATCAACCTCATTTTTAGGCTTATAATATAAAATGATACGGAAGAATGGGTGGACGGAATGGATGAAACACATACATCACGGTGGGTCCCACATAGCACCGACCAAGCAATGTCAGTGGCCAATCCATTTCCTGCTGTGATCGGGTGGGGTTGACGCGACAGGAAATAGATGGGGAAGGAAATGCCCACCATGATATTCATGCCATCCAAACCATTCATAAGATTGTTCTCTAGCGATTGATGACTGATGAATGTTTTGAGACCTCCCTTACAATGGCATGCATCATCAGATTGGCCCACCTGACTAGATGGTCTGGATCAAATCAAGCAGATCTGTGTAGGCCAGACGAGCTAAAAGCAGCCATTATTTTTTTTTGTTAGCCTGTCAGTACACCCAAGTTCACACTCCAGTGTTATCCACCACCGATAGCGAATCGATACCAAGACTTCATTGTTAAAACGAGGTATAGACCACCTTGTGCATGCGTGCGTGCACTTGATCAGTAGACTCCCTTGATTTTTTTGGCCATAAGGGGTCCAAACGGTGGGCTATACATGATGAGCGGCTTGGTCCAGCACATGTATCCTGCATTGCACACGTGTAAGCAGTTTGTGTGAGAGACACTTTCAATTGTGCGGTTGAACTTAGGGGACGACGTTAGGTGTGCCAGGCCTTCCCTGAGGGAAACGGATGGGGCTACTCACCCTGCCGCTTGCCAATGACTCGTGGTCGGTGTTTTGTGGGCCCCACCGTGATGTATGTGTTTCATCCATGCCGTCCACTCATTCTTCCAGGTCATTTTATGATACGAGCCCAAAAATGAGGTTGATTCAAATCTCAAGTGGACTGCATGGTATTGATTGAACGCCCACCATTAAAAACTTATCGGACCACAAAAGTTTTGGATCAAGCAGATATATAATTTTTTCCCTTCATCCAAGCCTGTATAACTTAATCAACAGGTTAGATGTCAAATATCCAGTACAGTGGGCCCTATGTGGTTTTTAATGGTGGACATTCAATCACAACATTTTTCCATGGTGTGGTCCACCTGAGATTTATATCTACCTCGTTTTTGGGATCGAGCCCTAAAAGTATCTTTCAAAATGGATGGACGGATGGGATCAAGCCCTAAAAGTATCTTTCAAAATGGATGGACGGGTGGATAAAACACATACATCATGGTGGCGTCCACATAATACCAACTACTAGCCACCTAGCTGGTGTCAGCATCACTAGCCAAACTGCATCCTCACCCAAGACAGCACGGCCCTTACAATGGGGCCCACCTTGATGTGTATGTATTCTATATCCAAGCCATTTATCTATTTTGACAAGTCGTCCGAGGAATGAGCCCAAAATTGAATAAAATTCAACTCTCAAGGCAGACCTTACTATAGGAAACAATGGTAATTGAGCCTAAGGTTTTCATTATGTTTATTTGGCCATCCAGGTGGTTGATGGGGTCTTATACAAAGGATAAAATGAATATTAGCTTAGATCTTCATTTTTTTCACCTGTGCACCAAAACGATTTAATGACAATGTGGCTATAGAGTGCATACATCAAGGTGGACCACAAAAATACAAAATATCCAACGTTTAAGTGGACCACATCAAATGATAAGCTTGGTTGCATTCAAATGCACAAAGGATTAAATGTCAGTTGCATTAAATGCAAGATTCAGCAGTGGTGTGCCCCATTTGATCGTTCAATCTGTCTCATTTTTGTTATGATGCTTTAAAATAATCTGAGAAAAGGGATAGACGGTTTGGATTTACAAATACATCACAATGGGCCCACCCACAGAACTGCCCATTGGACGGGCTAGGGTAATACGCAATCCACATCCCGTTGTTGCACACCACATGCCTAGCTACCTCCAGCTAGCCTAGGCTATTGGCAGCAGATGAATGGTTTGGTGTGAGGCCACCGACGGAAAATAATAATGGTGCGGTTGATTTGTGGACCCCACCATGGTATATGTATTTCATCGATGTCGTTCATCTATTTTTACAGATTATTTAAAAGCATGATACAAAATATTAAAGGGATAAAAGTCTCGGGTGGACCACACCACAGGAAAACATTAATAATTGGATATCCTCCATTAAATTCCTCCTAAGGCTCCGGATCGAGTCGGATCTGATCGGATCGGATCCTTTCGGATCGGATCTGTCCAGATTGACGACGGCTCGATCCTGATCCGAAAAACATTCGGATCTGAAATATCTAAATCGATCTGCACCGATTCAGACCATCGGTTCGGTTAGAATCGAGTCGGATTGGGTCTGATCGGGTCGAATCCACCGGATCGGACCTTTTTTGCCCAGCTTTACTTAAGACAAGCCTAAAAAATTTGTAGGGCGATTCCTGATGATTTTTATCCAAAGAATAAAGTTGGCTTCACCAAGGTCTTTCATCTCAGAGTTTGAGAATAATCAATATCAACAATTGCATGTCATTACCAGCTAGCAGGATATCGTCTACATATAAAGATAGTATCAAAAAAGATCTTTCAGACTGTTTAATGTATACACAATGATCTTCTTCACTCATTGTGAATCTAAAAGTAGTGATGGTTAAGTGAAACCTCATATACGACTGTCTTGAAGATTGCTTCAGCCCATAAATAAATTTTAACAACTTGCAGGCTTTCTTTGGATGTTTTCTGTCCATATAACATATAGGTTGTTACATGTATATCTCTTCATCCAAGTTACCATTTAAGAATGTAATCTTTACATCCATCTGATATAACTCTAAGTTTAAACTTGCGACAATGGACAAGATCATGCGGATTTAGAAGAACTTTACAACAGGTAAAAAAGTTTTATTGTAATCAATGCATTCTAAACCTTTAACAATTAATCGGATTTTATACTTGTCCACTGTACCATTTGTCTTTCTTTTGATCTTTAGTACCCATTTATTACCTATCGCTTTGCGATTGGAAGGCAAATCAACAAGTTCTCAAACTTTATTCTTTTTCATAAAAGCAATCTCTTCATCCATAGCATTTATCCAATCGACCGTGTTAGAAGATAATAATACATCCTGATACGAATCAAGTTCATCATCATCAACCGCAATGCAAGAAAATGTTTGTCCCTCAATATCGAAGTATCTTAAGAGAATCGATCCTCTTTTGCTTCGACGTAACTCACGAGCCCGCTGAGATATCCTTCTACTATCCTGACGAACTATAGGAGCATCATCATTTTGAGAAGCAGAACTCACACTTTTCAGAGATACATCGGGTATTTCAAAGAGTTCTATTGGAACTTTTTGCTTCATTCGGCTAGGTATCTATCTTCGACGAAGATCACTTCCTGGGATTCTATCTCAATCCAACATTCATGGTCCTTGTAAACTAAAACTTATCCCTTTGAATGCATGGGGTACGCATGGGGTACCTTATGAATACGCATTCAATGGTTTTACTATTAAGTTTACCTCTATGAGGAGTAGGCAGCAAAACATATCCCAAAGATCCCCAAGGGCGTAGGTTGGGTAAAGAATGAATCCTCTCAGACTACATCTCGTATGGGGTTTTAGAAATAAATTTGGATGGTAGAGAGATTTGCTTATGCCATCATTGATCTAACCATGTCCAATAGTATCTCATTTTTTCTCTTCGCAAGACTATTTTGTTATGGAGTGTAAGCCATTGTGTACTGCCGAACAATGCCAACGTTTTTAAAATATGATTTAAACGTTTCAGATATATACTCACCACCTCTATCAAATCGAAAGATTTTAATCTTTTTTTTAAACTTATTTTCCACCTCAGCTTTACATTTAAAAAAACAATCAAAAGCCTCAGATTTATGTGAGATGAGATACACATATCCATAGCACGAATAATCGTCAATGAAAGCGACAAAGTATTAACATCCATTTATGGCATGTATATTGAAGGGTCCACATATGTAAATGGATTATCTCTAGTATGTCCTTAGACCTAGCCGCTTTAGGAAATGGTCTCTTCGAAGTTTTCCTGAATACATAATGTTCACAAAATAGAAAATCAACTTTAGATAAGGAGTCTAACAGACCATAACATACTAGTCTTATCATACGATCTTGTTTCGATGTGACCTAACCTTGCATGTCATTTTTTACGTCCAAATACGACAATTTCATTAGACATAGTAGATAAAGCAATATGTGTATTATCGTTATTTATATTAAGAATAAATATATCTGAAATTAAATTTTTTCATACAAAGATGATGTTATTTAGTCTGAAAGAAACTCTTGTCCCAAAAAATCGAATATCAAAACTATCAAATAATAACCTATAAACAAAAATTAAATTCCGACGCATCCCGCTGCATAAAGAGTATCATGGAGGATTATTGTTTGCCCTATGCGCGTACGAAAATGGGAAACGTCAATCCGTGGTACGTCTTCGACAGCATTATTTCTCATATACACCTTGTAATTTTTCTTGGCTACAGGCCAGAATTCCTCGAGTCATCGATGATTCCATGTCACGTGCTTTGTTGCGCCTAAATCCAAAATCCACTTGTTGGATATAATTAGAGGTTTAAACGAGCCGGGCTAGCCCGGTTAATTCACTCGACTCGGCCCAACTCAGAACTGAGTTCGGTCCGAGATGGGCCATTTTCTTCAGCTCGAAACTGAGTTCGGCCGAGTTCGAACCGACTCGATCCGAAACTCGACTCGACCTAGCCCGACTCAGCCATTCACACACACACATATATTCCTAAATTCTTACCCTAACCATTCAAACTTGCCAAAGCCCTTCTCATGAACTTGTTGTACGGTCCGAAACTGGCCCGAACTTGCCCGATTGCTGACCGGGCCGAGTTCGAGCTGGATATGTTGGCCCGGTGACCGAGTCGGGCCAGGTTCGGCTGGGTTTGGCTAGTGACCAGGCGGGGCTAGGTTTGGTTGGTGGCCGGGCCAGGCCGGGTTCAATTGGGTTTGATTAGTGACTGGGCCGTGCTAAGTTGAGCTCGGTTTGGCCCGATGCACACCCTTAGATATAGTATCAACGTAAAATATTTCAGAACAAAACTGTACATGCAAAGTATCCAGTAACTTAGGAATTACCGTCTTTTTATGAGCACACTACCGAGCATAATGGCCGAAATTTTTGTAGACAAGGTAGACTATATTTGTCTTTTTCTACTTATTCTTTTCATTATCCTTATTGAGATTTGAAGGAAATGTTGTAGACTTCTGTTATTAGTTATTCTTTTTTACCTTGTTGTGAGTTTTGAACTGTTTTTTGTTAGTTTTTCGCTTATGGGTCTCTACTACAAAGGCCTTGGCCAAACTAGGCTGAATTGCATTCATTTCAACCTCACGTACCAAGTGACCACAAAAGTCTCTTAACGTAGTGATAGAATCAATATGATTCAAAATTCTTTTGATTGGGACCCAAGATTTAGGCAAGGAACGGTGCATTGCTATTATCTTTTGATTTTCAGTCAATTTACACCCAACATTCATAAGGGCACCTATCATCTGCTTCATCTTACGAATATGATCTTTGATTGGGCCGCTAATTGGCATCTTATACTCCTAAAATTCTAATTTCACTGCTTGAACTTTCGCATCTGACTTTTGCGCATAGATATTTGTCAGTGTTTTTCAGATTTCCTTAGCGGCGTCATGCACTTCATAAGTAGGTATAATTTCTTTGAGCATAGTGCTGATAAGGACATTACGGGCTAAATGATTCTGTTTACACCACTTATGGTAACGGGTCATTGCAGTCCTATGTTCTCCTAAATTTTTGTTTTCAACCAGTATAGGTTCCTCTTGAACTTCATAGAGTGTGTGCAATATGTCGTCCTTGTCTAGAAGGTTTCGCACTGCGCGGGACCAGTCTTCGTAATTGTTATAGTCAAAATGTTGTCCTTTCATCTATTCAGTGATTAATAATTTGGTGGTCATCTCTACATTGCATAAGTATCACTATTTAGATATAATTTAAGGTATTAACTCTAATCTTCAGCATTTCTATGCGTTATACAAATATAATTTTATAAAAGTATCAATTTCATCTTAAAAAAAGAACTTGATTGTTATACACTGCCCATTCTGATGTAGTCGGCATGTTTGCCACATGTACAATGCATGCAAACATTATAGTTTAGCCACTTATTTGCCAGCAATTATTTATTTTTGTTCCACTATGATTATTATTCCAGATGTACCTATGGACGGTTTGGATATCACGCACACAGCATGGCCCCGCAAATGCCTTTTAAACAAGGACAGTATAGTCATTTTATCCCTTGGGGAGAAGAGATGAGGGAGCATTACCTTTCTACGTGAATTATTCCGCGGTTATGATACTTCCACATCAGTGATGCTGATTGCGTTTCTGACAAATGTGAATTGTGCCTCCATGATCTAAACCACTGTTCTTATGCCACCCACCATTGATAGATGTTGTCCCCAAAATATCCAAGATCAAAAGATCCTAGTCACATTTTGTGGTCCATCTTATTATATCTTTCTCTAGCTATCAATTTTCATGATGCATTTAAGAACCCAACAAAACTACAGTCCGACTTACATAAAGGACGGGTCCCACTGATGAGAGGCAAGTTAAATGACCCAATACATTTCTAAGCCGTGTTGAGGCCAAGTCATCATTTCCTGGGGAGAATGGATGAGAAAAGAGACTTTAACTATTTGTACACGAATTCCTACTCTTTCTTATGTTTCCACACGGAACCGTGAAGAGTGCACGGTCCTCAGCGTGCACATTCATGAGTCCAAATATTACATGTGTACATGCATCCGTGTGGCCCTTAGTTAGGTTCATATGTGCACATCAAGAGTCACGGTGTACACACTGAGTGTTCTGATACCGTTCAAAAAACATAGATTGGAATCTTGTCCAAAGAAAAAGGGTCACTTACCTTTTTAGATAAAAATAATTGAAAATCCTTCGTTGAATGCTCTGATATCACTTTTGGGAAAGTGCGGAAGTGTGAGCCCTCAAGATCTAACAGTCTATATGATTTTTGGAACCCTCATGAAGCCGAAGATTAACGCTCCAGATCCTGTGGCCCGCCTATTTACTATTGGAGCGGATGGGTCTATTCACCCCTTTGATTCAACGGTACACATGGTCCCATATCACAATCTATGGATTAGATCATCCTAAGGACAAGCTAAAATGGATAGATTACTGTGCACATTATATCTCTCTCTATATACTCTCGGTATTTCTTATGATTGATTTTTTACGAGCAAAGCTCATTCCTTTATATAGGAAAAGATGGAATATGGATGAGACTAGATTATCCAGTCTTCTGCATATCTCTCATCCAAAATCAAATTCAAAATTAAATTTGAAAACTAACTGAAAGGAAAAGGCCGGAAGAGACCTTAAAACATGGGACAAACCCACTAGTGATTGCTCACCAGTGGGCCCTACTAGTCTACGTCCAACATTACAGTGGGCCCTTGGAAGTTTTAAATGGTAAGACACTTAATCACCATTGTTTCCTATGATATAGTTCGGTGTGAGATTTGGATCTTCTTCATTTATGGACTCATGCCCCAAAATGATTGGCAAAATAGATGGACGAGCTCACGATTAAGGCCGTATACGACTTGGGTGAAGGCAGGCCACACTTGATCCACTCCCCATAAGGACAAGCACGTAATGAATAAAGACCATCTAATAGATCATCATATGGCATATGTCGGTGATTTGGGTCACTAATTAAGTAATACAAGGAACATCCACCCAAAATAGTGTTGGTCTCCCCATTAGATTAGCAAGACTTATATGAGAAATATTAGCCATTAAAATAGTCCTAATGTCCAAATTCAAATGCATGGCTCCCTGATGAGTTAAAGAATCCAAATTCAAATGTACATGCAGGGACTCCCCATCCATTGCAATAGGATTCATTAGGAGCTATATGTCAACTTTTAAATTATGGTAATAATCCAGTGATCTAGACCATTCATACGATGTGTCTCAGTGGAGCATCATGTGCAAGGTGGTTGATCGTAGGATCTGAAGCATCTGCATTAATAAGCATGAAAGCATTTGAGACGTTGATTGAAGCACGGGAGAGCATTGATCAAGCATCTTAAGTAGAGAACAATAACGAGACTTAATTCGACAAATAAGGTTATCAATTTTAGAAGCCATGCACACTCTGTCCTCATGTAAGATTCAGTTAGAGTTGGTGACCCAAACTCAAATAGGTTATTATATATGACCGAATTCACTGAACACTTGTGCGTACATATTAGTCTCTGTGGGAGCCTCTGGCGGGAGTTAACGTAGGGCCTTACATTTTGAATGCATTCACTGGACGTACATGTTAGTTTCTATAGAGAGCCTCCGGTAAGAGTGCGTGTAGGGTAGAGATGGGCATTAGACCGAGTCGGATCGGATTGGGTCCAACTCGACTCAGTCTGGATTCTATATGGCCCAACCTGAACTCGATCCGATTCGGGGACCGAGTCTGGGTCATCTGACTCGATCCGATCTGATGCACTGCAAGTCTGAACCGAATCGAGTCCGACTCGGTTAGAAAATTTGAATCGGATCGGGTTAGGTATCATTCGGATCGGAAGAGAGAAGTGGCCGGTGTTGTATTAACGTCACTCGTCGGCAAGTTCGTTGGGTCAGACTATGAGGTATGTGTTATATCCAGACCGTCCATCCATTTGGAGAGCTTGTCTTAAGACTCGAGCTGAAAACTAGGACAGATCTAAAGATCAGTTGGACCACGCTGCAAAAAAAGTGGGGGATTGATCTTTTACCATTGAAACCCTTTTTCAGATCATAGAAGTTTCGGATCAATATGAAATTTGTTTTTCTACTTCATCTATGTATTTTTTAAATTATTAACGAATTAGATGGGAAATAAACGTTATGGTGGGGCCCATGTAACTTTGATCTCATTTGAGCCATTCGTACAACTCGGAGCTTGAGGCACGTACGCGCTCGTCTTCGCACGACACATATCTACAATAGGCTGTCACCCCTATGTAGCTTGCGTGTGGAACGTGGATTAGCTACTGACAGATTTAGTAGCTAGACTCCTCATCGAAGTGACGTGACCAAGTTTTGTGGGACCCACCATGATATATGTGTTCTATCCGCACCATCCATTCATTTTGAGATATCAATTTAGGGCAGGAGCCAAAGAATGAGTCAGATCCAAAGCTCAAATGGACCTTGCCACAAAAAAAAAAAAAAAAAAAACAATGGGGAGAGTGATGCTTACCATTAAAATTTTCTAAGGCCCACAAAAGTTTTCGATTAAACTGAAATTTGTGTTTTCCCTTCTTTCATGTCTGTCTTAACTCATGAACACGTTGGATCTCAAATAAACATCATAGTGGACCTTAGGAAGGTTTCAACGGTAGAGTCACTCTTCCCACTATTTTCTGTGGTGGGGTCCACTCCAAATCTAGATCTTACTCATTCTGTCTCATGGCCTAAAATGATCTCTACAAATTGATGGATAGTGTGGATACAACACATACATCATGGTGGTTCCCACATAACCTGGTGATATGACTTCAGTAGGAGTCTTGCAGTCGCTAGCTACTTAATAGTCAACATGTTTCATTACATGCGTGTGGTACAAGAAACCATTTGAAGCTCAATATGGCTGTACAGTTGCCCAGCTCTAAGCATGAATGCATGTGGGCCCACCGTGAATGCATGTGGTTGAACCCATTGTTTTGTTGAAGGGAGTAGATGAGTGGCAGAAAGAGAATGAGAGTGGTAGAAGTCATACCTCAGCTCTTTATTTCTCAATCTATTTTAACTACATACTATATGATGGATCGAATTCGATCGGTTCGGATCGGATCCAATCGGATTGAATTCCAGATCAGATCGGTCTGGATTGGCATTGAACCGAACTCGATTCGATAAATGGTCGGATCAAACTAACCCCACTCGAACTGCACTAATCCAAGCCATCAGTTCGGTTCGATTCAGGTCGGATCGGGTCGGATCCACTGGATTGGGTCAAATATGCCCACCTCTAGCGTAGGGCATCGAATTATGACTGCTAGTGATTGTTAGTCAGCCAATAGAAAACTAACCCTCCACGGGAGCCACCGACACGAGTGGAAACATATTCATCTGACATAGGAGTGTGCGTGTAGGTTAATGGCTAGCTTAGTATAAACCATTATGAAGGTTAGAGGTGAACTCAATGAAAAACCTCCGATATAGTGAAATCCAGTATACTCGAGGAAAGTACATCCACTGAGAATTGAGTGGGTAAGTAGTTGAATAACTATACGTGCTTATGTTTGTAATTATCATTTTGCATGTTTCTATTCATGCTTATGAGTTTAATTTGTTGAATTATATAAATGCTTGAATGGATTATATGTTATGCATCTAATTGATTGCGCACACACATATACAAGCTATCTATCTTACTTATAGATTCGTTGCTTATATGGTTGCATCTATTATAATATGTGTGACTGGACCCACTTGATTTGTAAGTATAGGTTTTATTTGTCTTATTTCTTTAAACTGGTAAGTTGTTTTAATTGTTATTTTCCTTATTACTTTAAACTGGTAAGTTGTTTTAATTGTACGAGATTTTTTAAGTGGTCCCCCCCAATCCTATCTCTAAGGCTTAGTCGTAATTCTAAGCTTCG
This sequence comes from Magnolia kwangsiensis, assembly GCA_037074715.1. NCBI lineage: Eukaryota > Viridiplantae > Streptophyta > Magnoliopsida > Magnoliales > Magnoliaceae > Magnolia > Magnolia kwangsiensis. The sequence continues at coordinate 37,356,412 of CM073574.1, read as the reverse complement.
TTAAACGTTTGCGTATCGTGGTAGACAATCCATGTAATTTTATGTTCGTGGGTATAGATCTTAGTCAGTATATTTCAATCATTCGGATCACTCAAAAACAACCAGAAGCTCACAACTTCTTCCTGCTAACTATCTAAAACCGGTTGCTATCAACCCAACGAGGTTTGAGCGAATGGTCTTCACCATAGGTTTGCTCCCTATAGGTGAGGGTTCGATTCCCTTCCTTGGCTTTACTTGATACACGTGGTTGTGGGTGATTGCTTGTATCTACAGGGATTAATCTCACTTAAAAAAAAGAGGTGGGGACACCCTGTGTGTTAAAATAAAAAAAAACCAGTTGCTATCAAGATTCAATCCATGCCATTTTTTGCCTTCCAACACATCTACATCGTCCGAAATGAATTTGTATGAGCGTCTACAAACCGCTTTAAAATAAACAACCCGCTCCATCACGTGTTCTTATAGCACTCACAAGGAACATGTATATTTGAAAAGCTTCGAACCCACCAACTTCTCATTATTATGAGTCCAAAAAAGTGGGTCCCACAAGCTTCGTTGGACTCATTTAAGCCATTCATAATAATCAGATTAGAAGATTAATCATCTGAATATATTCCACCATCACCTCTAATTGAACGGGACGATTAAACGTTGACTTCACCAAATGATTTCCATGTCACTGCGTAGTTCATGCATTCTCTCATGCATTTAATCAAGATGTGATGATCATGAATGTTTTGCCTATTTTACAAACTATGCTTGAATATGACAATAGAAACGAAAACTTAGTGAGACTTTTTCGTTGAGATAGCCACTAACTCTTATTATATAATTACACAAAATAGATGAACATAGATTATGAGATTCTTAATACGTGGATGAACTATTTGAGGAGCCATTTCATAACATTGTTAAGCTCTTTAAATTAAACCAGTAGTTAGTTTTTTTGTGGTTTTTTGAACATTCCCCCATCTGGATGAACTAGCGTGTATGTTGTAATACTTGGATTACTTCCCAATTTCTTTAGTATATCTCACTTGCAGATGCCTACTGTTGAGATGTGGAGCCACATCTGGGTAGCGTCACTCAACCAATCGAGTGGGCTGCTCGACTGGTCGAGTGACCCACTCGACTGGTCAAGAGCTTACTCGACTCAAAGTCCAGCGTGCTATGATTTTCCAGGTCCGTGGTGCTCGATCGGTTGAGGCCCTTGCTCGACCAGTCGAGGGTCCACTCGCCCAGTCGAAGAGCTTGCTCGACTAGTCAAGGTTATGCAGATTATTGTGCAAATTTGGTGTGGACTGCGAAAATTTGAGACGGTTTCGAAAGGGTGCAAAAGGGAAGTTGTCTAAACTATAAATAGAGGTTCCTAAGGCTTTTCTATGTGATTCTAAGTTGTATGCAAAGGATTTTTTTCTATACATCTAAGGGGAAGAAGTTAGTATATTGCTTATAATCTCATTTTTCTTCATAGTAGAAGTTTGCACCCGTGGTGTTTTACCCTTATTTGGGTTTTTTTCACGTATATTTTGTCTCGTTGTTTGTTTGGTTTGCTTTGATTCTATTTCTTTTTGTTTATCGTTTGTGGGTGAGACCGAAGATTGGATCTCGGTTCACTACGTTGTTGGCGTGCTGCGCAATAACTGGTATAAAAGCTATTGGTTTAGTTCAAGTGGAAGCGATAACGGAAGAAATAAATACTATAATTGAGAAGTTTGATAGTTCAAACTTTGCCTTCTTGAAGATGCAGATGGAGGATTATCTATATCAGAAGGACCTCTATATTTCTCTAGGAGGAAAAGAGAAGAAACAAAAAAAGATGACAAATGATAAATGGTCTTTATTGAATTGGAAGACTTTAGGAATGATTCGACTCTCTTTATCTAAGAGTGTCACCTTCAATATATCCAAGGTAAAGACCACAAAAGAATTAATGCAGGCTCTAGCTACGATGTATGAGAAATCTTTAGCGTCCAACAAGGTTCATCTTATGAAACGACTATTCAACATGAAGATGTCAGATGGTGAGAGCGTGACTGAATATCTAAACGAGTTCAATATAATCACGAGCCAATTGGAACCCATTGGCATCACTTTTGAGGATGAGGTCAAGGCGTTATTGATCTTGTCTAGTTTTTCAGACAGTTGGGATGGTTTGGTGATTGCCGTAAGCAATTCTTTATGGTCGATAAAATTGAAATTCAATGATTGGCTGGTCTAATTATCAGCGAAGAATCTAGAAGAAAGGCATCGAGAGTTTCAGAGGATTCGAGGAATGCTTTAAACATTGAAGGAAGAGGAAGAGCGCCGAACAAAGGAGGCAATAAACACGAACGTTCTAAGTTGAGGAATAAGTACAAGGGACCGAAAGACAAAGATGAGTGTTAGCATTGCGGGAATAATGAGCACATGAAACATGATTGTAGGGTGTTTAAGAAACAAGAAGGAAGATCTCAATGTGGGAAGGATTTAGTGAATTTATTTAAGGAAAGTGACACAGAAGCATTGATCTTATCTCTTGATGCTCGGAATAAGTTTTGGGTCATAGACTCGGGTGATTCGTTTCATACCACTTCATGTAAGGAAATTCTGGGTGATTATGTATTAGGTGACTTCGGGAGAGTCTACATGAGTGATGATGAGTCCTGCAGTATTGTTGAAAAGGGAGACGTTTATATAAGTCAGAAAGACAAAATGACTTTGAAATTGAAGGATGTCAGACATGTACCGAGTTTGAAACGAAACTTGATCCCAGTGGGGAAGTTGGCTGATACCGGATATGTGACGACATTCACTAGTGATTCCTATAAGATCATAAAAGGTGTTTTGGTAATATCTCGATGCAAGAAGGAAGATACTTTGTACGTAACTTCAGGTTCGTATAGTTTACTCGCAGTCGCATTAACTCGAGTGAATGAGCAGTTATGTCATGTAACACCCCGAATTTTGGCCAACCTGGGATTAAACGTCCTTAGGTTATGGGTCAATTAAAACACCTGAAAAATCGCTTAGAACCCAATTCCATAGCCAAAGAAATCACTTAGGATTAATTCCTTTAGAAAATAAGTGTAAGTTAGCTAGCGCGACGTTAGAATAGCTGGAAAATGGTCCCTGATCACTTTGAATATGTTCTACAAGACCCAAATCGAGTAGAACCAATGACTCTATAATACTCTATAACCTGGGATCAAACTCTAAACCGGTTTGTTCTCTGGACCGCTTTGAATCTTTGTATTGGATCTAGACCGTACGTCGAAAGTCCGATACCTCTTATCTTAGACCGTTAGAACCGCCTAGCTGGACTTGACACTCATTCCGAAAATCAAGTCAAACCGATAATCACAGGCTATTTCATTGAGCCCGGACCGAAGAGAGTGCGAATAGGGACATAGTTGGAATTTCAAATTCAAATCTGGCACACGACTTGACGCGTCAGTTTTGAGCGTTCTGACCGTCAGAATTCATCCAGATTACACCCTCGGATCAGGAGAAATTTCTATTTTATATCATGAGACTTTCAGCCCTGATCTACGTGCGGTGACCGCTGAACTGAAACTGGCCCGCCACGTGCGATCTGCGAACCCTGCCGGATTGAAAACTTGATGTATGCTAGATCCAGTATGCATGAGCTTAAATCCGATCACATTCGGTCAGGGGACCACCGGAAAGCATCTTTTGGACTGAAACAGCCCCGATTTGGATATGCACCAAGTAAACATTGTTCCGGAGCCTATTTCGGGCCATTTTGGGCTTATAAAAGGGGTTGAAACCCTCACTCCTCTCTCCCATCCGAATTTGCAAAAATCCCTAGATTGGGAGAGAGAAAAGGTGAGAGTTTGTGAGAGAAGGTGGGAGAGTTCTTCCTGCCACTTGTGCTACGTGTTGCACGTGCTTAAGCAACGCATCTCTATCGCTTTCCCGGTGATTCCTCCGCTTTTTCAGGTATGAAATAACCCTAGAAAGTTGTTGATTTGAGGTTTACTAGGATTCATAGCTTGTTAGTTGACGTAACTCGTGAATTAGGTTCTCTTATCGCTGTAGACGAAGCGTATACGCTCCGTTCGAACTCACACCCCAAAAAGGAAAAAGGTGCAGATTTTAGACGCTTTGATTGACTGTTTTCAAAGCTTTCAATGTCGTTTAATAGTAGATTCTTGACGGCAACGCCGTTTGACATGTACAACATGCTGTCCGTTTCCTGTTTCGTAAACCAACAAAGAATATGAGATTTAGGGCATTTTAGTCATTTGTAGGAAGTACTGTTTTCATTCATATTTTGCTGACGTGATTGACATGGCTTCTTGTCGCATTAGGATATTAGGAATGCGTGCATAATTAGTTTGGCGAAGAGATTCGCCTAATTGCGCACTTCGGGTCGACATACTATATGTAGACTTAAGTGTGTAGTGTATGTGTTTGTATAAATGCTTGTATTAGTATGTATTGAATTAAATGGTGTTATGAATTAGTTTGAGATTGATTTCTCAATTAATATGCTGGTGTAAATGGTTTCCTACATGTTAGCCATATGCATGATTTCATAATATGAATGAAATGCATGTGCCTGACAATTCGCGTAAGCTGTATGTTATAACATGTGCTTGATGATTTCATTTTGATTTAGTTTGAGATTGAATTCTCAATTAATATGCTGATGGAAATGATTTCCTATATGTTGGCGATATGCATAAGTTCATTATATGTACGAAAGGCATGTGTTAGATGATTTACTTAAGTTGTACGATATAACATGTGTTAACATGCTCACATGATTGTGTTTCATTTCCAATACTCTCACATGATCGTTGACGTGGATTTATATGTGTTTGGGACTATACGTAGTCCAGGCAGTCGGCAACCGAGCGAATTCGTGGTTAGCTTATCTTGGCCACGAAGGACGCGTCGATGAACGCGAGTCGTGTTGGAGTTGGCGGCAGTGGTTAGGCCACGCGAAGTATTTTACGCACTTCATGTCGTTCGACTTGCGATGCGATCGTGCTAGTCGAGCCCGTCAAGTAACCCGACTGGCCGTTGTATGTTCACCCTGCATGAGTCATAACTGCTTGAACCTAGGGTACTGAACTTACCATTGTAAACTCTGTTAACCATGGTACCTTGATCCATAAAGACTCATGAGCCGGGCATGGTGGTATGGGACACCGTGGTCGAGCTGTCGGCCTACGCTGGGGCCACAAACCTCCCCGTAGTGACCAGTGAACACTTAGACTCGTGAGCAGATTATGGTGGTATGGGACACTATATTCTTGCTGTCGGCCTACATTGATAAGGTGATGGAGGAGCGGTGCAACGAGTGCGAGCAACAGCCCTGGCAGCCCTTTGTAGTGACCGCGAGCGTATTCTGAGTCTACGGGAGGCGACGACCCTTCCGTAGCAGTAGAGTACAGTAGGCCTGTATTGATAAGGTGATGGGGGAGCGGAGCAACGAGTGCGTGCAACAGCCCTGGCAGCCCTTGCAGCGACCTACAAAATATACATCGTATGAGATTACTAGGAGTGACGACCCTAGACAGGATCTGTGTTGGGATTGATACAAGGGAGGTACCTTAGTTTCCCAATCCTGCTGTTTGAATGGACTAATAACAACTTGAAAATCATATTACCATAAAATTGCATGTGCCTGGAAAATGTGAAGCACTCTAGGGAGTGTGGCATGCCGCGGTCGTAAGATGTTACCGTATGAGGGAGATCGTCGGTGAGGGCATACATCACGTCATGTCATACTGCATTAACAACAGTATTAGGATTGTTTGATTTGCTGCTTTACTATTATCGCATGATTGATTTGATAACATGCTAATCTCTGCTCTCTTATCCCACTGAGTTGATCACTCACTCCCACGTTACGGGATGGTGTTTCCGGACACCCACCAGTCCCTATTGTGATTGCAGATGATGGCACGGCCTGCGAGGCGGAGCTGGATTTAATGATGAGGAGGAGGATCTCTCCTTTATGCGTGATCTGATTGATGGGATTTACAGGGAGGTTGATTAGATACATCGACACTTATCATTTTATATTTTTAGCGCCCTCATGTATATTCATTTTATTTACTTTTGAAGTATACATGTATGTGTATAACCTGGTAATATATTCACACTCTGGAGACATACAACAGTTTATATACGTTATACATACTATCACAGTCTTCCGCTTGCAAATTTAACTATCTCTGGAGTATGATATGTTTTTCTGGCTTAATCTCACTCATGTTTAATACATTATCACAGACAACATTCAATCATACATATCTATGTTGCATAAATAATATTTTGGAACTCGGGAGTTGGGTTTTTGCTCGACCCCCCGATTTTCGGGATGTTACATGTCATTGGAGGTTGTGATATATAGTGAGAATGAGATGAAAGTGTTATTGTCAAAAGGGAAGCTGTCAGGGTTAAAGTCTATTAGCTTAAAATTCTACGAGAACTACGTGTATGTCAAACAGAAGAGGGTAAGTTTCAAGAAAACAGGACGTGCTCCAAAAACGCATCTGTTGGAGCTTGTACACATTGATGTGTGGGGACCGGCATAGGTATCATCTCTTAGTGGCTTACGTTATTTTTTTTGTTTTATTGATAATACTTGTAGAAAACTGTGGATCTATTTCTTAAAGCACAAATCTGATGAATTTGATGTATTTAAGAAGTGAAAAGTAATGGTAGAGAACGAGACAAGTAAAATAGTAAAATGTCTCAGATCAGATAATGGGGGAGAATACTGTGATAAGAGGTTTGAGGAGTATTGTGTAATAAATATAATCAAACATCAGAAAATGATTCCAGGGATACCGCAATAGAACAGTGTGGCTGAGCACATTAACAGGACTATTCTTGAGCGCGCCAGGAGCATGAGGTTACATGAAGGATTGCCTAAGATGTTTTGGACAGATGCTGTGAATAATGTTGTATATCTCATTAATAGAAGTCCCTTAACACCATTGAATGGTGGGCTACCAGAAGAAACATGGACTGAGAAAGAAGTAAACCTTGCATATCTCAAAGTATTCGGTTGCACTTCATATGTTCATATTGATGCAAAGTACAAAAACAAATTGGATGCGAAGTCCAAGAGATGCACGTTTATAGGTTACGAGCAATATGATTTTGGCTACCATTTTTGGAATACAGAGAACAAGAAAATCATCAGAAGTGGAGACGTAGTCTTTAATGAATAAGTGATGCATAAGGATAGTGTGTAGCAAAATAAGGCCGATGAGAAAGAATTCGAGAGTTGAAAGAGTTACTGGACCCAGGTGTTACAGTGCCACAGGATGAACATGCACGGGAGCATAGTCAGGCAGAGCCGCAGACACTGGTTGTGAGGAGGTTTACTCGGGAGAGGAGACCCACGGTCTGATACTCACCCTCCTTACATTATCTACTACTGATAGATAATGGTAAACCAGAGTGTTTTGAAGATGCATTATATTCAGATACACGGGTTAAGTGAGAGCAGGCCATGGATGATGAGATGGACTCTCTTGAGTCTAATCGTACATAAGAGCTAGTTACTCTATCTAAGGGTAAGAAAACTCTTTATAATAAGTGAGTTTATAGACTGAAAGAGGAGCACGATGGTTTAGAATGGTACAAGACAAGATTGGTTGTGAAAAGATTCCAACAAAAGGCAGGTATTGACTTCACTGAAATATTTTCACATGTGGTGAAAATGTCTATGATTCATATGGTCTTGAATATAATGGCTATAAAGGACTTACACCTAGAGCAACTAGATGTTAAGATAACCTTTCTTCATGGGGACCTTGAAGAAGAGATATATATGCATCGGTCGACAGGATACGTGGCACTAGGAAAAGAGAATATGGTGTAAGACTGAAGAAGAGTCTATATGGCCTGAAGTAGGCCCAAAGGCAGTGATACAAGAAATTCAATAGTTTTATGTCGAGAAATGGTTTTAGGAAATATCATGCAAACCACTATTGTTATTTGAAGAAGTTTGATATGTCGTACATCATCCCTCTTCTGTACGTTGATGATATGCTTGTGGCCGGATCAGACACGAAGGACATCTCAGATTTCAAAAGATAAATGTCTAAAGAATTTGTCATGAATGATATAGGAGTTACAAAACAAATCTTAGGCATGAGGATAAAGTGTGACAGGAAAAACAGGAAACTAGTTTTGTTACAAGCAAAGTAAATAACCAAGGTACCTGATCGATTCAATATGGAAGGTGCTAAGCCGATTAACACTCCATTAGTCAATCACTTCAAGATTTTTAAGGAGCAAGGTGCGAAGACGTAAGACTACATAGCTAAAGTCCCAAACGCGTCAGCTATTGGGAGTCTCATGCTGTAACACCCCATACTTTTAGTACTCAGGTGTCACTATATAACCAAACTTAGAAATAAATATAAGTCTAGCTTGAGCAAACGTTCACGTGCATTCTAGCCTAAATATGATGGTTGAATGTAATCCATATCCATAGTTAGGTCGTCCATCCGCTTCCTTTAAGGATTGATCGCTACATTATCAGGTAACTCTATCTTTAGGATTCCAACCACCCTAATAGATCTATATCAAACCCCGAACCCTCAGGCCTACCATTTATCAGGCCATGCTACTCAATGTTGGAATCCCTTACTTGACCTCTACAACTAAACCATTCATTAACAACTCCTTAGATAAATAATGAATCAATCACAACGCTCCATTGATTGATTTAATGTTCAATTCCCCTAACTCGACCATCTAATTATAAATTTAACCATAAACCGTCCAAGTAGTAGTCGTGCCTGAGATTTGGACACATGGATTAACAAGACGTAAATTTAAACCGTTGATGACCCTAATCAAAGGTGGGTCCCGCGTAAAATCCTACCACTAATAAAGATAAATAAATAAATAAGCGAATATCTATGTATGCATAATATAGTAATAAGGTGAGAAGAAATAAGTAATGTAAATAATATTATCATAGGCTTTAATGACACTGAGAAGGGTAGACCACTTAAACAAATTACAGAGAAGTAGAGAAAATTGTAGAAAATAATAACACTAATACTAATAATAATAATAAAGAATGTTGAAATTTATTCTAATAATAGCACTTAATGTTCTAAATTCATAGAACAGGTGGTCCCAGTCACCTAAATGAAGACTTAGGGTCCTTTTAACCATTGACGTTCGATTCCGGGATGATCGGATCATCGGATCGATGAGAATCCACAAGTAGGACCCTAAACCAAGATGTATGGCCCAACTAAAACCTTGGATCTGTCCCACCACTAGTAAAAGGCCATGGGAGGGCCTACCAAATAAAATGCACGGTATGAATTTACAGCAAACATCATGGCAGACCCCACTTAGTGATGCGCCTGTGCATAAGCTGGTGTACACCCGAGGTGCACCAGACTGCCTGCACGATCAGAATAGCTCTGACTCGTGCCTAGCTCGAAATAGAGAGATTTTCCTCTCTCTCTCTCTGTTTGAAAACAGCGGATGGACGGCGTCCCTGAGATTTTGATCAGTGACTCTCCCACATTGACTGTGATGATGATCCAAACCGTCCATCATGTGCTTCCTTCAGCTTTGACCAAAACCCAACTGTCAAAACTAATTTTCATGCACATACGGACACACGATCCTGGCTGCAATCCAGTCCTGCAAACACGCCATTTCCAAAAGAGGAAACTGCTCTCCCAGCCAGCTCAGCAATCCGCGTGAGCTGCTCCTACGCCATCTCAACCCTCCATCCTAGAGAGATCTCGGCCGTCCGACTGTTTAGGGCGTTCTAAGAAAAAAAAAAACCAAACCGATTTTGTTTCCTACCCACCGTTTGGGGAAAACTGCTTCTGCTAGATCAGATATGGCCATCCGTTGCCCATCCAACGATGCTAGGGAATTAGGTTTTAGTATAAAGGAAGGAAGCAAGCACGCTACCAGGCTTTCCTTCTTTCATATTGCACCAACACGAGAGAAAACAACCGCATCCTTCAAACTCCGAACCCACTGAGAAAATCTTCATGGAGCTTCGATTTGAGGCATCCATAAGCTCCAAAGGGATGATACAGACCCTGCAGTAGCATCGTTTCGAAGGGAGATGCTCGACATTTGGATTCGCCATTAAAGTCGGGTCTTCTTCCTCAGCGTTTTGTCACACCAAGTCAGGCTCCACTCGTCATGCTGCTGGGCCTGGTTTGGTCTAGTTCACCCCAGGAAGAACGAGAGAAAGAGAGAGGAAGAAGAAAGAAAACAAAAAAAAAAATAAAAGAAAGAAGAAGAGAGAAGAAGGAGATGCCAATGTGTAGTTGTTGCACCGCACCTCCACGACCTCGCTCGCCGCTGCAGCTTGAGTCAGGCCACAGTCAGGTAACTCTCTAGCCTTCCGCCTTCATAAATTCTCAATCTAAGCTGAAAATGGTGTCTGTCGGGGCTGTGAATGCGGTTTTTAGCTGCTGCTGATAGCAGGTCCGAAACCAGCCTCAGATCGGGACCGAAACCAGCCCACATTCTGGGCTGAAATTAGTTCAAAGATTGCTTGGGACCAGCCCTTCGGTTGGGCCAAAGCCAGCCAAGGAATGGGCCATGTTTGAGCCTAGGTTCAAGGCCGAAAATGGCCTTCAAAACAGCAGTAACAGAAGCTGTTTCTCATCAGCCAAACATGTTGCAAACGCAAGTGGGCTGTATGTGGGCTTCACCAAAAAGCTGGTGGGCCCTGTACAAACGCAGGTGGGCCCCACGTGCCATGATGTACCAGTGGTCAGTGTGTGGGTCCCACATGATATGATGTTAGATGCATGTGAGATATAATATTTAAAATATGGAGTGCTTGTAACGTTAATATACTATTTACATATATATTAGATACATGTAGCACTGGTGTGTATATATATATATGTGTGAGGTGGCCCCATACTTGTGTTGAATCCAGACAGTCCATCAGTGGACGTCCAACGTTGGATCTGAACACTCAGATCCTTAGCTCCACTGGCAGGCTGAGTGAACCTCATTACAACACTTGAGGTCTTGGTGTCAACCTCTAACAGGGTGACGAACATGAAATGTGTATACCGGCATGGGTGGCGTGAGGGCCATCTGAACCATTTGTTAGATATGCGCCCCCCCCCCCCCCCCCCCCCCCCCCAGTTGGTCATAGATGGTCAAGATGCCAAAGTATCTTCTGAATCATTAGAAATTTCTGTGAGCCATACATGTGGATTCCACCCTGTGGAGTGGGTCCCACCACAACATATGTATCTTCTCTGCGCCGTTGGTACAATAAGACCCAACCTGAAGAAGTGCTTAATTACACCAACCTTAGGACAGAGGACCCTACCTTCAATGAGTGTCCTACATCCACCCCGTCCAGTCCTCTGGATGGTGGGGACCACCGCATGATGTGTTGCATAATCCGCACCATCCACGAGACTTCATTGTGACATATCTGTTAATTCAAGCCGTGGAAATACCTGACAAACGTAAACTGTAATTCTTAGGAGGTTCCCTGAGTGACCCCGGGCCGCCAGAAGACTCGGACCGAGTTCATGAATGCTACCAAATAGGTGATGATTCTTCCCCTTGAGCTTTCCATCTTCTCATTAGCTGAAGTTATAGTTTTTATTTATAATTGATATCTCCCTCTTATAATCACATGTGTTAGTTGGTAGAAATTGAATTCCTATATTACATGTTCAATGTTTATCCTATATATTTGTCATTATTTGTGTATTGCTTATGGATTTTAAACTGGTACATTAGTGGAGAACCCCTAACTATAAATGTACACCCATACTTGGGATGTAACCTGACTGGTTGTGATCAAAATGGACTTCGACTTATTGGCTATTGAGTGGTGGTCTAAATGGATCATTGATGTGGGCGTACCATCTAGGGTTGTTGTGTCTAATGATTTTCAAGAATGGTCTTTTATCACATAGTTTTGATACTCGTCCTATGAGGCCTATTTTAAAAATTGCCCTATGTGGCTTGTTTGATATCACCTTATGTGGCTTTGTTCTGGTATTTTTCATATATGGGTTCGATGTTTTATACCGTACAACCATACGAGGGTAAGCCCCATATATTGTAATATGATTGGTCACTAGTCGATGAGTTTCCATTAAACATCCTAAGATGGTAGTCTCATGAGCCGGGGATGGTGGTATGAGACCTATGCCCGAGCTGTCGGCTTTACGTTGGGTCATGTGATCCTCGTAGTGACCTTGAGCTTATTTAAAACTGGTTAATTGTAACTGGATAAATAATGGTTTGACTAATCATGAATACATGGCACAGACCAGCGTCTATCGCTAGGCAGTCGTTACGCCACACTTAGTATGCTTTCGTTGACGACTAGTCTCTGTCTGACTGGATGTTTTTTCCAGGTCGTGATTCGCATTCCGCACGGTTGATCCTGGGACGTTGATTGCGCATTTGCATGGCCGACGAGCCCAAATTCCGCACAGATGAGCATCCCTGGGGCATGACTGCATTCACACATCAATGCATCTAATAAGACCTGCATCATGTATTGTTTTGTATGTTTTGATTTATAACTATGCTTACCTAATGCGGCGGTGTGTAATCTTGAGGAAAATTTACACTGAGTTGGCCACTCATCAATAAAAAATATAACCGCACAGGTAGCACAGGTGGCTTAAGTGATATGCAAGTTCAGACTGATGAGGAGCCGTTATGGTGGTCAAGGACACGTGATTATACCTATCAAGGAAGCTGCGCGATCTTGCGACTTTTGTTTATGTTTTATGTGCTTTTAAATTTCTCATGTGTGTAATTTTATATTCGTTATTGTGGAGACATTGGTTTGTATAAGTCATTATAGGCAACCACTTGTGTATTCTAAAAGAAATGAAAATTTTTCTTTATGTTGATTTATTCATTCTACGCTCATCTGCTTACTCTGATAAAGAAAAAAATGTATACTCAAATTTGACTATCTTTTAAGGTTAACACTCGAGTTTTTGAGAAACAGGTCATATACTCGGGTCCTGAAAACACGGGGTGTTACACATGTATGTTATGGTGAGCACGAAGCCATACGTTACTCAAGCAGTGAGAGTTGTTAACAGGTTCATGAACAACCCCGGGAAGGAACATTGAGAAGCTGTGAAGTGGATCCTCAGATACCCGGTAAGTATCGTGGATGTAAGGCTGTGTTATGGAGGATTGAAAATCAAGTTATAAGGTTACTTAGATTCAGATTTGGTAGGAGATATCGACAGCAGAAAAAGCAATACAGGTTATGTCTTTACTCTGAGTTGTACTGTAGTCAGTTGGGTCTCTCAGTTACAGAAGATAACATCCATCAACATAATGGAAGCAGAATATGTTGCAGTTACAGAAGCATGCAAGGAGATGGTGTGGATGTAAGGTTTCATGGAAGAATTGGAAAAGAAGCAAGCAGATTGCAAGCTGTACAATGACAGTTAGAGTGCAATACACTTGGCTAAGAATTAGTCTTTCATTCAAGGACTAAACATATTGACATCAGATATCACTTCATATGTTCGTTATTGGAAGATAAATCGATTGCTCTAGAAAAGATTCATACAAGTGGGAATCCTGCTGATATGCTAACTAAGGTGGTCACAAGGGAGAAGTTGAAGCTCTATTCAGCTTTGATTGGTCTTCAGGCTTGAAGACGAGAAGGTGGTGCACTCTGGATGTAGAAGACAAAGCATTATGGTGATGTGTCTCTAAGAGAAAAATTGTTGAGATGTGGAGTCACATTTGGGTAGCGCCACTCGACCGGTCGAGTGGCCCACTCGACTGGTCGAGGGCTGGCTTGACTCAAAGTCCAGTGTGCTATGATTTTTCAGATCCGTGGTGCTCGACCAGTTGAGGCCCTTGCTCGACCAGTTGAGGGTTTGCTCGACCAATCTAGGCTACGCATATTCTTGCGCAGATTTGGTGTGGACTGTAAAAATTTGAGGTGGTTTCGTAAGGTTATAAAAGGAAAGTTGCTTAAACTATAAATAGAGGTTCCCAAGTGATTCTAAAGTGCATGCAAATGATTTTTTCTATACTTTCAAGGGGAAGAGGTTATTATATTGCTTGTAATTTCGTTTTTCTTCATAGTGAAAGTTTGCACCCGTGTCTTTTTACCCATGTTGGAGGTTTTTTTAAATGTATATTTTGTCTTGCGATTTGTTTAGTATGCTTTGATTCTATCTCTAGATTATATTTTTTCTTGTTCATTGTTTGTAGGTGAGACCGGAGATTGGATCTCGGTTCACTATGTCGTTGGCGTGCTACGCAACACCTACTGTGTTAGATAATCATGAATGTGATTGATTCCATAAAACATATTTTTTGTATTTAGATAACACCCAAAATTCCACTGCATGAGTACTATACTCAAGTCACAAAATTCGTGGTGTTACACCCACATCATTAAAAACCATAAAATCCATTGAAAAACTTTGAAATTCATATGGTGGCCCATGTGATGGATGAAACAACCTCGTTTTTGTGTCATGTGGTTTGACCCATGTGAGTTTTCGATCTACTTGAATTTAGATTCATATTGGCCTGCATAATATTTTGGACATGCATGATTTTTAGATTCATATCCTACTGTGGTATTTCAAAATAGATGGACAAAGTTGATTTGCCACGGACATCTCTACGGGCTCTACACAGACCCGGGTATAAAAATATCTCTATGCCTGAGGTTACATGCAATCCACTTTCTAAGAAAGTTCTGGGAAATAACTAATTCAAACAAAAATGTTCAAATATGAATCCAAATTTAGACATATCTGAATTAGAAGTTGTGCTTATTTAATAAATTGACTATCAAATTGGTGGAATTCTATGGAACAGCCAAATATGAAAAATGTCGTGGTCTTATATTAGAAGAAGTGTCCACGAATCAAGGTTAAAATGTCTGATGATCCTATGTCATAGGAAGTGTTCACAAATAAGGCTAGGTTTGCTTAACTAACTTGACTTATTGAACAGTTAAAAGATGAAAATTTTCCAATGGTCTCATGTTACAAGAAGTGTGCGCGAATCAAGGTTGGGTTTGCCTAACTAATATGATTTTGGGACCATGACTTTGTGGATTTTTATCGAATAGTTAAAGATGAAAAATATGGGATTTTTATTGAATGGTTAAAGATGAAAAATATCCAATGGTCCTATGTGATAAGAAGTGTCCATCAATCAAGATTAGGTTTGCTCAATCAATATGATTTTGGGACCATCACTCAACAAACGATGGGCTTGACTATCAAATAAGTGGATTTCTATTGGATAGTTAAACATGAAAAATGTCCAAAAGCTCTATTTTACAAGAAGAGTCCATATATTAAGGTTAAGTTTGCTCAACCAATCTGATTTTGGGACCGCCACTTAGCGAACAATGGGCCTAACTATCAAAATGGTGGATTCTATTGGAGTAATAAAGATGAAAAATGTCTGATGGCCCTATGTTACAGGAAGTGTCCATGAATCAAGGTTAGGTTTGCCCAATCAGTCTCATTTTGGGACCGTGACTAAGTAAACATTGGGCCTGACTATCAAATTGGTTGATTTTTATTGGACCATTGAAGACGAAAAATGTCCAAGCATCCATGAATCAAGGTTTGATTTGCTCAACCAATCTGATTTTGGGACCATGACTCAGCGAATCGGGCCCCACAATTTAGTGGGTTTATATAGAGTTAATACATGCTACATGAACAGTAAATATGTGATTGTGCACCCTCGGTGTACGCTAGCGTATCAAATAGCTCCACTCCAATGTTCCAAGATGGGGACTTTTCATCTACCGGGCCCTACCCTGGATGGGGCATGGGCAGATTGCATACTCGGTGGGGCCCACCGTGATGTATGTGACTTATCCACGTTGCCCATTGCACACTGACGCACATGCTGCCATTTTGGTACGTTTGGGAGCAAGTAGATGTGGGGACCCAGCCTGGCCCTGAAATCCCAAGCTCTCTGAAGCCCACCTTGATTTTTGTGTTAAATCCACTCCGTTCATCCCTTTACGAAGCTCATTATAAGGACATTAGCCCAAAAATGAGGAGATCCAATATTTAAGCGGGCCACAATACAAGAAACATATGGATTAAACGCACACTACTTCGTAAGGACCATATAAGTTTTGGATTAGGATAATATTCGTGTGTTCCCTTCATCCAGGTGAGGATCACCTTATGAATGTATTGGATGCGATATATACATCACGATGAACCCAGAGAAGATTTCAATGGTGGGCGTTTCCATCCCCACTGCGGGGCTCACTTGATTTTTGGATATAGTTCATATATGGGTCATATCCAAAATGAGATGGAGGAATGGATGGACGGATTTTATATAACACGAAAATCACGGTGGGCCCATGGTGCTTGGGATGATAACGATTGCAGAACATGTAGCATAGATTTTACAAATATAGAAAATCAAATGCAATACTTCCGAACACATGGATCGCGTGGCCTAATGGATAAGGCGCTCGCCTCCGGAGCGGGAGATTGTGGGTTCGAGTCCCATCGTGATCGACCTTGTTATTTTTATTTACGCTTGATGGATCTTAGCCATTCATTTTTCTACCGTCAGTTTTCTTTTTCACTTCCTTCGTTCACTGTTTTGGGCCATTTTTCTGTCCACTTTCCATTGGGGCTCTGGTTTTAGGGGTGGGGGCATTGTTGGGAGGATTAGGTAACTGTTTCTCTGACGATGGGGCCTACCTTGATGTATCTGTTGTATATCCACACCGTCCATCCGTTTTTCCAGCTCGTTTTAAGGCATGATCTAGAAAATGAAGCAGATCCAAATATAAAGTGGACCACATATAGTAGGGATTGAATGTATACCTTTAAAAACTTCTTGGGGGCCACACAAGTTTTGGATCAAGCTGATTTTTTTCTTTACTGCTCATCCTGGCCTGTGTGACTTTATTAAAAGATTGGATCGCAAATACATATGAATGTCCACCATTAAAAACTTCTTGGGGGCCACATGAATTTTGGATCAAGCTCTTTATCAAGTGATTGGATCACAAATATATATTTCAGTGGGCCCTAGCAAATTCTTAATACTGGGCATTCAATGACAACCGTTTCCTGTGGTGTGGCCCACTTGAGATTTGGATTGCTTCATTTTTTTAGAGCATGCTCTAAAATGGATGGCTTGGATATACAACAACACATACATGAAGTTGGGCCCCCCGGTTAGGGAAACATCCACTATGGTGTTACCGGGGTAACACCTAATCCGCGCCCAGTATTCTAACGCTCGGTCCCAACATACGCTAAAATCCAACCCTCGACGCCCATTGTATGGACGGTATGGATCACAGGGCCCCAACATCCATAGCATTCCATAGTTCCATGCAATGGTGCCTTATTTGCATAGATGGTTCTCTGCATGCGGTTTCAATCAATCAACCCACCAAATCTTCTATGCTTTGGTTGTAAATCAGCTTAAATTTCCAGTGCTCAAAAAAAAAAAAAAAGGACTTGATTCATTGACGGGCCGAGTTGACTCAAAGACATGATTGAGTCTTTATTTGACTAGACTTGATAATTAAGAAATAAATAATAAAGTATTAGAATAGTATTTGAGCATTTCGAGATGAATGATGTGAACTGTGTTGTTCTTGATTAAGATTTGAAAAACTAATGTTGGACTGTTGATCTTGATTAAGATTTGAAAAACTAATGTCTGAGTGATCAAGACACCCTCCATGGCATGCATGCAGAATGCTCTCTTGACACCTCACTGGAATGTCACAGCATGGTGCATGTCACTAGAGGCAACGGCTGGATGATTGTCCCCGTGGTCAAACGAGCTGGGAATGAAGGGTTGGAGTACATCACCTTAAAGACCAACAGCGACAATGCGATGACCAGCACGCTTGCCGGGAATGCATTTGCTTTGATGGATGCTAACAGGATCTCCAAGAAGGGAGCAAGGTGATTGAATTACAACAGGTGGAGATAAAGGTGTTTGCACCAAAGGCTTCTGGTTGAAGCTAGTAAGGGTTGATGATTCATCAAAACATAGGGCCTTTCATGCAGACAGTTCAATTCAAAGTACTCTTATGTAATGTCCATACATCAAACTCTCCAAGAACGTCTAGTGAAATTTTTGCTTGCTTTTGGGAGGGCATGTACAAGGGATAGTGTTTAATACTCTGCCAGTGTGTGACAGATGATGTACATGTGCACAGGTATATCCTACAAGTGGAGATGTTTAAATCAAGCTAAACCATTCAGATTTTAGTTGATTTATAAATCAAAGGACACACTGGAATAATATCCTAAATAATCAATTAAACAATATCTAATTAACAATCAAAGCTCCTCTAATATCGTATCACCATGTATAGAAGCATTTTCGTCATTTGAGAAAAAAGGCTATATGTAATATAATATCGGCTAAAGAAATGAAACAATATCGGCTAAAGAAATGAAACAAAATACATTAATGAGTTATCGTAAGATGTTTAAAAAAGGAACAGAGATGTAAACCCTATATTAATGGGGTAGCACTTTAGAAAAATCCCATTATATATAGTTGTGGCCTTCTACAAAAGACAGCCCACCAACAGCTTGTGACTTTCTCATAGCAGCTCATGATGGTGTACTAGACCATCCATCTCTTCCAGAGGTTGTTCCAAGATAACACCAACCGAACAGTTTTGATTGTTAAATGGATAGTGGGCCACCTATCAAGCAATTAGAATCATACAGCCAAAATTGACAAATGGGTGAGTGGGTGCACATGGTTTACAACCAGCTTACATTTATTTTCTGTTTTGATAGCGTAGACCTTGGACTGGCCCATATCTCTTCTTAACCATGTGGGACACAACAAATGGTCTAGATCACCAAACAAAGGGCCCCAATACTATGGAAACCATAAGGCCAAGGACCTTATTGTTCAAACCCAGAAAAAGCTAACATTAAATGGCACACAAAAGCTCAAATCCAATGATCTTTCATTAGGCAGAGTGATTGAAGGCTTGTGTAAATACTAAGCTCCACTTAATACATTGGTAGAAATGCTTTCAGAACACAAGGCAGACCTAAGAGTAAAGAACAAGAATCATATATGAAACCCGATTTGACATGGCAACTGATCTGAAAATGCCAAAGAGAAGTTCAAACAGTGCAAGCTTAGGGATTTTCAGTACTTGGGTGGTGGTTTCTGGATTGGCAGCAATCCAAATCGCTTCTTCAGGAGCACTCTCTGCCTTGAGTACTTGTCATCCGGCGAGAAGCGAGCTGAAAAGAACCATTAGCAAATTTTTATCAGTGTAACAAACAGGGGAAACCATCATCAAATCAGTAACTAATTCAAAAGCTTTTAAACACATAAAAATAGTGTTCAGTCAAGCACCGACGCCAGAGGCATTGAATTAGTTCTCCATACGAAGAAAGGCAGTCATAGAGACATTTACATTCAAAATCAAATGGATAAAATATTCACACCATAAAAATGGTTTGGTTACTTAAAACATGACCCAAATCCAACGAATAAGAATGCAGAATGTTAGATCTCCTCAACAAAGGCTGATCTCCTTCATGAGGGTTTGGTGAACCCACGTGCGTGTGGAGCCCTGCCCATCCGAGCACACGTCAGGATGGCACACCTGTGAAATATTTGAGCTTTTGATCAAATGAGATACACTGTTTAGATCCTCTAGCCTAAATATTAGGGCATTTCAATCCTTGGGTGGGCCACAATTTACTATGCAAACTAGCCTGTTTGGTTAACCTCAAAAGTTTTGGTTTTGTTGAGATGAACTTTTTGAACACATCTGTCCAACTAGAACTTGTTTAGATAGGCTTGAATGTATAGACAATCTAAGAACAAATTAATGAAAAACATCCTACAGTCTATATTAACCAAACATCTATCCACTAATCAGAGGTTAGAATTGCTTAGATAATGTGATTTTTTAATGATGATCTATTCACAGCGGGATTTCCTCATTTCCAATTCAGATGGTTAAACTAGGTAGTATGTGCCATGCATACAAATTCTAACTGAATGTGTATCAAGCAGCATACTTGACAAGAGTATCAAATAGCTCCCGTTTTAAATCGATCCTCCACCACTCTCTCATATGTTCTGCAACTTGGTTCCTCTCTCCAAGTGCATTGCACATGCCATATCTACTGGTTCTTTTGAGTTTTAATTAAGATCCAAAATTTGGGGCATAAACTTAGAAAAAACAACAATCTCTAAAATAATTCAGAGTTATATTTGAGCTACCTGGATGAGCAGACTGTGTTGCCATCCCAAGCGGTGATTCTTTCTGCAGGCAGAAAAGTAACTGAGCATTATAACTTATTAGAAGAATAAATATTCTGCATGGACTCTTCGGAACAGACAACACCTACTAAGTATGTGACTAAAACAACATATTCAAGTACATTTTCTGGGCTACACCCACAAATGCCAAGTTACAAAACTCTTCCACATAATGCATCAGCAAAACATGCAGTTACAACATGAAACTTCATACATTTTGGCCTTTAACAAACCAGCTCAGGGGAAAAACAAAAACGAGAAAAACCACCATTGGAATACTTGCTAAAATGTAACAAACCATGTACTCAAATGTTGCTAAGAAAACCAAAAAAGAACAACTGTACCTTGGTGGTGTAAACTTTATCTCCATTTTCATTTATATAGAACTGAAGATACATCGTAACAAAACTAAGCCGTCAACCTGTCAAATTTATATTAAAAGGAAAATCAGTTAAGAAAACACTCAGTTCTGCCAAGTGCCAACAGACCAGGTTCTGGCTCCATCAGTAAGTCCAAGGGTAGCCCATTAATCTGTAACCCAACTTGGGCCTTGTATTAGACCCGTGTCCAGCCTATGATTAGGGCCATTGATGGGTACCTGGACCTGCAGGCACCTGGTGGAACCCATCAATGGAGTCCATTTTGGAGTTCTTGTTTGGATACCAAAGTGGAAATCCAAATAAAGCTTTCACAAAAATCACCTTGCATTTTGTACTTGAGAATTTGACTATGCATTTGGGTGATGATTGCATTTTGCAAGGCAATTTTCTCTTTGCCATCCAATCATGGTGAAACATCCCATCATGGAAGAAAAGTCATTCTTTTCTTTTCTTTTCCCACCATCCAAACAAGCCATAATTTCATTAAGATCATGACTTCAATGAACAGAGGCTGCAGGGCAAATTGGTGCACATGTTACCCTTCCCCACTTAAAGACAATTGGCAGGAACCTATGAGGGTGCGTTTGGGTTCCACTAAAATGCTAGTCTCAATGACTGCTGGAAGCATGCCAATGTCTTGGATGAATTTGGGGTTGTTGGCAAAATGGATTTTGGGCAATTAGGGTATGGAAAATCCAAATCGTGTTTGGCACCCTCCAAAATCCTGGATTTCAAATCCAACATCAATTGGAAATTCAGATAGATTACCCTTTTAAAATAAAAGAGAAAAGGTGGATTGCAAAATCCTTGATTTTCAATTCCATTTGTCATAACTAATCTCTCCTCCTCTTTTTAGGGCTCCCTTAAGACAAAATCAAGGCTGCCAAACATAATTTCTGGAGTCCACAGGACTGAAAATCCTGTTGTTGAATGCAAGTTGAAAGAATCTAAATCCTCGACATCACCTGAAACTACAAAAGAGTCTGGTTAGTGTTTTAAAACACCGTCCCAGAGTGGGAGTGAGTGATCAACTCAGTGGAGCTATATGGCAAAGGTTAACATGTTATCAATTCAATCAAGCAGTACAACAATCATAACCTAAGTACTCTTGTTAATGCAGGAATGGTATGCGATAATGATGTATGCCCTCGCCTACACTCCCTCAGCGACATCATCTCATGATCGCGGCATGCACCACTCCAGACACGTGCACTTCCTCGCCAAAGCACATGCAATGCATGTATGATCGTGTTAGCCTAATTCTTAATTAGGTTTATTCAAACAGCATATTCAGAAAGCTAAGGTACCTTCTGTTTCGTCACTTACCCAAACAATAATCCATCTAGGGTCGTCAATCCTAGTTAGTCTCATACGATAGGCAGTTCCAGGTCACCACGGAGAGGCTCGTCACCTTAGTGCAAGCCTGGAGGTGGCGAGCCTTTCTGTAGTAAACTAGAGTATAAACCAGACCTGCACTAAGGTGACGAGCCTCTCCGTGGTGACCTGGAACTGTCTATCGTATGAGACTAACTAGGATTGATGATCCTAGATGGATCATTGTTTGGGTAAGTGACGAAAAGGAAGGTACCTTAACTTCTCGAATATGCTGTTTGAATAAACCTAATTAAGAATTGGGCTAACACGATCATACATGCATTGCATGTGCTTTGGCGAGGAAGTGCACGTGTCCGGAGTGGTGCATGCCGCGATCGTGAGATGACGTCGCTGAGGGAGTGTAGGCGAGGGCATACATTATTATCGCATACCATTCCTGCATTAACAAGAGTACTTATGATATGATTGTTGTACTGCTTTATCATTACTGCTTGATTGAATTTATAACATGTTAGCCTTTGCCTTATAGCTCCACTGAGTTGATCACTCACTCCCATTCTGGGACGGTGTTTTAAAACACCAACCAGACTCTATTGTAGTTTCTGGTGATGTCGAGGCCTACGAGGCGGAGCCTGACTTCTACGACGACAAGGAGTTCTCCTATTTGCAACTCTCTGGCGGGTCTATGTAGACCTAAAGTTGCGTCACCGGGGCTACAGGGATATGAATTAGTAGACATTACCCTTTATCATTTTGTAAATTTGGGAACTATACATGTACTTTAGTTAACCTAGTAACATGTTCACACTCTGGAGACCTACAACAATTAATATGTTTTATATATATCTATCACAATCTTCCGCTTGCTTAAATTTAATCGTCTCGAGAGTATGATATGCTGATTTAGCTTAATCCCATTCATGTTTAAAGCACTAACACGGACGACATTAAATCATCATTTTCTATGTTGCATAAGTGATGTGTCAGAACTCGGGAGTTGAGCTTAGCTCGACCCTCGATTTTTGAGGCGTTACAAGTTGGTATCAAAGCATAATTTGGATTAAACTATACCTGGGTTATGGTAGCACGACGCACACTGACGTATTTTGACTTAGGAGGGAGTGATGAAACGTATGAACAGTTGTACGATTCCCAGTTTCACCAATCGGCGAAATTGACCATTGAAATCTGACCCGTATGCATCGATGTCATGTGAAATGATCCCGATTCCTGTCTAGACCGTTGGTCGACGGGTTTGGATGATAATTCAACGCACCCCATACTCAAATGACTCAGAACACGTGAATACGCATTTGTCGGGACCCGAAACCGCCCTAAACAGTCGAAGGGGCCCAAACCACGCAAAACGGTGGGACCAAGGGGGTCCCTCGTACATCTCTGGCACCTCGGGAGGGGGGTGGCCACTGCCTAGGGCGCACCCTGGTCCAGTTTGTTCGGGCCTGTCGGCCCCTGGCATGGCTGTGGGGCCCACGAAATCGTGTGGGACCCCTTTTATTCTCCCCATTTGCTTCATTTCTTCTATTTCCACCCTTCCAAGCTTTCCAATCTTCCAAAAATTCCATTTTTCTCTCTCAAATCCCCCTCCATTCTCACATCTTCTTCACGTTCTTCATTAAATACCCATTTTCAACATTTCCTTAAGGAACCCATCTTTTACAACCACTTATTGCCTTTAATTCCTCTCATTTGAGCATACTAAGCTACCTTGGTGACTCATAAACTCCAAAACCCACAAACCTATCTCAACTTGCAAGCATTTCAACACTATGACCCTCTTGAAAATTGTGGTCACTGTATTTTCGCTCTCCACACTCCTCTCTCCTGGGAAAGAGAAGAGCGTCCATCGACGAAGCCGCGCCTAGCCACCCTACCCGTCCAAGGAAAAAGACAGGCGCTGAAGCTAGCACAAGCGCCGCTCGAGAGCAAAGGTCGAAGCGGGATCTCGATCCCCAAATTCCACTCGGGAGTCGGGAGAGTTCTACTGACGGGCATTGAACACGGTTAGTTTGGTGGCCGTAGGGTTGTGCATGAAGCTCATGTAGACAAAAAGCTATTTAGGCAGTATCCAGTGATGGACGTCGGGTGGGGTCCCATATTCGAGGGCAAGTCTCACGCATGTGAGAACACTGTTCGAGCCCTTTACGCCCACATTCGGAATCCACTACTGGAGCCCCTACAATTCACCATTCCCGTGGAAAGGCGAGAAGCAATAGTAAATGTAGATTTGATGGCCCAGACCATGGGAATTCCATGGGGTGAGGTATATGCTAGCGAAAAGAATCTCAAGAGCATGTGAGAAAGAGATCGCCGCACGCGGTTCCTTTGCGGCCGACTAGCTCACTGGAGGGGAGACAGATGCCTCCCATCGACGGAATTGACAGATGATTTCCGCCTACTTCACCACATATTCACATATAATGTGTATCTAAAATGGGGCAATCGTACTGAATGCACTCGCTTGATGATGGATTTCCTGTATAGAGCTGGGCAGGGAGACAGGTTGTGTTTGCCTACGTTCGCCCTGCTACAGATAGTCCAGACTGCACGCTCTGTTAGGAATGATGTCTGACTTCCATTTAGCCGACTTGTATGCAAGATTGCTCAAGAGTTCGCCTACAAACTTAACATGGATGACCTTGCGCCGATCCACTTCATTAATGAGACTACGCTCAACAACATGAAGATTGACCCTCGACAACGTCAAGCCCAACTTGGTGAGTATGGGGATGAGACAGAAAGTGAAGAGAAAGAAAGTAACGAGATAGATGAAGAAAATGAGTCATAAGGAGAGAGTGAGGAAGAAGAAGAGGAGGCCTAAGACACTGATGAAGGCTCTCTTTTTGATGCACATGGGCACGAAAGTGATCGGGCTTCTATAGAGGCCTGCTTGGCTTAGATTGAGGAGAGCCAAGTCGCCCTGAGACAGGAGATCCAGGAGACCCGGGCCAAAGTGAGGCAAAAGCTTGAAGAAAATCAAGCTTTCGTGAAGCGAAAATTTAGTAAAATATCTCGCACCTTGAAGGCTATCCTGTATTGTCTACAGGACAAGGGTGCACCTCCACCATCGCCAGATTCAGACGACTAGTCGTGCATGCAATCGTCTTTTAGTTTGTTTTGTTGCTTGTTTTCTTGTTTCTATGTATAGTCTTGATAAGCTTAGTAATGTGGTAAAGCGGTTAGTAGGTATTAGTGTTTGGAACCTTGCATAAGTTAGCTCACATGCATCTTCTGTCATGATCCATGTAATACTGCATCTCATGTATTGTGACAAATTTTGCTCTTGATGTAGCGGCAGCAGCAACAACAACGACAGTTCTTGACAACCATTGCGGGGGCCATTGCTCAGAACGTACGCAGTCCTGCTTGCACCACCAGTGCAGCCTGCTGGAAATATGAGTGTCAACGGCTTATACGAGTGATTCCAGCGCTTCCGACCTGTTACTTTCACGGGTACTCACAGACCTGAGGAGGTCGAGTATTGGCTTGACCGCACCTCTAAGATGTTGAAGCTGCTGCATTGCACTAAGGCAGAGTAGAGCTGGTCACCTATATGGTTGAAAAGGAGGCCAGTCTCTGGTGGGACAGCATCCTGTGGACCGTTCTGCTGCATACGTATTGACATGGAAAGCTTTTGAGACACGCTTCCATGAGAAGTACTTTCCCCTCGTGTATCGTAATGAGAAGTGAATTTCTTCGCCTCCATCAGGGAGGAATGACAGTGACAGAATACGAGAACAGGTTCACGGAGCTGGCTAGATATGCTCCTCTGATATTAGCCGACCAGCCGATGTGAATGCGGCGGTTTTCTGAGGGTCTGCGACCCGAGATACGCTCGAAGATGTGTTGCGCTAGTATATCCAACTACGCTAAGCTAGTGGGCATGTTTCTGCGAACTGAGCGAGATGGGGATAGACTATCCCATACAAGTGTGCCTATGGTTCCTAGGCCTCGATCTGATGGTGTAGTTGGGTCAGAATCTGATGATCTGAAACCTTAGATTTGGCCTGCAAGCGAACGACTCAAATCACTTAAGTTTTAGTCCATTTTCTAAAGGTATTCGCGTTTCTCACACGCTTCGCTCCGGACTCAAGTTGTGCGTTTCTGGATACTATTAGGACTTGATTTCCAAGATGATTGTCAAACCCAGTAAGGTGGTCATAATCGTATAGTTTCGCGGTAATCAAACTTTCGACGCGTGGTCCAGCTTCGATACGGAGTTTCAATGTGCTCCTGAGAGCAACTGAGTTTTGAGATGGATCCTAAGTTTTTAAGTACTGTAGCGTTAACGATTCTACTGGTTTTGGGTATTACAAATCGTATAGAAAGCGGTTCAAGCTAATCTACCGATTAATTCGATTTAGTACTTAATTAATTTCCGTCAAATTTCTAAAGGATTCAGTCCTTAGCGATCTCTGCCTGAGATGGTACTCGGGTCTTTGTACGGATTTTTCCGAGACATTACAATCTACCCCCCTTAAGAAAAAATTTTGTCCTCGAAATTAGTACCTTTTCGTACTCCTCGAGAATCTGAGGGTAGCTCTTACAAACCTCGGCTTCTGCATCCCAAGTAGTCTCTTCCTCAGTGTAGTGTGTCCATAGTACCTTCACAAGTGAAATCACTTTACTACGCAACACCTGCTCCTTCCTATCTAGGATAGGTGTCGGTCGCAGTACATATCCTAGACACATCGACACATGAAATATGTTGTGCACGCCTACGAGTTGTGTGGATAAGGCAAGGCAGTACGCTACAACACCCACTCGATCTAGCATCTGAAATAGACCAATGAATCTCAGCGTGAGTTTCCCTTTCTTGCCAAACCGAAGGACTCCCTACATCGGGTAAACTTTAAGAAACACATGGTCCCTGACCTCAAACTTTAACCGTCGCTGCCTCGTATCGGCATAGCTCTTCTGTTTGCTCTGCGCTGCCAGAAGTTGACGCCTAATAATGTCAATCTTTTCTGAAGTTGCCTGTACCAACTCTGGGCCAATCAAGCTCTTCTCACCAACCTTTGCCCAGCAATGCGGTGCTCTATATGGATGCTCATACAATGCTTCATATGGAGCTATGTCAATACTCACCTGAAAGCTGTTGTTATAAATGAACTCAGCATAAGGAAGACAGTCATCCCAACTGTCCTTGAAATCAAGCACATAAGCTCGCAACATATCTTGCAACACCTGATTCACCCGTTCCGTCTGCCCATCCGACTATGGGTGGAACGCGGTATTGAACTTCAGTTTCACACTCATTACTTCCTGGATACGAGTCCAAAAGATAGATGTGAATCGCGTGTCTCGGTCCGACACAATCTCCGTACAAACTCCATGCGGGCGTATAATCTCCTTGATGTACAACCTAGCCAACTCGTCTGCGGAGTTTGAGACTCTAATAGGGAGAAAATGAGCCGATTTCGTCAACCGGTCCACCATCACCCAAATGGAGTGATGTCCCTTCCTCGTCTTCGGTAACCCTGAAATGAAATCCATAAAAATGAAATCACATTTCCATTCTGCTATGGGCATGGGCTGAAGCAGTCCAGGAGGTCGGCAATGTTCGGCCTTGACCTGCTAGCACGTGAGACAACGAGACACATAATCTGCTATGTGGGCCTTCATGTTGTCCCATCAGTACGAGCGCTTCATGTCTCGGTACATGTTCGTACTGCCAGGATGCATTGCCATCTTCAAATGATGAGCAGCTTCGAGTACTTCCCTTCTCAAGTCATGAAGGTTTGGGACGCATAGGCGGCCACGATAACGTAAACCCTCATCCGTACCAACTCTCCATTCCGAGTCTTCAATATCGCTAACCCGTTTTCCCAACTCTGCCAACCCTTCATCTTCCTTCTGAGCCATAATGATTCAGTCATCGATAAGTGGTTGAACCCGAATATGTGCGATACTCTCAAAAGGCTCCTCTACCGTACGTTTCTGCTCAAAGTCTCACACAAACTTTACCATATCCCATTCTGCTATCATCAGCAGAGCTGCGAATGCTATCGTCTTCTTGCGGCTAAACGCGTCTGCCACAAGGTTAGCTTTGCCAGGATGGTAGGAGACCTCGAACTTGAAGTTCTTCAAGGTTTTCATCCACTGTCGCTGCCTCATATTCAAGTCTCTCTGTGTGAATATGTATCTGAGGCTCTTGTAGTCACAAAAGAGCTTGAACTCTTCTTCATAGAGGTAATGTCTCCACAGCTTCAATGTAAAGATGACGGCTGCCAATTCCAGGTCGTGCATAGGATAGTTTTCCTCGTGTTTCCTCAACTGTCGCGATGCATAGGCAATAACCTTGTCTTTCTGCATTAGGACACAACCCAAACCAATATGAGACGCGTCAATGTACATCGTATACCTGACCCCTTGCTCTGGCAATACTAGCACAGGGGTGGACGTCAACTTGTCCTTCAGTTCCTTAAAAGTTGCTTCTGCCTTCTCATTTCATGCAAACTTAAGATCCTTTCGAGTTAGCTGAGACAACGATCTGACTGTCTTGGAAAAGTCCCTAATGAATCGACGGTAGTAACCTGCCAGGCCAAGAAAACTCTTCACTTCAGTAACCGAACCAGGCTGCTCCCAGTCTTGAACAACGGCTACCTTAGTAAGGTCCACAACTATCCCTTCTTTGGACACCACGTCCCAGGAACTTGACTTCGAACTTGACTTCTTCTTTCTAGAAGTCGCACTTCTTATACTACGTAAACAACTGGTTCTTCCTGAGAGTATCAAATACTGCTCGCAGGTGTTCCTTGTGTTCTTCCCGACTCTTGGAGTATATCAGGATGTCATCTATAAATATGATGACGAATCGGTATAGATACGGACGAAACACCCGGTTCATAAGGTCCATGAACACGGCGGGTGCGTTAGTGAGTCCAAATGACATCACAAGGAACTTGTAGTGCCCAAAGCTGATTCTGAACGCTGTCTTCTGTATATCCTCATCCTTGACACACAACTGGTGATACCCTGACTGTAAGTCGATCTTCGAGAAATACGACGCCCCTTTCAACTGATCGAATAGATCATCTATCCTGGGCAAAGGATATTTGTTCTTCACCATCGCTTGGTTTAGCCTGCGATAATCAATACACAATCGCAATGATCCATCTTTCTTCTTCACAAACAACATGGGTGCTCCCCAAGGAGATACACTCGGTTGTATGAAACCTGAATCCAACAGGTCATCAATCTGTCTCCTCAATTCTTCCATTTCACATAAAGGCATACGATACGTGGGTAATGAAATGGGTGTCGCACCAGGCACAAGGTCGATAATAAAATCGATCTCGCGCCGGAGAGGTAATCCAGGTATCGTCCTAAACACGTCCTTAAAATATAATACTGGCGTGTTTCCCAAAGTCAGACCATCAACATGCTCTAACAAGGTAGCGTAGCAACTGATGCGGTAGTACCAACTGACCTACACTGGGAATGTAAAGGTCCTGCCATCAGGTCCATGGGCTATCACCACTCTAGCATCACAATCGATCTATGCCCTCATCTCCGTGAGCCAATCCATACCGAGAATGACGTCATAGTGACATAATGGGGCGACCATCAGGTCAACAACCACTATTCTGCTCCCTAGGTCTATCGAACAACCCTTACACATCTTAGTAAAGTCTGAAAAAGTCCCTGTGGCGGTAAAGAGTTTCAACCCAACCATAGGACTAGTTTCCAACCTCGGTCGCTTGACTGCTGCGCATGACACTATAGAAATAGTGGACCCGGTGTCCATCAATAAGAAGACTGGTGTACCTTGAACATGAGTCGTGACTTCAAAAGCCATCGGTGCTGTAATTGCTGTCTCGGATGCCTCAGTTGCAAGTGAGTGCACGCGAACCTACTGAGAACGGTTCGACTGCGGTACCATAGGTCGTTGAGGCAGACTAAATCGAAGGGCAGGCGGCCGAAAAGATAGATGTGTTGGTGCTGACTGCAGAGGTGGGGCTGCAATAGCTTGAGGAAGCTGGCGGTTGGTCCTCTGAGGTGGCGAAAAGCCGTTGTCCCTCATCTTGGTGAAACAATACGTATCAACGTGGCCAGACCCCTTGTAGTAGGTGCACAACAAGTCCACTTGCCTCAGCTGAGTCGGTGGAGCCGCAAGCCTGGGAGGCAAGTCTCCATGGAGCCTCTTACTAAGGAACGACCTGCTCGGCAAATCCGGTCGAGGCCTAGGAACCATAGGCACTTGTGCACGGGACAACCTGTCCCCATCCTGCTCAACTCGCAGAGACATGCCCACTAGCTCAGCGTAGTTGGATATGCTAGCGCAACACATCTTCGAGCGTACCTCGGATCGCAGACCTTCAGAAAACCACCGCATTCGCATCGGCTGGTCGGCTAATATCAGGAGAGCATATCTGGCCAGCTCCGTGAACCTGTTCTCGTACTCTGTCACTATCATCCTCCCCTGACGGAGGAGAAGAAATTCACTCCTCATTACGATAAGGGAAAAGTACTTCTCATGGAAACGTGTCTCAAAAGCTTCCCATGTCCATACGTACGCAGTAGCAACGGTCCGCAGGATGCTATCCCACCAGACACTGACCTCCTTTTAAAACATATAGGTGACCAGCTCTACTTGCTCTGCCTCAGTGCAGTGCAGCGGTTTCAGTATCTTAGAGGTGAGGTCAAGCCAATACTCGGCCTCCTCGGGTCTGTAAGTACCCACGAAAGTAGGAGGTCGGAAGTGCTGGAATCGCTCGTATAAGCCGCTGGCACTCATATTTCCAACAGGCTGCACTGGTGGTGCAAGCGGGACTGTGTATGTTCTGAGCAATGGCCCCAACAATGGTGGCCAAGAACTGTCGCTTCTGTTATTGTTGTTGCTGCATCAAGAGCATCATCTGCTCCAACCTATCAGGAGAATCCGACCGAGACACATGTGGCGTCAAGGTAGACACGCGATGCTGCTCAGGAACCGATGGTGTAACAGGTGTCGGCCCATTATTGGGGACAGTGGCCGGCTGAGAATCCGGCATAGTCTCGTGATCCGGGCCCAAACTAGGGACCGTATGGCGATCGCTGAGGGGAGGTGCCCTGTCACTCAAGTCGCCAAGCGTGAGACGTGTCGTACTTCGTGTGCTCTTAGGTGGCATTCCCTATATACAACATATGGTGCAACCCGTGTGAGATTTAGCATAGCAATACTCAAGTTGTCAAGTATCCTACACATTTCATAGCTAAAGGAGCTGCATGCATTTCTTTTAACAAAATTTGTCACAATACATGAGATGCAGTATTACATGGATCATGACGGAAGATGCATGTGAGCTAATCTATGCAAGGTTCCAAACACTAAAACTCACTAACCGCTCTACCACATTACTAAGTCTATCAAGGCTATACATAAAAACAAGAAAACAGGCAACAAAACAAACTAAAAGAGAACTGCATGCACGTCTAGTTGTCTAAATCTGGCGATGGTGGAGGTGCACCCTTGTCCTGTAGACAGCACAGGATAGCCTTTAAGGTGCGAGATATTTTACTAAATTTTCACTTCACGAAGGCTTGATTCTCTTCAAGCTTTTACCTCAAGGTGCGAGATATTTTACTAAACAAGAAAACAAGCAACAAAACAAACTAAAAGATGACTGCATGCACGACTAATCATCTAAATCTAGCGATGGTAGAGGTGCACTCTTGTCCTGTAGACAACACAGGATAGCCTTCAAGGTGTGAAATACTTTACTAAATTTTCACTTCACGAAGGCTTGATTCTCTTCAAGCTTTTACCTCAAGGTGCAAGATATTTTACTAAATAAGAAAACAAGCAACAAAACAAACTAAAAGACGACTGCATGCACGACTAGTTGTCTGAATCTGACGATGGTGGAGGTGCACCCTTGTCCTATAAACAACACAGGATAGCCTTCAAGGTGTGAGATACTTTATTAAATTTTCGCTTCACAAAGGCTTGATTCTCTTCAAGTTTTTGCCTCACTTCGGCCCAGGTCCCCTTGATCTCCTGTCTCAGGGCGACTTGGCTCTCCTCAAACTGAGCCAAGCGGGCCTCTATAGCAACCCGATCACTGTCGCGCCCATGTGTAGCAGGAGGAGAGCCCTCATCAGTGTCTTGGGCCTCTTCTTCTTCCTCGCTCTCTCCTTCTAACTCATTTTCTTCATATCTCGTTACTTTCTTCTTCTTCACTTTCTGTCTCATTCCCATACTCGTCAAGTCGGGCTTGACGTTGTCGAGGGTCAATCCTCATGTTGTTGAGCATAGTTTCATTAATGAAGTGGATCGGTGCAAGGTCATCCATGTTAAGTCTGTATGCGAACTCTTGAGCAATCTTGCATACAAGTCGGCCAAATGGAAGTGAGACATCATTCTTAACAGAGCGCGCAGTCTGGACTATCTGTAGCAGGGCGAACGTACGCAGACACAGCCTGTCTCCCTGCCCAGCTCTATACAGGAAATCCACCATCAAGTGAGTGCATTCGGTATGATTGCCCCACCTTGGATGTAAATTATATGTGAATATTTGGTAGAGCAGGCGGAAATCATCTATCAATTTCATCGATGAGAGGCATCTACCTCCCTTCCAGTGAGCTAGTCGGCCGCAAAGGAACCGCGTACGGCGATCTCTTTCTCGCATGCTCTTGAGATTCTTTTCGCTAGCATGCACCTCACCCCGCGGAATTCCCATGATCTGGAACACCAAATCTACATTGACTGTTGCTTCCCGCATTTCCACAGGAATGATGAATTGTAGGAGCTTCAGTAGTGGATTCCTAATGTGGGCGTAGAAGGCTCGAACAGTGTTCTCACATGCATGAGACTTGTCCTTGAATATGGGACCCCACCCGGTGTCCGCTAGTAAGTCCATCACTAGATACAACCTAAATAGCCTTTCGTTTACATGAGCTTCAAGCACAACCCTATGGCCACCAAACCGACCGTGTTCGATGCCCGCCGGTAGAACTCTCTTGAGTGAAATTTGAGGATCGATATCTCGCTTCGACCTTCGCTCTCGGGCGGTGCTTGTGCTAGCTTCAGCACCCATCTTTTTCTTTGGACGGGTAGGGTGGCTATGCCCGGCTTCGTCAGTGGACACTCTTCTCTTTCTCATGAGAGAGAGGAGTGTGGAGAGTGAAAATGCAGCGGCCACAATCTCCAAGAGGGTCATAGTGTTGAAAAGCTTGCAAGTTGAGATAAGTTGGTGGGTTTTGGAGTCACCAAAGTAGCTTGGTATGCTCGAATAAGAGGGATTAAAGGCAATAAGTGGTTGTAAAAGATGGGTTCCTTAAGGAAATGTTGGAGATGGGTATTTAATGAAGGTGAAGAAGATGTGAGAACGGAGGAAGGATTTGAGGGGGGGGGGGGGGGGAATGAGATTTTTGAAAGATTGAAAAGCTCGGAGGGGTGGAAATAGAAGAAACGAAGCAAATGGGGAGAATAAAAGGGGTCCCACACAATTTTGTGGGCCCCACAGCCATGCACATGTGTCAGCCCGCCCGGCCCGGACGAACCTGACCGGGGTGTACCCCGGTTGGTGCGGTGCCACCCCGGTCCACTGGACCGCGCGGGGTGCCTCCCCCCCTAGGCAGGCCGTTCCTCAGCAAGAGGCCCCATGCAGACTCACATCCCAACTTAGAATCCAAATCCATGCAGTCAAACGACCAGCATGGAATTTCATTGGATGCATCTTTTGTGATGGTGTATTTCATGAATGGTTTGGATTTTCGAACACATGGACCATATGACCACATGCGTCAGAGACAGTCAATTAACACCATGCCGGGCACATTTTAAAGAAAAGGGGTGGGACCAACTTCTGACAAATATACATCCACTACAGATTTTACGAAAAATGTAAAATGGGTAGCATCCAAACACACCCTAAACAGTACTAAATTTGAATTTTCAAAAATCCTGCTTTGAAATGGGCAAGGGGTCATTTGGATGCCTGTAAATGGGGCAAGTTATCAATGATTTAGGGGTTGTTTGGATGGTGGTAAATGGGGCAAGTAAATGATTTACTAGCAAATCATTTAGTTGTGTATGGATGCTCTAATTAGCTAGTAAATCATTTACAAGTCAATGATTTACTAGCAAAGCCCCCTTCTCATTTACCAGCAAAAAGGTGAGTTTTCATTTACTAATAAATGAGGAGATGGCAATGGCTTTATTTTTTTGAATGAAAGCCTATAAAGCAGATTTCATTTACCATTTACAGGCTATCCAAACACTGTAAATGATTTACTAGTAAATCATTTACAGTGCAAACCATTTACCACCATCCAAACGACCCCTTATTACTAAATCATTTACACTGCATATGGATGACCTTTTTTGGCTGTAAATCATTTAGAGGCTGTAAATGATTTATAACATTTACCCCCATTTCATTTACAGGCAAAAAGGTGGGACTTCATTTACGGGCTCTCCATTTACAGCCTAACGGCTATATTTTCCAAGATTTATTCTCCACTTACGGGACTTAAACAATTTACAGGCATCCAGACGACAAGATTCCACCCCTGATTGTGGAATGGTGGGTGATATGTGCGCACCGAGCACACAGGATTTTTTTTTTTTAAAAAAGATCCAACTTTGTGTGCCCGCTGAAAAAGGTTGCGTTCTGAAATCCCCCACCGTTCATTTGTGGGAGGGCACGGATCCCTATCTACAATCAAATTGGGATTTTTAAGTGTCCGTAGGGATCCGCGCACAGCGTCCATGGACGTTCGGGACATGGGATTCCATGGAGAGAGAGAGAGAGAGAGAGAGAGAGAGAGAGAGAGAGAGAGAGAGAGAGAGAGAAGCTTACCCGGAAATTTTCGACGAGGAGAAACCACCGCGCCAAAACCCTAAAACCCTTAATAGAGAGCGCTAAAACCCTCAAACCCTCATATAGGAAACAGATTGGCTACTCCCGTTGGCTGGTGGTCGGTGCTCTGTGGGCCCTATCATGATGTAAGTATTTCATCCATGCCGTCCATATATTTTTCCAGATCATTTTATTGTATGAGACCAAAAATGAGATATATCCCAATCTCAAGTGGACCACGTTACAGGAAACAGTTTTGAATTAGCTTCTACCGTTAAAAACATTTTGGAGGCCATAAAAGTTTTGGATGAAGCTGATCTTTGTTTTTCCCTTCATCTGGGCCTGTATGACCTAATCAACAGATTGGATGTCAAATAAATACTACTAGGAGTTTTCCTATGGCGTGGTCCACCTGAGATTTATATCCCTCTCATTTTTTATATAAAGTCCTAAATTGATCTCTAAGAATAGATAAATGGAATGAATGAAACACATACATCACGGTGGGGTCCACATAGCACTGACCACCGACCACACGGCTGATGGTGGGGAGAGTAGCCAATCCGTTTCCCTTTATATATCGTCCTTCGTAGTAGCAGAGAACACTTTAAGCTACTGAAGTGATGCGGTGAAATAAGATTGGTTGTACACCAAGAGTTTGTTGCCTTACAATCAATGTTTCTCCCTTGGAGGTCTATTAGACTTCTCTCCATTTAACAATGCACACACTCGACCACGAAAGGATAAATAATCTTTCCATTGGACCATGATGTATGTATTGTATCTACAGCACTCATTTATTTGATGAGATCATTTTAGGGAATAATTCAAAGAGTGAGAAAGATCCAAAATTCAAGTGCACCCTATGGAAGAAAACAATGAGGATTGAACGCTTACCATTAAAACTTCTTTGAGCCGCAAAAGCTTTTGATCAAGCTAATATTTATGCTTTACCTTATTTCAGGTCTTTTTAACCTTATAAAAAAAGTTAGATCTCAAATAAACATCATGATCAGCCTTGGGAAGATTTCAACGTGGCCGTCATTGTCCCACTGTTTTTTGTGGTGGGGTTCACTTGAACTTTGGATCTGCCTAATTCTTTGGCTCACTCATTAAAATGGTCTCTCCAAATGGATGGATGATGTGGTACAACACATACATCATGGTGGGGCCCATAGAAACGTGGTAACGACTCATGAGGTTCGCTACCATCTGGTTGAGTAGCCAGCCCACTTCCCTGCTCTATATAATTTAAAGAATTAAAAATCTCATCCCCTGTAACTTACTAAAATGCCGTCACATAGGGTATTAAAAGTAGCAACATGTCTAGGTGGGGCCTACAATGATGCTTTTGATGAATCTGTCCAGGCCATCAGTTTTTTTAGATTATGTCATGACATGGTCCTAACAATGATATTGATCCAAACCTCGAGTGGGCCACACGGTAGGAAAAGGTGAGGATTGAGCTTCCACCATTGAAACATTCCAGCGGCCACAAAAGTTTTGGATTACACTAATGTTTTTATAATTTCAGTTCAACCCTGCAAGAATAACCTCATGAGCCAAATGGATGGCATATATACGTAACGGTGGACTTGGGGAATCTTCAACGACGGGAATTCCCCCGCCCACTGTTTCCAGCCGTACAGCCCACGTGAGTTTTAGATCAGCCTACATCATAAGATTTATGATATGGAAAAAAGAATGGACGGAGTGAATTTCTCACAAATATCATGGTGTGCCCCACCTAGCTTGCCGTTGATGGAAGTTCATGCTGATGGCTTTGGCCGCAATCGTAGCGAGTCTGGCTACTCATGTGACGTCACCATGGTTTTTGGCCCTTCATGATTAATGTGTAGTATCACACCATCCATTTGGAACGATCATTTTAGAGAGTGAGCTGTTCGGTATTTAATGCGCTCCCATTCTACTTAAGGAGTGAATTACGGAAATGCCCCTTTCTTTGCTACTCTTGCAGATAAGACACTTGGTACGCAGGCACTCAGGACTTGTACAGTTGACACACATTAATTCAAACTAAACCGACTAAACTGTGAAAGCAACTGTCGTTAGTTTACGGTCCAAATCAGTTTTATAGAATAAAATTAACCACTGATGATTGATGGTTACTTGTTTGTCGAAATAGGACCGTTGGATATTTTTTGCTCTTAACCAGGCAAAAGAAGTCCACCAATCTGGTAGTCAAATGGTGAAAGAAGTATATTATTTTTGTTCATCATACATGTAAACTGGACCCAGCAGTTTGGACAATTTAATTTGACTTATATGCCAAATGTGCCATTTCTAGGTAATTTGCAAGTCCCTGCTTATCATCCATCACAGTTTGCCAGAGTATCAAAGTTTCTCTGCTTAAAAGAGGCATCTTGTACGCCATACACGTGTCCCACACGTATTATAGTCGGGAGGGTTGATATGGTGGGCCGTGCGAGCTCCTCACTCAACACGGTGTGAAATCGGATTGTGAGTTGAGTTACTCACTATGCTTTTATAGTGATGAGTGAACTGGGTTGGGACCACTGTGAATGTAAGAGGTCTATTCACCTTGTCCATTCATTTTTCAGCTCATGTTAGGAGTTGATCTAAAAAATTCTAACATATCCACCGCTCAAGTGGACCATACTACAAGAAACAGTGGGAATAATGATTTTGACTGATATGTATTTGTCATCCAACCTGTTCACGGGATCACAAAGACCTGTATGAAGAGAAAACAAATATAGCAGCTTGATCCAAAAACTTCCGTGACCCCCGAGCAATTTTCAATAGTAGATAGACAATTCACACTATTTCATGTGGTGTGTTCCACTCATGTTTGGATATGGTTCATTTTTGGAATCAGGACCTAATACATAAATCAAGGTCGATTTCATAGAGCTTACTCGGTAGGCTAAGTTAGCTAGTACACAATCCACTTCCACACGCCTTTTTTTTTTTTTTTTTTTTTTGCTTTTGTTAGCTTGGTAGTATACAACACTGTCAGTTCACACATCATTGTTAGCCACCCCCACTAGGGAATCATGCCAAGACCTCAGTGTTGAAACACAGTATCTTTCACTCAGTCCAGCACTTGAGCTATGGATCATCTTTTTTTTTTAACACATGCACACACACCCCCACACACACTCACGCTAGGGGAATTTCACCACCTATGGGTACTCGAACCCTTGACCGGGAGTTGAAACTCCTGAGAGTCTACCACACACTTAGTTACTAAGTGAGCAATTAACTTCAACCAGGCCTGCATGTGGGGCCAACCTTGATGTATGCATTATATATCTTTGATATCCCTCCACAGTTATTTCAGCTCATTTCAAGGCATGATGCAAAAAATAAGCATATCCAAATCTGAGGTGGACTACACCATAGGAAAGAGTGGTGATTGAACGCCCATCATTAAAAACTTCCTAAGCCCACAGTGTATGTTACCTCATGTGACAAATAGCACCCCTATCCCAGACCCAAGTTATCCATCAGATGAGTCCCACAATACATCTCCGTAAACTCTTATGTGCTGTTCTCAGTTATGCCCATATGCCACCCAGTAGGAAAACCTAGCCTGAAAACCTAGCCTGAAAACCTTTTTAACTTAGAAAAAAATAACCTGAAAACCTTTAGGTGGACTTACATGCTGTAGATCCCTCTATTCTCCCATACAGGATAAAGTTGTATTAATCCCCTTGCGTTTTATTGGTATTTTCCCATTACTCTGGCCATAGAAAAATTTCAACGGTGAGAATCATTATCACCGCTGCTTCCTGTGATATGGTCCACTTGAGCCTCGGATCTTTCTTATTTTTGGGATTATCACATAAAATGATACGAAAAAACGGTTGGACGGAGTGGATAAGACCCATACATCACGGTGGCCACACAAAGCTGCTGCTCGTCCCACCTGGAGACGGGAGGGGTTAGGACGCAATCCGCGACCCCACTCCCTACCCCGGCTACGCTAGTACGGTTCAATTAAAGATCTTTGACCCGAATATATTCAATGGGTATTGGGTTTGTGGTCTGGACAAGAGAAGCCAGTGGTGTAATGATCCAGACCGGTAGTGTGTTGGGCCCCACCCTGATGGAGACCATGAACCGAAAAAGACCTAGGCAGGACGATCCTAGCCTCCAATCCACCTCTTTTCAGTTGTATGTGGATGTTCTTGTATTTTCTTCCTGACCAGGGACAGATTTCGAAAGCCTTTTGCAGAAAGTTCCTGGACAGGGATGCTGGATGGGGCCCACTGCAATGTATGTGAGAAATCCATTCGGTCCATCCGTTTTGTGAGCTCATTTTAGGACGTGCCACAAAAAATGAGAAATTCCTACAGTTGAAACCTTCTTGGGCTCCACCTTCATGTTTATATGCTATCCAAACCGTTTACAAGGTGATGAAGTGAAAACACCAAAGGATAGCCTGATACAAAACTTTTATGTCCATGAGAATGCTTCAACGGTGCTCACTGAATGCCCACTGTTTCCTCTTGTGTGGCCCAGTTGAGTGTTTTATACACCTCATTTTTCGTCTCACATCCTAAAATGAGCTCTCAAAACAGATGGACGGGGTGGATTTACCACAAACATCTTGGTGGGCCCTACCCTGCACAGGAACTTCCTGCGTAAGGCTTTTGCAGGAAATCAGCATCCGTCCGACCAGAGATCCTGTGGGGCCCACCATGATGTATCTGTTTATCCATGCCGTCCATCCATTTTCTAAGATCATTTTAAGGTATGAGGCCCAAAATGAAGCATATCCAATGCTCAAGTGGACCACACCAAATAATGAGCTTGGGTGGGTGTGTGTAAAAAATAATAATAATAATAAATATTTTTTAAAAAAATAAAAATAAAAATAAAAACACTTCAAAGGCCACAAAAAGGACGTTTTGGACTGCCAGAATACAGTAATAGATAAAGACTGGATCATCACCTTCCACCCAAGCGGGTCATCGCACTGTTCCTCTACCAAGCTGCCACTCCCCATAGTTTGGACAACTTGGTTAAGTTTTAGGCAAACGTGGATTAATACAATCAACAAACAATCCTAACCATCTGATTTGTCACCTGCAAACAGGGAAATGGTCCACAGCCAAGTCCTCCAATTGTAATTAACATGGTGGGTCATGACCAAATCCTGATGATGCCTCTTATAGTACCATTCCCCATTGAAAAGACATCCTATTGATAAACCAGCATTACAATTGCACAGCTTGTAATAAACAAACAACGGCAGAATTTCTACAACAGATCATCTACAAAGGCATCTTTTTCTTACCTCAAGGGATGCTGTGAAGAGCACTCATTCAATTAAAGCCTCCCAAAGGGATGCCTTTTCAGGGGATACCTTATTTAATATGGTCTTTAGCTCTCCTAATTCCTTGTGCTTCTCTTGAATCTCCCTCCCTAGAAGCTGGAATTTGTCCGCACGAAAGAAGCAAAAATAAAAGAAATATGAGAGCAAGAGAAGAGTTCATATGATGTAAAAGCTCATTGTAATTTAAAAAATATAGGGGTGGGAGGGGTGTGCATGTGTGTTCACGTGTTTATGTTCACATGAGGGTGTGTAGATATGCATAGGCCATAAGAGGAATAACCACCTACAACTCATTTTTTTAACAAACATTTGGAAGCATAAAAATAGGTTGTAGCATACAACTGGTTGTGGGTGATCTGCTATTGAAGAATGTATGACTTTGGTTGAGAATGGCAGTTGATATGCAACAAAAGCTGTATAATGACCCATCAGATGCCAGAGTTTCAATCAGATTGATGTCACTTGATGTTAGCAATTCACAAAGGTCATTTTAACCATTGGTTGATCAAACAAAAGTGACTCACCTGACACAAATGAAATATATATATATATATATATATATATATATATATATATAGCTGAATGCTCAGCTGCGCACCAGTTCGCACGGAACTTGTGCGAACTTTTTTGAGAACTCATCGTACGTGATGCGACTCCAAAATCTGAACGGTCCACGTGAAGCAGCACCTCGTGAAACCCTCCCGGGCTCAATTTTTACTTTGATCCAAAACTTTGGTGGGCCATGAAAAAAGAAAACAATTTCCTCCATTGATTTGCATTTCTCTTTTCTAAGGCCTACCAGAATTTTAGATCAGGATGAAAATTTGTCCCTACGGGTTTCATGGGATTCCTCATCACATGGACCGTCCATATTAGACACCCATGACATGTGTGCAAAGGTGCGCACGTGAGCATGACTCTCTCTCTCTCTCTCTCTCTCTCTCTCTCTCTCTCTCTCTCTCTATATATATATATATATATATATATAGAGAGAGAGAGAGAGAGAGGAATCACCTCCTACAACCCACTTTAAAAGCGCTTGGGAGGCATAAAATAATTGGTTATAGCATACGATTGGTTGTAGGTCAGTCCTCACCCCCCCCCCCCACACACACACACAGAGTTCTATTACCTTCCATATCCACAGTATATAAGAAGCTGCTAGTTGTGCATGCGTGCCTTTATCTTCGAAATCATTATCAGAAACACTTAAGCAAGAATGTAGGAGTTGTAGCTCATTGTTTAGGAAAGAATCCAAGTTGTAGTTTTCTGAATGCTGGCAAAGTGCACTTTGATGAGCCATGAAATGGTTAATCCAACATTGAGAGAGGAACCGGCGATGAACCCATAAAGCCTGTGACAAATAAACCCCAAGAAAGTACCATTAGTGATGTAGAACTCTTAAGGGGGTGTTTGCTTTTCAATTACATACATAAATATGGGTAAATAGTCAATAATTACTTTTGAAGGGTATTTGTTTAAGAGAAAAATACCTCTGGAATTATACCTTGAAGACCGCCATAAAGCATGAAATCCAACAGAGCTTCAATACTGTCAAAATTCGTGGGTCCCACAGAGATGTATATATGTGATCTATATCTTCCATCCATTTTACCATCTCATTATTGGGCATGAACCGAAAAATGAGGCAGATTAGAAGCCCAAGTGGACCACACCATAGGAAACAAGGGGGTTAATGATGTCCACCATTCAAAATTGAAAGCTTTGTAGGGCCCATAGGAATGTGTATCTATCATCCAACCCATTCATAAGATCACACTAACATGTATGAAGGGTATACACAAATATCAATTTGATCCAAAACTTCTAGGGGCCCCAAGAAGTTTTCAATGTTAATCTTTCAAATCCCGCCATTTCCTATGGTGTGGTCCACTTGAGCTTCAGATCTACCTCATTTTTGGGCTCATGCCCTAAAATGAGATGGCAGACCGGATGGACAGCATGGATAAGATAAAAACATTATGGTGGGTCCCAAAACTTTTACATGTGGAAACTGTACGAATTCAATGCCCTGGAATGTGAAGCTTTCAAACAAGTTTTTTTTTTTTTTCAAACAAGCTTACTATCAACATCAACCTCAAGACTGATGCCGTAATTACATAGGTAAATAATCATTACCTATTTACCAGTAATTACATGTGTAAATGAGAGAAAAAATAATACACCCCTAAGAGTCGATAGAGTTATGGGAAGAAGAATTTCATCACACGGTGGGTTCCCTTCAAAAAAGAATTTCAGGGCATTGATGTTAATGACTGGGAAGCAGGAAGCTACTTAAAAAGTTTGTTGTGAATTCAAGGAGTCAAAAGGTTTTTGTTCTGAAGCTCGAACTCTCCAAGCCTTGAATCAACCCATTTTCTTAGCAAAACCTAGCAAAAAAGGAACTCGTCCAAGTTATTTTGTTCTATTCTATTGCAAAAACCCAACATGTGACTTCGACAAGTTTACCAATTCAGAATACTCTCACAAGCCAACCAAAGATAAGGTGATTTAGACTTTTCATCCAAAATCTTAGATAGTTTCTCAGTACAAGCCTTTCCACCATTACTGACCACTTTCGATACCTTGAGTCAATCATTCATGAGAGTGGAGAAATTGACAAGGATGTTGACATTGAATTCAAGCTAGGTGGAAGAAATGGAGACGTGCTTCTGGAGTTTTATGCGATCGTCGTGTATCACTCAAAATGAAAGGGAAATTTTATAGGACAGGTATAGACCAGTCATGCTTTATGGAACAAAATGTTGGGCAGTTAAGGAACAACATGTTCATAGGATGAGTATAGTTGAAATGAGGATGTTCAGATGGATGAGTGGTAAGATGAGGAAAGGGGCCCTACAAGTTTCCTTTTTTTAAGAGAGAGGAATAAAGAATTTTAATAAAAGGCCTGAAAGCAAAAATATAGACTCCACCCATGCCGGGACCCACTTCTTAAGGAACCTAAGGACCCTACAAAGGACCGTTGAAAGGGACCTGCTATGATTTTTGAAACATCAGATGTTCCGCTCGGCCAAAAGAGACGAGAGGCCTACGAGCAAAGCCAACCTCCACTTTGCTTAAAATGACTACCGAGAACACCTTCATGCCAAGCTGAGAACAAACCTCAATAGAGCCCAGCATAACCCAAGGACTTTGAAAACATCAAGAATCTCGCATGCCCCTCGCAAAGGAGCAAAGGATGAAAAGATTATATGCATCTTTCATACAAAGGAAGCACACACTAGGATGCACCATAGCCCACTTCCTTAAATTATTGATGGTGAGAACTTGTTTCCTCCAAACAAGCCAAGCAAAAGCCAGAACCTTAGGAGGGGCCCCACAAGACCAAATAGGGCCTTTATGGAAGCACTGCACCTTGGCTGACTCCTTGGATATGAGGGAAAAGAAAGATTTCATAGAAAAACTGGCTGAAATATCCAGAGCACTCCAGAGACGGAGAATCCCCTTGAAGACAATCAAGAAGGCAAAGCAGGTCATCAATCTCGACATTGGAAAGATTGAACCCACAAAGCGTGGCCCAAGCCCCAGTAGTACCTAGCCTAGAGAAGCATCACACTCTCAAGACATTCAAAGAGGGGGAAAGGGCAATAAATTTAGGGAACACCTATCTTAGCGGAGACTCACTGAGCCAAATATCATCCCAAAACTGAACTGTCTCACCTCCCTCAATAGAAAAGCCGATACCCTCGAAAACTTTCCCCGCCAACTGGGCGACTGCCTTCCAAAGGAAACCTTGTAGAGAGAGGAAGACTTGATCCACCAACCAAAGTGCAGACACCATACTTTCCCGTGATGATGGACCTCCAAAAACAGTCACCTTTTGTCCTAGACCCACTTTCCCAATAATGTAATGCTGACTTACTCTAGACATCTAATCCTCGCACCCCCTTCATCGTAGAGCCTACACACTGCCTTCCATTCAGTAATGAAACTTTCTTTTGGCTGCAATGCCTTGCGAGAGGAAATCCCTCTTAGCCTATTTATCCTTATCAGAATAAATTTTGAGCATTTGAATAGAGACATGAAATACAAAGGGAGGTTTGAGAGAGCAGCTTTGATAAGTGTAATCCTACCACCTAAGGAGAGGTGCCTACTTTGATAAGCCTTTCTACCATAACAGTATGTTTCAAGTTCAAATCTCGACTCATAAAGTAAGGCTTTGTTGATGACTCGAGGAAGAGAAAACTCCAGCTATAATCAACAAAATGAATACAACTTTTTCAATGGTCAACAATGTGGGAAACCCCTAACATTGAAAAGTAACAATTGGCAAGTACAATAGGGGTTTGTAGAAATATTTATTGGGTCTATA
The DNA here is from genome assembly GCA_037074715.1 of Magnolia kwangsiensis. NCBI lineage: Eukaryota > Viridiplantae > Streptophyta > Magnoliopsida > Magnoliales > Magnoliaceae > Magnolia > Magnolia kwangsiensis. Next base: position 37,311,955 of record CM073574.1, on the reverse strand, counting down.
TTCATCGAAAAAGACCAGGTAGTTAGGCTTCTCGATCAAGATAATCCTGAATTTTGGGATTTTGTCCACCATTGATTGAGGGCTTCCATTAGTAAGATGGAGGAGGAGGAAGAAGAACACAAATAAGGTTCAATAGATTAGTTTTCAATTTCTCAGTATAAAGGAAAAAAGGAAGAGAAATTACGAATCTTATCCGCTCTTTTTTTCTAAATTTTTTATATTTTCATGTACCTTACTCACAGAGAGTTATATATTCTTCCATGTTTTGACCTAGTTGGGCAGAGTATTCAGTTTCCAACTTGCACGCAAGTTCAGTGGTTATTGATACTGCAGTAACCTTCAGCGTGATTGGATTTGAAGAATCCAATGATATGGATGCAAAGCAACCTATCTCCCGTCTTTGCCAAATCCCTCACAGCTGAGGGCAATTCTCTAACACTATTAGGTAAGGTCCTTCAAGCCAAGAAGCCTGGTCCTTCAATATTACCCTCCAATCTCCAAGAGGTGTCCCTCACGCCGGAGTATTCAGTTTCCAACTTGCACGCAAGTTCAGTGGTTATTGATACTGCAGTAACCTTCAACGTGATTGGATTTGAAGAATCTAATGATATGGATGCAAAGCAACCTGTCTCCCTTCTTTGCCGAATCCCTCACAGCTGAGGGCAATTCTCTAACACTATTAGGTGAGGTCCTTCAAGCCAAGAAGCCTGGTCCTTCAATATTACCCTCCAATCTCCAAGAGGTGTCGCTCCCTCCTTCCCTCACATGCGGAATTGAGATAGGCAAAGAACAACTCTGTATGCATGTGGGTGTTATTCTCTGAATTTTTGGCGTCTGTTATTTTAACAGAAAATTTTACTGTATTTCTAACGATCAAGACTGAATTAAAAACGAACATTTCCTGTACCATTTCCCTTTGTTTGTAGTATGCCCTTTTGCTAACTATTGTCATGGAAGAATCGTTGTGCATAGTTTTTTTTTTCCCTTTTTCGCAACTGCATCTTTTTATTTTATTCCTTTATCGGAACCTGTTAACCAAAGGACTTATAAAAGTTTTATTCATAAAAAAACAGGAAGAAAAGGTTTGTGAAGGTCTAGTAATTATTGATGATTTGAAACTAGTCTGTCATGCGGAAGGAAGCTCTACACAGTGCAATATTTCATAAAAATGCAATAAAATATTAAAAATTGAATATTTGTAGACTTGGCCAAAGCTCAGTTGCCAATTTCTTTTAATTGGATAGTTACAAGTTTCATGCAAGATTCGACCTGCTACAGTCTTATGATCCACTTAGGTTTCAAAATATTGATATACGTCACATTTAGCAACATTTAAAACTACAGAGAATTTTCTAGGGGCCTGTTTGGCATTGCTTCTAACAACTGCGGAATTAATTCTCAAGAAAAAGTGCATGTTTGGTAAACATGCATAAGAAAAACAATTTTCCCACGAAGCTTTCAATGGTGAGAGTTGAATCCCTACTATTTCCTGCAGCGTGGGCCTCTTAAGTCTTGGGTCTACCTCTTTTTGGAGTCATACCCTAACATGATATTACAAAACGGACAATGGATGTCGTACAGGCATCGCGGTGGGCCCCACAAGACTGCAGGTGGGGGTTATAGGCAGTGTTCGAGTTGTTGGTATCGCTACAAGTTTCGCTGACTGAAGATAATGATATAATATCGCTATCGCCGATGACCGGAAATGCGAAAAAAAAAATGGCAAATAATGGGGAAAATGATGGAATTTTTCAGTAAAACTTCAGGGCATGCCTAAATACACATATTTGCATATTAGGATTTTTTAAAAAATTACAAAAAAAAATACATTAAATAATAAGTTTTCATTTAATGGGGCCCAAAAAGCATACGCTGCCATAAGAAATCGCTTCAATTGTAATCAAAATGAGTTCATATAATACAAATGCAGCTAGCATATAATAATTAGAACATGTAAAAGTTAATGAACTAAAAAAGTAAACCTTTCTTGGGACATGGAATCTATATATTGGTATACTAGGTGATTGATGGCTTGGATATGGCACTTGTTTGACATATTGATGCATCCATCCAATTTTCCAGATCATTTTATGGCATAAGCCCAAAAAATATATAGATCCAAATCTCAAGTGGACCACATCACAAGACAGTGTTGATTGAATGCACACCATTAAAAACTTCTCAAGGGCCACAAATTTTGTATCAAACTAGTTTGTATAACCTAATCAACAAGTTGGATGTCAAATAAACATTACACTGAACCCTGGGAGGTTTTTAATGGTGGACATTCGATTGCTACCATTTCTTGTGGTGTGGTCCACCTGAGAGTTATATATCCCTGATGTTTTGGATCAAGATCTAAAATGATCTGAAAAAATAGATGGACAGCGTGGATCAAATAAATACATCATGATTAGGGCCACATTGCACCAACCACTAGCCATCTTGACAGTGGCAACGTCACTAGCCAAATCACGTCCTAGTGGTGTAAGGACTTCGTAGTACCCACCGTATGGCATGTGTTTTATCATGCTGTGAATGACAAGGTGGCTACTGGACAGTGTTCCGTGGGCCCACCATGATATATACGAGAAATCAACCCCATTAATCCATTTCAGCATATCATTTTAGTACATGGTCCCAAAAATGAGGTAATTCCAAATCTCAAGTGGACCACACCAAAGGAAACAGCAGCGATTAAACTAGAAACGGATTCCATTCCCTTAAAACTGGAAGCGGATTGGCTGGTGTACCACACACCAACTATATAGCTGTTGTAGGTACATGTTGTGCGAAGATGAGCACTGATGCTCCTCGAGCTCCGAGTTGTACGAACGGTTCAAAGGAGATCAAAGTTACATGGGCCCCACAGTGATGTATTTATTATATCTACACCGTTCATCTATTTTTAGAGATCATTTTAGAGCATTACCCAAAAAATGAATCATGTCCAAAGATCATCTGAAATACACCACAAATAGCAACGGAAATAATGATTTTCACCGTTAAAAAATTCGTAGGGCCCACCATAACGTTTATTTTCCATCCAATCTGTTCATAAGGTCACAAAGACCTAAATGAAGAGGAAAAACAAATTTCATATTGATCCAAAACTCCTATGACCCCAAAAAGGGTTCCAACGGTAGATGTTCAATCCCCCACTGCTTTTTGCAGTGTGGTCCACTTGATAGTTGGATCTGTCTTATTTTTCGTCTCAAGCCTTAAGAGGAACTCGCCAAATTGATGGACGGTTTTGATATAACAAAGACCTCATGATCAGACCCACAGAACTTGCTAACAACAATACAGCAGCTATACAGCTAGTGTGAGAGGACGCGGATTAGATAGATACTGACAAGTTGAGTAGCGAGTCGGCTACTGAAGTGATGTCATCAAGTTCTGTGGGCCCCACTATGATGTATGTGTTATATCCGCACCGTCCATCCATTTTTAGATATCATTTTAGGGTATGAACCAAAGAATGAAGCAAATAAAAATCTGTAGTGGACCCCACTAAAGAAAACAGTGGGGAGAGTGATTCCCACCGTTGAAACTATCCTAAGGCCCATCATAATGTTTATTTGAAATCCAACCTGTTCAAAAGTTAAAAAAGACATGAAATAAGGGAAAACACAAATATCAGCTTGATCTAAAACTTTTGTGGCCTTTAGAAGTTTTTAACAGTGGGCGTCACTGTCCCACTGTTTCCTATGTTGGGGTCCACTGGAGCTTTGGATTTAACTCGTTCTTTGGATATTGCCCTAAAATGATCTCTCCAAATGGATGGAAGGTGTGGATACAAAACATACATCATGTTGGGGCCTACGGAACTTGACGACGTCACTTCAGTAGCTAGTCTCACTACTCAACCTATCAGTAGCTAATCCCAGCCCAGAGCGGATGCGAGAGAGCTTTCGTTTTTACGAAATTCTCTTTCTTCTCCAGAAAATCTACAATCAATCTCATCTTTTTCCGTAAAAAATCTCTCCAGAAATTTATTTTTTTCTTTTTCAAATCCGATCCGAAATCTTTGTAAATCTCGGTGAAATCAAGTTCTCTTTCAAATCTCTTTCTTCAAAGAAAACGAAAGGGTTTTTTTAAAGGGTTTTCTTATCTTGAAAAATTCAGAGCTATCAACATCGATTGGCCCACTAAATCTAGCCGAAATCCACTTCCGCGGGTAGATCTTGAGAAACAAAAGGTAAGAGAGCTTTTTTCTATATATTTTTTACATTTATTTCAAATTTTTTCAATAATAAGGAGAACGATAGCTATTTTTTCGATAAAATCGAAAATATCACCGATATTTCGTCAACATTTGGAAGAGAAACGAAAACTTGGGGTTTCGGTATTGCCGGTTCAGCGACACCAATATTATCGATTTCTCGTCGACAATGAAAACAATGGTTATAAGAAAGTCGCATCCGTCCAACTTCTCTTCTCCAGAGATGAGATTTACATGCAATACAACTCATGTACAGCCGCACGTTTGCCATCATGCATTCGAAGGCACCACTATATTGATGCCCTATCCCAAGAATTAGCTTGATCCACTAGTCAGGTGGACCATGGTTTGCAAAACAAATGTATGGCTCTAAAACACTTAGCAGAAGTTTTCTAACCCATCCACTTGTTTCCAATAATGGGGCCCACCTTCTGAGTGGACCAGATTAATTTTAGGAAAAACATGTTCCGACCAACGACGGATGGATTTGATCTTGGACCTATGTGTCATGATGGCACGTGTGCGGTGTACGGCTCTACACGTGCAGTTAACAAACGGATAGAGAGATCTTCAAATTTATGAGTATTTTCGCAAGCTTGTAGAAGCAGAGACGACTATGGGAAACGCGGGCGAGGGGGGGCGCTAGGCATTTTGGATTATTTTTTTAAATAGATTAATTAAGTGGTTAACCAAACACAATTAAAGCCTAAAAAGGTGATTTTCATAATCAAAATCACAAAAAAAAAAAAAACGAAAAAGAAAAACTTTTTTTAGCAAATCCAAACACACCCTAGGTCTTCTGAGCCTTGGTTGTCTTAAACAATCAAGTAGATAGTGAAAGCTGAAGCAAAAACAAATAGAGAGTCATAAAGAGAATACCTCTCTTCCTATATAACGTTTTATCAACAGCTCATCCCAGTTGAGCTCCTCCTGTAAAAACCGCATTCCCAAATTTTTGAGACAATCTATTTCTGATATATAAAACATAGTTTTTGAGCAATACATGGACAAAAACTATTAAAAGACAAACAATTAAGCATTTACTTTCCCAACAACAATAAAAGAGTCTTTTGAGAAACATGAAAAATTGGTACAGTTAGCTAATGAGAATTGAACTTAAGGATGAAACAACAATCACAGTCAACAATCACTATGAGGCCTGAGGAGCATTGTAAGTGTGGAGAAAAACTCCAGCACAGCAGCACTTCAAGGAGCATTTATGAATCACAGCTAATTGTAAACAAAGAATGTAAAACTTTGTCCCAGTAGATGCATATGCTGCAAGCTAATCCACAGATTTATTTACCAATTATCTTAAGCTGAAATAAGAAATTTTGGGGACCTCTGTGTTTCTGATCAAAGAATCAACTCCAAGAGCCTCTACCGAACTGACTTCGAATATCCCAAAATTCATTTGCACAATGTAGCTCATTGGAAATGAGAACCTACTATATGGGGAAATAAAAAATCATATACTATTATCAGCATAATACCCACAAACACATGCACGCGCACACATGCATATACACCAATCCTGTTGTGAGCATACTCCATAAAAAAATTCAAGAGATATGTACCTTCCACACCATAAAAAGTTCTGACTTGAAAACAAATGATGGGCTTTCCTTCGAGTAATTTCCCTCTAGCGATTGAAGCATTAGTCGCTGCAGTCAACAAGCCAAAAAGAAAAAGAAAAAGAAAAACAGTTGTAAGCTACAATTTGATCAAAATTTTCAGGCACCATATGCGTGCATGCATGTGGGGGTGGTGAGGAGGTTGATGCAAGGACAGCATGTTAGTGCCTTGTCTGTATCTCATTGACAGATAGATGAAGGTTGGACCAACCACATTGGGCTGAACATCTCCAGAGATAATTGAGAAGGAGCTTAAAGATTCCAGTTGAGCAAAACATTTTGTTGATCAAGTGTTGGATCATTGTTAGGAGCAATGTTTTAAATATCGACGATATCAACTGATATATCCCACGAAATATCTTGTATCCCACCTGTGTGATACGAAATGCATAGGTAATGCCAATATATCCCACATGTTCAATTCAGTGAGCATTTTCAAATTCCGATCCCTTTTTTTGTTGAAATTATGTTAAACTAGTGTCAAACGGTTATAAATCCATTGGTTCTTCATGTTTTCCATGAAAAAACATGGAGTTGGAGCTTTGATTTCGATATCCATTGGTTTTTCATGTTCTCCATTTTTTTTTCAAAATTTCCCTTCAACCAAGTCGAGACTAATTTCGAAGTATTTAGGAGTATTTGACAAATTATCATCACATAACTCTAATTTTGAAATTTGAGTGTAGGTGGTCGATTTGGGAAATTTTCAAATTTCTCCCAAATTACTTGCAATGTTGCACTTCAAACATGAGACCAAGCATGTATAAGGGTTGATCTACCGATTTGTTAAGTCCTTGTCAATTTTCAGAAAATAAAAATAATTTTTATTTTAAAAAAAAAAAGTTATTAAAATATTATTATTATTTTCAAAATTTTCCTTCAACTATGTATCAATTGAGACTAATTTCGAAGTATTTAGGAGTGTTTGATGAATTGATCATCACATACACCCTAAATGTTATGCATTCAATTTGAATGTGGTTGCATTAGTTTAGTCAAACAACGCATAGCTTAGGACCCTATACGAATGAAACTTATTATGTGCACTTCTTTTTTGAGATGTAATGATTTAAAGGTGTATATTAAAGTCTTTTTTAATAATCCCTGAAATTTCATTGAAAAATTCAACCATTTTCCCAATCCGTCCCCATGTTTCCCAATAAGTGCGATAAATTACCTGATACAAAGGATATATCCCGTGCGATAACCGATACATATCTGTATCCCAAGAATGTGATACGTAACACGATACCGATATTTCAAACACTGGTTGGGAGTGAGCACACACCTTGAATCTTCAAATTTTGAGCCCATGACCAAATGGAATCTGAGCCAGGGGGACTATACACATTGGAAATTGGCCCCGGCATGCAAAACTCTAACCTTAGCTAGATGATGGGGAGGATGATGATGCTACAATGGCATGCATTGAGCTTGACAAGGGAAAGGGACCTTGGAGTCTTACTTTATAACTGATGTAGTTCCAAATTTGGTAGTGAGCTAAAAGGTTTGTTTCACTCATGTAATGTTCTTTTCGGTGGATACTTTTGGGTGGTTAGTGATACAAAGCTTAGGCGGATCATAGAAGTTACCCGGTATCAACGATAATATTGTTGATATTGGACAATATATTACGATATATCACCACAAGTTTATCGGTATAAATACAGCGTCAATCAATACTTGTGATATTTGGAACTATTGATCCACGTCGATTACTTCAATGCTCGATTGAAAATTTGAAAATCAGAAACACAAACTACAAAATTAAAATAAAAGCTTTATTCCCCAACCTTTTAAGGATTGTGTTTATTGGTCTCTTAATAACTCCGCTTGAGTTGTTTCATGTCAAAACATGAATTTGGACAAGAATTGCAATCCGAGAGTGGATTCAGGCCAAAACCTCAAAGGTGGAAAAAATAAAAAATAATAATAATAATAATAAAATAATAAAATCTTTTTTTCTAACAAATTGGCAATAAAAGAAAAAGTAAAAATCCACATATATGCATGTGTTTCATGCATTAGCATGGATTTCAAGTAAGAAATTTTGATTTTGAAGGTTTAAAATTGAAAGAATTTAGGGAAATTAACATGAGTTTGTCTACGGGTAGAGATAGGAATAGGAATAGAGGTCCAGCTATGGACAAATGTGTCTAGGATATAAATATGGGTATGAAGGCATCCAGCCACAACCACAATCACGGTGAATGCCACTGGGAGCGACGTGACAGTTACAATGACTGCTTGGTATACACCTATGGGCATACTAGTGCACATTGCTAAGGACCAGTACCATTGATATCATAGAGAGTACATGGCTGTTACCATAACCTCATAAGCTGGGAACATTACTGCAGTTATGTGGAGCCGTAGTATTATGGCTGCCCCTGTATGAGTAGGGATGACAACGTCAACCGACACATCACTCTGTGGATTTAATACCAATGTACATTTTTTGTTATCTTTAGTTTTTTTATATTATTATATTTTATTACTTATATTGTATTATATTTGAATGATCTGAACTCATTTTGGATATAATTGCATCACTTGTGCCCAAAAGTGCATTTTGTCCCCTGAACAATGGAAAACTATTATGCTTTTTTTTTTTTTTTTTTTTTTTGGGGGGGGGGGGGGGGGGGGGGGGAGGGAATGTTTTGGTTTTAAGTGTGTAATCATATGTCTTTTAACATCATTGAAATTTAACTACAATATTCAACCATTTTCCTTAAGTTTCCCAAATGTTTCCCTCAGACTACAACACATTATGCAATGTTGTTTCTAATTATATTTCCATAACCCAAAGGTGTGATTGATGCAGAGGCATCTTGGTGTGATTCCAAGGATGCACCGTATCTCCACTTTGGGGTGGGGTGGCCCACGAGTTGGGATCTGTGAGATGCAGAATGGCCATGGGGTGGAGCCCACTATGGGACTATGCGATTCGGGGACCCATGCGAAGCGAGGGTTGTCCACGAGAAGGTCTCGCCCAAGTTTGCTTGGGTTTACCTGCATATAGGGATACACTGATCCTTCCCCATCAGCTTTGGAGCTTTTGGTGCGTTGGTCGGTTGTCCACTATCAAAATGGTATCAGAGTGGGAGCCCAATATTTGAATCTCCTCACCGCCATGGGTGGATGATGGGGGGCATTTTAGTGTGATTCCAAGGATGCACCGTATCTCAACGCTGGGGTGGGGTGGCCCTCGAGGTGAGGTTTGTGAGATGCAAAATAGCCACAAGGTGGGGCCCGCTGTGGGACCGTGCAATTCGGGGACTCATGCGAAGTAGGAGTTGCCCACGGAGAGGTCTCGCCCGGGTTTGCATGGGAGGGCCTGCAGGATAAAATGGTCCTTCCCCATCAGCTCTGGAGCTTTTGGTGCGCTGGTCGGTTGTCTACTACCAACGATTATAATGTGATATTGATACTGCAAAAATTGCTCTCCCATAATCTAAGAGAGACTTAACTATATTGTCAATTCTTTGCTTAAAAAAGGAATTTCAAGGCCATTCATCAATAGTTTTCCCTCTCATAATTCATATTCATTAGTTATAAAAATAAAAGAACAATGGATGTAGAAGCAACATTGTGAAAAAAAAAAACATACTTTATTTGTAGAGATCAGGTGGGATAGATACAAAGTTCAGTAAGATTAAGACAACCATAAATAAGATGATATACGAAAGCTGAAACAACGTTGTGAATGGAATTGGTTGTCTCTATTGAAGATGGTCGAAAAATGTAGAGTTGCCACTAGCCAATTTTAGATCAAAGGGTAGCCAGAAACCTTGTTCATTAAAATGTTTGAAAAATCAAAGGAAACCCGTTTACATCTTTCAACTATGACTCCCATGAAGTCAAGATTCTAGGCAAGGGCCTTAGTTAATGGGAAGAAATGCATTGCACGCGCTTCCCCACAATGTCAATACATAATCTTTGCTTTGGTGAGAAGCGAAATTCCTAAAAGGGAATTTCAGCACGGCGTAGTTTAATGTTGGCATTGAAAAGGAACAGAGAGAGAGAGAGAGAGAGAGAGAGAGAGAGAGAGAGAAGTTAATGCAATATGTGTGTGAGAGAGAGAGAGAGAAGGTAATGAAATTCAAATGAATGCAGGTTGGCTGTCTTAGTGTCTCCTTGTACTTGGGTAAATTTGGGCAAAGCAAGACATCAAGGGAACACCAATTCACACAACCAAAGGGTCTCGAACTTGGGAACCATAACACCTTGCCTTTTCATTTTTTTTCCTGAATTTTAATGGATTGTCTTGAATTTTTGCAGGAATTTTGCTAAGGGAGTGGGGTTTTGAGACTTGAGAGGGTAGGCTTCCTATGATTACGAACTTAGAGAATTTCAAGATCAAGACCCTTCTCTTGGCAGGTCTCCATTTATAGAGATTAAGAGTGGTAGCTTGGCAATTGGAGAGAAGTTAATGGGTTTTAAGGGTAGGAGGTTTCTGGAATAGTTTTCTAGAGGGTACGAGGTTTTGGGATGGGAGACAAGTGACAAGATCTAGGTTATTAAAGGGGAGGTTTCAGGGTAATTGAGATAGAGGGAAGGTCCTACAAGGCTTCTAGTGGTTTGGGTTTGGAAAGGGTAGGATTTAGCCACATGTCAAAATCTTGAGGGGGTAGAAATGAAATTTCACAGACCATGGGTTGTTAGGGGTAGTTTTGTAAAGAAAAGGAAGGTTAGGGTCTAATTAAGGATCCTGGGAGTAATTATGTAAAAATAGCGTGCAAGGATTAAAGAAAAATATATTTTGGGTTTTGAATTTCCATGCAAGGGAAAAATTGTAATTTTTTATAGTTCCTTGCATGAAAATCATTATGTGGCATGCACCCTTCAGTTCTTCAATCAGATCTTGGTGCTCGGACATTGCATTTGGAAAACTTAGGCTTGTTGGAAAGCTGATATGATAGGCTATCTAATGCACTTTGTTTGGTGTTGAAATTCAAAGGTATTAGGAATATATGGATTCTAGAAGTTGGGTCAACTTTCTGAACTTCAAGGTCAAACTGGCCTCTGCCCACTTTCTAGTAAATCAATTGCATCTCAGTGTCTGGAGTTAGGATCGGGCTGATTTGGGCTCGACAGAAAGCTGACTCAACGGACTACACAATTGAGCAGGATATTTGAAAATTGGGTTCAGAAGGCCATTACAATTGAGATGAAAAGAATGAGTTCAGCAAGCTTTCTAAGTGATGGAAAAAGTATTTTCACTATCCAAAGAGCCATATTTTAAGTACCTCTGAATTCTGATTAGCAGAAGAAGTATTTCTGCCAACCACAGAGTTACATTTTAAAAAAAATTCTCTGATTGGCAGAAAAGGTACTTTCACCAGCCAAAGAAGCATAAAAAATAGAGGGATGTAGTCCCTAGCCCAAATTTGGGTTGGTTCATACATCCTTCAGTGTCTTGGATCAATTGTTGAGGCTTTGAGGCAAACTTGGGTGAGGTTTAGTTATAGGTTAGGGGTGGGTGTTAGCACAATTTCTGTAAAATTGGAAGCCAGTAACAAGACCCTCTAGGATCAATGGCCATGGTTACTTACAAAAGGTGGGTAATGCAGGACAATTAACTACTTGCTCTAAAAGCTCAAACTGATAGAGCATGGTGAATTAATCCCTTTATCTCATAGCCCATGCCCCAAATCCTATGGGTTAGGACCTCGGCCGAACCCCCCTCGTGGGCCCCACTTCACATAAGCCACCTGCCTCACACGGGTGGGGCCCGCCTCACACGAGGCGCCCACCCCAAGTGTAGCCCTGCATCCCATAGGCCACCCCGCTCGATCTCAGTGTGAAAATGCCCCTACACTAATCACCTCCAGTGAAAAGTCTTGAACACGAGACCTCCCACTCTAATACCATTTTGATGCAAAACAATTGACCACTTGCTCTAAAAGCTCGAACTGATAGAGCATGGCGAATCAATCCCTTTATCTCATAGCCCAAGCCTCAAAAAACTCTATGAACTCAAATACCAAGAGGAGATTGAAAATGAGTCGAAGCAGGGAAGGTGATTGAGAACTTAACATTGGAAGTTGGAACAAACATGAAGACCAAAAAACTCTTGGCCCTCCCTCCCTTCCTCTCTCAAATACAAGGAGAAACAAGGACTTGCTACCCATCGAATCAACATTTTGAAACAAAGCATCTTTCATCAATAACAGCTCTCTAGTAGATTAGAACCACCACAGGGGCACAGATGAGATGCTCTCCAGATTCTCCACTGATTTTTACCTCATAGCATTGTTTCAATCCAAGCTTATGATGGGTACTTCTCAGAATGTCCGATAAAAAATAAGAAGCAGAAATGAGAGTAGAAGATGCAAACAAAGGCAAGGAAAGAAGACTTTTTATAGGGGTACAGATTTTCGGTACTCTTCTTTCTTCATGAAGCATCTCTCGTAATAATATATCTCGGGCATGCACCATCCACAATATCTTCCAACATGTTGGAGGTTGCGTTGATCTAAAGGATGCTAGAGGCAATTGTATATGAAGCAGGAGTTAGGTCAAATAGATATAAAGAAGACTCACTCTGCGATAGTGGAAGCAGCAATTATCTGCAACATGTAACTCAGCCCATCTTCTTGACTGGTTCAACTCATCTAGCACCTGCAGAAGCATACATATTTATTTAGGACATAAACCGAAATTTTCTTGATTGGTTCAACCCATGATCAAAACTGTTCAATCATCAGGTGGATCAAATGTGTAGGGGGAAAACGCAAAATAAATGGAAGGTTAAAGGATTACCAAAAGGATCACAACCAACCTACACTGTAGCCCACGGCCCACCTGATGACTGGACCAACCTGATTTTTGGGCTAGGACATCTAATATGTGGCCTCTTGAACTACCAAACATCAGTTAGATCCCTTTCCCCTCGATATGCTTCCCATTCCAATTGAAAAGTGGCCTCAAAATAAAACCAGAGGTATGCTATAGATCCAACCTGTTTTTTCGTCATGTAGGTAACAAGCCAGGAACGGTGATGCCATGCACGATAATTCATTCTTGATTTCTGTGGCAGAAAAAAAGAGTGGAAGTGAGTATCTCAATAGAAAAGGGAGGGAGCGGCAGCACTCCTACCACTGTTTTTGTGCTGCTATCCCAGATTACCATTAACTAAAGACAAACAAAAGGGACCATAATGTAAAGCAAAAATGCAGTAACTTATGCCCAACAGTGGTACATTTGTATTGCTGACCACCAACTATTTAAGACATTATATTATAACAACTATAGATACCCAATGAGAATATAAATTCAGCTTCAACGCTCTTTTAACAGGAGGAAGACATAAAATAGCAGAATAGTTGAACAGTCAATTATCGACTTGCATATCTGATAAAAACAGGCAGTTCCAATATAGCAATATGATTCATGAACATTAGAAGATCCCATGGAAGCCAAACTGTTGAAACAGTAATTTCGAGTGAACAGGAAGCCGTGGTGTAATAAGAGATGATACAGGTGATCAAATGAGCTATCTCAGGTCAGATGGCTTTCGAGACAGAGAGAAAGCAAAAGCAGGACCTAAAACTACAAGGGCTTAGGCTACTCTCCTCGTCTGTACAGTCCCCTGATGGCAAAGAGCAATTCACTAGACATGAATCAGTGGCTAAGATTATTGGACATGATTTCTGATCAGGGTGAAATTATTCTAGCGATGTGACCCAGCAGGAGATATAGCATGGTTGGAGCAGAAATTTTTGCTCTAGCATATGCAGTAAGGTATCTTGCTGAGTGTTCCCCTTTTCCACTTTCAACTGAAGGAGGTACCCACTTGGTGATCCAGTGGCCCAAAAGAACAGAGTATCAATTCTTGGGAGTTTCATTTTTTATGGGTAAGCTGAATTTATTCAAAAAAAAAAAAAAAAACCAAAACAGCAAACGCAGGGGCCACAGCAGGATCCCAGAGGCAAAACAAAAACACCAGAACAAGCAGAAGGACACTGCAACAACAAAACAAACGCTCACACGAAAAAACAACTGCATTGAGACAATCCCTGCTTGCACCGCACTTGGCAAGACAGACCACACTGCATTAGCCTCTCTAGGCACTTGAGAGGAGACATGCTGACCATAACATACATCACGAACTCCCTCAACCCTTAGGATTTTCTTGATGAACCCCATGTGATAGGATTCCTAAGGACAAGCACCAATGTGGATCATATTTCCCATCTCAAAGAGAAATGAAACCTGTTTGCCAATAAATTGGCTAATTTCAGTGTTGCAAGTTTTTTTTTTCTTTTTTCTTTTTCATTTTCTTTTGATGGCCGGATCCCCTTTATGGCTGTTTTGTATGTGCTCCACTGCTCCTTTCCTAAGACCATCATCATCTAACCTTATTCCGATTTCCAATTAATTGGGTTGGCTACACGAATCTTGTTCCAACATTCCACTCTATCAAGGACCATATCCTCAGTTAAACAGTAGGTCATCAAGTCTTTTTCTTACTACCTCCACCGACATCCTTTTGGGTCTTCCCAGTCCTTTTCTAGCTTTCAACTTGAACCGACTCACTTGTAACTGGTACAGTTTCTGGTCTCCATTGCATGGGGCCAAATCATCTAAAGTCTACTTTCTCTCATCTTATTACCTATTTAAGCTATCACTACTCCTAAGTTCCCTCAAATGAATTCATTTTTAATTTCATCCTTCCTCATCTTGCCACTCATCCATCTCAACATCTTCATTTCAGCGACACTCGTCCTTTGAACGTCCCTTCAATGCCCAACATTCTGTCCCATAAAACATCAGTATTATAGCTATTCTAAAGTTAATCCTTCAGTTTCATTGGCATGTGGCGATCGCATTAAACTCCGAAGGCACATCTCCACTTCATCCACTCAACTCTTAAGTCCATGAGCAACATTCTCCTCAGTCTCTCCACAAGGAGAATCATCGACCCAAGAGAAAATTTTGGGTTTTTCTTGTTAGGCAATCTTTAACTAATTTCTCATTTCCACTCCAATTGCTGCTAAAAATGCATTAGGTATACTCTGTTTTAATCTGATTAATTTTAAAACCTTTCGATTCTAAAGCATTCTAGTTTGCGTTACCCCCTCCCTCCTCTTGTCAATCAATACTGTCAAACAAGATACACCACAGGATCTCTTCCAATAAACACCTCGTCAACTCTCCAAAATCAACGCAAAAAGATGTGGGCTCAATACAGACCCTAGTGTAAGCCACACTAATTGGAAACTCACATGTCTCTCCACTAGCAATCCTCTTTTTCTAAAAAAAGATCCTAATTTATATTTAAAAACATTTGGGAGGGCCTTGGGAGGGGGGTGGGTGGGCCTTGGAGATTTTTGTCATCCTATACAAGATGTTTTGATTAGATGGAGTTTCTAGATGTCTTCCTTTCCGTAAATGCAGAAATGATCATGTGTTGCAGATTATTTTGCTAAGTGAGGCGTCTTGAGGCTGCACAACTGTGCCAGGGAAGTGTCCAATCATTGCTTTCACATGAATCGTAATTGTAAAAATAAAAAAATAAATAAACCAATAAATATTATGTACAGATAAAATCCACCCTCAAGTTCTAGTTCCAACATAAAACTAAAGAAATCAAGAATTGCATAAAAACACAGAAAACACTTGTGAGGTAAAAAATAAAGGACCAACTTTGAAATCATTTGTGTAACAACAAAACTATACATCATCGATGGCAGTGACAAGAAGCTGATAAATTACAATGCAATGCTTGGGCCAAAGGGTTGTATGTTCAGGTTTTCGGTTTGTAAAAATAGGGCCCATGATAAGATGACCCAAACCATTGATACGATAGGCCTCAACATGGATGCCTGATGCTTCATGCACCAAACAAACCCCCTGATTGGAATATCCTAGAGAAGAGACATTCAGCCTTTTCTTTTATTAAATGTGAACGATTGCTGTAGTTTCTTTCTTAACTATCTATTTGTTGGCCAGGTATTGAACGGCTAGGATTCTTCCAATCTATGGGAATTTCGGTACATTGGGCCATCCACAGCAGGGCCCATGACATCAACTGTTAAGATCACTGAACCATGGGCCCCACATGGCCCCACATGTACCAACTGAAAATGTGCAAACAGAACTGAATAACCATTCAGCCCAAGCATTGGGTAATGCCTCAAACCTAATATCTATGAGGTCATGCATACAATATTATCAAAATGAAGAGTAAATAAACCTTCAGTATTAACGGTATCCAATTCCTGAACTGAAAAGTAAACCTCAGCTATTTTCTCGACTAGTTCAGATTCTTTCCCCATTAACTCCTGCAGATTCCAATATTTTCCAGCAATCATCTTGACCACCCATCGCCTGATGACAGTCAATACTTGCATAAATAATAGTTTGAAATGTGTGTGTGTGTGTGTGTGAGTGAGTGAGAGAGAGATAGAGAGATGGTAGTCATAATTAATAGTTGAAATGGGGAAGGGGAGGAAATGGTAGTCATAACTCATAAGAAATAGTTTGAAATGAGAGAGAAAAAGAGAGACATGTCTATGAAGAAACCCAAGAAGGAGCTAAATGAAAATAGGTAGAGAGAGAGATATGTCTATTCAAGAAATCCAAGAAAGGAGCCCAATAAAAGTTGGTCCCACCTTACATCTGCATGGACTAAAAGGGTCTCACAACTGTTTGGTTAATACAAATAGAAGCATGACTGAAAGTAGTAACATTCAGATTACCTATGACTCCAGGCATGTTCACTTTTGGGCGAATATGAGAGAATGAGGGCCGATAACTGCAATTCCTCCATTAGTAATGAGTAACTTTCCTTCCTTGAGACTACCAGCTTCCTAGATAACATAGCAAAGCTACAGTTATGCATGATAACGAAGGTTGACAATGCAATAACGTGTAAATTTCATTACTTCATAAGTCTGCCATTAGAATATACCATTGTTCCAGTGGCATTTGTCATTTAGAAAGTCCTCATTATTAACAAGAAATGACTTGGGAGCTAAAGGGCAATAGATACCACAAGCTTCCTCAATGATGATGCTGATAGTTTGGGTCGTCTGAGAAATGATTCAGAATTTCCTTGCATGTGGAACCTTAGATATGAGAGGAATGAAGCTGTGGAGTTCACTTCAGGAGCCTCTAGAGTCGACAGGGATTTAGTTGAATTAATGCCTACATGTGCTTTCAATCTAACATGTGCACGTTAGACATTAGCTTAGTTGACTATAGTAAATGAGTGATAAATTGTTTCAGCCAAGCAATTCTGTGGGTTTTTTATTCTCTTTTTTAATATTACAGCCCAATTTAGCTGTAATATTAAAAAGTTTCACATGCAAGTCTCACATCCTCCTATTCCTCATCATCATAATAATGGTTGTTATTATTTGTGAGGTCATTAAACTAACAATTTTATTTTTCTGATTGACAATGTTTTCAGAATCCTCGATGCATTACTGAAGTTGACCAAAAATTTCAGATGCTGTAGAATTTATGGAATCTTTCACATGCTTGTGCTTGTATCTACTTCCAGACAAAATCATTCCAACTCTATGGAATGATGGGGTTGCCCAGGGGGGCTGGTGGCCTAAACAGTCTTCATTTTATAAGGCCTCTTACATATGGAGAGGTATTCTGAAAGCGAAAGACCCTGTCTGCTCCAAAAGCACGCTTCGGTTGGGTAATGGTGTTTCGATAAAGTTCTGGGAAGACATCTGGTGTGGGGAAAATGCTCTCCAGACTCTATTCCCTCAAATTTACAGGCTCACCCCCGATAGAAATATATTCATCAATAGGTGCTGTTCTTCTTCGCCTGATCACTTAGTTTGGGACATCAGATGTTCTAGAAATCTATCTCAATGCGAAACTGACGAGTATATGGAGCTTCACAACTGTATCTCTCAAGTTAAGACTATCAATTCTCAGCCTGATTCCATCGATTGGCATTTGGAGAAATCAGCTTCTTTCTCAGTCAAGTCTCTTTATGCTACAATCTATCCCGCAGTTCAGCTTACGAGCGAAGTTTCCCCATTCATATGGAAGTACAAGGTCCCGCCTAAACACATTTGCTTCAGTTGGTTGGCTAGCCGAAACAGAATCCTCACTATAGACAATTTGTCTAAAAGATGCATGCAGCTAGTCAATGTTTGTCTCTGTTGTATGCGCCACGCTGAAACCGTGAATCACTTATTGCTTCACTGCCACTTCATCTCGGCTATTCTTGCAGATTTCTGCCAGCATTTCTCGTTCAGCTGGTGCGCGCCAGACTCGGTAGTGAACATGTTGTCCAATTGGAATGGGTTCAAGCTTGGTAAAATTAATTCCACCATCTGGCGTATGGCTATCCTTGCTATCTGGTGGGCAGTCTGGGATGAAAGGAATGATAGATGCTTTAATGACCGGTCATCTTCGAGTGGGATAGTTGGCTCTAAGGCGAAAAAGCTGATCATTGAATAGGCGGTTAATGTTAAGGGATTAAAAAGGGGTGATTTGTCTTTTCTTGGTGTTTAGGAGCTCTCTGCTATCTTAGCAGTTCGCTTCTTTTGTTTTTCCCCCTTTCTTTTGTATGCTTCTCCCTTTTCAATAAATTTTGCTGTTATCTTTAAAAAAAATTAAAAAATTAAAAAATTAAAATCATTCCAACTCTAACACCTCATTCATAAGAATAAATTCACCTGATGGATCTAAAATCAGTTCCAATTAACTTTTTAACTCATAACCTCACTAGTCATCAAAAAGGGAAATAAAACAAGAAATATCATTTAAACAAACAGACAGACAGACACTGTATGCACGAAATGCAGGGGAAAGGGCAAAACCTGGAATTCCATGCAGTTCCAAAGTCACCGCTTAGTACCAAAAGAGCTTTACTATGCCTCATGAGTTCATTTTCAAGAATTCTTTTGGAATCTGAAGAATTATCTCCCACACTTTCATTGACAAATGAATCTGTATCCATCCTATATTGTTTGGCCACAGCCATAAATGCATGCATGGCAGCCTCGTACAAGGGAAGTAACACCTGTGTTGAGATGGCCAGTTTATGATCTCTGTTCCAGAAAATGGTATAATCATACTCCATAACACCGGCCTCTGATATGCCTGTAGTGATGATCCCATCTGTTGAATGGACATTGCTGACAGGTGATTGGGATGAAGCATCCGAGCCTTCACTCAGTGCCAAAAATTGGGATGGGTGAACAAACCCTACTTCGTCCCTGAATTTGAGCTCCACAAAATAAGATGAAGTTAAAAATGAATAAAGAAATATACTGCAAAAAAGGGCACAGAGACCATGAGAATGCGTGGCATGAAAGAACAAATTCAGCTTGCCTTGGCTAAATGAGAGCTTAAAGAGTGCACTACAAAAGATTGCAGTTGTAAAAATAATATGATTTAAATGGATATAAAATGCAAAAATTGACCCATCCGTTACAGGAAGGATTTGTTAATACATTCCTGTAAGCATACATATAAAACCCCTCACTTTAAGAAATAAAACAACAAAACAGCTGTGAACAACAACAAACCAGCACGCATGAAATGAACCTGCAATTTAATTGACAAGGTCAGTAATGTTCAGTTGATAAAGAATAAAAGAAAAGGAACCAGGCAACAGAAGCTGCATCATAATCAACATCCTACAGATGGCATAATTTTGCCCTCGGGTCCATTCTTCACAGAGTAGTAGTCCATTGATATCTACTCAGAGTTGTCCTTTAGAGGAGCTATTTTCTCAAAATTCCAGGTTTCGTCTTTCTTTAACGCAGTTTACATGAGGTTGTGATTATGCACATTTTAGGTCTTTTTCATGGGTAGTTCATCATAGTGCATGTAGAGAGATTTTTGGGGCATTTTCCAGATTAGTTAATCATAGTGTTTTACTAGTCGTTAGGGCTTTTGATAGGGTTCAGGGACCTGAATTGCAATCCAGTGGTGCAAATAATCACATTGAGTGATTCCGAAATAGATCGCTAGCAAAGCAGATCCATGGATCACAATCCAACAGTGTCAGGGTCCAGCATCCTATCAAAACCCTCATGCTCAGTTTCCTGGTAAGGCTGGAATCAGGGTTTTTAAGAGTCAATATAAGCTTGCTTTATAAACGAAGTGAAGAGATTATTATTATCAAAACATAATTCCTTTTCTTTCTGGTGTTTTTACATGAAGGCTAGCAATCAAGGTTTTCTCTAGCATCAAAGATTTATCTAACCATCACCGCAATCGGGTCAGTGGGCCTTTCACCCTATTTTTTAACTATTCATTTGCAAGCCAACAACCCAATGGCAAGGATTGTTCAGATGGGGTGGTTTCACTATATCATCACTAATACACAGTGGGGCCCATCAGCTGAATGTGCAGGTCACTGAAAGGTGGGCCCCACATGTACAGTGTGCTAGCCCTGACTCAAGAGCTGCCAGTTCAGGTAGAGCCTTGAATTCCATTTCTATGCCCAGTGCTTCCATATATCAGTTGCAGAGTTGACAACTTGACATCCATACCAAGGTCAACTGCAATGGTCCAATACGAATTGGGCATACCTAATTCTATTGCAAATTCCTCTCTGGGCTCAGATGAGTCACCAGTGACTGTTGGATGAGCAGTGTCCACCTCGGATTAATCATGGACCAGGAGTTACCACGATTGGATGATCAAAGAATTCTAATTAAGGACATTCAAAATGCACAGTTGGAATAAAAATGGTCTTACTGTTTGTTAAAGTATTTCCTTATTAGGATAGATTATATTAAGCCTTGTTGCAAGATGGGCATCATTGGTATAAAATGCTTCAGCTTGCAGGAGAGAGTTGAAAGGAAAATAAATAAATTTGGACCTAGTTGAATAAGTTATAAACATAGTTGAATAGGTATATTGAAATAGTTGAATAAGTTGTAATGGGCTTGGGGCCAACCTTTATAGAAGAGCCTAAGATCCCTACACGGTTTTCGCACATCATTGCCTATTATAAATAATAGCTATAGGATTAGGGTTGTAATACACAAGCAACCCTTCTCTCCCTTCTCTCCATGTTCTCCACCTTTCTCTTATACCACTTTCTTTCTCTCCTTCTTCCTTCTTTACTATCTCTTTCTTCTCCTAGACTCCTACATTACCGGCTGATGAGGACATCCAAGCACATTTTAGAGTTTATCAAGATGAGGATGAGAGTTGCCTCAGTTTCTTAATGGTCAGGTGATCATTACATAGAGCCCAGTGGGCTCAATTCAAGTTCCTAGACACGTTGAAGACCCCACATGCATGATTGTGCATCTTTGAAGACCCCACACTGGGAAGATGTACGCGGGCTGCTTAGTTGAGATTATTGGACCATTGCATCGATTGGATACATCCATCAAACCATTGGATTTCGCATGATGGGCCATTTTTACTGTTAGACCATTTTGATGATTGTGTCGTCTTGATTGTGGACTCACATTGGACACTAGTTTTAGTTATTTTGGTTATTTTATGATTTAGTTAATATTGATATTATGGGTGTCTTGGACATTTTATAGTATAAATAGTGTTTTTGGTAAAAACACCCCCAAATAGAGTATATAAGGTTTGGACGTGTGAAGCCTAGGGCATTATTCGATATTGAATGAAATTTTCTTCTTTCTTTGTTTTGGAGCAAGATTCCTCCTGTGATTGGAGTTTGTTGTGAAGCCATAAAGTGATTCCAACTATCTTCTCTCTTTTCCTTCTCTTCATGGAATTCTTTTCACTTTTCTCTTCTTCAATCTCTCTATTTTTTTTATTTTTCTTTCATTTCCACCCAAATCCCATCCCCAAAACCCTCTAGACCTAAACCCTACCCGATCCCCCCCCTCCAAATGACCGTACGGACACAATAGTACGATTGTCCATACGACCAACCCCATTCCCCCCTCTTTCCCTCTTTTTGATTATTAATCCTTCCCCTTTAAAACCCCATAAAGCTAAAACCTAAAACCCTAACCCTAGAACCCATAATTCCAAACCCTAATCTCTCAAATTCCATAAACCTTAAATCTCCAAACTCTAATTCTTTCAAACAGTAACTAAGCGCAAGTGAATCCTCAGATTTATATCGAATCCTGTGCTAGATTGAAGTTCTACCTTCCATTGGGCCGTTTCCAATCAATAATCTTAAGATCCGTCTGTGGAATTGTGATGTGGCCTTGAATTTGAGCATAGTTGACTACTTAATTTCTTTTTATTTGTGATGGGTTGGCAATATTTTATATTTTGATATACTCTAATAATTAGTTTATTAATTCATTCGCATCATTATAATTTAGGTTACCCATCCTACACCACTGATCCTACTCGGCCCTACAATTGATTTGAGCATGCAACGCACGCCGCTCATGTAAAAGGCCCAACATTGATTAGCCATGGTAGTTGGTTGATTTTTTAATGGTGATTTTCCACATGGTATCATAGCATAAGTAAATTAAAAAAATATGGCAAGAACAAGGTAACGAACTGGGTTGGTTGATGTCCGGTCGAATGGAATATCAGCCTCCTACAAATGCATGGCATAGTTGCAACAATGGGGATCCTTCTAATCATCAGCAGCACGCAGCAGATCTGCAACAATGTACAGCAAATCTGCAACAATGTACAGCAGATCCGCCAGAGAGGGAGCCAAACGTAGTAGGTCTGCAAGCAACAATGCATAGCAGATCTGGGAGAGAGCCTCATGAAAAACTAGATTATGAGAGAGTCACAACACTCCATGATTGGAACATCACAACACCATTAGACGCATAAGAATCTGAGAGCAATAGGCCACGACAAATGATCTTCGCGGATCAGCGATGCAGAAAAATGTATCAAAGATAACCATCAATCCAAATATCAACAGTTGTGATGGAATGTAGAGGCAAAAACGAAAACCACAACGGATCCAAAAACGATTATGGAGATCAGCAAACACTGTGGAACATGTTGAAACGATCCGCTCTGATACCATGTGGAAAACCACCATTAACATATTAGCCAACTACCATGGCTGAACAACGGTGAGCCCTTTACATGGGTAGCCTGTACTGCATGCTTAGATCAAGTGTAGGCCGATCATGGCTAATAATGTAGGCGAACAAAGAGGTTATAGAGAAAAGAGAAAGAGAGAAATAGATGAGAGAGATGAAGAATGTAGAGAGAAGGGTTGCTTATGTATCGCAACCCTAATCCCATAACTATTATTTATAATAGGCAATGACGTGTGGAAATCATATGAGAGTCTTAAGCCCTTCTATATGGATTGAGCCCAAGCTCATTACAACTTATTCAACTCTTTTCAATATACTTATTCAACTAATTGCAAAACTTATTCAACTAAGCCAAGATTTACTTTTTTTCTTTTCAACAATTCCTCTCAAGCTAGAGTATCTTATTCCAATTATGCCTAGTTTGCAACAAGGTCCAGATTTATTTTTTCCTTTCGAAACCATCTATCTCACAGGCCCCTAACTAGATGCCTTTGATCGTCCAAACAAAATGATTATAGGGTCATCAGGAATCCATGGTCAATTGCTCCCATCAAGTGGTCCCGCATGACCTTAGGGTGCTCACTTGGGTTCTGCAAAGGAAGTAGCAAGGGAATAAGGTATAAAGAATTCTCATTGGATCATGAGCCTAGGAATCTATACTCAAACCAGAAATCGAAATAGCTACTCAAATCGGACAAATCAATGCAAACCCAAATCTAGTCATTGACAAAATCATAGTCTAGACGAACCCATCACCCAAAAACTAGAAATATGTATGTAGTCTCAAAGGATCACAAGCATTCACGTCATAGTCTAAAATCCAATGTTACCTGGACACTGCCGCTTTCTAGGATTTTGCCGTGCTGACACCAGGACACTCCTGGACATGACATGACACTTCAAATTTTGTACTAGAAAAAAAGTGGCCTAGTTATGTCATCGGAAAGTGCCGCGTGTTCAACACTTTAAGCAAGGTTTTCAAACATTTTTCTCCGTAGATTTTGTTTCACCTTCCTCATTTGAGGCATCCAAACATTTTTCTCCATAGATTTTGTTTCACCTTCCTCATTATTTTTATGCAAATTTCTTTTTCGAGGCAAAGACCTCTCACTCTTAGCCTTCAAGCTTGCCTCCATTCTCTTGTTCTTGAAGATTACTGTAAGGAGTACTCTCTCTCTCTCTCTCTCTCTCTCTCTCTCTCTCTCTCTCTCTCTCTCTCTCTCTCTCTCAATTCCAATTCATTCTATTTCCAGATATGATTATCCGTGATTTATGATGTTTTGTTAATCAATAATTTGTTAGTTTGAACTGCAAGTAATTATTTTCTATTGAAACTATGTGAATATACTTTCAAATTCCCTTCATCTTTAATGTTCTAACTGTTTTATTTTATTTTATTTTATTTATTTACTTAAATTATTATTCATTTGTGTACAAAAGTGTCCCCATGCCTAGATTTTTTTTGTTTGTCATGCTGGACGGTTTAGGACACTTTGGCACTTGGCACCTATGCCACATTTCTAAGTAATACTGCTAAAATCACTTTTTAAAAAAAAACAAAACAAAAACAAAAACAAAACACAAAAAACAAAACAAAACAAAAAAAAAAATCAGAATTTTTTCTTAAAGTGCTTTTAAGACTCCATATGGAGCACTCTGATTGGTGCTCTACCCTATTATGGTACTACATGCTTTACTGTGTCGTTCCAAAAATGAAATATGAATAACTAGCCATCACCTAAAAGCTGGAAATATTGCATCGCCTCAAATGATCATGCACATGAATAACGAAGCATCAAAATTGGACAAATACAAGGAATTTTTTCAATATAAGAAAAGAAGACCACTATTCAAACTCACACTTTAGTATACATCCTTTTCCTATAGCTGGTAATACAAAACTTTGTTGAGCCCACAGACATACGCAAGTCACCTAACAAACACACCACAGCATATGCCAGCGAGGCAAAAAGGTGAAATATTCAAGCCATTAAGTTGGTTGAGCTCGCCATGTAGGTATTATTGCCCAGAGATAAAGGTTGTCCATTTAGCAGGTGTTCCATGATAGTATCAATAAGCTGATCGGTAAGCAAACTTTACATGATTTTTTCCAGAACCTACATTTTTTCAGTTAATTGTGGCCCACCTGACTATTGGACGTGATTCTTGGGATAGGGAATCTACAGAGTGATGCCCTTCTAATGGATGGTCTTTATATTGCACCAATTCACCCACCTAGCATATGTGGTGGTTGTGCATTAGCTGACCAGTTTTAGCAAAGATCAGTAATACAATAATATAAAAAATTAGAGGAGACATGCCCCAGTGCTCTTAGAGCAAATAGATTATAGTGCTCCTAGTTGCATTGAACCGTTTAGACATCCAATCCATCGATCAAGACTGTTCATTAGGTGCAATGCACGTTTCATAGGCTACCACATAAACATCACACAAATCTAAAAATATTACCCATTTCATCAATGCCATTAATATGAACGGTCAAGATCATTTATACAGAAGTAGGTTGAATCAACAATTTGATATGTTGATTCATTAGTGCCAATCATGGATTATTTATGATTCTAAAGAATCAGTTTTGTTGGTCAATCATAACAGTCCCATCCATGGGTTGGGAAATGGATGGCTACAGAAAATAAGGACAGATCAAGGACAGATTGTATCATCTGATCTGTGCAATTTTTGCATTGCAGCTCATGAAATGTGTTTTGGACTTAATGGACAGTTCAGATCAATAGATCGAACTGTCTGACCAAACCAATGTAATTAGGAACACTATAGCTTACATGCTCTGAGGGCATTGGAGCATTTCTCAAAGTAGAGAGAAGAAAACTATTGTACTGTCTGATGTATGCGAGAGTGGTGCGTCTATCAAAAGGGTGTGTGTAAATATCAAAATCCAATTGCAAAGAAAGGTGAAAATTCAAGCTTACATGAGAGGATCAGATTCTAATATATGCTCCAATTGCTTTAAAATATCAAAAGCATTCCTTTCGGAGCACGATTCTTTCGCCATCTTTATCGTCCCTTAGGGCCGTTTGGATGCCTGTAACTTGTGTAAAATGTAAAAAAGTTACAGGTGACTTTCTTACAGTTTGTGTTTGGGGGAGAAATGTTACAGCTAACAAAGTCTCAACCTGTAACTTTCTATCAGGTAAAATTGCAAGAAATGTAACAGAGGAATTAGGTGTTTTTCAAGTCACAGGTTACTTTGTTACACGCAACGGCTATCCATTTCGAATTTGGGAGAGGGCGGTGGAAACGCAGCTGCATTGAAAGTGCACCTACCTGCTCTGACCCAACGTCTCCTTGCCTCCCTCTCTCTCTCTGCTCTGGCGAGGGAAGCCCTGACCCGTATTGTTTGTCTTTTGTATTTTTTCCTCTCCTTTTTCTATTCCTTTGCGTATGTGCGGAACGGGGTTGTTTGGCAGTGCGGTTTCGGATGCCTAACTGTGGGGTCGCAGGGATGTACTTCCCTTACATCTACCGTCCATCCGTATTGAAAGCTCAATTTAGAATATGATCCAAAAAATGAAGTTAATCCAGATCTCAAGTGGGCCACACCACAATAAACAATCTTAACTAAATTCCTACTATTAAAAACATTCACTGAAATATTTATTTTCCATCCAATGGAAGCTCTTGCCCGGTGGGTAACTTGCTACGCTGGTAAACTCTACCGAGTCCACCATAATTCATGTATTTTATCCGCTCCGTCCATCCATTTTCTGAGATAATTTTAAGGTTCGAGCACAATAAATGAAGCATATATAATTTTCAAATGAACCACACCATGGAAAACAGTTGACTTGAACTTCTATCATTGAAAATTTTATATTTTGAGCTTAAGCCCTTAAATTAGATGGAAAAAATGAATGGACGACGTGGATAGACCACATATGTTTGAGGTGGGATTAATTAAGTTTACTCGGTTTGATAAGAGTGTACGCAATCCGATTTCTCATCTAACCTATTGACAAGAAAATCAAATCTCTTATCATACTGGGTAAACTCAATTGGGCGCACGGTGAATGTATGTGATTTATCCACATCATCCATTCATTTTTCCAGCTTATTTAAAGAGTTGAGACTAAAATTGAAGCAAATCCAGAGCTCAAGTAGATCATACCACATGAAAACAGTAGGAATAATGATTTCCACCTTCGAAACCTTGCCACGCCCCACAGTGATGTTTATTTGTCATCCAACGTGTTTATAAGATCATACAAATATGGATGAAGGGTATCCGAAAATATAAGCTTGATCTAAAACTTCTATGCCTCTAAGAATTTTTCATCAGTAGAGGTTCAATTCACATTGTTTCCTGCGGTGTGGTTCATTTGATATTTGAATATTCTTCGTTTTTGTGATAAATACTTAAAATTATATAGTCAAATGGATGGACGGATTGGATACAATGCATGAATCATGGTGAGCCTTAAAGAGTTTATTCAGTACACAATCTGCTTCCACTGATAAGGTAGCAAAGACTTGGATGAAGATACCAAACAAATATCATATTGATCCAAAAACTTTCGTGCCCATAAGAAGTTTTTAATAGTCAATTTCTATTGTTTCCTATACTATAATCCACATGAGATTTAAATATTCATATTCTTTGTATCATGTTCTAAAATGAGCTTTCAACATAGATAAACAGTGTGGATGTGAGAAAAATACATTACAATGGGCTCTATAATTTGGAATCTCACACACCTCAACGGGTCCACTCAACCTCAACATGTTGCATGCATTTTATGTGTATTATTCATCAAATTTTTCATATCATTTTAGGCATTGATCATAAAATGAGCAAACATAGGCAGATCTCAATCTTAGGTGTTCATGTTTAAAAACCTCCTGGTACCGGCTATAACTTTTATTTGATGTCTTATCTCATGATTATGACATAAAGACTTGGATGAAGGGAAAAACAAATATTAATTTGATTTTAAACTTAGGTTAGAGGTCATCAACCCACATCCACCATTGGGTAGGCTTCCCACCTTTCGGTAGGCTTGGGAATAGCCCGCATCGGATAACGCTTTACCGGGATTTACATTTCTTTCAAGGAGGGTCACTAGAATTGACTATGCATTACGCAGAAGCAATGAATGAGGAATAATGTATGAACGTATTATTTTCATAGCCGTTATATATAGTTATCTTGATAAACAAATTTAACATACAATTATAATTTTATACAATTTGACATAGATTAATATATAATTTACCGCATCATAAAATATTGCAACAAAACATTTAAATCAGCACATCAACATATTCAATCTGCTTCAACCAATCTTCTACTATTGATAGGTAAGATGCACCATTGAATATTGGTCGTCGTAACTTCGTAAACCTCTCAAGTAAATCTACCTCACAAGGCTGATCAAACCTTAGTGAAGATGTATTTCAGTGATGTTGGGATTTCTGGTTCGAGGTGGCTAACATGTTTCACTGGATGACGAATTGATTCTGTTGTTGTTTTATCATTACCGCTATCTGCTCTACCAACCTAAAGACAATGTCTCATGGCTAAACATTTGGTCCTGCAATATTAGTTCGAATAATGGTTGTGAATAATAGGAGTTGTGTGCTATGTCTAGCATTTGCCGTGTTAACTGGAGGTGGTAGTGGTGGTGGAGCTTGTCCTATTTCATTGACTTCATTATCATGTATATGAAAGATTTTATTCAGATTTATATTTTATAATAAAAATAATGTTTATCGCATAACGATAAGTTTAACTTTAGAATCAGTCCAACTAGTCATCTAAATAGCTTAATGGGCTCAATAAAATTACATATTTTTATCCAAATTTTTATGTGTAACAATTTAATTTTTTTTTTAACAATCCTATACTCTAAACTCCGGTTGGTGTGAATATAAAACATCTTACCTCTAACTAACTTATAGGTTATCCAAACACAAAAACTAAGTTACATGTAAGTTAGTTATAACTTACACCTAAATAAGATTACCTGTAACTTTGTTTCACGTGTAAGTAGGTTACCTGTAACTTACAACCTAAAAAACTTGTAGGCATCCAAACACAGCCTTATACTCCATTGAATAAAAAGAAAAAGAAAAAAAAAAAAAAAAAGATTGTAATCGGTCTCTTAGAGATGATTTAAACAAGAAAATCTATTGAAATTCGATTTCCACTTTCTATTAAAGAAAAAATTCTCTCCTTATGTATTTTTGTTTCTGCCTGTGGTGGATGAAATTTTGATGCATTTTTTGTTTTGTCATTTTCGAACAGAAAAATTATCAAAGATTTTGAAATGGTAAATGAAAACGACGAGATGGAGATAAGAATGCAGATAAATACCGGAATTAAAGGGACTTTGATATGAGAAATACCTGAAACCTCTCTCTCTCTCTCTCCGAGTATAAGTTGTTTCTGTGCTAAAATGCACAGGGTGCGAAGAGCACACTAGCCTTTACATCCATTCTAAAACGTACGCACGGGCTTCTTCAACGAGTCGGGGAAATGGTCACTCATTTGCACTATGTCGTAGTCTTAAAGAGGCATAATAGATTCGTTCAGGTATAAAAGTCATGTGTTAGTCTTACACCATTTAAAGAAGGGTTACACATGGCATAGTTTTTCAACAATCCAGACTGTCTATTATTTTCCCTTCGATTTTGGACCATTTAATATTTAAATTTTACCCATCAATTTTATATGGATCGGAAGTTTGGAATCATTTGATTGGTCTGATTTTTTGAGATATGCTAGATCAACAATCGGACTAACAATTTGAATGGCCCGAATTACTTTGAGTAGTGCCACGTGTCAAGAGGAATGGTATGGGTGGCAATGGACCGAGTACCCAAGCCTAACCCAATAGTGGGCAGGCGTGGGTGTAGCTACAAGAAAGGGTTGGGGCTTCGAGTCTATGCACACTCCATGCGCTCAATACTTTAGTTAATTCATATTTACTAATTTACGGTAATAATTAATATAAATTCACAAAACTATATAAATAATAATAATAACTTTGCAATGAAAAAAATGTTATACTTGATTTGGCCATGTCAAATCTAGCAACTCCAATAATATTACACAATAATAAGATCTCAATTAAAAAATTTTAAAAAATCTTTGACTATACTAGCAATTGAATATGACGGAACCTAAAAGTCATTAATAAGCCAAATGGTTAAATCTAGTTACCTAGTGTAATAGAACAAACGTGCAGTGACCTCATAAATTAAAAAGATGTCATTTGAAATACTGTTAAATGATAAATTCAACACCATATCATCATATAAAAGAAGTTTGTATGGTCAAAATTAAAATGGGTGTCATTTGAAATATGATAAAATGATGAATTCAACACTATGACATCGCACAAAATAAGTTTTTATGACCATAATTGCTTGAGGAGCTACGAAGTAACAATGATGTCAGGTTAGCCAAATTTAATAATTCATATCACAACTATTTATGGCCCTAGATGAATATTTATACATCAGTAACGTGAATAGTGACTGTGAAGATCTTTCTCCAACTACCGCCTCAAAGTTTTAAAGATATTGAAGAACTATTAACACTAACTAACTCAACATAAATATAAGTTTACAATGCAATTGTGTTTATCTTTTTATGTCTTAAGATTAGTGTAATTTAACTTATTCACATTGTTGCACTGGATAGACTTAAGCCTAGGAGAAGTACAATTCGGTTCATTTATGTTGTTATGCTAGATTGACTTTGATGAGATATTTGTCCCGTGCTAAACTGGTCATGAGCCCTGCACAATCAGTCGTGGACTGGTGTTCGAACAGTCGTAGGTTCAAGTCATGACACGACTCAAAGTCCAACAAGTTTGGACAATTTTTTTTTTCTGGGTGCTCGACCGATCGTAGGAGGTTTACGACCGGTTGTGGGTGGTATACGACCAGTCATGGTTACGCAGATTATTTCTATGATTTTGTGCGGATTTCGTGTCGCAAGTCTTTTCGCAGCAGGGATGTGGGAGTTTTCTAAAACTATAAAAAGGGATCTCTAGGATTTTTCAAGGGCATGATGGTGATAGAAAAATACAAGAGGGATATCAAAAGTGTGTGAGAGAGAGATGGAGAGAGAAGAAGCTTGTAGAAGAGAGGTTATGCTCGTGGAAGTGATCTACCATATCTCAGTGCTTCTACGTCCTCATAATCGGTGAGATCTCTTAGTTTTGTTTATTTCTCTTACTGTTTATCCACTCTTGTGTGATGAAGGTTTACTTATAGCAAAGTGTGCTTGTGATCGGTTGTAACATTCTCCTTCATAGTGGATTGTTGATTTGGATGAGGTCTCGTGGTTTTTACCTCTTCGAGGGTTTTCCATGTAAAAATCTCTTGTGTGTTGTGTGATTGATGCTTTGATTTATTTCATTGCTTTGTTATTTCATAATCTGATTTATTTTTTAGGGCTAGATCTTAAGGTTTTGTGCAATGCCCCTAACAAAGTGGTATCAGAGCTGAGTTCATTGAACGGATAGGATCAGTTTAGAATTATGGAAGGTGGCTCATCAATGATGATCAGCCTCAATGGTTCTAACTGGACCATATGGAAGGTTAAGATGAATGACTTGCTTTATTGCAAGGACCTATATTCTTCAATTTTAAGCATATCATCGAAATCTAAGGATATGTCTGATGATAATTGGAATGAGATGGACCGAAAGGCGGTGGGGTTTATTAGACAATGGCCGAATGATTCTGTATTCCACCATGTGTCTAAGGAAACCTCAACCGCTAGCCTATGACTGAAACTAGAATGACTGTATAAGAGGAAGACATCCGGCAATAAAAAATTTCTGATAGGGCAACTTGTGAATCTCAAGTTAAAGGATGGTGGTTCTGTGGCCAAGCACATGAATGAGCTTAGCAATATAGTGAACCAGCTCTCCTCTATGAAGATAGTCCTGGATGATGAATTGTAAGCTTTACTATTGCTTAGTTCGTTGCCTGATAGTTGGGAGACACTGGTGGTGTCTCTAAGTAACTCCACGCCAGACGGAAAGATATCTATGGAATAAGTGACTAGCTGTCTTTTCAACGAGGAGACAAGAAGGAAGTCTCAGGGGTTTACTCAGCAAGAGGCCCATGTGACACGAGAATGGGGGGAAGGAAAGAACTGTAAGGGCGGGAAGGTCCGAGATAAATAAAGAGGTAAGTCGAGTAACAAAAAAGATATTAAATGCTGAAATTGTGGCAAGAAGGGTCACTATAAGCATGAATGTTGTAAGGCTAAGAACGATAAGAAAATAAAAGGAAAGGAGAAAGAAGATTAATTAGATTCCACTGCGGTTACTTCAGATGTCGATATTGTAGTTATTCTTTATGCAGATTATGATGTATGTTTCACGGCTACGAGTCAAGACACTGACTGAGTGATATACTCAGGAGCCTCTTTTCATGCGATTGCACGCAAGAATTTCTTCACAAGCTACAAGTCAGGTGACTATGGAGCTGTGAAGATAGAGAATTCTGGCTTATCAAAGATCATAGAGGTTGGTGATATTTGTGTGAAGACTGATGTGGGCTACACATTGGTTCTCAGAGATGTGAAGCATATCCCAGACATTCACCTCAACTTGATGTTAACTATGAAAGTCGGTTTACTGGTGGGCGCTGGAAGCTTATTAAGGGTTTGTTGATCGCAGCCAGAGGAAAGAAGTACTGCACCCTATACAAGACAAGTGTCAGTGTATGCAAGAGTGGGTTGAACGCAGCGAAAGATTCAGCTATTGACATGTGGCACAGGCGTCTAGGTCACATGAGTGAAAAATAGCTTCAGCTACTAGCGAGAAAGCAGCTCCAGATATGATAGGTACGCCTCTCAAAACCTGTCTTGATTGTTTATCAGGAAAATAATATAGAGTTTCATTCGTTAAAACTGTTTCTCATGTTAATAAAATATATGTATTAGATTTGGTTTATTTTAATGTTTGTGGTCCTATGAGGATAAAAACCTTTGGTGGGGCATTGTATTTTTTTACCTTTATAGATGATACATCTAGGAAGGTTTGAGTGTATGCATTGAAATTCAAGGATGAGGTATTTGATATGTTTAAATTATTTCATACTATGGTCGAAAGAGAGATAAGTAGATCATTGAAGTGCATCCGCACTGACAGTGGTGGTGAATACATTAGCGACTTTCATGAGTACTGCAAGTCCCTGGGTGTACGGTATGAACAGACGGTTCCCAAGACCACACAGCATAATGGTGTAGCTGAGCGAATGAATCACACAATTCTTGAGAGAATCAGATGTATATTATCTCATGCGAAGTTGCCCGAGATGTTCTGGGGAGAAGCAATACACACGACAGTAAATCTGATAAACAGGTCTCCATCATCTCCGTTGAATGGAGAAGTACCTGAGAAGGTGTGAACTGGACAAGATCTATCGTACAGTCATCTCAGGGTGTTTAGATGCAGAGCATCCGTTCACGTACGAAAGAACGAGAGGTCCAAGCTATATATGAAGATCAGACAGTGTGTGTTATTGGGGTACGATGATGAAAAGTTCGGTTATAGATTGTGGAATCCAACCGAGAGGAAGCTCGTCAGGAGCAGAGATGTGGTTTTCTTTTAAGATCAATGTATAAAAGATATTGGTAAGTTAGAGAAGAACCAGCCTAGTTCAGGTGAGCTAGAGGACATGGATCCGATTATTTCTCTTGTGGTGCCTGATGATGGGAGAGTACAAAAAAGTGTAGTGGATGAGGGAGTTCCTACAGGAGATGGACCGGAGGAACAGCCCCCACTTGATCCACCTGTTGAGCCACAAGTGAGGAGGTCATATAGGGATAGACAGCTGTCCAAGAGTTACTCTCCGCATGAGTATATTATACTAACTATGGGGAAGAGCAAGAAGACTATTCTGAGGCCCTAGCCAACGAGCATAAGGATGAGTGGTTGAAAGCCATGCAAGAGGAGATGAAATCCTTACATAAGAATCACACCTATGACATGGTGAAACTGCCTAAGGATAAGAAGGCTTTGACCAACAAATGGGTGTTCAGAAAGAAGGTTGAGCAGAAGAATTTACAGATGAGGTTCAAGGCCAGACTTGTGGTAAAAAGGCTTGGTCAGAGGAAATACATAAACTTCGAGGAGATATTCTCGTCAGTGGTGAAGATGACTTCTATACAGGCGTTGCTTAGGTTGGCGGCTAGCATGGATTTAGAGATAGAGTAGTTAGATGTTAAAACTGTCTTTCTCCATGGTGACCTAGAAGAAGAGATCTACATGCACCAACCAGAGGGGTTCGAAGTCAAGGGCAATTAGCATATAGTATGTAGGGTGAGGAAGAGCTTGCATGGGCTGAAACAAGCTCCACGACAATGGTACAAGAAGTTCGATTCGTTCATATTATAGCATGGGTATGACATAATGGACTTGGACCATTGTGTATTCACGTGCAAGTTCTCAGATGATGATTTCTTAGCTCCGCTGTTATACGTTAATGACATGCTCATCACGGGAAAAGACATCAAGAAGATTGACAGGCTGAAACAAGAGTTGGGAAGTCTTTTGTGATGAAAGACTCGGGCCCGACTAAACAGATCCTAGGAATGGAGATGACCCGTAACAGAAGCAGTATGAAGCTTTGCCTGTCATAAGAGCGATATATTGAGAAAGTCTTACAGCGGTTCAATATGAATGCAGAGAAGCTGGTCAGTACTCCACTGAATGGTCACTTCAGATTGAGCGACAGACAGTGTCCCACGATGAAGGTAGAGGTGGAAGAGGTGTAGAAGATACTTCTACGCGTCAGCTATAGGAAATTTGATGTATGTTATGGTGTGTACACGTCCAGATATAGCATATGCGGTTGGTGTTGTTAGTCGGTATCTTGCTAATCCTGGCAAAGAGCATTGGGCAGCGGCGAAATTGATACTGCAATATCTAAGAGGCTCATCCAGGTTGAGCCTATGCTATGGTGATGGTAAGCCTGTGCTAGAGGGCTACAAGATGCAGATATGGCAGGTGAGATAGACTTCAGGAAGTCTATATCGGGGTTCATGTTCACATTTGCAGGGAGAGCGGTTTCTTGGCAGAGCGGGCTACAGAGGGTTGTAGCATTGTTGACGATAGAGGCTGAGTACATTACAATCACAGAAGCATATAAAGAGATGCTTTGGATGAAGAGGTTCCTATAGGAACTTAGCCTAAATCAGGAGCAGGACATGGTTTATTGCGATAGTCAGAGTGCTATACACTTGAACTAGAATCCAAGTCAGCATTCCAAGTCGAAGCACATAGAGATTCGGTATCACTAGATCAAAGATACTTTGGAACAGAAGGTGTTACAGCCTGAGAAGGTCTACACGGATGATAATGGGTCAGACATGATGACCAAGACTTTGCTCAAGGGCAAGTTTGAGGTTTGTAGAAACCAGGCTGACTTAAAGAAGGTGAATTCCTTCCGGATTAAAAAGGGAGAGATTTGATGAGATTTTTGTCCCGTGCTCGACCAGTCGTGAGCCCTACATGATCGGTCGTGGACTGGTGTCTGGCCAATCGTGGGTTTGAGTCGTGATACAACTCAAAGTCTAGCGAGTTTGGATGATTTTTCTCTGAGGTGCTCGATCGGTCGTAGGAGGTTCACGACCAGTCGTAGGCGGTGCTCGACTGGTCATGGGTAACTCACGACCAGTCGTGGTTATGCAGATTCGTTCCGCGATTTTGCGCGGATTTCGTGTCGCAAGTCCTTTCGCAACTGGGATGCGGAAGAGAGTTTCCTAAAACTATAAAAAAGGGGTCTCTAGGGTTTTTCTAGGGCATGATTGTGATAAAAAAACACGAGAGGGATATCAAAGGTGCGAGAGAGATAGAGAGAAAGAGAGAGAGGAAGCTTGTAAAAGGGAGGTTATGCTTGTAGAGGTGATCTACCATATCTCTGCGCTTCTACGTCCTCGTAATCGATGAGATCTCTCAGTTTTCTTTGTTTATCTTATTGTTTATACACTCCTGCGTGAGTGATGAAGGTTTGATCGTAACAAGGTGTGCTTGTGATCGGTTGTAACGTTCTACTTCATAGTGGTTTTTACCTCTTTGAGAATTTTTCACGTAAAAATCTCTTGTGTGGTGTGTGATTGATGCTTTGATTTATTTCATTGCTTTGTTATTCCATAATCTGGTTTGTTCTGGAGGGCTAGATCCTAAGGTTCTGTACAAGGCCCCCAACAGACTTAGCTCATGAGCAATGTAATTTTCTTCATTTACGCTCAAGTCACACTGGGCAAGGAAAACCTTATTCCTTTTATTTTAGTAGTATAATTCTTTTCATAAATGTAAATTCATTCAATTGAGGAAAACTTAGCTCTAGAGCCTTATCATTTATGTCACTAATGCTATATCGTCGAGGATTATCTTTATAAGATTTTATTTTTATTTCATTAATACAGTCTTATTCCCTGTACTCTTACATTGTACAACTGGTTTATCTCTGATATTATGGTCATTAAAAGTCATTTCACCGAAAAGCGAGAGGAATTCATTAAAACGACGAACTATTCCCTTCATAAATTTCCTAATTTATTTTATGTGTGGCTAAATAAGCAACTAAATTGCTTAGTTTTTTTTTATCATAGATGACTGGTAACTCACTCTCTATATCTTGGTGCTTGGGGTCATGACTGATCAGTTCAGGTTGAGCCGTGTTAGGCCCTATCAAGCATAACATTATATATATATGTACCAACGACTAAATTTCAAGTCAAATAATATGGTAAACTTGTTTTAAAAAATAAAAAGCACTTTGCATGTGGAAAGCTACAGTGTATTACAGCATGTATGTCATCCACTATACCTGAATTGGGTGGTGAACCCAACACAATGGAGTTTCATGGTGTGAGGACTCTTGTGCAGCCCATCATGTCATGCATTTTTATCCATGTCATTCATCAAATTTGATGGTTCATTTTATGGCAAAACCCCATAATGAAAGCATATCCAAAGCTCAAGTGGATCGTGCACAGGAAACAATGGGGATAATGATGTCCACAGTTGAAAACTTTCTAAGTCCAACTATAATTCTATACAATTCGACACAGATTAACATGTAATTTACCACATTATAAAATATTGCAACAAAACATTCAAATTAGTACATCGACTTACTCAATTTGCTTCAACCAGTCTTCTGCTATTGATAGGTAAGATGTACCATTGAATACTGGTCGTCGTAGCTTTATAAAACTTTCAAGTAAATCTACCTCACGAGGCTCATCAAACCTTAGTGGAGATGTGTCTCGGTGATATTGGGATGTCTGGT
Source organism: Magnolia kwangsiensis (assembly GCA_037074715.1). Lineage (NCBI taxonomy): Eukaryota > Viridiplantae > Streptophyta > Magnoliopsida > Magnoliales > Magnoliaceae > Magnolia > Magnolia kwangsiensis. The sequence continues at coordinate 37,274,837 of CM073574.1, read as the reverse complement.
TCAAGGTGACTAATATGTCCCACTGAATGACGAATTAATCCTGCCATTGTTTTAACATTGCCGCCATCTGTGCTACCAACCCAAAGGCAGCGTCCCACGGCTAAATATTTGGTCCTGCGATGTTAGCTCAAATAGTGGTTGTGCATAATAAGAGTTGCATGCTATGTCCAGCATCTACTATGTTAACTGGAGGTGGTGGAATTTGCCTTACTTCATTAACTTCATTCTTATCTTACTCAGTTGATCAGGATCCAGCAACTTAGGGTTTTGGACATATAATCTAATCCTACGATACTGTAGCGGTGAACATTGGACAATGGCGAGCCATGTTATGCTATACTAGGATAAGCATAAAAATAAATTGTAATGTAAAGAAGATAGATTTGTGTTTGGCGTGTGGCCTTGAGTTATTCTTCAGGTGCTCCTTTTATAGGTTGTCAAGGCGTCTAAAACCTCACTAGGTTTTCTTATTGATCATCGACCTTCTGCCTTCCTCATTTTTAGCATGCATTCCAAATAGGAAGGTCTCCAGATAGATAAAAAATTTGTTGAGTTTTTGAATTTTATTCTCATAATTGATCCCCTTTAGGAGACAATTCCATCTCGATTTGGGATTGATCAGGAAACCCCTATCGATATCCCAGACCCAAATCAATCATGGTCACCTATCTTGATGGCCCAATTAAACCACATCATGCATTTATCTGGAGCTCTCTCTCCTTTTCTAATTGGGGGCTTTAAGGGGTTGATGGATTGGATCCACTCGATCATAATATGATATTCATGATTCAAAGTAATGCATGACCATGAGACTTGGCTTGGTGTTCTATCCTCTCATGGCTTGGGCCTGAATCACAATCAAATTTGCTTGGATATTAGTATGATATTCAAATATTCATGATCATCAAGAATTTTGCAAACTCTTCGAACATCTACTAGAAAATCTCATATATTTATAATGACGGTGAAAGATGGCCTTTTCGAGTATACTGTAACTAGTTTTATGATAGGATTTGTCCTCTCTTGGTGGGTCTTTATAGGCGTGTCGGGTATTTTGCCTCATTGGCTGGCTCGCTAATCGTGGCCATGTGTCATGTGACGGTTAGCTCCCATAAAAACATGCATAAGGGTCTATACCACCATATTAACAACGAAATGAGTGCCACCAAAGGAAAATCTATCGAATATATATTCGGGTGCAAGTAGAATTTTTGAAAGCATTAAACCCTTAGTATCAGCACGTGACGACTTTTCATTGATTCACATGAGGGCGTAAAAAATAGGTGTAAACAACCCCCACGGTTTCTCATGTTGTGGTCCACTTGGGCTTTAAATATAATGAGGCTAATGCCTTATAACGTGCAAGTAAAATGAATAAATGGGGTGGATGAGACATATACATCACTGTGGGCCCTACACCATGCCCTACCAAATTTAACATTTTACCATACATAACCTGCAACTATATATTAGCAAATTTATTTTTAAAATGCCACTCTTCTAAATTAGAAATCTTTTATGGTCCACTTGATACCATCAAATAAGTTATTTTTTATACTTAAAACAGTCTATAAATAATTTATTTAAAATAAGTTTGGTTTAAGATCAATTATAAATAACTTTTTACTTAAAGTTATTTAATAACATCGTCCTAGTAAGTAGGAATCAAGATAAGTTACTCGATGTATGAGTAGCTCATCTCAGTCCAAACACTGTCACGCTAAAAGAATGTCACAATCCTCACCTTATATAGATGGTAGGAGCTGATTACAATGTGAAATCCGTTAACTCCAGAAAACCCACTATCTGTCGGTCCAAAACAATTTCTAATTCTGCGTGATTTTGGTACGTTAGTAAACTCTGTGGTGTGGCCCAGTTAAGATACGGATATTCTTCGTTCTTCCTTTCATGGTCTCAAATGAGCTGATAAAACGGATGGACGGCTTAGATAAGTCATATACATCACTGTGGGGCCACAAAGTTTACCCAGTGAGCACAGTCCACTTCCCTCTTGTACGGCTAAGATCGAGTCGTGTGGGGTACGACATGACATGTGAGTACCATCCAAGCTGTCTATTAAATGTCCACCCACGTCAGACCTTTATCCTAAAATCCATTTACTTCCGTAACTTGGGTTGGCCAGACCAAACCACCGGACAGAGGTAGGGTACTCACACCATAGAAAATTTCAGATGGAATGTGGGGTCTACTGAATTGTTTATATCTAATCTAATCGGTTCATCAGTTGTGACCCACTGGGATGAAGCAAGATGAAGAGACCCAATATATTTCCAAACTTAGGTGGGCCAAAACAAGAGAGCATATGGGTTTTAGGAACGATTATATACATCTCCCTCTGTTGTGTCCAACTTGAATATTGGGTTAGGATGATTCTGGGAATGTACAGTGAGCACAGGAAGTGCACCAGATGTACGGTTTAGATCCACATAAACAGGCGTGTAGACATCTCTCTGACCCCCGGTAATTACTATCTCAGTGCCCGTGCACGTAACGAGGATGGTCGTCGAGGTGGAAGTGGCTTGTCCGGTCACCTCAACACCAGCCACCTAACAGGAGTAAAAGCTACGTGGGCCCTTTATCCATGCCATCCGTCCGTTTTCAGTTCATTTTAAGGCGTGGCCCGAAAATGAGGCAGATCTAAATATGAGGTGGACCACATCAAAATCAAATTGACACAATGATGAATGAACGTCCACCGTTGAAAACTTACTAGGATCCACTGTAATGTTCACGTGCCATCCAACCTGGTTACTGGGTTACACATATGTGGATGAATGGCAAAAAACCAAATATCAGCTTCATCAGTTAGCCCTATGAAATTTTTAATGATAAGTGCCTAATATCCATTATTTCCTGTGTTGTGGTCGACCTGAAATTTTAGTCGGGCTCACTTTTGGCCTCATAACTTAAATGAGGTGTAAAAATAGATGAATGGCGTGACTTTTGACCTCATAAATTAAATGAATTAGAAAAATGGATCAAGAACATGGATGAAACACAAACATCATAGTGGGCTTATTGAGCTTTGACAGCAACTATAGGAAATAGTTAGCCTCGTTGGGCTTGAGGTTTATCACGGACGGTAAACCTAAATGGTGTTCCAAACCACACAACTTTGACTAAGAATGAAGTGACTGGAAAATACGACTCTCATCAACTTGAATTTGAAACTTAAGTGAAGTTGGCCCCGCCATCGACTTTCTGGGCTAGTGGGCCCATAAAATAACTATATGGGCTATAATTTAGCCCACTAGGGGCATGCATGTTATAAAAATGACACATGAGGTCATTTTTGACATGGAAATCTGACTATTTAAAGTCCAAAATCACACTCCCTCACTCTCATATGAAAATTCAGTTGCAATGGAGAGAGGGAGTGGGGAGAGGTGAGTATGAGAGCTCCTTGGGGAGATGATTTGAGGAAATTCCTTCATGCTGCTACTCACAACGGACCCTGTAACCGCTCCCACCGTAGAGAGTGGCCCAACAATGATAGGAAGGTAATCCTCTATCCCACTTCAAAATTTAGCATTGTAAGTTGTTTGCATACGGCCTTATAAGCTAACATATCCGATGCAAGGGCGTTGATCCACCAATTGCTCGGTCCGTATCCTAGGTGCGGCACTAGAGAATCATCTAATTTCCCCTATGTGCGGACCATTATCAAGGTGACTAGTTATTGAACCTAGGTTGCAATTAATGATTGTGTTGTTAAATTGTGATGCGCATGTTAATCAACGAGTATCTTTCGATTGTTCATCTTTTATAAATTTACAAATCATGCTTTCATGCTGAAATAGGCTATAATTATTGAATTGTTGCCTATGATTTACCATATTCTTTAACACATGCAACTAATTGCTTGAAGATTACGAAGTTTGCAATGATTTGGGGCAATTTATCCATATGCCCAACAAAATGCTCAATTCGAATAGAATGTCCAAATTTAATGCCATGCATGCTTACAATTTCATGAAATAAGTGATGTATGTACCTGCTATGAAATGTTAATTGACTAGCCAGTTGGGTTGGCCAACAAATTGCAAAACCCGTACGGGTGGCCTTAGCGGGTTGGGCACCTAGGGGCCAATCCGATCAATTTGGGTTGAACATGGACAAACGACATTAGTTGGACTACACGGCATGCTTGCATCCAATGCTGAATGCATCGTAGTTACGACCATTGGTGATACGATCCACAAGTTTCGAGGCCAGACATTGTGGTATGAGACATTGTATTTGAATTGTCAATCTATGCTAGGGTGACGAGTCTCCCCGTAGTGACTGTAAGCAATTCAATTTAAATCCTACATATCGTATGAGCTCAGCTGGAAGTGACGAACCTATGCGAATCAAGGGTCGCAGGTGTAGGGTTGCTACGGCTGCCCTGAGCCTCACGATCGGGTTAGGGCCTTTGATTTTGTGGGAGTGTTTCAGTTTTCCCAATCACACTGAACGAATAGACTTAACTAAATACTTAGGTAACATGATCGTGTCGCATCTCATTATTTAGTGGCGATTTGGCGGTCAAAGTCGTGTGATGAGGGAGGGTTGGTTATTTACGAATGTAAGATGAAGTCGCTATGAGACAGTGTTGGATTGCGATGTCATGCACTGCATCATAACAACATGCATGTCCATTAACAAGTGTATTTAGGGATAGTATGCTTAGTTACTTTTCATTAATTGTGTCTGTGGAATTGATAATTTATTTAATTCGATACAATGAAACCACTGAGTTGATCACTCACTCCTACTCCGATACGGTATTTTAAAATATTAATTAGACCCTATCTTAGATGCAGGTATCATAGAGTCCCATGCGCTGGATGAGGCAACCATAGACATTGAAGAGGAGTTCTCACACTTTTAGCTGTTGGGCGGGTCACCATAGGCTGCCCTGGGACCAGCGACGGGGCCTTAGGGTAGGATTATTTTGTATATTTTTCTGGACTATATATATTTTGGTATGACGTGGTCTCATATACTAAACATAAACTCATCATTTTGCTAGTCATGCTCTAATTATTTAGGTTGATTTCAGTTTATGCCGCATGATCTATTTAACTTATTTCAATGCTCATACACTAATCAACCAAAACCCAGGTTAGTTAAATTTATAAGCATAAGTGGCACTCGAAAATTCAAGAGTCGGGTATTACTCGACCTTCAAAATCTATGGCATTACACAACCTACAACTATTGATTAGCAAATATGTTTTTAAAATGCTAGTGTTCTAAATTAGAAATCTCATTCAGGCCAGCTTGGATACCATCAAAAAAGTTATTTTTATACTTAAAATATTAGATAAATGACTTATTTGAGATAAGTAAAATTTGTTTTAAGATAAATTATAAGTAACAGTGGAGTGTGTACTCATAGTGGGATGTGTACTAAATAACCCAAAAAAAAAAAAAAAAGCTTTTTACTTAAAGTCACTCAATCACATCATCTTAATAAGTATAAACAAAGAAAAGTTACTCAAAGTATACCTAGCTTATCTCAAGTAACTTGCCCCGCACGCTGAAAAAATGTCACTGTCCTCACCTTATATAAATGGTAGGAAATGATTACAACGTGAAATCCTAACTCCAGAAAAACCCATTCTCTGTCCGTCCAAAACAATTTCCAATTCTACATGAATTTGGTGCGTTACAGTTAAGATATGTATATTCTTAAATCTTGGTCTCATGGTCTAAAATAGGCTGCTAAAATGGATAGACAGGGTCCACAAGGCATGTACATCAATGTGGCCACAAAGTTTACTCAGTGAGCACAATCCACTTCCTTCTTGCACGGCTAAGTTAGGAGTCGTGTGGAGGCACGACATGACATATTAGTACCGTTCAAGCCATCTATTAAATGTGCACCCACGTGAGACCCGAAGCAGATTGGCTGGTGTATGCATTGCTGCTGTGTTTACATCAGCGAGTCTCGTGGGTACCATCACCGAGGTATGTGTTATATCCAAACTTTCAATCCATTTTGCGATTTCATCTTAAGACTTTAGCTGAAAATACGATAAATTTAAAAATCAAGTGGACCACACTACAAAAAGTAATAGGAGATTGAACATCTACCATTGAAACCTTTTTAGGTGACAGAAGTTTCAAATTAATATGAAATATAACCTCTTTATCCATGTATACCTAACCTTCTTAACAAATTGGAAGAAAAATAAATGTCATGTTGGGCCTTATGAATTTTTTAAATGGTGAAAATCATTATCCTTAATACTATTTTTAGTGTGGCCTGTTTGAGCTTTGGATATGATTAATTATTTTCTTTAAGCACTCTAAAATGAATGAGGATAAATGGATGAACAGGTGGATATGATATATAACTATATCACTGTGGCCATGTAATTTTGTTCTCCTTTGATTTGTTCATACAATGCAAAGCCCGTGGAGTGTTGAGCTTGTCTTTTCATGAGACACACACATATCACTAGTGTGTGGTACACTAATCAATCTGCTTTTGTTACACTTTATCCTAAAATCCAGTTTTGTCCATGGAAGTGGATTGGCTAGTGTACCACACACTAGCTATATAGCTGACATTAACAAATTCTATGAGTCCATCACGAGGTATGTGTTATTTTCAAACTGTCCTTCCATTCCGTGAGCTCATCCTAAGTTTTGAGATGAAAAATAAAATAAATTTATTGATCAATTGGACCACATAAAAAATGCAATCAGGGGATTGAACATTTGTCATTGAAACCATTTTAGGTTCACGGAAGTTTCAGATTAACATGCAATTTGTTTGTCCTCTTCATTTAGGTCTTTGTGATGTCATGATCAAATTTGATGGAAAATAAAAATTATGGTGAGCCTTATGAAAAATTTAATAGTGAAAATTATTATCTCAATTGCTATTTGTAGTATGGTCTAGTTGGTCTTTGGATATGATTAATTTTTTGTATCGTGCTCTAAAATAATTTCTAAAAATAATGAACAATATATATATAATAAATACATTATTACAGGTAACTTTGATCTCCTTTGAACCACTCACACAACTCAGAACTCAAGAAGCATCAGCGCTTCTCTTCTCATAACATGTACTTACTCCAGTTACACACCAGCCGATCTGCTTCCTCCATCCATAACTTGGGTGGGTCAGGCTAAAGCGCTCGACAGAGGTAGGATACCCACACCATAGAAACTTTTGGATGGAATGTGAGGTCCACTATGTTGTTTATATCTAATCCAATCCGCTTATCAGTTGTGACCCACTAGAATAATGAAGCAACATAATGGGACCCAAGATATTCCAAAACTTAGGTAGGCCAAAACATGTGAGTACATGAGTTTTAGAAACGATTATATATATATATATAAACTCGAGTCTTGGATTGGGATGATTCCAGGATGTACAGTGAGAAAGAGGAGGTGCACAAGATGTATGGTTTAGATACACGTAAACAGGCGCGTAGGCATCGCTCTTACCCAGGGCACTTAGTGCACGTACCAAGGATGGTCGTCGAAGTGGATGGAAGGGGCTTGTCTGGTCACCTCAACACCAGCCACCACCCAGCAGGTGTGGAAGCCACGATGTATGTATTTTATCGATGATATCCATCCGTTTTCAGCTCATATTGGGGAGTGACCTGAAAACGAGGCAGATCTAAATCTGAGGTGGACCACATCATATGGAAATAGTGTTGATTCAACGTCCACCGTTGAAAACTTCTTAGGATGCACAATAATGTTTATGTGCCATCCAACTTGGTTTTAAGGTCGCACATATCTTAGACGAGGGGAAAGCACAAATATAAAGTTGATCAACTGGCCATAGGAAAATTTCAACGGTGAGTGCTTAATCTCCGCTGTTTCCCGTGCTGTGGTTCACCTTAGATTTTTAGTCTACCTCATTTTTGCCCTAGTAACTTAAAATGAGCTGGAAAAATGGATGAACGGCGTGAATAAAACACAAACATCACGGCGGGGCCACAGAACTTTGACACCAGCTAGCTGGCTGGTGTTGGCGTCCCGGGCCAAAACCGCATCGGATCGAATCGGTCAATTTTCGTCCGCTGATCGAAGGTTGGGATCATCCGATTTGATCAGATTTCGAGGCTTGGTCCATCTAAAGCCAGGCCACAACTTGGACGGTTTAATTGAGGTACGTGCATTCCACACGCGCGCGCGTATGGATTGCCAATTACGCGTGCACATGTTAACTTGCACGTCTCACACACGCAAGACACTAACAACCGTCCAAATTGCGTTTCCCACTGGGAACGTTGATCAGGAGATCACGAACGTCTATTGGGGTTCATATACAAGCGGTTCAAAGGTTTAAGGATCTCACGGGTTGGACCGTCCGATCAGAGCTATGCTCCATCTGTTGGGGGATCTAGATGTGGCAGCTAATACCGTCAAAACGTGGAGGTTTTTAATCTGTGGTCCATCCAAGGCGGGTACCACTAGATGAAGGGTGAGGATCATCAGATCAAGAAACCGCGTGTAATTTACAGATATAACATTATCTACTCTCGCTGGGACGCTACTGGTCGGCACTCTGTGGGCCGAACCGTGATGTATTTGTTTTATCCACGCCGTCCATCATTTTGGGCAACAGACATATCCAGATCTCAGTTGGACCACACCAAAGGAAATAATGGTGATTGAACGCCCACCGTTAAAAACTTCTCGGGAGCGATGAAAGTGTCAGATCAAGCTGATATTTGTCTTTTCCCTTCATCCAGGTACGTGTGACATAATCAACGGGTTGGATGGAAAATAAACATTACAGTGGGCCCTAGAAATTTTTTAACGGAGGGAATTCAATCAAAACTGTTTTCCTGTGGTGTGGTGAACCTGGTATTTGGATCTATCTAATTTTTAAAGATCATATTCTAAAATTATCTGGAAAAGTAGTGGACGGCATGGATCAAGCATATACATCATGGTAGGGTCCACATAGCACCGTCCAGCAGCCACCTCGCTATGGGGAGCGTAATAGGCAATCTGCGTCCCTCTCTCTGACCTTCCCAACACTTAAAACCCACGTCTGTCTCTGCAACACTTTCATCCCTGCACATACCCAACAAATTCGCCTCAAATCCGCACCAAATTCAATCCAAATTCGCAAATTCATATTGAATCCATTGAAAATTTCTCAAATTCCCCACACAAAACCCTAGATTTCATCATCATACATCCAATTTCCATCGACCTCTCAAAACCCACTTCTTCAGATCTCAAAGAAACCCTCAAATCCCAATTTAAAGCTCCAAATTCAGCTTCTGATTACTCGAAATTTGGGATCTTGCATTCTTCCGTCCATTTCCTTCACGGTTCTAAAAACCTACTCATCTAACTTTCCAAAAAAAATAATCCCAAACCCCTGCAGTTTTATTCAAGTTGCAGAAAACAGAAAGGATAAAGCCCAAATTCTCTTGCATTTTGCAAAACCCAGAAGTTATATTCAAATTCATCCCATTTAACCCAAAATTTTTAGATTCTCCAAATCTCTGCAAAACCCCAAATTCCCTGCATTTCCATTCAACCTCTTGGAATACCTAGAAAAAACCCCTGGTAAACACCTAAGATCTCAAAAGGAAAAAATTTTAATCCATCCATCTTACTCAAGATCTTCGATTTTTCAGTACCCGTTTCTCCATATCTCATTAAAAATCTAAATTTCTTGCTATTCTACGAAGTTTATTTAATACCCAAAAATCCACAAAAAAGGAGAAAAGGCCCAAAGATCCATCCACAAACCTATTTAAATACCTCGAATTACTTGAAAACCATGTCATTTGAGGAAGAAGACTCGTTCGAGCACACCCTTTTGGTTGTCCGCGAAGTCTCCGTCTATAAAATCCCACCTCGTAGCACAAGCGGTGGGTACAAATGCGGGGAGTGGCTGCAGTCCGACAAGATCTGGTCAGGGCGTCTCCGCGTTGTCTCGTGCAAGGACCGCTGCGAGATCCGCCTTGAGGATCCCAACTCGGGCGAGCTCTTTGCAGCCTGCTTTGTGCTCCCGGGCCAGCGGGAGAGCTCCGTTGAGACTGTTCTTGACTCATCACGATACTTCGTACTGAAGATCGAGGATGGGACGGGCAAGCACGCCTTTATTGGGCTGGGGTTCACGGAGAGGAATGAAGCGTTCGACTTCAACGTCGCACTGTCGGACCACGAGAAGTACGTTAGGAGGGAGCATGAGAAGGAGGGTGGGGAGTCGAGTGATGACAGTCAGATCGACATTCATCCCGCTGTCAATCACAGGTTAAAGGTATTATGCGAATCTGATCGTTGAACTTTTTGTATGGTAGAATTAGTCTCTTTGGTTTGATGAATACGGTGAATGACGTCTTGAATTTGAATTCGTCGATATTTGATGGGCATTGATTAATTTAAAGAGGGATCCATTAGAATGTTTGATCAGACGGTAATAGATGCATTTATTTTTCTTCCATGTTTTGATTTGTTTCCTTTTCCTGTATTTAAATCATGTTGTTCAAAGGTGTTAAAAAGCATCAGTTCATTGTATTTGATTTGGAATTCTATTTCCTTGATGGTAGAATTATCTGTTGGATTTGCATGAATGCAGTCTTGAACTATTGAATAGTGCAGGGAATTGAGAAATGATGGACATAATTAGCTATTTTATTTGCAGAATACAATGCACAAGGTATTGAATGTGAATTGTAGTTGTTTTTGAGGTAGGATCAATTAGAAAGTGTTACTGATGGTGATCGATGTATGCTTTGGTTCTTGGGTTTGTTTTCTTCTTGTCTTGGGTTTTTACGTTTGTTGCCAGAAGGACTTTGATATGAGCTTTTTTGAGTTTTACAAGTACATAATTCTGTTGTGCAGTTGGGTTTGGACATATGCCTTATGAGGCTGATTTTGCAATATTCTTGTAGGCATTTTCGGCATTGTGTTTAGGAATTCAACTGTACAATAAATGCATTCTAAAGCTTCAAATAAATAAATAAAATAAAATAAATGCATTCTCAATAGCATTATGAACATATGGTCTTGAAGCTTGAACTTTGAATATAAGGTATGGCAGTGGTGGCATAGACTCAAAATTTGATAGTAGTGGTGTTGAACACCGTTTATTTCGTGTTATTAATCAAGAAAGGCGATTTATTATGAAAACTATCCTGCAGTATTGCAGATTTGCATTTTGATGATTTAATAACACCTCCTTTGCATGGTCAATGGTTGGTGGGATTGATAGAAATTGAGATTGAGAGAGAGAGATGGGGGGATTTCAGTTTGTTGGGGAGGGAGGGTGGGGTTATGGTTTCTTTGGAGAGAGGTTTCCTTTTTGTTGGAGAGAGAGAGAGAGAGCAATGCTTGTGTATAAAGCAAGACGACCATTGCACATTTTTTGCTAGAGAGAGAAAGAGCTATTGCTTGTGTATTTAGAGAAATTGGGGTGGGAAAAATGAGAGCGAAAGAGAGATGTTAGGGAAACTAGGGCAGAGAGGGGGGGGGGGCTCAAGGAAACCGTAACCCCACCCTCTCGCTCCCATTTTTCCCACCCCAATTTCCCTGAATACACAAGCATTAGCTCTTTCTCTCTCTAACAAAAAAGTACAACGGTTTTCTTGCTTTATACGCAAGCATTAGCTTGTTCTCATTCCAACAAAAAAGAAACCGTAACTCCACCCCCCCTCCCCAAGAAGTCAAAATCCTCTCATCTCTCTCTCTCTCTCTCTCTCTCTCTCTCTCTCTCTCGATTTCAATTGATCGTTTGATCGGCCTTTGATCGCTCTCCCCACCCCAATTTTCTTGACTCTCTCTCGCGATCATCGACTTGAGCTAACTTTCAATTTGCTTCATCTTACTGGGCTTGCTTCTCTTTGGTTGATATTTCATATGCCATTTTTTACTCTCTCACTTCTCTAATCGCACATCTCCATGGAGCATCATGCGTCCATCGTGCGCAGTGATATTTCGCACTAGTACGTGGTTGCTAAAAAGGGAATTGAGATCGAAATCATTAGAAGCCTCGCCATGATACGATTCTTGGTTAGACTTTAGAAGAAGATATAGAAGGCATGAATGACTTTGGCTCTGTATAAGTATGCTTAGTACCTCAATACGACTTGGAAAGTTGGTTGTCTTAGGGGTTGTTTGGCACCGTGGATTGGAGGGGAGGGGATTAGAGGGGGTTTCAAATCCCCTTGGTTGTTTGACAGCATAAAGCAACTGGAGATTGCCAATCCAGGGGGTTTCCAATCCCCTTTTTGAGGGGGTTTGTACTCCACGGTGAGAGCTTGGATTACACATAAAATCATTTCAATAGTTGCAGGTGTAAATGTATGTCACTGTACACTATTATTCTATTGGGCATATGACCCACTAATGATGATCAACACCGTCCAAACATTGTCCATGTAGTTCGGCACCATCCAAACGTTGTCCAGCACAATCCAAACATTGTCCATATTAATCAACGATTAAAAATCGTTGGTTAGTCACTCAGACATGATCTTGTGCTTACGGTCCATCCTAGACTTGGAATTTCATCATTTTCAGGCAAAGCATATATTTCATCGGGCCTATCACAACCATAGTGTCAAAAATTATATATCTCACTAATTAGGGATATTAAAGTTGATTTAGTAATTAAATTCAAACCCCTGTAAATATACCATGTATAAGTATTTTTGAATTAAAGTTGATTCACACTCCAGGGTGCCAAACACAACGGGAGGATTGCCAATCCAGGGGGTTTCCTTTTTGTTAGAGAGAGAAATACATAATGCTTATGTATAAAGCAAGAAGACCGTTGCTCCTTTTTGTTGAAGAGAGAGCTATTGCTTGCGTATTCAGAAAAATTGGGGGGGAGAGAGAAGAGAGAGAGAGAGAGAGAGAGAGAGAGAGAGAGAGAGAGAGAGAGAGAGAGAGGTTCAAGGAAACCGTAATCCCACCTTTTCGCTCTCATTTTCTCTACATAATTTTTCTAAATATGCAAGCAATAGCTCTCTCTCTTTAAAAAAAAAAGGTGCAACGGACTTCTTGCTTTATATGCAAGCATTAGCTCCTCTTTCCAATAAAAAGGAAACTTCTTTCTCAAAAGAAACCGTAATCCCTCCCTTCCCAAGAAACTGAAAGCCCCTCGTCTCTCTCTTTCTCTCTCTCTATTTCAATCGATCGTTCGATTGTCCATCGATCACTCTCTCCACTCCAATTTTCCTAAATCTCTCTCTTGATCACTTGAGCTATTTTTCAATTTGCTTCATCTTGCTGGGGTTGCCTCCCTTTGGTTAATATTTCATATGCCATTTTTTACTCTCTCACTTCTGCAATTGCACATCTCCATGGAGTGTCATGCGTCCATCGTAAGCAATGATATTTTGCACTGTTACACAGTTGCTGAAAAGGGAGCTGAGATTGAAATCATTAGAAGCCCCACCATGATACGGTTCTTGGTTAGACTTTATAGGAAGATAAAGAAGGCAGTGATGACGTTGGCTATGTATAAACATTCTCTCTACCTCAATATGACTTGGATAGTTGGTTGCCTTACGCTTTTCAATGGAAATAAATTGCTCACTGTCCATGTAAGGAAGTTGATATTTTTCACCTTATTTGGTCTGATGTATTTCATGTAGTGTGAACCAATTCGCGCAAGCTCTTGAAAACCCTTGATTGCATTATGTATTGGAAGATCAATGTCTCATAGAGAATTTGATACGGCATAATGCATAATTCAACCTATTTTTAGAAGGTGTGAGCAAAAATTATGCAAGCTCCTCACAAGCCCTATGCAGATAATTTTCGGAGTTTTGAATATAAAAAAATAATAGAGGAAAAAAAAAAACCAATCTACAACTTCCACAAAGAGCAAATCATAAAAAATAGACCTAACTCTGTTAAGTGATCTTTTCTCCTCTAAGGGTTCACTTAAATGATGGGCATCGAGATACTTGTTGGGTGTGCTCATCTTGTTAGAAAATTTCCTATTTATCTCCTATATTTATTGTAGACAATTTGAGGTCTCAAAGAATGAGCACCAATAACTTGATCAAATGTAGCAGCAGAATATGAATATGCCATCCGAATCAGCTAACTCTCAGTTTCATTTGAGGCCCAAACTTGGTTGAGATAGCGAAGGTGGGAGGAAATCTTAGGAGTCTATAGAGTGTAATTCATGTGGATCGAGTGTTGTTTGCATGTTGTCTCCCCCATCTTCTTTTTTCTTAAAAAAAATTCCATTCACCAATATTTCTCCATCTTTTAAAATATGATTAAAAGCTTTGATTGAAGCTAATGGAATTAGTTGTACTCAGATTAAAAGCGAATGTTTAGAAGTCCAAAATGTTATGGATTGGGCTATCAAAAGAGGAAGCTAATGATCTTGCTGATGTGTTCGGGTGTAGGTTGGGGTTGTTCATTGTGCATTGGGAACCGACGAAACATTTCTGTGATCGGGTTATTGGCAACTTCAGAAGAAAATTATTAGCATTGAAGAGGAGGCATCTTCTTTTGGAGGTAGGATTACATTGATGAAAGCAGCCCTCTTTGACCTCCCATTATATTTTATGTCCATCTTCAAATGCCTGTAGGGAGTGCTAAAGAATTTGTAAAAGCTTATAAGGAATTTTCTATGCTAAGGTTGGAGGAGAACAATAAAATTCATCGTAGGGAGTGCTAAAGAATTTGGAAAAGCTTATAAGGAATTTTCTATGCTAGGGTTGGAGGAGAGCAATAAAATTCATCTTATGAAGTGGGAAGATGTACATAGGTTGAAAGAGGAGGAGGGAGTAGGGATAAGAAGCTTGGAAACAATGAGCATGGCTCATTTAGGGAAATGGATTTGGAGATTTGCTTCGGAGAAGGGAAGTCTATGGAAGCAGGTAGTAGTGGGGTAGAGAGGGAGGGATGGTGGCCGAAGAGAGTGTCCTTGTATAAAGCGAGGGGGTGTGGAACACAATTATGAGTTTGGAGGATAAAATCAAGGAGGGGGTGGGTTTCGGGGTGGGGTATGGACGGAGGACAAGATTTTGAAAGGACGTGGTTGCAAGACTGGAAATTGAAAGATATATACCCAAGACTAGCCCGAGTTACCACGGATCCAGATATCACAGTAGCTTGATGCTTCTCATCCCAAGGGGCTAGTGGGGCTTGGACACCTCCGTGTGGAAGAAACCTATAAGATGACGAATTTGAGGAACTTGTGGCCCTATTGTAATAGTTATAATGGGACCAAGACTAGCCCAAGTTACCATGGATCCAGACATCACAATAGCTTGATGCTTCTCATCTCAAGGGCTAGTGGGGCTTGGACACCTCCATGTCGAAGAAATCTACAAGACAACGAATTTGAGGAACTTGTGGCCATATTAAAACAGTTATCATGGGTGATCCTATTGGCAGAGGTCGACACCTCACGTTGGAGGGAGGACAAATCAAGTAAATTCTCAGTGAAATTTCTTTACAAAATGCTAAGTGATGCTTCTCACGATATTGACCGAGTGCATACCTCAATTTTTTGGTCCTATGGAGCTCCTTCAAAGGTGGCGGCCTTTGCTTGGTTGGTGGGCAGGCTGGAATAGGGTGTTAACGATTGACAACCTGAGGAAGAGGGGTTTATACGTTATTAATGCCTGCCCATTATGTTGGCGAAGTGAGGAGACGACCAAACATTTCTCGCATGTCATGGGTGTTGTGAAGGACACTTGAGGGACTTTAGGAACTAGCATGGAGGGGGTAATGATGAGAAGGGTTAGAGGAGTGTGGAGGATGGCATTATTATGGGCAATTTCTGGAAAGCCTTTTTTGTGGGGGTACATTTGGAAAGCCTACGCAGATGTAGCTTGGTTGGACAGGATTGGGGAACATTTTATTTTATGTAATTCCTTTTCGGCACGACCGTCTCATAAACAAATAGTTAACTTTCACAAAAAAGAGGAAGATGAAACCAATTTGATTCAAGACGGAGACCCCTATTTGACTTGGATGAAGCAACATGGTTTCTTCCAATTTTTTATTCCATGATCGAAGTTTATTCCTATAGATATCTATTTTGATAGCTTTAACATGGGACTTGCGATCGAATTGCTATTAAGATCACATCTAATTCTTCATCCTTTGGGAAACCTATCACTGCTGCTGCCGCCGTCGCCACCACCTAAACCATGTCCCAACTAATTAGGGTCAGCTACATGAGTTTTGTTTTTCCATTCCACTCTATCAAGTACAACATGCCAAACATGCTTCGAAATTCCAAACATCTTTACTAGTGATGAGTGCATTTAATTTCAAATGTCATGAAGAGCCCACTCCTATGACTAGTAATGTATACATAGTAAAGCGTTACAAGTTATAAGATAAATGCATTTGAATGACATGTTTATATATTTTATGATTCTTTAAAACTAGTTAAATAATTTGATCATTTGACTTTATAGTTTTTTTATTATTATTATAAAGATTATGTATGTATTTATTTATAAGCATTTATGGTTTATGAAATCCTATGTTGAAGGCATAGATAAGAGTTACCCACATACAAAGATTGTCTTGCTATGCCTTTGGCCAACAAGCCAACAATTGTTTGGCTCTCTAGGATTTTTTAAATTAAAAAAAGACGATATATTATTAAGCCAGAGGCAAAAACAAGAAAGATAGAGCGAAGAAACAACAGAAAAAATAAAAGAAACGAAAGAAAAAGGAAAACTAGTAATACAACACACTAGCCACACGGCTAGGAAACCTAATAGAGTTAAGGGATCTAATCCCTAAACAAACAAATGACCCAACAAAACACCCTAGGTTATGAGGCTCTTGAATTGCAAAAGCACTAGCTATTTCTTTTGGACTAGATGGCCTAGAGAACAACAAGAAGGATAGTACACCAGTTCCTCCTACTGAAAGAGCCCCTATCTTCCCCGTCCCAAGCGAGGAAACGATCACCAATAGAAGCTGGCATAACCCAAGAAATGTTAGCCAAGTCAAACACCTTGTTCCATAGAATCAACGAGAAGGAACAATGGAGGAAGAGATGATCCACGCTCTCAGTGTTTTGAAAGCAAAGTAGGTAGACATTTGGCAAAATCATTCCTTTTTTCCTCAAGTTATCAATGGTGAGGATTATGTTTCTTATGGCTAACTGAGTAAAGCTGTGATGCGGACATCAGCGTTGCACCCTTTAGAGTGTACCAGAGGAGGAAGCGTTGTCGACAGAGTACTAAAGCGGAGGAGTTCATGTGGATGGATGCTCGGTCAATCGGACCCATTTTCTGAAGCGCTATGAGTGCAGGAGCGGCACGACCGCACCCTGTCCATAGATCCATGGGTTGGATTTCACACCCTACCATACGAGTGCTTTAGTTTTTAGGCGTTTTTGTTCTTTCTCTCTCTCTTTTTTTTTTCAGGGGCTTTATTGCACTTTATTTATTTATTTATTGTTATTTTTCTTATTTTTAGGGGGCTTTAGTGTACTTTTACTTTTTTCATACCTTATATATACGTTGTGAGAAACCTTATTTTCATTATTATTTAATGAATAAAAATTCGTATATTTTCTTCATCTTTATTCAAGAGATTAGGGTTTCAGGATTGACCCTTGGGCGTTGAGGATTCCACCCCGATTTTAGGTTTCCTTTCTGAATCTTCGAGGTGCAGGAAAAATAAGAATCATCCTCCTCCGTTTCTTTTTACGATAAAAGAACCTGTACTTTCTTCATCTCGAACCCTTCATTCTTCACCCATTTCGTTCTTCTTCGGATATCCCATTTCTAGTTTGAATGGAAAAGAGAGATGATTAGTCAATAGAATCAGATCCAAACTTGACCGTGGACTAATTTATGCTAGATTTAGGATATCCTCATATCCCCAGGTCCTCCTTTTTTACTGTTTACGCGATTTTATGCTAAGGGGCATGATCCTGACGGAATTACCTCATCTTTGTGTTGAAATTTACTTAATCCCTTTGATTGGAAACGGTTAGTCAATTTGTGTATTATTTGAACATTCTGTAACCTGATTATACATGCATATAAGATTAGGTCATCACATGTCCCTGCATCAAATTGCTACTTTCAGGAGCACCATGCTTCTAGACTGCAGCTGTTGAACAAAGGGCAGTAATGGAGGGAGAATATAATGTCAAGATAGAGTGGAAGGAACGCATGGAGAAAGCTCCTGATTTGGAATGGGACCAGACCATCGACTCTTCAGAATCAAGGGGAAAAGACCCTGCGATAGGGATAACAACGACGCTAGGTCATGGAATTCCACATCTCACCCAATTTCCTCCTAAGAGGTGGAACCCAAACACCTTCCTCACTAGACTCGGAAAAACAATCAACCACACATGTTCTCCTCAGAACCGAGGGCTACAGGACGGGAAAGAGGAACTTAGGGAGGAAGAGCCACACCAAGGATCCTCACAGAATCTAATTCTTTCCCAATACTTGAGAGAGAATCGGTGTTCAGAGAACACTCTCAAAGAAAGCTTGACAATCTGTTTCCAAAGGAACGGGGAACGATATAGGGAGGAGGGCTTAGTTCTCTAGCCACCACATTAAGACCATACTTAGCAGTAAGAATAGACCGCCAAAGGCTAGAATTCTCAACCGCAGATCTCCATATCCATTTGCACAAAAGGGACTTATTCACCAGAACAAGATGCCTAATGTTAGCCCCTCCCTCAACAAGAGGAGCGCACGCTAGAGTTCATCAATGTGGACAATGATTAACTTAGGGCAAGGAAAGAGTGACATAAAATAATGAGGGAGATTAGCCAGGGAGTCCTTGATGAAGGGCGATACCTCCAGGAAAAGCAACTTGCTTTTCTAAGGGGAGACCTTCCTCTCCATAAGTTCTATAATTTTATCCCAAAGGTACACGGGTGGGTTTTTTTTCTCCAGAAAAGAAAAGAAAAGAAAAAAAAAATCCTCCATTAAAAAAAAAGATTAGAAAAAGACAACTACAAAAAGATGGTGAGAAATCATTCGAGGAGCAAAAAAATAAAAACTAAAAAAAAATAAAAATAAAATAAAGAGGAAAGTACATAGGGTGTAAAAGAGAAAAAAGTAGGGGCCTCCCTATATTAAGGCATTCTAGTTATCCATAAATATTGCAAAAGAAACCTTTGGATTACAAAAAGCTCATCCCATTGTTAATAAAACAACTTTCCTTTGTTGTGAATTTGTCGGAATTTGAATACCTTTAAAATTCTGTTGTTCCTCTCCTTCTAAAGACCCAACATGATTGCAAACTACAACATCTTCCTAATAATTAATTGTTTTGCATTGAATGGCCTTTGCGTTAATCAACAATTGAATTCCCAATGGATTTGCAAAGAACCCATGAAATCCCAAATCAACTGTAAAATTTGCAAGCTTAATAAAGCTGCAAACAATGACAAGCCCTTAATCTCGCTATCCGAAAAACATCGCTACCAAGGGCATGGCTTAGATCTTGTGACCCCTCAAATGCACTTTTTTTTTTTAAACGATAAAAGTTTATTAAAGAAAAAGGCCGTAGCCAACAACAAAACTGAAGGCAATTACAACTCAACCCAATGCTCAAGAAAATGCTTCACAAACCTAGACGCACACATCCATTCTTTGACTAGAGATATTGACTTTTGAAAGATCAATTGCACGATTCATTGCTTATTTGAGAAACATCGATCATTTCTTTCTAGCCATAAACACCAAATGCTTGCTAGCACGGACAAGCGCCATACATATTTCCCTAACTTTCCTTTTCCACCTTCGTGCCAAGCTTAAAAAAATCTATCGATTGAACCAGGAATCACTCAATCCACCCCAAATAAACTGAAAAACCCCTTCCACATCTTACTCGCATAGGGGCAATGAAGGAAAAGATGATCCACTGTTTTCACATTTTGATAACACATGAAACATTCGGTAGAACCATTTTCCTTTTCTGAAGATTATCCACCGTGAGGACCTTCTTGCAACCCACCAACCATGCGAACACTGCCACCTTGGGAGGGGTGCCATAATGCCAAATATATGAAGTTGGACTAGGATCTTCAGCCCGACCACCATCAATCGATGCTTTGTAGAAAGACTTGACCAAAAATTTTCTAGACCCATCATGCAACCATTTCATAGAATCCTTTTTTCTATGCCTTAGTCGGACTGAAGAAAGCAAAACAAACAGGTTGGAGAGCTCAACGATCTCTTCGTCTTACATATGCCTCTTGCACATAGGAACCCAAACAACTTGCTCACCTTGGATCGAAAAGCATTGATCAACAAGTGCTTCTTATACTGCCGCAATATTCGCTAATCTTGGAAACAAATCCTTAAGTTTCTTATCCCTGACCCATATATCTTCCCAAAACCTTATGCCCTTTCCATCTCCCATCTCAAACCCTACTCCTTGCCATACTTTCCTTTCCGAAGTTGCCACCGAGCGCTAGATATAAGATGCCCTATTTAAAAATGACGCTTTAGTTCATCTTCTTGTAGAAACAACCCCATATTTCCTTCCTATCACCTCCCTCCACAACGATCCCCTCTCATTTGCGAATCTCCACATCCACTTGCCCAAGAGGGCCGAATTCATGGTCTCCAAGCTCCTAAGACCAGCTCGCCCTTGATCCTATGGCTTGCAAACTTCCTTCCACTTCATTAAATGAAATTTATTTTTGCCTTCCGCCCCTTGCCATAAGAAATCTCTTCTATCTATTAAGCTCCAATTTTAGACATTTGAAAAGCAACGCGTAATACATCGGAAGGTTTGACATTGAAGCCTTTATAAGATTTAGCTTCTCACCCAAAGGATAAGAGCCTTTGTTGTCAAAGCACTAGCTTGGTTTTGAATCTTTCCACCACCTTGTCCCATAAGGGCGTGTTTGGATGCTAGGCCCATATCGTATAGTATTGTAAAATTTAATAAAATATACAATTCATAGATACTCTATCCAAACATTGCCACGTGGTACGCCGGCGGGCCGAATACCACACCGACCCACTTTATCAAAACCAGGCATCTCATTTATCGGCGTACAGTGCAGTGCTTTCATTGCACTGCACCGCCTTTGAAGAAAAAAAACCCCTAGTTTTTTTTTTTGAAACAGAGCAGCCGCATCCCCATGTTCAACTCCCAAAACTTCAGCTGCCTCTCTTCTCCAGCAAGGTTTGAAAAACCCCTAGCCGACATCCTATCACCATCATCGCAAAACCCTCAACCCCTTCATATTGTGGCTGAACTCACAACCACCAACGACCGGTAGCCGGAATCCATGACTTCCTTCTCAATGCCGCTGATTGTAGACTATAACGGTTGACGCGACAGGGATTTAGATGGAAGAGGATGATGGTGTTGGCACTAGCTCTGAAGAAGATGAAGGAAGAGAATGATGGTGGGTCTGCCGCTGGGTAACAATGGCCATACGGCCTTGTAGTTGCGGCGACAATGATTGATGACTGCCGGTTTCAATGGCTGAAACACAGCGGCACCTACAGACGCCGGAGAAGATGACGACGTAGATGCCGCTGTTTTTCCCTTTGAAACACAGTGGTTAAACCCTAATCGCAGCCGCTACCTCTATTAGCAGCGGTAACGATCGGTGATCTTGCCTCCACAGCTGTTGGCGCACGAAAAAGGATTTTTTATTTTTTTTAATCTGTAAGTGCGGAAGTTCGCCAGGGTTTTCATCATCTGCTACAAACGTATGAATTGCGTTGCCTACTTCATTCCAACTCCAACCTAGATCTTTCTTGATGCCCAAGTTCTTCATTTTCATTCTCATTTTCGCTGGAAAAACTGATGGAGGGAGTGATTATTCAATACATACATCATGGCGTGCCCTACAAAGTGCAAAATACATGCATATTGGATCGATTCGGAGAGAGAGTATTCCCATTTGATGATATAGGATGTTATCAAGAGATGAACACTCCATTCCCAAACACTGTCGGAAACGATGGTTTCCTCAGATTACAAGTGCACTCTTATCCAAACGTTGCGAGTGGTTTGCAATTTGCGGACGCATTACTGCTATAGGACCACTAATACATTGATGGGACAATTTTACTTCCCTGTACAATACTATACGTGAATCCAAACACGCCCGAACTGTTTTGACGGCCTGGCTATGCATAACAGGAGACCAAGAAATGTGGTGGGAAAAGAACCTTTCCTACAACCAAACATATCGATGAGAGATTTGACTTCCTCATTCAGAATCCCCACTCCCAATAGTTCGCATTTAGTTATATTCATCTTCAAGCTTGAGACCGCTTCAAAGCTAACAGTGATGGAATGTTGACTTTATATGGACCCGCTTCACAAAATAATGATGAGTCATCTGCAAACTAAAGGTGCGTAACTTGAATATCGAAATTATCCACCCCAAAGCCTTTTATCAACTTTGCATATGCTCCTTTCTGAATCATTCTACTCGGAACCTCCATGATTGCTACAAAAAGGAAGGGAGAGATTGGATCCCCTTGCCTTAAACCTCTAGATGCTTGGAAGAAGTCGTTCGCCGAACCGTTGACCAACACTGAGAATTTGGCAGAGGAGATGCACTCTTTGATCCACATTCTCCGCTTTTGGCTGAAACCCATGAAAAACTTGAGAGGGATGCTTATTGTCCAACAACACATCCCATGACAGGCCCCACACGAGTCACCAACATGGTAAGTATCATACAGTCAACTTAATCATACCTCAATCACAAAATATTGAATCATATAATGTAAAAGAAAAAAAAAGGCTCATATACTCTCTTCTTCTTTTTTTCAAAGATGAAGCAATATTATTAGGGCCAAGCAACCAAATGAAAAGAAAACAAAACACAAGAAAAGAATAACCCCCCCCGATTGATCGAAGCATCACTCAACTGACATTCAAGATCTAAAAGATGCTAGACTACACTACTCCGGTGAAAAGAGCAGTGAATGAAAAAGTGATCCACGAACCCACTCAACGTACAAACATGGGGAAGAATCATTGACCTCTTCCACATGTTATCAGTCGTGAGAGTCCTGTTTCTTCCCATGAGCCAAGCAAAGGTGGGGATTTTTAGAGGAGCCCCTTAAGCCCACACAAATGAAGAATGATGACCATCTCTCTTAATCACGAACTGGGATAAGTGCTTGTATAGGGAGTAGATCGAGAATTTGCTTGAGCTCCTAAAATGCCATACGAGCACATCAACAACCCTTAAAGACATCGAAATCCCCTGCAAACTAGAAAGAAGGCAGAGCAAGTCATCTAGCTCAGAATCATTTAAGTCCCTCCTACAAGGGGGAACCTAGACACCTCCAAAGACACCCACCCTCGAAAAATATCTGGCAACAGTAATATCAACCACAAGACAGAGGCTAGCCAAGGCCGGAAAAGACGATCTAGAATCCCTGCACTAGATATTCTAATAGAACCTCACCTTAAAGCCCTCACCCACTGCGAAGCTATAACCAACATGCACCGCCTTCCAAAGAAAAGAAGCTCAATATAAGGTGAAATCTTTGATCCACCACCTCATGGGAGAGGAGCCAAACTTGGCCTCACCCCCAAACGCCAGCCCCATTTACCTAACTAAGTCAAATTAACAAGATCCAAACACTTGTCCTAGCCCCCCCTCTTCACAAGGATGATGGCCCTTTTTACAATTCAAAAGATGGAACTTACCTTTAGAGGCACCTCCTTGCCCCAAGAAGTCCCTTCTCAATTGATCAATATGCTCGATTACCGCTTCGGGGCACTGAAATAAGGATGAAGTAAAGTGGGAGATTAAAAAGAGAAGACTTAATCAACATTAGCCTCCCCCTAAGGGAAAGCAACTTTCTCCTGAGGACTTAACTTTCTTTCCAATCTCTCCACCACATTTTCTCGCAATTGAGCTGCAAGCTTCCCTAGACACAAAGGAAGGCCAAGATAGGAGGGGAAAGACCCCACACGGCACCCAATCAACTCAGCAAGGGGAGAGACCTTCCACAACAATGATTTGAATGCCAAGAAGTTCACTTTTAGACAAACTGATATTAATACTTGAAACATGATCCCAATCCTAAGATCAGGCACCATTGATTCCTCAGCCTCACACAAAAAAAGTATCATCCGCGAATTGGATGTGATTAATAGACTAGGGGAAAATTTGAACCTAAAGGCCTTGAAAAGCCCTTAGCCAGCCCATGAGAAAGCATGTTGCTAAGGGCTTCAGCTACAATCACAAAAAGGAAAGGGGATAGAGGGTCTCCCTACCTAAGGCCACAAAAGGGAGACCCATTATTCATAATCGAAAAGGTAGCCGAAGATGCACAACATTGAATGAAGTGAGCGTCTTCACTTCTTGCCTAATCCCATTCGCCTCATCAAGTAATTAAAAAAAGACCAATTCACATGATCATAAGCCTTTTCCAAGTCTAGCTTGCAGACCACACCTTGATCGCCTATTCTGTGGCACAAGTCCAAACATTCATGGGCAATCAGTGCACTATCAATAATCTGCTTGCCATATATGAAGGCACTCTGGAAAGGTGAAATGATCTTAGGGAGAATTGCCCTAATTCTTTGGCTCAAGACTTCAACAATAATTTTATATGGGCTCCTTAGGAGGCTTGTAGGTCTAAAATTCCCTAAACAATCAACACCATCAATCTTGCGAATGAGGGTTGGGAAGGTGCAACCCAACTCTTTGGGGAGATAGGCCGAGGAAAAGAAATCCTCTGCGAAAGCTAGGAGTTCCAAATGAATGAGGTCCCAACAAGTCTAGAAAAAAGCCAACGAGAAGCTATCAGGCCCAGGGGCTTTACCCTACCTATAGCCCAAACGGCCTCCTTAATCTCCTTGAGGCGAATAGGCACCTCCCGATTGAGAGCATCCTCCACCGACAGATAGTCAAAATCTAAATTATCAAGATTGGGACATCCTAACCCTCATAAAAAAATAGATTAAAATAGAACTTAATAACAACATCACAGATTGGACCCTTCTTAACTATCTTAAGACTATTAATCATGAGGGAGGAGATACAATTGGCCCGAGCACAGGTGCTACTATCCTATAAAAGAATTTGGTATTCCTATCTCCCTCCTTAAGCCAGGCAACCCGTGACCTCTGCCTCCACTTCATCTCCTCCAATATGGTAGAATGATAGGCAGAATATAACCTATCTTTAAGAGCATTATCCTCTACAGAGAGCAGACCACTTTCCTCTTTGATGTCCAAAACTTGGATCTCGTTGAGCATGGCATCTATCTCCTTCTCTCTAAGGTTGAAGACTTCCTGTTTCCAGGAACAAATCTTTGCCTTCAGCATCTTCAACTTTTTGAACAGGATAAAGCCCACTCAGCCTACAACTATGAAGGAAGCTCGCCAATAAAAAATGAGATCCCAAAACCCATCAACTTCAAGCCAAGCTAGCTGGAATCTGAAGGGCTTAGGACCCCCATTAATCTCCTCCAAAAGAACTGGACAATTATCAGACAGGTTTGGGAATGCCTCTCTAATGAGACAAGGGAAACATTTGAACCCACACTGGAGAAACCAAGAACCTGTCTAACAGAGACAAAACTTGAGAAGCCTGACGATTTGACCAAGTGAAGTTGACAAACCTCCCCTTGCCAACCTAACCCCCCCACCTACTCGTGCTTGTTAAACCCAAACCCCGAGGTCCTCATACGACTGGATCTCCTAACCCTGTGAAGCTTCTTGTGGACAAAGCGAATCACATTGAAATCACCCCCAACCACCAAGGTAGAACCCATATCTACGAATAATTGAATGTAATGTAGTATTTTGTACTAACACTTACAATTTGTCCAAATTAAACACACCTAATATGTAGCAATTAGAATTTAATACAATGGGAACCTTGTTAGTGAATCAAACTGTTTCATTTTAGCAAACTGGAGTGAGCTGGATTGCTGAACCAAATGATTAAATTGAACTAAGCCTACCGGCCTACCCAATGTATCAGTTTTGTCTCAACAGTTGCTATTTAGGAGCTGTGAACCAATGGTCGTAGTCAGCATGCAAACAGTGCAGGTCATGATTAAAAGGCTGGAATCTACTTGTTAGGCCCCGAGTTGAATTTGTTGGCTGAATTGATGTATTACAGATTGTTGTCTGTGCAATATTGGCCATTAACTTGTTTTCTGCTTGTCGTCAGATGTATAGGAGCAAGAGGTGACAAATATGTGATCTTTTTCCTTAATGTATGAGAAAGAAGAAGAAAGTTAAAGAAACCGGTGAGGGATATGGGGTAGAGGAAGGGACGCCAAATGGAGAGAGGTCTTAACAAGAAAATATGGGGTGGAGGAAGGGGGGCGGTGGACTAAAGTATCCTCGTTGTATCGATCTTCATATCTATTGAAATCGGTGGCGTCACTAAAAGATAAGAGTGTTGGAAGGTATAGGTTTTAGCTTGGGGGATGGTAGTAGTAGTTTTTCGGTGAGGGATGAAGTAGTCACTTGGACTCCATGTTGTAGAAGAAATCTGGCTAATGAAGAGTTTGAAGAATTTTTGCAGCTTCTTCAAATGCTAGAGAAAGTTTCTCCAAGGCTATCAAATCTAGCTTCCATAAAATGGTTAAAAGAAAAGTCAGGATCGTTCTCAATGAGATCTCTTTGTTGGTCTCCATGTGAAAGAGATGGTTTTGATGGGATGGCTCCAACAGCTTGGCTATGGCACTACGGTGCTCCTTGGAAGGCGGCGGTTACTACTTCAAAAAAGAAAAGAAAAGAAAAGACGGGGTTTCTTTTCTTCACTACATCAAGCTCTTCTCAGTTACTACTTTTACACATTTGGGGGATAGACCAGTTCTCCATGTCTGCTGTGGAAGTCATGCAGAGCTTCATGAGGTATTTTGGAGTTAAGTTGGAGAGGAAATTGGATATGGTCCTTGATAGAGTGGAATGGTGGAACAGGATTCGTGTAGCTGATCCCAATTAGTTGGAATAAGGCTTAGATGATAATTAGGGCTATCAATGGGTGGGGACTGGGCCTAGCAAAAGCAATTTTGATTAGTATGGGCCCTAGCAGTTCAAAATCCAGGGCCTAAGGCAACCCTAGGCTTGGTCCATTGGCGGCCTTATTTATGATTATGATTATAATGATAATGATGTTGGAAAAGACATTGGTGATCCAGTAGTGTGGGCAGATCATTCCTATCCAATTTCTTGAACCCTTTTACTAATGAAATTCCTCAAAAACTTCCAATAATGTGTGGGATATTAGTGTTCACATCACCTCAATGGGTGGTAGGTCACCATCCAGCTTCCACGTGTCAATGTTCCATGGGAGTTACAAGATGCAAGCCATTGCAAACATGGGTCCCACCATGAAGATCACATGGCCCAGAAATCAAGCTGATCTGGGCCACTCATTAGGTGGGCCACACTTGTAGTGAATCAGATCATCAGCTATTCATTCTTTCGTAGGGAGTGGCCATTGTGATGCCTGCGGACATTCCTCAATCATCATCCTCGGTGCCTTCTCCATTCTCTATCGACGCTGATGATATAGAAATATATTCTTCTATATATTGAAATACATTATACCCCTTATATATGTTGGGTATAGCTAATACCATAATACAAAAGAAAAGATGGAGCATGCTTTATAACCCCATTAAGGCTTTGTCCTGATGGTTTTATCAATGGGTTTGTGATATCTTTGCCTGAAACTGCAACTTTTAGAAGGCGGAGCATGCTTTATATTGCTATCATGTGAATCATCGTATTTGGTAGAGCCATTTCTCCGCCTGGATAAAGGACTGATGAATATCTCATCTTTCTGATATCTAAATGTTAATATTCTCCTTTGGAAATTGGTGTTGTTTTACCCACACTTTCTTCAAGGAGAGGTTTGGTTCCAAATTGCCCACTTAGCATTGTGGCACACTGTTCTACTATCAAAATTTGAGTCTTACCAGCTCAAAACATCTTTTCTCATGTGAAAATACCTCCTTAGAGATAGAAAGCAAGGCATCCGAAATGTGGGCCCTAGCAAATCTGAGGAGCCCTATTTATTTATTTATTTATTAATAATTTAAAATTAAATATGACCTTCTTGCTAATTTTACTTGTTGGTACAACATAATAAAGGAATTCAGCATTGTGGTGATTGCTCCTGCTACTTGTGGGCCGAGGTAAACAAAGGAGGGTTGATGTCAGGTGGATGGCCAGCCATCAAAATTTTGCCAAGCTACCACGAGGTTGATCCAGTTTCAAAGATTATTTTTTTTTGTACAGGATTTGTAGCTGGAATACAGTGATGATGATGATGATGATGATTAGCATGACAAACTTATCTATAAACAGAGTACTACTACATAAGTCACACCATAAAAGAAGGAAAACGGACAAGCTACCACGAGGTTGATCCAGTTTCAAAGATTTTTTTTTTGGCACAGGATTTGTAGCTGGAATACAGTGATGATGATGATGATGATTAGCACGACAACCTTATCTATAAACAGAGTACTGCTACATAAGTCACACCATAAAAGAAGGAAAACGGACAAGCCGAGGTGTGTCCCAAGTCAGTTGATTTGTGTCCAACATGATCGCTTTAAAGATTGAGGTGCTGTTGTTACATAAGAACATACTCTTTTGTTTTGCTTGCCGTAAATAAACTTTGTCATGCATTAATTAATAATATAACTAGGTCCTTGAATAATTGCTGTGACTACAGTTATTCTCTTTACCATTCAAACATCACATATATTTCCCTATTGTTGTATTGGTGTGGCATAAAATGTCTTATACAATATCCATGTTGGTTAGTTTTATAGACAAATTGCAATATGTATCCATTCTCTAGGTTGACTTGATTCTTTTGAGGATTTGGATCTTAGGAAGGTGAGACCATTCGGATAAATGTGAAGAACAAATCATCTGGCGGAACTGGCATGCTTTCAGCTGCTGGGTTGACTGGGGGTGTTTCCAGCACTGGAAAACCCAGTGCGCTTGCACCGCCGCCTCCTGGAGTAGGGAAAATCAAGACTGTCCTTCCACCCCCGCCAAATGACCCTGCTGCTGCTCGGATGACTTCTAGTCCTGGTGTGGGACTCAAGGGTCCCAAGGAAAATTCAAGGCGCACCATGGATCCTTTTTCAGATCTTTCAAAGATCGAGGTATACCCCATCCTATCTCCATTTCATGTGTGTGTGTGTGTGTGCACTCACGCGCGTGCACATGCGCCCGTGATTGAGAAGCATGTGAAAATGCATACTACCCCTTGCAGAAGAGAGGAATTATATGATCTTTGACCCAAGGATATTTGTCCTAAATTTTTACTAGGACCCATGGTGTGATCCACTGTTGATCTAATCAGCCCCTGAAAAGATCATACCACAAAAATATCTCACATTTGGAGATCCTAGCTATCCAATCTTTGGGTCTTTTTTGTTGAATGTGAACTGTTTTTGTGTTCCTTTAGCACTTTATTCACAGGCCGTGGATGGAAAGGTTCCCATCTGGGAGATTTTTTGGGCACGGTTCATCTGCCACCGGCCCATCTCCTCCACAGTTCGTATGTATTGAATCATGGAACTATAGGAACCACTTGTATTTTGTGAGGAGCTGAAGATCCTAAGCATATCCTCATCCCAAGATCATATAATTACTCTCCAGGGCATATCCTCAGCAGTGTATGTCCTGGATCTCAATCTTTTAGGAAAGTACCTGTGTTCAGTTCCCATATTCATGCCCTGCAATCATGGCTTGATGCACAAAAACAGCATGGTTTTTCTTCGACGAAGTTTTGCATTCATAATTTCAAGATTGATGTCTGAATTGTCAATGCATATACCCGCACCACTTATTAGTTACAAATTACAACTGACTCACAAACACCAATAATAATCGAAAAACTCTGATGAGCAACCAACAAAAGGCCAAAGCACTAAGGCCCAAGCAACCACATTCAACTTGCCTTCCTAAACACTTCATCTGGGCTCACGAATATGATTTTGAAACCACCTAATATTTTGCTTCTTCCAGATTGACCGAAAACCTGCAAGAAGGAACAACCACCATAGAAATCTCCCTATTTGCCCAAACCTCCCCTCATGCTAAGCCAAGAACAATGTAGTGATTGATGAAGGCATCAACCAACAAGCTTGAAAGGGATTGAGAATATTCTCCCAACTGCCCTGACAAAGATGCAATGCATAAATAGGTGGTCCAATTCTACATCCTGACATGGGAGGCACACATTCGTGATGTTCATGTCTTTTCCGAAGAGAGTTCACTGTAAGCACTCATTCTTTCCCACCCACCAACCAAAAGCAATGACCCTAGGTGGAGTTTTATATGATCAAATAAATTTTGGATCACATGATTCCCTAGGATTAGGAATTTGAAGAGCCTTATAGAAAGATTTTACAGAGAAACAATAAAATCTATTCAGCCTCCAGACCAAGCATCCTCATAGGATGGCATGGGTCTCTTGCTATGGAAAAGGCTGAGGAAATCCACCAACTCATCCAACTCCTCGTTGGACAAGGTCCTTCAACAAGGGGATACCCAAATGACCATTCCCCCTGAGATGCAAAAGTAAAAAATAAAAATAAAATACAATCCCTCTATTGGTAGCTATGCCACGAAGCCACCCAAGAGGCTGATCATCACACCAGACATCCTCCCAAAAATGAATGCAGGAACCATTTCCCACTTTGAACACAATCTCCCTCTTGACACCTTGGGAGCTGGAAATAACCTTCTGGACGCATGGCGCTCTATAGTTTAGACAAGGAATTGGTGCACCGCCCTCCCATTGTCACCCCATGCCCTCTACCAAAAGCTTCGCTCCACCCCAAATCTCCACAACCATTTCCCGAGTAACACAAGATTCATACACTTCAAATCTTTAATATCACACCACCTTTGCTAACTAGCTTGTACACTTCGTCCCTTTCCAAATTGGAATTTATGTGAATCTCCTGAACCTTTCTAAATGATTTCTCTTTGTATCTTTTCAAATCTGGAAAGGATAGTGGCTGGGCACTAGAATGAAGACATAGTAAAGAGACATATTGGACATGGCCACCTTCATCAGGGGATCTTGCTCCAACCAACAGATATCTTTTCTTCCATCCCGAAAGTTTCCTTTTCATCCTTTGGACCACTTTATCCCAAAGTTGCTTTGCTGGCTTACAAATGCATGAGGGAAGGCCCCAATAGAAAGGAAGACTACTTGGCTTCCACCCCACTCTTGCCAAGCTATGCCTTTTATTTTTGGGTGTTTCTTGGATTCTTGGTCGTGCTCGTGCACATGGCGGGCATAGAACTCCATTTTTTATAGCATTAACAGCCACATTTTATTGCAAGAGGAGAAAAAGCCAGAAGATACAAATACAAACCAAACCATGACCCAATGTTCGTAGTATCAATGTCGTTATAAGTATTGCTGGCTGGGATACGAAAACAGGTATTGATATTATCATTGACACCCGGAAATGTCTCATTGACTGAGGGAAGCATGGGGAAATGGTGGAATTTGTCAATTAAACTTCAGGACATGCTAAAATACACACATTTGCATATTTAGGAATCAAATAATTGGAAAGAAATGCACACATAGTAAGTTTCCCTTTAATGCCGACTTAGGGAAATGTGAAGAAAATAGTAGAATTTTTCAATGATACTTTAGGAGATGCTAAAATACACATTTTTGCATTTAAGAATAAAATAATAGTAATAATAAATTTTTTATTTATTTAAAAAAGACGCATATTTGCATATTTAGGAATCAAATAATAAGTTTCCCTTTATTTGGGGCCTAAAAGCATGTATCGTTGACTCAAGGAAACGTGGGGAAAATGATGGATCCATCCATCCATACATTTCCAATCATCCATCCATGCATGCACATACATGCATACAAGCAAACATGCATGATCCATCCATCCAACCAACCATCCTGCATGCATGCATGCATACATGCAATGGCACATGCATGCATACACGATCCATCCATCCATCCATGCATACATACATACAATGGCACATACATACATACAAGATCTATCCATCCATGCATGCATACATATGCACACATGCAAACATGCTTTTCATCATTCAACCATGCACCCATAAAAAAAATAAATTTGAAATGATTTTTTTTTTTTTAAATCAACAGATTTTTGGTGATGTCGATACATTAGCTATACAAGCGACACCTAGAATTTAGGTAGTTGAAAACATTGGCAATACTTGGTGATATATAGTCGATACCTGGAATTTCTGATGCTACCAGTGTTATTTGAATTGCCCCAGTGTTATCGATACTGATAATGTTGCGAATATTTTGATAACATCGCCAATCTCACAACATTGTCACGACCTAACAAGACATTAAGTTTGGGTCCACATCAACAATGGAAGTAGACCTCCAATCCCTTACATCCCTTATCGCTTTCAAGATGGCCTTTGAAGTTTCCATGGATATGTTCCAAAAAATAGCGATTGTTTCATTCAACCCACAACTCCCGGAGACCCACCAGAAGGGCCATTTGCCAATGACCTTGCCCATTTTTGTCGATGCTTCCTGCAATCCATTTGCACATGAAGCCTTGCATAGATCTGGGATTCACCCATTTCACCCCAAACTATCAAGGAAGCTATCCCACTCCATAGTGAAAGAAAAATGAATAAAAAGCTGGTCAAGCATCTCCTCGTTGCACAGGCATAAGGAATGCATATTGACTAGAGTCATGCCTGTTTTTCACAAATTGTCAATAGTGAACACCTTCCACCCAACCAAGCACGCAAAAATGAGACGGAGGAGCTCCACACTGGCAACAAAAATAAGTATGCATACAAGTGGGATTTAAAGATGATCCTTCCAACAGGATGTAAAAAGATTGCACCCAGAAAGATCTTTTTTTCCAATGAGCCAGATGATGGAATCCTTAGCTGGCAAAGATGGGCTTATCTCCGAAAGTCACTTTAGCAAGGATAGTTCCTCTTCGTGAATCCCTTCTACACGGTGGAGTCAACACCCCATTGACCCCCAAAGGCGACAAACAACGGTTCAATGTGACATCTCCTTCTACCATCCCCAAGAGCAAAACCAATGGCTTCCTTAAACTGCCCTCCCATACTCACTATGTCCTATAACCTTGTTGCTTTGTATAAGGAGGATTCCTTTGTCCACCAACCCCTCTCACCCAGACCATATTTGTTAACGATGACCTCCCTCCATAGACTATCCTTCTCATTCCAGAACCTCTATAACCATTTCCCAATTAGCGCTTCATTCATGGTAGACATTTTTTTATGCTTGCTCTCCCTTCCAAAAAAGGTTTGCACGCATCTTCCCATCACATCAAGTGGAACATGTGCCTCTCCTCCACATCCTGCCATAGGAAATCCCTTCTTTGTCTCATAACAGACTTGGGGCATTATGAATGTTATGATTCCTATATGCCTCAGATTTTTTTTTTTAAAAAAAATACCTCATTTCACAATCCGTGCTTATGAAGTTTGTGTTGTTTAAAGCAGGTGCCTTCTCTTCTATTTCGGTTTTTAGGTTGTTCTGATGATGGACCTGTTTCTCAGCCACCATCATAGAATGTCAGGTTTTTTGGTGGAAGAGGTGGCTTCCTGGATAGTAGTTGGAGAGTCCTGGGACCTGCAACGCCCAATTCCCAGTTTTGGAATCTCTCTATCCAGAATTTTATGCAGGCTCAACTGAGATTTTAAGTATCATCCAAAACCAGTGTGTATTGCCCATAAACAATATGTGCATATCGGCCTGCTACAGGGCTATACATAATGGTGTTGTGGAGAACGATGATACATTATGACACCCATTTTGAACCTTGCCTTTTGTACAATCTGATTTGTTATCCTTATCATTATTTTATTTTATTTTAAATTTTTGCAGAGAAGCCTTCCTTCAACGACTGGCGCAGCATCAACAAAGAGTTCTGCATCTGGATGGGCAGCATTTTGAACCTTCTTGGAGCTTTCTTTGAATACCAGTTGTGACCTTTTTTTGTTCTCCCATCTTTCGAGGAGAGTGAAAAGCAGACCCAAAAGAAAAGAAAGAAAAAAGGAAAAGAAAGACAAATGCGAGCGCTCTGGACTAATTATCTGGGGGTGGAAGCGTGTGTTGTTGCATTTTTTGGTTTCTGAAAATAATGATTACAGAAATGTGTTGAGTGCTTCTCTGCTCTTGACTTGAATTTAGATGGCCTTTTACCGTCTTTGATATATATATAAAGAGATTGGCTATATTTGCAATTATGTGATACTTGTCTAACTTGCTCTTTTGATTCGAAGGGGACTTTGTTGAATTATAAGACTGGTTTTTTGCTGTGATTGGAACTGTTCATCTGTCAGCCTCCATGTGGGATTGCTGTTGCTTTGAATTGAGGAATGTAGATCATGGGCCTTTCAGTTTTAACTATCTGATTAATAGGCCAGCGGGAGCTGCATCGGTTATTCAATTGAAGTTTGGACCATGGGTCTTCTATGGTGGGGTTCACAAAATGAACAGCTGCCATCACAGATGGTGGGTCCCATGCATTATGGGGTTTGGTTAGTATTTATGGGTTTAAACAATGTGTTTGGTTTCCAGGTGTTCATCTAATGGGGCCCACTGCAAAGATGGGCCCAGAAATTTGGTGCTGATTGGTTGATCCTGCTCATCAGAACAGTATCCTCTACGTAATGGTTTTTTTTTTTTTTGAAGGAAGAGCACATCCAAATGCAAAAGCTATCCAACTGGATGGTTAGGATTGTCCAATGTCGCGCCCTCCTCATAGACATGACCGGTCCGCACACGTGCTGTCCAACATCTACCATGATTTATAGAAGATTACTAGAAACTCAGTGAAGGTTATCCAGCTTAGGTCTTGTCTAACACTCTAAACCATTTCTCAGGTGCGCCCCACTGGATGGGATGGATGTGAAAAATCTCCCATCGCCAGTGTTGATGCGTTCGGTGCTGTGGGTCCTAACGTGATGTATGTACAGCAGATCTGTTCATCTGTTTTTCCAGTTCATTTTTGGGCACGAATCAAAAAATGAAGCAGATCCTAAGCTCAAGTGGACCACACCACAGGAAACAGTGGTGATTGAATGCTCAAATTTTAAAAACTTCCTAGGTCCACTGTAATGTTTATTTGTCATCCAATGTCACCCGGACCTGGATGAAGGGAAAAGACAAATATCAGGCTGATTCAAAACTTGTGGCCCACAAGAAGCTTTTAGTGGTGGGCGTTCAATCACCACTTTTTACTGTTGTGGCCTACTTGATTTTATTTTTGAGTCCATGCCCTAAATTAGGGGGGCAAAACAAATGGACAGCGTGGATATAAAACACATACATCACGTTGGGCCCCACAGCACCCAACAAATCGACACACCCTCATTGTCAGCCTATGCGAGTAGTAACCATCTGGTTGCCAGTCTATGAAAGGATAATACACATACACATCGGACACGAGCAAACATAAAATATGAGATTTAAGTAGTATTGCTCACCTGATGGAAAGCTCAGATCTCACATGCATCAGATAATGATACATGTCTCACGTGTGCATGTATGAGTTTCTCACGCGCGTGTGGAATGAGCAAACCTTGTAAGATACGGCCAACAGACCGTATGCTTGAGAAAGAGCAGAATCAAATGTGTAGGATTGTCCAGTAGCGCAGAGCCGGCCAGTTTTTTCCTTTTATGTGCACACTTCGTGGAAAAACATACGTGTCTTTGTACAAGTGCCACTTTCCATGAAGAAGTGCACATGGTAACATCTCGACCGTAGATGCAACATTCCTGCATCATGATCAGTTCAGTCAATCTGATGGGACACATAAAACAAGGCGACTTGGAACAGTACCCCGCGAAAGGGATGTTTAGCTTTAAAAAAGAAAAGAAATTTCATCTGCTGAAAGATAATACATTTTCTTTTGCTAAGTAATCCAATTGGTTTTTGGCGATTGGGCTTTTTAGAAACCGTTCAGGAAAGTATGTACAAATGTGGGGGGTTTGGCTTAAAACACTGTTGTCTTGACTGATTGAGAATCTCAGATCATGAGTTTGAATAGTACAAACTTGTTGAACTTTTTTTTAAAAAAAGTTTGAAATCAAATCAACTGGGTAAGTGACCCAGTTCGAGTCATGTCAAGTGGACCAAGTACTCGATCTGACTCAACAAGTCATCCCGAGTCGAGCTCGCTGGCAAGTTTCATAACTATGGTTAAAACTGCAAGGACCTGTTTGGGAGACGCCTAAAAATGAATACATCTCATTTGAGTTAATCATAATCATGCACTAGATATCATGATTGTTGGTTTTCAAGATTATTCTAATCCTTGCCATAAAGAAAGATTATCTATAATATATCATTACAATTAGCTAAATGAGATAAACTCATTTTTAGGTGTCTACTAGAAAAGCTCAGCAGAAAATAGGCTAAAGATCAAAAGATTAAGTTCATCTCATTTTAGTTAACAATGATTATACATTAGATATCATAGTTTAGGGTGCGTTTGGTTGCACTAAATATCATGATATTTCATTATTAATCAGTCTAATTTGGTGCAAAATATCAGCCAAACGTACCCTTAAATTATTGGTTACCAATAATATTTCTAATCATTCCTAAAAACCTCTAATAAATTATTACCATTCACTATAATGAGATGAACTCATTTTTAAGTAGCAAACAATCAGCACCTAAGAATCTTCAAATTTGTAGATTTTTTTTGGGCATTCCTCGTCCACAGCTTCAACCCAATCAGTACCACTGAACTATGGGTCCAATCAATGATGAATCCTGAGCCACAAGAATCCACACGCCAGATTCTGTCTCATGACCTGATAGAGCTACAAAAAGACAAGCGATTTGCGACTAGAACCAGACTAGAAACAGAACAGAAACATAAATGGGGAGTATATGCAACGCTTTTCTCAAATTCTAGATCCTATAGTTTACAATTAATAAAAATATTCTGAAGTACAAGGAACAAAATGCAGATTCTTTCTCCTCAAGAACAAAAGAATTTTAAATGTGTACAAAAAGCAATGCTTCAGCTGCTAGACCACTACTATGGTGCAAAAATGGCAAGCAAACAAGAGCACGTATCTGCAAGTGACAACACAATTGCTCAACTTATGCAAAAGTGGCAGGCTTGTGCAAGATCCAGGCCATTCACAAGTCACATCCTGTGGTGACTATGCACTGGCCCAAATATCAGGCTGAACTGCCTGAGGTCCAGTTATCAGGTTGGGCCCCAAATGCATGTTGGATGTGAAGTGTTGGTTATCCGTTTTCAACAATTCAGTTTTCTCGTACTACATCTGGCTCACCTAACAAGTGGCCAGCCTGTCCTGTGAGGACTGATACTCTATAGGACCCACCTGATGAACAGCACAGGTCTGGCATGTGTGTCACTTTGGCATATGTGTGGTGCTTCAGTTTCGCAATTGCAAATGAGCGTCTGCTTAGCATTCCCTCATTCACAGAGATAGACCAACTGCAACTTACCGGGTGCAACTGTCATGTGCCTTTTCGGTGTTTGCAAGATCTTCAAACCAGTTTAATGCCCAAGGAAAACACCGTAGTTGAGTGACAATTTCTAGGATGGCAGATGAGACTGGGAAACTATCATAATGAGGCCAAAATCTGTGAATTGAAGAGATGGCTATTTTTTATACTCTGGTTTCAGAAACCAAGTACCTCCATTAGAGTCCTTCTTCAATGTGGCTATCTCCTTGAGAAGATCCTTAAACAGGGGCAGATCTTTGGAGGGTATCTTGTCTTTGAAATGCTTCACTATAGCAGCTGTAGTGGTACTTCCACCCACTAACTGTATGAATGTACAAAGCTGGCCAGTCAAGACCCCTGGCACTGAATGTGTTTTATGGGAGGCCTTGGATGGCCAGCCATCTGCTGTAGGTTGTGCTCCATGATTAGAATCAGAGGCTGACCCGACCTGACGTTCAAGCCCATCACCCACCGCTCTTTCTTGGGTCCCTCGAATTCTGGCCGATAGTTCAGCCGAAGATGAGGCCTTGCCGGTAGAGGCTCCAGCCGCGAGACCATAAAGCTTAGGTTGTGTTCCATGATTAGAATCACAGGCTGACCCAACCTGACGTTCAAGCCCATCACGCACTGCTCTTTCTTGGGTCCCTTGAATTCTGGCCAATAGTTCAGCCGAAGATAAGGCCTTGCCGGTAGAGGCTCCAGCCGCGAGACCATAAAGCTTAGGTTGTGCTCCATGATTAGAATGAGAGGCCAACCTGACCTGATGTTCAAGCCCATCACGCACCGCTCTTTCTTGGGTCCCTCGAATTCTGGCCAACAGTTCAGCTGAAGATAAGGCCTTGCTGGTAGAGGCTCCAGCCGGGAGACCATAAAGCTTACTTGTCCCACTGCCTGAAGAAGAACCTTCTGGTGGTTTTGTAGAACTGAGAAGTTGAGAATTTACGGTAGACCCAAACTTCTTACGGACGGATGATGGGGCGCCAGCCGCCCCAGATCTACCAGTCCATGTTGGAACATATACAACCTCTTGGCTGCGAAGCATCCGTGACTTTCGTAAGGCTTCAGCCGCCCTTTTTGCAACTTGGTTAGCTTGTTCCTCAAGCCTCGTCTTCTCTCCATCATTGGCATTCATAATCACATCGTGGTTCATGGCACTCTAGTGAAACAAAAGGAGAGGAGGAAAAAAAAAAACCATGAGTACAAATTAAGCAATGGGCATGGTCAAAGAAAGAGAGAATCCTGCAATCATGGGCTGGACTAACATCTGCATTTTCCACCAATGCCTAAATCTCGGCCACTGACCTACCATGTGCAGCATAAATCTATGTCAGTCTAAACCATTTTGACAAACATTGCCCAGATTTTGAAAAACTCGCAATGTAATCACAGAATTTTGATTTAATGATATCACAGCAAAATTTTCAAAATCTTGGGAATTCTATATTTTCGAAACTCAGTCAGAAAACTTATTTAGAAGTTAAAATAATTCAGTTCATACTTGTACAATCAGTTATTAAACAAACTTAGGAATTTATAATAAGTATTTTTAAATAAATTGTTTTCAGCAAAACCTTCCCAACAATATCACAAGAAAAACGTGTAAAAATCTGAAAATCTCCCAGGAAATTCCTGGGCTAGGAAATTGCCAAAAACAATATTTGTCACTATGGGCTAGATCGTCCAAAGTGTGATTCCCATTGTAAAATGAGCACATCCCAAATTACTCATTTGATGATCCTAACCATACAATTGGTGCCAATAAAATGGATCGATAAAATGTAAAGGGTCGGTGGCCCAAATACCAATTCTCAATATCAGATGGATAAATCACCTAGTCAATGTGAATTTCAGGGGATGCTCCATCTACAATGTGCATGCAATTTGGACAGTTTGGGCTAACTTTATGTGCATGAATACATAAAATGGTGAACATGCACAAAGTAATCTAGCCCTACAATCATTTGACAGTTAAAGTGCAAAGTGAAAAGCAGGAAGCAGCTAATCTAAATCTTACATGAATCCCTTGAGCATCAAAAAGACTCTTCAACACATTAGTTTCTTCATCTACTTCACCATCACTTTCATCAGCCTTCTCTTTCCCTCTTCTTGTTCCATGTTTTGAAGAATCAGTTCTTTCACTAAGTGCAGCATTGTCTGTATGTATTACAGCAGTTGAGGATTCCAGTTTATCTACCTTGTTGTCGTGAACACCAACATTTACATCATCAGACAACTGACCGAAAATATTTGATGTTTCAGTAGAACCACCCTCGCCATCATCTTGCAAAGTGAAGAGATCTTTCATGTCTCTAGCTTTAAAGAACCTTCTCTGTTGTGGATTCTTCAGTATCTTATTGGTTAGGTAATGCTTGTAGATTTGCCTGTGGTATACCTTCTCCTCTATTGTTCCACGGGTAATCAGTCTATAAACCACAACATCCCGTGTCTGACCAATTCGCCAAGCACGTTCTCTTGCCTGTTCCATCAAGCAATTCCCTCAGTTTTCACAAAAATGCAAGCAAATGCACTGACTCACATACATGCAGGTGAGTTAAGCATTGTTAAATTAACAAATACAGATGCTACAGGTGTGAGATTATTTTATATATGTCCACACACACATGCCAATTTACACCAATTTTCAGAAATTCACCAGGCAGCACGTAACTTGGTACAGTCAACTAAGTTACAGTCAACCTGGTCTGGTCAGGCAGAGTATAGAGTCCAGTCTCTGATTTTGTAACAAAATGGCCACACATCTTTTGGGTGTCCTTATAAAGTAGATTTGAATGAGATGAAAATGGAATTTCAGTTAAAATTATAGTCATGGATCGACCAAGAAAAATACCTGCATATCCGTCGAAGGGTTCCAGTCAGGATCGAATATGATCACCCTATTGGCACCAGTCAAATTTGTCCCCAGTCCACCAACTTTAGTAGTAAGAATGAAAATAAACACATCAGTCGAGTTATTGAATTCATCTATTAGAGACATTCGTTGTTTTACGGGAGTGAGCCCATCCATCCGCCGGTAGGTATAGCCACCTGCCATCAGGAAATTCTCAAGAATGTCCAGCATTTGTTGGGTCTGTGCGAAAAAAAGAACACGGTGACCTTGTTCCTTCCACACCTTAAGTACTTGCTCGACCACTTTCATTTTTCCACTGCGCTCCGGATTCCCATAGTCAGGATTGTTGGCACAGTGCTCTCTTTCAAGCAGATCAGGATGGTTGCAAATCTTACGCATGACATCAATTCCATATAGTGAGTTTCTATTTCCATCAAATATTTGTTCCACCTCGGAGCTAGCAAGAAATGCTCGATATGCAGACCGCTGCTCTGCAGTCAAGCTGCAAAAAAGAACATGCTCGGTTTTCTTCGGAAGCTGAGCATTCACATCCGCCTTCATACGTCGAAGGAGGTATGGCATTATCATGTCACGTAAAACTACCGCACACCTGTAGGCTGTGGACACTTGTAATGGGGTTGCATTTGCATACCCACCAACCGATATAGGAACAGCGAATTCGGTCTCAAATACTGGTAAGACACCCAACTTCCCAGGAAAGACAAAGTCAAAAAGCGACCATAACTCACTCAGCTTGTTTTGAATTGGTGCACCCGTCATGATAATACGATGCACTGTCTGAAGCTGTTTACAAACTAGGGTAATTTCCGCATTGGGGTTTCGGATACGGTGACCTTCGTCCAAGATAGCATACCCCCATTCTATATCAAGCAACTTCTCGCCAAGTATCCGGAGTTGCTCATAGGTAGTAATAAGCAAACCTGATTCCGATCTCAAAACACGATTGATCAAGAAATCCCACTTTTTAGTGCCTTTGTTAGGCAGAGTTCTTTCACTATCACTATCCAATGAACCATCAGTTTCTTCATCACTTTCGCCAGATTTTGCTTGCTTCTTTTTATTCGCAGGAATCTGAGCAGAATCATGCAGAATCTCAACACGAAAGCTTGGATACCATTTTCGAGCTTCCCTTCTCCACTGTCGCAAAAGAGTCACAGGACAGATAATGATGCTGGGCTTATACATTTTACTGAAATGCAAAGCTCCAAGGAAAGATAACACCTGAATGGTCTTGCCCAAACCCATTTCATCACCGATAATCCCTCCGGCTCTTTGGCAATGCAACTCCCATAGCCACTGTACTCCCACTTTTTGATAGTCAAAGAGTTGGGTGAAGATCGCTTCTGGGATTTTTAGCCCTCCTTCAAGTGTTACAGAAGTTGGCTCATTGATGTCCGCATCTTCAACGTCTGCTTGATTTTCTTCCTCATAATCAGAGTGGATAGACTGTTCCCCTGCATCTTCTTCTGGAACAAGAATAGTAAAGTGAATGATTGGAGTAGCATAGTTCACAGAAAGAAAGGCCCTTTGTTTCGAAAGGAAGGAAAGGACGTGTGCAGTTATATGTAAAGACTTTGTATAATGCCCCAATAAAGTTTGTTAATAATGGATTATTGTCCATGGTCTTCTACTTGCCCTCTCAAGCTAAATCAACAGTACAGGGAATAAACTGAGAGCGATGCAGGCGTAGTTCCCAACTCAAAGAAATGAAAATGTTATTGAAAAAACAAGTGCAGCAGGCAATTCTTTATAAGTTTCAACTTTCGAAAGTTAGAGTTTGTCAATTA
This sequence comes from Magnolia kwangsiensis, assembly GCA_037074715.1. NCBI lineage: Eukaryota > Viridiplantae > Streptophyta > Magnoliopsida > Magnoliales > Magnoliaceae > Magnolia > Magnolia kwangsiensis. Next base: position 37,232,745 of record CM073574.1, on the reverse strand, counting down.
CTTAACTACAAGATGGCGACGACGATGACCATGAAGATGATAGCTGACCCATCCAGTAGCCGGGACAAAACTATGATGGTGATGACAATATGATTTGAACATGTCCCAGCTAGCTCACCCAAGATAGCTAGGGCAGGGCTATGATGATGATGATATTTAAGTGCATGTCAACTTTTGAATTTCTTGGTCCTCTAACATCTGGAACACCAGCTATTTAGTTAATGGCTAGAGAAATGCAAATGGCATTGCACATTGGATGTGAATTGCCTGTAATCAGAATCCCTTGTACCCCTCGACATGGCCAATGACAAAGTATCATGTGTGTATATTAGATGTGGGCCCCAAGCGAAAAGTGGAGATTTCCTTATCTTGAGATTTTACATTTTTCACCGTGGACCCTGCCTCTAACATATGCTCATGGTGCTTTTTCATTAGGCAACGTCAGGGGTTATAGGAGATTCAACTCCTGTTACAGGCAATTCACCTCCCTGCACATTCGACTGGCCAAGGGACTAGCAGCCACATGTTCCAATGGGGCAATATGTGTGGGACAGCTCATCAGGCAGGCTGCCCTATCTAGATGCTTGGGCCCAAAAGTAAGGCTAGTTTGCTCATCTGTTGGGCAACCCATGTAGAGGTGTACACGAACTGAGCTAGCTTGGTTAGCTCACTCGACTCAACTCAAAAAAGCTCGATTCGACTCGGATCGAAGCTGAGTTCGAGCCGAGTCGAGCTGACTTTTTTAGCTCGAAAATGAGTTCGAGCCGGCCCCAGCTCGACTCGACTCGGATCGAATGCAGCTCGAATCGAACTCAAATCGAACCAGTTCGGTGACTCGGTTACTTTGCTATTGATGTTGCTCACCAAGTGTTTGATGAAATGATTCACCGAAGTGTGGCTGGTGGCAAGGAAGGTATGTGCATGAAACAAATACTCTTTTTTTCTTGGTTTTTATGTTGCTTAGAAGGTGTTTGATAAAATACCTGTAAAACCATTGCTTCTGTTTTACATACAGTAGGATTTTGAAGATGCAATCCAGGTGTTTGTGGAAATGCTGCACAGGTGAACTCGGCTCGAACTGGCCCAAGCTGCTAACCGAACCGAGCCGAGCTGGCCAGTCAGGCTCAAGTACCGAGCTGAGCCGAGTTCGAGCTGAGGTCAGCTAGTGGCCGAGCCAAGTCAAGCTAAGGCCAGCTCGACTCGGTTCGACTCAATGTACACCCCTAAACCCATGTACACTGAATGTGGACTGTCGATCAACTTTTCTTAGCCATTCATTTCATTTGTACACACATGGCCAACTGGTAAGCAGCTTCGATCTCAAAGGCATGTGCCACACTGGCACGTGTCAGCTCCAGCCTGCAAGTCCCTTACAAAATCCAAATGCACGGATTCTACTAGCAGAGGTGTCCAAGCAATCAAAGAGAAGTGTCAAACGAAATAATGTGTTTCTTCTACAAAAGGGTCCTACCAACATGATAGGAGAAAATAATTTACAATGCAACCATTTGCTAGTATGTTAATTAGTGTTATCTTGTTATGTAGCATTTTGTCATGGTTTGTTGTCGTATTCCTGAGAGAACTTCAGTGCAATTATTTTATTTTATTTTTTGAAGGATAACTTCAGTGCAATTATTGGTAATGCATACCTATAAACCATGAATGTTTAAGTCCCTTAAGATGTCATCTCCTGTTCTTAAACTACTGGTCTTCGGCATTGTTTTGGACCTGACAAAATTCTGGGTTCATGCTGCAATAATGTCATCTTCTTCTTCTTTTTTACTTGCTTAACAAAAAATTAACTCAATCAGATGATATCTGGAAAGAAAAAGGAAATTACCAGATATTTCCAGTCATTCACCACTGCCTAGCTCTTCTTCCAGGCACTACAAGTACAACAATTGGGCCAAGGGTGGTCTTGAATAGCACATTGGTGTTTTAGCACACCTGACCACACCACACACGATACCAAATTTGATACCTCATGCCATTAGAAGATCCATCGGCAACACCTATGAAGAAAGTTTCTTTTCTCCTCACTTTACTACTATTAGAATGCCAAAGATCTTAGACTAGTCCATGGATGATTAGGCTACACATGTTTTGGGCAATTTTCATCCTTAAAGACGTATCAGAACGAAATCATTTAATTTTTATCCTCACTGTCAGAGCACAATGTTTCAAAAAGTCATACAGATCTAGATCATCAGCTATGGTCAAAAACAAAAAATTAACATGGAAGAATAGAAGGATAAATTGACACATGAATGTTGAAGTATCTGAATCCAATGCCCATTTCCCCACATGCTTTTTTCCCCCTTTTGAAGGGTGATTTCCTCACATGCATCAAAACAGTGAAAATGCAAGAAAGCAATGGCATATTCTAAAGAAAGAAAATGGAGCTTTCAAACATCAAATAGTCCGCATCAGCATTTTCAATAATCAAGAAACTCCAACATGAACCAAGTCTATTAGAGCCCCATATGTGGATATCAAGGCAAAAATCAAATTATAAATTTTATTGGACAATTGGATTAGTCAAATGTACCAGTTCCTTCACAAAGTTCCTCTTCCTGTGACGTTGCCTTTCTCCATTTCTTGTCAGGTAATGGCCTTTTCCGCTTACTTATCTTGCGGTTCTTACCCTCTGACTTCTCAGCACCTGGAGACCCTAGTAGCTTGAGAGGTGTTTTCAGCCTGCGAAAAGGATGGGTAGGTGCTTCAAGTTTGGGTAAGGCACTTGCATCGAGTAATTTGGTTGTTGGGCGAGCTTTTGCAATCTCTGAGATTGATCGAGCAGCCTTAGCAATAGTGGTGGAAATAAGATTCTCACTCAAGTCTTCCTCAGGCTCGCCATGCCTATTCGATGGTCCCGGTTGTTGGAGACGGCGTTCAAAGCCTTTGAGTTTATGAAAAGGAGTTAAAACACCCTTGCGTACCAACTTATCCCTTTCCTGACAGAAATAATTGACGGACAGCAGCTCAGCATGAATGGGAAAATGCTTTGCCCAGTTATCATCATCCTAGAGATATGCCATTATGACATGCTTCAAAGAAATTCTATGAAGCGCCATTCCCACCATACATGTGGAAAACACGTATGGTGATCAGGACTCTTAATCTGGTGAGCCACCATGGGGATAGGCTGTAGGCTGGCCAATACCATCGTGATTGGACAACTCTGACTGACTCTTGTGACTCGTGAGGATGTAGACTGCATATACCGCTTTGAGTTAGGTGTCCCTTTTTCAGGCTACTGATCCACTGGCTAGCAGTCCAACTGCCTTGCTTCTCAGAATGGCCCATCCACATGGTAACCCACCAAATCAATGGTCCTGATCACCACAAAACACTTGCATGGGTGCCACAGAAATGTTTAGGTGCATGCTTCACAGAACTCCATGAAGTGCATGAACCATAGTAGCATTCCTCCATCATTTCATTATAATCTGCAAATGTACTTCAATACAACTCCTTTTTATTCTTTTGGGAAATCGAAGAGAAATTCACCACAGTTCCTCAGCAAATGTGCAAACACAAAATGAAGTTAACATGTACTACCGTTTCAATAAATCCTGCAGATGCTGCATCCAACACGGCATCAAAATCAACATCCTCATCAAATGCAACTGATTTCTCCCTCTTTTTTGAGCCTTTGCCAGTAGGTTTTATTTCTTTCAACCTTCGCTTTTGCTTCGTCTCTTCCCTAACCAACTTGTCAAGAAACTTCTCATTCCCAACACCCTCAATTGAATCATTCTTATGCAACTCACTAAGATCTTTCTGGAGTTGGGCCTTTGTTTTCTTAAGGCTTCTTAGACGGTCAGCAGCTAAAGCATGTTGAAGGTTTAAACCACTGACAGAATCTTGAACAGCATTTTTGCTGTCATCTAAATCTCCCTCCACCCTATTATCAGTACCATCTGAAGTATTGTTTTCATTTCTTGCAATATTCCTTGCCTGTTTAACACTGGCTGCAACAGCATCTATTTCAACTTCTACTGACCTCAGTTTATTAAAAAGTTTGTCTCGGGCTGTAGCTGATGGTTCAGTCCCATGTTCTTCATCAAGAAACTGCTCTACAGTGCTCTCTGTAGCTTCATTTCTGCCTCCAGCATCATTTTTCACCTGCCACATCAACATGGCTATTGTCAACACACAATGAGATATCCAATCATAAGTATCTTTTGCAAGTTGATGGCTTTTCCAGCAGATTGCAAGTTGAGGGTATCGATTTCTAATTAAAGACAAATTATGAGGAAAAAAAAATATATGGCTTTTGTTGACATTTTATTTATAAAGATTTAAGTTAAAGATGATGGAAACTTCATAGAGAATCCAACTCCATGCATTTCGTCAGTCTTTTGAATATGAAATTTCAAAATATAAAACGAGAGAGTATACAGTTTAAAAAACCTAGTTGGTTTGCATAGGATCCAAGCATGCCTATTAAATTATAAGATAACTACAATAAGCATCGTGTGATGTAACAGCCGTTACAGAAAAAAAGACCCATATTGGCACTGTAATGGCCATTATGGCCCCTGTAATGGCTGTAACAGCTCTATAATGGTCCCGTTATAGGGCCAATGCAGCTTTTTTTCTTCTTTTTTGTCAGAGAGAGAGAGGGAGAGAGAGAGACCGAGAGAGAGAGGGAGAGAGAGAGACTCCAATGAGCGTTACGGCCCAATCACAATGGTAATGACAATGACCATTACAGCCACTGTTACCATTACAGCACGGCCTGACAATAAGAGGCCTAAAGAGACCACTGCCCCATCATTTGGTACATGCTAGTAATGCCTTTGAGTGGTCCTTGTGTATTGGGATGTATTAGATTCTTTTTAATGGCTGTATTAGATCATTTGTTCCTCCTGATAGGTTGTGGGGAAATTATGTCATATGTCTCCCACAACCTATAAGCTACAGAACTAATTAATGTAATAGACTACAGCAGTGTTTCAAATAGCACCCGTAGCGTAGCGTCCCAAATAGCATAAATCCCCTGTAGCGTACACTACAGCTACATAGTGCGTAGCGTTCGTAGCATAAGCTACAATGTATTTTTTTACTATTTTATTTTTTATTATTTTTTTCACGTTTTCTTTGTTTCTAATGTTAAGGAATGTGACACTTGTATTGTACTTGATACTTTTAACCTATGGGATTTTTATTTCTTTTCATAATTGTGACTTGTGGTTTCAATTAGACATTATTAATTAAAGTGGATTGCTGAGAAAGTTTTTGATGTGATAATTATTTGATTTGGCTAATATGAGGATTGGCTTTTGATAAATGATAACTAATAACTTTTTTGAACATGCTTATAATTTTATAAAATGAATTATCTTTTAGGCATTTTTTTTCCCTTTTTTTCACTATTTATTATATTTGTCCTATTGTTAAATTAAAAAATAGAAGTATCGTGTAGCTTACGCTACACGCTACATATTTACGTAAGCTACACGCTACATATTTACGCAAGCTACACGCTACATATTTATGCAAGCTACACGCTATAGAGGGCTGAGCGCTACGCATCACACTACTGCTATTTAAAACACTGGACTACAGTGACAGAAGTGGCAGAACTGTTCTGGAATTGAAGCTTTAAAAATTAGAAAGTAAAAAAATTGATGAATCTTCTGCAAGTTCAAAAAAGTGCATAGTATTATATGCAAGTTTAATTGTCTGGTTTGCTTTGCAATATTGCAACTCAATTTGACGTGATGGCCTTAGTGCTTGAGTTTTTTGACAGCGGAAGGCTTTCTAGGGGCATTGGTCCATCTTTTATCGCATTAGTCCTCAAGTAAGAATGTGTGGAGAGCTTGAAGGATCTTCTTTCAATCAGCACAAGATCTTGGCTTAGATTCTTGCTTAAAGACCTCGCAAGGTCCTAGAGGGATTCCCTCTAAGGTGCAAGGGGCTTTTGTGTATGACAAGAAAATCCTTGAGGAAGCCCCTTATTACCCACAAATGTATCGACTCTAGGCATAGATTAGGGAAAGCTAGCATCACCTGCAAGCTAGACATTGAAAAAGAATAGGACAATGTTGATCGAAATTTTTTCCTTTCATGCTATTGCAAAGTAGCATGGGGTGTAATAACAAGTGGAGGAATTCGATTCGGCCATTTTGGAGTGAATGAGTTTGGCCATCTTTTTGGTCATTGTTAATGGTTCTCCCAAAAGGCTTTTTTAAACGTGGGTGTGGCTTGCAGCAAGGGGACCCCCTATCCTCGTTCCTCAGTTGCAGAGGCCTTAGTAAATGTTGGACCGAGCTAGAGACAATGGCTTTTAGGTGGTGATGGCCTGTTATTTCGTAAGGCTGACTTTCGGGCCAAGTGTGGGTCTTCCAGGATGGTTTATCTATTTTTGATCTTTGTTAAGGGCCTCTGTTGGGCTTGGTATTTTATCTGCCTATGTTTCTTTGTTTGTGGCCAGGGCTGATTGTTGTTTGGTGTCCTCTCTAGCTTGGTGTGCGTCCTGGCTTGTTGTTTCTTTTTCTATTGTTTTTGTGGTTTAATAAAATCTTCATTCCCACAAAAGAAGGCGCACAGTAAAGTCTATGGCATCATCGACCATACCAAATTAACACTAGGAGATATCAAGCCTCTCACCCACCCAGTAAGCAAACCCAGGATACTTGTTAAGAGTCCACATAACCCAAATAGATCAAAGAATTAACTCCAGACTACCCGCATACAATTACAATAAAGAAAGAGATGATCCACAGTCTCCTCCTCGCATAGGGCACATTGGGCACTAAGATCCCTCAAAATAGTGCATATCATGGGACTTGCTTCATGGAGATTGGTTTCCAATTGCAAAATCCTGTACACACTTTATCGTACAAGAAGATTGTCACAAGTCTTCTTGAGATAAGCGTACAATAAATGGCCGTGACAATAAATTTTGTTTCTGACGAAGAATTCTCATATTTTACCCCTTAATAAAAAAAAATAAAAAAATAAAAACATTTGGATTTTATCATGTGCCATAACATTTATTATATTTTACAATATCCAACCAAAACACTAACATCATTTTGAGGACAAGGGATCTTTTTCATATTCTCAAATCAAGGTATATCCATGTGCAAGTTATTATTGAATAGAATATAAAAGGATAATCGCTTAAGAGAAGAGGGAGAAGTCTAACATGGGAAGTGACTGTAACTCTCCTCTCGATAGTTTAGACAGGTTGGACAACAAAGAAGCCTCCTATCACTTGGAACTAGCTATAGATGCAGGTTTTGAAAAGGAAAAAGAAATAATAATTGAATCCTTCTCAAAAACACTAATTAAATAGGTCTATATGCTGATCATCGCTGCCGGCAGCGTCAAACACAACAAAATAGACAGTCCCTATACATGTGAAACTGAAAAGGATGACAGAAGACAATATTACATGTGGCAATACTCACACATATCAGAAGTAGGTCATAAAATACATGCATTAGAGAGAAAAAGAGAGAAATGAGACCTCTGTTAGTATGCCACGCTCAATATCTTCAGGATTCGCAGATGTGACACCCAGACTACTTAATAGGAGCTTATCCTCCTCTTCCTCCATGAAGTTACCTTGATTATCTCATTTCTAAATGACACCACCAAAGATAAGCAACCTATCGAAGGGGAAAATAATCATTAAAAAAAAAAAAAAAGGAAAGAAAGAAAAGGAATCACAAGCTCAAGTTCTTAATTTTATAATTTCATTTCGATGGGAAACAAGACATACGGATTCGTTGAAGGGGATTCCGCTTTCACCATCACTTGGGCTTTTAGGAATTCTAAAGCCCCTTGGAACTTAGCCTTTATTTTGAATTACCTAAAAATCCAATCTTGCTCCATAAAAATTGAAATGATGGGATCCCTAGAGAGGCCACTTGTATTGTAGATGCTCTTGAAAAGGATGGGGTCCATAGACATTCTCTTTGTATAAGGACTCTCCATTGGTCGGTGTATTTTGTATCTTTTCTTTCTTGTTCACTTTAATAAAAGTTATCCATTGCCAAAAAATAAAAAAGACAAATACTGTATAATAAACACCAAAGTATGTCATCTATGAAGTAAACCTCAAATGGAATATGCTATAGACATATAAAAGCAGATTGCACACTTAGAATTTGTTAAAAGAAAATATTGACATACTGAGATACGTATGTAACGTAATACAACCAATCTATGAAATTATAAATGCACAAGAGAAAGGAAAGTAAATGCTCTCTCCGAATGAGCTCCTTTCAAGGAAAAAGAAATGCATGAGATGTCTCACATCTACCACTCAAAGCAATGATATATATGTTCATCAACCCAAATGTGAATTTTTCCCATTGCCTATTGATGAACTGATGCAAAATTCGCCACTCCAATCCATATTAGTAAAAATTACAATATAGCAACGCCAAACCACCTCGATTCTCAAACAAAACTAGAGAAGGAATCATAACAACTGAAAAAAGGAGCAATAGAGGCTCAATGACCTCCCCAATTGAGGAGTAAACAGTATATCTGCAATAGTAATGCAAGAAGTGGTAAAAGGACTTAGAGGGGAGAGCAAGTATTCTACTCACCCTAAAACCAAAAAGTCACAACTATTCGTCCAACCTAAAAAACACCCTCTTACATCATATTATTATGCTATTATAGTAGCAATTAAAAGCTATTAAGGGCATGTTTGGCGTTCCTTCTAGCAACTCCATAATTGATTCTCAAGAAACAATTTTATAGAATTGTTTCTTGAGAACAGCCTTTATGAAAAAGCGCATGTTTGGTGAACATGAATAAGAAAAACAATTTCCCCATGAAGGTTTCAGTGGGGAGAGTTCCACTGTTTCCTGTGGCGTAGCCCACTTAAATCTTATATCTATCCCATTTTTGGAGTCATACCCTAACATGATATAACCTCTCAAAAAAAACAATGTAGCAAAATGGATGGCCAGAGTGGACAGCACACAATCATTGGGATGGGCCTCATAGCACTGCAGGAGGGGGTTATAGGAAAGTCATGTCCGTGTGGCTTCTCCCGAGATAAGATCGGCTAAACCCATGAGCATGTGCAATACAGCTCATGTATACGCCATGGGTTTGCCATCATGGCACATAGGTCTGAGATCCAATCCATTGATTAGAATGGCACCACCATATTAATGCCCTAGCCCAAGAATTAGGTTGATCCACTGGGTAGGTGGAACCCAACTTGCAAAACAAATGTATGGCTCTAAAACATTGGGCCGAAATTTTCTAATTCATCCACCATTTCCAATATTGGGGCAGATTAATTTTAGGGAAAACATGGTTGGACCAACCAGCGAATGGATTTGATCTTGGACGTACATGCCATGATGGCACATTTGTGGATGTTTATGGCTCTACATTCATGTGCAATTAGCAAACCTTCCAACAAGAGAGAGAGAGAGAGAGAGAGAGAGATCTTCGATTTTATAAGTGCTTTTCACAAGTTTGTAGAAGTAGAAACAACTGTAGGAAACGGGAAGCTAGGTGCTATGGAAAAAAGCACAAATTTGGAAAATTGATTGTGTGTGTGTGCACGTCCACACACACACACACAAAATGAGGTGCGCTCACATGTTATGAGTACCACCACACGGTGTGATGGTACTGAGCTATTGTGGGGACCATGTGATGTGTGAATCAGATCCATTCTGTCCCATCGTGTTAGCCCCATCATGTTCATCATAAAAGTCGAAAGGCCACATCAAGTGGAGCAATGTCAAACCATGCTTTAAACCTCTAAATTCACATAGTATGGCCTATCTCAGGGTACCAATTCCATGTGAGAGCACCTCATTGCGCGCGCATGTGTGATGTATGTATACGTATATGCATGGGTACGTGCATTGTCAACCCTATCGTAACTTCTCTCATTTTCTTTTCACAATGCGTGCCGTAAGCACTGCAGAACTCAGCTGACTCAGCTTGATTTGACTGTGGCTTTTCCTACGCCACACTCGAGGTGCAATGGTAGATCATGCATGGCTGCATGATCAGACGAACCACGCCATCCATGTGACGGGCTCCACCGTGTTTGGCAAGCCGTCCAAAAACCTAGCCCCTCCCCTGTTGAACACGGACCATTGAATATCCTCGACCCTAACTGTTCATTCAAAAGAGGCAATTGAAAGTATAGGGCCCAGATGACCGGCAGTGGGCATGATCCATCCATGCAACCATGTGGGCTGAGCGGCGGAATCCACCGGCACGATGGACCACGATCGACGTCTGCTCAGATAACATCAAAATCGTCGATTCCAGGAAGAAGAAGGAAATACTCTTTTTAATTTCTACCGATGATTTTTACTATTTTTACAGAAACGGAAATCCCCAATACATGTTCACATTCAAATCTCTAAGAATGAGAAACGAAAACGGGTGGCATAGATGTGACTAACGAGAGATATGCGGTTAGAGAGGAGTGATTGCTTACCGAAATCTCAGATTGGCGAGGATTCCTCCCTCTCCCTCCCTCTCTTTCAGTCGGAAGAGCCGATGGAATTTCCGGAGTGGCCTCGCGGTAGAGAAATATAAAGCGATTCGCGCGACGGCCGATTGAACTTTTGAGGACGCGGATTTCCTGCGAAAGGCTTTGCGCGAAGTTCCTGCGCTGGAAATCGATGTAGGGCCCACCGTGATGTTTTTCAGGAATCCACTCTGTCCATCCGTTTTTTGAGGTCATTTTCGTGTATGAATCCAAAAGTTATCGGGACATAAGACTCAAGTGTGCCGTACAATAGGAAAAGGTCGTTAGGAAAATTACTACCGTTGAAACCTCCTCCCAGGACGACGGTGATGTTTACATGCCATCTATACCGTTCATAACCTCATTCCTACTGGGATTAACGGAAAATACAAATATTAGCATGATTCAAAACTTTTGTGGCCCTGCGAATATTTCGACTGTGAATTTTCAATTCTTACGTCTTCAGCCCTCTTAAGCATTGGATCCGGTTCATTTTTTGTCCTCATTTTTTAAAATAAACTCACATAACGGATGAACGGGGTGGATTTCTCATAAACACCGTAGTGGGCCCACCTGTGTTCCCAGCCTTTCGCATTAAATTCGCGTCCGTACAACCCCGCCCTGGAACGTACAGCGGCTTTAGGTACACCGTGATGTATGGGTTTATCCGCACCGTCTGCCCATTTTTCCTTCAGGGTTTAAGACAAAAAAATGAGGCGGTTCAAATGCTCAAGTCCACCGTATATTTATCGTTGAAAATTTTACGGGGGCCGCATGAGTTTTTTTATCAAGATGATGTTAGTGTTTCCTCATCGTCTCGGGTCTACGTGACCTTATCAACAGATTCGATGGCAATTAACGGTGAGCCTTAAGAAGATTTCAACTGTTGGTGTCATGATCACCACTTCTTCGCATGGTGTGGTCCACTTGAACTTTGGATCTACCTTTCTCTTTAAAATTTTAGCCTAAAATGATATAGAAAAATAGATAGACGGTGTGGATAAAACACTTACATCACGTTTGCCACTTAAAGTCGCTGTTCATTCGTAGCTAAGACAGGCACGGCAGTACCCAATCCAAGTACAACGTCTGAGGAGCTGAAATGGGCGGTGATATTAATTAAATGGGCTGTTGAGTATTAGATAATAAAGGTGTTGATACCATATTTTTAATTCATTCTATGCCCATTGGAATTTTTTTACTTATAGAATGACCAAAATGCTCCTCCATAAGTTATCCACTCTTACTAAGGTAGCTTGCCTTTAAAGTCAATAGGGTGTCACGAGAATGTTAGCAAATAATGTGCTGGATACACCATAAATTTTATATATGTGAATTTTGTTTTCACTAGGCTGAATCATGTAAAATGATATGTTGTCGTTGAAGTTTGATTCGTCCTCTTATTAATTGTTGATGGGTTACGGGCGAATTGCTTCCAGGATAAGACAAGTCAGTTTGTAGCCGGCGTGCGGAAATTACGATGGGTCCACTTAGAAACAGTTTAACGCATTAAATCTGTTCTGGCAGAACCAGACAGTGAAAATATTCACAATATTCTATAAAGGAAATCTGAAGTATCTGATGGAAGAGATGGTATTGAGATTATTGATTTTGGACTGGAATGGTCTAGTTTATATAGGCATCAGGGAGTGGAATGTCGCTAGGTGGCTATCAATAGTTTATAACGTTTGAAAAACGTTTCTGACCGTTGACCTTTAATTTCAGTCATTTCTCGTCATTAGATGAGAAGATCTGACCGTGGGATTATCATGGCCTGTTTTCGGACCGTCGTGGCTTTCAAGGCAATTAGCCGTTTTCAGAAACAACTGAAAGTTTCGGATTTATGATTCGACCGCTCTCAATCACCTATAAAGCCCCGACTCATTTCAGACCTATCGCACCTAGGCTCTTACCAGACCCCTCGCACCGTTTCACGACAGTTGGTATAAGGTCACAAAGGAGCAACTACTCTGCGACGCGATGCACCAACGAGCATCACTGCAATCACACTGCCTCTATCCATGCCCGATCGCTAGCACGCACGCTTGCGTGTGCAACCCGAGCATCTCCATCTCCAAAACATCTAATTAAGAATACTACACACACATCTACATATAAACCACAAAAACTTTTCTACCATTTCGATGTAGGATTAAAGGCACACATGTTCACACCCCAAGTGCAGGGTTGTGATGTAGTAATAAACTCAATAAGACTGAGGTCCCCCAAGGGACTAATACATATACGTTACCTGAAACTAAGTACAACTGGAACTAGGCTAAGACGAAATCTAAATCAAACGAAATTTAAGGAATAATGGTGAATTATTAATGTACGACTTAAGAAATTCAGAGGAAGGAAAATTAGGGATTCAGAGGATCCACTTATAGAGATCAGAAAGATCTTACGCCTGCTTCAATAATCATGAAAATTAACTGAACTTACTTTGATCCAGTTTTCAAGAGATGAAAGGTATATGAATTAGAATGGATTCCATTACCAAACCATGCTCAGGAGACAAAGCGTGCGCTAACCGACTTTGGAAGATTCAGTCACAACCCCCCTCTAGACACGTTAAACGGTCCAGATCATCAAAAAGGTTGATGTGTGGGCCCCACTGCTCAAAATTGGATGGTTGCGTGGAAGACGTTGTTTCCGTTTCTGATTTGGAAGATGAGAGTCGGTCAGCGTGCGCTAACCGACTTTGGAAGATTCGGTGCACGACGACCTTACTTATGCTGTGCACACGTACCATGCAAGTTGGGTCCCACCCTGATGTGTATACTGAATCCAATCCATCCATCCACTTTTTCATCTCACGTAAGCTGTTGAAACCAGAATTGAAGCACATCCAGATATCAGGTGGGCCCCAAATCACTGTTTTATGGGTTGATCTGTTCGTTAGGCTACTTTAACAACGATCCAATGGATGATTTTTAACGTGTACGGTTAATTTATGGTCCTCAGGCCATGTATGAAGTTTCGAGTAGAACAGATGGTGGGAACCCTATGATCTTACATTCTGGATGATTTTCGAGCCACTTGAACTTCAATTCCTTGATTTTCGCAGATCCCTAGCGTGTAATTCCATCGATCTTGGTCCGTTGGGGTTTTTCCCTTGCCTTAGCATCATCAGAGCATTAATTTCATGCTTTTAGTACCTTTTTACTATCTATGCTCTCAAATACATCCTGCATCACAAATACGATTAAATCGGGCCATTAAACGGTATCATGCTCATAAATTCAGGCAATAACTGGGTCTGATATGCAATATTTGACCCTCAACACAACCCCCAACTAGCATTTTGTTAGTCCCGAGTAAAGTATGCGAAAAATAAGTTGAGAATTATAAGAGCATTTATCTAAACCCGAGTGATTGTGAAAAATTATCCATATCCCATAATTCTAAGATTTATGAACGTTGGGCATTACTTTCTCTTAGACTCAAGTGCACGGTAAACTTCATAATCAAGTCAAACTATTAATTCATCAATTAGAACAATTCTAAACATTAAGTTTCATGGGTGTATAGTGTAATCTCGACTTATCATCATTAAAATTTACTTTTCTATTTCAGGATATCATCGGCAGCCATCAAGAGAATTCATGATAACCAGAGCTGAAACCAAAACTTGTCTCACATATCATCTTTTCATTCTTTCAACTTTTGATTTTTCCATCAAAAGTAATGTCAAGAAGGGGACTCAAATCTTCACCTATAGGGAGCAAACCTATGGTAAAGACCGTACACCCAAATCTTTTTTTTTTCACATATCATCCATAGGGAATCGAATTATCACCTATAGAGAGCAAACCTATGGTGAGAATTATTCGCCCAACTTTTTCCGAAAGTATCTGTTTTTTTTTTTTGTTCTTTAATTGATCATGCTGGGCAAATTTTCAAGATGGTTCCTTACATGCTTAGTGATTACCATGTTAACCATTCAATATCAAACTGAATCATTAATGTGAAAGTAAGATGTGACATGTGAAATCACGACTCAATCAATGTTTACAACTTTCAATCATGGATTAATAACTCGATCTTAACTGTGAAATTTAACATATACTGAATCCAAGAGTCCTAAATTACTAACATCACTTATCTTGAAATTCTAAATCAAGGATATCCATCAAAATCACTTCGAATTCAGAAGAATTCCTAGAAAATTTTAAAAATTTTCACAATTTTTGCTCAAGACCAAGAAAACACTGATTACAAAACCTAATCTCCCACCCTAACCAAAAATCTACATTGCCATGCAATGCACATGGGACAACGAAAATAAATGAGAAGTGATGGGAAGATAGTACCTGAATAACAAATCGAGAAAGATACTTTCCAAAGATATTTACGTAAGAGCGGGTCAGCACAAGAGATAAAGCAAAACAAAAAAAAAAAATCCTACCTATAACACTTTCACTGGTGCTCTCGATTGCATTTAGCATATGCAACAAGCCTTTAAATCCCTAGGTTGCCCCTAGTGGACGAGTTGTAGTCTCGTGAGGGTTTGCAGCAATGTTACCCAAAAATATTGAATCGATCATGCCGCAAAGTTCCTCTTCCGACCAATATCTTGATAAGTTTTTCAGTAAGTTCCTCTACAGGATCATCTAAAAGCCCTTTTTACAATAGGTTGGGCGCCCTGGAGCATGACTTTCCAAAGAGACTTATGTACCTCATAAGAAATCTTCCATTGAATTGCTTAAGGTATCCGTAATATATACGATTCACCTATGATAGAAGAAGTTTCAATGTTAGTATCGCATGGTGAATCAGAGACTATAAGTAAATAAAGTTTAAAAAACTTCTTAAGAAGTGATGTAGTCTCAACACATTCCGAAGCTCCAAACTTCGGTTCAATTTTCAACTCATCTTCCTTTACCGGTAGACGTTTAGGATCAGGGGAAGAGAGGGTTTCAGAATAAGGGTTCTCTCGGTCAGTGATGACTACCGAGATGTTGTCTCGCAAGGCATCCACTTTATCTTTTAACATGGGATCGTTTGAAACTGCAAAGTGTGTCAAGCAATCCCAAGAGTTGGGAAGTTCAGCTGAGTGTGACTTATTTTTCATATTGGAGCTCGCGATAATCTGCTCAAAGAATCCATCATTCTTGAAAGTGGATGGAGGTACGCTCTCTTGCTCCAGTCCCGCACAGACAGATTGAAGATCAATAAGTGAAGCATTGATGTGATCACTCTGTTCAATGAAATTACTCAAATGAGGCGTTGAATTGTCAAATGTGTGCAGCTCAGATGTTGTCCTCAAATGAGTGGTTTCAAATTCCGGAGTCGTAGCGGGCAACTCCTTCTTCTCCTGAATCATATCATCATTTAATTCAGAGGAGTGGTCTAAACATGTCTCACAAGAGTTAGAAGAGTCGGTTGTAAGGGGTTCATTCTCCACATTTAAATCAGGTATGTCAAATGAGTGGAGTAGATCTTCCTAACTGATCACTTCGTGCACTTCTTAATCACTGACCTGGACCATACTTGAGATTGATCCCAGGAGAATTTGGGTTGAACATTCATGATCATCATCCCAATACGCATCATCGTCTAATTTCGTGCAGTGCACAGTTGGCATAGGATCGCCTTCCTCACATTCTATTCCTAGATTCAGTTAAGGTTCGAATAAACTAACCTTTACTTCATCATTGAAATCCTGTGTGTCATGTAAGGAAGGTGTGTCATCATCACTGTATTTAAAAGACACCCATGTATCTTCACCATTCTTTTGAACAGTCATCGAGATCGACTCATTAGGAAATTGAATCGTACACTCATTAATGGAATCTAACTCCTCATTCCAAATTCTGGATTTCTTCAAAAGTGAGTGAGGATCACTTTCCTCGTATGGTATTTCTGGATTGGGTTGTGGTTGGGATGAGCAAGCTTCCTCTATCCTTTCAAGGTGTGAATTGAGTGTTTCCATTGTTTTTCTAATTTTCACAAGATAAGCTGAAAAAATATTACTCTGATATGGATTTTCTTGGGTCGCTTCTGGTTGGATCTCAAGGGTAGGGGATCCAAGAGAATAATCATTATAACATGTTGTTGGTTCATTTTCCCATTTTTGACGTTTCCACTAGTTATAGTCATACTGATCGTAGGTGGGAGAATTTGTTGGTTGGTAATATTTATTATCACTCATGATATAATCACACATTGTTTTATCAGATGGGTGATAATAATTCTCACAATCATAGTTATGACAACCCCAACACTTGTGCACTATTTTATTAATCCGTGGGGTGTAATTGTTCTCCTACATATAATCACATAAAGACTTCTTAGCCGGTAGATATTTATATTCTAATATGTTCTCGATGATAGTTTCATAAAAGGTTTGAGACATAAGTTGATTTATATCATCATCATCCCAAAATAAATTATTCTTATCAGCATAGTGACGTTCTCACTCGTGCATATACATGATGAAACCCTTAATCTGAATTTAATCCTGAGAAAAATAGAAGAAAAGATCCTACAACAATATGTAAAGTAGGTAGGGAAGAAGTTAAAAAGAAGTTACCAAATTGGAGTTTTATGTTAAGATCCTGCCTAAGAAAACAAATGAAATTAGTTTCTAAAAATAGAAATCCTAAAGTTGAAAAATTTTAAGATGGAAATAGAAAGTAAAGTTAGTTTATAAAAAAGGAAAAAAAAAATCTAAAAAATAAATAAAAGCCTAGAATTAGAGAGTTTTTAAATTAGAAAATCTAAACCTAAATTAAAAAGTTTCTAAAAATTACTTAATTCCTAAAAAGGAAAGTTTAAAAGAAATTGTATTAGAAATTCTAAAAATAGACAACACAACCCTAAGCCGAAAAATAGAAAAAAAAAAAGAGAATTTAGAAAAGGATTACTAAATTAGATGTCTATGTCCGGATCCTACAAAACAAGAAAACAAATTAGTTTTTATAAATCAGAAAAATCTAACCCTACAGTTAGTAAAATTCTAATCTTAATCTAATCCTAAAACTAGCTAATTTCAGAAACGCAACCGTCAGTCCTCGGCAACGGTGCAAATAACTTGTTCACACCCCACGTGCAGGGTTGTGATATAGTAATAAACTCGGTAAGACCAAAGTCGAATTCCAAGGGACTGATACCTATACGTTACTTAAAACTAAGCAGAACGAACGAAATTTAAGGAATAATGGTAAATTATTAATGTAAGACTTAAGAAATTTAGAGGAAGGAAAATAAGGGATTCAGAGGATCCACTTGTAGAGATCAGAAAGATCTTACGTCTGCTTCAAGAATCATGAAAATTAACTGAACTTACTTTGATCTAGTTTTCAAGAGATGAAAAGTATATGAATTAGAATGGATTCCATCACCAAACCATATATAGGAGACAAAGCAAACAACAGAATTAAACTAATTACCAACCAATCAATATGCCATGAAGGTTAGGAAGGGTACCGACATCCAACCATGCCCAGGAGATAATGGTGAACAACAGGGCTTCCTGACGTCATAAACAAAAAAGGAATAGGAACATACTCAAAGCTATCGCAGACCCATTGTAATTTCAGTCATAACAGACCATTCAAAACTAAAAACATTCCCATTAGTAAACTAAAATCAACATCAGATCAATCTTAAACAAAAGGCACAAGCAACAGGTCCTCCCATCACGCTACAAGCTTCACCTCTTAGCCCTAGCTAAGAGGTTTAGCCCGTCATGACGCGACTATAGCTCTCAAAAATTAAGGAAAGAAAAAAAAAGAAGAAGAGAAAAATAAGAAAACAAAAGAAAAAAACTCTAAAACTAACACTCCTCCTTGCAACGTCTACCACCGGCTGCACTTTTCACAGGCTCCCCTTTCTCTATCTCTAAACTTCTCTTTTATAACAGCCTTGAGGTTGACTAGAGGCGGACGAACCGACCCTGTTTGCTGGAGTGCATAAGCAAGGACGGTGGAGAGCTCTTTACGCAGCCAGCGTGCATAAGAACACAAAAGTGTTTGCATTTAAATGAGTTTTGAGATGGCTGACCGTCCAAGAAACCCATTCTGGCTCCATAGTTGGGGTAAAGACCCCCTGGTGAGTCGTTTGAATGGTTTAGATCATTCAACCGATCAAGGATGGTGGCCCACAACTCCCTCGAATTTTTAAGTTTTTCGGATGTGAATGATACGCACGTGGATTCGCTGCGATGCTCGGTGGGCCTTATGGTGATGTTTTTGGTAAAATCCACTTCATTCATTGAATTCCTGGTGAAAACCGGTCAGGAATGGATGGTTTTGGATTATTTTTGACATGGTCCACTGATGTTTTGCTTCCATCGTTCATCTTACGTTTTCTAAAGATTCACGTGTGTACACGTGCATGAGGTTGAAAGGCGAGCTTGACGATGGTCACGACCCCCCTCTGGACACGTTTAACGGTCCAGATCATCAAAAAGGTTTATGTGTGGGCCCCACTACTCAAAATTAGACAGCTGCATGGAAGACGCTGTTTTCGTTTCTGATTTGGAAGATGAGAGTCGGTCAGCGTGCGCTGACCGACTTTGGAAGATTCGGTGCACGGCGACCTTACTTATGCTGTGCACACGTACCATGCAAGGTGGGTCCCACCTTGATGTGTATACTGAATCCAATCCATCCATCCACTTTTTCATCTCACATAAGCCGTTGAGACCAAAATTAAAGCACATCCAGATATCAGATGGGCCCCAAATCATTGTTTTATGGGTTGATCTGTCTGTTAGGCTACTTCAACAATGATCCAATGGATGATTTTTGACGTGTACGGTTAATTTATGGTCCTCAGGCCATGTATGAAGTTTCGAGTAGAACAGATGGTGGGAACCCTGTGATCTTGCATTCTAGATGATTTTTGAGGCACTTGAACTTCAATTCCTTGATTTTCGCAGATCCCTGGCGTGTAATTTCATCGATCTTGGTCCCCTGGGATCTGTCCCTTGCCTTGGCATCATCAAAGCGTTAATTCCATGCTTTTAGCACCTTTTTGCTATCCATGCTCTCAAATTCACCCTGCATTACAAACATGGTTAAATCAGGTCATTAAACGGTATCATGCTCATAAATTCAGGCAATAACTGGGTCTGATATGTAATATTTGACTCTCAACAACACACTACACTTTTTTATTTGAAATTTTAGAAAACTGTTTTGGGGGCAAAGTCCCGAAATTTTAAAAATTTGAATATTTTTAAAAAACCATAAATTTCAATAGAGAATAGCATGTAGGTCATATTAAAATTGGGGTTATCCCTTCTTTGATCTGATCTATTCACTTTAATCACACAGCTGTGAACCCATAACAGTATCATTTTTTTCTAAATAAAGCTATTTGTGACCCACAACTGCATAAACAATGTGATTTAATTCTAAAATATTTCCTCCAACATGGTTTATTCATAATAAGTTTTTCCATCAGACTTGAACAAATGCCATATTTTTAAAATCTCTTTTATGTGGATGACTTAGATTTAATACAAGGCAATCCAATGGTCCCATACAAGATATGAGATGGGTTCAATATGTGGATCACTTATGAGTGAAGACTATTTAGCTATTTTATTTTATTTTTTTGTATGAAAGGGACTATTTTAGCCATTATGACTGTCGTCACCACTGTAAATGACACCCACTTCGATGAGCTTCTAATGTCATTCCTTCAATTTTTCCTGAGTTTCTGAGTTTTTCTTTCTTTTTTTTGTTAGATTTTTAATCAACTCTTAAAATAAAATGTACCACTTAATAATGGTGAATTAGATTGTGAAAAGTATAAAAGATATGAAAGTAATATAAATGTAAGAGTATATAAATGTGTTAGGCATGGGGCGTCGTATTGCACTCCTTTTATGACATTTTCTAACGTAGTGAAAGCCTCTTGTTGGGCTTTTATATCTTTCGTATGGGTTTTATAGATAAAAAAGTCTCGTAGTGTAACGTTCTGGATTTTCGATATTTTAAAATTTCAAATATTCTTAAAAAAAAATTCATATAATTAGCTTACGTTGTCACTTACTAACCATTGAAGCTCGATGTGAGCCTATATCACCAGTAAAGAACCCCACAGATTTGATTCAATCAACCGTGAGAAGCCAACAAATTAACTTGATCACTTAAACTTTAAGTATAGCCTGGTGAACTGTTCATGTAGGGCCCAAATCTAGCTAACCTATCACTAACTAATTAAAACGACTACAACTAAACTAAAGATCTACCCAAAAGTCAGGACGGCTAGGGATCGGATCGTAATTAACAAACCAAAGTAACTCAATTATCCAATTAACCTACGAACTAACGGTTTGGAGTGATTATGAACGAATCGTCATTTTCGCTAGTTGCGAATATGTCACACTATAAATGTAGCTAATCCAATTTCTAATCATTGCGCATAATAAATCTTTATAGCTAATTCATTCCAGAAATGCTCTGATTATTCGAACAAGCTCTATATCGCTCATTAGTGAGCTACTAAACCCGAGGCTATAGAAAGACGTTCGTCTTACCAAGCTTGACATCATTCAAAGACGGCGCACCAAGAAAGTGTCCAGAACTGCGTAACTTGGGACAAAGGCCAAGTGCTTTAAATGTGCGGACACTATAGGCTGAAGTTTAAAACTCGAGTAAAATAAACTTTCTGCTATTTCGCGAAGTTACGACTCTCTAACCATTAGATCACAACCAAGCTAGATGTATGAGTTAAAGATATTTACATGCTTATATCCGATAGTCGTGGCCTTGATCGATCATCGACGACCGTTTAACACAAGTGGTATCCCCACGGTTTATCGAAGCGTCCGATTGCTGCCCGATTTTGACAAATCATAAATCACATAGTGGGGGCACCTGCCTCTGGTGTGGATGAGTCAGTGGGCCCACAGAAAGACCCTGAAAATTGAAAACAACCTACCCCAGGGCAAGTTCGATGGAAAAATGGACATTCGGACTATTTGTGCACATCTTGGCACCATAAATAGCAAACCATTCTCACCATTTCACTCACATACGAAATTTTATTTGAAAAAATAGAGGGATGAGAAGAGGCATAGGAGAGGAGATGTTTGCAGAATTTGTCCTCCACCGCTAGCCCGAAACGTAGCTGTAATCGTGTCACACTATCGGAATTACCTCGACAATAAGTAAAGTTAACTATCAAGTATTTCCTCAAGTTTTGGGCCTTAAGGGTTGATTGCATGCGCCCCTTACAGGCTAAGTTCACTAGTGCAGGGGTACCGACATGCTAACCTACGGATCCCAACCTTAAGAGCGGCTAAAAAAAAAAAAAAACAGATGAATAACTTCTAGGTGTGGACCATTACCCCTAGGTTGTCATTTATCGAACCCCATATCACGATTAATGATTTGTGTAGTGAATGGATGATTGCATGATAACCAGTGTATACTTGCATAGCCATTTGCCTTCCATAAATTACTAATCACATGTAATGTAGCTTGAACAATCAATTGGATGATATAATAAGTTGAAATTGCTAAATTTATTGCTCATGCTTCCTATTATTCACTTGCATGTTTGATAAAATACCCAAACTAAGTAGATTTTTTCAGATTTGGTGTTTATACACTGTCCTATAGCTATGATAATTAATTTATTAGTATATTGATTAATTATGGATACTTGGTTAATCGGGTTGGCCGACAAACCATAAATTTACAAGGGTAGTCATAATTGAGTAGGTTGCACCAGGCTAGTTTGATTGACTTGGGCTAAATACGGACAACCGACAGTAGTTGGACTATACGGGATGCTCGCACCTAGTGTCCGTTGTGCCGAGGTTCACCGAGTCTACCGAACTAGTCTACAAGCTGATCAACCATGTGTATTCACCATGTATGATCACACCTGCTTTAATTTGGAGAACCCACATATCCTGGAGAGGCCTACTAATAACCGTTAGTGACATGATCCCCAAGTCTCAAGAGCCGGACATGGTGATATGGGACACTGAGTCTGTGCTGTTGGCATATGCTGGGGTGATGAGCACCTCTATAGTGACCAATGAGCAACTAACAAGGCTATGAGTCTAGTACATCAGACCATAATAATGTTGCGACCATTTTACAAATGCATTTGGGTGACGACCCTTGCATCACTCGTGGGAGCCCTCCACCCATTAATGGGCGGCCTAAACTTGTGCATCTGGACTATGTCATCCAGGTCTCAATTGATCGATCAGGACAGTTGATCGGGCCAGTGTTAACCTCATATTGATTGGAGAGTTATTGTCTGGGTGGTAAACCTTATCATAGATCAAGGATCGCAGACACGAAGCCACTACGGCTGCCCTAGGCCCAACAACCTAGATAAGGCCATTGATTGTATGGAGATATTCCATCTTCCTCAAATTTGCTCGATAAATGAAGTTAATTTATTTACTTCACTAACACGAACATTCATCGCATTGCATTAGTTAGGTGTGATGACTTGGGAGTTGATGTCGCATGATGAGGAAGTATTGGCCATTTACGAATAAGAAGATAGAGTCGCTACGAGAGAGTGTTGGACTGTGAGGGCATGTATAATCTCATACAACATACACGTGCATTAATAAGAGTATTTAGAAAATGGGTGTTTAAGTTGATTTATCAATACTTGTGCGAGTGAAATCAATAATATATGTAACTTAGAGTTAATAGAATCACTGAGTTGATCACTTACTCCCTCTCTGAGACGGTATTTTAAAATACCAACCAAATACTTTTATAAATACAAGTACTATGGAATCCGACGCATCAGAGGTGGCATTCGTGGACTCAGAGGAATAACTCTTATACTTTCAATTGTTGGTCAGGCCGTTATATGTCACCTTAAGGACAGTAAATGAGATTTTGGGCCGATACGTTTTGCGTTTTGTAACTATATGTATTTTTGGTCGGGATATAGTCTCGTAAACTAGAAATATACATTTTATTATTAGTTATATTTTGAGTTAAAAACTATATTAAATCTAGGGTACGTCACATGGTCCATTGTGAATCTCCCAATTGCTCACATGCCAAGTAAAACAAACTATAGAACCTGCTTCTGCAAAGCATAAATGACACCCGAGATATCAGGAGTTGAGTATTTACTCGACCCTTGAAATCTGGGGCATTACACATAATAAGATTTGAAAACTCTCAATTAGGAAGGTCTCTGGAAAACTTACAACCATTGGATTCCAAACTTTAACTCCTACACATATATACTCTCCTGTATAACTCGCATTAAAAGAGCATCATCATTAAGATTCATCACAGTTGTTTGTATGAGTAATATGGTTTAGATCATTTGGTTTTTGACCACCGGAGCGAAATTTGACACCCGTCACTGATATGTCATTTGAATAAACGAGCTTTCCCATTCTCTCTATTTCGATCACCGTAAAGAATGAGACTTGTCATAGGTTCAACTATCCCTTTACGATTTGCGTTTGGGACCATATCCGGCTTACTTTGAATGTCGATTCAACCTTTAGGTGTTTGGAATCTTCCAAATCGACATTAGTTGATTTCCATTTTGAAAGGATCGTGAGAAACAACCTCACATATAAGATCATATCCCATTATGAGATAAGATACGTTTGCTTTATAATCATACTAGGCATGTTGCCTTATTTAATAGGCGCGTTGATCGTAGTCATGTAGTAGGCAGTGATTCATCCCCTCAAAAATCACCTGATAAGAGTCCATATCATCACGTTAGTGACATTATAAATAATGACAAAGGAAGAACATACTGCAAACCTCTCCAAGTGTAAGTGTGAATTATGCATATGTCAAACATGTAGTGTCTCCACATGACATCATTCTGTTAGTTCCCCTCGGGCCAAAAAAAAGTGTAAACACAAGCATTCAATTCTATACTATTTTCATGTCGGGTGGCCAGATTGAGTTTTGCCTCATTTTTTGGTTCATGCCTAACATGAGCGGTCAAAATGGATAGACATAATAGACTTCTCATAAAAATTGCAGCGGAGAGCACCTAGCTTTCTTACAGACGGGGTGGCAGGCAATCCGTTGTGACGATTACGGTGGGCCCACAGAGTTTTTAAGATTTTTGGGGTCCGTGTGTAGTTATACGCCCACCACCAGTCTGAATTACCAGAACATGAGCTGAACCGGTGCAGAGTGAAAGACCTTTGTATCGCACATATTCATCCACTGATCATATCCAAAGCTATGTAGGAAAGGGGCTTGTGGCCTCACCGGCAACTGGGGCAGTCAATCCAGACCAATCATCTCCTAGGCCTGGTCCAAGGGTGACTTGTAGTTGGAAATGCCAGAGCCCTCTGCGGTAGAAGCAGGGGAAGTGGATCCGGACCGCTCATCTCATAGCCTCGTCCGGCCATCATTGGAAGCGTCTTACCCCATCTATAGCCACAAACGGGCACATCTGTGAGGGGCCCACCGTGATGCATCTGTCTATCCATGCCATTCATCACTTTTTTTAGATTATTTTTAGGTATGAGTAAAAAAAAATGAGACATAACCAACGTTCAAGTGGACCACACCATATATGACTCTTGCTTTTAATGCTTTGTCTACCCAAGATTACTATTTGGTGTAGTCTAGTTAAGCGTTGATCTACCATTTTTATGATCATACCTACCAAGAGGCAATCTGTGTCCAAGGGCACTAGGTTATGTCCCTATCGAGAGAGGAGTAGGTGGGATGCGGACTTCATGCTAAAGCCTTTAGCTGGAAGTTCCTGTGCAAAATGGTGCTGAGTGGGGTCCACTGAGATGTTTGTGAGAAATCCACTCCATCCATCCGTTTTAAGATGATATTTTAGTATCTTAGAAAAAAATAGGTGTATCTAACACTCAAGTAGGCCACAAGAAGAAACAACGAGTATTCAATAAGCACTGTTTAAGTATTCTTATGGCCATAAAAGTTTTGTATAAGGCTATATTTTTTGTGTTTTCACTTCATCTCATTAGGAACCACCTTATAAATGATTTGGATAGCATATAAACATCAAGGTGGAGCCAGTAAGGTTTTAATGGTAGGAATTTCTTTCCTAATTTTATCTATGGCATGACCCACTTAAGTTTTGTGTCCACCTTATTTTTAGTTGCACATCCTAAATTAATCTCTCAAAACGGATGGATGGAATGGATTTATCACATACATTGCAGTGGGACCACCCAACATTCCTGCACAGGAACTTCATGCGAAAGCCCTTAGCAGTAAATCCGCATCCAATCTTGACACCTACCTCGATCTCTGTGTTGTATATCCCTCACAAAAAAGTGAGATAGATTAGGGCCTGTTTGGCCACTTGCCTTAGCTAGGATTAGATGCGATTGCATTCGTTGTCCCATCTAATCCACCGTAAGATTACCTTTGGGACCCATCTATAAAACACGGGATTGGGTCTTTGGGTCTCTCGCCCAAACCGCGGGTTGAGAGAGAAGGATTTCGCAATCCTCCCTAGATTAGCTAATTCCGATTGTTTTTTTTTCCTAAAAAATGCCTGGATTGCATCCTACGTTTGGTCATGAAAGGGCGGGGTTACGTGGGCCTCATCATGATGTAAATGGTGGTATCCATGTCGTTCATAATTATTTTTGAGTCATTTCAGAGTATGAACTGAAAAATGAAATATAACCGGGAATGGAGTGGACCACAACCTATAATGAAGTAGAACCACATCAAAATTGCATGATGTTCGTTTGAATATTAAAACGTCCTTAAAGTTGCTCCACGTGGCATTACCTGGGTTGTCAGTTCACGTGACCAGGATAATCAGTGAGTTCATGGTCCACCCACTAGATTGGAGCTCATCCCGTCTCTCACCTCATTCTCTCACCTCATTTAACACATGCGTCAAACCTAGACGACATAGGACAGTTCATCCGGAAGCCTCTGCCATTTATTGGCCACAGACCCAAAATCGGCTTGATCAGATAATGCTAACCATCTAAACAATGTACATTTTGCTTTTGAATTTCAACCATTACTGATATTTATCTTATCACCAATTAAAGGGTTGGGATTATCTAACCAGTGTGAATTTTGGTTCATGTTCCACTTACGCTTGGTCTTGTTGAACAGATGGTCTGGATATCTTCTGAATATACCAGGCATATGGTAACGATGTGGAGGCATAGTAAATTTCATACATTATTCCAAAGCTCAAATGGACCACACCACCGGAAACAAGTTTGATGAAAAATAAACATAACTGTAGGCCATATAAAGGTTTCAACGATGGAAATCATTAAACGATTCCGTGTTGATTCACGGTCATTTCGAGGCATTTCACAGTCAAACTCCTTCACTTCATGGTCATTTGCATGCATTTTGCCATCGTCCAAAAAGGAAGATTCAAAGTTATTATATCTAGAGTTTATTATATCAAGTGCATTGCATAGAGAACTACCAATATCATTTGTTTTATTTTATGACGAAATGACTAAATATATCACATGTAGCGGACAACACTAATGGTCCTTGATATCGTGTCATAACCATGGACTTTATTTTCCTTTTGCATGTGCAATTTTCCAGAGGCATATTCACGTGAACAGACATTGCTTGTTCAGAAGATTGTTTGTAAGCATAATGGATCTGACTTTGTTTTTGTAGAAGATGTTGAAGCTAAAAAGGAACTGTGAAAGGTAGACTAGTTTAAACCTATTGTTAGACCTTTTTTTTTTTGAAAGGATTTACTTTAGATTTTTGTTTTAATCAAAGGAAATTTTGAAAGCATAAGTTCCCTTTTTGTTCCATTCTCATGTTATAGTTTAGTTTAACTTCCAAGAATTTAACCACATAGTTGTAATAAAGCTTTTGTCTACAATATATTCTCTTATGGAGTAGAAGTGTAGCTCATTCCTTCTTCTTTTAATACTACGCAGAAAAGAAAACAGACAAAATACTAAATTTGTTGCAAAAGAAGGAGTTTCTGTACCAATATAAAACTGCTCCAAGTATCCTCCTTTGCAATAGATTCTACTACTTCTTTACTACCATAGTTCAGTGAAGTATATGATAATTTCCTCTTCAACTAGGGTGAATATTGCAAATAGTAATTATTTTAGATAGCCTTTGCTAGAACTGACAGACCGTGGCATAGTTACCGGTTTGCAATTTGGTTCCAGCTTGGCTTGTAATTCATGATTCATAGTGTGCCTAGTGAATCCAATTCACCAGGTTTGGTTATCAGCTGCTATGAATTTTGTCACAGTTTTGCAAGTTTGTGATCTTGATTTGGTCACTTTGCGAATCTGGGTTGTGTTAAGAAAACAGCTTAATCTTGTTAGATTTTATCCATCCAATTCTTCTGAAGCCCAATTCATCATCCCTCTCATGAGTTCTGCAACTTTTGAATTGTGAACTTTTGTCAAATTCAAGCGTTGGAGCTCCCAATCAACAATTTTGAACCAAGTAGTTGGAACTTGCCTATTCAATTTATTCTGATGAAAATGCCAAACT
This sequence comes from Magnolia kwangsiensis, assembly GCA_037074715.1. Lineage (NCBI taxonomy): Eukaryota > Viridiplantae > Streptophyta > Magnoliopsida > Magnoliales > Magnoliaceae > Magnolia > Magnolia kwangsiensis. The sequence continues at coordinate 37,204,833 of CM073574.1, read as the reverse complement.
GAGAAATCAATTTTGTTTTACTTAATTATGAGTATTTAAATGTTATTTATGAAAAAGGACAACTATGGACCATCCATGTTTTGAGTTTCCCTTTTAGAAAATTCGATTGTTGTCATAGGTTTTATAAATTATAATTGCTCTGGTAGTGCTGAACAACAAGCCTTTTTATGTACCAAGAGATATATTTTCTCATGTTGCTTCCCTCATGTAATGGGTCAAATAATGAGTTCTAAATTTTCAGTACTTTAATAATAGGCACAACGAAGTTTATGTGCTTCATAACTGGTTGCTTTCAAACCGAAGTAAACTGAAATGGGTATGGTTTGATTTTGTTAGCAACCAAACTTGGTTGGCAACTGGATTTAGCTTGTGTCATCTAAGGTTCACATCCTGGCTTCTCGGAACCTGTATTTTACTGCCCAATGGAGCACATGTCAAACTGGACTTAGAAAGAGTAATTGGTGGTCTGATGCATGTAATCATTTGTTGAAGCACAATGTCCCCATTTAAAATCTGGTTAGATAAAATTCTAGTTAGATATATTTAAAAATAAAGTGTTAATAGCATATGTCCTTCTGAGAGTCATCTACTTCAGATTAAAGCTTCTTAATGTTGCTCTCACTGCGCATGAATGATTTTACCATCTTTAGCACCGTGGTATTCAAGTTACTTTTTTCATGCTGGTGGAATGCGAATGGCAGTTGATACTTATATCTAACTACTATAGGCTTATGTAAATTGTCCTATCCACCTTTAGCATCATGGTATTTAGCTCCTCAATATATGTTTCAGGTGTCATTCAAGTAGCAATGGAAGACCATCTCCTTGTTTACTGTGCATTTGCATGTTGGTCTGGGACTTGCCGTCAATTATTTGGCACTGCATCATTTTTGCATGCAATGATTGGAGACATTTGAATTTTGATTGATCTGCCTCTTATAATTTCTTGATATGGGGGTAATTTCTTGCAATTCGTTGGGGTCTTTGGAGGGATTGGAATAATAAATCTTAAGAGGTGTAGAGAAGTACTTCTGGGTGGTTGATCAATTTGATTAAAATGCTGACTATTTTTTGGAACCTTGCAAATTGAGGTGAGGTGGTGTGGTTAAGAATATGGTTGAATATGATTATAACTTGCAAATTGCACTGTACAATATTTGCAGCATGAAGTAAATAAATTAACCAGAGTAGAGAACCAAATGAATCAACCAATTCCACAACCAATTGGGATCATTTCACAAGTGATGAAACACAGAATGCAAATCCTAACATGTATGCAGCCTTGCCTTAACTAACTATTGGTACAACATGCATCCTCTATTTCATAACCCTGACTCATTCATTGAGAAACACTAGTTTGCTATGGAGATGCATCATTAGATCCTCTTAATTGGGTTTGAACTAATTTTGGATGCTTTAACTCTCAAGTCAGGGTTCCAAAAACTTTTCCTTTCCCAAGATTCAGTTTGTTGCGGAAAACGTTGCCCATTTCTTGGATACCAATAAAATCCTGTGTTGCTTGGACATCTAAATAAATCTTACAGACTGACTTTAGTAGTCAACACTAAGATTGCAGAGAGAACTTATTTTCCTATTATTTATTTGTGTCGATACTTCAAAAAGATGTGCATCATAAATTTATACCGTAACCTTTAGTATAGAAGTCATACTTTGATCATATCTTCTTTCTGTTTCTGGGTACCATGGGCTGTAATAGAAAGTCAACACTAAGTCATACTCTGATCACTTTAATATGATGAGACTAATTGTGGTTGGACCATGTTCCAACAATCCCCCAGATTGGAAGATCCTAGCTAGAGAATATTTGGTCTGTTGCTGGTTGAATGAGAACCATTGTTGTTTTTCTTAATGTTTATTTATTTATTTATTTGTTGGTAACCATGGTTTGAAAAGCCAAGTCCTCAATGTTGAACAATGAGCTGTCTTTCATTTGGGACTCTAACCCTACTATTTCTTTATTGGAAACATTCTGAGAGATTTAGATTTTTCATCTGGAGAATGTTGGTGTGGGTGATCACAGTGGCCGTGTCAGACCATTGTTTCATTTTTTTTCCTTAACCGTTTATTTATAGGTATGGGTAGGATCTTCCAGCCTCAGAGAATTTTGGGACATCCCCCATTCGTGATGGAGCTTTTCCTACCAATAGTTTGGATCATGTACAGATTGGGATCATCAGGAGAATTGCATCCTAATGCAGTGGAAATCTGTAATTCATCTTGAGAGGAAATGCTTGTTTTGTTATCATTATTATATTTTGGATTTTGTGGGGTGATATCAATCTGCATTGAGATCTTTATGATAGTAAATTTGGTATGTAGGCATGTCATTCCCTATTTTTCATTTCTTCAATCTAATTTAGAGTTCCTTCTGCATGCAGATTAGGAAGGAGGCACTTTGGGCTTGTTTCGCTATGGAACCTAATTCTGAAGCGATGATTTCAGTCAATTTCCTAGTGGATCACCTTTTCTATTGAATTTATTGTTCTCTGGTTGAAATTTTATTTTTGGCTGCAACGATGTCTTCTGAAATGGCATAAATCTTCTATCAAATATGCTTATTTAGAAAGACAAAAGTTCGGTATACCATTAATATGAATGAGTTCTACGAACACAAAGCAATTTGCATGAAATCTATTGATACTTTCATCAAGAACCATAGGTTCAATCAAGAAATTCAATTTGACCAATTAAGAAACTATCATTTATCTAAGCTTCATTGTCGTTTTCCCATATATTGTGGCAAGTGGAATGCGGCAATTAACTTTTTATTCCTCTTTTTTGACGATGCCGGAGATTCGAAGTCATTTAAGTTAAGGTTTTGGTTTAGGTTATAGGTTATAAGTTTGGAGATTTGATAATGGGTTCGGGTTTAGGTTATAGGTTTTGGTTTCGGTTTAAGTTATAGGTTTTGGGATTTGATAATGGGTTTGGGTTTAAGTTATAGGTTTTGGTTTCAGTTTAGGTTATAGGTTTTGGGATTTGATAATGGGTTCGGGTTTAGGTTAAGGTTTAGGTTCAGGCTATAGGTTTGTGGATTTGAGAATGGGTTTGGGTTTAGGCTATAGGTTTTGGTTTTAGTTTAGGTTATAGGTTTTGGTTTAGGTTGTAGGTTTTGGGATTTAAGAATAGGTTCGGGTTTAGGTAATAGGTTTTGGTTTTGAGAATGAGTTCGGGTTTAAGCTATAGGTTTTGGTTTTAGTTTAGGTTATAGGTTATAGGTATAGGTTAAGGTTTTGGTTTAGGTTTAGGTTATAGGTTTTGAGATTTGATAATGGGTTCGGGTTTAGGTTATAGGTTTAGGTTAAAGGTTTTGGTTTAGGTTACGGTTTAGGTTTAAGTTATAGGTTTTGGGATTTGAGAATGGGTTCGGGTTTAAATTATAGGTTTTAGTTTTAGTTTAGGTTATAGGTTATAGGTTTTGTTTTTGAGAATGGGTTCGGGTTTAGGCTATAGGTTTTGGTTTTAGTTTAGGTTATAGGTTTTGGTTTAGGTTATAGGTTTTAGGATTTGAGAATGGGTTCGGGTTTAGGTTATAGGTTATAGGTTTAAGTTAAGGTTTTGGTTATAGGTTTTAAGATTTAAAAATGGGTTCGGTTTAGGTTATAGGTTTAGGTTTCGGTTTAGGTTATAGGTTTTGGGATTTGAAAATGGGTTCGGGTTTAGGTTATAGGTTTCGGTTTCGGTTTAGGTTATAGGTTTTGGGATTTGATAATGGGTTCAGGTTTAGGTTATAGGTTTTGGTTTCGGTTTAGGTTATAGGTTTTGGGATTTGATAATGGGTTCGGGTTTAGGTTATAGGTTTTGGTTTCGGTTTCGGTTTAGGTTATAGGTTTTGGGATTTAAGAATAGGTTCGGGTTTAAGTTATAGGTTTTGGTTTTGAGAATGGGTTCGGGTTTAGGCTATAGGTTTTGGTTTTAGTTTAGGTTATAGGTTATAGGTTTAGGTTAAGGTTTTGGTTTTGGTTTAGGTTATAGGTTTTGAGATTTGATAATGGGTTCGGGTTTAGGTTATAAGTTTTCTCTTGATCATGAATTGAAGCGAATTGACCGTCAAATGCATGCAAATGGCCGCGAAGTGAAGAGAATTGACTGTGAAGTGAAAGAGTTTAACTGTGAAATGCCTCGAAATGACCATGAATCAACACAGAATTATTTCGAACGACCTTGAAATGCATGAGAATGATCATGGTTTGAAGCGAATTGACCGCGAAGTGCATGCAAATGACCGTCAAGTGAAGGAGTTTGAATGTGAAATGCCTCGAAATGACCGTGAATCAACACGGAATTGTTTCGGACGACCGTGAAATGCATGGGAATGATCATGGTTTGAAGCGAATTGACCGCGAAGTGCATGAAAATGACCGTGAAGTGAAGGAGTTTGACTATTAAATGCCTCGAAATGACCGTGAATCAACACGAAATTGTTTCGGACGACGGTGAAATGCATGGGAATGACCATGGTTTGAAGCGAATTGACTGCAAAATGCATGCAAATGACCGTGAAGTGAAGGAGTTTGACTGTGAAGTGCCACGAAATGACCGTGAATCAACATGAAAATGTTTCGGACGACGGTGAAATGCATGGGAATGATCATGGTTTGAAGCAAATTGACTGCGAAGTGCATGTAAATGACCATGAAGTGAAGGGAATTGATCGCGAAATGTCTCGAAATGACCATGAATCAACACAAAATTGTTTCGGATGACCATGAAATGCATAGAAGTGATCATGAATTGAAGCAAAATGACCATGAAATGCATGCAAATGAAATGAACGAAATTGACCACTAAGTGAATGAAATGGATTTTCGATCATTGAGCTGATGAAATCTTGAAAAATAACCAAATTGGTTGGTTAAAGTAGCTTCTCCTAACCCAAAATCATATTGGGTGCATCAAGTAACTAATTTTAGTTTAGAAGATATTCTTGTTAAATGAATAAAGAAAAAAATGGAAAAAAAGAGAAAATTTTTTTATATGCTTATATATACATATTTATATAAACCCGAGAGAAAAAAGAGAAATTTCCATCTGTACAACTAGTATATGGCCCATTCCCGAGACGAAGCCCACCCCATTTTACTTTCCAAGAATACTCCCCAGGTGTACGGACGCCTTCCCAAAGGTCGAAAATGCCCCTACTTTTTCCTTCAAGCGGATTGGCTGCTGTTGGAAGACAAGCGCTGACGCTCCTTGAACTCCCAGTTATACGAACGGTTCAAAAGAGATCAACATTACATGGGCTCCACAGTTATGTATTTATTATATCCACAACGTTCATCCATATTTCGAGATCATTTCGGAGCATTATCACAAAAAAAAATCATATCCAAAGATCAACTAGACCACACCACAAAGAGTAGCAGAAAATTGATTTTCACTGTTGAAACTTTTGTAGAGCCCACCATAACATTTATTTTCCATCCAATCTATTCATGAGGTCACAAAGACCTGGATGAATAGGAAAAATAAATTGACTAATGATCCAAAACTTCCGTGACCCTTGAAAGGATTTCAACGGTAGACGTTCAAAGTAGAATGGCAAAATCATTTGCTACGGTCAGATATGTAGCTACGGGTAATAACCGTAGCCATAGATAGAATAATCCGTAGCAATAAGGTGCATCCGGGGTGGGCGCGCCAAACTAGCGGCTCCCTCGTGCCACTCTCTGGACTGTCCGGCGCGGCCACTCCGATCTGGCGCACCCCCGCCCATAGTGTGGTTCCTATGGCTACGGATAATAACCGTAGCTATAATCCGTAGTAATAGGTTTTTTTTGTTTTTTTTTTAATTTTTTTATTTTTAGTTTTTTTTTGTACATGGAGAACTTCATTCTACTTATAATTTTCTCTAACACATATTTATATAAATATGTATATATGAGCATATAATTTTTTTTCCTCTTTTTTTCCATTTCTTTCTTTATTCATTTAACAAGAATATCTTCTAAACTAAAATTAGTTACTTGATGTACCCTATATGATTTTGGGGTAGGAGAAGTTACTTTAACCAACTAATCTAGTTATTTTCCAAGATTTCAACAGCTCGATGATCAAAAATCCATTTCATTCACTTAGCGGTCAATTTCGTTCATTTCATTAACATGCATTTCATGGTCATTTTGCTTCAATTCATGATCACTTCCATGCATTTCACGGCCATCTAAAACATTTTCGCATTGATTCACAGTCATTTCGCGGGATTGGACCAGATCGAAGTATTCCAAGGCCCATGGGTTGAGGCTCATTTGATGGACATAGGGGATCCAATTGGTGTGGCCCATCTGTTTCATATAAGGCCCACAGGATTAGGCCCATTTGATATGTATAAGGCTCTTGAGATTGGGCCCATTTGATGCAATCTAAGGTCCACGGGTTTTGACCCATTGCAATGCACATGAGACCCATTGGTGCGGCCCATTTATGTGGCCCATTTGATGAATAAAAGGCCCATATGATATGGCCCATCTGATATATATGTAAAGCCCAATGGGATGAACCTAAGGTCCATTGCAACGTGTAAACCCAACTCGGAGTATATGATAATGTTTACGACGATCGTGCCTTGGATGCAATGCTGGTTTGACGTCCACATTGCGAGTGTAATGCTGGTTGGATGTCCACATTACGACTCTCCTTAGGGCCCATTATTAGGCCCGTACTTATTGTGTATAGGCCGTCCAGGCCCATCAGCATTGTAAGGATAGTCCATTTCATTATATCAGGTTTAGTATAGTTCCATGACTCATGATCATACGCATCATATGTGTGCTTGATATGAGACTTGACTGATCATAGCATAAGCCTTCGGGCAGGTTGATTATGGGCTCTCGGTTAGGCGGTGTTGTCCTACATGAGCGCACGATATGTGCAGAATTTGTTGCATGACTGATAGCATGATTCATGCATTTCGTATTTGTGTGACATGGTGATTGTACGCCCTAGTGACATCGGGGTCGTAGCCTCCACAGGTGTATCGTGGTTGGCAGCATTGGATACCAAAAATCTTGTTCTATATGGGGTGGTATAGATATCCCTGGGTGAAAGTCCCTAAACCCTTATGGTACCAAGAGGTTTCTCCAACGTGTATACCGAGTGGGTAGATGAGCGCTGAGTGCCGATTACCAGTTGGTTGTGCTCTCCACTGTGTCGTGGTCGGTTGGAAGGGGGTGCGGCCTTACCCGCCCGAGTGTAGGGGCAATGCTAAGCTGAGTCTGACCAGCTCGAGGAATGGGTCCGCTATCGACGAGTCTCGCCCGATATTGGCAGTTGGATAGTGAGGTTTTTTCCACTTACCTTATTGCGCGCTATGTGGCGGCAATCTGGTTTAGAGTGTACTGGACCCCGGTGATATCCCATATTTAAGTTGTATTGATGTGTGGACGTAGATGAGGATTTGTATGCTTGAGTTGCATTGCACATCGTATGGCCTTGGGATGACTGATACCATTCATGTCTTGCATCGCATAGCCTTGGTACGGCTTATGATATTATGGATCCATCTGCATATTCCGCATTACTCTGACATTGCATGTTCATATTACTACCTTGCGCACACACTTTCACCACCCTCTAAGCTTTTTATAAGCTTATGCACGACTATTGCGTGTAGGTGACATTGGTTCGCAGCAGCGCTGAGGCAGGAGCACGTTGCAGATCGTTTTGGAGTTTTTGTTCTTTACCAATGTATTTCCCTTTATGCTCATTGTACTTGTAAAGTTTTTGATCATAGTGGAAATGTAATGGAGTTCTTGGTTGTTGTTTGTGGGTTATGCCATTGGTTATGCTTATTACGAATCAAACTGATGTTGAAAATCCTCCTCGTAGCATCCCAGGATCGGAACCTGGCGAATGGGAGCTAGGAGCCGAGAATGGGATTTTACGGAGGCTGTTGGCGCCGGATTCGGTGATCGAGAATTTTGTGAGCCCGGTTTCTGAGTTTGGGACGTGACAGAAGTTGGAATCAGAGCATAACTTGGGAATAATCGAGAATAACATTACATGTCTGCTATGAGTGTAGAATGACTAAGTTACGAAGTTCGGATAGCTTAGCGACCTTCCGTTACAGACCCTTAACGTGCGTGCCTTCGAGAGTTTTGAAGTTGATAGGTGCCTTCGCTCTTTCCTGTATGACATGGCGCGTGGGAGAGTTATCCGATCGACTCCCGCACCACCACCTGAGGATCCCGCTCCACCACCTGAGGCTCCAGCTTTACCACCTGCGCCTCCCGTTCCACCCCTAGAGATCCCTGCTCCCTTCCCTGAGGATGGCATTCCTCTACCTGAGGCCGATGCGGAGCCGACTATACCTGTGAGTGCTTCTCAGCTACAGCAGATGCTACAGGCTGTGACAGCAGCACTCCAGGGACAAGGCAGGCACCCAGTTGTTTCACCAGCTCAGGCAGAGCAGGAGCGCGCGAGCGCCTTACTTCGTGAGTTCAGATGGCTTGATCCCCCACGTTTCCAGGGCAAGCCAGATCCGACTGCAACAGAAAGATGGCGCTCCGATGTGGAGAAGATTTTCGATACCATATCATGTACGACCGAGTAGCGAGTTCTGTTGGCAGTATTTTTCTTCCAAGGTGAGGCAGAGCATTGATGGACCTCTGTTACCCGTGTTGCCGGACCTGAGTATGTCTGGACATGGGAGGACTTTATTGACTGATTCGAGGAGCAGTACTTCCCCGACCATATCCGTCGTCAGTGAGCTTTAGAGTTCAAGACTCTGGTGCAGGGAGACATGACTGTGGCGTAGTACGCGGCCTGTTTTGTGGCACTATCAAGATTTGTACCATATATGGTTGATGACGAGGGACGGAAAGCCCGCCATTTTGAGAACGGCTTACGTTACGGCCTTTGAGGTCGTGTCGTTGGGCATGAGCTCCCGACTTTTCAGGCAGTGGTGCGGAGAGATCAGATTTATGAGACTGAGTGGGCGGGTTCTCAGTCTAATCGCGGTCAAAGGAGAGACCAGAAGAGGCAGGCTCCTTCCAGTGATTCCCAGCAGCGTCGACCACAACAGCAGAGGCGCACAGGTCGCCCAGCCTTCCGTGCACCATTAGCACTAGCAGCACCCCCACCACCACTTCAGAGGCAGTTCACCGGCACTTGCTTTAGGTGCGGTGTGATGAGACACCGTTCATGGGAGTGTCTCAGCCCCCAGCAGCAGCAGAGAGGCCCACAGCAGCAGAGGGCTCCACAGAAGCCTCCACTACAACAGCAGAGACCCCCACAGCAGCAGCGACAGCAGCCCCCACCACCGAGGCCACCTCAGCATCAGCACCAGCTTCCGAGGCCACATAAGCAGAGGCAGCAGTTTCGACCACCTCAGCGACCTCATCAGCAGCAGCAGCAGCACACTCATAGGGGACAAGCACCTCCCCAGCCGGCTCAGGCTAGATTCTATGCGGCTCAGCAGGATCCGCAGTCATCCAGGGGAGTCGTTGAGGGTATACTTCTAGTTTCTGTATGCATTGCACGAGTGCTGTTTGATTCTGGTGCATCGCACTCTTTTGTGGCCGAGAGCTTCTGTCGATCGACTGGCTTACTGTTGGAGTCTGCTGGTGAGAGCCTGTCAGTATCGACTCCCTTGGGGAGGACTGCAGTGTTGGGCCGATTTTGCTCGTCTTGCCCCGTTCTGGTTGGGGATACCTTTCTACCTGCTGATTTGTTTGTATTGCTGATGTCCGAGTTTGACGTCATCATGGGCATGGATTGGCTCGCCAAGTACTATGCCATATTCGACTGCGCCGCGAGGACAGTCATGTTCTGTGTACCCGGCGTGCCACAGTTTCAATTCGTTGCAGAGGCCAGAGGAGAGCGGTTGTCTTGTTTGATGTCCTGTGCCATAGAGGAGCCTGTTGCCGCCTGCATCGACCATTTGCCCGTGGTTTACGATTTTCTCGATGTTTTCCAAAAGATTCCTGAATTACCGCCTCGCCGACTCACCGAGTTCCAGATTGATCTCGTGCCCGGTACCGCGCCTATTTCGAAGGCCCCGTATCGTATGGCACCATTGGAGTTACGGAAACTGCAGAAGCAGCTGGACGAGTTTCGAGAGTTAGGTTTTATCCGTCCGAGCAGTTCACCGTGGGGAGCGCCGGTACTCTTCGTGAAGAAGAAGGATGGCTCGTTGAGGCTCTGCGTTAACTATCGCGAGCTCAACAAAGTCACGATCAAGAATAAATATCCGCTCCCTAGGATTGATGATTTGTTCGATCAGTTGCAGGGTGCACAGTTCTTTTCAAATATTGACCTGTGTTCCGGTTATCAACAGATTCAGGTCCGAGATGAGGACATTCTAAAGACAGCATTCAGGACGCGTTACGGTCATTTTGAGTTTCAGGTCATGTCCTTCGTACTGACCAATGCACCTGCAGTCTTTATGTAGCTGATGAACAAGGTCTTCCGCCCTTATCTGGATCAGTTTGTTGTAGTCTTCATCGACGACATTCTGATCTACTCGAGGACCCATGAGGAGCATGAGCAGCACTTGGAGATTACCTTGTAGACCCTCCGCGCACACCAGCTGTATGCGAAGCTAGAGAAGTGTGAGTTCTGGCAGGAGGAGGTGAAGTTCTTCGGTCACGTGGTGACGAGGGAGGGCGTCGTAGTGGATCCCTCGAAGGTCGAGGCAGTGCGTCAGTGGGGTCAGCCCACGACTGCGACAGAGATCCATAGTTTCCTTGGTTTGGCAGGCTATTATCGACGTTTCATTGAGGGTTTTTTTCGTATTGCAACCCCACTGACCAGGTTGACTCGGAAGGGCGTAGAGTTTATTTGGAGTGACTCCTGCGAGCGAGCATTTATGGAGTTGAAGGACTGCCTGACGTCCGCTCCTGTCCTCACTCTTCCCTCTGGGAGTGACGGATTTATTGTATTCACTGATGCCTCACATATCGGTTTGGGTGCTGTCCTGATGCAGCACGGGAGACCAGTGGCCTTTGCGTCTCGTCAGCTCAAGGTCTATGAGTTGAACTATGCTACGCATGATTTAGAGATGGCTGTAGTTGTCTTCGCACTGAAGGTGTAGAGGCACTATCTTTATGGGGTTAGGTTCGAGCTCTTCTCTGATTATAAGAGCTTAAAGTACCTCTTCTCGCAGTCTGAGTTGAATATGAGATAGAGGCGCTGGATGGAGCTCCTGAAAGACTATGATTTTGACCTCCAGTACCACCCAGATAAGGTGAACGTGGTGGCAGATGCCCTCAGCCTCAGCCACGAGGCCTAGTGGCGCATATGATGATCCAGGAGTGACGGATGCTTGAGGATATCGCAGCATATGATTTTGAGTTCAGCCTGCAGTCTTCTATCGTGCAGTTATCGAGCTTGTCGATTTAACCCTCTCTTGTCGCTAGGGTGATCGAGGCTCAGCAGGCTGATGAGTCGTTGCAGAGTTATATGGCTGAGGCGGCATCTGAGAGTCAGGCAGATTAGCAGATTGGTACAGACGGTGGACTTCGCTTCAGAGGTCGATTATGTGTCCCGGATATTCAAGAGTTATGCAGAGATCTTATGACCGAGGCACATCGATCGCAGTTTTCTATCCACCTGGGCTCGACGAAGATGTACCGTGACATGAGGCGATAGTATTTTTGGACGGGGATGAAGCGCTAGATCGCTAGTTTTGTGGCCGAGTGTGACACGTGCCAGCGTGTCAAGGCCGATCATCAGAGACCTCCTGGTCTATTGCAGCTGTTGAGCATCCCGATGTGGAAGTGGGAGCACATGTCGAATGATTTCATTATGGGTTTGTCGAGGACTCAGTGTGGTCATGACGCCATTTGGGTTGTTGTGGATCGTCTGACGAAGTCGGCACATTTTCTTGCGATGCGTGCGACTTGGTCTATGGACCGGCTTGCGAGATTATTTATTGAGGAGGTTGTGAGGCTACATGGTGTTCCAGTCTCGATCATTTCTGACTGAGACTCGAGGTTCACGTCTTAGTTTTGGGGGAGCTTTCAGCGAGCGATGGGGACTGATTTGCAGCTCAGCACCGCGTACCATCCGCAGACCGATGGCCAGACCGAGAGGGTCAATCAGATACTAGAGGATATGCTTCGGGCCTGCGCGATTGATTTCAGGGGTAGCTGGGATGAGCATCTGCGATTAGCTGAGTTCGCGTACAATAACAGTTATCAGGCGACCATCAGCATGGCTCCTTTTGAGGCACTATATGGCAGACCATGCAGATCACCGAGTTATTGGATCGAGGTTGGAGAGCGTCGTCTCCTAGGTCCCGAGCTTGTGCAAGAGACGTCAGAGATTATAGATATCATCAGGCAGAGGATGCGCACAGCTCAGAGCCGACAGAAGAGTTTTGCTGATCGTCGGTGTCGTCCCTTGGAGTTTGATGTAGGGGACCATGTGTATCTCAAGATCTTGCCCATGAAGGGTGTGGTTCGATTTGGAGCGAAGGGTAAGCTTGTCCCGAGATTCATAGGACCTTTTGAGATCACTGAGCGCGTTGGCGCCGTGGCCTATCGGCTTGCCTTGCCATCTCAGTTGTCTGGCGTCCACAACGTTTTTCACAACTATATGCTGAGGAAGGTGGGTTAGACATAATTTTCGTTATTGATTGGCAGCCCGTTGGAGATTCGTGAGGACGCTTCTTACATTGAGCAGTCAGTCCATATCCTTGATCGGAAGGAGCAGGTCCTCAGGACCAAGGTCATTCCGTTGGTGAAGGTGCAGTGGGTTCACCATTCTGTAGAGGAGGCTTCTTAGGAGCGTGAGGCCGAGATTCGAGAGCGTTATCCTCATCTCTTTGATGATTGATCATGTTATGTATTTTGTATCTTATCCCTGATTCTATATGATAACGTTATGTCTCTTCTTCCTCATGAGTTATGCTTAGTTACGTTGATTGTGTAAATTTTGAGGATGAAATTTTTATTATGAGGGGAGAGCTGTAAGACCCGTATCTTAGAACGTACCATTCCATAGACTTCTGCGGTCTTACCGGTCAAATTTCGGCAACCTTCGACCCTTAACCGATAGTCACACGTGACCCTGATTCTTTCACCGTCAACCCGAGTCGACTCAACCCGAGACCAATACCACAGCGACCACACCGTCGCCGCGGTTCTGATGCCGCGCCGAGACGATACCCTGGTCAAGAGTTGTAGACCGACGTTCGGTGCGAGGAAAACACCGCGCGTTGCGAAATCCAAGAGAATCTCTACGATGTGTCACATCAATCATATCAATCCCATCAATCAATCATCCATCAATCCATCACATGTCAAGTACACATCACTCTCACCCCTTTTCCCAAGCAACCACAAAAGTCTTCCAAACCCATGCCTCTCTTACACAAAAAGCCACAAAAGTCAAGCTTTTCTTATAAAGCCCATACCTCTCTTACACAGAAGGCCTCAAAAGTCAAGGATTTTTTACACAACCATCACTCACCACATCCATCCATCACTCTCTCTCTCCCTTTACAACTCCTCTTTTTCTCATTTGCAAAAAAATCCCAAGCTCCATACGTATGGAATTCTCCAAGCATTCCTAAGCTCCAAGTGGCCCACTTTCCTACCCCACCATCTCCCATCTCAACCCTCCATTCCCCATCTCACCCATTGAAGTTGAAGTTAAGGTGCCAAGGAACCCCTAGGAGCAAGAAGATCGGACGGTGGGTGCCTCTATAGGGTAGTTTTTCTCATTTTTATAATGGGCCAAGTGAGGCCCACCGATCCATGGTGTGGATCTCACTTGAGACCCTAAGTTGTGGTCGATGGACCACTTGGATCATCATGATCATTCAATGATGGGGCCATTCTCCATGGGCCCCATCATGATGTTTATTTCTTTAAAAAAGTCATCTAGACCATCCATATTGGTGGGGAAAGGATCCCCACCGTTGATTTTAAATTTTGGTGGTCCCATGTATTATTGAACCCATCCGATTGTATAATTTGTACAAGGGAGGGCTCATAGTGGCGGAGCCCTCCATCACAAAGCGTGTCCCACTCTCCATCCCTCTCTTCCTTTTTATTTCTTTTTATTTTATTTTATTTTATTTTATGTAATAGGTTTGTGTGGCCCACTTGAATGTACCCCATCTTGAGGTATTTTTGTCCAAGTGTCCTTCAAGTGGGGCCCACCTTAAACACATTGTACCCACCCACTCTCCGTGTGGTGGCCCACCTCAATGCATACCCAAGCCTAAACCGTCCAGCGTTTGGGACGCTGGACGTCCCTGTACAAAGGAAAGCACAAATACTACAAAGGAAAGCACAAATACAAGCTTGACTCATAGCCTTGGGAGTGGACCCTTGTGTAGGCTCCACCTTGATGTATATTCCCAATCTAAACCGTCCATCCTCTTACCAGCAGTATTTTAGCCGTGAGCCAAGGATTGGGGTTGATCTGAGCATCTGGTGGGCCATAGCATTGGAAACATTGGTGGTTACCATTGAAGAATTTCCTGCCATTCCTGTGCATCCAAAAATTTCAAACTTCGGACTCATTCCTGTGCATCCACATGGGACCCACAATGATGTATATATTCTAAGTCCACCGTCCAGGAGGACGGTGACACCCACCTTAATGTATTTGTACTTCCACTGTCCAGCGGACGGTGGGGCCCTTGGTGAGATATGTGTTCGGTCCTCACTGTCCAGCGACAGTGGGACCCGCCATGATGCATGTGACGCATCCAGACCGTCCATCCACTTGGGAAGATCATTGTAAGGCATGAGTTGTAGATTGGGCCCGACCTATGATCAAGTGGGTCACCTATGTTTGGGTTAGGCCCATTTGATTTGAATAAAGCCTATGGGTTTAGGCCCATTTGATGTGTATAAAGTCCATGGGATTAGACCCATTTAAAGAAATTTAAGGCCTATGGGAGTGGACCCATTTGATATATGTAAAGGCCCATGGGATTGGACCAGATCGAAGTATTCCAAGGCCCATGGGTTGAGGCTCATTTGATGGACATAGGGGATCCAATTGGTGTGGCCCATCTGTTTCATATAAGGCCCACAGGATTAGGCCCATTTGATATGTATAAGGCTCTTGAGATTGGGCCCATTTGATGCAATCTAAGGCCCACGGGTTTTGACCCATTGCAATGCACATGAGGCCCATTGGTGCGGCCCATTTATGTGGCCCATTTGATGAATAAAAGGCCCATATGATATGGCCCATATGATATATATGTAAAGCCCAATGGGATGAACCTAAGGTCCATTGCAATGTGTAAACCCAACTCGAAGTATATGATAATGTTTACGACGATCGTGCCTTGGATGCAATGTTGGTTTGACGTCCACATTACGAGTGTAATGCTGGCTGGATGTCCACATTACGACTCTCCTTAGGGCCCATTATTAGGCCCGTACTTATTGTGTATAGGCCGTCCAGGCCCATCAGCATTGTAAGGATAGTCCATTTCAATATATCAGGTTTAGTATAGTTCCATGACTCATGATCATACGCATCATATGTGTGCTTGATATGACACTTGACTGATCATAGCATAAGCCTTCGGGCAGGTTGATTATGGGCTCCCGGTTAAGCGATGTTGCCCTACATGAGTGCACGATATGTGCAAGATTTGTTGCATGACTGATAGCGTGATTCATGCATTTCGTATTTGTGTGACATGGTGATTGTACGCCCTAGTGACATCGGGGTCGTAGCCTCCACAGGCGTATCGTGGTTGGCAGGATTGGATACCAAAAATCTTATTTTACATGGGGTGCTATAAATATTCCTGGGTGAAAGTCCCTAAACCCTTATGGTACCAAGAGGTTGCTCCAACGTCTAGACCGAGTGGGTAGATGAGCGTTGAGTGCCGATTACCAGTTGACTGTGCTCTCCACTGTGTTGTGATCGGTTGGAAGGGGGTGAGGCCTTACCCGCCCGAGTTTAGGGGACAATGCTAAGCTGAGTCTGACTAGCTCGAGGAATGGGTCTGCTATCGACGAGTCGCGCCCGATATTGGCAGACGGATAGTGAGGTCTTTTTCACTTACCTTATTGAGCGCTATATGGCAGCAATCTGGTTTAGAGTGTAATAGACCCCGGTGATATCCCATATTTGAGCTGTATTGATGTGTGGACGTAGATGAGGATCTGTATGCTTGAGTTGCATTGTACATCGCATGGCCTTGGGATGGCCGATACCATTCATGTCTTGCATCTCATAGCCTTGGTACGGTTCATGATATTATGGATCCATCTGCATATTCCACATTACTCTGACATTACATGTTCATATTACTACCTTGCGCACACACTTTCACCATCCTCTAAGCTTTTTATAAGCTTATGCATGACTGTTGCGTGCAGGTGACATTGGTTCGCAACAGTGCTGAGGCAGGAGCACGTTGCAGATCGTTTTGGAGTTTTTGTTCTTTACCATTGTATTTCCCTTTATGCTCATTGTACTTGTAAAGTTTTTTATCATAGTGAAAATGTAATGGAGTTCTTGGTTGTTGTTTGTGGGTTATGCCATTGGTTATGCTTATTACGAATCAAACTGACGTTGAAAATCCTCCTCGTAGCATCCCAGGATCGGAACCTGGCGAATGGGAGCTAGGAGTCGAGAATGGGGTTCTACGGCTGCTGTCGGCGCCGGATTCGGCGATCGAAAATTTTGTGATCCCGGTTTCTGAGTTTGGGGCGCGACAACAAGGTTCTGGTTGACTAGACTAGAGAGGGTAAGAATGCTAAATTGAAGGCCCTAGAATCTAGAGTTTTAAAAATGAGAACCAAGTGAAGAGTATTTGGCGTAAGTTCATTACGAATATTATAGAGACAAGACTTTGGTTAGAATTGGCATGAAATTCCTCATTTCGAGACATCTTTTATTGGAAAGATGGACTGATCATGAGAGCGTCTCAAATGGCATTAGAGTCGGGTGAATGAAAGAGCTCAATGAATAAGTAGGGATATGCTTTTGAGTGTATGCCAATGAAGTTCAAGCGAAATTTCATTAGACTGCTATTCGACAAGCTATACTATGTGGGGTAGACATTGGTTCAAGGCAACATGAGTAGATGACCATTTCATAGTGAAATTTATATTTCACATTCATCCAGATCCTTGTGACCTTATGAATATATTGGATGGAAAATAAATACATTTTAATTGCCCTCTAAGGACCTGTTTAGTATGTTATGGTTTGAAGCGAATATAACCTAAACCAAGACCAAAACCTTAACCTAAACCTTTAACCTATAACCAAAACTAAAACCGAAACCTATAACCTAAACCCGAACCCATTCTCAAATCCCAAAACCAATAACCTAAACTTAAACCTAAACCAGAACCAAAACCTTTAACCTAAACTAGAACCAAAACCTATAATTTAAACCCGAACCCATTCTCAAATCCTAAAACCTATAACCTAAACCAAAACCAAAACCTTAACCTAAACCTATAACCTATGACCTAAACCAACACCTATAACCTAAACTTAAACCTTAACCTAAACCCGAACCCATTCTCAAATCCCAAAACCTATAACCTAAACTAAAACCAAAACCTATAGCTTAAACCCGAACCCATTCTCAAATCCCAAAACCTATAACCTAAACTAAAACCAAAACCTATAGCCTAAACCTGAACCCATTCTCAAATCCCAAAACCTATAACCTAAACTAAAACCAAAGCCTATAGCTTAAACTTGAACCCATTCTCAAAACCAAAACCTATAACCTAAACCCGAACCTATTATCAAATCCCACAACCTATAACCTAAACTAAAACCAAAACCTATAGCCTAAACCCGAACCCATTCTCAAATCCCAAAACCTATAACCTAAACCAAAACCAAAACCTATAACTTAAACCCGAACCCATTCTCAAATCCCAAAACCCTAAACCTAAACCTTAACCTTAACCTAAACCTATAACCTAAACCCGAACCCATTCTCAAATCCCAAAACCTATAACCTGAACTAAAATCAAAACTTATAGCCTAAACCCGAACCCATTCTCAAATCCCAAAACCTATAACCTGAACTAAAACCAAAACCTATAGCCTAAACCTGAACCCATTCTCAAATCCCAAAACCTATAACCTAAACCAAAGCCTATAGCCTAAACCCGAACCCATTCTCAAAACCAAAACCTGTAACCTAAACCCGAACCTATTCTCAAATCCCAAAACCTATAACCTAAACTAAAACCAAAACCTATAGCCTAAACCTGAACCCATTCTCAAAATCAAAACTTATAACCTAAACTCGAACCTATTCTCAAATCCCAAAACCTATAACCTAAACCAAAACCTATAACCTAAACTTAAACCTTAACCTAAACCATAACCTTTAACCTAGACCAGAACCAAAACCTGTAACCTAAACCCGAACCCATTCTCAAATCCCAAAACCTATAACCTAAACGTAAACCAAAACCTTAACCTAAACCTATAACCTATAACCTAAACCAATACCTATAACCTAAACTTAAACCTTAACCTAAACCAAAACCTTTAACCTAAACCAGAACCAAAACCTATAACCTAAACCTGAACCGATTCTCAAATCTCAAAACCTATAACCTAAAATAAAACCAAAGCCTATAGCCTAAACCTGAACCCATTCTTAAAACCAAAACTTGTAACCTAAACCTGAACCTATTCTCAAATCCCAAAACCTATAACCTAAACTAAAACCAAAACCTATAGCCTAAACCCGAACCCATTCTCAAAACTAAAACCTATAACTTAAACCCGAACCTATTCTCAAATCCCAAAACCTATAACCTAAACCAAAACCTATAACCTAAACTTAAACCTTAACCTAAACCAAAACCTTTATCTTAGACCAGAACCAAAACCTATAACCTAAACCCAAACCCATTCTCAAATCCCAAAACCTATAACCTAAACCTAAATCAAAACCTTAACCTAAACCTATGACCTATAACCTAAACCAATACCTATAACCTAAACTTAAACCTTAACCTAAACCAAAACCTTTAACCTAAACCAAAACCAAAACCTATAACCTAAACCTGAACCCATTCTCAAATCCCAAAACCTATAACCTAAACTAAAATCAAAACCTATAGCCTAAACCCGAACCCATTCTCAAAACCAAAACCTATAACCTAAACCCGAACCTATTCTCAAATCCTAAAACCTATAACCTAAACCAAAACCTATAACCTAAACTAAAACCAAAACATATAGCCCAAACCCAAACCCATTCTCAAAACCAAAACCTATAACCTAAACCCGAACCTATTCTCAAATTCCAAAACCTATAACCTAAACCAAAACCTATAACCTAAACTAAAACCAAAACCTATAGCCTAAACCGAACCCATTCTTAAAACCAAAACATATAACCTAAACCAAAACCTATAACCTAAACTTAAACCTTAACCTAAACCAAAACCTTTAACCTAGACCAAAACCAAAACCTATAACCTAAACCCGAACCCATTCTCAAATCCCAAAACCTTTAACCTAAACCTAAACCAAAACCTTAACTTAAACCTATAACCTATAACCTAAACCAAAACCAAAACATATAACTTAAACCTGAACCCATTCTCAAATCCCAAAACCCTAAACCTAAACCTTAACCTAAACCTATAACCTATAACCTAAACCAAAACCTATAACCTAAACCCGAACCCATTATCAAATCCCAAAACCTATAACCTAAACTGTGAAGTGAAGGAGTTTGACTGTGAACTGCCTTGAAATGACCGTGAATCAACACAAAATTGTTTCGGACGACCGTGAAATGCATGGGAATGATTATGGTTTGAAGCGAATTGACCGCGAAATGCATGCAAATGACCGTGAAGTGAAGGAGTTTGACTGTGAATGCCTCGAAATGACCATGAATCAACACATAATTGTTTCGGACGACCGTGAAATGCATGGGAATGATCATGGTTTGAAGCGAATTGACCGTGAAATGCATGCAAATGACCTTGAAGTGTAATATCCCGAATTTTTCACTATTTTGGATTTCTAAAAATCCTTAATTTTTTTTATTTAATTAACTTATAATATCACTTAATGACCATTAACACTCAATATTAGTTTATGCAGGAGGTGGTACCAGTAAAGAACCACACAAGTCCGATTAATTAACCGTAGGAAGTCAACGAATCTGCTTGATCGCTTGAACATCAGGTGTAGCCCCATAATTTACTCACATAGGACCTAAATCTAACTGAACCGTCGTTAACTAATCAAGACAAACATAACTAAATTAAAAGTCTAACCCGAGCCGAGTCAGATGAGGCCCGGATCTTAACTAATAAATCAAATCAACCCTTGTAACGTCCCGTCCAACCAGCACAGTGTCCTGGGGCGTCCACGTAGGATTTATCGTAAGACCATTTGTTTAAACCACTCGTGGTGGGGTACCATAAGTTAATTAACCCATGATTAGCCCGTTAGAGCAGACCAAACAGGTCATGATAGGACCTAATGCGGGCCGCTAAGCCAGCTAGCCATTTACACTAAGCGTCAGCCCATACGGGTTATACCGCGGCGCAGGAAGGTCAGAAAATTATAAAACTTAAGGAAACCATATATCTCACTGGGCTTGGAGTCCATCATAGACCACGGACTCATTAGACACTCAGAAGTTAATTATCCGAGCCGTTCCAACAACACTTGTCAACCCACCCAAGGCTAGAGTTGAAATCTAACATGTGTCAATGAAAATTGAGATATAAGACTTTTCAGCCGTCGAATTTCTTCAAAATTTATGGTGAAAGTCTAATATAGTGTCCTACACTCGTCCACAAAATCTGAAACCCGATCATGGCACGGTAACCGTTGATTGCAAATCAGACTCATACGATCAAACCAAATGTCCGATCGTTCCCAAAATTTACATGGCCCTTCATTGGAACATGATCCACCCATCCTATAAGTTTCATGGTCAGGGAACCACCAGAACCTCTCCAATCACTAGAATAGACTCTACAGGGCCACTTAAGGATCGGGACCATATGGTCAAACTCCATATCCGATCGTTTTTAAATTTTACATGGCCCTTCATCGGGCCATGGAGCACCTATCCTGTAGTGTATATCATATGTACACCCTATAGTGGGCCCTAGAGCTTAGAAAGATCCTCTCATAAGTCTAGTATAGTAAAAACCCAACACTTGAGGCCATTTCCAATAAATCTGAAATTATAAAAAGGCCTTCTTTTGGGCACCCCTCTCCCCATAGGATTTTTGCCCTAGGAAAAGAAAGAAAGAAAGAAAAAGAGAGAGAAAGAGAAAGAGAGGAAGAAAGAGTGAAAGGGAGGGTGAAGGTGAGCAAGGTGGACCTTGGATCAAGGTGGGGCCCAAGGAGAGCAACCCCAACAACTTCATACCTCTCCTCTAAGAAGAAACCCTCATCCAATGACGTTCTTTCATCCCGTTGAGCATCTAGGTAAGCTCCATCACCTATTTTTCTTAAAACCCTTATGATGAGGGGATTTACATGGAAACCTAACCTCCAAATATTGCTTTAGGGATTCCGACGATCAACCCCCGAAATTCACATCTCTTAGGTCATTTTTTGAATCTCCAATGATCCATAGGTGCGGACTATTACTCTTAGGTGGTCTAGCACCAATTCTACTATGAGATTAATGATTTTGATTACCTTGATGCTATGTTGAAAGGTCTAGAAAAACCCTAGGGATTTCATAATGGTTGGAGTTGCATGCAAGAATGTGATTTGGCTCTTTATGATGTTTGTACTTGCCTCTCATGTGAATGTGTGTATGTATGACCACATGCCTGTATTTGTATGATTTTTCCAAATGTTGTTGCTTCTTGGTATGCATGAACTATTACTATTGTGCTTATGATGTCTCAAGGTGGAGGAAATATTAATTTCCTCATATTAATTTCCTCTCCAAACTACACACTTCACATGCACTATGCTTCGTGACCATGAATTCTTGCTTAGTAGGATTATCTATATTTTTAGGTAGCGATGCATGAGAATATGATCTTATGACTTGGTTGTTATCTTGGATTGTTGGCATACTATATTTTCCCTTATACTATTGGGTTGGCCAGGAACAAATCGAGAGACGGTAGTCACATCGGTAGGACTAAGTCATGGAGGGACCCGCGGGTTTGAATGAGTGTGTTCGAGCGGCTATAGTTTGACTACATGGGTCTCTTGTACCCAAGGTCGCTCGTTCCATACTTGCCTGACTTGTGCAGTCCTGCCTACTCACTGGCAAATCTTGTTTGTTAATCCTGTTTGCACACCTATATATGGAACCTGGAACACCCCGCAACCGTTGTAGCCCATTAATAACTCACTTAAAATTGGTCCACAGCCTCATGAGCCGGGCATGGTGGAATGAGACACTGTGTCTGAGCTGTCGGCCTACGCTGGGGTGCCGAGGCTCTCCGTAGTGACCGCGAGCAATCCCTTTCTCCTGGCACTCCTCATGTGCATGAAGTCGGGGATGAGGAACCCGACGGGATCACAGACTGCGAGGACTCAGCCTCACGCATTGGGGGGTCTTGGCATCGCAACCCGTTTAGGGTATTGATACGTGGGGTGTATCGGTTTTCCAAACTTGCTGGATGAATGGACTTAATTAATAACTTGGCTAACATGATCGCATTGCATCGCATTAGTTAAGGTGACGACTCGGAAGTCGAGGTCGCAATGAGGGAGTGTTGACATACGCGATCGTTAGATGGAGTCGCTCGAGAGAGCGTTGTGGCGAGGGCATGCATCATATCATTCCGCATTCATGCATTTAAATAAGAGTTAATATGAATTGATGATTGTCTGTATTTCATTAAATTCATATTATAATTGATGCATGTTAAAACTTAAGACTAATAGCACCCACTGAGTTGATCACTCACTCCCACTCTGGGACGGTGTTTTAAAACACCAACCAGACCTTCTCATAGATGCAGGTGATGCGGAGTAAGGGGAGCATGGTGATGTTGCTCTCGACAAGGATTTGTCATACTTCCAGATGATGGATGGTTCTCCGCCAGCTTGATAGGTGAGATTGGATCGCTGAGCAGTGGGCTCAGCTCTAATCTTTTGGACATTTTATTTTTGTTGTGATTTTGTCGGGTGTCGCTGTGTGCGACTCTTCTATTCTTTTGGACATGTATATGTATATATATATATATCTATATATTTGAGTTGCTTTCATTTCAGTGGATTGTTTGGTTATGTGTCATGTTCTAGAAAATTCCAAGTTGCGCAATTAAACATGATTAATCATAAAACCATAAAATTGATGAAAGTGACACTGGGGGACTCGGGAGTCGAGTGTATACATGACCCCCGATTTCCAGGGCGTTACATGAAGTGAAGGAGTTTGATTGTGAAATGCCTCGAAATGACCGTGGATCAACACGGAATTGTTTCGGACGACGGTGAAATGCATGGGAATGATCATGGTTTAAAGCGAATTGACCGCGAAATGCATGCAAATGACCGTGAAGTGAAGGAGTTTAATTGTGAAATGCCTCGAAATGACTGTGAATCAACACAAAATTGTTTCGGACGATTGTGAAATGCATGAGAATGATCATGGTTTGAAGCGAATTGACCGTGAAATGCATGCAAATGACCGTGAAGTGAAGGAGTTTGACTGTGAAATGGCTCGAAATGACCGTGAATCAATACGGAATTGTTTCGGACGACCATGAAATGCATGGGAATGATAATGGTTTGAAGCGAATTGACCGCAAAATGCATGTAAATGACTGTGAAGTGAAGGAGTTTGACTGTGAAATGCCTCGAAATGACCGTGAATCAATGCGGAATTGTTTCGGACGACCGTGAAATGCATAGGAATGATCATGGTTTGAAGTGAATTGACTGCGAAGTGCATGCAAATGATCGTGAAGTGAAGGAGTTTGACTGTGAAATGCCTCGAAATGACCGTGAATCAACACGGAATTGTTTCGGACGACCATGAAATGCATGGGAATGATCATGGTTTGAAGCGAATTGACCACGAAATGCATGCAAATGACCGTGAGGTGAAGGAGTTTGACTGTGAAATGCCTCGAAATGACCGTGAATCAACACGGAATTGTTTCGGACAACGGTGAAATGCATGAGAATGATCATGGTTTGAAGCAAATTGACCGTGAAATGCATGCAAATGACCGTGAAGTGAAGGAGTTTGACTGTGAAATGCCTTGCAATGACCGTGAATCAACACAGAATTGTTTCGGACGACCGTGAAATGCATAAGAATGATCATGGTTTGAAGTGAATTGACCGCGAAATGCATGCAAATGATCGTGAAGTGAAGGAGTTTGACTGTGAAATGCCTCGAAATGACTGTGAGTCAACACGGAATTGTTTCGGATGACCGTGAAGTGCATGGGAATGATCATGGTTTGAAGCGAATTGACCGCGAAATGCTTGCAAATGACCGTGAAGTGAAGGGAATTGACCGTAAAATGCCTCGAAATGACCGTGAATCAACACAAAAACGTTTCGCATGGCCGTGAAATGCATGGAAGTGATCATGAATTGAAGCAAAATGATCGTGAAATGCATGTAAATGAAATGAACAAAATTGACCGCTAAGTGAATGAAATGAATTTTCGATCATCGAGCTGATAAAATCTTGAAAAATAACTAGATTGGTTGGTTAAAGTAGCTTCTCCTACCCCAAAATCATATAGGGTACATTAAGTAACTAATTTTAGTTTAGAAAATATTCTTGTTAAATGAATAAAGAAAGAAATGGAAAAAAAGAGAAAAAAAATTTATATGCTTATATATACATATTTATATAAGTATGTGTTGGAGAAAATTATAAGTAGAAAAAAGCTCTCCATGAACAAAAAAATAAAAAAAATAAAAAATAAAAAATCTATTGCTACGGATTTTAGCTACGGTTAATATCTGTAGCCACAGGGACCATACTATGGGCGTGGCCCCGCCAGATTGGCGTGGCCGCGCCGGACAGGCCAGCAAGTGGCGCGTGGGGCGCCAGTTCGGCACGCCCACCCTGTGTGGAATCTTTTGCTACGGATTATGGTATCTACGGCTACGATTATAATCCGTAGCCATAGGTCTGACCGTAGCAAATGTCATTATCATTCTGCTTTAAACGTCTACCGTTGAAACCCTTTTAGGGGTCACGGAAGTTTTGGATTATCACAAATTTTATTTTTCCTATTCATCCAGGTCTTTGTGACCTCATGAATAGATTGGATGGAAAATAAATGTTATGGTGGGCCCTACAAAAGTTTCAACAGTGAAAATTAATTTCCTGCTGCTCTTTGTGGTGTGGTCCAGTTGATCTTTGGATATGATTTTTTTTTTTGGAGGATAATTTCGCTGCTCTTTGTAGTGTGGTCCAGTTGATCTTTGGACATGATTTTTTTTTTTTGGGATAATGCTCTGAAATGATCTCGTAATATGGATGAACGTTGTGGATAAAATAAATACATAACTGTAGGGCCCATGTAACGTTGATCTCTTATGAACCATTCGTATAACTCGGAGTTCGATGAACGTAAGTGCTCGTCTTCAAGCAGCGTCCGATCCGCTTAAAGGAAAAGGTAGAGGCATTTTCGACCTTTGGGGAGGTGTCCGTACTCTTGGGGAGTATACGTGGAAAGTAAAATGGGGTGGGCTTCCTCTCGAAAATGAGCCATATACTGGTCGAACAGTTGGAAATTTCTCTTACCAAAATAAATGAAATCACTCAGTAGAATAGTCTCTACGGAACTCTTGTGCAACCCATATTCCGTGGAGTCGAGGAAGGAAACGGATTGGCTACTGCCCCTGCAAACAGCCCGTGGCTGGTGTTCGGTGATCTCTAGGCCTACCATAATGTATATATTTCATCTAAGCCGTTCATCTAATTTTATAGACCATTTTAAGCTTGATCTAAAATATTAGAGAGATAAAAAATCTCATGTGGCCACACCACAGGAAAATAATAGTGATTGGATATCTTTCATTAAAATTCTCCTAAGGCCCGTTATACTGTTTATTCAACATCCAATATGTTAATTAGGGGAAGGGAAAAAACAAAGATCAGGTTGATCCGAAACTTTTATGACCCCAAAATTTTTTTAATGATCAATGTTCATTCAACACTATTTCATATAATGTAGTCCACTTGGGATTGTTGTATACCTACTTTTTAGTTTCATAATATAAAATGAACTAGAAAATAGATGGACGGTATGGATGAAGCACATACATCATGGTGGGGCCCACGGAGCACTGACCACCAGCCGTTGGCTGGTGGCGGGGGAGTAGCCGATCCGATTCCGTCGAGGAATACACGCAGAGAATCAGAGCCATTGGTCTAGTGGTGTATACAGTAATCAGTTCATAATTAAAAAGATCAAGTATATTGGAAGATCTTATCCATCCGAATGTCATACTTCAACTTGAGCGGTTCAAAACAGATTTAAAGATTGACGGAAGTGATGTTGATAATAGTATTATATCAATATATTTTAAATCATGGACAATCGACCATCTTTAAAACAAAATTAACGGTTCCGATCGATATCTTCCTTCACTATACCATGCCCGTTGGAAAGTAAGTTTCATGGAATCTCAATGGAGGTTACTTCACTGAATAACGGCTTACTCTTAAAACGACACGCGTCAAAAATCAAATGGTTGTACATCAGCCTACATATAAAAGCGAGATCAGAAGGAAAAATACAAAAAATCTCAGTGAGGCGCTCTTTCTTCTTCTTGGCAAATGGGGAAAGAAGTGGAGTCGGAGATTTCCAGCTGCATCGAAGTATCAGCTCTGCATTTCGCCTACGAATCTCAGAATCCTATTTTCGCCAATTTCAATGTCAAGATCTCTCCCGGATCTCGGTGTCTTCTCGTCGGCGCCAATGGATCTGGTGCGTTCGGTTCCGTTTCTCTGAATTCCCGTCAGTTTACAGTCGAAAATTTGCCCTAATTTCTAAATTTATCTGCGAATCACCTTTTTAGGTGTAAGATTGCATGAAATTATAGCTTTCAAACTTGAAAACTTGAATAAACTAGCTCGGTTGACTTTTTTGAGTTCGCATACTGAAATTCAGTAGTATTTGATATTTAGAAGATATAAAATTTGTAAATCTTGGAGAATTGAGCCGATTTTTGTTAGTTTTTGAGTTTTGTTGAAGCGAGTCGAGTTGGCCGAATCTTGATGAAATCTGATAAAAGAGAATCAGTTCTCGACCACGGCATGAAATCTAGCTTTTCCATCCTAAGTATTCTCAGTCGAGATGAATTGTAGTCTTTTAGATGTTATATCTGGTATCTGTTCTCGGATTCGGTTATCCCTTTTTCATCAAGGAGGAATTATCTGTTCATGACCAGGGTGTGAATGATGTCCTGTTGTGATCAGTTTGTGCAGGTGGGGCCCTTGCTTTGGTTATCCAGACCAACGGCCCCACTCTTATGAGGGACGGCCCCACTCTGATGAGGGAGGCTCCCTGATTCGATGCTTGATTCATCTATTAGAGGCCTAAAAATAGATGACTGAGCGTGCATTTGGTTGCACGGAATCTCATGAAATTTCATGATTTGTAATGATTTATCAGTCTAAATCTGTGCAGAATATCATGAAATTTGGGGCAACCAAACACATCCTATGGAAACAATATGGCAAGGATCTGGAGAAAAGGCTCAAGATTGGAATGCTCGGATATTCTGATCTGGAAAACTTTTTGGCACCCCATATGTTGTGACCCAGAAGATCAACAGCATAGATCAGTGAACAGTGTGCCTGCTTGTACAAAACATGTGTTTCAGGCACTGTTCACATCCTGATGCATTTGGACCAGATAATTCTTCTTTCTTGGAACGCTAATGCTGTTAGATGCAATGAATTATAGTTTTTCTTATTTAGTTATTGGCATCATGGAAATGTTGTTCCTTCTATCCCAGTTGCCTGTGTCTATTTTTAGCAGTCTATTTGCAGTCACCTGCATCCAATTCCTCCATTTCACCCGAAGCGCAGTCGCCCCATCTTCTAATTCAGGAAGTTCCATTCCATATGTAGGTTACATATTACTCTTTGTTTGCCATTCCCTATACTTTGAATCAATGCATTCATGAGCAGCAAGGATCTCACCGCAGGTCTTCCATGCATGAATGCATCTAGCGATTTGAGACTACTTTGCCTAGTACCTTATCCTCATTTCCAAAATCTTTGCCAATGTTTTGTAAGAACCTCCAAGTCTTTTAGACTTTCAGCCCCTTCTTCCTTGTGGACCGACACAACAATGAAAAAAGCCTAAATCTCGAAGTTACTCTTGTTGTAGAATTTTTGAGACAAAATGAAGGTTTTCCTCTTTCACCTCCTCTCAAAATTATTGGTAGAACATGTGGGGAAGCCATTGGCCTTGGAACCTTGTTTCTTCCCAATCTGGTAATCATAGATTTCACCTCTTCCTCCTAGATGGGATAGTATGTTCGATCCAATTTGCAGCTTCTCTGGACAAGTGATGAAAATGCAAGTTATTGAGCAAAGGTCATTCCCATCCCTCTTATGAAAGAAGATCCAAATAGAAATTCACAATCAACTCACAACATTTTGACTACTCTTTGATCCCTTTACCATATGCTATCAAGCTGTGTATACTATAGCATCTATTATGTGGAAATTTTGGTGTTTTTGTTATCTTTCTTTGAAGTATACTGCCCTAGATCTTCGCTGCCACTCAATCTCCTCCTTTTTTAACCTTCTTTTTTATTCTAGCTTTAGCAGGTTTCATGAAGCCATCTCTTCCTCAAAATAGGACCACCTTATTCCTCCCTATTCAATATATATGATTGCATTCTAGATCTTGGCTTTCTTTTTAGGTGCCTGATGTTGTTAATACACTTGCAGGGAAGACCACTTTGCTGAAGATACTGGCAGGCAAGCATATGGTCGGAGGAAGGGATGTAGTACGGGTGCTTAATGGGTCTGCTTTTCACGATACCCAACTGGTCTGTAGTGGTGACCTTGCCTATCTGGGAGGTTCTTGGAACAAAACCGTTGGTTCTGTTGTAAGTGAGCTTTCCTATTTACTTAGTTACTTGAAAATAATTGTGATTATCCTCCTTGGCATTCTTTTGTCTTTTCTTTTAAAAATTAATGCAAGTAGACATGCATTGACAAAGAGCAGAATTAACTATTCTGTTACAATAATTATCTAGTTTGTACAAACTCTTGGTTGAATTCTTAGCATTCCAATTGATTTTGTGGACATCGTGTGCATTTTTTCTAGGAGTATCATGGATATGTTGCGCAAAGATAGAAATATTTTTGTCTTCTCCTAATGCTTTCTTGGCATGTAGAGCAGAACTAGGTATGTTGAGTGCATCACAAGCAGTGGTTTGGTCACTCAACCATGATCCCATGTGCACAGACAACCCCTTGTATCATTTTTACAGAGTGATCAGTATCCATTCTGTCTTCTCAATAAGATAATTCTACCTCCATGGTCGTTGTCATCTAACACTGTATGACAATATGCATGCACCTCATATGAGCAGCATACAGAATCATGCATCAGATAAGATCTTATCCTGGATTTTGAGCTGCCATGAAGGGTTTAATAGAATTTTCCTTTACAACCTTTGACTGCAGGGAGAGGTTCCACTCCAAGGTGATTTCTCTGCCGAACACATGATTTTTGGAGGTATGCCATCTACAACAAAACTGTAGTGTGCAGCCTTTGGTGCTATATATTATTCATTTCTTTTCTTTCTTTATTCTCATCTGTATTCTTCTGTCATCTTCCAACAATATATTTGTTTGTACCAATAAAAGCTATTTTTCTCATTTACGAATGCCTGGAGCAAAGTGAAGAGTGCTTTCTTCTTCTTCTTCCTTAAAGAGGGGTGAGATTATTATTATTATTATTATTATTATGATGACAGGGTGTCTCTGCCCCTTTTTAAGGCAGGACTAATCCCTGTGGGTGCACGCAATCACCCTACAAACCACGTGCAGAGGGGACAAGAATTTTGTTGAACATAAAATACAGCTATTTTGCTCATTTACAAATGCCTGGAGCAAAGTGAAGAGCTTTTTTTTTTTAAATGATGACAGGTAGTCCCCACCCCTTTTTAAGGTGGCACTAATCCCTACGGATGCACACAATCACCCACAAACCATGTGCAGAGGGACAAGAACTTTGTTGAACATAAAATACTTTCTTCTTTAAGGTTTCCAATAAATTCGTTTATTGACAGGACTACTATGTTGATATACAGTTCTATTCTGATTTCTTTAGATACATACAACAGATTTCAATTTTTATTAGGATCAGATTTCCAGTCATCCCAATAATATATGTACTTTAGGATGAATGATGTAGGACGGCCTAATCTAACCTCAAATGATCATGGTATTTGAAAAGGGGCAGAATCATGCAATCTTAAAAAAAATAAAAAATTATCAGCCTGATTCATACATCATAAGCACAAGAAAGAAATAAGGTTAATATAGCATTGATTAGGGCCATCCATCACAAACATGAAGTGTTGAATCTTAAAATCTGAATTTAATTGGATCTGGCGAAAGATAGAACTTTCGTCTTGCAATAGGTCCGTCTAACGATCCAAGTGGATTTTCTAATCCAGAAAAATAGGAATTTCCTGGATTGGAAATTTGAAAAATTCAGAAAAAAAAATATGGTGGTTCTTCAAATGTAGATCTGGATGATGGGTTTTATGTGGGGATGAAAAGGGAATGAGAATCCTTTGAGATTAGGACAAAAAGAGGAAAATGAGGTTAAAGAGGAGAATATCTTGAGAAAAGAGAGAAGGAGAAAGAAGTAGGGGATGAGAAAATTGTTTACCTGGGCATCACGCCCTCTTCCAATCACTGGAAGTCGAAGACGAGATCGTCAGAAGCCAAAAGCTCTTTTTTTTTTTTTTTTTCTTTCATAAATATAACATAATGTGCTATGAGTTTAGGGCAACCCTTATAAAATTCGTAATTACATGAAATTACCAAAATATCCCTTCTAAAAAAAAGTTTCATAAAAAAAGAAATTCGCACAAAATTGTGCACAAATTATCTTAAAACATAATTAATTCAAATGGTCATAAACTAAATGTAAATTTAAGATGCCCAATGGGCCCCGATGATAGTGCCATGAAGGTGGTGTAATGAAGGTGGGCCGTGACGATCCAACGGTCCGATCACACCCTCCTCGCGATCCAATGGTCTCAATGCCTCCTCTAAGCAACTTACACATGTCACAAACACATGTGTAAGGTCTTCAACCTCTAGAGACCTGACCCGTATCCGTCATCTAACCACATTGACATGGGTAATGCACGTCTCTTGCATTGATATACTTTGAATGGCATGGTGTCCGCATCAACTCCCCTCGGGTGAGAAGATCTCGACTCTGGCGAGATAAAACTCTTGTGCTTTTCTAACAAATCTAGATCTAGTCGCTGCAACTCTGCTTCCGTCAACCATGTACAGTCGGATGATGGTCTGTTCTTCCACTTCACTAAGTACCTCTGAAATCCACCGTCTCGAGTGGAAACAATTTGCTCATCCACAATTCTTTCAATTTCTTCTCTTATCTCAGGTATAGTAGGCATAGGTGGTGTAGGTTGGGAAGAAAATTCAGAAATTGTGGCCAATGGTTTGGAACAAAATTAGGGTCTATGGGATGGCTTGAACAAGGCATTAGATCCTCCACATTGAATGTTGAACGAATCCCCATGCGAGGTGG
This sequence comes from Magnolia kwangsiensis, assembly GCA_037074715.1. Taxonomy (NCBI): domain Eukaryota; kingdom Viridiplantae; phylum Streptophyta; class Magnoliopsida; order Magnoliales; family Magnoliaceae; genus Magnolia; species Magnolia kwangsiensis. The sequence goes on along the minus strand of CM073574.1, from coordinate 37,173,154 downwards.
AAGATCTATCACATACGCATTGGACCCAATTTTTTTCAGAATTTTAAATGGTCCAGAACTGCGTGCTTGTAACTTTTTAACGGTACCCTGTGGGAACCGTTCTGGCCTCATCCTAACCATTACATAATCACCCTCATTAAATTCTTGAATTTTACAATGTAAGTCCGCTGAAATTTTATATTGTTCATTACTTACATTTATCCGCCCCCTTATCTCTCTGCATGCAACTCATGAATGTGATGGGACAATGCATCGGCTGACTCCGAGGTCCTCTGGGTGACTGACATAGGTAACAAATCTATGGGTAGTCTAGGTTTATAACCACTAACAATCTCGAATGGACTCATACCCGTAGACCTATTAACTGAACTGTTATATGCAAACTCGACGACTGGCAGGACTAAGTCCTAAGTTTTAATGTGTTCACCCACTAAACATCGTAATAGATTTCCGAGACTTCGATTCACTACTTCAGTTTAGCCATCAGTTTGAGGATGGTAGGCAGACGAGAACTGGAGTCTCGTACCCATCATATGTCATAATGTCTTCCAAAAATAACTAGTAAACCGGACATCCCTGTCAGACACTATGGTCTTAGGAAAACCATGTAATCGAACCACCCCCTCAAAGAAAATCTTAGCTATGTTGGACGCATCAGACCTTTTAGAATAAGGTAGAAAGTGGGCTATTTTTGAGAAACGGTCCACGACCACAAAAATGGAATCGTGCTTTTTAATTGTCTTGGGAAGTCCAAGCACAAAATCCATACTGATGTCTTGCCACGGTGCGTGTGGCACTGGCAATGGCATGTACAATCCAGCATTCTGCTTCTTCTGTTTTGCCAGTTGACATGTTCGACATTGCCCTAAAATTTTGGCTACATCTCGCTTGAGACTTGGCCAATAAAATCGATCATCCACTAGGGCGATGGTCTTATCTCGACCAAAATGGCCAGCAATACCTTCAGCATGAAGCTCCCAAACAAGGAAATCCCGGAGGGAAGTGCGGGGAATACAAAGTCGGTCTCTTTTGAAAAGGAAATCATCTTTCAGCACGAACTCACCTGAACTATGCTGGGCACCTAAGAGTGACACGTATGTTCCCCCAAAATCCGGACACCTGGGATACTCGTCCATCAATTGCTCAAACCCGACAACTTCTACACTCAAGGAGTTGAGCAATGCCACTCTCCTACTAAGGGCATCGGCTGGTTTGTTCTCGATCCCGACTTTATGTTTCAAGACAAATGAATATTACTGAAGAAACGCTGCCCACTTAGCATGCCTTGGGTTAAGCTTCTTTTGGGAATTCAAATACCTTAAAGCCTTGTGATCAGAAAACAAGACAAATTCTTGCGGTAGAAGATAATGACACCAATGACGTAACGACTGCACAACCACATAAAATTTTTTGTCATAGGTGGAATACTTTTGTTTTGCCTCATTCAGTTTCTCACTGAAATAGGCAACTGGATGACTCTCTTGGCTTAATACTCCTCCTATACCTACACCTGAAGCATCACACCCTACTTCAAAGACTTTAGAAAAATCTGGAAGACGTATGATGGGAGCCTCTATCATCTTGCCCTTAATATCTTTGAATGCCTTAGCTGCGGCTTTAGACCATATGAACTCTCTCTTTTTAATGCAATCAGTAATGGGAGCCATAATAGTGCTAAACCCTCAAATGAACCGACGATAAAATGTGGCTAAGCCATGAAAGCTTCTCACTTCATGTATGTTCAGCGGTTCAGGCCAGTCAGCTATGGCTTTGACTTTTTCTAGATCTGCTCGCATTCCTACAGACGACACTATGAACCCTAAGAAGACAACTCTATCAGACAGGAATGAACATTTCTTAAGGTTCGCACATAACCTCTCCGCCCTCAGGACACTACAGACCTGCCTCAAGTGGTCGAGATGCAGTTCTTTAGTGGTACTATATATGAGTATGTCATCAAAATAAACCACTAAGAATTTCTCCATAAAGGGTCTCAAAACCTGGGTCATCACACACATAAAAGTACTGGGTGCATTAGTCAAGCCAAAGGGCATGACCAACCACTCGTACAACCCATCCTTCATCTTGAAGGTTGTCTTCCACTCATCTTCAGGGTGTATGCGTATCTGGTGATACCCGCTCTTGAGGTCTATCTTGAAAAAAATTATGGATCTAGCCATCATGTCTAACATATCATCAAGCCTCGGTATCGGAAACCGATACTTGATCGTGATCTTATTAATGGCCCTACTATCCACACATCCGCCACGTACTATCTTTCTTAGGCGTTAATAGCGCTGACACGGCACATGGACTCATGCTCTCATGGATGAAACCTTTTTTCAGTAGCTCATTTATCTGTCTATGCAACTTTGCATGCTCTGCAAGATTCATCCTGTAATGAGGAAGGTTTGGTAAAGTAGACCTCGAGACGAAATCAATGGCATGCTGGATGTCCCGCATAGGTGGAAGCGCATCCGGTAAATCCTCAGGGAATACATCACTGTACTCCTCAAGAACCGAAGTCATCTCAGGGGGTAACTCTACATGAACCTCGGGTGTAACTTCCCTAGCCATTAGGGCATACACCATCGAATCATCCTGTCTCTTTCTCAAACTCTTTTGCATTTATGATATGTAGAGACTTCGGAATAGATTTCCTCACATCCTTCCTTGACTCACTCGTTTTCACATCCCTAGCCTTGTCCATGTAGCTCTTGGGTGGTAATGGATTAATCTTGATTTTCTTGCCCTCATGCGTGAATGTACACACGTTCGAGCGACCAAAAATCGTGACATCTCTATCGTATAACTACGGCCTCCCTAGAATGATGTGACCTACATCCATAGGTAAAACATCACATCACAACATATCTTTATATGAACCGATTTGGATGGGGACTAAATATTGCTGGGACACAGGCATAAAAGACGTGTCAACCCAAGAAACCTTGTAGGGTTGAGGGTGAAGGATGAGTTTCAAACCCAAACGAGTGACTGTGCTAGCTGAGACCACGTTGGTACAACTACCACTATCCACATGACTTTGCAATTTTTGTCACCGCTCTTGATAAACATGTAGAAAATTGTGCTTCTGCGCCAATCATCACTCTCTTTGGCCTGCGCTAAAGCATATCTAACTATAGCTAGTGGTGCAGTCTCTGATTTTTTTTCTTCATAATCACTAGCACCTATCTCTGGATGATATTCCTCAACTTCATAATCACCCATGTCATCCGCATTTTCATTTGACTCGTCTATGACTAAGGCTTTCCCGCAAGTCTTTGCTGTGCACTGGTATGCGAAATGACCTGTACCTCCGCACCCATAACATCTCAAGTGACTACCACTGCCAGGATTGGCACCAAGGACACTTTTGCCCTTATCATCCTTAGGCTTAGGCGGTGCACTAGCCTGCACCCTAGGTTGACTTCCAATGTTAGGTTTGGTTCCCTGAAAATCAGATCTAGCAGTAGAGTCTCAGGACTCAAAGCACCTTGTGACAGGAGACTTTAGGTAAAGTTCTAACTCCTGTACAACTTGGTAAGCCTGATCCAATTCACTCACTGCTTGGGTCATAAGCTCACGCTGCAGATCCATGTGAAGACCCACCTTGAAACGCGCCAGCGTCACTAAGGGATCCTTCTGAATATCACATCGCATCATATACTCTTCAAATTTTGCAATGTAATCTGCAACCGACATAGATCATTGGCGTAATGCTTGCCACTGATCTAGGAGCTTTTGACGGTAAGAGAGGAAGATATTTTTCCTTTAATAATTCCTTCATCTCTACCCAATGTGCGACTGGGACACCTCCTGATCTCTCGATCCTACGCTCCGTATTTGTCCAAAACAATTTAGCTTGACCCACAAGTTTCATTTTTGCAAACCGCACCTGTCGATTTTCAGACATCTCATTCCATTCGAAATAATGGTCCATATCTGTTAACCAATCAAGGAATGCTTTTGGGTCAAGACGCCCATCAAAACTAGGAGCATCTACTTTAACACCCTTTAAGACCCTCTCATCGACATCATAACGGTCTTGATACTCGACAGCAGGCTGCGGATTTCGCGCCCCTCCACATCCTACCCCTCGGCCACGTGCTCCACGACCTCTACCACGATTTCCTACCCGTTCCTCAACTACTCCCCCTACGTGAGACTGTTCATCCCCTCCAATGTCGGGGATTTCTCTTAAGGATGCTTCTATCTGATCCATACGGGTATTCGTGTTCTTAGATTGCTCCTCAATGGCGGCCAAACGTTGGTTGATCGTGTTCATCATCTCAGTCAACTGTTCCATATTGAAAATCGGGTGTAGACCAAATCCTTTACCAGTTCGAGTGGGCATACACAATAAGACTCGACTTAGGTTTCCTAAAACACGACTCTAGAAAATTGTTTGACACAAGACTATAGACACCGATGATCCTAACCTTTAGAATGATGCAAATGTGAAAAAATTTAGATCTAGAATTTTTTTATTTTATCTTCTTTTTTTTTTTGTGCAAATCTGAAAATTTCAAATCTAGACTCTATATGCGATACATGAAACCCTAGAAAAAAATAATAATAAGAAGAAATAAAAATAAAAATCTAGACCTTGATAACTCGATCTAAGATGACCCAATGCAAGAACCTAAGCTCTGATACCAAAATTGATGTAGGACGGCCTAATTTAACCTCAAATGATCATGGTATTTGAAAAGGGGCAGATTCATGCAATCTTAAAAAAAAAGAAATAAATATCAGTCTGATTCATACATCATAAGCACAAGAAAGAAATAAGGTTCATATAGCATTGATTAGGGCCATCCATCACAAACATGAAGTGTTGAATCTTAAAATCTGAATTTAATTGGATCCGGAAAAAGATAGAACTTTCGTCTTGCAATAGGTCCGTCTAACGATCCAAGTGGATTTTCTAATCCAGAAAAATAGGAATTTCCTGGATTGGAAATTTGGAAAATTTAGAAAAAAAATATGCTGGTTCTTCAAATGTAGATCTAGGTGATGGGTTTTATATGGGGATGAAAAGGGAATGAGAATCCTTTGAGATTAGGAGAAAAAGAAGAAAATGGGGTTAAAGAGGAGAATATCTTGAGAAAAGAGAGAAGAAGAAAGAAGTAGGGGACGAGAAAATTGTTTACCTGGTCCTCACACCCTCTTCCAATCACTGGAAGTCAAAGACGAGATCGTCAGAAGCCAAAAGCTTTTTTTTTTTTTTTTCTTTCATAAACATAACATAATGTGCTATGGGTTTAGGGCAACCCTTATAAAATTCGTAATTACATGAAATTACCAAAATACCCCTACTAAAAAAAAGTTTCAAAAAAAAGAAATTCGCACAAAATTGTGCACAAACTATCTTAAAACATAATTAATTCAAATGTTCATAAACTAAATGTAAATTTAAGATGCCCAATGAGATCCGATGATAGTGTCGTGAAGGAGGTGTAATGAAGGTGGGCCGTGACGATCCAACGGTCCAATCACACCCTTCTCACGATCCAATGGTCCCAATGCCTCCTCTAAGCAACTTACACATGTCACGAACACATGTATAAAGTCTTCAACCTCTAGAGACCCGACCCGTATCCGTCATCTAACCACATTGACACGGGTAATGCACGCCTCCTGCGTTGATATACTTTGAATGGCCTGGTGTCCGCATCAATGAAATTTTCTTGTCCTACATTCTGCCAATGCCAAGTTTTCCTTTATTGCTGGAAATCCAAGCAAACCATGAGTTTGAGCTGTAAAATTTGAGTTCCTTCTGCTTTTGTTTCATCTTCTTTTTCAATTGCAGTTGAAGGTGTAGATCCTGTTAGGAGAGAGAAGCTGATCGACCTGCTCGATATTGATCTGCAGTGGCGGATGCATAAAGTTTCTGATGGGCAGCGACGGCGAGTGCAAATCTGCATGGGGCTTCTCCATCCTTTCCAGGTAGTTTCTGCATCATGTGCTTCAATGCCATGACACATTAGCCTGCATGTGCATCAATTGCTGCATATCCTGTAAGTGCAAGGTAAAGGAAGAGCATGTGTAAAACCCCAAAATGGACTAAAATACACTAATTTTACCAAAATTTCATAAACCATTCAAAATGTCAGCTTTACCAAATCTAATCCATGGAAAATCCAGATCTCATTGAATCATCATAATGATCTGATTTGCAAATTCAAATGATTTCTTGCATCCCAATGTCTCATTTGATGGCATTTCTTAGATCCTTAACATTTTGATAAAAGGGAGTTGTGGGGCAAAGAGGGATGGGTGTTTGACAAAATGGAAAGAGAAAAGGGGAACCATGAGTTCCATGTGAAGGAGAGAGAAAAGCAATTCAGTCAAGAGCGTTTGATAATCACTTGGGTGCTTGTTCAAAGAAGAAGAAGAAGAAGAAAAGGGAAACTGTCTTGGGTAGCATCTGTTGTATATTTCATCCATCAAATTGTAAAATTGTGAAAGGGAAAAATAACCATCGTAATAATTCCAAGCCTTCCAATGGATATGGATAAAAGTGTCCAATGATATTCTGCTCATTTGTTAAGATGGAGCTGCAGTGGTCTCATGTTAGCAATACCATAATATGTTTGCGCATGTATGGGTGGGTGTGCATATAGTTTTCTTCTAGAAATTATTATCTTTTTTTTTTTTTTTCCTGGAGGTGAATCAGAAGTACAAACATTTCACTGCTGCCTGTGGAAAATTTGTATGTAGGGATGCAAGTATACCGATATTCATCCTTTTGCATCCGTAAGCTTCTCTAGTTGTATGTGCATGTATGTATGCTTGCATATGCATTGTTGGATGGGTGTGTATTATTAAGCTTTGTGTATATTTCTTTGGGTGGTGTCTATCTCATGTCTGCATGCTGCATCTTTGTGTCTGCGAATGTATGTGCATTATGTTACTCGTGTATGTGCACAAGCGATGCATTGCCTTTTGAGCTGTCTGTATAAAACTGTCGCAACTTATGACCAAAATCTACTCATGCCTCAGTGGTAGACTCACAAGAGTTTGAACACGTGGTCATGGGTTTGAGTACCCATTGTGGTGAAATCCCACTGTGGTGTGTGTGGGGTGTGAGTGCGTGTGTAAAAAAAAAGATGGAACTTTCCCAATCTCTCTCTCTCTCTCTCTCTCTCTCTCTCTCTCTCTCTCTCTCTCTCTCTCTCTCTTTTAATTTTTTATTTTACACGCGCACACACACGCCGTAGTGGGATTTCACCACCTATGGGTACTCGAACCTTTGACGTGGTGTTGAAACTCCTTAGAGTCTACCACCGGAGCAAGAGTAAGGAACTGGTTCCAAAGTCTTCTCGAACTTCTTTCAACCTGTCATCATGCGAATAAATTCATGAGAGGAAATCTGATGCGAGTGACGAGAGTCATTCAAGAGCAGTATGATTTGGACTGTAGACCATTCAATTTGTAGAACATGTGTTTGGCTTCAAAACATCATGTATGTGCATTTGTGTTATGCATGCATGTTCCTCCCACAGTACACCCAACTATCTTGGATGCCTACAAATTATCTGTATGGTTGTGTACATGAATGCTCGAGATCAGTCGTATGTCCATGAAGCCTATATACATGTATAGTATAGCGCACTGATGAGTCAAGCATGAACTGTAGTTGTATACACGTGACTTTTATCTTTATATATTAACCATATTTAGCATTGTAATGAATCATAGGTACTGTTGCTAGATGAGGTCACGGTTGACCTAGACGTTGTTGCGAGGCTGGATTTACTAGACTTTTTCAAGGGAGAATGTAATGATGTAAGGAATTCTTCATTCTCTTGTTTTATCACATGCAAGTGTGCACGAATCAGATCTTTCCTATTTCCCCTAAAAACTTCAAGGACAAAAAATCTTCCATGTTAGTTAGTCCTTCACTGAAATGTCCTCACTAATTCAAATGCATGCTTCTTACTACAGAGAGGAGCCACTATCGTGTATGCCACCCATATTTTTGATGGGTTGGAGACATGGGCGACAGATGTTGCATACATCCAGGACGGTGAATTGCGAAGAGCTGAGAAGCTCTCTGAGCTCAATGAGCTGAAAAATGCTACAAACCTTCTCTCAGTTGTTGAGTCATGGCTCCGTGCTGAAACCAAGTCTACGAGCAAGAAACCTATCAATGCATCCACGCAATTGACCAGGACCTCTCCCTTTGACACCTCCCCATTTAGATCATCTAGGCATATGGCCTACTACCGATGATCTATGTTTCTCGTTATATTTTGGTGAGCCTGGAACACAGAACACAAGACCTAATGGTATGGAATGGTGCTGATCTTTGCTTCAGAACATTCCTACGCCTTACTTTGATTCTACCATATCTTTCCAATTTCACTCTGCTTTCCACCGCTTGTAGTAGTTAGCAAGAGTTACAGGCTTTATATATCTAAGCCATGTGGCTCAGCCCTGTTGATTGTATTGGTGGTAATAGGTTCACCAGTCATATTGCTTATGCATGTATTTGAATAGGCAGAAAAGTCAGGCAGGGTTACGGAGGCCATCGCCTAAGTTATGCATACGAAGGCCTTGATGGGATCCACTTCTGTAAGTTGTGTATTGAATCTGCATGTTTGTTACATTCCTTGTTTTCCCTCTTTTTTTGATAGATATAACATTGATTTATTGAAAGATAAGTCAAAAGGGATTCATTATGCCCGTTAAAAAATAGAACGCCTATACATGATACATTTTGGGAGGAATGTGTTCTTGCCATGTTTACTATTTTTGTGGGAGGTAAATCCAAATGGGTATTTTTGTGGAAGGTTATTCCAAACGCCCATGCAGGTTGCATGTGGTAGTAAACATATACAGTGAAATATCTTGCCAATTTGAACTTACATACATGTATTCATGTTCAAACTAACACCCATGTTGGATGAACTCATACAGTGTCTATCTATGTCTATTACACTCTTAATCCTTCGTTCTCCTGTGTTAACGCTGCCATAGGATTCTGAGATTGGTTCTCATCTGAACATTGAAAGGGCATGTGATGACATTTTAAATGGTGGTTTGATTTTTTATCTATGAGTGTAATTTGTGGTAAGTAATGATTATTTACCCATGTAATTACAACAACGGTCTCCAGGTTGACATTGACAGTGAGCTTGTTTGCAAAGCTTCCGATTCTAGGGAATTGAATTCATACAATTTTCACATGTAAAAATTGTCGGCCCCACCGTGATGCTTTTATCTTATCCACCCTCTGTCTATTTCGCTAGCTCATTTTAGGGCATGAGAATGATGCAAATCCAAAGCTCAAGTAGACCACAATGTTGAAAACTTCATAGGGGCGTAGGAGTTTTTGATCAAGCTAATATTTATGCATACCAGTGTGATCTTATGAACAGGTTGGATGATGTATACACATCCCTATGGGCCCTACAAAGGCTTCAATTTTGAACCGTGCATGTCATTAACCCCTCATATCTTGTGGTGTGGTCCACTTGAGCTTCCAATATACCTTATTTTTGGACTCATGCCCTACAATGAGATGGTAAAACAAATGAAGGGTGGGGATCGTATGCATATCACTGTGGGACCTACAGATTTTGATTGGATTTCATGCATTTGGACCCCGTTTTCAAGGCATAATTACCCAGGTATTTTCCTCGCAAACAAATATCCTTAAAAAGTCATTAATGGTTATTTACCCCCATTTGCGTATGTAATTGAAAAAACAAACACCCTAAATGAATTCGAGGAATTTTGGAAATTGTAAACGTGGTGGTGGTTATCTAACGTACGGTTCATATTTCATACCTAGTAAGTCTTTAAACAGCTTCAGAGTTTACTTGGAAAGGAAACTTAGGTTTTTTCTTGTGAGCTCTACTCTTCATCATGTGTGGCCTGCCCCAACAGTATCATTAGGAAACTAAACTGTGGAACAAAGGATGTGTGCGGCCCACAATGATGATCATATGAGGTCTACTTCTCACATCTATTGTGCTCGTCTGATGTTAGGACATTATTCCCGGGACAAGCTGCAACATTAGAAAAGGTGGGGATGGATCACCTGCCATTTAAAACAATTCTCTTTCTCATCATAGCATGTAGCTGCACCTGTATCCTGTTTGCCTCCTCTTCTCTCCTCTTTTCTATTCTCAGCATAACTATATTGGAGTTGAGCTTGCTCTGTTTTTCTTGAACTCTTTTGGCATTGGTTTCAATCACCCATTTGATAGCTACAGTTCTTTTTCCTAGTTGGGGTGTATGGTCTCAAGCTTGACTCAGTGTGAGGGTGTGGGCATGAGAGGTAATGTGACTAAGATAATGTGACTGTAGAAGTACTAGTGGCACACTTTACACTTTGTACATGTGTATCGTGTCGTAGATGGATCGTTCCTTTGCGACCTTACACAAACTATTGCAATAGGGAATATGGGTCATGTGGCTGGAATGAGTGAGTGGTCTGAATGAGACCCGTGTGGATTTTATAGAGGCTGAAAGCTAGCCGTTGGAGTGAGGTGTAACTCCTCGTGTAACATAAATTCGGACCATGTAGAAACTGTTGCATGTGGCTAGCCCAACACCCATAAATCAATATGACCATTTTATAGTTGTTGGTAGAAATTAGCCATTATTGACAATTTTGTGGGTGGTGGGCTAGCCAACCTATCCTATATAAATAGTGTCTGGATGGTTCAATGGACCATCACCAACATTCGAACCATACCCACTTACAAATCAGAGCAAATAAGCAACAATGTACTTTGATCAGTCGGTAAAGTTCATGCAAACCTTAGCCAAAAGACCTCAAGAAACAGACCAACGTAGTGGTCTAAATTTTTATAATTATCTTTCTAAAGTATGAAATTTTACTTTTCTGTATCTGCCAGAAAATTGTGTACAAAGTCCCACTTGCGGTTCTTTATATTTGCTTAACGCAGATTCACACCTAGCCTCGCCGTACCCCATGAGTAATTTATCTAAAAACTATTAACATTCTCAATCTTTTGAAACCTTCCTCGGGCTCACCGTGATGGTTCGTTGCCATCTAACCTCTTCATAACGTCTCATAAACCTTAATAGCATTAAAAAAAATTTCAACGGTTGGTGTTTAAACCCAACCCTCATTTTTTGGGCTTGTATCCTACAGTCATATAGAAAAATGGATAGACGGTGTGGATAAATCCCATACATCACGGTAGCCCCCACAGCCCCACTCCGTCCTAAGCCAGGGACGGGAGGAAGTGGATTGGCTGGTACCACACACTAGCAACAGGTACGTGTCGTGCAAAGACGAGCGCTTATGCTCTTCGAGCCCGAGTTGTACGAATGGTTCAAAGGAGATCAAAGTTACATGGCCCCACCATGACGTATTTATCATATCTACACAGTTCATCCATTTTTAGAGATCATTTTAGATGTTGATTCCAAAAATGAGTAATTTTCAGCGCTCAAGTGGATCACATCACAAATTGCAGTGGACAATAATTTTCACCGTTAAAACATTCGTAGGGCCCACCCTAAGGTTTAATTTCCATCCAATCTGTTCATAAGGTCCCACGGACCTGTACTAAGATAAAAAGACAAATATCATATTAATCCAAAATTTCTGTAACCCCCAAAAGGTTTCAATGGCAAGCGTTCAATACTTCACTGCTTTTTACAGTGTGGTCCACTTGATTTTTGGATCTCTCTTATTTTAAGGCTCAAGCCTTATGCCGAGCTAACCCAGTGGACGGACGGTTTAGATATAACTCATACCCATGATGGAACCCACAGAACATGGTGACGTCAACACGTCAGCCACATCGCTGGTGTGTCAATCTGCCTCTATAGCTGGTGTAAATACGTGTTGTGCAAAGACGAGCGTCGCAAGAGTCCGGATCCTCTGTTATTAGGTCATCAGAAAATTCCTGATACCCTAATCCTCATTGGTCCACGTCACCGCGCACTAAAAAAAAACAAAAAACACCTTCGGACGCCAAACCATTAGCGTACCAGGAATTCTCCGTTGATGGTCGATTAACGGAATGGATGAAACATATACATCATGGTGGGGCCCACGGAGCACCGACCACCAGCCACGAGGCTGGTGTCAGGGGGAGTAGCCGATCCGTCTCCAAAGGGCGCAAGGTCGGTTTGTTTTTTCTTTGCGTTTTCTATAACGAGAAACGGAAATGGCGGGCTTTTGTTCGATTTCAATTCTTTTTAGCGTTTCGGGTCGATCTCCATCCATCGGATTTGCGCGGTAATCCGAATTCCTCGATGAATTCTAAGATGTTTCCAGGTTTGGTTTTGGTCCAGATTAGAGGGAGAATTCCCCGGATTAGGGTCTAGTGTTCTCGAAAGGATATTTCCTGAATTTTTTGGGTTTTTGGATTCATACGCCCGTTCTGCGGTTGTTGCATATCGAATCGTATAGGAATTCGTCAACTGAATCTGCAAATTTCAAACGGCTTGGATTTTGATTGGTTTCACTGCTGCTGTAGTTGTAGAATTTTATAAAGTGTGGGATTTTTATTGTATTTCGGAAATTTTAGGGTGTTTTTTTTTTTTTTTTTGTTGTGCATTTGGATGTTGAAGCATTGACGATTGAGATTTGGGTTTTGGAAGTTGGGGAACTGATTTGATTTCTTTTGAAATCCGATTCATTGCATAGTTTAGTATTTTGGTGAATTTTTGAAAATTTTCAGATTTTGATTTTGTTTGGTATTGAAGCGTTGTCCTTGGTGAACAAAGTTAGGGTTTAGAAGAGTTTTATGGGGAGGGGGAAATTGAATTCGTTTTCGGTTGTTTTGAAGGACTGAGAAAAGAGAGGATTATTGTTTATTTTTTATTTTTAAATCTGGTATTGTTTTGATGGAATTGAGGTGGGTCTTTGAGAGGAGGATAATAATTTTATCAGAATTTGGGATTTTCAAGTGGTTGGATTGAGATAGGTTGTGGAGCAGATTGCGAATTCTCTTGTGGTGAGAGAAGGAAATGAGTTTCACGAGGATTTGGTTTTTTAAGTAGTTGAATTGGGATTGGCTAGTGAGAGGAAATTTTTATTTATTTATTTATTATTATTTTTTTGGGGTTGTTTGTGAGAAAGGAAATGGGTTTGATGAGAATGTGGGTTTTCTGTAGCTGTTGATAGTTTGTTTTTTGTGGGGATGGATTCAGCAAGGAGTTGGTTTCATAAGTTTCAGCCTCGAGATAAGATGCGGTCAGCATCGAGGAAGAAGGAGGGAACAAGTGATGCAAACGAAGGCGGGAAGCCGCCCATGAGCGAGGATGCAACTTCGAATGTCACGAAGCAGAGGGTTGCGGCGGCGAAGCAGTATATAGAGAACCACTACAAAGAGCAGATGAAGAACTTGCAGGAGCGGAAGGAGCGGTATGACTTCTAGACTCACATTCTTCATCCCATGTCATTGGGTTGCTCTGACTTAATTAATTAATTCATTTTTTGGTGGAGACCTAATTTTTATGTGTAGCCAACACCCAATTAGTTGGATAAGGCTTAGATGATGATGGCGGAATTTTCATTTGACTGATAAGGAAATTTAAAACCATAAATACAAATTTACGTCAGCCGTCCTAAATGCAACTTTGCCGTAAAACGTAGTATCTTGAAGGACAACTCGGAAAATTTCCAAGTCTCCTGCCATTGATCTGGCTTTGCTACATGGGAAGTGCCCATTGCCCACACCTTATAGAATATCTAAAATCCTCTTCAAAGATTTGGCTGATTCCAAGGGCAGGCCTGGTCCTTGTTTTCACAATCAACAATTTTATTGTGAAATACCAAAGACAATACCTGATGCATGTGGTTGCGGGTGATTGAGTGCATATGCAGGGAATAGTCTCGCCTCAAATTGAAGCGGGAACACCCTGACGTCATTAAAAAAAAAAAAAAAAACCAAAGACAAATACACTTAATCTAGAGATGTGCCTATGCTAAAATTCTCTGCATATTCTTTCTTTATCAAGGCTAATAGCTAAACAGTTTGCTTCTAATAGACATGCATAAAAATGACTATTTGGAAACAGTAATGTCTCAGAACCTGAGGAATGGGAGTGGCATTTGTGTCTGACACAGTGACACTATATCTTATTGTAAATGCTGTACTGGGTAACATAGGCCTCAGACACTCTTTTCGGTAGTTTATACCCATAGCTCACTCATTTCTTGGTGAATGCCATCATCTATGCATAGAAGCACATTTCTTCTTTCTCTTGTCAAAATCTCAAATCGTGCATCTTATATTTCATAGTTTTAGTGAATGTTGCTTATTTATTTATATTTAGAAACTTTGATTTCTTTTTGCTAACTATGTCTCTATATTTACATGTTTACACCTCTTCGAGGTCTTGGGGCTGATCTTTTTGCATGTTTTCAATAAACCCTTAAAAATACACACATACACACACGCATGCATGCACGTGCACACACACACACACATATATAAACCTCATGGTGGAGGTGAGAGAGAGATAAAAAGCTCCTGATGCAAACTTATTTGATTTTAAATTTTATCCGAATGTGAATTTTTGGCGGGTCGAATGTTGTTTATTTATTTATATTTATCACATTGCAGAAGTGCTCCCTTGCGAATTGGAGCGCATGGGAGCTACATGTGAACGAAAAGCCCCTTTGTCTAGTGATTCCAATGGTGTGGATGGAACCCGCTACCTCTTTTAGTTTTGACTGAAAAGAGCAGGGAAAGCCTCCCAGATTCCACTTCCCATTTCTCTTCCATATTCTCTCCATCCCTCTCTCTCTTCTCTCTCTCTCTCTCTGACCTAGATTGTCTAAAACAATTATTTTATGCAGCAGCATGAAACACCCAAGCTCTATGCGGTTGAGCATGTTTTATATGTAAATCCACTCTGTCCATCAGGTGGGAACTAGTATTTTAACTGTATGTACAAAAGATCAGCCCAATATTTGGATCATGTTTATTTTTGTATTTTCACTTCATCTTGGTGAGTTACACATATAAATGGGTTTAATGAAAAGCACACACCATAGTGGCCTCTTAGGCAAACCAATGGTTGGCATCCCATCCCCACCGCTCTATAGTGTGTCCCACTTGAATTTTGGATCTTGCTGATTTTTTTGCCCCATAATATAAAGTTGATGGAATAACATGATGAACGGTATGGATTTTACATATACATCAAGGTGGGCTCCACAAGCTTTGGTATTTCATGTGTTGTAGACGATTCTGATCTCTCTCTCTCTCTCTCGTCTCTTTTTGAACGAACTTTGGAATCTCTTGTGACACTTGATTTATGCATTGAATAAAACACCAAAGTCTGTGGGGCCCACCATGTTGTTTATGTAAAATCCACTTCATCTATCTAGTTTTATCCTCGGTTGGATGTACAACTTAGATGGGCCACAAAACTTGGAACAATTGGGATGGTTGCCAACCATATGTTTGAATGTGGGGTCACCATAGTGTGTATCTTACATCAAACCTGCTAATCAGGTATAACTTATCGGGATGAATAGAAAATATAAAAATCAGCGTAATACAAAACTCAAGCAGGCCACACTACGTGAGTGGTTTTGCAAGCAATTTTACGTTGTTCCCATTAGTGTGGGCCATATGATTTTTTAATTGGGCCTACCTTTTGCATGTGGCTTTCAAGTAATGTTCTCACCCAATGACCATAGTTGAATTTTCCTATACAACATGGACCCCACAAAGCTTGGGTGTTTTTATGCACTGCACAAAACATGAGCTGTAGAAGATTTCAGTCTTAGAGAGGAGTTCGTCTTGTCTCTGTCATGACTCAAATCCAACGAGTGTCGGTGCCCATTGGGGTCCACAGGCTGAGTGGTCTGATTATCAAAATCGTCCCTATTCTGGACTATATTCTATTAGATCTGTAGCAAGAAACTTATGCTGAACTAATGATTATGACCATCTCTATCTATGAGATAATAGCTTATTCATGATGGTCAAGATAATATGGACGGTTTAAATCATAGAAAAGTGTGGCATGAGAGAGAGAGAGAGAGAGAGAGAGAGAGAGAGAGAGAGAGAGAGAGAGAGGACATCAGTTCACGTACACTTTTGCGTACGTATTAGAGGAGGAGGCGGGCCGCACCAATTTCTCTGTGGCTAGGCAAGTATCCATGCTAATGTTGAAGACCCCATGTGCATGTTCATGCATCTTTGAATATCCCATACTGGGAAGATGCGCATGGACTGCATATAGGAGCTCGATAGCCATATCGGACCTTTGGATTGGGTGGACAACGATGATTGGACCGTTAGATCATCATTATCAGACATCTTGATTGTGGACCCCCATGGGCCATGAAATAGTTTAGTTGTTTAGATTGTTTATATGCTTCGTTATTTTTGGTATAAGTATAACTTATATTTATATTGAGATTGGGGAGTTAGGAACAATTTTTAATTTATAAAGCGTCTTTATGTTGAGAATCTTATCTAAGAGCGCCTTTTTGTAAAAGGTCTTTTATGAGACTATAAAACAGAAATGGGGGTGAGTGGAGCCCTAATGCCATTATTTTGAAAAAAAAAGCTTCGTGTTTTCTATTCTTCATGTGATGTGAAGATGCCTTCCACGTGATTTGGAAGAGAGATTGGTGTGAGGCTGATCTTCCATCGACGAGAGCGTGAGGTTCTCATCCATCCCTTCGAGTTCTTCATTACAAGGTATTAGTTACAATGTTCGATTTCTCCCTTCCAGATTCCTCATAATCCCTACCAAACTTTTTCAAACATTCTCCTTCATCGTTCCCATATAAGACCCGACCTTGGGAGCCAAACCCCTACCTTACCAAACCCACACATGCAACCATACGGCCACACGTGTGAGCCCGTAGGGCTGGCCGTATGGTTCCCCTTCATTCCTTTTGTTTCCTTCTCTTTTCCCATCAAAACCCTCTCCATTCCCCCATCCAAACCCAAACCCTAACACCCGATTCCAATATCCCCAATTTCAACAATAATCCCAAACCCTAATTCCCACATTCCCTTAATTCCTCTTAAATCCCTAGCATCCAACTATCTATTCCCCTCTAATTAAAGCCTAAACAACTAATCCCTTTACCCAATTTACCCAATTAAACCCTAATTTCAAGTTTCCCCAATTTCCCTAAACCCTAGCTTCACCCACACCCAAATCTAGTAAACCCTAGGTAGTATTAGACATTCTCCTTTGAAATAGGCTTAACCCTATGCTATTTGGATGTTCTTACATCCATTAGATCCTAATTTCCCTTATTTAATGGTCTTGTAAGATGATTCTTGGTAACCTATGCTTGAATTATGTATGATCTCCATTTGGAATTTTGGTTTTTGTGATGATGGTAGCAAGTTTTGTGATTTTTATTAATTAATTTAATTTTGTTGGTTGATTTCACACAATATTTGAGTTCATGCATTGGTCCTACATTAGAGAGAGAGAGAGAGAGAGAGAGAGAGAGAGAGAGAGCACCTGTCTCTTGCAACACTTAGAGAGAGAGAGAGAGAGAGAGAGAGAGAGAGAGAGCACCTGTCTCTTGCAACACTTAAAACACCCAGGCATGTTAGGGGTCACCATGTTGTATATTTGAAATCCACTCGGTCTATCACGTGCCTTCCTCGATGATAGAATTGGGACCAAAAACTCATTCCAATCCACAACTTAGGTGTGTTACAAAAAACAGGGAGCAATGGGGATGAGACACCAAGCATAGGTTTGTGTTTGGGGTCACCATGATGCTTATCTTTCTTTCAAATTCATTCATTAGGTGTGAGCCACTAGGATGAAGGGAATGTAGGGAATAATGTAGGGAATAGTTGGAAAGGGATGCCAATCACATATTTGCATGCGGGTTCAACATGGTGTGTATTTTTCATCAAACCCGCTTATCAATTTTGACTCACCAAGTTGAAGTGAAAATATAGAAATCAACCTAATCTAAATATTAGATGGGCCACACCATGTGAACTTAAAAGTTTTTAGGAGCAGTTTTACATTGTTCACATTCGTATGAACTATGGTTGCACTAAGTGTCAAGAGAAGCGGAAACAAATTCTAGTGTGGGAGTGGGAGCAGGGAATTGTCTCTTTCAAAATGTAAACAAGTATAAATAGGCAGGAAGCAGGGTGACACCTAGTTAGAAGGATCTTGCAACTAAGGTGTGGTCCATTGGATTGAGTTGGTCTTTTGTGTGTATGATTCAAATAAGGGTTCTCACTTGATTGGGGGATTGGGTTTATATACACTACACAGTGGCCTATAGACCTTAGGTGTTCTACTTGCTACTTTAGGTGTTACAGACTCTTCTGGTGGGAGAGAGTTTGGAGAGGACCGAAATCCTCTACAACACTTATTTTATTGCAATGCCGTAAAACACCAAAGTCCACGGGCCACTAAGTTATATATATATATATATATATATATATATATATATATATATGGGAAAAGGTACTATGCGCTCGAGCTCACGATAAGCTTATTGGGAGGTCGAGCTGTGTGGGCCCCACCATGATGCATGTCGACCATCAACACCGTGCATTTGATGGTTCCCCTTTAAATAATGGGATATCCCAAAAATCAGCCGTATACGGAACTCAGGTGGGCCATACCATCTAAAATCATGTGAAGACACCGTTAAAACATATAAAAGCACTTGGTGGGCCCACCTGAGTTTTGAATGCTGCTGAAACTTGGTCTGAACCCTCATACAAGTGGGAGACACATAATGGATGGGCTGGATTTGCAAACCACATCTTTTGTGGGCCCCAAAAATGATTATGAATGTTTTAATGGTGCACGGCCCCTCTCCACTTCTGTATGTGGTGTGGCCCACAAAAGTCACGGATTGACTTGATTTTTGAGACCTAGGTCCATGGTGGAATGGTGCATCTGACTGATGGGGTAGATGTTTGAAAGGCATCACGGTGGGGCCCACACAGCTCGACCGCATGGGACGGAGCCATGAGCTCGAGCGCATTGTACCTTTTCCCTATATGTGTGTGTGTGTGTGTGTGTGTGTGTGTGTGTGTGTGTGTATAATCCACTCCGTCCATCAGGTTCTATACTCGATTTTAGGCCCCGGGGCTAAAAATTACCTAGTTCAACAACTCAGGTGGGTTGCACCACGGGGAACAATGGAGATATGGTGCCGACCATAGGTTTGTGTGTGAGGCTACCTTTGCGTGTATCTTTTATCAAACCCGTTAATCCGGTGTAAGTCACTAGGATGAAGTGAAATACAACAATAAGCCTGATTCAAAATGCAGGCGGGCTACAATACATGAAACCCAAGGTTTTAGGATTGTGACGATTGTTGTGGCCCACAAGAGTTCTCTTTTGGGCCAATCTTTTGTCTCTATAGTTCAAATAAGGGTTCTCAACTGATGGGCAGGTGTTAGAAGACGATTTGGATGGGGAGAGAGAAAAACAAGACAGAAGAGGGAGGGAGAGTGGCGGAAAGAGAGAGTAGGGATTGCACGAGGCCCACCCACTCTTTTCTGTCAATATTAAACATCCAGCTGGTTCTATGTTAGCCATTGGATGCACTCTATGATGGGGATTTTGATTTAAAATTGGCTCCCTTGCACTACGGTTCTCAGGGTATACCTCCTCCACATTCCAATATATTTTCTACACTGATGGTGATAGCATGTCATGAATAACATCTGCAACTTGATACCATGTCTCATCCTGGTGCTTCTAGAATCATCCCGAAGTTGTAACTTTTTGTTTTAACCTTTTTGCTCATTCCTTTGTTTTCAAGCAGACGGTGTACCCTAGAGAAGAAGCTGGCTGATGCTGATGTGTCTGAGGAAGACCAAAATAATCTTATAAAATTCTTGGAGAAAAAGGAAACTGAGTACATGCGCCTTCAGAGGCATAAAATGGGCGCGGATGATTTTGAACTATTGACAATGATAGGGAAGGGTGCTTTTGGTGAGGTATGTTTCAATGTAAAAACTGTTAGTTTATTGGTTTCCAAGTTTTGTGGATCATTAAAATTTCATTGTGACTTGCTGAATATCTTAGCCAGGAGTCTTCATCCTTAAATCCCACATGTTATTATAGCACTGCTGTGTAGATGTATAATATTTAAACATTATGCTGGTTGTTAGGAAACAAGGATTACAAGACTAGGGCCCTGAATTTTGTAATAGTTTACTGATGATATGCTTGTAGTTGTGTAAAGTATATATGAGTGTAATTGTAAATTATATTAAAATGGCATTTCATTTTATTTCCACTATTTTTCATGTTTATTTGGTGTAAGGAAGTTTGGCCTTTCTCTGATTGGTGGGATGTTCATGTCTCATATTCATTTATATATATAAAAATTGTATCTGCAGTGTGCACGTCTTTTATTCATTTATGTATATATTTAGACAAGAAAGGTGTATTTGTTACACTTTCCATACTATAATCAGGACATTATAGTTATGTTACCAGTTGGTAGGAACAATATCTATTGCCAACAGCCAATTGTCTTGCAGTGTGGGCAGAAAGTACTTTTTTGTTTGTAATGGAACAGTAACTAGATGGAGTCTCCAAACCTGCAGCATAAGGTAATGTATGGCACTTTAAAAAATTATTTGGCTGTCAGAATGGCATGTTATGAAGAACTTTCTTGCTGCAGTGGTGGTAATTGGTTTGTTTTAATCTGGATATTTAAGCTTCTGTTTCATGTTTTGGCATAATGCTTCTGAAGTAGCTGAACTGGCACCTTTAGAATGCATTTTTTTTAGAGGCAACAAACTTTTATCAATAACTAGAAAAAAAAGAATAAGAGCAGTGAATGAGGCCTAGAGGAAGAAACCCACTTGTCAGTCAAAAGCTGGGAACCACCAGAAAAAGAATGCATTTGTCTCTATAGTGTAGAGCTGCTTTTAGAAGTTCTTGGTTCCGAAGTGTGCAGTGCGATAAATGTTTTTGCCCTCAAATTATGAGCAATAATTGTATCAGAAGTTCCATCACTTCCGACAGAAAGATCTAACGGTTAAAGATTATTCAGAGTTCTACTGCCTGTTGATCTGGAATGACCTCAATGAAATGACATATCAAGGAGTGCCTTTAGGCCACAAAGGACAAAAAGGGCTTGTGTGCCAACTTGCCCCTCTAGTACACGAAGCACCTTAAGGAGGATGAGATAAAATGGAGGTAGTGATCCTGTGTAACGTGGCTTAAAGAGGGAGGCAAGAACACTAAATTCTTTCATGGAATCACTAGCGCCTGCACCATAAATAACAAAATCCACAGTGTGATAGTGGAGGGCAGAAGAAGGTTTGAAGGAAGGAACCATGTGTGTGATGCTGTTACGAAGTTCTACGAGGGGCTTCTTTCGGATGAGGGATGGTACGACCTCAGGTGGACAATCTCCTCTTCAGCCAACTTCCGTTCGAGGCAGCCTAAGGCCTTGAAAAGCCATTTTCTATGGAGGAAATTAAAGTTGTCATCGACTCTTTAGGTGGGGACAAGGCTCCTGGTTTGGATGGCTTTCCATTGGCCTTCTTTCAGATTTTTTTGGGACATTCTAAAAGACGACTTACTCTGCTTCTTATTCGAATTCTGGGAGAGGCCGGATATCTTCGGTGTTGGGGGGCATCATTCATCGCAATTATCCTGAATGTTGAAGTAGCCAAGTGCCTGCAGGATTTCAGGCACATAAGCCTAATTCGGAGTCCTTACAAATTCTAGCTCTATACTTTAGTCGGTGTTGGGATTTGTTAGTTTTGGACCCCAAGGTGCGTCGGTGAATAGGGAGGTAGATCTTGGACATTGCTTTCATTCCCCGTGATTATGTTGACTCACTGCATAGGGAAAAGAAAAAGTGAATCGTCTGTGAGTTGGACATCGAGAAAGCCTAAACGCGAGTTGGAATTTCCTGGACTATATGTTGGGAAGGTTGGGCTTTGGTCAGAAATGTAGAAGTTGGATTCTAAAGTGTGTTCGCTCGACAAGGTTTTCCGTTCCAGTCAACGACTCTCTAAAGGTTTTCTTTCAGGTGTCATGCAGCTTGAGCAAGGTGACCACTCTCACCGTTTTGTTTGTGGTAGTGGCCAAAGCTCTAAGGAAGATGCTGCAAGAAGGTCAATTGGTTGGACTAATCAAAGGGTTTAGGGTTAAGAATGTCGATTTCCGCGGGGGGGATGCAAATGTCCCATTTCTTCATCATGTCCTTGTTCAAGTGTCCGACATCAATATTCGACAAGTTGGACATGCTGAGATGTGATTTCCCTTGCCAAAGTGAAAAGAAAATTCCATCCCCTAAGGTGAGATGACGGGTGTAAGTTGTATTGGGAAGGAGTTGTAGGGATTAAGAAACTGGATTAGTTGAATCTTGCATTACTTGGTAAATGGCTTTGGAGATTCAGGACGGAAGAAGGGAGATTTTGGAGAGAGGTGATTACAGTTAAATATGGCATCCAAGAGGGGGTTGGTGGGTGAAGGACTTCTCTTTATGTAGGGCCTTGGGGATGTGGAAAGTAGTTAACTAGGTGGTGAATATGTTTATGAAGGGGATCGCTTCTCTTGTAACAATGGTCAATGCATTTGTTTTTGGCATGACTCACGGCTCGAGGAGAGGCTCCTCAAGGATGAGTTCTGTCATTTGTTGTCTTGCCTCCAGATAGGGACATCACTGTTGTGTGTTGCTTCTTCGTCTTTGGGGGTTCTTTTGTTTGGGCTTTCCTTGAATAAGGAACTTGACCGACTAGGAAGTGGAGGAGTTTATTTATCTTTTGGAGAGGTTGCGTCAAGTTAAACTGTTATCAATAGGGGGGATTCAATAGTTTGGTCTTTGACAAACTCGGAAGGTTCTCTATTCGATCTTTCTATAGGGTGTTGGATAGCTTTTCATACGGGATGTGTGCTCACACTTCTCATGTGTGGTCTTATGCAGACTCCCCCCCCCCCCAACACACACAAACTCAAACATATGGCGGCGGCTTTTGCTTGGCTCACAAGAAGGAATAGGGTGCTCACAATTGACCATATGCAAAACAGAACGATTTCAATTCCTAATGGATTTATTGTGCTTGATGGATGTGAGGTCGGTGAACCACTTGTTCATCCATTGCGCGTTTCTTCGGAAGGCGCAGGGAGCAATTGTAGGGCTGTTTGGTGGTTACTTTTGTTGCGGATCATTTGGGCTTTATGAGAGGAAAGGAACGACAAAACCTTTCATGATAAAATTGGGTCGGAGGCAGTTGTGTTGGAAAAGGCTAAGGCCAATGTTGTATCCTGACTCAATTGTAAAAAGGCCCCCAACCAATTTGATTGGAATGGTTGGTTGGGTTGTGATTGATGCTTTTTCATCCTTTGTGGTGTTTCTTTAATAAAATTTCTTTCACCTTTCCGAAAAGAAGAAGAAAAAAAAAAGAAACGACATATCAATCGCTAACAGTAACAGGGTACATTAGTGGGTTGTATTACAAGATTCATTGAAAGATTAAAACAAAATAATGACAAGGGTGTATTCTATGGACGGGGCTTTAAAACTTGGAAAAGCCAAAGAACACATTCAAAAGAAAAATTTTAATAGTTCAAAATCCCATCATAAGTTTGTGAAAGGAAATTGAGGCGAGTCTCTTTCGAATCCAAACCCAACGTATCCTAAACAAGGCGGTGGAGGAAAGGAGAAGGAAGTGGATCAAAAGTTAACAGGTCAAAATCCACTTTTTGGGTGTAATAGAGACCACGTGAGCTACTACAAGCATTTCAAATTTTAACACTTTTGCTTTGAGTGTCAAAATAAATTAAATCATGAAGTTCAAATTAGTAGAGGGTAAGAAAAGTGATGAATGCAATGAGGGAAGTTTAGATGGAGGTAGTGACGGAGAGGCAATTATGGAGGTATATCATACAAGGAAATGAAATGCCAAATCACCTTTTACGACATGCTCTGTTGTATTCAAAATCTTTTGAGGAAGAAGATTGTCAGAGTACCAATTAGGACTGTCAATGGGTTGGGTTGGCTCGTCTCGAGTCAGGCTTGGGATGGAGTACAGGCCCTCTGGCTTAAAATTCAAGCTTGTTTATTAAATGTGCTGGGCCTGGACTTATTTGTCCAAAGTACGTAGCCCATTCGACCCATTAATTTAATTATTATTATTATTTTTTTTAAAAGATTTTTCCCTCGTGCAAAGCTGAAAATTGGTTCCCTCCTATGACATAAAGCTATTAGTTATCCGTCTCTCCTTTTGTTCTTCTCTCTCTCTCTCTCTCTCTCTCTCTCTCTCTCTCTCTCTTCTCGGATGCAAAAACAATTGAATTGTTTTTATGGCTGGCTCTCTCTCTCTCTCTCTCTTTGCCCTTATCAATATTGCAAAATTTCCACTTTTTGCTTTGCATCTGCAAGAACTTCAAACCTAACAACACGTTGAGGGAAACATGCTCATTCCTACTTTAGAATGCATAAATCTGAAAGATTTTAAGCTAGGGAGATAAATTCATGCCAAATGATAATTGCCAGATTTGCAATCAATGAATTTTTGAGGATTAATTGGTAATATTATATGTTAAAAATGGAGATTTGAAAACCATCCACCGATTGCTTGTTAAAATCCCCAAATATCCCCGAACGAAACTTAGTTTCGGGCTCGGGCTTGGGCTAGGCTTGTATAAAAGTTTTGGGCTAGGGCTCGGGCTGGACTATTTTGGCCCTTGGTGGGCCTGGGTCGGGTTTGGACTTAAGTAGAACAATGTGGGTCGGACTTGGACAGAGATTGGCCCTGCCCTAACCCGGCCCGTTGACACCCCTAGTACCAATGCATTCTTGACAACTTGCAAAGTTTAATAGAGAGCGCGGAAGATGGTGATTGAAAACGACAATTGTGGGAATTACATGTTGGAGGTGGTGACATTAAAATCGAACATAATCTTGAGAAGCTTTTTCAGTCTCATTGAATATCTTGGTTTCAGAATGGGAACACATTAAGGTAATACATTGTTTCTTGATTTCTTTTTTCATCCCTAATGAGTACCACAATGAGGGATGGAAAGACTTTCTTACATGCATTCCAAATCGACAAAATAGATTGGATATTAGGGCTAATCGTGAAGCAAGATAAAGAGATTAAGCTGTTGAAGTCAATTGATGCTTGCCCTAAGAAAAAAAATATCATTGTTGTATTCTTTCTAACCGAAGGTAATAATGCAAGCTAGAGCGACCACAAGAAGTGTGCAGTGACAATGTGTGCCCCGAATGAGTGGGTGTTGGGGTGCTGAACTATTCATAGTGACACTCATAGGGCGCAAGGGTTAGGAGCTATCTTAAAGCTTCCACCAGATGTTGGAGGTCTTTTCTTCCTTCTCTCTCATCTCTCTCCTTTTCCTTTATGGAATTCGTTCATGCTTTCCAATTACCTTTTTTGGAAATGGGCTAACCCTATTTATAGGGGCATGAAGCGGTAGTTATCGCATTGTTGAATCCTTATTCGACATGCAATATCTAATAGCTTATGAGAAAGTGATGTGTTAGCCAAAGGCAATTTGTCACCACAAAGTGAGGTGGTCCAACGAGATGCAAATGACAAGAGGGAGGCGGATATCTCACTACAAGGGTCCAACTTGAGGTGGACCCCAACTCCATATGATAGATCTCTAGCATTGGGTTCACGTATTTATGCAATGAATCTCAAAGTTGTGCAAAGCTTAATGTAGGTGCCTGTATATGTGAGTGTAGAACCATGCCAGAACAACATCCCACACTTAGGTGTTAGGATCAATAGTCTCGGGACAAACATGGTTGTATGAGCTTGTTGGAATGTTAGATATAACAACAGATCACAGGTCCAAGAAGGTAGTGATGATGTTGTTTAGGGCATCCAATGAGGCTGAGATACTATATAGGGTTGTTAGCATGGAAGGTGGTGAACCCGTTCCCACTTGCATGAGGGTGCATGGCTGCAGGAGTGCTCTAGTAGAACATCTTGAAGTGGGTCATTGGATCAGGAGGGTAGTGGCCCCAATTTGCTAAGAATCTTACGGAATAATCTATCACATGAAGAAGGTAGCAATGCCTTAATGGGGGACCTTGCGGGAACCATAGAGCTAGCAGGGTAGTGATCTAATCCAATGAGGGTTCCTGAGGCTGGGTACTTGAACAACTTAAGAACTTGATATTTAGCAAGGTAGAATCCCATGAAGTAGACAACTTACCTATAAGGAAACCTTGCCAGTAGCCTTAGCAAGAGATCAACTTAAGCATCCTTAGTGGGACCTTAGCATCAAAAGGACCTTCATTGGAGCTCAATGTAAGCAACCTTAGTGGGACCTTAATGCAAGAGACATCAACATAATGAACCTAGGTGAGGGGCTTCCACATAGAATGAACATGCTTTCCATGAGGGGCTAAGCGCCTATAGCTTTGCAATGTCATGCTAGGCTAGTACAGAGACACCCTCATGCAAACATATTTGAAACGTATGGGTTGTGCAAAAATTCGTTCTTTTTTTCTTTTCTTTTCTTTCTTTTTTATTTTTATTTTTTTATAACATGCACTGAAACCCCACACACCCACACACTCACAAGTCACACCATAGCAGGATTTCACCACAATGGCTACTCGAACTCATGATCTCATGTTGAAACTCTTGTGAGTCTACCACCGAGGCATGATTAAGGACACCTCTTCTTTTCTCTGTCTTCATTCTACATCACTAAAACTTTGCCTTTGCAACTAATTCCCATTAAAATTGCATTTGAAATACATTTTTGTTGTTTCTACTCATTTTTAAGCATATAGAATTTAGACCCTTCCTCCAGGACTACAATTTAGCCCTTGTTCCCATTCAAATCATCCTTAAGGTGGTTCTAAAAATCCATGGAGAACGGTCTAGAGGTGGGGGAAATTAGTGTTTATTAAGCAAATAGTGGTGGTGATTTGCAAAGAGCGGAATGCCCTTTGGAGGATCATGGTTGGAAAATATGGCACTTATAATCAGGGGTGGGAGCCTAGGGGGGTGAAATATGGTAGGGGCCATGCATCTAGAAGGGTGTCAACAAAGTAGGGGATTCGGGCAAGTTAGCGGCAATGCGTTCAAAGAAGGAATATATCATAATATAGGATGCAAACATATAGTTTGTTGGGGTTGATATTTGGTTGGGTGAGGAAGCCCTTGGTTCTAACTCTGAGGCCATTTAGGGAGGCCAGTTTTAAATAACGATGGAGAAATCCTATGATGGGATCCAAAGTGGTGTGGAAGGTTGCATTTAGAAGAAACCTTAAAGATGATGTGGAGGATTTTGTGACCCTTTAGGGCTTCAAGGGAGGGCTTTCATTCATAGAACTAGTGAGGCCTCCAGTATGTGGAAGTGGGGTGTGCGTGCGTGTGTAAAAAAAAAATAAAAAATAATAATAATATGTGGAAGTGGAATTCAAGTATAGAGATCATTCCTTTGTATAAAGAGATTAACTACTGCGTGTCAATTAGAGGTCCTTTGTGTTTCCCAAGGTCAAGGCTTCTAAATGGATAGCCACTGCTGATATTTACCTTGGACCACGTTAGAAGCAAACAATGTAAAACTCCCAAGTGTTTGTTTTGTGTGTAAAACAAAGTAGAAACCATCCATCATCTCTTTGTCCACCATGAGGCAACAAGAGCCATGTGGGGCAGTTTTCTTTCTTTGTTGGCATTCAGGAGGGTTTCGATGGAGTTTTGGGAGTGGTCTTTAAATGTTGGGGAACTTAGAAGGGGGGAGAAGTAGAAAAATAAAATAAAGAAGAAATGTAGAGAGGAAATAGAAGAAGGAAAGGGGAGAAAGGGAGAAGAGGTTAGGGCAACTTGATGGGTTGTGTATTGTCTAAAGACCAACACACACACACACATTAACTTGAAGGAATTGTTACAATGCTCCACAAGAGTATGTGATAACTGTAAAAAAAAGCTATATATTTCCACACTCCCTCTCAAGCTGAAGCATGTATAATGATCGTGCCTAGTTTGGAATACATACAAAGAAGATATTAACTGTATGGATCACTGCTCCCCCTCAAACACAACATAGCAGAATATGTAATGTAGCTTGAATCTTCTTTTATCCGTTGAGTCTTTACTTTAAGTACGCAAACATAATTAAACTTGACAAACATCGAGTCACAAACTTGTCATCCACATGCATACTCTCTCACAAATAAGTGCAACATGAGTGAACTACACTCACACACTTGAGAAAACTTGTGTTCATCATGTCGAACAGTGTGGAGACTTGTTTGCACAAACAACACAGAGTGAGTGAACTATACTCACAACAAACAACATGGTGGAGGGACACTCACACCATAAACAAGCCTGATAAAGGAAGGGAAGATGAACTGAGAAGGAAGGATCCACCATTTGTAAAGAAACTTCCATGTGAAGTTGAGTAAGGCATTTCGTCGAACACCTTGTGTGCGCAAGATACTTCTAGGCGTGGTATAAGCAATCCCAGCAATATGATATTACACTGTAGCCCCATAACATAAAAAAAGAGAAGGGAATAAAGAAATCCCAACAAAGGATCCGAAAAGGGGTTGACGACACACGCTCCTCATGAAACACGCCATAACACACTTG
The DNA here is from genome assembly GCA_037074715.1 of Magnolia kwangsiensis. Classification (NCBI taxonomy): domain Eukaryota; kingdom Viridiplantae; phylum Streptophyta; class Magnoliopsida; order Magnoliales; family Magnoliaceae; genus Magnolia; species Magnolia kwangsiensis. The sequence continues at coordinate 37,144,625 of CM073574.1, read as the reverse complement.
AATCTTGACGAAGCTTCATGAGACTTGTATATCGTGATTGCTCTAGATAAACCACATCTAATCCTTGTGGAAGATCTGCTCAAAAGTCCTTCAGAAAAACACTATAGTAGAAATCATGAAATGTGGACTTTTCCGATTTTTCTTTATTTTCTCGGAATCACCACTAGAACTACTCCAAAATATGGAGAAAAATCTCCATTATTCTTCTAAAATCCAGATTCCAACGTTTTGCTCCAAAAAGAACTGCCGACGTCATTCGTGCATATGAATGACTTTAGCAGTGGGCCCCACTACTGCAGGTTGCGGTTAGGTCCCGGATCGGACGCTCTGATACCAAGTAGAAAATTAAAATAAAGAAGAAATGTAGAGAAGAAGGAAAGGAGAGAAAGGGAGAAAGGGCTAGGGCAACTTGATGTGTTGTGTATTGTCTAAAGACAACACACACACACATTAACTTGAAGGAAATGTTATAGTGCTCCACAAGAGTATATGACAACCATGCACACACACACGGAAAATTACATATATTCCCACAGAAAAATCCTCTAGCATTCGTCATGTGTATTGTTGCGAGATTTGGAAGTAGAGAAGTGACTGCATATTTAGCGATGTGTGCTTTCCTGTGTTGAAGATTGTTGAATGAAAGTAGCAACAATATTGTCAAATGGTTGCTTGTCTATGGAATTTCATGGGACCAAGGTGTCTGACATGCTTGGTGGGTGGGATCAGTGTTTTAAATATCGACGATATCAGATGATATATCCCACAATATATCATGTATCCCACCTGTGTGATACGAAACACACAGGTAGTGCCGATATATCTCACCTATTCATTCTAGTGAGCATTTTCGATCCATGTTTTTGTTATAAATCACGTTAAACCAGTGTTAAATGGTTAGAAATCTATGATTCTTCATGTTTTCCATGAAAAATCTTGGATTTGGAACTTCAATTTCGAGATTTGGTAGAGATGGGTCAAGTTGCGAAAAATTAAGAAAAATCAAAATTTCTCAATTTCTTGCAAATCAATTGTAATCTTTGCATCCAAACGCAAAATTAACCATATATGTAACCTAATCTAGTGATTCTTCTTTTGCTTTTGATTGTATTGTTTGTGTTTCCATACATGTCTTTTAACGTTTATAAATTATATGAATAGACTCTAAATATGCTTGCGTTAGTTCAATTGGTAAGTGCATATATTTGGACCCCATACAAAGGAAACCCCTATTATGTACACCCTTTTTCTTCTTTTTTTTGTAATGTTTTGATTTCTAAGTGTATATTGATGTCTTTCTCAACAATCCCTGAGGTTTCATTGAAAAAATCGACCAATTTCCCAATGTTCCCATGTTTCCCAACAACAGCGATACATTATGCGATACAACCGATATATCCCATGCTATGACTGATATGTATCCGTATCCCAAGGGTGCGATACATTACACGATAACGATATTTAAAACATTGGGTGGGATGTTGGGATCGATAGTGAGCTGAGAAGATACAAGGTCATGAGCAGATGAAAGGTGGAATAGCCCTTGCAAAAGGCGTCTGGAAGCTCAATTTTGATGGATTTTGCATTGGAAATCTGGGCAACTGCAGCAAAGGAGAAGGCTTAAGAGACAATAGGCTGTCATCCATGTGCTTTTGGCGTCTTGTATGGATGGGAGATGCTTGCAATTCTGAAGCTAAGGCCTTCAGTTCACCACTTAGAATATTCTCAAAAAACTACACCAGAGAGGTGTTGGTGGACAACACTCATCAAATGCTATGTCTTGGCTACTCGTAAATTCCAAGCTTTCGAAGTTGTGCTTCATGTTCCATGAAATTCGGGCCCTTGCAACCAGGATAAACATTTCATTTACCCATGTTAGTAGGGATGCAAAATTCTATTCCCAATGTTTTAGCAAAAGCTGTTCGCTGTGAGGCTTTTTTTAATGGGGAATTCAATTCCGAATGTTTTAGCAGGTGTTCTGTGTTCCCACATTACTGTCTTGATTGTTCATAAATTCTATTTACCTCTACAAACAGCATACACCAAGGGGCCTCATTCTGGTCACTAGCCATTAATTTGACCATAAAAAGTGCAAAAAGTCATGGTTTAATGATGAAGACTCACTGCCACTGGGAACTTATTTGTCTACCACAAGCTATTCTTGTAACAGCAAAGTGTCTGTCACCATTATCATTTTCATAGCCTTTCCCCAGCTATTTGGGGATAAGTAGTACAGTATCTATGGTTATTTACTTAAATGCCTTTCCATCATGCAGGTTAGGATCTGTAGGGAGAAGACATCTGGTCATGTGTACGCAATGAAAAAGCTGAAGAAGTCAGAGATGCTTCGTAGAGGCCAGGTATATAAGTTTGTCATTCATACTAGAAGATTGTATAAAAATTGTCTCTCTATTCTTATATCTGGATTTGCTTTTAATTGTTGGCTCAGGTTGAACATGTTAAAGCAGAGAGGAATCTTCTTGCTGAGGTTGACAGCAATTGCATTGTCAAACTTTATTGTTCTTTCCAAGATGAAGGCTTCCTATACCTAATTATGGAGTATTTACCGGGTGGAGATATGATGACTTTACTTATGAGGAAGGATACCTTGACAGAAGATGAGGCCAGATTCTATATTGGGGAAACAGTTCTGGCTGTCGAGTCTATCCACAAGCACAATTACATTCATAGGTTTGTAGATGATTAACTTTTGTTCTTTATTGTGTCAATGGAATCATAGAGATGCTTTGAAGAATAATCAGCTTGGACTTGATCGGAAGGATTAAATATTTCTTGTGACATTTTTCAGAGATATCAAGCCTGACAATTTGTTACTGGATAGAGATGGTCACTTGAAGCTGTCAGATTTTGGGCTTTGTAAACCGTTGGATTGCAGTAGCTTCCCTAATTTAAATGAGAAAGATATTGTGACTGGAAATAACAATATTGTGGCTACACAAAATGATGGACGCCCAAAGCGAACACAACAGGAGCAACTACAACACTGGCAAAGGAACAGGCGAATGCTGGTAAATTTCCTATTATCACATTATTTGGTTTTTGAAATCGTCCAAGACATGATCCATTTTCACTGAGGCTGCGTTTGCATACACAGGCATAAGCTACTTTTTTTTGCATGCAGCAGCAAATCAGCTACTCATGCCACAAAAGTTGGTCATGATCCATTTTCACTAAGGCTGTGTTTGCATACACAGGCATAAGCTACTTTTTTGCATATGGCAGCAAATCAGCTACTTATGCCACAAAATTTGGTTTGGTACACTAAAAAAGAAGAAGTTGCGGGCACCTTAATATTGCTTATGGCCTTGATTATTTTTTTTATTTTTTATTTTAAAAAAAAAAACATGCTTTTTGGCTTTTGTTGAACACCTTCTTCCGTTTTTCATGGTTTCTCTAATTTTTTCTGGATAGGGTTAGTCCCTGCTGGGGGCAGCATACTTGTGCACTAAACATGTAAAAACTGATATCAGCCAGCTGAAGCAAAAGAACTTATGATCCACAAGCTTTGCTGCCTACACGGAAGTTTCTAATCTCATAGGCTGTGGCATGGTCATTGTGCTGTAGACACTTGTTGACTTGGCAATCACTTTAAACCTATGCTATCTGTATTTATATGTATTATATAAAAGATATTTTTGTACTTATTCAGTTCTACATATGAAGTGGTTTTTATTGGGGTTGATACGGAGTTTTAAGTTTCCATAGGATTTTATGGTGATTGATTGCTCATGTTTTCCTAAGACCTCAACTTTGGGGGTGTGCAGGCATATTCTACTGTTGGCACACCTGATTATATTGCTCCAGAAGTTTTGCTGAAGAAAGGTTATGGAATGGAATGTGATTGGTAAGTAATTTTACTTATGTTCCATGCCCCTCTTAAGCAAACAGTTTTTAAAACTATTTTCTGGTTCGTTTCTTCCCACAGGTGGTCGCTGGGAGCTATCATGTATGAAATGCTAGTAGGTTATCCACCATTTTATTCGGATGAGCCAATGTCAACGTGTAGGAAGGTAAGCATAAACGACCCATTTGGACATCCCTTATTTTACTGTATGAAGTCATTGCATTACATTGTGCTAGCTTTTCAGCTTCACATACAAACCTTCTATCCAATTTAAAAGCTCAGTGGAACTTCATGTACTCTCCATTGTGATCATTACCAATGGTTGCTAGGCCTTGCTTTAGCTCCCTGTGCTATGAACTGTGAGGAACTGTTTGCCCATTTCTCATGGTTATTTTGAGTGAAGTGAGTCTCTGCCATACTCTTGTTGGTCCTTTTAATTTATCAGCTTGTCTGTTGGCTATACGCATCCTGCTACTGCATTGTAACACATTTAAACTGATGGCTGGTTTCTCCCTCTTAAATGCTTCAGTGCAAAATTAGTTTTCTCTGAAGTTTCAGAAGTGAAGCTTCTTCTAGTTTTTGTCAGGCTGAAACTGTTCCATCCCTTTCTAGAAATCATCATTATTGCCATTTATGTTCATCACTTGCACATTTTTCATTCAATTTGTACAGATTGTAAATTGGAGAACTCATTTAAAATTTCCTGAAGAAGCAAATCTATCTCCACGAGCTAAAGATCTCATCAGCAAACTCCTATGCAATGTCGAAAAGAGACTTGGAGGAAAAGGCGCCAGTGAAATAAAGGTGTTGTATGGTGTGTTCTATTCTATGTTCTTCGATTTGTTGTGAACAATTCTCCTATCGAGTGAATTATTAGTTTTATGCTTCTGCCAATTTCAGGCACACCCATGGTTTCAAGGCATTGAATGGGACAGACTATATCATATGGAGGCTGCATTTATTCCGGAGGTCAATGATGAGCTGGATACTCAAAATTTTGAGAAATTTGATGAGGTACTCTCTCTCTCTCTCTCTCTCATTGTGCAGTTCCTGCTCCGAGGCATCTTATGTTTTTCACTATAATATTCTTATTATTCTTTCATGGATACTCTCTGCAGTCTGAGAATGAAACTCAAACTTCGTTGAAAACAGGCCCTTGGAGAAAGGTGTAATTCTCATATTTTTGCATCTCATTACTTAACTATGTTTTTATTCAATGTTATGGCATCATCGTGCCATTTATTTTTTCTCTTATTAGCTTGACACCAAGCACGGATCGTTTTTTCTGTGACACACCAGATACAATTGGATCTCCATTGGTCTTTTTTGGTTTGCTGAATCTGCAAGTTGATGGTTTCTGTTACATCATAATCATTGTTGCATTGTGTAATTCTTGTACTCCAACAAGTGTTGACAACTGACAGGGACATTCCTACGGGAATGGAGTGTTCTTGTGACACTGCTTCACCTAAAACAGTGGGATATGATCCCAAACATGCATGATCAGTATTTGAGAAAAGGGGGTGATGCATTTGTGTTGTAGTGTCATATGTAGTATACAGAATGCAAGGAGTGCAAATCTCTTTTTATTCTAATGTTTCTGGTGGCTGCCTGGAATCCCGGACTAAATGTGGGAATCTTTATCTTCCATTTTGCACTTTCAGATGCTTTCATCAAAGGATATTAACTTTGTGGGGTTACACTTATAAGAACTTTGAAATCGTCAATGATCATCAAGTGCCTGGGATGGGTATCTCTCTCTCTCTCTCTCTC